>CM077648.1:26291118-28691118 GCA_039707465.1 Rhabdophis nuchalis
CAACCTTCGCCAAGAAGGGAAGGTTGGAGACTGGACGGTAGTTGTTCAAAAGAGCTGGGTCCAAAGAGGGCTTCTTGAGGAGGGGCCTCACCATAGCCTCTTTTAGGGAGGCAGGCAAGGAACCCTCACTCAAGGATGCGTTGATAACCTCTTGGAGCCAGCCTCGTGTCACCTCCCAGGATGCCAGTACAAGCCAGGAGGGGCACGGGTCCAATGAACATGTGGTGGCTCGCAGTCGCCCACGTAACCTGTCCATATCCTCGGAATTAACGGGGTCAAACTCCTCCCAAACAAGATCTCTCTCGTGGCATCCCACTGGGCCATGAATGGGGGCTAGCTCACTCTGTATCTGGGCGGTTTTCTCCTGCAGAAAAATCACAAATTCCTCTGCCCTACCCTGTAACGGGGCTTCCCGCTCCCTCTGTTGAAGGAGGGAACGGGTCACCCTAAACAGGGCGGCAGGGCGGTTTTCTGCGGATGCTATGAGGGTGGCACAATGATGACGTTTGGCCACCCTCAGCGCCACAATGTAAGTCCGTAAATGGGCTCTTACCTGTGTCCGGTCAGATTCAGAGCGGCTAGCCCTCCATCTTCTCTCTAGGCATCTCTTGCGGCGTTTCATCACCCGCAGCCCCTCAGTAAACCAAGGAGCCAGGGTGGTTCGCCGCCGCGAGAGAGGCCGCAAGGGCGCGACCCGATCCAAGGCTCCCACGGCCGCACTATTCCATGCGGCCGCGAGATCCTCCATCGGGGCGCGGGTCAGGGATACAGGAAATGGCCCAAGCGCTGTCTGGAACCCATCCGGGTCCATCAAGCGCCTGGAGCGGTACCAGATTGGTAACTCTGGTTCCGCCTCCCCGCGGAGGGGAGCAGCGGTCGGAAAGTCGAGTCGGAGAAGTGAGTGGTCTGACCATGACAAGGGTATGATGTCTATGTCCCCTGTACCCAGATCACTCTTCCATTGGCCCGAGACGAAGATGAGGTCCGGCGTGTGTCCACCCTCATGGGTGGGGCCTTGAATTACTTGGGTCAGGTCCATGGCCGTCATGGAAGCCATGAACTCCCGAGCTACCACGGATGATTCGCCCAACGATGGCAGGTTAAAGTCCCCCATAACTATAAGTCTGGGGGTCTCCACTGCCACCGTAGCGATCACCTCCAGGAGCTCGGGCAGGGCTGCTGCTACATAGCGGGGAGCCAGGTATACAACCAGCAAGCCCAACTGCCTCCCTAGGCCCCACTTCATGCAGAGGGACTCACAGCCGGAGGTCTGCGGCACAATGGTCTCTCTCGGCTCCAGGCCTTCCTTAATAATGACCGCTACCCCACCACCCCTGCCTAGGGCCCGCGGCTGATGAAATGCGCGGTAGCCTGGTGGGCACATTTCAACGAGGGGATGACCTCCCTCGTGGCCCAACCAGGTCTCCGCAATTCCTACCAGGTCCGGCTCCCCCTCTGACACAAGGTCACTAATGAGGGGGGCTTTGTTGACAACGGACCTGGCGTTGCAAAACATCAGCCGCAGACCCTGGCTCTGTATTCCCTGGCCACCTAGCCTGCGGGGGTTGTGGCACCCGACCGTTTGTAACCAACGGCTGCGTGCCACCAACCGGGAGGATGGAAATTGTCTCCCCTCGGTCCTGCCCCTCCCCACGACCCTCTGAATTGGTATGCCCTCCTGAGGAACGACTCGGGTATCCCCCTGCCTTTCGCCTTCCGCTTCCCGCCGTCGACTGCTATCCTGGCCCTTACTACTAATCACTGTTTCCATCTCCATCTGTCTATATCTACCCCCCTCCCTTGAACCCCCTAAAAAAGATAATTTAAATAAGTTAAAAACTAAAAATCCCCTAAGGCCGCGCTTCGCCCATCTCTTCGGATTTACAATACCATCATCGAGATGTGCCCTAGATAAATCAAGGGGCCATACCTGCGAGAGCGGGGACTCTCGCAGCGATAGCAGGCTTGCTCTGGAATACATTTTTAAATATTTTTAAATAGATAATTAAAATTCAATAATTATATATATAAAACTCGGGTGGGTATGGGATCAATACAGATGTTAAAAAACACAGATGTTAAAAGTCGTTGGCAGTTGATTAAAACAATTCACACAAGTCAATTCATTAGATGGTAAGATGAAATCAGGTGAAATAAAGTGCAGGATGGGTAAACCAAAATAAATCAGTTGGTAAATAGATGTAGTTAAATTAGATTAAATAGTTCGCAATGATGACCATTGGGGTGACCATAACTGGTTGCTGTCACATGTTCTTCTTTAAGACAGTCAGTTCTTCCGGGCCTATTAAGGCCTTGGTGGCGTAATTCTCCCAGACTTGGGGGGGTGACCATGGGGGAAAATGAAATTACACTGGTCAGCGGCCGTCCACATCCACCTCGGCGCTCCCACCGCCGCAATCCCCGCGTCACCGCCTTCGCCAAAGGCCTCTCGGCGCTCCCACCGCCGTCAGCCTGGCCTCCAGCAGCCGCCTCTCCGCTCTCAACCACCGCATGGCTCTTTCACAGCCACCACCTTCCACCTTTCCCCAACCAGCTCCTCTGTCGCCGCCTTCGTCTCTCGCCTTCCGGCGCTCCCATCGCCGTCGACTCGGCCTCCAGCGGCAACCTCTCCCCTCCACACTCTCCACTCTCTCTCTCCACCTTCTTCACTCCAACAAACCAGCATCTCCGCCACCTCCGCCATCTTCCTCCACGCCTCTCTCACCATTCCCGCTGGCCACCGGTGCTCTCACCACCGCTTCACCCCACGGCACGCCACCAAGTTCAGCTTTCAGCTTTTAGCTTTTCGGAGCTCTTCAGTGCAGCCGGCCTCTCTCCGCCCTATTAAAACGTCCGGGCGGCGGCCTCTGCACTGGCCTCCGTTGCGGCAGTTCCCGCCCCGGCGCTCACACCGCCGAGCGTTCCAGTCGCCGGCGCTCCGTCCGCTCTTCCCCCGATGTTGCGAACCCCACCCTAAGGTGTCCGGGTGGGTCCCTCATCCTCCCGTGCCCTCCAAGATCACAAACGAGGGCAGGGGGGCACTCAAAATGCCAACGACCTCCGCAGCCCACACGGAGCTTCAGAGCTACCCCGCCATCTTCGCGCAAGCGCAGACCAAGGGAAGGAAGGAAGGAAGGAAGGAAGGAAGGAAGGAAGGAAGGAAGGAAGGAAGGAAGCCATTTATATTCAGAACCAGAATCACCTGATCTTACTTTATACACAAAAGTCCAAAATATTTTAACAGTCTAAATTGTGTAATAAAGTGTTTGTTGCTGCTACTGTTAAATAATTTGGACTCAGAAACATAGCTAATCATCTTCTTACCCCTGTATTAATATTACATCTATAGTATAAATAACATTCCTGATGTAAACTAGCTAACTGATGAGAGAAGAATGGCATTGGTGTATACTATAAATATCTACCAGCCAATCTCTTTTCATAAAAATAAAAAAAGAAAAACAATAAATGTGTATTTAAAGTATAATAAAAAAACTAGTTAGGTAGAGACAATCTGCAAAGACTGAAGATGAGATAGCTGGAGAAACAGTTGAAAAGGGAGATCATCAAAGTCAAGTGCAGATTACAGAGAAGATACACATACAAGTAGTCCTCAACAATTCATTTAGTGACCATTTAAAGTTACAATATTACTGAAAATATTGACCTAACCATTTTTCACACTTATGGCCATTGCAGCATCCCCATGGTCACATGATCAAAATTCAGATGCTTGGCAACTGACTCAAAGCAAAGTCAATGGGGAAGCAGATTCACTTAACAACCATATTACTGACTTAACTGCAGTTATTTACTTAACAACTGTGGAAAGAAAAGTCGTAAAATAGGGCAAAACTCACCTAACAAATGTTTCACTTAGCAACTGAAATTTTGGGCTCAATTGTGGTTGTAAGTTGAAGATCACTTTTACTACAATACTCCTGAATTCTCTTCGGAGTAACACAAATTCTGGGTAGCTATATATCCTCCTTGTCACAATGGTGTGCAGCTGTTTCATTTTATTTTGACATCTTCAAAATAATGAAGATATCCCCCAGAACATAAACATGTACAAATACCATGTTAAATTAGCTTATTCATGTCCTTATTGGCATTTTTTCAATTGAAGACTATAGTGAAAATAGGAAGGTCAACTACAAAAAAATAAGTTTTTTCCCAACTAAACTTTTTTTATAGAGTTATTATTCTAAACGTTTTGGAAGGCAAGAATAATTATAACTTCCAAATCTTTATGTCTTTACTTTTTGGTATTGTGTGTCTATGTAATTTTATGTGATACTGTCCTTTACCTTCCAACTCACCTGTTTCATCTGCCATTCCCTAGATGCAGTAGACCAAAGAGAGAAAAAGTGATGTGATCACCCCACACAATATGTTTCATCAACCATGACCGTCATGTCTCTAACTTAGACAGAAAAGCTGACATTCAATGACACTAATAAAAGAAAATCTATGATCTTCCAACCTCAAAGTGTCACTCTGGGAAAAGAGGAGCATTTATATAAATTTATGCTAGTAACATTTAAACTCTCTAAGTAAGTTAAGAGACAGTTTAATCCATAACATAGTCAAGTTAGTGGAGTTGGATTTCAGCCTGCTAGGATCTCAAGAGATGTAGAAAAAGTTAAAGCAATGTTAGTGTGGATAAAAAAATGTGTGCAAAACTTATCGAACACAATAAAAATAAACTTTTTAAAGTTGACAGCATACTCTCTATATAACTAATGGTCAAAATAAGGGCTCGATAATTTTCTACAACAAAATAAGGGTTAAACAACTTTAATAGCTATCAATCCACAAAGAAAGGACAAAATACATTCCGAATTGACTATCTCATGCCATTCTACACAATATAAAAGAAATGTTCTGCAAATTACTGGAACATTAATAAAAATACAGCAAATAACTCGAAGCTTCATCTTTCGAAGCTAACTACTAAAAATATTGAATTATAAATAAGAAGTGCTATAAAATAATTCTTTTTATTTCGCAACTTAATTATTTTAAAATAATTTTATAATATTAAAATAATAATGCCCAAATAGAAGGTCAAGCATCTATATAAATAAAAATTTAAAATAGCTTGTGCAAAGCCGCTAATCTCAGAAAGTACTGCACCAATCAGCATCAAATTTTCACACAATGTTCCCAAGAACTTCCAAAGCAATCATACGTACAGTTTGTGTGGCTGGCACACATGTGCCATGTGCAAGCAGCACAAATGTAAAAGGTACGCGCTTCTGAGGTTTTTACCTCTAAGTTCCTCCCACCTGGCTGCTTCTTATGATGCGTTACCACAAGCCCCTCACATTTCCAACGGTCGTTTCCTCAGCAACCAAATAAGCCTCCAATGTTCCAATGGAGGCCTACTAGGCCCAAAACCAGATGCAGGGGGTGGCACACTCCCATGTGGCCCAGTTTTAGTCCCAGGGAACTGAATGGAGGCCTACTAGGCCCAAAACAAGGCATGGGGGGGGTACACTCCAATGTGGCCCATTTTTGGTCTCAGGAGGCTGCATGGTAGGTAGGTAGGTAGGTAGGTAGATAGGTAGGTGGGTGGGTGGGTAGGGGGATAGAGAGATAGGGAAAATACAGTAGGTAGGTAGAGGGATAGAGAGAGGGGGGGAAATACAGTAGGTATGTACGTAGAAAGGTAGAGGGATAAAGAGAGAGAGAGGGAGAAATACAGTAGGTAGGTAGGTAGGTAGGTAGGTAGGTAGGTAGGTAGGTAGGTAGGTAGGGGATAGAGAGATAGGGAAAATACAGTAGGTAGGTAGAGGGATAGAGAGAGGGGGGAAATACAGTAGGTACGTATGTAGGAAGGTAGAGGGATAAAGAGAGAGAGAGGGAGAAATACGGTAGGTAGGTAGGTAGGTAGGTAGTTAGTTAGAGGAATAAAGAGAGATAGGGAAAAATACAGTAGGTAGGTAGTTTGGGGGTTATATGGTGGTTGTGTGTACATACAGATCTACATACAGATTGGTTGGCCATTTAACCAGACTGGTCCATAGCAACGCTATATTATAAATATAGAACGCTCCGCTTACATTACCACCTGTGCTATTGTCACTCTTTGGAGGCATAGCTTTGCTTTTTAAAGCAATAATCCAATATCTTTGCTTACCCAGCAGCCATTATAAGTATAATTTCATCTGAAAGCTTTCTTCACTGCATATGCTTGCAGCTGTAAGTATTTGTACAGCATTTGTATTTGTACAGCAACATCACCATTGGATTGGGGATTATACAGAGTATGCATGTTTGATGAGTGGTATTTCTATTGGTCTCATGATTTTGAACACAATTTTCATGGGACATTTTTACAAAACTGGAGCCAGGGTTCTGTAGTGGAAAAGGTATTGGACTGACATTGGATAGATACAGTTTTAAGTCTGACCTGAGAAACAGCAGGTGAATTGGAGTTAGTTAGATTTGTCTTAGTTAGTTAGTTAGGCTTGTCTCTATTAGACAAGCTTATCCTTTTGGGTTGCTGTTGCGAAGAGAAAAGTGATTTATGTTTGTATCACTTTGATTTCCTGATCGGATATAAATCTAATAAATGACAAACCTAACAAAACAAAGAAATAAGTACATGAGCCATTGGGACTGTTCAAAAATTGCACTGAAGTGAAGGCAGATATTTACAACAACCAGTGTATCATAAAACTTGTATTAATATAAATACAATAAAAACGGCAAATTCTTGAGTCTGCTGAATGGATGGGAAGATGGACAGACAGACTGGCAGATAATAAATAAACAAATAAATAGCCATGATGGTAGAGTAGTTAGAATACAGTATTGCAGACTAATTCTGACCACTGCCGGGAGTTCAGTCCTGCCTGCTCAAGATTGACTTGGCCTTCCACCCTTCTAAGGCCAGTAAAATGAGGACCCAGATTATTGGATGCAATATGTTGCCTCTGTAAACTGCCCAGAGATGGCTGTAAAACACTATGAAATGGCATATAAGCCTAAGTGCTAAGTATTAAATCAATAAAATCTGACTTGAAGTAAAAAACTGACCCACCCTACTTATACACTAGAAATCTAATAGTGCCTTCCATAATATTTTTACTTTCTATCGGACAACTAGATGAATTGTCAAAACGTTTTGCTCACTGGCAACTAGATATATGTTCTGGCTGATTATTTGTTCTATTATTTGGTGGATCAGTTACTTCCAACCTTCTAGTCCCTTTCTCCACACTGAAAAACAATTAGGTGTTCTTACACTGGGAATGCAATATGATCATGCCGTAGATCACAACTGCTATCCTATAACCATTTACTTAAAAGTACATCCCACAAATAGGATTTACCACTTGAATGATCAGATGAAGTCCATAATTCTTTTTCCAGCCAGAAGTATCCAGATTACTTATTTGCCGATGTACAGTATAGGAATGCTTACTAGCAAAAGGCACATGTTTCACTAATTTATCCATCCAGCAATACCTCTACTTAGTAAGCAATATGTTTTTTGATTTTATGGAAAAAGAGCTAATGTATATTGCAGATTTGTGTTTTAACATTTTCAGAGGAAGAAACCAACTGCACCCTATCAATGGCAGAACGTTCTAAAACTGATGATTAATTTCAAGAGGGTGAGAGAAAGCTTCCATATACTAAGTCAGATCACAATGAGTCTACTTTTACATTATCTTTCCTTAACCTAAGAAATTCAAAACAGTTTAGTAATTCAAGGATATAATACCTGTGAGTTCCAGCCTGCTCACAAACACTGAATGGGAGCCCACTATCTGCTTCCTAAGCTCCCTCTTCCCTCTGAGTTTTTATATACGTTTTGCTTAATAAAATACCTACCTACTTACCTACATGCATACATACATACTGTACATACTTACATAGGAATCTGACATCCTATGAACTATCAACCTGCTCCATAATAGTTGCAGCAATATCTTTTATGGTTAGAATTATGATAGCAAAAGTAAGGAGATATTAACAGTTTCTGGCAAACAAATGTTTTCTATTTTGTTGATAAGTCATTTGGAGTATTCACCAAGAATACATACTCAAAATTTCAGTAGTACCTTCAATTAAAAAGTGTTATCAATTCCATATATACCTATTTTAAAAGTTCTCTATAAATAAATCTCACTCAGTTCATTTAAATGAACTTAGAAATTGAGAAATGATAAAAAGAATGAAAAATAAGAGAATAGAATCCAAGAACTTCTGAAAAAAACTGGAATGCCTACTGACAAGATACTGCCTTATACAGTAATAAAGTATTAGTCTATTATTACAAGGGAGATAGAACAATATTCTCCTAACTTGCCATCTCTGCCCATGGAGCATGGAAAAAGTTGAAACTATTATACATGTGCAACTACCCAGCAAAATTAATTTGAGTTTATGTCAAAATTTAATCCTCTGCTTTCTTGCAACAATATGCCAGTAGGGATTGAAATTTTTTTTATTACATGACAAACATTTCTAGGTTACCAATAATGCTGCCATTTTATGAGTTTGAAAATCTATCAAAATAAAGTTTAGTTAGTTTAGTTTATTCGATTTATATACCGCGCCTTCTCCATCGAAATGGACCCAGGGCGGTGCACAGGAAATTAAAACCAACAAATAATAAAACAATACAATAAATAGATAAAAAGAATTAAATAAGAGCCTGTGCTAAAATTCCCACTAAAAACCCGACGTCCATTTACGTATTTGGCAGAAGCTATGTAACAATAAAATCTAAACAATTAGGCAAGACCAGCTTGCTGAAAAAAGTATGTTTTGAGTGAACGGCGAAAGAGGGGACGGTCCATGATAGTGCGAAGTTCGGGGGGTAGGTCATTCCAGAGGGACGGCCCTGCCACCGAGAAGGCCCTACCTCTGGACACCGCTAGCCGGCATTGACCGGCGGTTGGTACCCTCAGTAGGCCCTCTCTGTGGGAGCGTATTGGACGCAGGGAGGTATGTGGCAGGAGACGGTCCCACAAGTAGCTAGGCCCCCGAGCCATGGAGCGATTTGAAGATGGTAACAAGCACCTTGAAGCGCACCCAGAAGGCCACAGGTAGCCAGTGCAGCTCGCGCAGGAGAGGTGTTACATGGGAGTATCGAGAAGCTCCCAGAATCCCCCGCGCGGCCACATTCTGAACCAACTGGAGCCTCCGGATGCACCTCAAGGGGAGCCCCATGTAGAGAACGTTACAATAGTCCAAGCGAGACGTCACGAGTGCTTGAATAAAGATCTCTGTATGTACGTATGCCTCTATCTATCTATCTATCTATCTATCTATCTATCTATCTATCTATCTATCTATCGCAATAAAATAAACTTTAAGCCTGTCCATCCTATATTACATTGATTGGTAAAAGAGTTTTAGACAGTAATAGGGAGGTGAGAGAATGACCTTCAAAATCTCATGATTCTAAGCCTAAGCAAATAAGGTTCTGTTTAGTCAACATAGAAAAATGATTGATTAGTGTCTCCCATTCATCAAAATGCAGTTTAGCAAGAGTTGGCAACTTCTTTACAAGCACGAAACCATTAGGCGATCTTTTAAAATTTTGGACAAAATTACAATAAATTTTAAATACAGTAATTTAAGTTTTTATGCAGATGCAGTTTTGGAGATGCCAGATTTCTTCTTGCTGATGGTACCATCTTGCTGTCACCCAACATACTTATAATTTTTATTATAGAAAGCAAAGAATTCTGATGTGGTTTGTTTATAGTGGTATATTGTGCATAGATTACATTTCCAAATGCTAAAATATTTTTTCATAGAGGTTAAAATATTTTTGAAGATAATTTCACTGTATTTATTTAATTAATTTTAGTCCATTTTAAATTAATTATTATCCAAATTAATTTAATTTATTTATTATCCAAAATTTATTGTTACAACTAGTATCCAACTAGTATCCAAATTATTCAAAAATCAATATAAATCTCCCTCTCTTTTTTGGAATACAACTCTTCATTGTTGGTAGGCATTCGATATGAGAAAGTATCTGGCACCAAGCAAAACTCATGTAGCAAACAGTGACATACGCCATGAGCAAATAATGCTATTCCATTCCCAACACTGTACTGTAGTATCAAAGGCATAGACATAATTGAAATGCTGCAGCCTGTAGACTAAAGCTTTTAAATATCTCCATATAAAATTACACTTATGGTATGTTGACAAGCCACCTGTTGGTCTGAAAAAAAACCCTATGCAACATCGTGCCCTTGTGAGACCACCTTTCATTGCATAGCTGTAGAAAGACAAACACTTCTCAGCCTTAAAGGGTCCAAACCACACAACATTTTTGAAAGGTATAAAAATGCTCATGGCTTGGTGTCCCAGAAATATGTATGCCCACAAAACTAAATAAGTTATTTCCTAGAACACAGCAAACCATCCTTCCAGTGCTGGGTTCCGGATCCTGTTGCAACCGGTACAGTGCAACAGGGCTGGGCAACCACCACATGAACTCATGCAGGATGCGCATATACACACACAGTGTGTGCATGCATACTTACCGCTCACGACAGTCCACAATGCTCCAGCTGCTCGGCAGAGCATTGCACAGGCACCGTACACATAGGCGGAAGCCCCGAACAGCTGAAATACTGGTAAGGAGTGTGGGCAGGCAGGTGAGCCCTCTGGAGCTCATGTACCGGAGCATATTAGTCGTAATTCACCACTGCATCCTACTGACTTTTCCACCCCAAAAGCCTACTTGCATTGGCTTGACTATAGAATTCTTAAGAGTGGCTGTTGGTGGGTGGTTAAAGGAAAAACAATGAATCCAAATCCCCTGATCTGAGGAGTCCAGCTGTAATACTTGACGAAAATACTGACCTGCTTCCAGAATGCTTATGATAAAATTTTGTAGTCTGTTTGACACAATACAGAAAACTACACGTTTGTGCTTATAATTGCTGTGAAGAATATCAGAAGCCACTTCTTTTTATCATTTTTCTTTCTTTTCTAAAATTGTCTTGTTTCTTTTCTTTTCTTGCACTTTTTGCTTTTTTTATTTATTTCCTTTAATTTTTTTTCTTCCTTCCTTTATACCATGTTTCTATGAAAATAAGACAGGCTCTTATTTTCTTTTGAACCTCCTCCCCAAAAATAATCACTTTGCCTTATTTTCAGGGAGGTCTTATTATTTTTGAGGTGCAGGAGGAGGCGAGCGTGGTCACCTCATGGTTGCTGCTGTTTTGCAATATTTGGGAGGTGGGCTTATTATCGGGGAAGGGCTTATTTTAGCTCATGCACTCAAAATCCCGATTGGGCTTATTATCCAGGGAGGTCTTATCTTCAGGGAAACAGAGTATTAGTTTGCATTAGTTTTTAATGGGGCTCCCCTTGAGGTGCACCCGAAGACTTCAGCTTGTCCAGAATGCAGCCGCGCGGGCAATTATGGGAACCTCGAGGTTTTCCCATGTAACACCGCTCCTGCGCGAGCTGCATTGGCTGCCTGTCGTCTTTCGGGTGCGCTTCAAGGTGTTGGTTATCATCTTTAAAGCGCTCCATGGCACGGGACCTAGCTATCTGCGGGATCGGATTCTGCCCCATACATCCCTGCGGCCGATTCGCTCCCACAGAGAGGGACTTCTCCGGGTGCTGTCCACTAGGCTATGCCAGCGGGCGACACCCAGGGGAAGGGCCTTCTCTGTGGCAGGCCCGGCCCTCTGGAATGACCTGCCCCCCGAAATTAGAACGACGGACCTCCGCTCCTTCTGTCAAAAAATAAAAACGCACTTTTTTTGCTTGGCCGGCCTAGGTTAGTCATCTGTTTATTGCTTAATTGGGTTTTTAAGGGGTTAGTTTTTAGTATTTTGGGTTTTTAGCACAGGGATAAATTGTTTAATCTTGATTTTATTTATATTTATATATATTTATGTTTGTATATTTTAATTCCCCTGTGCACCGCTCGAGTCCCTTTGGGGAGAGGGAGCGGTCTATAAATTAAATTATTATTATTATTATTATTAATCTTTAAAGGTTTTAATAAAAATTATATTTTACAAAAAGGAAATTAGAAATCTTTGTTAAGAAAGAATACAAAGGAATCATTGGCTATAGGATAAATATAGAATATATGTTTTGATGAATGTTAATGTAAAGCAATTTATTTTGGAATTTTATCATGGAAGTTCAATTTCATACATTACAAGTTTCTTTCATGCCTGATTTTTGTTCTATAGCCCATTCTTGTAAAAGAGCCACTGTTGTTAATCCAATGAGAATGAACACAGTGAGCCAATAGTCAAGTAGTTGTATGTGACCTATTTATTGACCCAAATGACTGTCCATGAATTGGTGTCTTGCCCTCTGAATGAGTTGAGAGAACACTTACTATGGTCATTATGATTAATAGTTTCCCCAGACAATCCTTAATGTTTCAACTGGCTAGGAGGAAATTAAGCAAATATTCTTCTACACTTTTCCCTGATGTTTTTCTCATCATGGGATTTAAATTACACTTAGTTCCTTTAGCAGACTGGAAGGCTGTTGCATTAGAAATCACAATTATTGTATTAAAATAAGTTTCCATTATGTAATTATAATCATTTCAAGTAGTTTATGTTTAGAGCAGATAATGTGCTTTCAGCAAAGGTAAAGAAAAGAATTGAAATTATGCATTCTCATTGTTGGTTTAACCACGTTTAAGTTTCTATCCTCCAATCTGAATTCTAATTTTCATTTTGCAAGAGTTTCCAAAGCAACTGTTTAAAAGCCACAGCCTCATCTACAGAAGATAAATGTCAAGGAAATATCTTGGGAGGGGGACAACGATGATGGGGATAAAAAAAACCCAGAGGCTGATCAAACACTTTTTATATGCAAAGAGACGTTCATTCCAATATTAAAATGTATAACATTAGGAGGAACCACTATCAAAATATTTTTAAATTAGGCATCTTCAATTAAGCACAAACAGTACAGACTACCCTGCAGACATAACTAATTATATTGGCATTTGTTTTAGAAAATAATAAGGCAGTGGCGATTTTAGTTTCAAACCCTGTGTTTCTTAATAATATAAAATATCATGCCTAACAGAGCATACTTAGTTAGGAAGGCTTGTAAGCATAGTAAATGAATGTATATTTTATATCATATGGAAGATGTTTGATACTAGAAAAAGCTTTGGAAGGCACCTTTTTTTCTCAGATAAAGTTTAAAGAATATAAATAAAAAGCCTGTGAGAAATACCCAAAGTAGCTTCCCTCTCTGGTCTAATACACTTGAAAGGACAAATAAATTTCCACCTTCCCCAGGGAGACGATAGACAGAAAAATATCCAAGCTTTGAATCAGTTCTTGCAAGATGATTGTGGATATCTAGAAAGATGGAGAGATGAGTAGCTTGTATTTCTACCCCAGACTTTTACAGACTCTTTTTTTCTGTCTTTGTACTGATTCTGTGGAAATCCTTCCTTTCCTTTCCTTTCCATTCCATTCCATTCCTTTCCTCTTTGCCCTTTGTCTTGTCTCCTTCCCTTCCAGCCAGTAATGGGATTCAAATAATTTAACAACCAGTTCTTTGCCCTAATGACCCGCTGGGTAGGCATGGCTTGGTGATCATGTGACTGGGTGGGCATAGCCAACTCAACATCACTCACATCAATGGGCACCTTAGCTTTTACAACGTCATAAGGGCCAACCGGAGAGGCAGTTTCTGTAAGTAGGGCAATAAAGATGAGTCAACACCAGAATGTTTCCTTCCTGCCTTCCTTACAGGATTAGCCCTGTAAAAGTGGGGGGGAAATGAGATTTTTTCCAAAAACTAGTTCTCCAAACTGCTTAGAAAGTTAACAACTGGTTCTCCCAAATAAGTGTGAACTGGCTGAATCCTACCACTGCTTCCAGCTCATGCTGTCTCAATGCTGATTGGCTGGAATCTTGAAGAGGATGGCAGGTAGTGTGGAATCCATTGAGATCTTTTTTTGATTCGACAAGATTCCCAAAGCATGGTGTACTTGTACATCCACACTTAGAATGGATTTTTTCCCCTTTCCTTTTCTTTTGATTATCCAGTCCATTATATGTTCCAGCTACAGAGCCTAGTTCTCAGCAGGTTTGTCAAAGTGTTCTAAAGATTTTCACTGTATTTGCACAGGTGTTTTCTCATGCTTTTCTCCCCTGTTTATTTCACTAACAGCCTGTGGTCAAAAGCACAATTTCGGAGAGTCCTTGTTCAAATATAACATTAGAGGTTAGCAATTCATAGTCCCAGTATGCATGTAGCCCTACATTTTATTTTACAATCTTATATGTTATTTTCTCTAGATATTAATTTATTTGTTCAATTTATATAGCCATCTATCTCACATTCATGATTCTGGGTAGCTCACAATTAAAGCAAAAAATAATATCAAAAATTCAAAAACTAAAACAGTCATGCAAACAATACAAATATTCACAACAGTTAATTAATTGAAGACCATAAAGTACAATAGCTGAAAGAGCACATCCGTTCAAGAAGAGCACAGTAATTTTAGGGGCTCCATTCCACATTCAGATCCCCAGGCCAAATGGCAAATGTCATATCACACTCTGATCCCCAGATCCTCTGGAAGAGAATTTAACCATATGGCACTTCACAATTTAAGGTCTGAGGGCACGATCTTTTGCCCCCTGTCAATACCAATTGAAACTAGCCAGTACTAATCAGAAGTCAATTGTTAAGAGATGTTGTGGTTCAACTTGTATGAAAAAGTTCTGAACAACAAGTGCTGCAGAGATATTCACCACAGAGATCTATGACTTTGGGGAAGGAAACACAATTGTTTGGAAAGAGACCCCTTAGAAAATTAAGAAAAATGTTTTATTATTAAGAATCAATCAAATATATTTGATCCTGGACAGATCAGAGATAATGACTGTAGTGGTTTATCGTAGATTAGAAACTTTTGTGGAATTTCTGCATGTGAAATACAACATTAGATTGTTGACAGAGGGCTTTGTAGTTTTGTTATTGGCTTTATCTTTGGAAATAAAAATAAAATAATGATCAAAACAGGAAAGAAACTGGCCACTAAGAAAGTAAGAGAACCAAGTGAATAGAGGGGCCATCCACTGACAATCCCCAGTCAGTCCAGAAAGATATTATGGTGGATAGGATAGAAGGCTTTTGAAAAGTCAAGAACAAGAAGTGTGCATGCAACAGCCCCATCCTGCTTTTCCCAGAAGTCATCAAAAATACAACCAATGCTGTTTCTATCCAACATCTAAGCCTGAACCCTGAGTAAAAGGGGTCCAATAATGGACTTCATCCAGTACCCACTGAAGCTGTTACACAACCACCTTTTCAATAATTCTTTTCTAAAAAGGGAAGATTGTATACTGGATAAAAATTGTCCAGAATGGTTGGGTCATGTAATAGCTTCTTGTGGGGATGACAAACTAACACCTTTTTAATGGGTGCTAAGTCCACTCACTCTTCTCAAAGAAGAATGAAGCATCAGTGAAGTCCAACTGAATGTCATCTCCATGGAAGCTTCTGCCAACCAAGAAAAGTTCCTGAGCTTATAAGGACCCCTTCCACTTGCTTGGGAGTATCAAATTTAAACTCCTCCCAGATAACATGGGAAGATTGTGCCCCAAGCATCTCCAGAGGACCTATATCAAGACTGGCATCCAAATTCAAATGATTTTATCCAACAGATGCTCTCCTCAGGTGACACTGAAGATGTATCTCAAAGTTCCCACTATCTAAGAGAGCTCTGATCACACCACCATTCACTATATGTAGACACAATAAGGCAAGGTGCCAATGTTCCACCATCCTTACTGCCACAAGTAGACATTAATAGTGGCTCTCTCCTAAGTTTGGACATCTGTGTTCCTCACCAGCAGCAGGCTAAGCATCTCTTAATCCGCTTCATGTACTGCAACTCTTCCATAAACTACAGAGAGTGAGAGGATTCATGAAAATGAGGGACATCTCCCAGGTGCAATCCAACCCAAGCTTTGTGTGTCTTCCTAGTCTAAGTAAGAACAGGACCTCAGTTCAGACCACCCAACAGACCCTCAGGAATAAGCCCAACTCACTTTGAAACTCCTCAGGGTCAATCAATCACTGGGGGGCAGAGGGTTCAAATGGATCCTGCCTCCCTGAGGTGTGTGGTAGCATTGAAAAATCCCACAATTAACAAGTGTGATTTGACAGGGAAGCCACAGAGATCTCCCGTAATTCCATAGTACATTGACATTGCTCCAAAAAAAAACAAACCAGATCAGGTTTGTAATATCACATTGGGATAATGTGGCTGTAGACAGGAGCTTTCCTGTCCTGCTTTATGTCTTGGTTTTCTCTTCTCTTTTTCTCCAGATTTTACACAGAAAGTTCTGGCAAAAGCTTTAGAAAGCATGGATGAAAAGTGCTATATATGCTGAACCTTTTTGGCACCGAGTGTCCAAAAGGGAGCGTACATGTTCATCTGGGCTGAAACCCACAAGAGGAGCTGACTAGGGAGCATGTGCGCAACGGAAAATGAACTTCTGGTTTCCATCTGCACGCTGGCCAGCTACTCTTCCGGTTACTGGTGCGCATGCGCGTGCGACGATCAGCTGGACAGCACGCATGCTCATGCCGGAAAATGGAAGACCAGCTCTTCCAGTTTCTGGCACTACCACACGCATGAAGGCCAGCTGATTATTGCATATGCATGCACATCAGAAACCGGTAAGAGGAATGGGCAATGCCGCGTGTGCAGGCAACATGGCTCTGCGTGCCGCTTCAGACACCCATGCCAGAGGTTTGCCATCATGGTGCTATAGAGTTTCCAGTATGCCCATTTCAATTTTACATCACCAATTTGAGCAGGAAGAAGTATAGGCTGACGAGTTCATACAACTATACTATACAAAACTTTCCCTCTCCTCCCTTTCTTTTTCTCTTCTTTTAGCCTAAGGGTTTATCTTTTCATCTGTCTATGATAGAAATCAATGGTTAAGCTAAAATTTGCAGTGAGTCTTAGGCCTACAAAATACAGCAGATCATTTATTTCAAGCATGTTAAGTCTATTTTCAAACGTTTCCCCCAAAAATATTCCTACAAATAAAGACAGCAATTATTGAAATATATAATTTTAACCAATTTGGTAATCTTGCACATTCATGTTTGTGTGTATCAATGATTTTAAGGACACTACTGGTCCCCAAAATTGATTCCTAATCTGCACCAACAGAAGCTAATTCATCAATATCGTGTTGCAGATATTTGTAAAAAATTTAACAATTCTTGCACCTAATGCAGGGGTCTCCAACCTTTGCAACTTTAAGTCTGAAGGACTTCAGCTCCCAGAATTCTCCAGCCAGCAAAATTCTGGGAGCTGAAGTCCTTCAGACTTAAAGTTGCAAAGGTTGGAGACCCCTGACCTAATGAATCCAATGCAACTGACCAATTGTGAACAGTTTGATTCATGCAATCTTTTATTATGATAATGGCATTAATCCCAAAAATTACATAGCACAGATTTAATACTGGTTGAGATAAGTATTTCATCTTTCAAACAGAACCAAAAATGTATTGTTTCATTTACTTCTGGTACGTTTTTGTGTCATGCCTTAAACAGCTGTTCGGTGCTGTGTAACATGACACTGGCCGTGAAATTCTTTTAGGTCAGTCAGAGACACACAACTTTTTAAAAAAATCCAAATATCAATAGAGATCTAAATTTGTTTGTTTTTCTCCTTACCAAAGTCCTCATTTCTCTCAAGAGAATATAATGGCTTTCTTAAAATGGGTGGCGGTTATTTGGTGAATTCTTTTGAAATTTAAGCTTGACTGGGAACACAGAAAACTGACCAATAACTTAAAGCTACAGCATCAGTTTGAAACCAGTCTGAAATGAATACACAATTGAAATCATTGAAGCTACATTATGGCTTAACACAAAGTCTGTACCCAGACAAATGTCTCTGCAAATAGGTAAAATAATCCATTCCACACTCTGTGTCTCCCAAAGCCACAAATAGCATCAGGGAAATATCTAACAAGCTGAAAGTAACAATAGATGAGAATACATTTTAAAAGGTGATATTTCTTTCAATGTGTATTTAATTTATGGATTTTACTTCCACAAACTGTAGTGAAGCCTGAGATTTTAGATAAACTTAAACTAAAATATCACACATGTGGTATTCCACATATTCAGGGTGGAGAGAACCAGTGGTGGGTTCCTGCCGGTTTGGACTGGTTTGACCGAACTGGTAGTGGTTTGGCAGCCTGGGTCGCTGGAACTGGCAGAGATCCAGGACTGCCACACCCCCAAACCCATTCTCCAGGTGGCGCCATAGGCGCTACCATCTTGTTTTTTGCTTCTGCATATGCGCAGAACAATTTTTATTGCACTGTGCATGTATGCGCAGTGCGTATCAAGCGTGCGGGCGCTCCCATGAGCAAACGGGCAGTAGTTTTCATTTCAACCAATTTCATTGTAATTTTAGTACAATGGCAATAAAGATTATTATTAGTGACTGCCGTAACCCATCCCTGGAGAGAACTATTAGTGCCATAGCTAGCTTAAGAGATTTAGTACCTGACATTTAAGAACTATGAGTCAAAGAACAATTCTGGAGTTATCATAGTTGCAGCCCACCATCTTTCCTTGAAGTGGTGCTTGTCTAGGCAGTGATATGGCTGACTCTCATTAGATTACCTACTGGATAAGTTGTTTGAGGACCATGTCCAATAGAGATATCAAGCTGCCAGGCCTGTAGTTCCTTGGGACCTTTTCCTTTACAGTTTTTAAAAAAATGAATACAGGTAGACCTCGATCTATGACCACAATTGAGCGCAAAATTTCTGTTGCTAAGTGAGCTAGTTGTTAAGTGAATTTTGCCAAATTTTATGACTTTTCTTGTCACTCTCGTTAAGTGAATGACTAAAATTATTAAGTTAGTAACAGGGTTGTTAAATGAATCTGGCCTCCCCACTGACTTTACATGTCAGAAGGCTGCAAAAGGTGACCACATGACCCTGGGACATTGCAACCATCATAGTTAGGAGTCATTTGCCAAGCGTCTAAATTCTGATCAGATGACCATGAGGATGATGCAATGGGTGTTAAGTGTGAAAAATGGTCGTAAGTCACTTTTTTCAGTGTTGTCGTGACTTTGAAGGGTCACTAAAGGAACTTTTTAAAGCCAAGAACTATGTGTATACTATTTGCATAGGGATCTTATGCCTCCATGGAAAAACTAGACTCTTAACTATAGAATTAAATTAGTCCTAAATTTTATGGAAAGTGTGATAGTAGTGCTTTTTCTTTTTTTTTTAACTGAAACTCCATTATGTTTTGGCAGGAATTGGCTTCTAGCCATGTTTTATTACTGAACATTTTTCTGTAATAGGAAGCAAGATTTGGTCATGGTACATCCTATTAGTACCAGGAGTGCATTTTACTTCTGGAAGGCTCTGGAGACCTGCCATTTCCCTCATTGGGCTAAAATGGGAGTTGAGCTGAGAGGGTTATTGGTCTGGTACAGGTAGACCTCGATCTATGACCACAATTGAGCGCAAAATTTCTGTTTTGTGTAAAAATGGTAGAGGTAAAGAGTCCCCTTGCACATATGTGCTAGTCGTTCCCAACTCTAGGGTGCTCATCTCTGTTTCAAAGCCAAAGAGCCAGTGATGTCCAAAGACGTTTCTGAGGTTATTTGACCACATGACTAAACACCTAAGGCGCATGGAACGCTGTTATCTTCCCACCAAAGTGGTCCCTATTTTTCTACTTGCATTTTTACATGCTTTCAAACTGCTAGGTTGGCAGAAGCTTGGACAAATAATGGGAGCTCACTCCGTTATGCGACACTAGAGATTTGAACCACCAAACTGCCGACCTTTCTGATCGACAAGCTCAGCGTCTTAGACACTGAGCCCCCATGTCCCTTTTGGGGGGTACTTTTGTTCTTAATCATGTTTTACAGAGTGTTGGGAGCCACCTAGAGTCATTATATGAGGCAGCCATTCACGTCCTGCAAATAAATAGATACATATGCATGCACAAAATGTAAGTGTCATATAGGCGTTTAATGCTTTACTTGCGAGTTTAAAATATTTTTTTAAATTTATCTTTCTCCACTAGAGATGTTTGGAATTGTATCTGCTTTTATAAAGGAAAACAATGGTTTTCTATTATATCTAAACCAGGCAAATATTGTAGGTGCCATTTGCTTTCCTCATTCTCTGTTTTAGTCTAACTTTATCTTATGAGCTAACTGTAGCTGACAAACCTGGCAGACTATGAATTGTCTCTGCATGATTGATTCAGAACAGATCCATACTAATAAGGATGTGACAGCTCCTAACAAAAAACATTTTTTGAATAATTGAAAACTTCAGAGCTTGATGTGGCAGATAATGTGATGCATTGTTTAATTAGCAAACACACAGCTATTATGCTTCCATGCATTTCCAACAATCATTATTTAACAGTATTTTTTTTTTAAAAAAACCTGCCTGCTGTCAAAATTAATTTCATAAATAATGCAAAAAGAGGAAATCTATTAAGGCTGTATTAGAAAAAAAGCCAATGTTTGCCATCCTCACTATAGGAAACCAATTCGATAAAGCTGAATTGTACCTGAAATATGTGACTCTTCCAAAATTAAGAGAATATAAACAAAATGCAATTAAAACAAAACAGTTGCACTTCTGAATATAAACACACTGTCATGTTTATTTCCTTTATTTATATTTATACTTCATCTCTTAACAGCCCATCTCCTCGGAGAAGATGTAATGCTGAGGACTTTGTACAATACCTGCAAGACAAAATCGCTCAGATTCGGGAAACGCTGGACTCTGACTGGGTAGGGCTAGATAAGGTGATGGAGGTGGGTCTTGAGAATGTTATCTGGGAGGGGTTTGACCCTGTGACTCCCGAGGATGTAGACAGGATTTTGGGTAGACTTAGTGCTGCCACATGTTTATTGAACCTGTGTCCTTCCTGGTTGGTGCTGGCCACCCGGAAAGTTACACGAGGCTGGCTCCAGGGTATCATCAATGCTTTCTTGAGAGAGGGTTTCTTCCCCACTGCTTTGAAAGAGGCGGTGGTGAGGCCCCTCCTCAAGAAGTCTTCCCTGGACGCAGTGCTTTTGGCAAATTATCGTCCAGTCTCCAACCTTTGCTTTGTGGCAAAGGTTGTTGAGAGTGTGGTGGTGCGACAGCTTCCCAAGTACCTGCTCCGTACCAGTCGGGTTTCAGGCCTGGGTACAGCATGGAAACGGCATTGGTCACATTGGTTGATGATCTCTGGAGGGCTCGGGACAGGGGTTGTTCCTCTGTCCTGGTCCTATTACACCTCTCAGTAGCTTTTGATACCATCGGCCATGGTATTATGCTGCAGCGGTTGGAGGGGTTAGGGGTGGGGGCACTGTACTTCGGTGGTTCTCCTCCTTCCTCTCTGACTGTTCGCAGTTTGTGTTGGTGGGGGGGGGCAGAGGTCGTCCTCAAGGTGCCTCATTTGTGGAGTACCTCTCGCCCCTTCTGTTCAACATTTATGTGAAGCCGCTGGGCAAGATCATCCAGGGTTTTGGGGTAAAGTTCCATCAGTACACTGATGATATACAGCTGTACGTTTCGTCCCCAGACCACCCCAATGTTGCCCTTGACGTGATGTCCCAGTGCCTGGAGGCCGTGCGGATCTGGATGGGAAGGAACAGGCTCAGACTCAACCCCTCCAAGACCAAATGGCTGTGGTTCCCGGTGTCCTGTTACAGTCAGCTGGTTCCATTGCTGGCTATAGGGGGTGAGACCTTAGCCCCCACAGGAAGGGTTCACAACTTGGGTGTCCTCCTGGATGCACGGCTGTCCTTGGAAGATCATATGATGGCTGTTGCCAGGGGGGCTTTTTATCAGGTCGCCTGATCTACCAGTTGCGCCCCTTCCTGAATCTGAATGCCCTGCACACAGTCACTCATGCCCTCGTCTCTTCCCGCCTGGACTACTGTAATGCTCTCTACATGGGGCTCCCCTTGAAGAGCACCTGGAGGCTCCAACTGGTCCAGAATGCGGCCGTGCGGGTAATTATGTGGGCGACGCGACACTCCCATGTAACACCCCCCTGTGTGAGCTACACTGGCTTCTGGTGGTTTTCCAGGTGAGATTCAAGGTGTTGGTTACTATCTTTAAAGCGCTCCATGGCTTAGGACCTGGGTACTTACAAGATTGCCTTCTGCCACCGAGAGCCTCCAACCGGCCAGTACGCTCCCATAGAGAGGGTCTCCGTATGGTGCTGTCAGCTAAACAATGTCGACTGGCGACACCCAGGGGGCGAGCCTTCTCCGTGGGAGCACCTGTCCTCTGGAATGAATTGCCCCCGGAATTAAGAACTATCCCTGACTTACGCACCTTCCGCCGTGCTCTCAAAACCATTTTTTTCCAACAAGCCGGGCTGGCATAAAAATGAATTTTTAAAAATGAATTTTTATTAATTTTAATCGGGGTTTGTTTGGTTTTTTAATTTTAAGAGAGGCCAAATTGTTTAATATGCTTTTAAAACTGTTTTTTAACTTTTATATATCTGTTTTACTTTGGCTGTACCCCGCCCTGAGTCCTTCGGGAGTAGGGGGGTATAAAAAACTAATAAAACTAAACCTACATAATGATAATATCAACATCAATAAATATCACTCCTTTCAAATATTTTCCTTTCTTTTCTTGAATATGATGTATGCTCAGGCTTCCTTTGCATAAGTCATGCGGATTGGACAAAATAAAATTTAAGCCATACAGAACGCTGCTATATGACAGTGATTCAAAATTGTGGAATTGTGGAATTCTGGGACTCCATGCACACATCTAGACAGTACTCAATTTCAGAAAGGCTGGTCCAATGAAATTCGAGATTGCCAAGGAAATGTGCATTTTCAATGTAGGTTTAAAAAAAAAACATTATTGCAACTGTGTGAGAAAGAGTAATGCATTTCCATTTCTCCTTATTAAGCCAGAGTAGAAAAAATATATCTTTGATGTGAAAACGTCAGTAGCTAGGCAGTTAAATCTTCATTTAATATTCTGCTGCCAAGAAACACTGAATTGCCAAATTCAGTGAAGAGGAACAGTGAAAAGGAATAATCCAAACCACTGTATTGGTCACTTATTTTCCTATATGATGAGCTAGAAATTGACTCTGGATTCCTCATGGTGTTTTCAATAGTAAGGAAACATTTGTACCAGATTCATCATATTCTGTTCATTAAAATAGAGTAAGTGACATTTACCTTTAAGCACATGATTTTCAGATTCTTAAAAAATATATCAAAGTTTGGTTAAAGCAAATTTGTTGGAAAGATATAAGCACAAAATGTTACTCCTGTACCAGTGCTCTGTTACAGAAATTCTTGATACCTTTTTTAATGTTATCTAATCAATTAGACAATAGGAATCAAGTCTAACAAAGCTTCCCTAGTTCCAACAAAAAAAGTGATAAATAGTTAAAGATAAAAGCAATTGCCTAACCCTTGATTATGTTACTACATTATAAATTATTTATTTATAATTCCTGGAAGATAATGGTGATTTACAACTTAAAATAGCGCAACAAAACTATTTAATATGAAATAAAATAAAGCTAAGATTCTAATGATGTATAAGAGTATGGAGATAAACTTGAAGGAATTAATGAAACTTCAGCAGAGCTTCAGGAAGGGAGAGGGTGTGCATGTAATGGGAAGAAGAAATAACCTTGAGGAACAAGAAGAAGAGCCACAACTAAGATAACAACCAGATATAAGTAATCCCCGCCTGAACCCCAAGAAAGCATCTCAGGCAAGAGCTTCAGGAAGAAAAAGGAACAGAGGGAGGAGTACTTTCCAATTTTCAAGATTTTATTCCTACTTTGTAACTTTATAATCAAGTAGTATTAGTATCAATAACTTTGGTTTCCTAGTTTGGTCTACCCTGAAGAACTGACAGTGAAAAAGAAGCTCAAGACAATTTCACCTTGATTTTTGATTTTTATTTTTTACACGAGTAAGATAAAGGGAAACCGTCAGACTTTCAAAATTATTTTATTATATCCTGTAACAATTTAATAGAGAGGGGATGCTATACAGATTACCTGCAGGTATCTTGTCACCAAGTTATATAAGGCTTTATAGATTTTTTAATTGTTTTCAGATTAATATGGTTAATCAATGCAGAGCCTGGGGCACTGTAGTTATGTGTAGTTATGTGTAAGTACTGCCTCTTATTCACCAGCAACTACAATGACATATTTTGCACTAACTGCAGTTTTCATATAATCTTTAAAGGCATCTCCATGTAGGCCTGCATTGCAGTAATCTAGTAATCTATAAAACAAGTAATAAGTGCATGAATTACTGTTCCCAAAACCTCCTTCTCTACAAGAGATTATATTTTTTCCACTTGCTGCAGCTCAGCAAAAGCTCATTTAGCCACAGCTTCTAGCTGCCTATCTAGCAGTGTTTATGCCAATACAAAATCACAGTATTGATGATACCTCACCCCAAGCTGACAGATGACCCTTCCTAAAAGCTTCATATAAATGTCAAAAACAGACATAAAACCAATCTGCAACATTTCACACAAGTTTTCGCACGAGAGTTGCTGTGAGCGAGTTAGGCAGCTACATACGTTTTATAAATAAAGAAAATAATTAAATATGTTTTCACAGATTTTGCTAGCGGACAATGATATTTCGCACTCAGGGATCTCATACAACTGACATGCCCACGTTAAAACAACACTTGGATTTTTAAAACAATGCTTTTTCTTTTAACTACTAGAAAATAAAGAAAAATCCTAGAAAAAGGCAAAGGTAAATACTTTTTTTGTACGACTGCCAAAAAAATTACATGAAGATGTCTATAAAGTCACCAAAAGTTGAGGCTGACTTTAAGAAACTTTCCCCTTTTATATTTCAACCATTGAATTAATACTGGAAACTTTGCTCAGATTTATTTTACATTGCTCCCGTAATTTACAGTCGAATTAGAGCAGCATTCTTATTTAGTGCATTCCACTACTGAGGAACACTGTAATAATAATTTTGCACTTTGGATTTGCAAACGGTTTCAAATACCATTCTTTGTTGTTGATTGCTTAATTATTTTCTTAATTATTTTCTTAATTATTTTATTGTGTCAACATGTTAAACTATATATCAACGTTGATTAACCTCAATGAGTTGAGTCACACAAAAACCAAGGAAATCTTATTATTTTGCAGTTCAATGTGTATTTATTAATTGTATATATTATTATATAATATATAATAGTATATATTATTCTCCATATTTTATCCACAGAGGTGATGGGATGCACCAGCAGAGAGAGAGTGAGTTTTGACAATACAGAGCTTTCTTACATTAAGAGACTGTGCAGTCCTGAGCTAGATGGGTGAAAGGCAAAGAGGTTCAGGGTAGCCATACTATATCTAGTAAGTAAGAAAGTTAATTTTAGTTTTTCAAGATTTTGTCCATTACGTGGATTGGATTTGATTGGATCTTTTTGTCTTGTTTCTGGGATTCAATCTGATACCAGAAGTGCTTTAAGTGCTTTAAGAAGAATCAGGAGTTTTATTTTTCCATCTTAGATTTCATTTTTTAAAATGAAAATTAAGGTTGTAGGGAATGGCAACAGATTTTATGGTATATTATTCAGCAAAAGCCAGTAAACATAGCATGGCTACATAAGCTTACATTTTTATATATTTCTCACATTTACATACAACCATTATATGCTTAGCTGTTCAAAGTATCAAAAGATGTTCTTCCTCTTTGTTTACTTTGAAAACAAATACTTGAGCAACACATGAGTAAGTACATAAAACTTCTTGCAGTAGTATAGACACATGGGTTAATAAACAGCAGTTTGCTGAAATAGAAAGCTATTGGCCTGACCTTTTATATTGCCATTACTCTGACATGGCAAGCTCAGATATATTATTACATACTTTGGTAGACAGAAACAAGCAACTCTTAGCGATTATATAACTACCACATATAGAGGGTTGTGTAAGTGAAACTCATACTTCCACCATGTTTATTGGTCATATGCTGTTCTGATAGCAGCTGCTACAATAAAAAACTGTTAGTTCAGCAAAAAGATTTCATTTGTTCCCGCTTCAATTCAATGTGTTACATTCTTAGTAGCAGCTAGTGCCAGATTTGGAGCTCACCCAAACCATTCAGGGAATCCAAATCAAGGAAGTTCCTGCCCAGTTCCTGATAATCTCCAGCTTTTATTACCCGCAACATGACTAATGTCACTTTTTTAAATCATTTATAAAAAGAAGATTGACAGTTGACATTCTCAGATTGTCTTTTTCCATCCTGGCCTAGGAATGCAGAGACTCATATCCTCCAATCCTTCTCAGCATGTGCCAAAGACTCCAACTTTGCTCTGAGTACATCATGATCACCAAAGGTGATGCCAACTGCATCTTGCTAGATTAATGTCTTGGGCATCTGAGCTTGGAATTTCTCCAAACTGGCAAGAGCAGCACATCCTCCATCCCATCATAGCTGGCCTTCCAGACAATTTTGTTTAACTAGACTTTGTAGCACCGGACACAACTATTTGGACAGCTCCAATCAGCCTCCTAGTTTCCAAACCCTTTACGGTTAAATTATGCGCATTAGTTTCAACCTGATTTCATTGCAGTTATATGAGCTCTGCTGACCTTAAAAACATAAGCATCTGAATATGAAAACTGAAGATATGCCTGTAGATATAATTTAGTTCACTTAATTCTTCTGAGAACTATGTTGCAATGAATTCAAATCTTTGTTTCGTCTATAAAAATGGTTCTTTTAGATGTTTCTGAAACATCAGGTGAAAAATGCATATTCCTTCTTTTTAATCATAATTTGGTGACTAGGAGTAAAAAATGCTCTTAAAATATTTACATCTTGTATTCCTAATTCAAATTACATGTTTTTTTTACTCCAGCACTTCATGCAATGATTTTTATTATAAACTGAATCAGTGCTTCCTAATCTGCATTATGATCCTCTGGAGGCAGGGCTGCAGAGTTACTCCAGGGGATCTGTGATAAACGCAAAACATGAAGAAGAAACTAAGCTAAAAACTCTCCCAAAATAGATTCTAATCAAACAATATTTCTCTTCCTGAAATAAGATAATAGAAAGACAAATTCCCAACTGGCTTAGGAGGAAACTTGGAAGGAACAATACCAGCTGATTTGAAATGGCTCTTCCCTTGTACAACTCAAGTATCCCTATTGTTTTCAAAATATATAACATTTTCATGGCATTTTCGTTTATTATTTATATTTTGCCTTTCACATAAGTTGTTTTTAAAATATTCGCATCAATATCAAGACCAGGGATGAAATCAATTTACCATATTTTTCGGAGTACAAGATGCACCAGAGTATAAGATGCACCAAGATTTTGAAGAGGCAAATTTAAAAAAAAAGTTTTTGCACTCTGCAGACCTCCCCAAAATGGCCCTTAAAAAAAAAAAAAAAGGCCCATTTTTCATCAACAAAAATGGCCATGCATAGCCTTTAGGAGGCTTCCAGAGTGCTCCTGGGGTCAGGGAGGGGAATGAGCAAACAACAGCTTGTTTTTTGCTCATTTTTCCCCTCCCAGCCCCCAGGAGCACTCTGGAAGCCTCCTAAAGGCTATGCATGGCCATTTTTGCAAAGAGGGATGGGTTTCGGGAGGACAAAAATGCTGTATTCAGTGTATAAGATGCACCTAGATTTTTACCCTCTTTTTTGAGGGAAAAAGGTGCATCTTATACTCCGAAAAATACAGTACCTTCACTACTGGTTCGCAAATGCAACCCCCTTTGAGTATACATGGGACCTTCGATTTCTGACAATCATCTGTGACACGCAATTTAAATTAGCTAGAAAGCAGGAAATCTGATGATTCTAGCTAATATAAATTGCACGTCACAGCTGATTGTTGGAAATACCGGTTTGCCCAAACTGGTAGCATTTTTGCTACCGGTTCAGGTAAGCTGGTCTAAACCAGTAGCATTTTGGGCATGGCTTGGTAGGTGTGGCAGGAGAAGGATATTGTAAAATCTCCATTTCCACCCTACTCCAGGGAAGATTACAGCAAAATCCCCATTCCCTCCCAATCAGTTAGGACTTAGGAGGCACAGAGTAGATGGGGGTGGGGACAGTCAGAGGTGGTATTTACCGGTTCTCTGAACTACTCAAAATTTCCCCTACCGCTTCTCCAGAACTGGTCAGAACTTGCTGAACACCACTTCTGCTCAGAATATGTTTAAAACTGGAGGTAAAATGAAATTTAATATAGCTATACCAGGGGTCTGCAAAGTTGGCTCTTTTAAGACGGATGGAATTCTGGGAGTTGAAGTCCACCCGTCTTAAAAGAGCCAACTTTGCAGACCCCTGAGCTATACTATATCACTGCCCTATCCATCTCATTTCATTGCCCTTCCCAGAACAATTCCTGGCCATTGAAAGGCTACAAAGTTATCTTGCTTGTTGTCAATCAAGCCTGACCTTGCAAAAAATACTTTCAGAACACAACATTCAAAATAAATTATAAACCTGTCATTTTTTAATATGATACAGTCTATAACCCAAATTATAATTTGAGTTTAAGGTCTATTAGGCTTATGATCTCATATGCTTCCATGTTGAATTAAATGCATCCTCAGGGAGGAAGCTGGATATCAAATTGACCACTTACAAGGTATCTGGCAGTCTAAGCTGCATAGGACAAAGTTCAAGATTCAACCGAGACCTAACTAAAATGTAGAGTTTTGCAGAAATTGAAATCCTGAATACATCATGTCACACAGAAGCCAAGGAAAATAAATGAAGTTCATGTTTTACTGGGTCCCACATGCTGTGAGATTTCCAACCCTACTAACATCAGCAGGAAACACTCAAAATTCTGGATTCAGCAAACAAATCCATAACAAGAATGGTGTTATGACTCAACAAGTCATTCCATGTGTTTTTCATCTAGCTGAAGTCTATAGGGGAAGTGAATATGGCATAAGATATGTTTGGTTCACATGTTGTAAACTTCCAACTTTTCCCCTTCCCAAGGCATGTCATGAATTCAGCATAGTCTCTTTCTATCTCAACTATCTTACAATTCCTATGTAATAGAAAAAAGGGGGGACACCAAACTCAGAGGACACAATTGTCTGGATGTAAAAGTTCTGGTCAAAAATATACATGTGTTAAAACAGAGGAAGTCTGTTTATATATCACACACAAATGATGGAGGGATTGTTTAAATCAGCCTTTTTTTAAGAGCTGGAAAAATTAGGAACCACATGGAGTAGAAGCAGAGATCAGGAAAAAGTAAGGAAGAAGACAAAATCTCTTTAGGACTTTGAAACTGAAACCATTAGGGCTTGGAGGTCACCCCATTTCTATCATGTGGAGAGAATCTTTGACATCATTTACATAACAATATACATTATGCAAGCAGAGAGCCCACATGTTAAAAAGAACTCTAACAACACATTACCAGACAGTGTTTTCAGCCGATTTGCATTCTGTACTCAACAATCCAATAAAGAGTTACAATGCAGTAAAGACTAGATTACTTCATAGCCAATAAGGAAAAGCATATTGCAACTGGCAAGCATTCCCCCAAGTGGAATTAAAAGTCTTTGATGTCAATTACTTCAGTGATTGACTATGTTTTAATTATTCCAACAAATATAGCTAATCCTTGACATATGACCATTCGTTCAGCAACCATTTGAAATTACGATGGCACTGAACAAAAAGACTTACAAATCTGAAGTTATGGCTGCTGCAGTACCCCACATTACACAAACAAATTTCGGTGCTTGGAAATCTGTTCACCTTTAGAACCAGCCACCTTTCTCCTCCCCATCCCATTCCTCACCTGCTTCCCACTTCTCACACCCTTGAGCATCCTCACCCTCTGCATGCCTTGCTTCATTTATCTTTTCTGAAGATCACCTTCGAAAAAGAAGGACCAACTGATCTACTCCACAGCCTTCTTATACAGAGAATGTATGGTTCCATCTTGGAACCAGGTGTCATTTTGGGAGTGGCCTCAATTGAGAGAGAGAGAGAGAGAGACAGAGAGAATCAGTAAATAGCACCTCTGACCTGCCCCCAATTATTCTCTGCCTCCCGAGTCCTAGCTGATCAGGGGATTTTGCAGTAACCTTCCCCTGGAGTGGGGTGATAATGGAGATTTTAAAGTGTCCTTCCCCTGGCAAGTCCACCAAGTCACTCCCACCAAGCCATGCCATGCCCGCCAAGCCATGCCGGTAGTAAACATTTTTGAATCCTACCACTGGATTGTGATCATTAAATGATCATGTGGGTGATCATTTAATGACTGTCATAATTTACTACAATAATTCTGGGCTCAATTATAGTTGTAAATCGGGGACTACCTATACACATCTTTAGATTTAATGTATTTGTAGATAATAGCACATAAAACAAAGAGTTCACTTTGTTATTTAAACTATACATTGACATCAATGTATTAGCAGTATGAGAAAAATCAACTTTCTTTCCAATTAAAAATGAATAAATCAAATACAGATTATCCTCAACTAAGGTGTGCTGTAATCTTTTCTCTGGAGTTAATAGGGTCTCACCGCTATAATATGTTTGCTATTGTCTGTTGTTCTGATGTTCAACCTCAGGAAATATATTGTTAAAGATACTAGAGGTTACAGAAAGTAGATGAGATTAAAAATGGCTCAGGATGTATTTTAATTGTAAAAATTAATTTTTGTCTCACACAAATTGTAACCAATTTATAAATTCTATATGCACTAGTCAGTTTTGTCAGCAAGATGTAATACCACTTCCATATATATCATATGACAAAATAAGATGCACATTTGTAGTTATAAAAGAGATTGATATATTTTTACTGATTAAATTACATAACAAATAAATGGAAGCAGGAGTTTAGCAATTACAGCATCCAGCAATTAATCTGCACAATATGAGCAAAAACACCTCACAAAATTCTTATATACAGTATATATGGGATATGGTAAAAAATGCAGACAGATTCTTTCTTTTTGAAATCGAGACTTAACAATAGATAAATAAGATAAAATAACTCTTGGTTAAAAAATACCAAATGTTATAGTGAAATATGCTTGCATTGAGTAGGTAACATACAAAAGTTAGAGAAATATTACTGAATAATGGTTTATATAATGTTGTATTTTTAGCATAAATATCTTGTTTGAACTATAGAATTTGAGCAAAATTATTTATTTGCTACATATCTTCTCTAAATAATACCATTACATCTAAAACTTGAAATGACTACAGAACATGGGATGCTACAATAAACTTTTCCTTTTAACACTTAAAAGTCCCATGAAAATAAAATGCTGGTTCCGTCTAAGCAATGAATTGCATTCTCAATATCAAACATAAACAATCCTTGGGGCAGGGGGAGAATGAACATATGGTATTGTAATACAGCGAGCAAATTACATTCCTTCAGTATATATCTTCATTTATCTGTTGAATGTTTATCTTCATTTTCTCTTCCAAAAACTGGCTGTTAAAAAACCAAACTAATTGGACATAATTAACATAATGTAATAAAACCTTGTGTGTGTGGGTGTGTGAGAAAGAGAGAGGGTGGAAGGGAGAGGGAGAGAGAGATTATTTCTAGAGATAAAACCTAGAGAGAAAATTAAATAGACTGGAGAATAATTATATTAACAATATTGTTGTTATCCTACATTAGGTATTTATTTGTATTCCACCTTTAAATCCTTCAATGTAAAGTATGTCTATTTTGATAAGATAAAGCCAATTAATATTACCTTTGGCCTTTGTTTCCAATTCTGTAACTGATATTTTCCAAGATCAGAAAATTGGCATTCACTTTTTTAGCAAAGCAAAAATGAATGACCCCATACCCCAAACTCTGCCCTCTATGGTCCCAATCTTTCCAAAGAAATCCAAAGAGAGTATAAGCTAGAGGTAGTATGTGTAATGAGATGGAATAAATGCTGCTTAATTCAAATAATTGATATTCCCAATGAGACAAACTTCCATAGACCGACGACACATTTTCGTGCTTCCTCAGATAAAACTATATAGGTGGTCCTTGCATAACAATCACTTATTCAGTGACGGTTTGAACTTGCAACAGCACGAACAAGCATTCTTAACGTTCCAATCAACACATCCTTGAAGTCATGTGATTGTAAACAAGGCATTTGGCAACTTGCCCAGATTTCCAACCACTGTTGTGTCCCAAAGTGACATGGTCATGTATTTACTTATCATATTGTGCAGCTCTGTCCTGCCCCCCCAAACACACACACACACACACGTACAACAAGAGTTTTACAAGTGTTTTAATGTTCAATAAGCATAGAAGAATTGATGTACTAAAAGGAACATTGTAATAATGAAGTCCTAGCTAAGACGGGATAGGAAAAGGGATCCCAGAATATTTGAATTTCTGTTTGAATTCTTTTTAATATTTTGTAGCCAAAATTCAGGCTAGTTCCATTTATTAGCTATTCTACAGACTGGTCCAGCATCCTATTAAGAAACTCCTAGATAAAGAACAGCAGGTCATAAATGTTTGAATCAGCAGTTCTATCTTCATGGAAAATGTCTGCTTCCCAGATAATATGTCTACATTTTCACCTCAATCCTGTGAAATGAGTACGACTACCACTCCACTAGAGAGTTACAGTATATTCACAGAATCATTCAATTATTGTTGAAGTGATACAAAGCCTGTCCACATGACAGTTACTTTGACAACAATTGATGCATGATTCCACCAGTTACTATAAGTCATCACTGGGAAATGATCTATATGTCCATGCTTTTTCTGTTCTCTCTTTTATTTTTACTTTTTCTTCTACGAAATGCTGCATAATAGACAGTGACAAGCATCGAAGTCTCCTTCAAAAGTCCCTCCTGCCTATTACTCAAGAGACTCCTTAACCTGGTTTATCTTAATTCTCAAACTTTCTCTACTCCATATCATCTTTCTCAAAGAATTCCTACTTCCTAAATTGCTTCAGACCTCAGTAAATAATGAAAGCTTGAGAAATACAACATGCTAGCCAAGATCATAACTTAGAATTTTTAATTTTAGAAAACATTTTTCTCTTTATACTCCACATCTAATTCTGCTGAAGGCTAAGAAAGGCTGAGTGCTTAAGAATTGAGGCCTTTGAACTCTGGTGCTGGAGAAGACTCCTGCGAGTCCCTTGGACTGCAAGGCAATCAAACCGGTCAGTCCTAGAGGAGATCAACTTTGACTGCTCTTTAGAAGGCCAGATCCTGAAGATGAAACTAAAATACTTTGGCTACCTAATGAGAAGAAAGAACTCACTGGAGAAGAGCCTGATGCTAGGAAAGATTGAAGGCAAAAGAAGAAGGGGACCACAGAGAGAATGAGGTGACTGGATGGAGTCACTGAAGCAGTAGGCATGAGCTTAAATGGACTCCAGAGGATGGTAGAGGGCAAGAAGGCCTGGAGGAGTGTTGTCCATGGGGTCGCGATAGGTCAAACATGACTTCGCAACTAACAACAACAACAATTCCGCTGTAGTTGTGTAATTGGTTTTACACAATTGTTACACAATGTGTCTACACATTTTGTTGCTATAGAATAATTGTTAAAAGGTAAATAAATTAAGTATAGTACTCATACGAGGGAATGATCTTGGAAGACCAGAAGAGAAGTGATACTACCTAGGGAACAATCAGATAAAAGAGAGAAGAAGCCCATAGTTGCATCAGGGCAGAGAAATAACTTAGGATCCACTCTAACTTACCAAGCTGCAAAAAGAGACAGTGGAAGAGTTACACTTTCAGACTTACAAGATTGATTAATGTAGCCTTGCAATAAAGTAATCTGGTCTGTTTTCATCTGCTCTGTTTTCTGTCCTGACAAAGTTAACAGATACCTTCAACAATTCCAGACTCTTAAATCTTTTATTTCAGAGGTTTGGAAACTTCAGAAATGTGTGAGTTCGTGAAAGAGATTCTTTTCAAATTCCTAACTAAGTGCCTTGCCTATATTCTGCTGACATCATGATTTGCAAGACCCTTATAATACTGCCTATTTTATGTATATTTGGCAGTAATCAACTTTACAGGCCTTTTATTTTCCTTCCTTTTCTCTCACAATACAGGGTAAATGTGAAGATTTTTTTCAGCTTTTGCATTTATTTAATCCTTTCTGAAGAACTTAGTCAAAATGATAGTTAAAAGTAATTTTAGTTAACCTCTCAAGTGAAAAGGTATATATAAAAACATATAAAAATGGAAGAAGCCACAAAATAAAATTAAAAAGCCCCACCAGAAAATATTGAAGGTATAACTGCCTGGCACATAAAGCATCTATCATTCATCTTTCCTAGATCATAATACATAAATATTTATTATCTGCTCACATGTGCAGCCCACCTCTGAGTGAATCCACCTACTTATAATCTTTTAATTTCTTTATTGTTAACTAGCTGTTCCCGGCCACGCATTGCTCTGGCCCAGTCTGGTTAAATGGCCAACCAATCTATGTGTAGATCTACACCTTCACACACAAACACGTACACACAACCACCGTATAACCCCTACCTTCTGTATTTCTCCCCCTCTCCCTCTACTTACCTACCTACTATATTTGTCCTTCTCCCTCTCTCCCTCTACCTACCTACCTACCTATCTACCTACCTACCTACCTACCTACCTACCTATGGACAGAGTATTTTATGTCATAAGGGATGACATAATACCTGTGGCCCACTGCTCTCTCTGTATTATTTATTATTATTATTTATTTAATTAGATTTCTAGACCGCCCCTCTCCCCGAAGGGACTCAGGGTGGTATACAGGTAAAAATTAAAAATATCAAAACCATAACAATACATATAAGCTAAAATCAAATTAAATAGTCCTCTGTACAAATTTATAAAAATTAAAAACTAAACCCATAAAACCAAATAAAATAATTTAAAATTACAGACTGGGTCGGGAAGCATGAAGTTAGGCCAGGACGGCTAGATGAAACAGGTGGGTTTTGAGTTTCTGACGGAAGAAGCGGAGGCCCATGGTCGTTCTAATATCAGGGGGAAGGTCATCCACCTACCATCTACCTACCTTTTAAACAATTTTTTACATTTCCATTGCGTATACCTGGCACAAGTGTGACATCTACATGATCTATATATATATATCATTGGTGCTGTATTTGAAAGGAATGTTGTGTGAAAATTTGGAAGCGATCGGTGCAGTACTTTCGGAGATTAGTGGTTTTGAACAAACTCTTGTTACATTTTTATTTATATAGATATAGATGAATCATAATGGTTTTGTTGTTAAGACATGCTGAACCCACAAACCAACTAACCATATTTTAGCTTATTGGATTGTGTTAACCAAGCCTGTGATGTTAGTTCACGGTTCTACATGAACCGAGAAAACAGGAATAATTCATTGACTGTTATCTTAACAATTGATAGGTTTCTTGTGCAGACACAAACATTTCCTTTTCCTACAATTCTGTGAAGTGTTGTGATTAATATGGCCAAGTAGATATGAATCTTTTGTATTTTTGCATATTTGCATAATAATAAAGTAGGTCATTTAATTATTGGTTTAACTCAGGGGTCTGCAAAGTTGGCTCTTTTAAGACTGGTGGACTTCAACTCTATGCTGGCTGGGGAACTCTGGGAGTTGAAGTCCACCAGTCTTAAAAGAGCCAACTTTGCAGACCCCTGGTTTAACTCATTATTAAACTACTGGGGTAAAACGTTTTATCGTATTCTTAATTTTTTATCAGTGCCATAGTTGTTTTGTTTATCGTTAGATTTGACACTTAGATATTTACCTGTCATTTCAAAGCCTTTCAAATGCCTGAAGAAGTATACTTTGTTAGCTTCCCACATTTTGTTCTTGAAAACGCAGCATTAAATATGCCATTAGTGACGTCAGTAAAAGAAATGTTATTTAAACTCTCACATTTTCTTTCACATATCTTTCGATATGTTGGATTTTGCTGTATTGTTGGTTTTTTTTTTTATAACTCAAATTTAAAAAGAGAAAAAGAAAGAAGTTTCCTTCTCTTTTCTACTGCCATTTAACTTCATGTATCATTGAAACTCTAAAGCTGAATTAGATATACATCAAAATATACATCTGGGATCCATATATTTCCCTGCATTGCATTGCTTTCAACAGAAAGTAGTTTGATTTGCATCCTGCTATGAATAATGCACTGCAGACAGGCAACACTCCCCCCCCCATAGGAAATGGCTCTTTATGATGAAAAAAATCATACACTTCCTAGTATCAATGACAGAATGGGACTCTAGTCTCTGATAATGCATACCATTTCTCCTTTCCACAGTTCTGCAGACTCAAGAGGAATGTGCCTTTTTTATGAAAACAGAAGTGATATGAAGTTACAGAGAAACTCCTTAACTTGAACTGCTGTTTGTACAAGGGGCCATATCATATTTTTTATTAGTCTTTTGTGTGTGTGATTTTATGTCCAGTTAATACTTCCATTTATCAGCCACTGTGTTTATTTATTTAAGGAGATTTCATTATTGTTTGAGGAGGAAATAAAGAGAAATTAGATTATGTAAATCCTTTTCAACTCTACTTTGAAGTTGTCCAATCAATACAAGTGTATCAATCCAGCTACCATTCATTAAAAACTAAATCTAATTTGTCTTTTGTTTTCAGACTTCATCCTGGAAACCATCAATTTCAATCAAAAAGTTTTAATATACTTTCGTTGCCATTATCCCATCTACTCCTTTAATATTATCCTATAATATTCTTCACCAACTGTCCAGCCCATGGAAAGAGGCCAAAGAAGATAGGTCCTCTAGAACCTATAATCTTTATGATCTCTAAATCTCAGATTTAACCATCTTAGTGTGAACACTCTGCCTATCTCCTCCATTTTTTATTTTGTTCCCCCATTAAGGATGTTTTTAAGCACTGTAAATAATTTTACTGCACTAAGAGGGACACTATATTTAAGGAAGAAAATTAAAGACTAGAGTGATGCTGAGAGGAGGGATATTTGTAAAACACACAGAGAGAAAAAAGAAATAACCAAAACACTTAATTGATGATAATGCAACATTATTTGCAAAGCAACAGAAACAGTTGTCCCTAATTTTTATAGCTTTAACAGGAATTTTCTTGAAAATGTGAAATGTTGAATTATGATTTATATAACTCTTGATATAACATAAGCCTTCCGTGGCTTGCCGGCTCTCGACTTTCCCACAGCCCATGCAGCACTTCTGGATCTTGTGCCTCCTCTCTGCACCTCTGCCTCCCTCTACTGCTTGTACAGGTAATCAACTCACCTGTGCTAAGTAGGCTGCGCAGCCCCAGAACTAAGGGGCTGGCAAGCTGCAGTTGCTGCCAGACACCATCAGTCCCTGCATGCTCACTGCCTCTTGTGCTCAGGGGAGTGGAGTGCCCAGTATTGTGTTTCCTTGAAAATAAGCCCTAATGCATCTTTTGGAGCCAAAAAGAAATTATAAGACCAGCTCTTATTTTTGGGGAAAGATAAGTATCAAGGAATGGTGGTACAGAACATCAGTTCTAGTCTCTCACAGAAATCTAATAGAAAAATAAACTAGGTCAACTTGAAAACTTCAGCTTGAAGAATGTAGATTTTCAGGTTGAATTTCACATGATGTATAAAACAGTTGATTGAAATAAGTGGGCAGCATGATCAACACTTGATAAAGTATTCTTTATCTTTTTTTAATCTTTCCATCTTCTCATTAAGGATCAGCTGCCATGAATTAAATGAATCAGCAAAAAATGTTGCTTTCACTTGTTATGTTAAGGGGTTCACATAAGCCATAAAAAATAAAAGATGGTTGATAACATCATTCTGTGCAAAGCATCATCAAGATGTCTGAATTGCTTTTATCAAATGAAATCTTTGTTTGCTTAACAAGCTAGAAAAGGGGAGAGGCAGAGAGAGAAATGAGTTAGAAAGCATGAGAAAGCATCAAGCACGTATTATGAGAGATCTTGAGTTGTCTGAGATATTATAGTATGATCTCAGCTCCGTGAACTATGGTTTCTTTATTTGGTTGCATGAAAGAAAGAAAAAAGTCTGACTGGCTTGGGCTCCCAAAGATCCTTCTTCACGAAGTTTAAGACTCCTTGAGAATAAACAGGCTTCTAGTTCCCATTAGGTACTTTATTAGTCATAGATCTCACACTGAAGAGACATTCAGAAATGGCAGTGAAAACATCTTTTTTTTTAAACAAAACTTATCAATTGAGACAATCTGATCCTGTGCAAAGGGCATTCACAATGACTTTTGGAATGAAAAGTTTTTTAAAAACCACAGAATCTTAATGACACTAAACCAACTGAACAAACTGAGCCAGGCTATTGGGTTCATGTTAATAGCTGTCCTTCAAGTAGCTAAAATGCTATGTTTAACTATGCTTTTATTCCAAACTGATGCATTGAGTCTCATCGCTGACTGAGTTTTCTCCTGAGAAAGAGCTGTGAAGAGGCAAGGTTTTACAGCTGTTTTTTTTTTTTCTGGTGTTTAAGAATCTGGGACAATTTATGCAACATATAATTTAAATATGATATAGGCACGGACAATCCATTGCCTATTCTGTTGAAAATAACATTCCTTTCTTCATTTTGTTTGTATTTTTGTGAAGTCATTTTGGCCCTACCTTAGCTGATTGATTATAATTTTGGTGCAACCTAATAAACTTTGAAGAAATGTACTATCAATCCCTTACTTCAAAAAAAAATATCTCCTTTTAGAAAGTAACGAAGTATTATTTTATCATTAGATGAACAGACATCTAAACTTTGACAGGTCTTTTTTGCCAAAAAAATATTCCAAGGACAGATCTGGTTTTGAAACTCTAATATAACACTCAAGCTTTTCTGTGTTTAGGATATCTACAACATTTAGATAGTCTTTCAACCAACTTTTTGAGCAGCTTTGCAGATCAAAAGATTCCATACATCACCACTTGTCAGGTGCAAATAATCAGGAACAGGAGATGAGTTCAAATCACTACATCTAAACCTGCTACTTGTACAGAAGAAACTGATCTACCAATGATTATGACAAATTAGTGCTAGATAAGAGTCAATGGAATTCAAAAGGTGCTGGAGCTCCACTTAGGTATCTTGTGGCTGCTATAAGGGTTCTAAATTAATGACACATTTGACCCTGCCTTCAGGCTCTTCCTAAATCACTCAAACTTTGCATATACTGTTGAAAGATCTGTACAAAACAGCAATAGCAATTAGTCTTATATACCGCTTCATAGTGTTTTTACAGCCCTCTATAAGCGGTTTACAGAGTCAGCATATTACCCCCAACAATCTGGATCCTCATTTTATCCAACACGGAAGGATGGAAGACTGAGTCAACCTTGAGCCCGATGAGATTTGACCTGCCAAACTGCAGCTAGCAGTCAGCTGAAGTAGCCGGCAGTACTGCACTCTAACCACTATGCCACCACTTCTCTTAACTACATGTGTATATTAGAAAATAATGTCTTTATGAGAGAGATTTAACAACTGTTTATAAGACCATTCCTATACATTAATTGTAATAGATTTTTATTTTTATTTTTATTTACATGTTTTGTGGACTTTATAGCTGCTTGCCCGCACTTTTAGTCCCTATTTTTTCTGAATTATTAAAAAAACCTATAGTTCTGAAAAAAGTCACTCAGATTCTGTCCCCAATATTACTGTTTAAAAACTAAACGTTAGGTGGCAGCTGTTAGCGAATGATAAGTAGATATGATCAGAAAGTATAAGTAGATATGATCAGAAACATTTCTTGAAATGTTTTATTTATTTATTTTTACAATTCCATACTGTATTCCCAAAGCAGTTTTTTGGGGAAAAATATAGAAAAGAGACAAATGGTAGAAAATGGAGAGCTCTGGAATATTATACCAGGTTTAGTAAAATCCATGCTGGAGTGAATACATTTCCATTAAATATTGCCATACCACCTCTTCTTTCAGTCCTGGGATGAATGCAACTTATATCAAGCATCCAAGAAGAGGAAGAAAAGAGAAAGGATTCCATCAAGATTAATGGGGTATTCCCTACCAGGCAAATGTGTGCAGTCATAAAGCTGTACCAAAGCCATGAAGGACTCATGCTGTTTGTCATTATTGGTCCGAAGCCATGGAATGTTTTTGCTCCAAGAACATTTTGAATGCAACTACTGGATGAGTGGTAGAAATTATACCCATATAAGTCATTGATTGTAATAACATTTGGAAAAATGTTCAGTATCCTTTAACTGTCTGGATTTGAAGAACTAGAAAAACATCTGAAGTTAATTTTAACTGCAAAGTACGACAAATTGTACTCTGTCATCTTTGATACTAAGCAAAGAGAAACAGTATTATTTCAAATATTAAATATGATTGTTTGGTCTATATTAAAATGTGTTGGCATTAATAGAAACCCCTTGACTGTAATGGATAGTATACAACCCATTTTTATTTTAATTGAAAGACTTACTTTACTTTAACTGAAAGATCCCTCTTTGTGCCCTTCTATTAAATTTGACAAATCTATGGTACAAGCAAGAAAAATGATTGTTATATTCAGTGGAAGATTTATGTAAGTCATTCTAAAACATTTCCAAAGCAATTTGTATTGATTCTTCCACCTATAACCTAGACCCCTTGTGGACTACCTATATCAGAATACATCTATCATTTTGGAGTGCAATTATTAAGAGATGGATCCCTTGATGACTCAACAAGCAGTTGTCATGTTTTTATATACAGAATACTTGGTTTCTTTCCTCCAGAAAAAAAAATGGTGAAGAGAAGATAGTAGGATAAAATAAAACCACCCCATCGGCTAGATGGTAGACAACGTGGATCATAGAAAGATAGAGCTGGAAGGCATTTTAGGGGTTATATACTCCAATCCCCTGCTCAGTGCAGAATCTTCTAGAACATCTCTAACAGATGACTATGTAGCCTTTGTTTGATGACCACTAGTAGAGGAGAAACCCATCCCTCATATCATATGGGAATCTGTTCCAATGGCTAACAGTTCATACAGTCAGAAAGTTACTTCTGATGTCTAGCTTGAGCCTTCTTCCTTGCAATTTTCCCTGGAGCAATAAAAATCAAGTCAATATCGAACAACCAGATATTTGAAGACTGCAATTGTATCACCTCTTAAGACTTCATTTCTATAGGATAAACATATAGAGATCATTTAATGACTCCTCTTAAGACTTAATTACCACATCTGTCATTATTTTGGTAGCCCTCCTCTGAAGTTGCCCTAATCTGTAGTGGCCAGAAATGAACACAATACTTCAAACAGGATCTGAGAAAGGTAAATACAATACAATCATTATTTCAATACATTTCAAATATACCCTGCATTGAATATGAAACTGCTGTTTGGTCATGATTGTTTGTTCATACTTCTGAAGTGCTTGAACTAACCCAATTGATACTTAAAAAGCTGTTGCACAGAAAAACAGGGATTTCACATTCAAAACTGCTACTCTTGTCTTCAAACATAATGTTTTAACTTTAAAAAGATTCAGAGTAAAACATTTTCCACAAACTATTTTTATATACATGTATACCTAAAAGGAAGAGAAATAGAAGGTGACAACAGTGTTGGAAATCAGCACTATTGAGAAACAGATGCTATTATGGAGTTTTCTTTTCTTTTGATGGTCAGTCTTCATCGCATGAATGATTTTAAAGCTGTAAGTATCACTGACTCAATTGCAATGTGATATTAAAATTAGAAATCTAGATTCTAAACTGAGATAATCTTTTGAGATAGCAATAGCGCTTAGACTTATATACCACTTCATAGTGCTTTACTGCTCTCTCTAAATCAGGGGTCCCCAGCCTTTTTGGCACCAGGGACCGGTTTCATGTTAAAAAAATTCCACGGACCGGTGACCATGGCTCGGCCGGTGTAGAGGGGGAGCAGGGGGAGGGGGAACAGGCGGTGGGTGTGCGCTGGGGGGGTGAGTCAGCTCACTCGCCCCTCTCGGGACCCCAACAGCGCGAGCAGTCGTGCCTGCACTCTTCCTCCCCTGGTGCACGCTCTGCCCAGGGGGCTGCCCCCTCCTCCGTCCTACTCCTCTCGGGCGCTTTCTAAGAGTTGCGCCGCTCACTGCGGCCCGGTTCCTATCAAGCCATGGACCGGCACCGGGTCACGGACCGGGGGTTGGGGACCCCTGCTCTAAATGATTTACAGAATCACCATATTGTCCCAAACAATCTGGGTCCTCATTTTACAGACTTTGGAAAGATGGAAGGCTGAGTCAACCTTGAGTTGGTCAAGATCAAACTGCTTGGCAGTCAGCAGAGTTAGACTCTAATACTGCATATAACCATTACATTTTGTTCATTGGATGTTTAATCAATTGATTTCTCTGCTGAGTATTCACTAATATACGAAGATTTACTAAATGTTATTTCTTTGTGGGGTCATATCTGCCAGGGATTTGTTGATTTTATTCCAAGAATGGTACGCCAATTCTGTAATTTCTTCCCTTAATCGTTTTCAATTTGCCAGGGTACTTGTAATTATTTGATAAAACTGACATGTTTATCCAGTTTTTAGAGGAATGTGTACCACATATTTTAATGTGTTGCTAGGAGGGCGTTTTACCAGGTTCGCCTGGTTCGCCAATTGCGCCCCCTATTGGATCGGGACGCCCTTCGCACAGTCACTCATGCTCTCGTGAAATTCCGACTGGACTATTGTAACTCTCTCTACATGGGGCTGCCCCTGAGGTGCACCCGGAGGCTTCAGCTAGTCCAGAATGCAGCCGCGCGAGCAATTATGGGGACCGCAAGGTCTACCCATGTAACACCGCTCTTGCGCGAGCTGCACTGGCTGCCTGTCGTCTTCCGGGTGCGCTTCAAGGTGCTAATCATCATCTTTAAAGCGCTCCATGGCTCGGGACCTAGCTATCTGCAGGATCGGATCCTGCCTCATACATCCTCACGGCCGATTCGCTCCCACAGAGAGGGGCTTCTCCGGGTGCCGTCCACTAGACTGTGTCAGCGGGCGACACCCAGGGGAAGGGCGCTCTCTGTGGCGGGCCCGGCCCTCTGGAACGACCTTCCCCCCGACATCAGGACAACTACGGACCTCCGCTCCTTCCGTCTTAAATTAAAAACTTACTTTTTCCGTCTGGCCGGCCTGGGATAGCCTCCTTGCCTTGGGATTTTATAGAATAGGTTTTAGTTTAATTGGGGTTTTAGCACAGGGTTTATTTAATTGGTTCTTAAATTTTGTTGGTATATTTATTGTTGTTTGTTATTTATTGCTTTTATGCTACCTGTGCACCGCCCCGAGTCCCCATGGGGAGAGGGGGCGGTCTAGAAATAATAAATTTCAAAAATTTCAAATTTCAATTTGTTTTATTTTATATTTTAAACCCTTCTTCAATTGGAATTATTTATAAATAAAATTAATATATTTTATAAAGAAATAAATGTATATAAATTAATAAATGAAAAGCAAATAAGTTTGATTATGATTTGTGATAGAAACAAAGCAAAAATTCAGAGAATACTTATAGAAAGAGAAAACATTGCAAAGACTAAGACATATGAAGAACGGCTGCAGGAGCTGGGTATGTCTAGCTTGATGAAGAGAAGGACCAGGGGAGACATGATAGCAGTGTTCCGATATCTCAGAGGGTGCCACAAAGAAGAGGGAGTCAAACTATTCTCCAAGGCACCTGGGGGCAGGACAAGAAGCAATGGGTGGAAACTAATCAAGGAGAGAAGCAACTTAGAACTAAGGAGAAATTTCCTGACAGTAAGAACAATTAATCAGTGGAACAGCTTGCCTCCAGAAGTTGTGAATGCCCCAACCCTGGAAGTCTTTAAAAAGATGTTAGACAGCCATTTGTCTGAAATGGTATAAGGTTCCTGCCCACGCAAGGGGTTGGACTAGAAGACCTACAAGGTCCCTTCCAACTCTGCTATTGTATTGTATTGTATTGTATTGTATACTCTTATGGTATTGCTCAGTATAAAATGCTAAAACTGTCAATATATGTCCTAGTCTCAGTTCAACAGGTGCATTCTTTGAAGCAGCAGAAACTGAATTTGGTCAGAACTGAAGGAGCAGCTGGTAATAATGGTATGTGTAAAAGAATGCTCCCCCCAAAAGTTCAAGCATGTTCAGTGATATCCATCATGTGTCTCCTTCTAAGATTTCAAAGTGTTTTAAGAAAGTGCTAATTACTGTTCTGAGAAAGAGGAAGTCCACTATACAGTAGGTAGAATTAGAGAAAATACTTGAGTCATCTGGCTGTGATTCTAACATCACAGCTTCTTTGTGGCAGCCCCTGAGATATTGGAACACTGTTATCATGTCTACCCTAGTCCTTCTTTTCAACATAATACGGGTATTGATATTTCTTCCCATTTTACTATGAAAATTGTACTATATTTCATATTCACTCGATTCTACCTGCTAGTTAAAAAAAAATCTATAGTTATGTAATTGAGGTGTCAGACTTTCATTTTAGTTCATGATACTATGTTATTATTGATGTATATTGTCAATTTATTTTCATTCAAAACTAAGTCAATCTTTATTTTTAAGTAAATTTATTTCATGAAGTTAAGTTCAAGCTTGTAGAACCCTAAGAATTCTTTTAGGTCAGGGGTGTCAAACTCAAGGCCCAGATCCGGCCCAAGGAGTGCTTAGATCTGGCCTGTCAGGCTGCCCTGGAAACAGTGAACGACCAGCCCAGAGGCCCTCTGCCAGCAAAAATGGAGCGTGGGAGGGTTGTGTGCGGCCCTCCTGAGCTCCATTTTCACTGTCAGAGGGTTGCAGGATACCATCACAGCCGAAACGGCTGCCTGTTTTTGCTGGCAGACTACTCAGGCCACCAGAGATGCCCCCAACATGAGTGACATCGAGCTGGTCACACCCATCCTGGCCATGCCACCCATCCCGCCTAAGGTCAAACATAACCCTGATGTGGCCCTCAATGAAATCGAGTTTGACACCCCTGTTTTAGGTCATACAAAAAGACACTGTTAGCCAAGTACCATCTATGAATCAAGGATCAGCCTGACATCTCTGGGAAACCTAAAAACAAAACATAATGGCCATCATTCTAACCCTCTACCTTTATACTTCATTACATTAGAGGAATCCTACAAATGCATGTAGCTATACAATTCCATAATAGCTCTTTGTCAAGAGATGAGACTAGTAACAGATAACCATTTTAGTTACCAGTATGTAACTATGCATTATTGCAAATTTATTATGATTGCAGTTATATTATATATTTTGTCCATGAATTTGCAGTTGCATACATGGTGGCAGGGTATACTCTACTAATTCTATTCTTGCCATAATAATCTTGTGAGATAGAGAAAGCCACAAGAGAAAGTGGCGATACCAAATCAACACATGGTCAAGTGGGAACTTGTACATAAGCACAAATGTTGAGAAATGTTCCCTGACTTTCATCACCAGATCTTAAGCTACAGTTGTACTATATGAAGACATACCTATATTGCTTCTCTCACAGTTTCGGCAAATAGGTTTTCTGCAGTTGGCAGATATTTGATAAGCTATCACATTGATTCTACTGAACAAATATCATCTAGAAAGAAAATCAAATGCCTAATTTGTCCATCCTGCATCAAACATAATTGCTTCTGTGATGTGTGATTATTTCTACTGCGCCACAAAAAATGGATTTTAAAATAATTGCAACTTGCCAATAGCTATTTTCATTGACAAGAAAACTAAAGCACTATTGTTTCAAATCCCTATCAGTACTTGATAAACAAACTATGTTAAGGTTTTGTCATATGACTTACACTACTGAAACAGAATGAGAACATGACTCTGATACAAACTTGAATACAGTATGATGAGATTAATCATTTAAAGGCTGTAGAATTTACAGCCTATGATTTATTCATGGTGCTTAGAATTACCTTGAACACATATAACAATATAATTGTTTTGGCACATCATAGGTAATTCACATTGTTCTGTATAAATGCTTTTAGAACATTAAGTGTATTTTACTTAATTTAGCTATTCTAGTAAAGTTGATGGTAGCAAAAGAGCAAGGGAAAAGGCCATGTCTTGCATAGATTTTCATTTTTGAATTAAAATGAGTACTATCTATCTATCTATCCATCCATCCATCCATCCATCCATCCATCCATCCATCCATCCATCCATCCATCCATCCATCCATCCATCCATCCATCCATTTATTTATTTATTTATTTATTTATTTATTTATTTATTTATTTATTTATTTATTTTATTTTATTTGTTCATTAGTTCATTCATTCATTTATGTTTACCTCCACACAAGGGGATAGCTTACAATATTAAAAACAGTGGAACCAGAGGTGGGTTTCTGCCAGTTTGCCCCGGATCAGGTGAACCAGTAATGGTGGCGGTGAGAGACTCCTCCCACCCTCCCGGATGCTTCTGCGCATGCACAGAAACATTTCACAAGCAAGCACACATGCGCATAAGCAAACCAGTAGTAAAATAAATTGAAACTCACCACTGAGTAAAATGCCCTGTGTGTGTGTGTGTGTGATTCAAACTTTTTAACTCTATTTCTACTAAGAAGCTCAAATGGTGGTAATAGCCAAGAAAGTATCAACATAGCTTAACTTTATACAGCAGGTGTCCTATGAAGACAGTGGTATTAACTAATGCATGACTTAGTTATAACTAGATCAGTTATAACTAGATTAAGCTTTTGCACCACACTCAGTCTGGGATAAATATTTGATACTTTGATTCCAAACACAATGGACACAAATAACCTACCACAATAGTATACACATACTATACGCATCCAGCATTATTTGTACAGATTCTTTGTCTTTTTTGGATACAGTTCAAAATTTTGCAAATTATCTCTCAAGCAATAAATATCTTGGGTGTAAGATACAGCAAATATCTTGGGTGTAAGATACAGTATGTAGATAAAGATTGATAATTCATCCATTTTATATTTATCTTATTTATTTCTTTAGCTGATTTATTTGCTTTCTATAGCTAGATTTCAATATTCCTTGGTTGACAGGACCATTGGCCAACCTGCCTGATTGAATGGACAGAGAGAAACAGCTGGGAGAAGATAACCCTAAGGTAATTCAGCTCCATGCAATGAAAGCCCTAAAGATGATAACCAGTCCCTTGAATTGCATCCAGAAACACACTAGCAACCAGTGCAGCTCACAAAACAATGGTGCTACATGTGTTGAATATCCAACACTACCCATGCAAACACATTCTGCGTCAGCTGAAGTTTCCAAAGGCTTCATGTAGAGGGTATTACAGTAGTCCAGAGAGATACAAAATCCTATTCTCTATTCCTATAAATAAATTCTTTTCTTGCATGGTAGGTTTTGTCTTTGAAAACATCAAGCATTATCCCTGAATCCTAAATCAGTCCAAATTATTCTCCCTCTGGTAGAATGATATCCATGATTGCGATAAAGTTTTCAGACCTGGTCTACACATGAAGGTTCAGTTAAATTATTTGTTGCTGGAAGCCTATTCACAGGAATCTTGTCAATTAATGTTCTGCACCTTCTTAGAATTAGATACGGGTTAAGGGCACTCAAAGGGACTTAGTTCTCCCATGGTTACATAGGGATTCTAAGCTTTTTACTCCAGCCCCAGATTCTGCAATTCTTCTACAAAAGTGGAATTTTTGCTAAATGAACTATGCAGTTATACAGCTTATTTTTACTTTTACTCTACTCTTAAATTCCCATCCCTTTAGCATTCCTAAAGACGTTAATTGGAGTATAATTCACATTTGCAGCACTGGAAATTATTTAATTTGTTGATACAACAGAATCAGTGAAAAACATGATTTCCTCCTACCTTGGAAATTTCTTTCAAAATCTGTGTGTTGAAAATGTATTTTTAATTGCCCCAGTTTTAATACTGTCTGCCCATCACCGGAATCATAATTAATTACTTACTTTACTTTTGTAACATGTCATCTTGCTTTTTCATTTCCTTTATTTCTTAAATTTTCATGGCAGAAATTAAACAAAAAGACTCAGTTCAGAAATATAAATATGCCTGTTTTTCTTCTTCCTTCTTTTTCTTTGTTCCCCTCCACTCCACATTCTATTACTATGACATAATCAAGCTTCTCCATCAAATGGTTGGGTTTTTGTTGCACTGGTTTTCCATGTTTTTCCCAAGGCTGCTCCTCCAAAAAACTTCCAAAAACAGTTGAGACAGTCCCCTGCGTTTCCTCAGCTTTGCACCATGTTTGCTCTCCACATATATTTACAGCAGGAGCATACAAAGAGTGTTTTAACTGCCCTTTAACATTAGAGTTTAAATAAGGAACCAGGCTTCCACACACATTATTTCCAGAAAAAGAAATAATCTGCTACTTCATACAGCATACATTTGCATATTTCTATTTCACATTCAGCTTTGTAATGGTAATTTTATATGTTTGGTCCAGTAGCCAGCAAAAAAGCTCAGTGAGGTTTATGCATGGTCTATATACTATGTAGAAGCAAAGTCTAGAGTTAAAATGACTGAAGGAATTGAATTAGATTTCACTAGGTACTTTTAGAATATGTTAGAAAATCCTTTAAATTTCATGGTCTGTTTGTTTTGACTTCTCTGTATTGAAAAGATTTAGTTGTATTGCAGAAGAAAACACACAAATCAGTGACACTCAGTAATCAGTGACTGTTCAGTTCCTATATAAATAGTTATTCTTATTAAACTGCAGCCTAGCTTGGCATAATGCACAAAATATGCCCTACGTTATGACAGGAGTTTTAGAATAAGTTATAGCTCAACTAAATTTTGTACTCATACAGTAAAGGGAACGACAGTTGTTTTTTAAAACTAACTGAAAAGGTCCTGAGAAACAGAAAAGATCATACTGCTAGACTTTTGCCATCTTTCTTTCATGATTTTCTTTTTATCCAACATCCAGTAGAAAGAAACAGGAGTGGGGAGAGCTTTAGTAACAGCTATTGTCTAGTGTGTCAATGGATTTATTGTAATAATAAAGGCAATTCATGTCTATGCATTAAAAGGTAATTATAAAGATGTAGGCTGGCATACATTAAAATTATACATCTAAAAGAGGAAAAATAGACTGAAATAAAAGTCATAAACAGCACTTAGAGTAGCTCATAATAACATAAATTATATGTTAGGCAAAAAGTTCCATATTTCATCGGTTATGCAGTCCTGGATTTCCTTTAATTAAACATATGTCTCTCTGTGCTTGTGATGATTATGTAGCTGCAAGAAAAATTCAATGCTGTGCAAGCACCCTAAAAGTCTGAGTTATAATTTTATAATTTGGTTTTGATGTTCTTCACCCTGATCAAAATCACTTATGCAATGTTAAAAATGCCTTTCATTGTGATATATTTAAAACAACAGGTGTTCCATGAAATGTGCCTTTTAAGACACAAGCTGGCAAAGTAGATAAGCGACTGGAATTAGTGAATAAGGTAAATGATGATCCTTTAAATATAAGAAATAAGAATAATTGCGTTGATTCAAGTTGGTCTTAAAAGTGAACTAAGCCTCTGAACGATTCATAGAAGCAATTTATATCAATGGACACTAGAGCTATCTTGCCTTCGGGCTTTTTATTAATATAAAGAGGAAAAAACATCCACAGGTAGGTCTAAATGTGTGAATGAATAGCAGCTTATGCTTATCATCTATTCCCTTAGAATATCAGATCATTTGCTCAAAAGAGCTTTGCAGTAATGTAATGGAAAAAAATAGCATCTTATTTACAGCCATATTTCTTTCAGAGATAGGATTTTCTTAGATCTCTTCTGTCTGCTATCATACCTCTTCAGCTTTGCTCTGATTTCACAGCATCCTGCAGCTGTGGAAATCATTAAGCCATTTGCCAGAAATTTGAAAGAGTGCTATAATTCAACACTGAAAGGAAAAAAAGCCCAATTCCTTCACCGGGTATAGATGAATATACAGCATTTGCAAGTTGTAACAGCTAAATAAGTTATAAGCTCAAAAATTCACTTAGCCATAAATCTGTGTATTATGGTTGGTTGCACAGTCACCCAAATCTTGGAATTTTGGCCTACCTTTCAAGTCTTTCCCAAAGACCTGGGATAGGCAGACAGTCAAATCAATCTTTAGACTGGAAGACAAATAGTATTGATAGTATGATTTCATGACTCTATCTATAAATTTTAATTTTCAGGGTTTTAAATGGGTTTTTAGCACGGGTTTTAATTTAATTTAATATGTTTTTAATAGTGTATATTGTCTTTTGTTATGGTTTTAATAATGCCTGTGCGCCGCCCTGAGTCCTAACAAGGTTTTGGGGTAGAGTACCATCTATACGCTGACGACACCCAGCTGTATATATCTACCCCAGACCACCCCAACGATGCCGTAGCGGTGATGTGCCAGTGCCTGGAAGCCGTGCGGATCTGGATGGGAAGTAACGGACTCAAGCTCAACCCGACCAAGACCGAGTGGTTGTGGTTTCCGGCTGCCCGATTCAACCAGCTCACTCCATCGCTGGCCATAGGGGGCGAACATCTTGCCCCTGTGAATGGGGCGCGCAATTTGGGTGTCCTCCTGGATACCCGGCTGTCAATGGAAGATCAGGTGACAGCCGTGGCCAGGAGGGCGTTTTACCAGGTTCGCCTGGTACGCCAATTGCGCCCCCTATTGGATCGGGACGCCCTTCGCACAGTCACTCATGCCCTCGTGACATCCCGACTGGACTATTGCAACTCTCTCTACATGGGGCTTCCCTTGAGGTGCACCCGGAGACTTCAGCTAGTCCAGAATGCAGCCGCGCGAGCAATTATGGGTACCACAAGGTACACCCATGTAACACCGCTCTTGCGCGAGCTGCACTGGCTGCCTGTCGTCTTCCGGGTGCGCTTCAAGATATTAATTATCATCTTTAAAGCGCTCCATGGCTCGGGACCTAGCTACTTGCGGGATCGGATCCTGCCTCATACATCCTCACGACCGATTCGCTCCCACAGAGAGGGACTTCTCCGGGTGCCGTCCACTAGACTTTGTCAGCGGGCGACACCCAGGGGAAGGGCTCTCTCTGTGGCGGGCCCAGCCCTCTGGAACGACCTCCCTCCCGATATTAGGACCACCACGGACCTCCGCTCCTTCCGTCTTAAATTGAAAACACACTTTTTCTGCCTTGCCGGCCTGGGATAGCTACTCCTCTGTTTTTAGGGATTTTTGGGGATTTTTAGTTAGATGGTTTTAATGGGTATTTTAGCACAGGTTACTTAATTTAATTTATTTTTAATGAAATATGTATATAGCCATTGTTCTTATTTCTCCTGTGCACCGCCCCGAGTCCCTGTGGGGAGAGGGTGCGGTTTATAAGAAATAAAATTATTATTATTATTATTATTATTATTAAGGAGAAGGGCGGGGTATAAATTCGAAAAAATAAAATAAAAAATAAATAAAAAATAAAATAAAATAAATAAAAATCCATTTTCTATCTGATGCTATTTTCGATGAAGCACCAACTCTTGATCACCATATATTAGCAAAACCTGACTGTTGAAGAATCTGAATTATGAAAAAGTACACTTATTCTTCTCTCTGAAAAGCAGCTCAGTCTACTGCACAGATAGTTGAGGGGCAGGAAGAGGGTTTCCATTTCAAGAGTGATCAAATCTTATGATTTGGACCTATTTCAGTCAGGTTTTAAGGTAGGATACAGTATGGAGCTAACATTGATAGCACTTTTGAATAACTTCTGGCAGGCTGGAAAAGGGTTAGTATAAACTCCTGGTCCTTCTTAATATTTCAGTGGCTTTCAAAATCATCAGTCATCATCAGTGATGGGTTCCTAACAGTTCAGACCAGTTCGGCCGAACCAGTAGTAATTTGGGGCCTGGGTTGCTGGAACCAGCAGCAACCCCGGCCTGCCAACTCCCCCCCTCCAAAACCATTTTTGGCGGCGCCAGAACTGGTTCTCTCCTGTGCATGCCCAGAGCAAACCGGCAGTAGTGACCACCGGAACCCACCCCTGCCATAATCAATTTCTGTACCAGCTAAATATATTGAAGTAGAGGCCATGATTCTTCAATATTTCTTCTCTTTTCCTCTAGGTAGGGTCCAGAAGGGGTTCTGTTTATGGAGTGTCATAGGGCTTAAATTTTTCCCCACTTCTATTTAACACCTACTTGAAACTGCTAAGTGAGATAATCAGTAAATGGATTAAGTATCATTTGTATGTTGATGATGGTCAGTTATATATCTCTGCCTTGGCCTTCCAAGTGATGCCATTGGGATGTTTTCTCAGTGCCTGGATATTGTGTAGGTCTTGATGGGGAAGAACTGGCTTTGGTTCAAGTGTGATGGGACTGAGTGGCTATGGACTTTATGGTCACATTTATCTAGTGATTTTCCATAATTAACTCTGGAAGACGTAAAGCTCTCCCTGCCAGAGTTGGTATGCAACCTAAAGGATTTGCTGGACAAAGACCCCAGAATCACATTAAGAGATGAGATGGGCAATATAAAATTATAATGGATGGGTGGATGGGTGGGCGGGTGGGTGGGTAGGTAGGTAGGTAGATGATAGATAAAATAAATGCCCCAATTGATTATTATAATACATTCTACATGGGGCTCTGAAGGACAATCAAAAGCTTCAGCTGATCCAGAATATAGTGGCATGAATAGTATGTCCACAATACACCCAAGTAACACTCTACCTGAGCTGAAATGGTTTCCAAGGGGCTTCTGGGTGCAACTGAAGGTACTGGTTGTCTAAAGCTCTACATGGACAGAACCAGGTTAGTTGCAGGACCTCCTATTTTCAATGGTTTCTGCCTATTCAGGTCCATTGATGGATCCTGGAAAGCATGGCTCCTCTGTCACAGTCTCTCTGTAGAACAATCTTGTTCCTTAGACATGGACAGTCCCAGCCATGTTGCCATTCTGACAAGCCCTAAAGACCTGCTATTTCCTGTGGCACAGGAGTACAAATTCAAATGGAATTTGAATTGATACATTCAAATGCTGTGGCTGACTTGATCCAGTTTCTTTTTAATGGATGTGTATAGTATATTTTTTAATTCTATTTACCACTCAGATCTCCTTGGGTAGCTTAGCAGCTATATACATTTGATAATTAGATAAACTCTTATAAAGGGTTCTCCACAAACAGCATATAACGTATTTATCGGCGTATAACACGCACAGGCGTATAACACGCACCTTCATTTTAAGAGGGAAATTTCAGGAAAAAAATTTAAATTTCAAATAAAGAACTTTGAACTCCCGGCAAATTAATTTCTCCACAGGCCACATTACCCTGATTCAGTGGCGTAGCGTGGGTTGTCAGCACCCGGGGCAAGGCAAGTAATTTGCGCCCCCTAACTTGCAGACTCATCCATTTTAATAAGCGCCTCTTTTCTTCCTTCCTTCCTTCCTCTCCCTCGCTCGTTTCTCTCTCTCACTCCCCCCCCCTCAACACACATCCCCGCATCCCCTTCTCCCATTTACATTCAAATGAACCAGCTGCGCGCAAGGAGGACCAGACCGCTGCTCATTCATTCAGCAGAACGCGCGCCAGGGAAGGAAAAGAAGAAGAAGAAAAAAGTCGCCGGCAAACTCCGCCAGCCTTTCCCGTGTGCGGGAGCCGGCTTGGGATATTTTACGGGGAGGGTGAAGACGAGGGGGGGGGAGAATAGGCAGGGAGGCAAGGCTGCCCACCCCGCGACCTCTTTCGCTTAAGAGTGGCGGCGTGGCCCCGAGAGGCGGTGGGGTGGAGGAGAAGGGGAGGAGGGTGTGTTTGTGTGTGTGTGTGTGAGCCCGGACTGGGGGGGGGGAGTGAGTTACCTTTGCCCGACGCATCCGAACCCCGCAGTGTTAGCTGCCCGGTGCGGCCCCTGCACCCCCCACGCTACGCCTCTGCCCTGATTCTACCGATTTCTTGGGGAAAAGGTGCAGAGCAGGCAGAGAAACGGTGAGGGGGGTGGGTGGAAAGGAGCGATCCAAGGCCACATAGGAAAAGCCCCTGCCACCAGCTTCCTGGGAAAGCAACTCACCCACCCTTCCTTCTTTCCCTCCCTCCTCTCTTCCACCATATTACCAGGGTTTGGCAAGGGGTGAGGCGGGGAGGGGAGCAGCAGCAGCAGAGCCACCTGCTTGGGCACGAGAGCGACAAGATCGCTTGACTGCTTACCGTCCAGCTCCCACGCTGCTGGTGCCGGGGGAGGAGAGATGCTTCCCCGTTCCCCTTGGCAACCAGGCCCTCCACTTCTGGCGCCTCCTCCTCCTCCCGCCAAGAGGTGGACGGCGGCTCTTTCACCCGCAGCAAGAAATGGGCATCCGCCCTCCGTGGACTGCCACCACCTCTCCCGGAGACGGCGTCTCCGCGCGGCTGTGGAGGGTTTCCTCCTTCCCCCTCTCTCTTTCCCCTCTGTGTGTCTGTTAGACTCTGATTCCCCCCCCCGGTCTTTCTACAGACACACAGAGTGGAAGAGACAGAGGGGGAAGGAGGAAACCCTCCACAGCCGCGCGGAGACGGCGTGGAGTTTCCGCGCGGCTGTGGAGGGTTTCCTCCTTCCCCCTCTCTCTTTCCCCTCTGTGTGTCTGTAGAAAGACGGGGGGAGGGAATCAGAGTCTAACAGACACACAGAGGGGAAGAGACAGAGGGGGAAGGAGGAAACCCTCCACAGCCGCGTGGAGACTCCACGCCGTCTCCGCGCAGCTGTGGAGAGTTTCCTCCTTCCCCCTCTGTCTCTTCCCCTCTGTGTGTCTGTTAGACTCTGATTCCCTCCCCCCCGTCTTTCTCTCGCTCTGGGCAGAGAGCGAGAGAAAGACGGGGGGGAGGGAATCAGAGTCTAACAGACACACAGCAGGACCTCGCGGATGACCCGGCATAATAATATCGGCGTATAACGCGCATATCGGCGTATAACGCGCATACATCATTTGCCCCCTATTTTCAGGGGGGGAAAGTGCGTGTTATACGCCGATAAATACGGTATGTGTGAATCAGTGGTGGGTTTCCATTTTTTTTACTACTTGTTTTCATGTGTGTGTGTGTAGGCGGAGCCTTCCCCCGTCGCCACTTCCGGTTCGCCTGCTCTGGGTTGAACCAGCAGAAACCCACCTTTGATGTAAATACATTTCCATTTCTGATTTCCCATCATTATAGCCCTCAAAGGGCTGTGTAGATGACACAGGACTGAGTCTGCAGTGACTGATTCAAGAGCTGAATGCTGGGAAATGCACAACAACATAAATGGGTAAAACAATCAAATGACCAGGCACTAAGGATGATGGGTAAGGACCCTGTTAGACTCAGACCAGAGCAAAATAAGTTTACTGGTGTTACTAAAAATTTAACTGAAGAACAATCAACAAAAACAATTGATTCATGCAATAAGAAACAAATTACTGATGGAAGAGATAAGAAAATTTTAAAAAATTACACGAGGAAAAAAAGAAAATGAAAAGAATTACATTCACAATTAAAAATCTTTATTGGACATAGGCAATGAGTCAGTAGTGGCTTCAGTACAACTCAGTTCTAATTGTAGAAAAACTACAAAAGCTGATTCACTAAAATGATTAAACCATGAACTATGATTTACAAACTATGATACATGAGATCACTTAATATGTTGAGGGAAAAATATAGAAAGTCTTTTTATAGCTTAATACAATATTGAATACAGCTTGAATCTCAATGAAGCCTGAAATGGAATTAAGTTTATAGAATTGCATGGCCTATAGCATTTGGACTGAGAGGTGATAACAATTCAGTACAGCTCATGAAGTTAATGGAACTGAAATTTAACAAGAAGGAATTATTGGTTCAATGAAGATTCTCTGGTCATATTTGTCCAATGGACCAACATAAAATCAGCCTTGGCAAAACACTGCATAGTGTTCAGGGTTTAGTCATATGTACTAGGACTGTGCAGTATTTTATATTTGATTCCAAAATATGCTGTGGAGTACTTGGAAATAGAAATGTAATGCCTGCCTATAACACTTTAAAGCATCTGTGTCTTTTTATGAAATCAAGTGGCAATTGCATAAGAAAGCACTAGGTCCTGAGGAAAAAGCAAAAGCAACAGATTTAAATAGTTGCTCATATTCCTTTGCTCAAGGGGTGAAATTCGAGCGGTTCGATCGGACACCCCCACCCTGACATCATCATGGCCCATTTTTTATGTTCTGCGCATGCACGGAAGGTTATAACATTTGCGAACCGGTAGTGAAGGTAAGTTGATTTCACCCCTGCTTTGTTCTAATACAGTCTACCCCTTAATTTATATTCTACATCTTTATATCTCTCAACTGTCAACAAATCAGGCTAAGTACTTTTCTGTTTCAACCACGTTGAAAATATATTTTAAGTTTCTGTTAAAAAAATATAAAAAGCCAGGTCTCAAAACAAACAAGGCTAAATTTTTGTTATATGTACAAAAACAATATTTATGTACCCAAAAGCCTTGTCCAGAAAGATTCCTACTTAACCCTAAAATGAAATATTTTATAATCCAATACATAATATTAAAATATGCATATATCAGAGTAATATTAATATATCCCTCAGATAACTTGTAAAGGAAGTTTTATAATTTGCCCATCCTAAAACTCAGATGATTTTATTATTTCTTATTTAAAGACACTTCCATTGTAAACTATATTACCAGAAGAAAATTAGACTTTCATAAAAAGAATATACACTAGAAAGAAAAACATTCATTTTTCCATTCAGTAAGCTCATATTAACCTTGGGGATATATTCACCATACAGTACAAAGGAATCAATTTTGGCCACTTGATTTATAGCTTGTCTTTTTAAATTTCAGACTGAAGTTGGTTCCTTTCTGAGATAATTGACTTTTCCTGTGACACTTGATACTAAGTGTGCCATTTTATACCTTTGAAATTATTACACTGAAAAAGTCCACCAACTGTTTCTAACAAAAGAAAAAAAAATTAAATCCATAAAAATGCATCTTATACAATTTAGCAATATCTCTCTATTTTGGTTTTTTGGTTCCATACCCATTTAATAAATTATTTGAAATAAAATAGCTTCAGGTTTATAATTTAAGATGCACAAGTGATTATAATGTGCAATGAATTATGTTGATTTATGGCACAATGTTGTTGGTGTTGTTCAGTCTCTAAGTCATGTCTCAGTCCCTGCAACCCCAGACTACAGCACACCATACCCCCTACCCTCCACTGTCTCCCAGAGTCCACCCAAGCCAGGGGTGAAATTCAGCAGGTTCTGAGAGGTTCTGGAGACCCGTTAGCGGAAATTTTGAGTAGTTCGGAGAACCGGCAAATACCACCTCTGGCTGGTCTCAAAGTGGGGTGGGAATGGAGTTTTTACAATATCCTTCCCCCAGAAGTGGGGAGGAAATGGGGATTTTGCAGTATCCTTCCCCTGCCACACCGACCAAGTCACACCCACAGAACCGGTAGTAAAAACATTTGAATTTCACCACTGACCAAACCCATGCCCATTGTGTCTAACCATCTCATCATCTGCCATCCCCTTCTGCTTTTGCTTTCAATCCTTCTGAGCATCAGAGTCTTCTCCAAAGAATGGTCTCGTCTCATTTGGTGGTGAAAGTATCTAAGCTTCACCTTCCAAAGGACAGTCATGGTTGCTTTCCTTGAAAATTGACTGATTTAATCTCCTTGCAGTCCAAGAAACTCTCAAACACCTACTCCAATGATACAAAAACTTCAGTTTCTCAGCAGTCAGAATTATCACATTTGATCTGTCTTCAGCCTGCATTAATGGTAATGGTTAATGGTTTAGATAATGGATACACTGTAAGAACATGTCCTCAGTGATTGATATCTAGGCTATCTCAGAGCTGAGAAAAGCAGACTATGTGGATGACCAGGAGTTCTATAGCTATGATAGTCATATTATGAATTTAAATTGGGAAGTAACGGGCTTAGGCTCAACCCGACCAAGACCGAGTGGCTGTGGTTTCCGGCTGCCCGATTCAACCAGCTCTCTCCAACGCTGGCCATAGGGGGCGAACATCTTGCCCCTGTGGATGGGGCGCGCAATTTGGGTGTCCTCCTGGATACCCGGCTGTCTATGGAAGAGCAAGTGACAGCCGTGGCCAGGAGGGCGTTTTACCAGGTTCGCCTGGTTTGCCAATTGCGCCCCCTATTGGATCGGGACGCCCTTCGCACAGTCACTCATGCCCTCGTGACATCCCGACTGGACTACTGTAACTCTCTCTACATGGGGCTCCCCTTGAGGTGCACCCGGAGGCTTCAGTTAGTTCAGAATGCAGCCGCGCAAGCAATTATGAGGACCACCAGGTTTACCCACGTTACACCGCTCTTGCGCGAGCTGCACTGGCTACCTGTTGTCTTCCGGGTGCGCTTCAAGGTGCTAATTATCATCTTCAAAGCGCTCCATGGCTCGGGACCTAGCTATCTGCGAGATCGGATCCTGCCCCATACATCCTCATGACCGATTCGCTCCCACAGAGAGGGACTTCTCCGGGTGCCGTCCACTAGACTTTGTCAGCGGGCGACGCCCAGGGGAAGGGCTCTCTCTGTGGCGGGCCCGGCCCTCTGGAACGACCTTCCCCCTGATATCAGAACGACCACTGACCTCCGCTCCTTCCGTACGAAATTGAAGACCTATTTCTTTCGACTGGCCGGCCTTGAATAATTCTCTCTGTCTATTGATTCCAAATGCATTTTAATGGGTTCTTAATTATTTTTAGCACGGGTAACACTGTTTAATTATGTTTTAAAGTATGTATTTTGTATTTATTGTATATTGTTTTTAGTTTCTCCTGTGCACCGCCCCGGGTCCCTGTGGGGAGAGGGTGCGGTTAATAAATTCCAATTTGATTTGATTTGAAATCCAATAAATTCAATATGAGTAATCCTTAAATAAAAACAAACAAACAAAATGCATTTCACTGCTTTCTAAAATGTTTCTTTACTATCTTTTTAAAAAATTCTAAGGGAAATAAATAGGGGGGGACTAGAAAATACAGTCAAAAAGACTTGTAATACGTGTATCTGAGGACCAGTTCTGGGACTGAACAAAAAAAATTAATATTGGCTTTTTTGGTGCCTTGGGAAAACTGGGCCATTTGGTGGATTATTGGTGGATTATTGAATAACGTCTGGCCCATTACATTAAAGCAAAATGTTACAACAGGGAAAAACAAATACATTTCTAAAAGATACACTATTGATGCTTCAATGTATTTAGGAAGCTATGATAAGGAACCATAGTGAGATGATGGACCTGATGCATGATACAGATGTGAGAGTAGAAAACCCTAAACAAATGAGAATTAAAAATGAACAAAAAAATCAGAAAATAGAGGAGAAACTAGAAGGAGTAAAGGAAAAAATATAGGAGATAAATCAACAAATGACACAAACAGATAAAGATACGGAAGAGATAATAAAGATTCTTGAAATGGAGCAGTTAGATTACTCATTAAGAAGTTAGTTAAAATATAGAATAGGATAGAGAGAAGAACTCCCAGGTGCGATGAAAGAGTTATTGATGGGTGCTCTAGAGATTTGGCAGCAAGAGATAGATGTGGAGGCAAATGGAATATGTAGATTAAATATGAGTGATGTAAGGGAATACGAGATCCCAAGGGAGAAGCATGAGAAATTTGTCAAAAAGTTAATAAGAGTTGAAATACTAAAAAGAGCAAGAGATGATGGATAGATACATAATACTTCTTAACATGGGAATTGCTTTATTAGGGGTTAGAAAAAAGAAGTAGAAAGTGGGAAAATATCACTATGTATACTGCTACATAAAATAACACATAATTACAATGTATATGTAAATGTTAAAAGTTGAAAGATTATTATCATGGATGCCTAAACAGTATTATCATCATTATTATTAGTATTATATATAAAGTAAATTGACCCAGACAATACACTGTTCACTAAGCACTTATGTATGTTAAAGGGGGAAAAAACCATAAATAAAATGATTAGAAAAAAGACTTGTAATACTAAACAGAAAATATAAGAGAGTAAAATACATAATAATCAGTAATAATGCTAGAAATCAGGAGTGCATACGTTTTCTTAAGTTTTGAAATGTAAACTGTAGGTCAAACTTTAGAAGATACTCTGCCAGGCCAGATTAAAAACTAAAATTGACTTCTTTTCATTTATATTTACACTTAATATAATTAAATAGACTTCATATAATTATTCCCCAATTACATATTTAATAATTTCTCCCTCAGAGATTACATTAGAAATTAAAATCATACTAACCAGCTTTGTGGTTCTCCGACAATTTTATGTGACCTACAGGTACAGTAGAACCCCTGGTCACGGACATAATTCATTCCATAACTTTGGTAACAAAACCGATTTGATCGTGACCCAAACCTAATTTTGAAAATTTGGTGCTTACAAAAAAAAAATGGCGCGGAAGGGGAAATCAGCCATCAATGTGCATGTTTTGGTTGGAACTCGATTTGGTTTTAGTCTGAAGCATTCGTGACCAGAGGTTCCACTGTATACTGCAAGTGAGTTTGGTTGCTCCTACACCATCTTTTTCATTTTCAAGTCAGTTTTTTATTCCTAGCAATTACCTAGAATAGTTTTTTCTTGGGAAAGTTTTTCAGAAGTGGTTTACCGTTGACCTCTTCTTCCTAAGGCTGAAAGGGACTACTGCCAGGTTACTCACCTGGCTTTTTGCCTAAAGTGGGCATAGAACTCATGGCCGCCTGGTTTCTAGCCTTATGCATTAACCATTATACCACACTGGCTCTCTAGTACCACATTTTATATTCAGAAAATAATTGCTGCTTAGCCAGAGCCAACCATTTGTATGTATGACATACTAAGCCATGCCTCAAATAGCCTAAACTCTTGGGAGGGACTTGATAGGTGGACAAAAAGCCAAATCTAGTCTAAACATCTGGATGACTGTTCAACCAACTATGTAATAAAAAGCAAAGCAAAAAAAACAAATAATAGGCACTTTGGGTGTAATCTCAAAACAACCGCTAGAACATCATCAGCACTGAGAAAATCAACATCCGTCAATTGCAAAGAACAGCTTTGTTTGGGAGAATGTATATCTTGCAACAGCACCTTTAACATCCTTAAACAACATTCCCCAGGTCCTTAGGAAGGACACAATAGGCAAACAAAAGTGTCAAATATTTAACAATCTCGTTGAGTGTGCAAACAGCCATAATAATTTTAGATTGTGATTAACAGCATCTCACCAAACACAAAATGATAAATTTTCCCGATTTGAAAGCCAAACCACAATATGGCTTTGCGTGTCATTAGACTGTGTTTTGTGAACTTTCGAACTAAGAGAATTAGTTCTGAAACCCTTGTGCTATCTCCAGTGCATTTAAATGAAACAGGTTATATGCTTTGTACACAAAAGGCATTTTTACTTCAATTTGGGAAGTCAATTTTATATAAATTCTACTGAGGTTCAATGCTATTTCTGCCCTACAAGTCACTACATATATAATGGTTGCATAAGTATGTGAGATTTTTTTTTGCCAGTTTACAGTTTTATCCAAAGTGTTCTGCAGTGGAAAGTAATTAATATTTTAATGCAACTTCAAAGGATAATGTATGAGAGACATGGATATTCATAGCAAATAAATTATAGAATGTAAACATGAGTAGTTAATTTATCATAATTTAAAGTTAATCTGATCATTTCAAAAACATTTTTAAAAGTGTAATAAAATTAAGGCATGTAGCCATGCATCATGTTCATAGTTTGAGATTTTTGACATTTCCAATTTTAACAATGTCACTGAGATGGAGAAACCTACGATTCAGTAATTTCAATAGGAACAAGTGACATTTTGATTTTCAGCTGGAAAATCAGAACTTCAAACCTAAACTATTGTTGAATGTCTTTATTTTACACTGATATATTTATGGAAATGAATCACTCCAATATCCTAGAGTTTTAGACAAATACTTTTAGTCTGATTTAAAATAACCATAACCCTGATTATAAAGCTAAGTATGAAGAATTTGTATATAACTGTTGATGACAAGATAATCACAAAGTGACACCAAACATTAGTCATCTAGTTTGCATTGTCATACAATAAGCAATGTATCTTCTGTAATTTCATAAATGCCAAGGCTAGTTTGAAACTATTATTAATTACTGAAGCTATCATTAATATATAATATTATATGAATACAATTTTATTTCTACGACTAGAGCAGTCACCTTTTCTTATGTAACTAGACCAATTGTTCATCATACGATCAGAAGTGATTTTGGAGGGCATCACATATCAAGCAAACTTTCTAGTATCAAAGAAACATAAGAGGTCAACCAATTAACTTAAAAATGGTTGATAAATATATCATGCCATGTTATAACCATACAGACAACTGTAATAGCACCAAGAATCAAAATGAAGATTTAAGCACATACAACATTATAATGTGTGTCTATGAAAGACTTTAGGTATTAACAAAATGCTTAATTGGCACATAAGGAATGCTGGCCTTCAGTCTAATAGGAGTATGACTGCATCAAAATAAGGCTAATGGCTCTAAGGAGACCTTTATGGCAGCAAGGCACTATATCATCTTACTGTAATTAGCCAAAGAAGAGCATATTTTAATGAATTTGCAGCAGCCTCTTCCACAGTATATTCCAAAATATATCACACTTAGACATACTTGCCCATATGATACTGTCGAGAATGTTCCATGCCTTTTATGTTATTACTGTATAGTATGATACCTTTATTACCCAAGGCTCCAGGAAGAATTGAGAGGTCCAGTATACAGTTCTTACATCAAAGCTCAGAAAAAAATTGCCAACGTTTTATTTTACAATAATTCAAATTTTTGAACCGCCCATCTCTCTCAAAATAGGAGATGCTCATATGTAAAGCAATTATATAAATGTGAGCGCATCAAGTATAATTGTTGTATGGGTTCATTAGTGCTAAGAGTAAGTTGTTTATAGACATGAAGTTAAAACTACATTTTTTGCAGAGGTTTAGCAGAGGATTTCTAGTCAGAAATTAAATTGTGGCTTTGGGGGGAGGCCACCCCTCCCCCACCTCCCCAAATACTGTGAGTTGCACTACAAACTGTTTATTTTAGAGTCACAACTGTGCAGGAATATATAGTGACATCAAAAATAATTGTAAAGCAGCAAAGTGTAATGTGATGATTTATCTTGAAAGGTTATTACTTCTTACTAATTTTGGCCAGTTTTTCACACCTTTCTAGCAATATTGCTTTAAAACAAATACATTCTGAGCATATTTCTTCAATTAGTGCTATTCTAAAGCCTCCAGATTCTCTCACACTATCTATCCTCTAGCTAGCTAGCTAGCTACCTACAGTACCTACTTTTCTATCTCACAACTCCATGATTCTGTTCAGTTTACAACATCTGCCTGCCAGTCTGCTTACAAGTCACCTGGGACTCACTTAACAACCTGCAATCCTTGCTTAACAATAGCAATGGGGACTATTGGAATTGCCATAGTTAAACTATTCAATGTCGCTTTAATACTGCATCCTTTAGTGATGAAAATTCCAGTCCCACTTATTGTTGTTAATCGAGGTGTACCTGCAGTCATACACTTCTGTTATGTGCAAAATTTATAACTATGTTCTGTCATAAGGAGGAAGGTCAACATTTTTACTACCCCATAAAAAGTATAAGGAAAGACATCCTTGAGTCAGTTTCAATTTGTTGTGACTACTTGAGAAAAAGTTTGCAGGGGGTTTTGGCAAAAGAATGGAAGTAATTTTTCTCTGTATTCTTCCAGTATGGTTTGAAACTTCTCGGACTACAGTAGTCTACCAACCTGGTATTCTCTCTTGGCCTCTAATCTAGAAGATCCAGGCCAGGCCTAATTCTTCTTAGCCTCCAGGACCATAGAATAGATGATCAGCCAGTGAAAGGAGGAGGAGGAACTAGCAAAATTAAAATGAACTCACACCAATTGTTATTTCCTGGCCATAAAAACAGACTTTTCAATTGCAACCCTCTCTAATACCACTTTTGTCATGTATTCTTTTGGTAAAAATAACCCTACTTTATAAAACCATCAAAGTATGAATCAAGATTAGAATACAGAAAAGGCAGGGTCAATAATGTCTGATGTAACATGCAAAATGATATCCTGGCTACCTTTCCAGTTTTATGCAAAGCAATTTTGAAAAGAGGAAATCTGGAATAGACAAAAATTTTAACCCTCTCAGTTCCTCCCATTTAGAGGTGAAGGGAGTATACAAGAAGAAAGAAATATTCAGCCCCGTGATAAATGTTTAATCTAAATTTAATTCCATTCAACTAGCACAAACACTTAAGTGGGACTAGTTCATGTTCAGTCTCCAAATACCAAGCCCATACAGGATCCAGAAATACTGTTGGCGAACTAAAATTGTGGAGGGCTGAAGCCCCTTGGTCATTTGTAAGTGTGCTTATCTGTCCAGAAAATAAAGTTAAAATAAGCTGGTTGTGAACTCAGCAGCTTGGTATATTTAGATAGATATGAGACTGGACATGCTAAAATTTGGAGATTTTACTGGATGGTAGACAACTGATAAGAATATATATGCTGTACCTCAAATATTTCAAATATATCAGGGGGCTATACTTGGTTTCAGCCCAACTAGGTTATAGATGGAGCAGCAAAGTCAATGTATATAAGTATCATAGGATTTAGACATCTGGATATATAGGGTTAATAAGATTTGGCTAATGTTACAACCCATTTCTCTTAGTATAACTTTCAGACCTAGTTCAGAATTAATCATTGGTCAGGGTTGCATTGCTATATTTAATATCTTATTTATGTAAATATTGCCCTACAAAGTCCCAAATTTGTGGAACACTGTGTTATATATTTGATACAAGAAAGAAGGTAATGTATTTCTTCCAAGTTTACTTGTAGTTATTTATTTTAAGTAATTTCAAATTACTAGAATAAATTTCTCATATGTTGCTTTTACAGAGTGAATATATAGAATGAATTTTAAATATAGCACTTCAAAAACTGTAATTATATTCAGCATAAATGATAATCAAGTCACTTTATATTATTAATAAACATTGCTTATAAATTAATGCAATCTGCACAGTAATGATATTATAGGTAATAAACAGCATTAAAAAAATATGTTTGAAAGGAAAAATGTTTATCAGATCAATGTCTGATCATTTTTATAACACAATTTATCTATGTTTTGGAAAATACTAAATACATTAAAAATATTGATCTTAGCCAGACCTACTTGAAATGAAAACAAAGTTTGGCAATTTCACTAGGGATGTTCTTTATGTGGTAAACTATGCTTCCAAATAAAATGATAAAAATGGATGCTGCCAATATAACCTAATTGAAAACTCACACAGTGGTACGGGAACAAGTGATAAATTTGAATAAACATGCCATACCTAGAATTATATATACAGGAAGGTTACTTTAGCTGGGATGGTTTTTCCATTCCCTTTTAAACACAATTAAGCTCTCTAATTTAAGGAAGGGAGGAACCAATTGCCAGGTTCAATTCATTAATTGAAATGATATAGAGTAAAAACATAATGCAGTAAGCCATACTGTAAAACATAAATTTAACAGATACATGGAAGTTAAATCAAAATATGTAATTTATGTAAATGATTGTAATTTATTTAAAGTTCACATAAATCACACAGATTAATTTGCAAGCGCAATGTACTTTTCCATTATTTTGAGGCAAAGTCAGATTTTGGCTGTTGCATGAGATAGCTACCAAGTGGAATCCTAAATCAAGATTTCAATACATTGTGATTTCTTTGTATTGTTAATAATGGAATTCACACTTTGCACTAAGTCTTATTTAACCATGGTTGGTTAATTTTCTTGTTTAACTATGGTTAATTACTTCATTGGGCTGGATTCATACAACACATTAAACCAAAGCTACATAGACCTTATAGCTATGCAATGTTAAAGTAAAGAGTTGTTGCAAGAACTAAGTTAGTTGAGTAAACAGTGAAACAGCCACACCTTTTGTTAGACTTGCAGGGCTACACAAGACATGACTTCAACTTGACCAACTAACAGTTTTTCATGCACACATATATGCAGCCAATCAACTGGATGAAACTTTCAAAGGATTTCGTATCTGCCAACCTTCCAATGGGCACATCCAAAATTGAACACTTGTAGTTTAACACTTCAAGAGAGATGAGCAAGTACATGTATACCAATATACAAAGCCCTTGTCACAGCACACCACAGTATGTCAACTATCTGACTTAGACCATGGCATATAGTCAAGCAATTGTAGTTTATTCAATGAATTAATAAATTTTAGGGATATGTAATCCTAACCAGCAGTGGGTTCCTGCTGGCATTACTACCAGTTCAGCATGCAAAAAAATTTGTGCATGCACACACGCTCGATTCAGTTGTGCACACCTCAGATGCGCACTCCACATGAGTGCACATTTGCACCTATAAAGGTCTGTGCATGTGCACATTTGAAAATTGAAAAAAATTACATGTTTTCAATTAAGATTGTTCTATGCATGTACAGAACAGAAAAACAAGATGGCGGCCCCGAGGATAGAATGGGTTCAAGTGCATGTCTGGCCGAGTTACTACCTACTTGGCTGAACCAGGCCAAACCAGTAGGAACCCACCTCTGATCCTAACCCCAGTAGAAACAGCATGTGCTACATCTCTTTCTGATAAGACTTTTTCCTAGGTTTTTTTTCCAGAAGCTGAAAACATTTAATTTGAACTTTCATGTGTTTTATCTGGTCACTGGTATTGTGCTCTGTGTGTGTGTGTGTGTGTGTGTGTAGGTTTGCATGTATGTATTAAAATATTCTCTCTCAAATATGGAGGGAGAGAGAGAAAGAGAGAATATTTCTGTTTTCCTTCATTAATCACCATAAAAACCTTTCACACACTGCAGAGCAGCTACAGATTCTCATCACCATGGGGGAGAAAGGCCAAAAGGTATGTTTAATGAAGCCAAAGAAAAGACTGTTTAAATGTTAATCATAGTTTTAAAGGAATTGGAAAAAATAAAAAGAATGTTTTTTTAAAAAATGTACAGAAAAGGTTTACAACTTTTATTTATATTAATACATACAATTCAATTTTCTGCAACAGGCACACACATTATTCTGATCCTTAGGTCCTAGCAGGTCATGTAAAAATCCCAGCAACAATTTAAACTTAAATTCAGGGGGGGGGGGGACCCTATATGTTAACAATACTAATCATTAAAACATAAAATTCTTTAAAATATAGAAAGCACCTTGTGTTGAAATCCAGAGTATTCTGGAGATAATCTCGGTATATTATAGCCCCGTTTTATAGTCAAAACAGTTTGATCTAATTTTTCAAGGAAAGGAAACATTTTATTGTTTACAATGAAATGCCTAGTTGTGTAGTGCCTAGTTATCATGTACAATATAATGAGGGATACTTGATGCTCTCTGAACTTGCAGAAATTTCATTACTCAAACTACGGTAATGAAATCGATGAAGTTATCAAGTTTAGAGAGTCCCGAGGACCCTTCATTTCAACCTTGAGCTACAAATATTCTACTTTAGTAGCATTTCACAATAGAAATAATCTGTAGGAAAAAAATTAATGCAACAATGTCCTAGATAAGCACATTTATTCTACTTTACAGTATTTATAATCTTCTGAAACCCCAAAAACGAAACATGCTTTTTGCATTTTAATTTTTGTATTGTGATAGAAATTTGTTCTCAGATTAGGTTTGTTCATCCATTCAGATTTACTTGTTGAGATGGACAGCTATACCAATTGATTAAATAAATCAATATCTCTACATACAAAACAAAATTCTCAAATGATGTCAGTAGACAAGCAAATGTAATTTGGAAAAAGGAATCTACATGATGATCTCAATCTAAGTAATCTAGTAATTTAAATGTTAAACATGGGATTATAAAGTCAAGCACCATCAAATTCTGACACATTACAAAATAACAGTAGTTTCTGAACATTCTTCAAGTTTTCTATCATAGCCAACTGAATGTATTGCCAGTTCAATATTCTAATATTTATAAAGTCATTTTTCAACTATTCATCAGCAACTGACTTTTAAAAGCACAATTCCTCTGATATTAGGTATCTTGTAAAGCTATCATGAAGAATAACCATTAGTAGCTTTATCACTATCATTAGAGCAATAGATCGACTGTTCCCATTGGATTAAAAAAAAATTTCTTAGTAGCACTGTGATGGCAATGTCCAAAAATACTGAATTTTGAGAGTGTAGTGAAGTCTTTTAATTTGTACTTCATATTAACAAGATTTTTAAAGTTTAAAATTCAGTTTGAGTTATGATGGTATCTATATTTCTTGTTCTTTCTTACCTCTGCCAAGAAAGAAATCTTAATGCTACTGTAATAGTTTAGGGGAGACCCCAAAGTTACTTCAGTTAGCACCTGTTTTTTTATACAGTTATCGGATTCATAGTTTGCATTGCAAGTCCTGTCAATTTGTATGATGATCAGAGGTGGTATTCAGCCAGTTCTGACAGGTTCTGGAGAACCACTAGTGGAAATTTTGAGTAGTTCGGAGAACTGGCAAATAGGCTGGCCTCACCCCCGCTACCTCCTAGCCTCCCACTCGATCTTCTTTCGTTGCACTGAACGGGTCCCTTTGTGGGAGATGGGTGCGGGATACAAAATTGAAAAATAAATAAATAAATAAATAAATAAATAAATAAACAAACAAACAAACAAACAAACAAACAGGAGAACAGAGCTGGAAAGCAGGTTACTGGGGTGGGGAGGGAATGGGGATTTTGCAGTATCCTTCCCCTGCCACACCCACAAAGCCACGCCCACAAAGCCATGCCACACACACAATGCCACGCCCACAGAACCAGTAGTAAAAAAAAATTGAATCCCACCACTGGGTACGATCTAATTAAAGTCAGGCAATTGTGTCATGTAAACAAGGGCACAACATTTAAGGACCAGGTACAAGTAGTCCTCGATTTACAACAGTTCATTTAGGGACCGTTCAAAGTTATGATGGCACTGAAAAATGTGACTTATGACTGTTTTTCACACAACCATTGCAGCATCCCCATAGTCACATGATCAAAATTCAGATACTTGGCAAGTGGTTCACATTTATGACAGTTGCAGTGTACCTGGATCATGTGATCAGTTTTTGCGACCTTCTGACAAGCAAAATCAATGGGGAATCCAGATTCACTTAACAACCGTGTGACTCACTTAACAAATGCAATGATTCATTTAACAATTCTGGCAAGAAAAGTCACAAAAGGGAGCAAACTCATTTAACAAATGTTTTACTTGGCAACATACATTTTGGGCTCACTTGTGGTTGTAACCCAAGGATTACCTGTATAACAATCATATGGTCTCATGCAAGATAGGGATAAAAGATCCTGATACTGCCCTTCAGTGTGAAGTTTCAACATAAACCTGGTGCTGGATGTGTGGGCTGTTTTGTCTCTCCATTGGGGCTCTCAATAGCTGAAGAGAGATTTGTTACCATTTGCTTGGTATGTTATGCTTGTGTGTTTCTGTTTAAATCTCTATGCTAAAGTTAACAGTTTAAGATCTCCTTACATATTGGTGGTTTATTGTCTCTGGATCCTCTAAGGACCAATCGTCTGACACCTTGCCATTGCCTGACCCTTGGCAATAAAAGCACTTCTAATAAAAAGCGATTGAATACCCAGCATTAAAACATCTTAATAATTGTGCGATTATTTCTTGGATGAAGGAAAGGAAAAACTATGGCTAGTTGCACAAATATCATTAAGCTATAATAGGGCTTCCTTACTTGTATCCTGGAATAATGTGTACATTCAGACACTATGGCATTATTTAAGTTTAACATGTAATCCTAGTCATTTATAATCAATTTAGTCATATTTAATCAAGATTAAGACTTTTCCAACCCTGGAACACAGCCTAAGTGTGCCCATTTCCACAATAAAACATAACCAGACAATTTGTTGAATGCTGTCATTTGCTATAAATTACAAACATTTAATATAAAGAGAAATATGCTATCCACACTTCAATTTCTGCTTATTCTTGCACTCTAAGAGAAATATATATATATATTATTTAAGTTAATGTAAATTTATGTACATTCCTATTTATGAGACATTTAAGATGACTAATGGGAGAAGGAAGGCCAGATAAGTTTGATCTGATAATTTACTTATGGAAAATAGAATCTTGCTGAACATCAGCAATAAACAAGATATAATTCATGCAACGTTCATTCCATAAATGAGACTTCAGGGATGGAAGAAACTGTTTTCACATTGGTGTGAGAAAATAATTGTCTGAGGGGGAAAAAGGAAAGGTCTTTTAAAGCTATAAATGAGACAATAAAAAAGAAGAAGAAATAGGTTTTGCACATAATATGACTTAGTGGTTTACATTTAAATGAGGTTTGATAATAAGAGAGAAACATAAACATCTGCCCTCATCAAAAGTTTTTCCAATGCAATCCTCTCCCTTAATGATATACTAAACTAGAATAAGTTTGCTCTATACTCCCTTTGCATTGGCAGACACCAAAGATAATAAATCAAAGAATGTTTTCAAATGTTTTGCATATTATTGTGCTGGTACAAAAATAGGGCATATTTTGGTGGCTGGGGACCAACCATAACATTGTAGAGGCTACAAATGACAGGACCATATCCCTAGGCTTGGAAGAATGGCAGGATTGTCTCTTTTTCTGAATAGCTTCCACTAGGATTTTAGTAGATCTTCGGTCGGAAAGACAGGAAACAATGCAACTACTTTTTGGCAAAAGGAATGAGAGACCAACAGAGGCACATAAAAAGGTATCAAACGCTACATGTTTCCTTGAGGCTTCAGGTTGTTCACCTGAGAACATAGAATAACACAGTTGGAAAGGACTTTGGAGGACTTCTCGTCTACCCCCCTGCTTAAGCAGGAGGCTCTATACCCATGACAGCACAATTTAAATATGATTACTGTATCTTGATGCTATTTTGGTATTTTTCAAAAGGAATCCAAATAAAGCAACTTCAAAAGTATTTTAACCATTTGTCAGGATTTTAATCGTAAACTGCCCAGAGTTGCTTTGCAGAGTGAGATTGGCAGCATACAAATTTAATAAATAAATAAATAAAATTAAAGCACTTTAATATATTTTTGAATCAAATTTTTATTATATTCCCATTAAGATCTGTTCATTCTTAAATCCAGACATGAATGGTTCTGCCTAAGAATTATTCCTTGCATGCATCCTGGCACTTTTTGTGTAAATTTATTTTATTAATAAACTGATGACACAAAAGCAAACTCACTTTGCTAATTTATTTCTACCAGGTTAAAAGTAATTACTAGATAATGGAGTTAAAAATGTTTGAAAAAGTGACCAAAGAAGCTAATAACTTCCTTGGTAAACTAATCATCAAATATCCACAGGATTCATTATTCCTCTTTATGAACTTTAAATTAGCACTTTTCAGGGATGTACAATGAATTGAAGAGTTAACAAATTGAATTATAACTAGTGCTCTTCCCCTCTCTTGCTATGTTTAAGAATATGACAAACAGGAAAATATGAGTTGTAAGAAGGTGATCAAGAAAAATATAACACCTTACTTCCTTTTTTATATTTTTTCAATAATTATTATATAATAAATTGATACTTCGGGAAATTGTCAGAAGTATCGCATCTCTCCATAATATTTTATACTACAGTATCCTTAGGAGATACCAATATACAGGAACCCCTATGCCAATCAAGATGAAAGGAGAGATTCTCCTCAAACTGATGTTCTTGGTAGAAATATCTTGACCCCTCCTGTCTATTTTGAAGTCAACAGACTGGCCTTTCTTTTCATAAACTATTTATTTTAATCCACATGTTCTACTGCCTGTGTTTTGTTATTGCTGCTGTTCCCCTCTTTTGGTTGTTTTCATTAATGTTTTTTATTAATTTCTAATTATTTTCAAGTTATCTTAGGAAATGCTGGAAAGTTAATGTATTGTTATTAAATCAAAAATAGCTTCAAGCTGATGAAGAACCAGTTTTTACTTTTAAAACATTGTAAATGGCTGAACAGAAAAGTGGGTGTGGGGAAATGAATGTATAAATAGTTGCATTTAAACTCTATAACCAAAAGGGAAAAACCCTCTCTAATTTCTGTGGATAGTTATTAATTTTTTCATATTGCTAGGTTATGGTGGCTGTATGTTTATGTTTCCAGAATACAAACATAGTAAATTTAAAACAATCCAATTAATTCTTCCCATTATTTGCTAGCACAATTTAAATAATGAATTATAGCACTGCAAAATATAATAATGATAATTCAGTTCTTATCATAGTTCTTTTTACTGCACTTCAAGAAATTATCTTTATTGTTTAAAAAAGTATATATTTATATATTTCTCTCTCTCGTCCGCTCTCTCTCTTTATATTTATACTTATCTGATAGAAAGTTAATGCTTTCTTAATTTAATTATATAAAAAGTAAACTGCTAACCTTACTATAAAAAAGCAACAAAATCAGAACTCCCGTTGTTATGCATATAAAAAAAATATAATGCTGTCATGCACAAACCTCCAAATCCATATTGTTAGACATCAAGTATTACTGCCAGTGTACCTCTACATATAAAATGCCTCTTGGCCAACATCAAGCTCTCTCTCACTGAATGCCATAATATCTTACCAGAGTTTGAATTGCCAAATAAAGTGCTTTTTAAGTCTACTTTACTCAGTGGAGCTTCATAAAGTTTAGACTAAGGTGACCCATCATAGCTCTAACAAACAAGTTAGTGTTTATGCTAAAGGAAGTATTCAGCAGGTTCTGACCAGATCTGGAAATCCAGTGGCGGAAAGTTTGAGTAGTTCAGAGAACTGGTAAATACCACCTTTGACTGGCCTCACCCCCATCTATTCTCTGCCTCCCAAGTCCCAGCTGATTGGGAGGAAATGGGGATTTTGCAGTAACCTTCCCCTGGAGTGGGGTGGAAATAAACATTTTACAGTATCCTTCCCCTGCCACGCCCACCAAGCCATGCCACACCCACCAAGCCATGCCACGCCCACCATGTCACACCCACAGAACTGTTAGTAAAAAAATTGAATCTCACCACTGTTTTATGCCTTCAATGCAATAAAATAATAATAATAATAATAATAATCTTTATTGTCGTTGTAAAAATTACAATGAAAAAGACAGCAATAACCTTCACTGTAAATCCTAAATTCACCATCCTATAAAGAACACTGAATGCAGTGAGAAAGGATATACTTAGATACTCCACAAGCAAGAAAGAACATTATTTCAGAGGTGGGGAAGAGAAATCTGGCTTTAGTTAGAAAGAAATGCTCTTTAAGACTAACATGTATTTTCCCATAGATACTGACAATCAATGGGCCATTATTCACAGTCCAAGAGCTATTTATAGTACTTCATTAGGTTAAACAGAATGGGCTATCCACTTGAATTCTCAGTATGATCAGTGGCAGGCAGCCTACTATGTTATGTCTGCTCCTGACATGAGAGGCTGTGCTGTTTGGAAGATATGGGTAATTTGCATATTAGAAGCATTTGTCATGCTTTAGAAAAGGCAGAGGAGCTTAGAATATTCTGATTTGTACAGGATTTGGATAAAAAGATGAAAATAAGATACATTTTCAAAATCATCAAAATCTTCAGATGATTATTTCCAACTACCCCCTCCCAAAATAAGCTTTTTCAGTAAATGTAAATGTATTACCAGAAAAACAGAGAAACGAGGAGAGAAGATGACAGGATAGAAAATGTAGTTCGCTATTTTACATTATCCGTAATAGAATGCTGAATATTAATAATGAGAAGAGTCTCTATCAGAGATGAGATGGGAATTGGCATATCGGATTATCTGTGAAAATAGCAAGTCATGGAATTCAATACAAAAAGAGAAATGACATGTAACATGTATAGCAAATGGAGCCTGGATATTTTGTAAGTTTACTATTTTTAGACGGGGAACTTAAATTCATAGAAATATGTTCTTTATTATTATTTAATATTATTAATTTTATTATTTAATACAATTGAATATTTTACATCTCACATGAAATTGTTAGGAACATGACAGGTTCTTTAAGATAGTAAAAATGATTACAACCTAATGGAACAGATAGAAATTTCAATGTTTTAATTTTTGCTAAGGTTTGCATTTTATATCAACAATCAGTTTTGGCCCTTTTTTTCTGTGACTGAGCTCTACCTATAGGAGAAAGTGTATATAATTTTTTTTAATAAAAAGTGTATTTATTTTTTCATTTTCATAACAAAAAACCATGTGTATACTGTTACATAACCAACATTATTTTATAGTATTAAATATTTACATCGATTCGTCTTACCATCAACTCCCAAGAACAATTATTAGCTCTCCATAAGCATATTTGTACCTTATCTATTATTTTCTTATCCCTCTCTTCTCCTCCTCCTCCCTCCCTCCTTTTTTCCCTCTGTCATCCTTCTCTTCTCTACTTCCCCTTCCTCTCTCCTTCTCCTCTCTCCCCTTTCCACTCTTCCTTTCTCTCCTCCTCTTCCCCCTCTCTCCTATCCCTCTCTTCTTCCTTTCCCTCTCTCTTCTACTTCCCCTTCCTCTCTCCTTCTCCTCCCTCCCCTTTCCACTCCTCCTTTCTCTCCTCCTCTTTGCCCCTCTCTCCTATCCCTCTCTTCTTCCCTTCCCTCTCTCCTCTACTTCCCCTTCCTCTCTCCTCTACTTCCCCCTGCCCTCTCATCCTTCTCTTCTCTACTTCCCCTTCCTCTCTCCTTCTCCTCTCTCCCCCTTCCACTCCTCCTTTCTCTCCTCTTCCCCGTCTCTCCTATCCCTCTCTTCTTCCCTTCCCTCTCTCCTCTAGTTCCCCTTTCTCTCTCCTTCTCCTCTCTTTCCTTGTTTTAATATCCTTTTATATAAGGCATAATTATATAATGGCATTCTGTTTATAAAACCAAGCAAAAGAGAATCAGAAACAATATCCACAAATAAATAGATTTAGATAAATTTTAAAATGTGAAAATCTAATCGGGTATCCATAAATTTTGTGCCCCTCAGAAATAGTTATTATTCATAAGTAATCTCATTTTATTAATTTTAAATCTAACAATTTTATTCTGTAATTTAATATCAATATCCACAGGTCTTGTCAAGTATTTTAGCCTCAATCTATTTTTTCTTTAATAATATATTTAAATCTTGGTTAGTTATTAATATCCCTTATTTAATCCCATCATATCTCTATAGATTCCATATAATTATCTAGAATTTTATAAGTAGCTGTTAATTGATTGATCATTTACCAAGAGTTTTCTATAACATTCTAAATAGTATAGTTTCCCATCTATAGATAAGCAAATATATATCATTAACAAAAACATAATCTTATTATAAGCATCTATAATTATTAACAATCAATTAATTAATAATCCTTGATAGTAATTTAAACACAACCTAATTATTACTCATCAAGGGATAGAAGTTCCTCTTTTCAGCCGTTATCTGTCCAAGGATAAATTAAATTTGCCTCTTTTACAGTTCGCATTCTCCATTTCTTTTTTTCCCTCTTTCCAAGTTCTTTATAAACTTTCATTGGCACATTGTGATCCAATATAGCTGTCCAATCATAACGCTGACCAACTCCTTTTCTCATATTTTGTTTATTTTTAAATGTCAAGTTTATTCCGGATGTGGTTTCTCCTTTCTTTCCTTTTTTTTCCCCTTTTTCCGGTTGAAATCCAAATTTCTGATAAGGTCTTGATCTTATCCCCTTTCCTGGACTTTCCCCTTTCTCCTCAGTTAAATCCAGTCCATTGTCACGATCGTCTTCCTTTACTTCTTTAATTTCTTTAATTTCTTCACTTGGTATAGTAAATAACTTTCTATCGAATATTGCATGGCATTTTTTTTAATTCTTTCAAGATTTCAGTCAGAAGCTCCTGATTTTCTGCAGTATATATATCTATGTGCGTAGACATATGGGCGAATCCACAAAGTAGGAAAAAGTAACTCCAATTACCTTGTTAGTGGTTAGTTTGTTTCTGTTAATTTGTTTCTATTCAATGTTTCCAAAAGTTCTGCTCATACATGTCCACCCACCGTTTTTCCGAGAGGGACACAATGTAACAAATAGTTTAAATGGCTTAGAAATGTTTCAATCTTTTTGGTTGGAAGGAGAACAGAAACAAAAAAGATAAAAATATACTCCTTATTTAAGTTTAAAAATGCGCAATAGAGTATCCAAATAATTGTAAGATTGTAAAGGTGCTCCAAGTTTCAAAGTTTTGAGTGAAATAAATTAAAAAGACAAAGAAATTAGAAAAATCAGACACAATCCGATCCCTTTCAGCGTTAATGGAAATGGCTATTTCTTTCATTACGGTTCAATCCACCATTTCAAAGCATTCTGTAGATCGGAGAAATCTCACAATTCAGCTAAAATTCGCCACTTATCTTTACATTCAAAGTTTTAGTGAAAAAAAAGGTTTCTTAGCAGAGTGTTTCAAATGTAGAACAAAATACCTTCCCGATGTTATCCTCTCTTTCATGCAATTCCTTTCGTTTCAGGAGATTCTCCCTTTGCCTTGGTCCGCCCTCCAGAAAGGGGGGGGGATGCGATTCGTCTCCCTTCAGAGATTTTGCTTCGTATCGGGCAGGAATCTTGCGGGATCCCTGCACCCAGCGAAGGCTTATCTCCTATTCACCGCCCCTCCAGGGCAGCTTAGATTCCTATGGAATCACGGCTGGGACGAAAGCCAGCCGAGTCCCTGCAGCTTAGGGAGCCCAGTTGTGTCGGCACGAGAGGCTCCGCCTTCTTCAAGAAAGTGTATATAAATTTAATCCGACTAGTCTGTGGAGATTCTCAATCATCTAGCTCATTGTTGTCCCAAAGCTCTTTTTCAGGAGGCAACTGCAGATCTTCAAAAGAAAAAAGAAGAAAGTCTAGTTGCCTCCTGAAAAAGCAGCTTTGGGTTAACTTGACTAGGAAAATATTGTGGATAGGATTATGATTAAAAAACAATTTATTATATGTTAGATTAAAGTTAGGAAAAGAATATGTTGAGCTGTCCAAATGTGTTAAGGACACTAACAAAGTTGTCATCTATATCTATATCTATCATCTGTCTGTCTTTCTGTCTGTCTATATCTATCTATCTATCTATCTATCTATCTATCTATCTATCTATCTATCTATCTATCTATCTATCTATCTATCTATCTATCTACCTACCTACCTACCTACCTACCTACCTACCTACCTACCTACCTATCTATCTATCTATCTATCTATCTATCTATCTATCTATCTCTATAAAATCTTTCTCATGATTTAATTAGGGCATCCATTGGAGCCCTGGCACTTTCAAACTTACAGTGGCCTTTGTCATCATCCAGAAAGAAAAAATGCAAGGGAATCAGAGCCACAAGAACATCATGAGGTAATTTTTTATAGTATGCAGTCTACACAGAAGGAAAAGGCAGGTGGGGGGGGGAATGCTCTCTCTATACTTATGGCAACCAATCATAGCATAGATTGCCTCATATATAGTTAGTTAATGTGCTCTTTAAGTAATCAACTACAACTGTGCCTATGGAGATTCTCAGTCATCCAGGTCATGTTTGTCCCAAAGGTGCTTTTCTCAAAAGGCAACTGGACATCCTTGGGGGATATTTTTGAAGACTTTTCACTTCTCACCCAAGAAGCTTCTTACGCTCTGACCACATATGTGCCATGCTGGCCCTCTGCCTGACCATTACCTATTTTAAATACAAAGTTTTTTGGTCTACAGACAAAAACACGCTGTGCCATGGGTTCACCTGTGTCCCCCATGGTGGCCAATCTCTACATGGAAGAGGAGTGTGCACAAAGGTGGGTCCTCCCGGTTCAACTCAAATCGGGGCAAACCGGTAGTAACAGAGGCAGGAGGCTCCGCCCACCCACCCCGGACACTTCTGCGCATGCACAGAAGCATTGAGCTCTAGCACGCCCAAGCTGGTAGTAAAAAAATTGGCAACCCACCACTGACTGTGCAGTACACATTAAGGAAGACAGAAACCTTAACATTGAAGTTTATAGAAACCCCCTACACACACAGGTCAATATTTACATGTTGATTCTCACTACCCACTGGAGCATCAAAGCTGAAGAAGCTTCCTGGATGAGAAGAAAAACATCTTCAAAGACAAACAAGAAAGTACAATGGCCTCTTGGGAAAAGCATCTTTTGGGACAACCACAACTGTATATTCTGGCGTATTGTACACTTTACTGCTCCAGCTACTAAATTCAATATCTTAACAGAATATAACATGAAATTGGTTTTTAAACTGTTGATTATTAGTACTTTAAGATGGGGTTAAAATTAAATATTCATTTAAGCTAGAGAGAGGTTTTTGTGTTGTACTAATATCTTTGTATTGGAGGCCTCTTTTATTTTACATTTGTTTCATGTTTTTTTGCCATTTTTTAATCTATCCTGTTACTCCTCTCCCTTTTTCCTCTTTGTTATTTTGTATTTTATTTTGTATTTAATATTAGTTTTTGAACTGCAATAAAGATACCTGAGGAAAAAAAGAATATCTCTTAATTATGCTATCCAACATATGTATAATTATAGACTCCAGTGATAATTCAAGAATGTTTTCTATTGTAATTATTTTTATTAAATATTTAATGTCAAATGTTTATCAAAAAGAGATGACAGTGGCATTTGGGTCACTGAATAGTCTAGGGTGGCCTTTTAACCACAACAAAATGCAGTTAGCAACGTTCTATGACAGTGATGGCAAACCTTTTTCTTATGGCATGCCACATCACACGTGCGTGCCCACTCAATCTCCCCGCCCACCTGTGCACGCAGCCTTTCCTGAAGCCTGGGGAGGGTGAAAAAGGCCTTTCCTGGCCCTCCAGGGGGGCAAAAAATCAGCTGGCTGGCGCATGCATGTGGCACCCGTGGCACCCGTGCAATGGGTTCACCATCACGGTTCTATGACATTCACTGGACTTACTTATTCCAAATTTTAGGAGCAATTCCAAACATCATTTTGCTTTTTCATAACGTAAATTCAAGGAATTTTAAATTTAACTGGATGTTCAATGTATACTCTACATCTGGCAACAAAAAAGAGGAGGAGGGCTGTACATGAGTTATTAAAGCTATAACTTGCAACTGTTATAAATTAGGAAGGGATGGAAGAAAGTCATGCTGATATATGAGGATTAAGTGGAAACAGAGAACGTTAACACCATACCAGTGGATTCAAGAAAAGCAGAGTATGTATGTCCCATGACAAAGTCAACGGACATGTCAATAGAATGTAAGATACAGTCTCCCTTCATGATCTCTTGCCCCTAAGTTACTCAATGTTACTTGGGTAAACATGGATTGTACTCAGCAGTGCAAAACAAGTCAGTGCAATAACACTATAGAAAAACTTACATAATCCTGATCTTCTGTGCTAATTAATGGTTTTATTCTGAATATTAAGCTGCACCGTCCATATTAATTTATATACACAAGACTTTGCTAATGTATAATGAGTTAATTTGATCTTGTATATTAATGTCAATATTCCAACTATTCTCAAGTGAAAAATTAGCTATTAAAATGGGCCCCCACAATTATTCATGCTAGAGAAAAGGCAGGCTCACAGTTGCACCTTCTTACTGCCTCCAACCAAAATATGAGGAGACAGAGGCTGCAACAAGTGATGAAATAGTTAGGAAGCAACAAAACAATCAGGTTGTAGACTCAGCCCTCTGTAAACTCTTTAATATTAAATCTATCTCCTTACTTACTTAAAGTGCCTGAGTTGCAAAACACTTACATTGCTCCAAAAGCTTAATTAGGAATTCTACTTTTTAAAAGATTCAGCAAGATAGTTTAAAAAAAAATACAATGTAAAGATTCCTACAACACTATGACTGGACAATTATGATTTGTAAGAATGTTGCAACACACAATTATTTTGTTCTCTCGGGTTCTATGGACTAACACCCAAACACAGAGACATACACCTATTGCATATGTATGTATATGTGTGTCTGTATATACAAGCATTAAATGCTTATATAAAAAGCATAAAAATACAATGCATATTTTTTTTAATTTACCTTATTTTGTAACTGTTTCTGAGCTCCTGTAGATATATAAAGCATGCCTGTGAACATAATATTCATCAAAATATTTTTAAAATGAAATACTGCTATTTCAATTGTTTGGTTTTATAATATAAACAGAAATTGAGTTTGGAGGCAAATAAACAAAATCTATTATCTGATGCCACCTGACCATATCCTCTAATATCAGAACTGAGTTTTTCCAGAGGCAGCTTAAGGTATGATAGGTCGAGATCCATTAATCAGATGACACAACAAATGGATGAGCACCACAGCAGGTTTTCCCAGAATACACCTGAGCCAGTTGCGAAAACCCTGCTAATCAGCAGCAAATGCCATTGAAAGACCTTCTCTTCCAACAAGCAGTCTGGTGAGCTTTAATTGGCTGGTGGTTTTATGAGCTTCACTGTTGGATAGAAAATGCAGTTGCTGATTGGCTATCAAAACTTGCAGAGTTTAAAAGTTGAAAACAAATCAAACAAATCAAAAACAGAAATAAATTGAGAATACTGATCCAGGCACATGCAACAAAGAAGCCTGTTTATTTGGCATCACTTCACTTGTAGTGACCTTGTCCCTGTTCCCAAAATAGTAAATAATCCCTAGCCACCCTTATGTCCTTCTGGGATAGCCAGGAGGCACTAAGACACAAATTGTCTCTTAATACGCACTGAATATTCAGAGCATCATCAAAACCAATTCATTTAACACGAAGGGGTAAAGGGTGCATGCCTGATGTTTTCCCAGTATATTCTAGTTGTATATTTGCTTAAGGCCAGCCAGTGCAAAGCTAGACATGACATTAATTTTACAAACGCAGTTGATGAATACTTTTTTGTGCATTTAATTGACAGCTGAAGGGAAACCAAATCAGACTTGGAATTGCAGGGGTTGGAGGAGGTGCTTAAGTCATTCTCAGCCTAGCATAACCAGCACAGGAACCATTTCTCTGAAGTTCATATTTGCATTTCAAGGGGAGCTCCCACTGGGGCCCAGTAAGGCTTAAGAGCAACTTATCCAGCTGATCTATAAACGGTCTTTAATTGTTTCTAAATACATATTAACATTTCCCTTGAAAACTATCACTGTTGGAAAGTTTGTTCTAGAAGCAGCATTTCACATGGTGTTTTTTTAAGCAACCTTGCTTGTGTGTAAACTATATTTTGAGTTATGAAGAAAACAGACTTATGAAAATTTAAATTTTCACATTGGTTTGGTTCATACATCATACTGAATCATGAAAAGCCTAGATTTTTTTATCCATGGCTAACAAACCAAAATTGGCTAGGATCAAGACACCTAGCTAGTTAAAAGATGCTTTTTATGAACCATCATTTGTGGATTTCTGTATTGTGGGGAATTAAAGCTAATGGACCACTTTATAACTTTGTGAAGTGACATGTGAATACATCAGTTGGACAACTTTACTGTATGTAAGACTTTCTATGTACAGTACACAGAACAAATTTAATTTTTAATTAGTCATGTGACTGGCCTGATGTTTTCCAATAAAGTTCATTACCAAATAGCCTTTAAACTCTGATACCTAAAGTCCAACATTTCAATCATGTTAGCACTTTGGCTCTCTGGGGTATTTTGAATTTTCAAACATCCATTAACTGTTTGTTCAAACATAACATTTTGCATTGAGGAAAACGTAGGAAAACAATCCTAAAATGCAGTAAAATTGGTGCTGGTTCAAACACATTTGGTCTACAGGCAGTAATCCAAAATAACATTTTCCAAATGTATTAGTGTTACCTGATTTCCCAAGCAGCATGGATAACATGATTTTTGAAAGTTATCATTTAGCATATATGAATTGCATCACAACATTACCAGTTATTGCTGTTCACCTTCTGTGTTAATAAAAATCAGATAAACAGTATAGCTGACAAGTTGTGTCAGCAAACTCCGGGGTGGAATAAAAAATCATTGATTTTTAAAAATTGAAATTGAAAAAAGGATTTTTAAATTTTAAATCAGATTTTTTTAGCAAATTTATTTTAATAAAATGCTTTTGGAATTAAAATGTATCTAAAGATAGTTTTGTATTTAAGATACATTAATAATTTAGTTTATTTAGCATGAAATGGAGCTTACTTATGTTGCATGAGGCTGTAGATTCTGCAATATTTACATTTTTGGTAAACTCATTCAATAAATCCAAGCTCTGCAAGCCAAGATAGCATGCCCTGCATTGATGCATTCACACAATTTCACAGTAAGCATGAGATAAATCATAAAACAAAGTTCAGGAATATTTCTTTATTCCGTTGTTTTGCAAATCTAGGTACAATACAAACTCTATGATTGTTTGAAGAGAAATGCATCTGTACCACCAGGCTTTAAGTGTGAGAAGGAAGAGCTAGCAGTAACAATGCAAGTGAAACCTGGAAAGCAGCTAATAAATATAATATTAAAGAGCACCTGTCATTTCAAATCTATCATGGCAGCGCCTGTTAATGGGCATCCACTCATCTGCTGCCTGCCACATCCTTCACCTTGTTGTATCACTGCTACCTCATTAAAGTGGATGGAACTGTCGGTGAGTCAACAGCGGGTTGGAGGAAGAGCTGTGAGACAGAGATGACAGTTGCTCTTTAAAAATTATGATTTAAATCAAGTTGATTTAAATCAAGCCTTTTTACTAGTGATTTAAATCAACTGGATTTAAATCAAATCCACCCTGCAGCAAACAAAAAGTTTCTAATGTCATTTATTTCATTGTTAGCTTGAATCCAAGTAAGCTGGTTCCAAGATTCAAGAGAAGCCTCTTTGTGGGTTTGGGATCTATTCAATTTCACATGCCAAATAAAACATGAATGAAGGGGATAGGTTGTTTCAGATGTCACCACGAAACAATTCAGAGGGGGGTGAGGAGGAGGAGGTGCTGCTAGAAGTCTTCTGGATGAAAGTTCATAGAGTATAAGCTTTTAAGTAAAAAAGCACTGAAAGTCCTGTTGCCTTTTCTTTCAGCAAATTTTTGAGAAAGTAGTTTTTCAACAACCACTACAACCAAGACAAATTTCACTCCAGACATTGTTGAAATATGCCATCAGAAGCAAGCTCACAAATCTCATTAAGATTTATGACTGATATATTAAAGTAAGGGGGAAGACTGTTAATGAAATATATATTATTTCAATACTCCGTTTATTGTCTTCATTAAAAAAAATAGTCCCAGATGTTCTATGGTCTTGAAAAAGTTAAGGCATCCATTAGTGCTCTGAACTGCTTAAATTACTTAAAATCAGTAGCACATTGTATTCATTTGAGAGAGGGGAGAATTTAAAAGTTACAGCTCTGTTTACACAGCACATTATAACAAAATAGAAAACTACATTATGGCTTATCGCATTATGTGAACTCAGTTTCTAAATCCAATTTTTGAAAACTGGACTTTGAATGATCAAGCAAATGCACATTAAAATATCTTTTATATTATACCAATTTTAAATATATATTTCTAGCAGTCTATACCTGACGTGTAATTCTGATTTAAAATATTAACAACTGAATCTCAAGCATATACACTACTGTTTAACTGTTTATACATTTTCTGATATCAGAAATTAAGTTTCTTGTCAAATGAGACTGAGAAAAATAGAAAATACTATTTTAAATAGACAGTTTTGCAGAACTGTAATCATTGAAGTCAAACAACTTCCAGCATTATTCCCTATAAATGACAATGAACCACAGTTAAAAACTAAAACTGGAAGTTTCAAGTAAATCTTCTTTTAAGGTTCTTCTAACATTAACCCTCACACGTGGCAAAAGATTATATCTTAACCAATAAAATAAATGTATTCCTACTGTGAAGAAAAGAATCAGTATCCTTACATTAACAGCAGCTATAGACTACTCTGCTGTACACCAACAGACATCTGAACGAATAAAGTATTTAAATACTGGCAGACTAAAACCCTCACAATTTTTGAAATTATTATGCCTTGATAGATAACAACAGGCAAATAGTAATGAAACAGCTCTGCTTACTAACAAGGTGGCAATGTTCCATCCCATTCATTATACTGTCAACTCCTAATTCATCTCTTTTGCAGCATCTCTGTCTGGTTTTAGTCATGATATACAAAATCCTGCTGATATCAATTTCTAGACTCTTTTAATCCCTGAAATTGATTTTGTTCTCTTAATATTAATGCCTTAGGAAGCAATCTTGATGAAACATGAGACATTAGAAATAACTTGCTATAGAACTGAATTGTCAACATTATATCCCTTTATATGTTCCTGTTAAATACTATGCCCTAACCTAACTAATCATTTAACAATTAAATGAATGTTGTGGTACTTAAAGGCGTAATGCCTTTGGAGGAATTTAGAAAGTTTTGTCGACTTTGTTCCTTTTTATTTGGATTTCTCTTTCTTCTCTTGTGTTTTTTCCCCCTCAACATTAAACAACATTATGCCACCTTGATCTTCTCCAATTAATAAGACCCAATACTTCTTTTTCTAAGCTTTATAAACCTCTAGGAATAACTGACTGATTCAGGAGGTGAACATCCTAAGTGCTCCAGAAACTGCATTTGGTCTTCACACCATGCCACACTACTTCTCATACTATGCCATTCTGGGATCAGTTCCTTGAAGTATAGTAAATTCTGTAAACTGTTTTGGGTACGCCGAGGCACAATATTCCGAATCTGCAGGTTTTGTACATCTCCAAAAATATCTACTAGCTTCGCTCCATTCTTTTAGCTTGTAATCTTCAGGTTTCCTGATCATTTCTTTCCTTTCCTCATTTAACTACTGCTGCTTTCTTTTGTAACGGTTTCCTCTTCCACTTCTCATTTAGCTCAATTTTCTATATAATTTATCATTCCTGGGGCCTCTTCAGTTCCTCCCAATTATATTCCATCTTATATTTTATATACAGTCTTCCAAGTTTTCCATGTTTTTTTTTTACATTTTCATTTTATTAGACAGTATGTTTTTGGTATAAAATGTTTCAATTTGCATAAGTAGATCTTCTATCAAGATTGAAAGACTGAGTTTATATCTCACTCTATCTGTAAGGATTATGTCAAAGGCTGGCTTTAAGTTAATAAGGGTAGCATACAGTTTCTATTTGGTTGGGGTAGGCTCCCTCCCTTCCTATGAACAGGGACAATAATAGCTAAGTCCTACTCTGGGAACACAGTCTGTTTTGTGTATGCTTTTAAAAAGGTCTGCCAGAGCTGTGTCCACCAACCAGAGTTCATTTTAACCAATTCAGAGAAGCATATGATTTCCACCCAGGATACTTCCATTTTTAATTGACATCACATCAATTTGTGAAGCAACCATCCAGGCAGCAAATGAAGTATTATCCAGAAATCAATCCAGGATTCAGTTTCAATATATAAAACTTGCAATAATTATTTTCCCAAACTATTGGTGGCAACTTAGCCTTACTACTACAACCTCGCTATGAAGCATAAGGCATTTATACCGACAGACGCATTGGTTAGAGTGCAGTACTGCAGGCTACTTCCGCTGCCTGCCAGCTACCTGCCATTTGGCAATTCAAATCTCACCAATTCAAGGTTGACTCAGCCTTCCATTCTTTCAAAGTGGGTAAAATGACGCCCCTGATTGTTGGGGGCAATATGCTGACTCTGTAAACCGCTTAGAAAGGGCTGTAATTTATTTTATTTTATTTATTTATTCGAATTTATACCCCGCCCTTCTCCTTGTTAGGACCCAGTGCGGCGCACAGGCATGATTTAAAACCACAATAAATACAATATACATCATTAAAATATATTAAATTATTCAACCCGTGTTAAAACCCATTTAAAAACCCTACCAAATTATAATTTAAGTATAAAAAGTCAGAAACGGGGGGCTATCCTAGGGGGACTATTGTAAAAGCAATATGAAGTGGTATATAAGTCTACTGGTAAGTGGTATTGCTATTTATGATTTTTTTCTTCCATTATCACTTTCTGCCACTTAATATTTCATGGCTGAGTTTCTACTCCATGCTGAGCCATGTATTGATTTATTTCTATTTACTTTGTCCTATTCAAATCAGATCTACTTTGAGTGGCTTATATAGGTTTATATCATTAAAAATGAGCAATAACCCTTCCCCATATTACCAGCTGTCCCAAATAAGGGCATCAGACAGAGTTGCCTCCAGGATTGCTGAAGATGACATTTTCTAGAAATTGAAACTCACAGAAAACCCTTCTTCTCAATTTCACCAAATGTTTACTTGGAACACACTGTCTGGGAGATACCCAAGCCCCTAAGCCATAAAGGGATTAAAGGACCAACATATTTTATCTGATTGGCTAGGCTTATGCTTAGAAGAATTAAAGAATCCAACTATTGCAAAATTTGCAATGAGTTAATTGTAGTGTAATTAGAATACGTGTAATATTAGTGTAATATGAACCAGGCTAGGATGGCTTGTTTAAAAAGCCATCCTAGTAAAAATAAACCATGATTTAGGATGTTTGGAACCAAAACATACTGGACCTTAAACGCTAGCGCTCCAGTTACCTTTAACACCTCCCCCCTTTCCATCTTTTATTCTATATTTACAACTCTGTTCATTTCCCCTTTCATTCTCCATGAATGGCATTCTACAAATGAATATACATACATGTGCTGTCACTTTTCTTTTTAGTCCCAAAATCAGAAACTATTGTAAAAATAGAATGTTATTAAAGTTTATGACTAAAGTTTTTTTAAATGCTATAGTAGTTATACAAATCGCTTTTTGAACACCAGCATTCTAAAGAACTTAGTATATTATCCTTGACTCTAAAATGACTATTTTAGAAAAAGTTACAGAAACTTTGAATAACTGGATAACATTCCACTCTTGACAGTCTATAAAAGCTGTCTGTAAAGCTACTATGTGGTCACATAATAAGCTTCAGTACTTGCTGCAGGATGACTCACTCTGTATTTGAGGGTTTAAATCTTCTTCTGAAATTGTCTAAAAACCTCAAGAAACCATAAAGTTCCTCCTGGAAGTCTGCACATTTCCTGCCCCAGCCTTCTGGGCCATATAAAGGAATAATTATTTCATTAAATGCAAGATGAGCTATTTGCATAACTATTTGAATTGAAATTGGGAAGTGTTCAGTTATTAGGTTCAGTACGATCAGAAATAGTTGACCAAGTGATTCAGTGGCTAAGACACTGAGCTTGTCAATCAGAAAGGTCTGCAGTTCGGTGGTTCAAATCCCTAGTACAGGTTTCCTGCGTGAGCAGGGTGTTGCATTAGATGACCTCCAAGGTCCCTGTTACTGTTACTGTTAGTTGTTAGAATGTAATAATTTCATTTAAAAGAGAGAGTTGAATCCAAGGCCTTGACTTCGGCAAGATTAGTATACTGGTATTAACTGGTATGTGTTTTCACATTTGTGATTGTACCCTACCTTAAATTACGTTTCTATTTTTAAAAAAATATGAATTCATCCAAGGCTCAGAATATGATCTAAGTAAATTTTGTACAGAGTAAATGCTAGTGAAATGATAATACATCAAATTGTGGCATTAAGACCTAATCCTGCTTTCATTGTCAGTGGGGTTTTCTGCTGAAAAAAATATATGTAGAATATAAGATTATGACCCATAATCTTAATTCAAGTAGTATCTTCCTAAATTATGAGCAAACTGAGAATTTTTTTCCTTTTTTAAATTTAAAGATGCTGTGCCTCTACATATCAGAAAGAAAGACATTTCCCTGACAGCTTCTGCTTGGATTGGAATAGTTATGGATTCAGCATGTGTGTGTTGCAATCATATACAAATTTACTATAAATCTCACCTGTGAATAAGGGGGCTTGCCTAAAGGCTAACAGTTGCAACCCTAGGAACACTTCTAAATATGAAGCCCAATGATAACTCTTAATTCTATAACATCAATTAGAACCAACATGATTACATTTGTACCAGTGGCGGGATTCAATAAAAAATTTAAGTGAGTCACTGCAGTTGTTAAGTTAACAAGATGGTTGTTAAGTGAATCGGGCTTCCCCATTGACTTTACTTGTCAGAAGGCTGCAAAAGGGGATCATATGATCCTGGGTTACTGCAACCATCATAAATATGAACCAGTTGCAAAGCTCAGGTAAATTCAAAGGATTCAAAGATTATGTATTTTTTCAACTGACTTCTTTCTTCATGTGATTTTAGTTCAATACAAAAGTAATATTATATTGATTTCCCTTGTATGTCATGGAAACAAAATATGTAATCTTGGCTGAGCAAACTATTTACTCAGGCTAATAAAAAGATTCACATGGATAACAACAAACAAGCCAGAAAGATACGACTCTGTTGTAGTCCTGGATTCAAGTCTTATTTTTAAAAAAATAAAAACAGTAGTTATCTAGCCACAGATTCTCCCTATCTCGGAACACCATGAGACAATGATTATATTTTATCAGACATTTCCAGAGCTTGAAGTAGACTTACAAGATAAAGAGACTGTTGTTGTCAAACATAATACTGTACGGGGAAAAAATCCCTATCAAATAGTAAAGTAGCAGAAAGTTAGAAACTACATGATAGGTGAACTACAGAATACATATAAAGACAAGAGCAAAATGCTGCAGGGACCTCTATATTAATAAACCTAAAGTAGATGTAATTTTAAAGTATACAAACACAGTAAAGACATAAAATTAAACAATCCACACATTACAGTATTCATCACATAGACAACAGATCTCCGTCACGTACAGAGTTCCTACAGTTCTATTTCTATTAACCTGAACATTTTCCTTGGCTACTGAATTTGAATCAAAGTTGTGTTCAGATAAATTCAACTAACCAGTCTCTGTAAGTACATTTTTCAAAAATAGTGTTAACAGAAAATTTCAAACAGCATGAAATTCCCCAAATAAACACAGCAGTGGATGCTCAGGTATTTGTCACAAGATATGGAACACTTGTGATGACCAAGAAACGCATCAGGTATAACAAAGAGACTCTGTCTGAGTTACACTTTCCCACCTTCAAATTAAATAGATATCCATCCATTCTGAGCTGTGGTGGCGCAGTGGTTAGAGTGCAGTACTGCAGGCTACTTCTGCTGCCTGCAATTTGGCAATTCAAATCTCACCAGGCTCAAGGTTGATGCAGCCTTCCATTCTTCTGAGATGGGAAAAATGAGGACCCAGATTGTTGGGTGGCAATTTGCTGACTCTGAAAACCACTTAGAGAGGGCTGCAAAGCACACTAAAGCAGTAGATGTCTAAGTCAGCGATGGCAAACCTTTTTTGGCTTGCATGCCAAAAGTGGGGGGAGCGTAGGGCGGTCATGCACAGTTGTGCCACACCCATAATGCTATGCGCTTAACCCCAGTGTGCATGCGCGCGTGACCAATGCCCCCCCCCCATTTTTGGCGTGTTTTTTTTGCCCTCTCCAGGCTCCAGAGGCTTTATAGGAGCCTGGGGAGGGTGAAAACAGACTCCCTGCCCCCGCCCACAGAGGCCCTCTGGAGGCTTCAGGAGCGTCCCTGAAGCCTCTGGAGTGCAAAAAACCAGCCCTACAAGCAAACTGGAAGTCTGTTTCCAAATTTCCGGTTTGTCCATAGGGCTGGTTTTTCATGCTCCAGAGGTTTCCTGAAGCCTCCAGAGGGCAAAAAATGGCCTCAAAATAAGGTTGAAATCAGCTGGCCAGCGTGCGCATGTGCACTGAACACCTGACAGGGCAACGCCTCACGTGCCCTGACATATGGCTCCGCATGCCACATGTGGCACCTGTGCCATAGTTTCACCATCACAGGTCTAAGTGCTATTGCTATTCTTCAGCTAACACAACAATTTCTAATAGTTTGTGTGCAATTCTTTATGTGAAGTGTGGTTAAAACAACCACAGATAAGGGTTTTTGAGGAAAACCTAGGTGGGTCCAATTGTAGGAGTTTGGCTTGGATTCTCTAGGGCAGTGTTTCCCACTTTTTCCTTCATTACTCAAAACCACTTATTAGGAAGTCCTTTTTATCCAATCCTGATAAATCACTTTGTCAATTTAATGTGCCTGCTGTGATTGGGGAATGGGCAGTAGTGGGATTCAAAAAATTTTACTACCGATTCTGTGGGCGTGACATGGTGGGCGTGGCTTGGTGTGTGTGGCAGGGGAAGGATATTGCAAAATCCCCATTTCCTCCTGATCAGCTGGGATTCGGGAGGTAGAAAATAGATGGGGGTGGGGCCAGTCAGAGGTGGTATTTACCGGTTCTCTGAACTACTCAAAGTTTCGGCTACCGGTTCTCCAGAACTGGTCAGAACCTGCTGAATACTACCTCTGGTAATGGGTAATGGGTTTGTGTGTGACTACCCCAAAAAAAACACTTTTGTCCAATTTTGGGTAATCTATCAACATTTGGAAATCACTGCTCCAAGTTGATTTCTCTGCCCTCCCTCTCATACCCTATTTACATAACACCCCATTAAAATAAAGTAAAGTAAAGGAATAATGGCATACAAAATCATGGCAAAAATAGTCCCAGAAAACACAGAGACAGACCCACCCACGTTTGTTTAAATCTTGCAGAAGAACTAAAACTCAGATCGATTGTTATTGTATTTCAAGTGGGAAGAGAGAGTGACGGTTTTTGACAAATATATACAGAAACTACCAATAAACAAACAAAGCCCAGTTCAGTATCCTGGCTATTTTCTGGACCCTGCATAGAGAACAATAATCTGCAGCATTTAAAGTTAACATATGTTTCAACGTATTGTCAAAAAGACCCCTCATCTTCCTCAGATAAAAATCATAGAAATTTAGTCATTTCAGACCATTGTAAAGCAGAATTAGATTAATAAAACCATTCTTCTCTTACTGTCAGAAGTTCTGTGGCCTGTTCTCCTTTCTTGATCAAAAGTCTAGAGAAAACTTGGTATCAAAACAGGGAGTCTAGATGACAGGTATGAAAGGAACTTAAGAAACAAAATGCCAATGAAGAAAATGTTGAGGAGGAAGCTAGCTAGTGACCAGAAGGAAAGGGGCATGATATCAACATCGAGGAGGAGGAGGAGGAGGAGGAGGAGGAGGAGGAGGAGGAGGAGGAGGAGGAGGAGGAGGAGGAGGAGAAGAAGAAGAAGAAGAAGAAGAAGAAGAAGAAGAAGAAGAAGAAGAAGAAGAAGAAGAAGAAGAAGAAGAAGAAGAAGAAGAAGAGCCTTTGATCACACTTCAGTTCAAAACAACAGGTAGCAAAGTATTATGAATTTTACATGTCTTGAAGCTGTGGTGGGATAGTGTCAATTTAAGGAGGAGAATGGTACTTTAATATTAGTCTTATTACTGATCACTTGTTTGTTTAGCTCATTGGCTGGGGTCTGGGTAGAGATGAAAAAAAGGATAAACATTGAAATTATATTAAAATAAAAGTAGAACAGGTTTACAATGATCAATATGCTCATCATGTCATATATCAGCTCCACATATGAGATCATAGGAATTATAAAGGAAGTAGGATATTCTAATTAAATTCACTTCATCCAGAACATACATTACTGTATATACACAGTAATATGCATCTACAGCCCAATCAGAATATCCCTTCTAGTGTATAGAAATAATAAAAATACATACTTTTTTCATTTTTCAGAGCATGCAAAATTAAATTAAAACACCACACCTGTTTTTTATTATGATTTAAAGATTCTTATACTAGCATAATATTATCTTCATCAAAACATTTGCTTACTTGCTTATATTCCAATATCTCTATTTGAAAAACAATTCAGAACAAAGGTTTGACAATTGACAAACATATATTCAAAGTTTACAGTTACCAGCATTTTAAATATTAATTGAGCCAATTAAAAAAAATCACCCTTTTTACTCTTTATTTTTGATCTGTAGGATTAGCATGATGATCAAACATATTTTATGTAGCATTTTTACTTGGATATTAATACCTAAGGTATATTAATACCTTAGCATAATTTTAGTTGGATATTAATACTTTTCAAAGTTCAAATATGGGCATATCACAATAAAATTTCTATGATTAATATATTTAAATACGTTTCAAGATATTTTAGGTAAATGTAAAGGTTCCCCTTGCGCATGTGTGCTAGTCGTTCCCAACTCTAGGGAACGGTGCTTATCTCCATTTCAAAGCCGAAGATCCCGCGCTGTCTGAAGATGTCTCCATGTGGCCAGCATGACTAAATGCCAGAGGCGCACAGAGTGCTGTTACCTTCCTACCAAAGGTTGTTCCTGTTTTTTCTACTTGCATTTTTACATCCTATTGAACTGCTAGGTTGGCAGAAGCTGGGAGAAATAACAGGAGCTCACTTCGTTACGCGGTGCTAGGAATTCGAGCCGCCAAACTGCCAATTTTTCTGATTGACAAGTTCAGCATCTTAGCCACTGAGTCACCATATCCCTTTTTATAAATAACACATACATTTGAAAAACACATCCTCAGATATATATAATTAATATAATAAATATAATATAATATAATATAATATAATATAATATAATATAATATAATATAATATAATATAATATAATATAATATAATATAATATAATATAATATAATATAATATAATAATATAATATAATATAATATAATATAATATAATATAATATAATAATATAATATAATATAATATAATATAATATAATATAATAATATAATATAATATAATATAATATAATATAATATAATATAATATAATATAATATAATATAATATAATATAATATAATATAATATAATATAATATAATATAATTAATATAATAAATATATGCTCATTAAGAAACCATAATTGCTTGCAGATTTCTTTTAGCAATATGCTCAAAAGCAAATGAGTTGCTCTCTACAATATGCCCCTTTTGGTGTCTAAGAATTATAATTAACATTTCTTGGGGGAAGAGCTAAGAACTACAAAGTGGAAGGAGCCATATTACACATGGGCAAGGCTGGGTTTGGGAGATTCTTCTTGATTTGTGCTATTTTAACATAATCTGTAGTTTTCAGGTATTTTCCACCTAAATTACTATCAATTTTCACCAGTCATGGTATGAGGAACTTCCCTTCGGGGAGTCCCTTCGGGGAGAGAGAGCGGGTTATAAATAAAATTATTATTATTATTATTACAAGATACAAACATGTTTCCAGATACAGATAGCTGATTTCTGGAGTAATAAGTGAAATGGTTTTCAGATTATTTTATTCTCCAAAGCACCTTCACATTCCTCCATGCACCATCATACAATAATGGTAGGTTGGACATGCTCTTGGCCAATGTTTCTCAATCTTGGCAACTGTGAGCTGTAATGGACCTCACTTCCCATAACTCCTCAGCTAGAAATTTCAAGAGTGAAAAACACTGCTCTAAGCCCTGATCCCAGGTACATTTTCTGTCTCTGATTCCAATATCCTTACATTATTCCACTTATCTGCAGCAAAGAAGCTACAGTATATACATGCAGAACCCTAGACTTATTCCATAATGTTTGTATGAATGAAATATAAGCTGCTTTAATGACCTAACTACCAAATTAATATTATTCCTAATATATCCCTGAAAAGGTCAATACTTCTCTTTAAGTCTTGATGGTGAAATAGTTTCTAGGATCCACTTTTTTATGTTAGCATCATCCTGGCACAGAGTACATCATAAATAAATAACTGTAATAGCCTATTTGCCAGTCTAACTGCAAAATCAGCACTCTAATTTCTGAAGATAGTTAAAAAATATATACACATAAACAGTACCGTACTGCAACTTTTTTTTAAAAGGGAAGTAATAAATTCCCACCATTATTGATCTCATTTTTACGGACTCAAACATTTTAAAATTGCTATTTCAAAAATACACGCACAAATGCAACACAAATGCACATATTCTACAATGCAAATTAAAAAACAGTTATTAACTAAAGTTTTGTTTAGTTTTAACTTGTACACTTGACTTTCTCCCTTTTTTCAATAAGGCAAGTCACAGATAATGACTTCTACTGTATAGTAACAGAATGAATCTACTCCTGAAATGCAAACATTTCTGGAATGCTTCATTTACTATGTTCATTCACTGAACATTGTTAAATACATTTATTGGGAAATAAGCTTCTAAGTGCTTTAAAATAGATGAATAAACAGCATGAGCCTATGAACATTTTTCTACTTAAAGCAAGCCACAATTCAATATGATTTAATGCTAAATAAATATGAAAAGCATTTTAGCTTCATAACCTTCATTTAATGCTTATTTACTTAAAAGTGCATCCCACTGGGTTCAATTATTCTTTATTTATTTAAGTCATTTTTATATCATTTTCTATGTTAAAAAACATCACACTGGCTCATGACAGACAGAAACCCAAGGGATTGTAGTCACACAGTGCAATCAGATATATTTGTACTAAAAAAGAAATCATTGAATTCAATAGGGCTTCCTCTCTGGTAAGGAAGTATTAAAATGACTGATTGTAACCTTAAACAGGATTTCCTAGGGAATGAGTCCTATAAAAATTATTGTGCTTTAAACAAGAAAGTTTAAACTCACGTTGAACAGATTAAGATCATACTGGTTCAAGGCCTTACTAAACGTTACAGACAATAAGATTTGTTTTGCTGTATTTTGTTTATGATTCTCCTTAACCATTATTGTACAACCTTATCCATGCCTACCCAGAAATATCTCACTGAATTAAAGTAACTTCCTTTGCAGGAATGGAGCGGGAGGTAAGAAATTACCTAGCATAATTAATATTTTCCCTAATCTTTTGATTATATTAATTTCTCTGTACAGTATTTTATTCCTGAGTCTTTCGCCAATAAAATAGTCAAAGGAACAGTGAGAACACATTGTTCAATATCTGGCAATACTGAATATACATCTATACATACTACATAAAAGCAGCGTCAAATTGTTTTAGAATATTTTTAAATGCTCTTCTCATTTACCTGGTGGGCAGTTGCATTCTGAAGAGGCTTCTCTTACGGTTCTGATTTTTGCCATATGTTCATAGGTCTTCTATAGGGAAGAAAAAGAACATCTGAAAAACGTTCATTTGCAGCAAAAGCTGAATGAGAGAACTAGTGTCAAATCTGTCCTACAATATTTATGAGTAAATATACAATGAACTGATATTATATGCGAGACCGTCTCCTGCTCCATACATCCCTTAGACCGATACGCTCCCACAGAGAGGGCCTTCTCAGGGTGCCGTCGGCCGGACAATGCCGACTGGCGACACCCAGGGGAAGGGCCTTCTCTGTGGCGGGCCCTGTCCTGTGGAACGACCTACCCCCAGAACTCCGTACCATCACTGACCTCCGCCTCTTCCGCCAGTGTTTAAAAACACACCCCTTTCATCAAGCCGGCCTAACATAACCTCCGCTGGGACTAGTGTAGATACTTTTATTTGGGGATTTTAATTGGTTTTAATTGGTTTTAGCGCAGGACTGATATTTAATTGGTTTTTAAACCTTTTGTATTATTTTGTATGTATTTTAAATTCCTGTGCACCGCCCTGGCTCCTTTTGGAGAAGGGCGGGATATACATTTAACAAATAAATAAATAAATAAATATTAGCGCATTTAATTTTTATTGTTAATCGACTGATCGCTTGCTCACTGTAATTGTTAACCACAACTTAAATCAGAAGTGAATCAAGCATATATTTCCAGATGTTCTTAAAGTCCAACTCTCTCATCCGTAATGATTGGCTATCCTGGCGGAGGATATGATAAGCAATAGAGTTTAACAACTTCTGGAGTCACACCTATTGTTGTCCCTGATTCAAATATCACACATAAACTCAAAAAATAATAATAATACTAAGCAGCATCCATGTCCCCTTGTGCTGTCTCTTATGTATGAAAACAATTGTCTTTCCCCATAGTATTTATGCAGATACAGAGAATTTTGTTTGGGCAAATATCTGAAAATTAGAGATGAAAAGCAATGAATATTTTGTATATGCAGGTCAACTGGTCCTGGCTGCCCAATGAAACTTAAATATCTACTTTACAAACACATGTCTGGGTGGCACTCTCCTCAACCATAATGCTAAGCAAGAAATCCTCGTGTAAGAGATGAGCTCGAGGGAGGGGTCAGCCTGGTCATCTCCCACACATCATAAGAAAACAAAATGCAGTTGGAAGAATGTCATTCTGTAACATGTAACACGGAGCCCCGCTAATGTTACCGCTCTCTCTTTTTTCAAGCTATTCCTGGAATGCAACAAATGCCCCATATTGCCTCAAGTCCATAGCAGTCCACCGAGCACTATAATAACCCTTGTTTTAAAGAATTTTGTTCAGGCAACTGATAGCTACCACTTGTTTATTTAGTTTATGCAACCGAGCACAATTCCCATGTCCAGGCTCCGGGCAGCATACTTGTTTATAGATTCATGGTCCTCTTTTTCTTCTAAATTTTTGTGGGGCTGTGGGTGGTTGATAGTAATGATATCTTAAGAAAAAGTCCATATGAGCATAAGATACTCTTTGTTGTAACTGTTATTCTGCAACAGAACAACGCTAACAGAGAGAGAAGAACCTGTGATGGCATTCAAAAAAAGATTGAAGTGCAGTCTAACTTACATTGTCCTCAAATTAGTTAATGTAGATAAAACCAGTGTAGAGTAGTGGTTAGAGGGCTGAATTAGGATTTGGAAAATCCAGGTTTCAATCCTCAATTAGCCATGACATCAATGGGTCACATGGGGACAGCCATGGTTTTCTCACTTAATATTGAATGCCACATAGGAATATAAAGATAAATGTAAAGGTTCCCCTTGCACATACGTGGTAGTTGTTCCTGACTCTAGGGGGCAATGCTCATCTCCATTACAAAGCTGAAAAGCCAGTGCTGTCTGAAGACATCTCCGTGGTCATTCTGGCCGGCATGACTAAACACCGAAGGTGCACGGAATGCTGTTACCTTTCCAAGAAAGGTGGTCTCTATTCTTCTACTTGCATTTTTACATGCTTTCAAACTGCTAGGTTGGCAGAAGCTGGGACAAGTAATGGGAGCTCATTCCATTATGCGGCACTAGGTATTCGAACCGCCGAGCTGCCAACCTTTCTGATCGACAAGCTCAGTACCTTAGCTTCCCTACATAGGAAGATACTGGGGTATTACACATACTGTCCTGGTGCAGAAAAGGGGAGAAGTAAATGTAGCACCTACTACTACAAAGTGAATAAATTTGATTGTCTTCAATCAGACAATTCCTAACAAAAGCATTTTTCTCTTCTACTTTCCCCATCATACCTGCTCCCACCACCACCAACAAGATGCGCACCATCTCTCTGACTGACGTTGCCTTTAGTTAAGGACCAAGGCAGGAGTTAACAATGTGTGGACCTCCAGATGTTGCTGAGCTGGAGCTTCCATCACCCCTCAAAACTAGGTAGGCTAGAGCTCATTGACGTCTGGTTGCCTTGTATTTTCCTAGAGGGGACCTAGACCACCAATCCATTTCACAAACGCAGAGGTATCTCTGAACTGAGTGGCTGGCTAAAACAGCCTCTTTTCCTTGGGACGGCCAATCCCATCCTCCATTTTTCAGGGCCACCTCACCTGAGCCAGAAGTTGCTCCACTTTCTTCTGCATCAGGGAATTCAGCTGATCCAAAGAATAGCTGGGCAGCGACCGGTAGGACCCGGCAACTGCAGCAGCAGCGCCCATGTCCCCTTGCGCTGCCTCAATGGCAAAGACCCTGGCCTGAAGGTCGTTGGTCTTCATCCCCAGATAGACACAAGAAGCTATGGATCCCACAGAGAGAAGGAAGGCAGCCAGCAGAGAGTTGAAGGGCGGAGCAGACCTGAGGGAGCAGAAGCTCTGTCCGGCCAAGCAGCCGGCTTCCCCCTTGGCGTCGGGGTTTATTTTCCCCACCATGCTTGGCTGGAAGAGGCAGCACGGAAATCCCCCTCTTCCTCTTCCTCCTCCTCAGTGGACGGCTGCTTTGCCCGAAGATCCCCGCCACTCACACACACACACACCAAAAAAAGAAGAAGAAGAACAGGAACCACAAGAACGGGACAAAAATTCAAAGGCGTCCCTCCCAAACCGAGAAAAAGGCACTTTCGATGCCCCCAAAAAGCGGCGCGCAGGACAGGCTTCGTGGATAGCCAAGGTAGCCCTCAAACTGCCATCCGAAAGAGGCTCGCGGTGAGCCCCCCGAGAAGCAGGGCAGCCTTCCCCCCACCTCCGTCAGCCGCTGCCTTTTATGGCATCTGCCAACGACCCAGAGGCGCCTGGCAACCTCGTCAAGGTGCTGCTTCCCAGGCTCTTTTCCCCCGACGGCGCCGACGGACTTGTTGCTTCTCCGGCTCCCCTCGGGTTTTCCTGGACGCTTTTCCTGCCGCCCTGCGAAAGCCGGACAACTTCGGAGTTACTTCAGCACCAACCCCCTTAATCCGAGTCGAGCGCAGAGGCGTCCACCACCCCCTGCGCCGGAGTCCGTTTGCAGCCCCCTTGCCTGCCTGCCTGCCTGCCTGTCTGCGTAGGCGCCTCTAGTAGCGGCTGTCAGGCAAGAAGCAGCAGCAGCAGCAGCAGCAGAAGCGTCTCCGGAGCCTCCCGCTTGGTTCTCTGGGCTGAACGCCGCCGCGCACGCCGCCTCCGAGCGCCTGCCAGAACCTCGGGAGCCTCATTAGCATAATTTATTCACCTAGCCCCGAGGGGGCGGGTCGTCGTCGTGCCCCCTCCCCGCGCTCCTGACCCGGGAAGGCTGGAGATTCGGCTTTTTAACATAATTTATGCAAAGCGGCGGCCAGTCAGTCTCCCCCTGCCCACCCAAGCGCCCACCCATCCATCCATCCACCCACCCGCGCCGGTCTGCCGCTGCGCCACGCTCCTCTCCTGCCTGGACTCCGCGGGATCGAGCCGCCTGTGACTACGAGAAAGAGGGGACTACGGAGGTGGCAGGGGCGGGGTCAGGTCTCCCAGCCCGGCCAGGAGGACCCCAGTGGAAGAAGGAAAAAGGGTCGTCCTGGCGCAACGGGGCTCGAACGGCGAGGCGAGAGAGACTTCGTACCACGACCAGATTTAGGACAGCGGTAAAAAAAAAAAAAAAACGGCCGTCCCGTAGAAGACCAACTCCTGGGTTGCTCCTCCGTGGCTTTGCCCCACTGAGCTCAGCGGCTGTCTTTGCACATCACCTTAACCCGTTCATAACTCCTCACGTGGTGACTCCTGTCAGTCGGCGTTTTGGAGCCCTCTGAGACGGATAACCCATCCTATGGCACGCAAGGCGGGCTGAGCTGCAGTCGCGTAGTTTGGCTCGGTAGGAGTCCGGATGGTTGTAAACAGGGGTGTGCGGAGAGGGAGCGCTTGCCGCTTGCCTCTTTTTTCTCAGCCCTTGATCTTGGTGGAGGATTAAACAGACCAGGCTGGAATTTTCTTCCCAAAGAGAGACCCCAAAATTCTCCTTGAGTAAAGGATGCGTTCCTGCAGGCTTAAAGGAGGCAGGAACTTATATTTAAGAGGAGTAAAATATAGCTGATAAGGATGGGGATAGGGATAGATGGTAGATAATTGGTAGATGATATAGAGACAGATAGACAGATAGAGGGAAGGAGGGAGGGAGAGAGGTAGGTAGGTAGATAGATGAATGGATATGGTTATGGATATGAATATGAATAAATATAGGAGTGTGTGTGTGTGTTCGTAGATTTTCACGGGTGTAGGTTTGCTGGTCTTATTGTATTCGGTGTTTTCCTGTGTGCATATATGTATATGTATGTGTATGTGTATATGTATGAAGACAGGGACGCAGTGGCTCAGTGGCTAAGACACTGAACTTGTTGATCAGGAAGGTCAGAAGTTTGGCAGTTGGAATACTTAATGCCACGTAATTGACTGAGCTCTCATTACTTGTCCCGGCTTCTGCTTAACTAGCAGTTCGAAAGCATGTAAAAATGCAAGTAGAAAAATAGGGACGACCTTTGGTGGGAAGGTAACAGTGTTCCATGTGCCTTCAGCATTTAGTCATGTTGGCCACATAACGACAGAGACTGGCTCTTTGGCTTTGAAACAGAGACCTTTACCTTTACCTTATGGATATAGGATATATATTGGACAAGAGTATGTATATGGATATACATATGCATATATTCATATGTATATGTATACATATACGTATGAAGATGGTATTGGGACTATCTACTGTATCTTGGTAGGTGATCTATCCTTAAAGAGTGTCTGTTCCTGCTACTTCCCTTGGATCTCTGGGTGGTTTTTGATGCCATCAACCATGATCCCTTCTGGACTATTTAGAAAGGTTGGTCTTTGGGAACTTGTAATGGTTCCAGTAGGAATAGACCAGAAGACAGGACTAAAGGACTATTGCTCCGACACCTATGTTGCTGATCTATAATGTCCCAGATACGTCTTGTCTACCATGCAACAGGAAATTTGCATTGGGAGGAATAAAGCATTCAGATCTATGCACATGGTCTGTTTTATTGGAGGATAGGTTGGTTTAGCTGCATGTCGAGCTGCACACAGACTAATGTGTAGTGGGGACAGAACAAGTGGTCAGTAAGTGAGAAACTACACCTGCATTCCTTTCTCAGGTATACCAAAAAACTGAATATGAGTACTCCGTTTTTATCTTGCTGCGTTTCTAATTTTTCGGAGCACTTTATATGGTTTTTTGTTCCCTTAACCTTCTCTACTGTCTCTTCATGAACCTTTGGAAAGTTGGAGTTAGACTGACAAAGTCTGATACATGAATATCACGGAGGTATCCAAAAGATACTATATGATCCCAACCACGCGATCAAAGCCTCACTTTTTTTGCATTAATCATGGCTGTGACTGCCACCTTGACTTTCCTGACCTTGTTTCTCAGTGGACAGCCCTGCTATATGATCTTTGCCACAGAAAATGCCATTGCTGCAGTTTTTAGCCACGGTGGTGCAGTGGTTAGAGTGCAGTACTGTAGGCTACTTCTGCTGACTGCCATGTGCCTGCAATATAGCAGTTCACTAGGTTCAATACAGTACAATACAATAGCAGAGTTGGAAGGGACCTTGGAGGTCTTCTAGTCCAACCCCCTGCCTAGGCAGGAGCCCTATGCCATTTCAGACAAATGGCTATTCAACATCTTCTTAAAGACTTCCAGTGTTGGGGCATTCATAACTTCTGAAGGCAAGCTGTTCCATGATTAATTGTTCTAACTGTCAGGAAAATTTTCCTCAGTTCTAGGCTCAAGGTTGACGTTGAAGATTCCATCTTTCCATGGTTGGTAAAATGAGGACCAAAGGTGGTATTCAGCAGGTTCTGGCCAGTTCTTGAGAACCGGTAATGGAAATTTTGAGTACTTTGGAGAACTGGTAAATACCACCTCTGACTGGCCCCACCCCCATTTATTCTCTGACTCCAGAGTCCCAGCTGATCGGGAGGAAATGAAGATTTTATAGTATCCTTCCCCTGACACGCCCACCAAGCCATGCCCACCAAGCCAAACCACACCCATCACGCCATGCCCACAGAACCAGTAGTAAAAAAATTTCAATCCCACCACTGATGAGGACCCAGATTGTTGGGGGCAATAGGCTGACTCTGTAAACCACTTAGAGAGGGCTGTAAAGCACTCTAAAGCAGTATATAAGTCTAAGTGCTATTGCTATTGGTAAACCCAGTGGAGAGAATTGGGTTATGAAATATAATATTACAATAAGGGCAAGATATTTCCTAAATATGTTTGAAACAGAAAGAGGGGGGATAGAATTAAAGTGTTTTCTGCTTTCCTTTTCACATCCCCAGTTGTAACCACTGCAGGCTGGCTTTGACAAAACTGTCTGGGTACAAATTGGGGAAATTAAAAAAAATGTACTGTTTCAGCAAGCCACAGATTATCTTTTGGTTAACCAAAGCAGTGTTTTAAACGGCTGAAATGAAAGGAGAGCAGTAAGGAATGTTTATATCAGCAATTGTCCACTGAAATATTGCAGTAGCTGATCCTGATCCAAATTAGAATTCCTCCTGATATGGAACTATGGGGATGGAATGTGATTTATTTATTCATTAACAATAATCCCCAAAGGCAGTTTACTTCCCCACTCAGTACTGTGTAGCAAAGTCAGATGGCAAATGTGTTATTTTATCATACGTGTGCTTAGCAAACTCTGCAAAATCAAACAGATTCACCTGTTCATAGAGTTGATGTGATCACATAATGCCTGGGAAAAAATGTGGGATGCTGAGTAAGATTATTATAGCCAGCTACTATGAAATCAGTGTTAACAAAGGCAAGAAAATGATAGTTATTAAAATTAGTAAATCATGTTTAAGTACAATTATATATCTTGTGCCTGACAGATATCCTGTCCCACCTCACTTTTAACACGTACATGAAAAACAAGCTAATATGATCCAGCTTCATCGTTTTTTTTAAGGATGCCTGTGGGTCCCAAATAATCCTTATAAACCAGATTGTTTTAAAGTGATAGGCAACAATATTCCAGTGCTTTCTTTGCAAATTTGCCCCCAGCCTCACAAGCACCAGGCAAGATAAATTGTAAGGAAGGATTGCAGAGAGCATTTGGGAGATGGCATTAGAGAGATATCATTCTGGAAAATCCACACTTTGTAAAAACCTATGTCTTCCCACCAGTCATTTTATGTTGAGGGCCACAATATAGTCTCAAAACTAAGGGTCTTTGTTAAAATCCATCAAAATATATATAATCTATACCAGAGGTTCCCAAACTTGGCAACTTTAAGACTTGTGGACTTCAACTTCTAGAATTCTCCAGCCAGCTCTGCTGGCTGGAGAATTCTGGGAGTTGAAGTCCACAAGTCTTAAAGTTGCCAAGTTTGGGAACCTCTGATCTATACCCTGTTTCCCTGAAAATAAGACCTCCCTGGAAAATAAGCCCAGTCGGGCTTTTGAGCACATGCACTCAAATAAGCCCTCCCCCCAAAATAAGCCCTCACCAAAAATATTGCAATACAGAAGCAGCCATGAGGTGACCACGCTCGCCACCTCCTACACCTCAAAAATAATAACACCTCCCCAAAAATAAGGCCAAGCGCTTATTTCGGGGATCAAAAGAAAATAAGACCCTGTGTTATTTTCGCGGAAACTCCGGTAGTAATATCTATAAAGCATAGGAATACACAAGATACAGAGAACTGGGCAGAGAGCAAATGTATCAAGATACGGTAAGGGCTAAAATAGACATTTGCTAGTCCTATAACCAGCAAAGGACTCAGAGTATATTATGTTTCGTAGACAATTGATGGAGATCAGATGTCATCTAAAAGAATGTTCAGGATCCACATCCCACCACCGTTGCAGCTCATGGAGCCCTCCAGAGGTTATATACATGCAGTCTCCATTCCTGAATTCTGGAGTGTGGGAATTCCTCTATGGATCATTATAAAGACATTTAGTGGTCACCACAGTTCAGCTATAATGACCCAGTATTTGGTAATATCTTTTGACACTGGGGTTAAATACTGCAGCTAACACTGCAATATCCATTTGTCTACCCTGGGCACATTGCAGCTATTCTTGTTGACAGCATCTGGTAAGTCAGCAACTAGATTTATTACAGCAAGACTATAAAGAGAAACAAAATATAACAGGTTAACATCATTTTGACAGGAAACGAGAGGATGAGCACAAAAATAGAAGCTTCTTAACAGACTTCTATTTGTGGCGTGATAATACCAATTTTGCTTATTTTTAACATTTTTTTTTCCAAAAAAAAGTGTGCAAGAACGATGTGAAAGTGCTTCTGTAGATAAATAAATTAACCTGTAAGTTTAAAAATAACACATCTTTCCTTGGCTCCTAATCCTACTTTTGGAGGGGGGGAAATGTTGAGCAAGATTTATGCATGCCTTATGCATAAAAAAAATACACAAAATCTCCTTTGAGTTGAGTTTGACTCTTAAACATCCAGCCTGAACATTTCCTGGTGATTTCTCATCTAAGAACTATTCTAATTGTGTGTGGTAGAATTTGAATCGGGAATGACCATCTCTTTTTTAATTTGAAAGCCGACTTCTATTTAATGACATTTTGTTGGAAATCAAAAAGAGTCACATTTTTGGGAGATAGGTGGCCATATAAATATGATACTTAAACAAACAGGAATAGAATAGAATAGAATAGAATAGAATAGAATAGAATAGAATAGAATAACAGAGTTGGAAGGGACCTTGGAGGTCTTCTGGTCCAACCCCCTGCCTAGGCAGGAAACCCTACACCACTTGGTTGATGGTTATCCAGCATCTTCTTAAAAACTCCCGTGTTGGAACATTCACTTCTGGAGGCAAGTTGTTCCACTGATTAATTGTTCTGTCAGGAAATTTCTCCTTAGTTCTAAGCTGCTTCTCTCCTTGATTAGTTTCCACCGATTGCTTCTTGTTCTACCCTCAGGTGCTTTGGAGAATAGTTTGATTCCCTCTTCTTTGTGGCAACCCCTGATTTACATCATCAGTAGGACTGATTTACCTCATCAGTAGGACCACAGCAAGTGTGGGATTGGGCAAAGACCACAGTGGAAGAAGCTATGCATTGCATTTTGACACTGGCTTTATGCAGCTTCAAGCAACAAAGTAAGAAGAGGACAAATTGTTCTTGATCATGATGATTAGATGCCACAAGACATCATTGACATAGATTTTCTCCATGATGGATTGTCCCTAACCTGATCTTTCAGCAATTGCAACAGTGCACTCATGGCTACTATAACTGAATCTGTCCAACTTTCCGTTCATCCTTTTCTCTTTCCAGCCACTTTCCCCAGCATTACTGCCTACTTTAGAGAGTTTGATTTCATAGAAAGGGCATTTCATAGTAACGGGACATTTCCGCCCCCCCCCCAGCCCCCAGCAGCACTTTATAAGTCTCCATAAGGCTATGCATGCAATTTTTTTGACAAAAAAACAGGCCATTTTTGTGAAAAACAGGCTGTTTCTTTGCTCGTTTTGCCCCCCCCCCCCCGAGCACTCTGCAAGCCCCCCAAGGCTATTCATGTCTTTTTTTTAAAAAAAAAAAAACAGACCCGTTTTCGCGAAAACCAGGCCATTTTGGGGAGGTTTGCAGAGTGCAAAACCCTTTTTTTTGCCTTTCGGAAAGCTGCTTAATTAGCGTGGTTGATGAGAATTACATTGATCAAGTGCTGTGCCAACAGAAACAAAGTTTTAGGTGCTACAGGTTGTCAGCTATTTCCTTCTCCAGCACATAGGTAAATACACCTGGAAACATCTACCTACCTACTCTCTCTCCCTACCTATCTACCTCCGCCCCAGGCACCTGATGGAACCTGATAGGTTCCAGACGGAGCTTGGGCCATTTCCTGTAGCCCTGACCCGCACCCGGATGGAGGACCTAGTGGCTGCATGGAATAGTGCGGCCACTGGGGCCTTGGACCGGGTTGCGCCTTTGCGGCCTCTCTTGCAGCAGCGAACCACCCAGGCTCCTTGGTTTACCGAGGAGCTGAGGGTCATGAAGCGCCACAAGAGACGCCTAGAGAGCAGGTGGAGATCGTCACGCTCTGAATCTGACCGAACACAGGTGAGAGCCCATTTGAGGACTTACCTTGTGGCGTTAAGAGTGGCCAAGCGTCAGTATTGTGCCACTCTTATTGCGTCCGCAGATAACCGCCCTGCCGCTCTGTTTGGGGTAACCCGCTCCCTCCTCCAACAGAGGCCGCGGGAAGCCCCTTTGCAGGGTAGAGCAGAGGAATTTGGGGAGTATCTGCAGGACAAAATCGCTCAGATTCGGAGCGAGTTGGTCCCCACTAGTGGTCCGGAGGGGACGTCGGAGGCGGGTCTTGAGGTTCCATTCTGGGAGGAGTTTGACTCTGTTACTTCCGACGATATGGACAGGTTGCGTAGGCGACTGCGAGCTACCACATGTTTACTGGACCCGTGTCCCTCCTGGCTTGTACTGGCATCCTGGGAGGTTACACGAGGCTGGCTCCAGGAGGTTGTCAACACTTCTCTTAGTGAGGGTTTCTTGCCTGCCTCCCTTAAAGAGGCGATGGTTATTTTATTTATTTATTTATTTTATTAAATTTATACCCCGCCCTTCTCCTTGTTAGGACCCAGGGCGGCGCACAGGCATTATTTAAAAACACAAAATACAATAAATATCTATTAAAATGTATTAAATTAATAAACCCGTGCTAAAACCCAATGTTAAAACCCTTGCCAATTATAAATTATTTTCTTAAAAAGTCTGAAATGGGGGCTATCCTAGGCCGGCTTGTTGGAATAAATACGTCTTAAGACGTTGGCGGAAGAGGCGGAGGTCCGAGATAGTACGGAGGTCGGGGGGTAGGTCGTTCCAGAGGGCCGGGCCCGCCACAGAGAAGGCCCTTCCCCTGGGTGTCGCCAACCGGCATTGCCCCGTCGACGGCACCCGAAGAAGACCCTCTCTGTGGGAGCGGATCGGACGAAGGGATGTATGGGGCAGGAGGCGGTCTCGTATATAGCTAGGCCCCGAGCCATGGAGCGATTTAAAGATGGTCATCAGCACCTTGAAGCGCACTCGAAAGGCCACAGGCAGCCAGTGCAGCTCGCGCAGGAGAGGTGTTACGTGGGTTTGCCTTGTGGCACCCATAATCGATGGTGAGACCCCTCCTGAAGAAGCCCTCTCTGGACCCAGCTTTGTTAGTCAACTACCGTCCCGTCTCCAACCTTTGCTTTCTGGCGAAGGTTGTAGATGTAGAGAGTGTGGTGGCACAACAGTTTCCACGCCACTTGGAGGAAATTGATTATCTGGACCCGCGCCAGTCCGGCTTCCGGCCCGGCCACAGCACGGAGACGGCATTGGTCGCGTTGGTGGATGATCTCTGGAGGGCCAGAGATGGGGGTTGTTCCTCCATCCTGGTCCTATTAGACCTCTCGGCGGCTTTTGATACCATCGACCATGGTATCCTATTGCATCGACTGGAGGGGTTGGGGGTGAGGGGCACCGTTTTGCGGTGGTTCTCCTCCTACCTCTCTGGTCGAGTGCAATTTGTATTGGCAGGGGGGCAGAGGTCGACCTCGAGGCCACTCACTTGTGGGGTGCCACAAGGGTCGGTCCTCTCGCCTCTCCTGTTCAATGCATATATGAAGCCGCTGGGCGAGATCATACGTGGGTTTGGGGTAGATTACCATCTGTACACGGATGACACCCAGTTGTACATCTCTACCCCAAACCACCCCAACGATGCCGTCGAAATGATGACCCGGTGTCTGGAAGCCGTACGGATCTGGATGAGAAGTAACAGACTCAAGCTCAACCCGTCCAAGACTGAGTGGCTGTGGCTACCGGCGCCCCGGTTCAACCAGTTGATTCCATCACTGGCCATTGGGGGCGAACATCTGGCCCCCGTGGATCGGGTATGCAATTTGGGCGTCCTTCTAGATGCCCGGCTGTCAATGGACGACCATGTGACAGCCGTGACAAGGGGGGCGTTTCACCAGGTTCGCCTGGTGCGCCAATTGCGTCCCCTATTGGACCGGGACGCCCTTCGCACAATCACTCATGCGCTTGTGACGTCCTGTCTAGACTACTGCAACGCTCTCTACATGGGGCTCCCCTTGAGATGCACCCGAAGGCTGCAGTTGGTTCAGAATGCGGCCGCGCGGGCAGTTTCGGGAGTCTCTAGATACTCCCACGTAACACCTCTCCTGCGCGGGCTGCACTGGCTGCCTGTGGCTTTTCGGGTGCGTTTCAAGGTGTTGATCATCATCTTCAAAGAGCTCCATGGCACAGGACCTAGTTATTTGCGGGATCGTATCCTGCCCCATACATCCCTTCGGCCGATTCGCTCACACAGAGAGGGACTTCTCCGGGTGCCGTCCACCAGGCTGTGCCAGCGGGCGACGCCCAGGGGAAGGGCCTTCTCTGTGGCGGGCCCGACCCTCTGGAATGACCTTCCCCCTGACATTAGAACGACCACGGACCTCCGCTCCTTCCACCAGAAACTCAAAACCCACTTGTTTCATCTAGCCGGCCTGGCCTAATTCCAGCTTTCCCACCTCAGTTTGTATTTTTAAATTTTGCGATTTGGTTTTAAGGTTAAGTTTTTAATTTTTATAAATTTGTACAGGGGTTTATTTAATTCGATTTTAGTTATATGTATTATTGATTGTAATTTTTTTTTATTTGTACCTGTACACCACCCCGAGTCCCTTCGGGGAGAGGGGGCGGTCTAGAAGTCCAATAAATAAATAAATAAATAAATACCTATATACCTACCTACCTTCTCTCTGTCTCCCCCTATCTATCTACTGTATTTTTCTCTCTATATCCTTCTACATACCAACCTACCTACTCTCTCTCTCCCTACCTATCTACTGTATTTCTCTCTCTCTCTCTCTCTCTCTCCCCCTCTACCTACCTACCAATCTACACTCTCTCTCCCTACTGTATTTCTCTCTCTCTATTTCTCTCTCTCTCTCTCTCTCCCTACCTACCTACTGTATTTCTCTCTCTTTCTCCCCCTCTCTATCCTTCTATCTACCTACCTACTTTTTTTTAAAAAATGCCTCTTCAAAACCTGGGTGCGTCTTATACTCTGAAAAATACAGTATATGACCTTGGGCCAGTCATTCTCTCAGCCTTAGGAAGAAGCCAATGGCAAACCACTTCCAAAACACCTGGCCAAGAAAACTGCAGTGATTAGTCCAGGCTGTTTTCAGGAGTCAACACTAACAGAAAGGCTTAAAGAAAAATCCCTTTATAATGAACTATAACAGGGGTCTCCAACCTTTGCAACTTTAAGCCTGAAGTCCTTCAGCTCCCAGAATTCTCCAGCCAGCAAAGCTGGCTGGAGAAGTCTGGGAGCTGAAGTCCTTCAGGCTTAAAGTTGCAAAGGTTGGAAACCTCTGAACTATAATATATACTTACTAATATATTTGCTTGCCAATATCTTTTCCTCTGCCTTGGCTCTTTAAAATGCAAATGCTGCATGAAAAGAAATCATTCTTAGCTGATGGTTGTAAGATAGAACTTTTGCTTTCTCTTAAAGCTTAAGTACAAAACATAAATGCATGCCATCTGCGTAAAATGCTGCCCTAGCAACCAGTTTACAATGATGGGACTAAGCAACTGGTTGTTGTTGTTTTTTTAAACAGCAATATGTTTTTCAAAAAGAAAAAAAAATACAGAGAAAATGGTAATATGTTCCAACTTGAATTGTAAAATCCCAGAAATTAACCATTTGTGTTATTTGTTTTCTTCCATGACAAAATCCCTTGCTCTTTTCAGAATTGGTGCACGATTGTGGTGTGTGTGTGTTTGTGTGTGTGTGTGTGTGTGTGTTTGTGTGTGTGTGTTCTGCTGGACTCAGCCCTCTCTTGAAGAACAATCCGTTGTTGCACTTGGGGCAGTGGTGGGTTGCCAGTTTTTTTACTACTGGTTTGGGCGCACTCGTGTGTGCTTGCTTGCATGCGTGACACTTCCGGACGGGTGGGCAGAGCCTCCCGCCACCGCTACTACCAGTTCGACCAATCTGGGCCAAACCGGGAGCAACCCAGCTCTGACCTGGGGGTCTTTGTATAACTATGACTTGGACACCAGTTATGCCCCTCCAGAACTGAGAGGCCTTGCTCATAGTCACTCATTCTTCAGACACTTCCCAATTAGACTGCTGCAACACACTTTCCATAGGACTATCCTTGAAGACCATCCAGAAGCTTCCATTGGCCAAGAATGCAACGATGCAGGTAATTCTCACTCATTACTCTGTCTCCCAATAGGCTTCCAACTGTGCTGGTAAGACCAGGTTACTCGCAGGTCTGTCTTTTCCCAAGAACATCTAACTGCTCCAACACATTACCATAAGGAGGACATACTCCTGATTCTTTTAAATGCTGCCATCTCATGGCATCTAGGAATGGTGCCTTGTTGATGAGTGTCCCCCTGAGAGGGCAAAAAATCTACTTTTGTTCTTATCTTTAAACCACATTTTGGAATAGCTTTTGGTATGCTCTCAAGGGTCAGAGTGGGCCTTTGCTTCATGAAGTCATGTACCCTCACCCTAATCAAGCATGAAAACACTGGTCAAATTAATAAAATATAAATTTCTGAAACAGAAGAACAGTCCTTGCTCAACAGTTTTTTAGAATGTCAGTCCTTTAGCACGAGAACCTGACTTTGTAGGAAGTTAGCACCCACCCCTCTGCTAGAAAAATGAAATATCCAGGAAAATATGGAAAAGGCAGACTATTTTATTTCCCTGGATGTGAAAAGGGAGGAACATGTTTTTAAAGACAGAGTAGCTCCCCGTAGCTTCCTGCTCCTCCTTATCCATGAGCCATTAAAGCCTGAGCTATTCTACTTTACATAATAAAGGAAGGATTAGCCTTCCACAGAAACTCACCACAGCATCTGGTAACTTAAACTTAGACTCAAAACACAGCCTTAAAGTTGCCCTGCATGGCCCCATGGGAGTCTGACATCCAATCAGAATACATTTTTACACAGGAACAGGAAACAGAGAGGTGGAACCAAACAAGTATAAAAAACCCAGCAGGCCCCTTTTTCTCTCTCTTTCTCTTCTTCACCCAATATCTGGAAGCATTAGACCTCTCTTTTCTGTTCAGGAGCTCAAACCATGTGGTCTTGTCCACCATTAAACCATCTTTCCAAGCAGCCTCCATGGCTACAGTGTCTTTTTCCCCACTTGGAGCTGAACCCAGAAGGACATTTCTTCTAACAACTTCTTTCCTTACTAAAGTGCCACATGCATTTGCGACTGTAGGCTATGTATAGCTCAAGTTACAAGATGGGGCTGCCTTACTCTTTATGGTACCAGAACATTTAGATTCTTAACCCCAGCAGATTGAAAGTTCTGTTCATGTGCCCAGTGGGTAGCTTTTGAAATTTTTTTGCATGTTCATGACCCGCCTGATGCTCTCCAATCATCTATAACTGCTGCCATATGCAGCCCTTAGCTTTTGCACGCATCTGCAAATGTTCAGAGAAATGACATTTGGGATTGCTGCAGAAAGCCCAGTCCTTTGCAATGGCTTCCCATGATCACCTGAAAGCAGTTACCCAACTGATCTGTGGTTGTTAGCGCAAGAAAACAGAAGTTACTGGTGATATAGTCAGTTCTTGAATTTGCAGAGTTTTACCAATGTTAAAAACTTCCTGAAAAGAAGGTACAAGAATAGTATTGCTCACTGACCAACAAGGGGTCAAATTTGCCTATAAGCCTGAGCTCTTGCCTCTGGCAACACTTAAAGGCTTCCCTGCCAAGGTTTCATCATACTATGTGATTTTGAGAATCTCTTCTGGAACTAATTTTTTAGGAAGTTTACCCCCTGGAATATTTGGCCATATGCTTAGAATGAAATTCGAGTTGGTCTTGTGGATACTAGAATTGGCTTACCTATGATAAGAAATGTGTTCCTCTGCGGTTTTCAGTTGCTGCAGAAAAATGGAATCAGTTTCAGGAGATTTAGCTTGCTTGTTAACTACCATATTTTTCAGAATATAGGATGCACCTTTTTCCCTCAAAAAAGAGGCTGAAAATCTGGGTGCATCTTATACACTGAATACAGCATGTTTTGCCTCCCGAAACTCCGTCCCCTTCACCAAAATGGCCATGCATAACTTGTAGGAGGCTTTCAGACAGCTCCTGGGGGCTGGGGAGGGCAGGAATGAGCAAAAAACAGGCTGTTTTTTGCTCAGATTTGCCTCCCCCCCCAGCCCCCAGGAGCACTCCATAAGCTTCCTAAAGGCTATCCATGCCCTTTTTTTGGACAAAAAACGGGCAGGTTTTTGCTCATTCTCTCCCCCAGGAGCACTCTACAAGCCTCCAAAGGACTATTCATGCCCTTTTGTAAAAAAAAAAAAAAAAAAGGGGGGGGGGGAGGTTTGCAGAGTACAAAAACTTGTTTTTATTTATTTGCCTCTTCAAAACCTTGGTGAGTTTTATACTCTGGTGTGTCTTATAATCTGAAAAATACGGTAGCTTTTCTACACACATACTGGGTGGGAGTTTTTGATATTGAGGTGCAAAAAGTTCCATTAATGCAGCCTGTCTTATTTCCAGCCCACCCACATAGAGGAATGAGCTTTTTTTTTTTTAAGAGCATCATTTAGATCAGGAGTGTCAAACTCGATTTCACTGAAGGCCGTATCAGGGCTGTGACTGTGTTCAGGGGGCCGGGGTGGGCGTGGCCAGCTCGACATCAGTCATGTCAGGGGCGCCTGCGATGGCCTGAGTACACTAACAGTGAAAGCGGCTCCATTTTTGGTTGTGATGGTTTCCTGCAACCCTCTGCCAGTGAAAACGGAGCTTGGGAGGGCCCTCCTGAACTCCATTTTTCCTGGCAGAGGCACTTCAGGCTGGTCCTTCTCTGTTTCCAGGGCAGCCCCATGGGGCAGATCAAAGCACCCCACAGGCTAGTTTTGGTTCCCGGGCCTTGAGTTTGACAACTCTGATTTAGATGATTTTGTATTTTCACCATTTATCTTTGTGGATATTTACCTCCCTCCCTCTCTTTTCTCATCTGTGTCAAATTTTAGCATCCATAAAGCAATCTGCCAACTCACATACAAACTGCCCTCATTTCAGAACTGCTTAGAATAATTAAATCTGGAGTATAGATTTTGCTATGTCTTGTTTGGGAAGAGAGTAATTGATTAATCATTGTAAAATAAAGGAAATAATCTTTCAGAAAAAAACTTTCTATCATTTCAATTTTTGCTGAATGTGCTACTTGTACTTCCCAAAATATTGAGAAAACAATAAAAATTGCAATGCCCAGAAATTGACTGAGGTCACTTCCAATATTAAATCTTAATACTGCCAGACAACAGCAAGTAAATCACATTGCAGAAATGCACTGCACATTTATCCAAATATTTAGGAAAATGAATGGAAAATTATGGAATCATAGAAGTCAACCCCTTATTGATCGAAATAACTCGAAGTAAAGCATTCCTAAGCCATAGCTATTTAAAACATGCTTGAATATATCTGGTGTAAGGAAAATGACAGTCTTTGTGGTTAACTAATTCTTCAACCTGCTTCTAAGTAACTTAATGTTAGGGAGGTTTTCCCCCCCTTATATTCAGTAATAGAAAGGGCGGGGGGGGGGGTTGCATGTTGGTTATGATTCTATTTTCTACCACAAAATAGGACAAAAATATCTGAGGGATTAATGTATCATTATTGCTATCTTAATAAGCACTTTGAAGGTTGCATAGACAAAGGAGATTTGCTAGAACAATAATATAATACTTCTGCTTCATGTTAAGCAATGTGTTATGAAAACCATGGATAGACTGAATGAAGTTGGCCATCTTTTCCATCTTATCCAGGGGTGGGTTGCCGCTGGCATTGCTGGTTCGACACGCAAAAAATACACACGTGTGCATTTGTCTTGAGAAGGTCCGTGCATGCCCACAATGTTAGAAAAATGAAGATTGCAATGAAGATTGTTTTGCGCATGCACAGAACCAAAAATCAAGATGGCACCGCCGCCAATAGAACCAGTTCAGGGACATGGCAGGCTGAGTTACTACCTGGTCCGAACCAGTAGGAACCCATCTCTGATCTTATCCCAGTAAAATGTACTGAATGGGCATTGATCTCTTATACTGACATACCTACTGAATTTTAGAATATTAAAATGCACTGATTTTCAAATGTAAGAGACAAAAAGTCCCTTAAAGTGTCAATTGGACAAAAAGAAGGATTTTATTTTCTTTCTCTTTTTATTTACACTGGTAGAAAACTGCTAAGGAACTGAAATGTGAATCCATCTGTTAAAGTTAATTGCACCTTAATCCATAAAACTCCACATCTGTGAAATAGCAACCTACCACATAGAAATCCTGTTTTGAGGGTCTGTGCCCCTTATGTTTCCTTTTTAGCTCCAATGAACCATAGAAAGGGGAAACAGGAATGGAATATTTGTTGCAGTTGATTTGCTGTTGTACACATTCTGCATTTTTTTAAAAAAGAAGCTCTTTTACTTCCTCTTAATAAACTCACTAGAGAACTGAGACAGCTGAAAAGATACCACACACAATCACTTCATTTAAAAAAAATATATATCTTTGGAGAAAAACTGATTGCTTCCACAAGGAAAGGGGAAACGATTAACTCCCATTCTATTTTATTGGCTTCTTTCCTGATACAGTTAAAATGTGTAACATATTGTAGGAATAAGTCTGTGTACATGTTAATTGAAAAACAAATTGGCTTTCCCAAAAGCATATTGGGAATACAGGAGGAAAAAGGTGTGTCTTATACCTCGAAAAATATGGTAGTTTGAAGAACCGGTAAATACCACCTCGGACTGGCTGAACCCCCATCTATTCTCTGCCTCCCGAGTCCCAGCTGATTGGGACGGAATGGGAATTTTGCAGTATGCCCACTAAGCCACGCCCACCAAGCCACAACAAACCCATTAAGCCACGCCCACAGAACCATAGTAAAAAAAAATCAAATCCCACTACTGATTGGTGTGACTATCTCAAAGTCACCTTGTTGGCTCCTGTACTCATGGTTTTCCAATTTTTATTCCAGTATCTTAATGGACAAATTTCAACAGCAACATTATGGTTGCTATCGTAGAAAGTTAGCACCCACCCCTCTGCTAGAAGAATGAAATATTTTGAGAAGTATTAAAAAGGAAGACTATTATATTTCCCTGGATAAGAAATTGAGGAATATGCTCTTGGAGACAGAAAGCAGCCCCCACCTTTCTTGATGGCCCTCAGCAGATGTCAGCACTTAAGAGATAAAGAGCTTCTTGAGACATAGGCAGCTCTATTTGCAAGCAAATTCCCTGCAGTAAGGTCTGAACAAAGATAGGATTAGCCCTCAGCCACAATAGAAATTGCCCAATAAGCCCCTTCATTGTGTCAGCAGACCAAGCTTAAACCAAACTTGGATCAGATAATCTACAGAGCCAGATATGAGCCCTTACAACAGCCAGTCGAATACATGTTCTTGCACAGGAACAGGAAGTTCAAGTGCAAAGGCCAAGAGAAGGTATAAAAAAACCCTCAGTCTCAACTCCATGTGGTCCGCTGCATCAGGATCATGTGCTTGATGGTTCTGCTTCAACATTAAACCATCTTTCCAACCAGCCTCCATGTTTCCAGTGTCTTTCTCCCGGCTTGGAACTGAACCAGATGGATTTTTCTCCCAACACCATCTTAACTTTTTTGACCACACCCTGTGGACACGCCTCCTCCACTCTTTTCAGTGGAGAAAAGCAATGAAGAAAAAACATATATTGACATAGGATTCAAGGAGATCCTTGAAAAGGTTCTGCTTACAATCATAGATTCAATCCGATGACACTGCTATTTGTAATTAAGTTAATATAATTTAAAGAGAAACGTGCTCTTTTTAATGTGGCAAACTCCATTGCTCCAACTAACTTTATTCAATGTAAATCCAGGCTTACACAGTGTAATCCGGACAATTTTACTACCTTGCAAATCTTGCTCATTCCTAAACAGGCTGAAAAATTGGCCCATTTATGGCAAGACCGCTTCTCAGATGTCATCGCTTGACAGAACTAATTTAACTCTGGAGCCTGCTTTGGTCCCATTATTTGATTCTCAATTCAGAGGAGAATTTTAAATGAGAGACATAAAAGACAATCCCTTGCCTCCCAAATGTGTGTACTACTTCCCTGTGTCAGATTTACAACGTACAGAGGTAAAAAACCTTTTTGGCAGCGCATGATTAGTTTCTGGCATCTTTGCAGAGAGCTGGGGTAGCTGACCTTGCAATTCCTGCCCCATTATAATTTTTCCCCCTTAACACAAAAGAGAGATCAGACGCACAGCTGCTGTGAATTAGCAGAGATCTCTTGAAGAGCCTGTCTTTAGTGTATTTTTTCAATCCCTTATTCTTCCTCCTGGAGGAAGGCATCTGTATGCACTTCCAAACACATTATTGCTAGGTAATAGATAATTATCAGACAACTAGGTGTGAAGGCCAACATCAAGTTGACAAAAGGGGAGTCACAATTGCTGATGCCAACAGTCATTACCTTAAGATTGTTAATTCAGGGTTGGTTGTGCCTCCAGTTTATTTAGAGTTCAGTACAATCCTGTGTCTAGGAAAGCAACTTCCAAAATTTTATTTGGCTTCCCTATTTTTTTTTCTTAGCTCAGAAAAAGAAACCATCTAAAACTTGGTCTTCTTAGCATGACTGTGAGCTTCCACTGGTAGCTGCTGTCTAGATTCTCCAATTTTGGCTCTCGTCTTGCAAATGCTGGTAGTTTTTTAATAAGGATTTTATGTACTCCCTTTTCCATAAGACTGAAAGCAGTTTACAAAGAGGAAGAAAATACAAGCAATAAAATTAGGAGTAAACAATATCCTATCTATATGGGTCACTAGGAATTGAAGATGATTTGATGGCACATAATCATAATTATGTGATATCCCATAGGTATATATTTTACAGGCATCATAGATGCCATTAGATCCCAAACACCCAGAGTAGAAGAATCTGTGAAATGTGATGAGTTTCAGAGTGTCCCACACCTGGAGAATAGCTACAGAAAAAGCATGTCAACATGTCCCCATATCCCCATATCCTTGACTTAAATGACATTGGGACCTTCAATAAAATATCTTTCAGAGCTCTGTTTAAGTATAAGCCAAATAACCTTTGGTTTAGGATCTCAAAAAATTTCAGATTTCATTTGCTATAGTCTTAGTACAATAAACTATATGAACATTTCCAGTTTTTTAGGGGCTGTCACAGAGATGAGGGGGTCAATCTATTTTCCAAAGCACCTGAAGGCCAGACAAGGAATAATGGATGAAAACTGACCAAGGAGAGATTCAACCTAGAAATAAAGAGAAATTTTCTGACAGTGATCAATCAATGGAACAGCTTGACTTCAGAAGTTGTGGGTGCTTCATCACTGGAAGCTTTCAAGAAGACAGGACAGCCATCTGCCAGAAATGGTATAGGGTAGTGGTGTCAAACTCGTGGCTCACAGACTGGATGCGTCATGTGCTAGCCCTGCCTCCACCCAGTTTAGTGAAGGGGGGGGGGGGGAAATCCTGATATGTCAGGTGATGTCGCTGTGACAATGTGAGTGTGACACCCCTGGTATAGGGTCTCCTGCTTGAGCATGGGGTTGGACTAGATGTCCTACAAGGTTCCTTCCAACTCTATTATTCTATTATTACTCTATTCTAAAGTCTCTATTATAAAACTCTCACATAGAAGATTAAAATATGCTGTGTTTCTGTATACATTCCAACCTTCAATTCAAAGATGCCCTTCCTCACACAATGACAACGTTAGTGGCATTCTTGTCAAGTACAATTCTTACACAGCATTATTCTCTGTTAGCACTTGTCAAATACAGCCTCTAGGTCTGCCTCCATTGGAGCACAGAAGGCAAGGCATATCTTGTCAAGAAGAATAGTTCAATAGGTATCCAGGAGTCAAATGATAAAGCTTTTTTAAAAAGCATTTTGAAGGTGAGCCAGCAAAAAAGCATTAAACAATGCAGCAACTGAAGCCTATGTTTTAAATGGCTAAATCTACTACTTCTGGTTAGACCGCCAACTGATTGAAGCCTTCCAGATGCTTTCAAAGGCAGACCCAAGTTGAATATAATGTAACAACCTAACCACACAACATCAAGGACATGTGTCACACATGCTACCTGGTCCCAGTTTCTACTTGCTGTCCAAGCAGTGTCCAAGAAGATCCCCAGATTATAGATATACTCCATATGGGGAGAGAGTGTCTTCAAAAACAGCTAACACTAAAATTGAAATAGAATCAGATTTATCACTGGCAAACAATCTTTCCATCTGGATTTAATCTGATTTTCTTTAACCTTTCTAGCTCCACACAGTTTTCAAACACTTGGCCAAGATTTCCACACCAACCTCATCTCTTCCTGAAATAGTGATATAAAATTGATTATCTTCAGTACAAGTGATGATATTTACCAAAGGCCAATGGGTAACCTCTTGCAGTCTTATATAAGTATTGGAAGCACAGAAAAGATGGTAAAACCCTGTGACATTCGCTCAGATGTTCCCCATGGGCATTAAAGGAAGCTGGCTGGTAATGAAGGAACAAAACAACAATGAGGGTTATAATAATGTACAAAAGATGTGCTATATTTAGAACTTTGTCCTCATCTAATGCTTAAAAATGCCGCAGATGAAGCAGTATGTCAAATGTGGACCTCTCTAAAAGCAAACCTACAAGCAAATTGAATCAAATTATAAAAAATTAAACATTTGCTGTAAAACTTTTTTTTTAAAATGATGTGCACATCAAATCAAAGTACTAATCTTACACACCTAAACACTTACACACCTAAGCTTACCTTCAAAAAGGACTTTTAAAAAATCTTACATTATTTGAGTTTTGAATCCATTATTACTGCAAGATATATTCACAATTCATAGTTCTTTATATGGCATATAACACTGTTATAAATTATGCTCTTAATTCTCCTATTTATTTCAGGGCTATCAAACGTGTGGCCCATGGGCCAGATGCGTCACGTGCTGGCCACACCCACACCCAGTTTAGCAAAGGGGGAGGAGTCCCGATATGTCACATGATGCCATCATGATGATGCAAGTTTGACACCCCTGATTTATTATTCTTTTTCTACCAACAATGATCAGCTGTGATTATTTTCTTGTTTTGACTAAGTTATGAATGAGAAAGTACACTTGGTTATTTGAACATGTTTCATAGTGAAGAAGAATTAATAATATTAATTAGTGAATTATTATGAATGTCCTATCAGTACCTTGTATCAGTTTTGCCTGACTGAGAAAATAAAGATGGCATCATTATCTTTGCATCACTTTAAAAGGCCATCATAATAGGGAAGGTATTGCCTGTTTGTGAACATACATCTTTAGATGAAATGATGACGATATGAATGGTCCACTGTTGAAGTACTAAAACCACAAAATTTTGTTTGACTAACTTTTGTAAAGTTGTAAAGTTGTTTTATCATTTTTCCCCATGAGAAGTGCCTTATTTTCAGGAACTATTCATTGAAACTTCATTTTTTAAGCTAAATAATTGAATATGATAACAAAAAGGAGGTTAGCATATTGATGTCTGTGATTACCAGTACGACAGGAGGTCATGTAAGACCATGGTATTTGAAAGTCATTGAACTGGAGAGGATACAACTAAAATTTTGGGGGGAAAGTGAGCAGGAAATGGATATCAATATATTGTTGAAAGAAATGTCCCTCTGGATTCAGCTCCAAGTGGGGGGAAAGAGACATGGAGGCTGCTTGGAAAGATGGTTTAATGGTGGACAGGACCACATGGCTTGAGTCCGGAACAGAAAAGGTGATCACATGCTTCAATGTTGTGTGAAGAAGAAGAAGAGAGAGAGAAGGGCTGAAAGTTCCTAGCTTAATACTCTCTGTTCGGCCCCACCTGTCTGTTTCCTGTTCCTGTGTAAGAAATGCATTCTGATTGGTTGTCAAACTCCCATGAGGCCAAGTTTGAGTTTCCAGATGCCATGTGGTGAGTTTCTCGGGAAGGCTAATTCTTCCTTTATTATGTAAAGTACACTAGCTCAGGCTTAATGGTTCATTGACAAAGGGGGCGGGAGGAAGCTGCAGGTAGCTACTCTGTCTTTAAAAACATGTTTCTCCCTTTTCACATCCAGGGAAATATAATATTCTGCCTTTTCCATATTTCCTAGGATATTTCATTTTTCTAGGCGAGGGGAGGAGTGCTAACTTCCTACAATATAATAATGTGATGGTATCTGGGAAGCTGCTGAATGCAGGGGCATCTACACAGAAGAGTTTAAATAGTCAAGATAACTATTTAACAAGTTAGTGTGATTGAAACCCTGCTCTGTTCATATGTGTGACAATGTGATATATGTAAAAACTGCATGGGGCTTCAGTCACAAGATTACAGTTGCCATTGTGAGTTTTTTTATGCCCCTGCAGATGTTCAATTCCATGAAAGCTGTTAATTACGCAAATGTCTCTTATCAAATAAAGGTATGAAAGATATTAGAATTCATCCTAGCTGTACAGTTGGAAAGAACCAACTGAGAAAGCACATTAGAATGTCATCAACATGGTTGAAATGTAATTCAAGATGGTTAGCATTTGCAAAGAAATATCTAAGACAGAAGAATCTTGCTGTAGATTCAGTCTGTTTCAACCTGGAGTGCTTGCTTGTTTTCATCTTGAGGATAAACCTTTAACTAATTCAGTTCAAATTTTGATAGAGATCTAGTTCCCCAGCTTTTATTGATTGTAAATAACGCACCATATTCTTATGATTAAAACTGAGCCAAAATTAACTATTTTAACATTGCGTAAATAAGAGCACTTGGCTAAATAGTGTATTTTCAATTATTTCATACTTTCCAATTATAGATATTTTTCTGTATTTTTACAAAATATGATAAAGTTGTCCTAGAATGAACAGCAAGTGGGATGTTTCTAATTTCCATAATATGATTAAAATAAAAATTACTGCGATAAATTAATTCTTCCCCATTTGATTGAATCTCAACATAAATAAGTCTATCCATTAATCCATCTAAGAATATAAATAGATTTGTAGAGCCAGCTAATGTAGCAATTTATGTTCTGCAGTGGGCCAGCAGATGCCTTGGGAAGCCTACCCAAATAGGCTGCAAAATCAACAACCATTTCATGTCCCAAAGGTGCCTTTTCAAAAGGCAACTGAACTTACTTGGTTTTTGCTTGAAGATGTTTAGCTTTTCATCCAAGTTCTGAACTGAAGGAACCTACTGGATGAGAAGTGAAATGTCTTCAAGCCAAAACAAAGAAAGTCCAGTTGCATTTTGAAAAAGCACCTTCGGGACAGCCATGATCTAGAACAGGGGTTCCCAAACTTGGCAACTTGAAGACTTGTGGACTTCAACTTCCAGAATTCTCCAGCCAGCGCTGCTCGCTGGAGAATTCTGGGAGTAGAAGTCCACAAGTCTTCAAGTTGCTAAGTTTGGGAACCCCTGATCTAGAATGACTGAGAATCTCCATAGACAACCATTTCATGTTGTTTTTAGGATTCCATTAAGTGTTTAGATTAGAAATTTGCCAAGCATTGAATTGTTTAGCAACTGTCCAGCATGTCTATGGAGATTCTCAGTCATCCAGGTCATGGTTATCCCAAAGATGCTTTTTCAAGAGGAAACTGGACTTTCTGGACTTTCCAGAAAGTCCAGTTGTCTCTTGAAAAAACACTTTTGGGACAACTGTCCAGCATGCTTGCCTATCAGAAAGTGACTGCCATAGATGATGAAGCATCAATTGTGAAATATTTACCCTACTCAACCTATCAAGATATTTTCCCCCAACACATGAAGCCATTTTACTATTGCTTATAGTTGTCCTTTTTCAGGGTAGGTGGACTTACTTCCAAATAACATATGAGATCCATTTGAATCCCAAAGGTATTCTTGAAATAAGGATTAATGTTGAAAGATCGAGTTTTTTGTTTTTGAGCATGGCAGCTTCTCATTATTAATTAAAATAATCCAGTGTAAAACGTCGATGGGCCAGGAACCTTATATGTGGAAAGGAAAGTGGTTGCAGGCAAACTGTACCATATTCCCATCCCTCCATGTTGGGGGTTTTAGTTTTCACTCCTTGAATTAAGTGTAGATTTGAGTTATTGAATTGATACTTCTTAGATGTTTTTCTTAACTTTTTTTTGTTCTGTTATTGTTCAGATAATTCCTGCTATTGAAATAGGGATGAATGCCATCATTCATGGAACAATTCTGGTGGATTTACAATAGATACTGGATGCTGCTGTGTTCAGAGCATACAGAGTAAAGCTGCTTTAGAGGAATTATCCATGTTCAATGCTCTTGATCCTCAGGCCAACTGTAAAGCATCCAGATGTCTATGAGATGTGATGCCCCCACTGTCTCCAGGGGACTGTCTGTGTTCGACTTTTGTCCTTCCTAGCAGGTGGTTACCAAGCAACAATGTGGCTTCAGAATTTTATTTTTTCATCAACTGGGTGGCTGTATTAATCACAGCTGCTGCTTTTAAGGAGGAAAAGGGCAAAATCTAGAAAGGAAGTTCTTATTTGAACAGATCTAATAGGAAGAGATTATTCACAGGGCCGTGATAAGGCTGTTTACATTTGGAAGTGATGAAGAACCATATGGACCCCATAAGGATCATCTCTTCCAGTCCTCATAAGACGAAGTCTTCATCAGGGGTGGGTTTCAAAAACATTTTCTACCGGTTTGGTGGGCGTGGATAGGTGAGGGGGCATGTGACTTGAGTGGGTGTGGCCAACTTGACATCACTCACGCACGTGCACATTCAGTCACATGCCCCCCCCCACCTAGCCACGCCCACCGAACTTTATGTTTTGCCAGCTGGAAACCTGGCAAAGAAGCATCACTTTCTCCGGTGCCACGGCTGTTTCTACGTCAGCGCCGTGCCTTCCCGCTATGAACTGATGCCTCAGGAGGGAAGGAAAGAAGCCGGTCTTGGGAGAGACCTTCCCTCCCCCTCCAGAGAGTCCATGTGGGGAGAGAGGAGGCAGGCTGGTTTGAATGCAGGCACATGGTTTTTGGCTTTTCGCTCGTTGGGGCAGGCACAGCAAGATGCATGTTATAGCAGTGCCTGCGCCGCCTGCCTGGGTGAAGATAGCATGTGGGTAGGCAGGTTTTTCTTCCCTCTTTCTCTCTCTCTGCCCACCTGCCTCCTGCTGCTTTTCCTCCCGCTCCTCCCCTGCATTGCCTGGTCACAAGGGCAAAAGAAACTATGGCGGGGGGTTAAGCAGAGATAAGAGGATGCCCAGAGGACTGCTCACCTTTGCCCTTGGCAGCGGGGGCTGCTTTCTCGTGGACATCCTTTCTTTCTCTGGCCCCTCTCCTTCCCTCGCTTGCCCTGGTGGCACCCTGGCAGTAGCAGCTGAGGGAAGGGGGGGGGGGTCTAGGCTAGCATGAATGCTTACCTGTGTGTGGGCAGGAGAAGGCAGTTCTGTGGATGCACATGGTGAAGGCGAGCATCGGAGTGGCTTGGTTTGGGGGTGTGGCCGGCCAGCCGTCACTACCGGTTCAGCAAACCAGATCCAATTACCACTACCAGTTCCCCCGAACCAGTCTGAACTGGGAGCAACCCAACTCTGTGGGTTTTCTTTCTAATATTGCACATAAAGCCATTTGATGAAGCATTTTCTGTCAGAGGCAGAGGAGTTTGGAAATGACAAAAGTATACATGCATAAAATCAGGGGTGTCAAACTCAAGGCCTGAGAAGCAGATCAGGCCCACAGGATACTTAGATCTGACCTGCAGCGCTGCCCTGGAAACTGTGACGGACTGGCCCACGGTGCCTCTGCCAGCAAAAACAGCGTTTCTGAGTTCCCGCTTGTGGCCCTCCTGAGCTCCATTTTCTCTGGCAGAGCACTTGGGCCACCACAGGCGCCCCTGACATGAGTGATGCCAAGCTGGCCATGCCCATCCTGGCCACACGCACTCCGTCCTGTCCCCCCGAGGTCAAACACAACTCTCAACAAAATTTAGTTTATCACCCCTGCATAAAATAGAAAGTTGTGTCCTCCCAAGTCTTCATTATGGCATTGTCAAAATCCAGCTTCACACATTACACACTGTTTTGGTTTGGATTCCAAGTGTTTCAGCCCCCTTATTTGTTTTGCAGGAAACTGCCACATAACTATAATTTGTATTCAGTGCAGACTTTCTTTTCCTTTTGGCCCCTATTGTTCTACTTGGGTTGGTAATAAAACCCTTTTTCTTACTAGCTTTGCATTAGTCCCATGTGTAAAAGGAGCCTGATTCTGCATATGTGCTGCTTGTTCCTGACATGGTGCTAAATATATCCAATTAGATGAAGCAGATCCTTGCAACATCTGCAGCTGTCTCTCCTACAAGATTAGAAGGTCTGTTCAGAACAGCTTCCCATACTTTTCTGTATTGCAAGAGTGAAGAACCCGTGACCAGATGTTGCTGCACCTCTTGTGATTGGATTATTTTGACTGAGATACTTGGGAATGATAGTTGCAAGGATTTTACAATACAATACAATACAATACAATACAATACAATACAATAGCAGAGTTGGAAGGGACCTTAGAGGTCATCTAGTCCAACTCCCTGCCCAGGCAGGAAGCCCTATACCATTTCAGACAAATGGCTATCCAACATCTTTTTAAAGACTTGCAGTGTTGGGGCCTTCACAACTTCTGGAGGCAAGCTGTTCCACTGATTAATTGTTCTAACTGTCAGGAAATTTCTCCTCAGTTCTAAGTTGCTTCTCTCCTTGATTAGTTTCCACCCATTGCTTCTTGTTCTGCCCTCAGGTGCCCTGGAGAATAGTTTGACTCCCTCTTCTTTGTGGCAGCCTCTGAGATATTGGAACACTGCTATCATGTATACCCTAGTCCTTCTTTTCATTAAACTAGACATACCCAGTTCCTGCAACCGTTCCTCATATATTTTAGTCTCTAGTCCCTTAATCATCTTTGTTGCTCTCCTCTGCACTCTTTCTAGAATCTCCACATCTTTTCTACATCGTGGCGACCAAAACTGAATGCAGTATTCCAAATGTGACCTTACCAAGGCATTATACAGTGGTATTAACACTTCACGTGATCTTGATTCTATCCCTCTGTTTATGCAGCCTAGAACTGTGTTGGGTTTTTTGGCAGCTGCTGCACATTGCTGGCTCATATTTAAATATTTTGCTACACCTTTTGTAAAAAAAAGGAAAAAAAGGTCCTACTAATACAAGGGAAGAGTGACAGACATTTGACTATTTATATTTTTTAATTGTTTTTCATGTTTTGTACTATGTGTGTAGTTGCCTTATGGGGGGGGGGGGAGATGATACTATTTATGAATGTGAGATGGGCAACTATATAAATGAAGTACAGTAAATATGTATTTTGCTAAAAACTCATACTTTAGGAAATTGGATGAAAGTGTATCAGTTTTGTTACTCAATGTAGAATTATTTCCTTTTTTCATATGACTTTTATTAAAAAATTTAAAAAATAAAGTGAAAACTAACAAGAACTAATATAAACCAAAGAAAGAAAGGAAAAATAATAACGAAGTCAACGCTGCAAAAATAAAAGAATAAAAAGAAATAGAAATAGCTTCAGTTTTCTTCAAGCAGTTATAAGTCCAACTATTTTCCTATGCAGTAATAGGAGGTGTGAGATGTTCTGTGCTAACCAAGCTATGTTAACTGAGAAATCCCAATGTGGTTTTTATCCACGTGATGGTGGTGATGTTATCAATTTAGCCGTGTCTGGATTATTCTTGGCAATTCTATGAAGCAGGTCTCTCCACAGCTAGCAAGAATATCACAGCAAGGTTACTATCAGGGAAATTGATGAAGAACATTTTACACAGGTATTGAAGGAATTATCTGAGAGCTACTTGCAACACAGTTCAGGTTCTAAGTAAGCACTTTCTGCCTTATGGTGATGCCTTGGAAAACTTAATTTGGGAGTGCCTTATTTTGCCAGAAAGTCACTATGTGATGGCCCTAGAGAGAACCTTCTTGAGGGTCGTCTCCAATTAATTGAGTAGTCTTGTTAATGTATGTAGCCTCTTTAACCCTTGGGCGGCTGAACACCACCACATGTTTATTGGACCCGTGTCCCTCCTGGTTGGTACTGGCCTCCCGGGAGGTTACACGAGGCTGGCTCCAGGGAATTGTCAACGCTTCTTTGAGTGAGGGGTTTCTGCCGGCCGCCTTGAAAGAGGCGGTGGTGAGGCCCCTTCTCAAGAAGCCCTCCCTGGACCCGGCTGTGTTGGCCAACTACCGTCCTGTCTCCAACCTCCAATTTCTTGCGAAGGTTGTTGAGAGTGTGGTGGCGCGGCAGCTCCCTCAGCACCTGGAGGAAACTGTCTATCTGGACTCGTGCCAGTCTGGCTTCTGGCCTGGGTACAGCACAGAGACGGCATTTGTCGCGTTGGTGGATGATCTCTGGAGGGCTCGGGATAGGGGTTGTTCCTCTATCCTGGTCCTGTTGGATCTCTCAGCGGCTTTTGATACCATCGACCATGGTATCATGCTGCGCGGACTGGAGGGGCTGGGGGTGGGGGGCACCATTTTATGTGGTTCTCGTCCTACCTCTCTGACCGGTTGCAATTTGTGTTGGCAGGAGGGCAGAGGTCGACATTGAGGTGCCTCACTTGTGGGGTACCACAGGGGTCGGTCCTCTCGCCTCTCCTGTTCAACATTTATATGAAGCCATTGGGTGAGATCATCTGTGGTTTCGGGGTAGAGTTCCACCAATATGCTGACGATACTCAGCTGTATATCTCTACCCCGGACCACCCCAACGATGCTGTGGAAGTGATGTCCTGGTGTCTGGGAGCCGTGCAAGTCTGGATGGGGAGAAACAGGCTCCGACTCAACCCATCCAAGACCGAGTGGCTGTGGCTTCTGGCGTCACGATATAGCCAGTTGGTTCCATCTCTGGCTATTGGGGGCGAGTCATTGGCCCCTACAGAGAGGGCTCGCAACTTGGGTGTCCTCCTGGACTCTCGGCTGTCTCTAGAAGACCATATGACAGCCGTGGCCAGGGGGGCTTTTTATCAGGTTCGCCTGATACGCCAGTTGCGCCCATTTCTGGATCATGACTCTTTACGCACGGTCACTCAAGCCCTCGTCACCTCCCGTCTGGACTACTGCAATGCTCTCTACATGGGGCTCCCCTTGAGGTGCACCCGGAGGCTCCAGTTGGTTCAGAATGCGGCCGCGCGGGGGATTCTGGAAGCGTCTAGATGCTCCCAAGTGACACCTCTCCTGCGCGAGCTGCACTGGCTGCCTGTGGCTTTCCAGGTGCGCTTCAAGGTACTAGTAACCACCTTTAAAGCACTCCATGGCAAGGGACCTGGTTACCTGCAAGACCGCCTCCTGCTACCAAGCACCTCCCACCGACCAGTTCGCTCCCACAGAGAGGGCCTCCTCAGGGTGCTGTCGGCCAGGCAATGTCGGCTGGCAACCCCTAGGGGGAGAGCCTTCTCTGTGGCAGCTCCTGCCCTCTGGAATGACCTACCCCCTGACCTACGGACGACCATGGACCTGCACCTTTTCCGTCGGGCCTTGAAGACCTATTTATTTCGTGTGGCTGGCCTGGCATAGTTTTAATTGTTTTTAGTAGGGGTTTTAGTAGGGTTTTAGGACTGGCTACTCATTTAATATATTTTTAACATATTTTATGTTTTATACTATTGATTTTTATCGTTGCCTGTACACCGCCCTGAGTCCTGAAAGGGAGAAGGGCGGTATAAAAATCTAATTAATAATAATAATAATAATAATAATAATAATAATAATAACAACAACAACAACAACAACAACAACAACAACAACCCAAACTTTTGATTAAATTTGTGCTGCTGTAACTTTTGCATTTTATTGTTAATTTTCTTGCTGGTATAGTAGTTTGTTTCTGATTTTCAGATGCATAATACCATTTTAATGCAAATTGTTTTAATGTGTTGTAATTCCTTTAGCATGATTTTAATCAATGAAAAGTAAGTTAGATATTTCATAAATAAAGTAACATGTCCTGCTGGTTTAGACCAGGGGTTCCCAAGCTTGGCAACTTTAAGACTTGTGGACTTCAAGTTCCAGAATTCTGTGAATTGAAGTCCGCAAGTCTTAAAGTTGTCAAGTTTGGGAACCCCTGGTTTAGACCAATAATTCATCTAAATCAGCATCCTGTATCCAACAGGGGTTGCTAGATACTGTTGGAAAGCCCAAAAGCAGGGTAGGAAGGCAATTGGTTCCCTTCCGTTATTGTCCCATAACAGCTGGAAATCAGTCACATGCTGTGGTCTCTGAAGCTAGGAGGAGCAGGTGTTGCATGGAGCTAATTGACTTGGTGGTGGCAACAGAATGAACTGCACCACTTAAGTGTATGAGTGGAAACAATTTGTTGTCTATGCTCTACTGCATTAAACATTCCTTGCAGACAGAGCACCAACTTTGTATGGCTTAAAAAAAAAAAAGAACGTTGACCCATGCAAAAGTGATGTGTGGAATTCTATTGTACATGGAGATCCAATCCACGTTTAGTGGTGGCTCATTTCCAAATAACTACGTGTAATTTGCATCCATGGAATTACTCTGATTCAATTCAAACGAATGCCTTACTCTACACTATTAATTAGATTCGGTAGGGCTGAGAGCAAGCAACTGGAGATGCCTCTAGTACCTAAGTACCTAGAGCAATGAAGCTTAGCAACTTCTCTGTTGACTACATTGCCCCCAGGAATTCCATCAACCCTCACAGCAATGGAATGACTGACTACAAAAACTATGTAACTCCCTTGAAAGCTGAGCCTGGCCCTCACCGTTTCTGCTTTCAGAAAATCTATAAAGGCACATTTCATTGTTAAGTAATTTTAATGCTTACTTTATTGATAGTTCTAATTGGTTTTTAACTGCGTGCTTTCTATCATTTTCATAGCTGCCTTGAGTACTTATCAAAACAGAAGTGTGGAATAATAACACCAACATATTTATCGTTTTATTTAAAGATGTAGCACCAGCCCAGTTTATACAGATTCACTGGACACAGAGAAGCAGGCTTATTTTTCTGCCTCGGTTGCAGTGAGTTTTACTCAATAAAACATGTCATATGTCCCAGATTTTCTTCTAATTGACATTCAATGGGCTTTGAACTCTAAAAAAAATCAAGAGAATGATCTATATGTTTTGAAAGGAAAAGAGACATTTAGGAACAATAGCGGCCACTGGAAGCCATGTATCTCCAGCAAACTGGAAAATGAGCTGAATACACTCAGGAAACAATCTAGATCTATCAGATGACTCAGATCATTTTAGCCTGTTTTCCAACTCTGAAAAAGTTTATAGTGACTATCAATCTAAAACCAGGGAGTGATCTGCCATGACAGAGGTTTCTTTTATTGTGAGTGTCATGGCCCCATCAGAGCCTTAGTCTGAGGAGGAGGAGGACAAGATAGAGCTAGGGCCAAGAGAGGAATGACTGGAGGGGCAGAACGAGGCAGTCCTAGGTCTCTTGCCCCTGGGAAGGGTCACCAGTGAGGGAGAGGGGGCGCAGGAGGACCAGGCAATGGGGGAGGACAGGACAGACAGTGGAACAGAGGAGCAAGAGAGCTCTAGCAATGAGCAATTACTTCCCCACCACCACAACCCTAAGCATGAAGAATGGAGAGGAGACGGAATCAGCGCAGGGCAACCTGACAACTCAGAAGGAGGGCGCGCTGCCCCTCTTCACAAGGCTCACCTGGGGAACGACATTTAAAGAGACGCTGTTGGGAGGGGTGTTTGTTTGGGAACAAATGCTGAATTCTTGGAGTCTTGTGTGCCTTGCCCGGTTGCCTACCTTACTGGACTTCTTGCCTTGGTTGCTGCCTTGCTAACTTTTCTTCCTGGACTACTTGCAGCCAGAGGCTGTCAGAGGTGCATGGGAGAGCTTTGCTCCAGGACTTGCAGTAAATGTGGGGGTGTTTGGGGGAAAGGTTGGAGCAATAAAGGGGAGTTACAGCTATTCTCTGGCTGTGTTGCTTCCGTGCCTCGCCCTGGGTCATCACAATGAGATTATTACCCACCTGGCAGAAAACCAAATCAAACATATTCCATTATATCCATGGAGACAGATGCTAGTTGTAACAGGCCTATGGCCATCATGGGAAGCCCCAAATCCAGAGCCATTCTTGATAGAAAAATCCCAGCATGAACACCGAGAAAACAAGGAATCTAAGTAATCTAACACTGAGATGATTTTTGGCTAGCTCAGGGAGGAAGATTACTATGCAGCATGGTGGATATTACAGAAATAGCGTCCCAAATACAACAGCATGCGCTGAATATTGGCACACTGCCACGTGAAGCATCTGGACAATGAGAGAGCATCACTAGAGATGACAGCCATTCCATCTCCCACCACCCCAAGTCGTCGCCTGTAGCGCTGGCAGGGGTGAACTCCCCCCTTCTGTCAAGCATGTTGGAACTTTCAAGTCAGAATTTTCATCTAGAATTAATATTTTACCAGCACTGAAAAGCAGAATATTTATGCTGGAGAGATCGCTATTACTGTCACCCTAATTTTCCCAGTTAGGCTGCAAACTGATAGGAAGGAAGCCTACTGCCTGCTAACCTTTTCTGATTCTACAACTCTCTCATATTTACTCCCTTGCCAATTACTATTTCAGTGTTCACTCCTAGGTAGTTTTCTATTCTACACCTATTCCATTTTCCAGATGGCAGTTGAAAAGTCCTCTGGGTCCTCATCATGGTACCTATCTATACGTGTTCAAAAATACTTCTACATTTAAGACAGCTCTCTGTGGAGTTAACTGGTCAGCAGTCAGCATGCCATTCCAAAGCAGACAACTGCTGCAACAGAACATGTTAATTACATAGTCATGTGAGGAGGCACATGGACAAGAAGATGGAATGCTTGGACAGAAATCATGCATCGATTTTTCTAGTTTTTTTAATTCCTTTAAAATGTTTTAGTATTTTTAATTGTAATATTTTTTTCTTTGAATTGTAAGCGGCATAGATTCACTGACGGATTGGTGGCTATAGAAAATGAATGGAATGGAGTTGGAAGGGACTTTGGAGGTCTTGTAGTCCAACCCCCTGCTTAGGCAGGAAACCCTACACCACTTCAGACAAATGGCAGTCCAATCCTTTCTTAAAGACTTCCAGTGTTTGGAGCATTCACAACTTTTGGAGGCAAGTAGTTCCACTGATTAATTGTTCTAACTGTCAGGAAATTTCTCCTCAGTTCTAAGTTGCTTCTCTCCTTGATTAGTTTCCACCCATTGCTTCTTGTCCTGCCCTCAGGTGCTTTGGAGAATAGCTTGACTCCCTCTTCTTTGTGGCAGCCCCTGAATGAATGAAATATATACTGTTCAGGGTCCTGTTCAGCTCCTGTTCAGGGTCCCTTTAAGGGGAGGAGACTTAACGTCATCCCTCTCTGCCCTTCGACTCAACCTAGAGATCATCCAGACAGAGAACCAATTAGATTACTGCTGTGTGACATTTTTTAAGATATGTGTTAGATTTTTAAGGGCTGAAAATAAAGAGACCAGGATGGATCCATTTCAGGCTTATTAGCCTTGTTCAGATGGCCTTCTACTGGGATTTGAACCGGTGCTTTCCAGCATATGAGACAGGCTTCTCTATGCCTTGAGCTATCCGGTATCCCTGATACATCAGCCAATTTACAGGACTCTTAAATGAGAGAATATTATCACAGCTCCTGTTCAGGGTCCCTTTAAGGGGAGGATTTATTTATTTATTTTATTTTATTAAATTTATACCCCGCCCTTCTCCAAACGGACCCAGGGCGGCGCACAGGGATGTTAAAACACATATAAAACATATAAAATTTTAAAAAACTTATTCTAATAGACCCTGCGCTAAAAACCGAATTTAAAAAACCCAAATTTAAAACTATCTAAGAGTCAGTAATGGGGGTTATGCTAGGCCGGCTAGATGGAATAGGTGTGTCTTCAGACACTTGCGGAAGAGGCGGAGGTCAGAGATGGTGCGGAGTTCAGGGGGTAGGTCGTTCCAAAGGGCAGGGCCCGCCACAGAGAAGGCTCTTCCCCTGGGTGTCGCCAGTCGGCATTGTCCAGCCGACGGCACCCTGAGGAGGCCCTCTCTGTGGGAGCGTATCGGTCTGAGGGATGTATGGGGCAGGAGGCGGTCTCGCATATAACTAGGCCCCGAGCCATGGAGCGCTTTAAAGATGGTCGTTAAAACCTTGAAGCGCACCCGAAAGACCACAGGGAGCCAGTGCAGCTCGCGCAGGATAGGTGTTATGTGGGAGTGTCTAGGCGCTCCCGTAATCACCCGCGCGGCTGCGTTCTGGACTAGCTGCAGCTTTCGGGTGCACCTCAAGGGAAGCCCCATGTAGAGAGCATTACAGTAGTCAAGTCGAGAGGTGACGAGTGCTTGAGTGACTGTGCGTAAGGCACCCCGGTCCAGTAAGGGGCGCAATTGGCGCATCAGGTGTACCTGATGGAATGTCCCCCTGGCCACGGCTGCCACATGATCTTCCATAGACAGCCGGGAATCCAGGAGGACACCCAAATTGCGCGCCCTCTCCACGGGGGCCGGTGTTTCGCCCCCAATGGCCAGAGTTGGAATAATCTGGCTGAACCGGGGCGCCGGAAGCCACAGCCACTCAGTCTTGGACGGGTTGAGCCTGAGTTTGTTACCACCCATCCAGGTCCGTACGGCCTCCAAACACCGGGACATAACCTCGACGGCATCGTTGGGGTGGTCTGGGGTGGATATGGAGACTTAACGTCATCCCTCTCTGCCCTTCGACTCAACCTAGAGATCATCCAGACAGAGAACCAGACAGGGATACCGGATAGTTCAAGGCATAGAGAAGCCTGTCTCATATGCTGGAAAGATACATTGTACTTTCTTATAAACATTTTCATATCACTGGTTGTGTGACATTACAGAATACTTGGTGTCAACAATTTATATTGCCAGCTGTAATTTAAAGTCTGTGTCTCTTGCTGTCAGTCTCCCATCCTTATTTTTATGCCTTCAATACCCTGATTCCTCAGCAAACCAAGTATTATCTACATAATACTAAACCTCTCCTGTTTCTCTTTGTGTAACTTTTATCTGGGCAAAACAGTACATCATAGAGCAACAATGTTTGAACTAATGTATCTCAAATAGGGACGTGATGGCTCAGTGGCTAAGCCGCTGAACTTGTCGATCAGAAAGGTTGGCAGTTTGGCGGTTCAGCAGCCCAGAGTTCGGGGGTGTGGCAGGCTTGGGTCGCTGCTGGTTCCAGCGACTCAGGCTGCCAAACCACTACTGGTTCGGCTGAACCAGTCCGAACTGGTAGGAATACACCACTGCAAATACCATTCACTCATCATTAAATCCTCAGAAGTGTAAAGCCTACAAACTTGAAATTCGGCATGTATGTTCCTCTTGGCTTCTAGGTGTTCACTAAGAAAGGATTTTTCGAAATGACCACCAGATCTTTAGTAGTTCTTATACAGTAATTAACACACTCTGATGCTAAGGAGTTCTACTCCCTTCCCCACCTGAAAAGAACTCTGTTCCAACTGCCAGTTGCCTCACATTCCGTTACCTCAGTTCAAACTGGCAGATGTTCCACTCCTTCATTCTGGGGCTCCGTACAGTATTAAACATCAGTACCTCACCAAAATGTCCATGCTGTCCACCTATGGAACTGTTTCCGGACTCAAGGTGGCAAGAGTGATATTCCCTTATGTGTTTCAATCACCAACCACCACTGAGCCAATGGATTGAACCGGAGTGGATTTCTTCTGCATTGCCTGATCATATAGTTTCGTTGCGAAGCACAGTTATCCAGCTAGTTTATAATAAAATCATAGACTATTTAAGAACTACCAGATTCTCTACCATGACATTTAAATTAGAGAATAAATAAGAAAATGAAAAAACTCTTCTGGATCTATTCAAAGTCAAAGGACTAGCCAAACATATCCATTTGGAAAGTTCACCAATATTGGTAGAAGATTGATAACCTTCTTCCATAGTTGCTCCCTAGCAGTTGGCATTTAAGTTACGTTTGCTATAATTCAGGAGGCAATAAAGATTCCATCAACTCTAATCAGCTATTTGCCTCCATGAAATTCCCCAGTCCTCATTTAGAACTGTCCAAACTGGTAGCCATTGTCACAAATAACAGTATCAAATTGCAGTTTTAACTGTAAACTATGTTAAATTGGTATGTCCATTTATCACCACTGAATACATTTATTTTCAATAGATTATCGTGAAATTTAGCATTGTGAGAAATGGAGTAAAAATTATTGGCTGAATATAACTAAGGATATCCAATGTAACCTTATTATCCCTCCCTCTATATCTATATCTATATCTATATCTATATCTATATCTATATCTATCTATATCTATATCTATATCTATATCTATATCTATATCTATATCTATATCTATATCTATATCTATCTATCTATCTATCTATCTATCTATCTATCTATCTATCTATCTATCTATCTATCTATCTATCTATCTATCTATCTATCTATCTATCTGCTACAAAACCTGGATACCAGGCCTATCTTGGTCCATCTTACATCTTTGGGTCTTTGGGTCCTTATTCATCTATTTTAGAAGACATCCATTGTTCTCCCATCAACTCCTGCCCTTTACATTTTTTTTCTTCCTCAAATAAAGCAGTATACATCTTACATGGAAAGCAATTGTGATAAAACTATAGTCATAAAAGAACTTCATCTGTGTAGTATAATAGTCTGTGATCTGCTTCTCTTTTCACATTATATTTTTCCTGGTAAGTATTGAGGCCTCTATCTTCAAACTTAGTTATCGTTTTCAAATGGCTTTGATCTTAACAGGAGCTGGGATTATTCAATACCTCCCCATTCCCTCCCCCCCCTCCACCAGACCCAGAGACTAGAGTTAATCCAGAGCGCTAGTTTATAGATGGTCCACCTGACGAGATCAAACACAAGTCCCATCTCTACAGAACCGTGTCTGGTGGTGGTCACAGGCGGTGCAGACTAGCTCATTCTTTCTGATGTAAAAAAATTCCAGTAGAATCCCAGAGGCTCACGAACCACCAGCTGCTCCTTTGCTTTGTGGTTTTAAGAATGTGGATGAATTGGGAAACTTGTCACCAAGTAGAATCCACGACACACCTGTCTCTCTCGTCTGAAAAGGGACTTAAAAGGTACGATCATAAAATTAAGTTGTAACAAGGCATTGCAGAATGTTAGCCTAACATACTGTATATGCTCCATATGTCCGACAATGGGAATGTCCTTCTGTGTTACAATTTGTAAACAAGACAACAGCTGTGGAAAGACACTGGCGGCCTCCCATTAATTCTGAGAAGGCGGTCAGACAAAACATTAGAGGATGGTGGGGTGGGGTTTTTTTTAAAGCAAACTGGAGATTAACCAGCCATTTGTGTTCTCTGAATCAAAGAGAAAACCTTGATGAGAAACATCACCATAAATCATCAAACAGAAGCAAGAAATATTAGCAGATGCAACTGCCTTTTTGTGTCTGCGGCACCTGATTCAGCAGATATCTTGACTACAGCAGTACTTGCCAGTCATAATGCTGGGATAATCGAGGGATAAACTGCATGACAAATAAAATGCATACTATTCGGCTCCCCCCCTCCACCTTCCTTTAGCTCTATTCTAAGTCTTAATCCAAGCTGAAATTATTGTAACTATAATAATTATAGTTATAACTGTAATTATTCTAACATAAACCCTGTTTCTGACTTTTATAGGGATAATTTTAAATTTTAGAGTCTTATTAATTTTAGCACAGGGAATATTTAATTAGTTTTTAATAATTTTGTATTTTTGGATTTTGTATGATTTTAATGAGGCCTGTGCGCCGCCGTGGGTCCTTTTTTAGGAGAAGGGCGGGGTATAAATTTAATAAAATAAATAAATAAATAAATAAATAAGTATACTGTTTGAGAAATCCTCCCCCTTTTACATCTTGCTTAGGAAAAAAACATCCACGCATTTCTTTCTCAGGTATGGCATGATTTTCTTTTAATTCTTCTATGTCCGTCCCCGTCCGTCCACCGTCCTGTTCTCCACCCCCACCCCCCCGAACTGGAAACCACTTCTGGACTTTGTGCTTGAGGTAGGAAAAGATGAAACTTTGATCTTGGGTTTTACCGATTAGATAGATGTATTATTACAAAAATGGCTAGTTTCTATTATTATGAAAAAGTAAAAAGTTTAGCGTAGGTCTTAATGCCTTATTCAAGTGCACCAAAGGAGTCGGAAGTCAATGCCTTTTTTTTCTCCCTCTTTCGCCCACTATTCATTTCCCCTTTTCCTTCCCTAATTTCCCTAATATTTGCTTTTATATTCTCTTTGTATGTTATACTATAATCTAATAAAACTTTAAAAATTATTTTATGTTAATTAGTTTTTCTTTCTTTCTTTCATCTCTGGGCCTACACAAAACACATATGTACAATCTTCCACACAAACAAGTTGAGAGAAAAGTTTAAGCTTCCCCATCCAGAATCTCAATCACAATCAGAACAACATACTCAAGCTTATTTAGAAGGAGCCGAAAAACTTCTGGCGTGCTGGTGGGGAGTTCTGGGAGTTTTGTGGAGGGCATCCGAATGGGTGCCTGTGTCTTTGCCCTAACCTTTGCTTGACATGTCTAAGAGCTAGGCTAAATTTGTTCTGTTCCTTTCCCCACACAAACTAATCATGGATCATCTCTTTAGAGACAGTCAGCAACTTCCACTTCCTTAGGCTTTCCTTTTCACACAGCGCCTTCTTTCATCTTCAATGCGCTGACACATGCTCCGGATTGACACATCAGAAACAACATCTGCACCAACCCTTCTGAGCTAAGTGCCTGACAATGGATAGGTTTTCAAGATCTTGAGAATATGCATGCATGTGGTTTCTCCCCTGAATCTCAAAAGAGATTTCCAGATCCTTATTAAGTCATGTGCACGCCACAAATGTAAGTATGAACATCGCTTGGCCTGTGAATACCAAGACTTGTTTCCCCTTCAGCTTATCATTTGCCAAGAATAGGAGTGAAAATATGCACCTTTGGGGTCAGTAAACTCTAACAGCTTCATTAAGAAAACTCTCTGCTTTCTTTCTGTTTGGAGACTGAAGCGTTCTGCTTAAAATAAATAAGTACCCTGAGATCCAGGCCTAACAGCAGACACATCCATGTACCATGGACTTTTGTTATCATGTATAACTTTTTTTCACCCTAAATTCACAGCAGAACAGCTGAATTGCACTCATTTCTAATTCTGGCATCAGTAGCACAAAAAAAGATGTGTTTTGGGTTAAAGAAATGTCATCTAATCTACCAAGTTTAAAAGCTCAAATATGCCTTTGTAGAGCTTTTCAACAAAAAAAGGGTGTCTAGCTTTTAAAGCATAAAATCTATCTTGCTCAGATTGTCAGTCCCAGTAAAATCCATTATTTATTACATACTTGCTATAACAAGTTACAACTCAGTTTGAATTACAGAAAATTCAGTGTTGAAACCCTATGCCTATTAAGGTTTTCAAGAAAGGATATTAAAAAGGATTTCACACTTACATTAATCACTCTACACCCTCTATAAAAGTGATGTGGGACATAAAATGAATCACGAGGTGGAAGTGGTTGCAATTACACTATTGGCCAAGGGTATATTTAGAGGAGAGAGAACTGAAGTTCTCCAAAGTATGAGAGGACAAGTGAACTGTAGATTGTCAGCCTGCTAGAAGTATATTTGGAACAGGAGTTAGAAATATGTTCTGAACATGCGAACCCTGACACCAAATGCGTTCATTAACACAGACACACAAGCAAAGATCCGCAAGAGAATATCTTCATTGTAGGGACTAAGAGAAGAAGTCTAGGAGATAAAAAGTGAAGCATCAACACTTTACTTAACAAGAAGCAATTGTTCCTAATGATGCCTGCATTGATAAAGGAGGGTATGTATGCACTGGCTGGACTGGCCTAGAAATGATACAACGCCAACACAAGGTCTTCTATTGTATGCAAAAGAAATGAAAGAATGAAGGGGAGGAACAATTTCTGGTGTCTGGATTCACGATCATCACAGAAGGTGCTATGGCACAATTTTGATGATTTCCCCCCCTCTCTTTTAAAAACTTAAGATGTGTTCCTTGCAGTCTGATAAAGAAAAGGGGAGAGACTCTCTAATCGCATGATGATTCAGTGCCCTGGCATGCAGTAATCCCTTCTATAGCTTCTGTTTCTCTTTAGCTAGATGGAAGGAAAACAGCTTAGAAAGGATACAGAGATGCTATTGTTGGGTTTACTTTCTGGACAACTTTGAAAAGCAAACTCTTAAAACATTAGCAAAGACAGACATTCAGGCATACATTGCACGATCCATGCATGTTAACTGTTTTTGTTTCTATACTTTCCTGAAAAATCACTGTGGAATTCATGACACAAGATTAGGCTGCGACTGAAGCATCACCTTCACCAGTAATTATTTCCACGACCCTCTGAATAGATTTGTGGCAGAATACAAAGACCCTACTATGTTGAGCACCAGAATGAAATTTGATTAAATGAAAATATTGACAATAACTCAGAAATAGAGAAACGGGGTGTTTACTAAGCACTTAGCAAACGACAGAAAAATACATGATCTGCAGGAACAAGCTATATTCACATTAGAAAACAAGGCTATAAATGTTACTATCCAAGTGAAATGTCAATGTAGCAAGGTTAGAAATGTAATTGAAAGTCCATTCAAGAGACAATAAAAAAAAATCTAAGAAGAAAACAAACAAAAAGAAAACCACAGAAGGCATTCTCTCCAGCAGCAACAACCAGATAAGCAGAGTTTAACACCAGACAAACAATCAAGCAGAACTACAGTACCCACATTCCTGACAGCACTAACTGGGCAAGCTATTATATATAAAGGAACAAATTCTATACTCAATAGCACAGAAGATGTTTGTTTGTTTATGTATTTATTTATTGAATTTATATCACTGCCTATTCACACATGGCAACTCAAGACAGCTTACAGAACATAAAACCTCATTTAAAACAATAAAGCTAATAAAAAGAATAAAATGCATTAATATAATATAATAACATAAAATCACACACACCTCACCTCCTGCCCCAGTGACAGCAGATCACATGAGCCATTTAATGGGCTCCCTCCCACTCTGGGTTCCTCAGGCCCGCTGGCGAATCAGGTCTTCAGCATCTTCCGAAAGAGTGTTAGAGTGCGGGCCATTCTAATCTCTGGGGAAATGATGTTCCAGAGAGAAGAAGCCATCACAGAGAACGCCCTTCTTCTGCGTCTCACCAGGTGTATCTCCCTAGGGGATGGGACCCGTAACATTCCCTGCCACCCAACTCTGATGGGTTGGGTAGATGCAGTGGTGGGTTTGAAAATTTTTTAGAACCTCTTCTGTAGGTGTGGCCTGCTTTGTCAGAGTGGCTTGCTGGCCAAGTGACCAGGTGAGAGTGGCTTGCCAGCCATGTGACTGGGTAGGAGTGGCTTGGCAGTCATGTAACTGGGTGGACATGGCCAACTTCTAAAGTGTGGTGAAACTCACTTAACAATGCTCTTGCTTAGCAACGAAAATATTGGCATTTGAAGCACGCAAGTCTTAAAGCTGTCAAGTTACAAGACCCTTGCACGCCTAACCCTTTAGAAAAAAAACCCCAGGGGTATTCAAACTTGACAGCTTTAAGACTTATGGACTTCAACTCCCAGAATTTCTCCTCTCGCTCTTCATCTTGATGATGTGTGGACGGGCGGGGGGAGGGAGCTGGAACCGGTTCTAAACGGCACTGTAGATTTGTGGAACCTCTTCTATAGAAGAGGTTAGAACTGGCAAGAACCCACTCCTGGGTAGATGTGACTGGCAAGAGACAGTTCCTCAGATAACCTGGTCCCAAGCCATGAAGGCCTTTAAAGGTTACAACTAGCTCCTTGAATGGCACCCAAAAGCAAATCAGCAGCCAATACAGCTCCCACTGTGGAGATGATACATGTGCACTCCTGGGTCTGCACAAAATCATGTGGGCTGCTGCATTTTGCACCAACTGGAATTTCCGGATACTCTTCAAGCACAGCCCCATGTAGAGTGTGTTGCAATAGTCAAGACGGGAAGTGACTAGGGCATAAGTGACTAGGAGTAAGGATTGTTGGTCCAGGAAAGAGCGTAACTGACACACAACCCACAGTTGCGCAAAGGACCTCCTGGCCACAACCACTACCTGCTCTTTGAGCAGGAATTGTGAATCCAGGAGAACCCCCAGATTATGCACAGGGTCTGTTTGGGGTCGTGATACCTAGTGTAACCTAGCTGGTAATGAAAATCTGCATTTCAAATCAGCCCACTCAGCCAGCACCAAAGACTCCACAGAAATGCAATCAACAGAGAATATAAAGATGTTACGTATGATGTTGAATATCAATAGCGCCTTGATTTTGAGGCTAAGCTTTGATAACTTATTTTACTTAGATGTATTTTTTTTTTAAATGAAAAGATTTAACTGAGCTTGTAGAATGGCTTAATAATAAATGATTTTCCCAAAGTATTTGAAACCTTTGAAATATTATATCAATAACCCTTATAGCAGATATAAATGTTACTTTTGTAAATCAGAATAAATTCCAAAAGCAGAAGTGCACTATCTTGGTTTCCATTTGAAGGAAACATTCTGGAAACTATATTGTGCAAGCCGTCTTAAGACAAAGGCATTGTGGGTGTGATACCATGTGTTGTTTTTTTAATTCACAAATTTACTAATAGAACACCAGAAACCTGCTGTTTCACAATTAGCAGATAGTGATACTATATTCCAGGGGTGTCAAACTCAAGGCCTGGGGGCTGAATCTGGCCCATGGCATGCTTAGATCTGGCCCGCGAGGAGGCCCTGGAAACAGAGAAGGACTGGCCCGCGGTGTCTCTGCCAGAGAAAACGGAGCTCAGAAGGGCTTCATGTGTATCTCCTGCACTCCGTTTTTGCTGACAGAGTGTTGCAGGAGGCTGCCTTAGCTGAAAACGGAGCGCGGGAGCCCGTTTTTGCTTGCAAAGCACCCGGGTCACTACCAGTGCCTCTGACACGAGTAATGTCAAGCTGGCCACACCCACCCTGGCCCCCAGAGGTCAAACCCAACCCTGATGCGGCTCTCACTGAAACTGAGTTTGATACCCCTGCTATATTCAATATGTCTCTAGTGTGCATCTAATTCTCTGCCACCTTTTTTGTGTATAGATTTTCCATACATACAGAGATCTCACTATCAAGATACCTAATCTTTTTTGTGTGTTGCCTTTATTTGCTGTAAGGCATTCTCTGGTTTTCCTGGAGAATTATATATGTTACCATTCCTTTGCTGACCATTGCTTTAAGACAAAATCATGGTAATAGTTTTATCCTGTAGGGTATGTGTTGGAATAAGACTGGATATATTTCTTTTAGTTCCCATTAAAATTTAACAAAGCAAGATTATTATTTGCTTACTATATTTCCAATTGTAGTCAGTAAGTGAGGGCTACCTGTATTACGTCTTGTCCCAAGTTATGCCAAGTATTTATGGACAAAAGTGGAATGGCTGGATGCAACCATAGATGCTGATAAAGCAGAGTTTGTGACTGTGTGAAGCACTACAGTATACCAGCGTTTGAGTGAATGGGCATGACATGCACTTCCATATATTCTTGTGTCTCGCAGGACAGAAGGATCAGAATAACAGTGAAAAGTGATGTTAAAAAAAACCAGTGTGTTAATCCCAAATATTTCTTAGAATGCTTGAAGATGATAGCAGTCAAATCACATTTATGTATTATTTGCATTAAATGTATATGCAAATCAGTGGTGGGTTTCAAATTTTTTAGAACCTACTCTGTAGGTGTGGCCTATTTTGTGGGCGTGGCTTGGCAGTCGTGTGACAGGGTGGGAGTGGCCACCTTTTAAAATGTGGTGAAACTCATTTAACAACACTCTTGCTTAGCAACCAAAATTTTGGACTCAATTGTGATGATAAATTCTTTCTTTCTTTCTTTCTTTCTTTCTTTCTTTCTTTCTTTCTTTCTTTCTTTCTTTCTTTCTTTCTTTCTTTCTTCCTTTCCTTTCCTTTCTTCCTTTCCTTTCTTCCTTTCTTTTCTTTCCTTTCCTTCCCGTTGGGTCACTGGCAGCGGCGGGCCAGATTTACTTCCAGGTACGCCGGTGGAACCATCTCTCACCGGTTCTCTAAATTTCACCAACCGGCTCTCGCGAGTAGGTGCGAGCCTGCAGAAACCTACCACTGATGCAAATAATACATAGGAAAATGCACATGTCCCGGGTTGATGTTGAGACCCAATCTGGGTCGGTCAAATACTACACATAGCCCAAAGCAGACATTCTGGTGCAAGAGAAGTTCCCTGAGGATGGGCTCCAACATGAGTCTGAAAGTTCAGAAGGCTAAACCTCTGGTCCCAGGGACTAACCAAGATGGATCCTGATAAATTTATATAGCCATCCAATTCATTCACAGTGACTGACTGCAGATGTTTTACAGATGTGCAACTGCCAAATACAAAATCCAATAGACCTACACCTGCCTGGCAACAACAATCAAACAAACCACCTTGTCGGCTCCATATCACCCAGGTCTACTGCAAAACCATGTCCTAAGGGCCTTTTCAAAGAATATAAAGTAGGGGCCAATGCAGTGGTAGGTTCCTACCGGTTCAGACCGGTTTGGCCAAAATGGTAGTAGCTTGGCAGCTTGGGTCAACCAGCAATGACCCAGGCCTGTCATGTCCCTGAACTAGTTCTCCTGCAGTGCCATAGGTGCCACCATCTTGTTTTTTGCTTCTGCACATGCGCAGATCAATTTTAGTTGTATTGTGCATGCACGCGCAACACGCATCAAGTGCATGAAGCGTGCATGCATGTGGCACGTCCCTGAGCAAGCTGGCCAGTAGTCTCTGCTCAAACCCATCCCTGGGCCAATGGTATCTCAATGGGGATGATGTTCCACAGGGAGGGAGTCATTTTGGAGAAGGCTCTTCTTTCTGGACTTCCTTAATAGAGAGGATTCATAACAAACTTTGCCTTCCTGTTCTGGTGGGTCAGGTCATGTGCACATAATTGAGAAAAAATGGTCCTTCAAATAATCTGGGGCCAAGCCATGTAAATTTTAAAGATGACAACAGAACTTTGAATTGATCCATAAGCAAATTGGCAACCAATGGAGCTCTTGCAAGAGAAGTAATGTGTGCTAATCTAGACTTGCACAAAACCACGTGGGCCCTTGCATTTTGAACCAATTGATGGTTTGAGATACTTTTCAAGAGCAGTTCCTTGTATAATGCAGGGCGAAAGACAGTGGTGGGTTCTGGGAGGTACAACCCAGTACAGGCGTACCAGTGGTGGCTAGGAACAGCAGCCACCAAACTGGAATGGTGTTTGGGACACCCGCTCGCCCGCGTTCCTTACCTGTATTTAAGCCAACTGCACCATTTGTGCACAAGGGTGCAGAGTATGGCACCTGCATGACTTCCGAGCAGCTGGAACGTCGCAGGGTGATGGGTGTGAATGCGTGCGCAGCACATGTGCCTGAGGTGGACGTCCGGCCCCATCATAACATACCAGTTGTAATGAGATCCGGAAGGCACCACTGGCAAGGTGTAAGTAGGGTGTTGGTGACTATGAGAAGAGCTTGTTGGTCCAGGAAACAGCATAATCCATGCACAAGTTGTGCAAAGGCCCTCCTGACCATGACTGCCACCTGCTCCTCAAGCAGGAGTTACGAGTCCAGAAGAACCCCCAGATTATGCACCTGGTCTGTCTGGATTGGTGTGCTCTGCACAAGTGGTCCAATTTGTTAGATTTCATTTGTGTCATGTACTGTAATTTGCCACTTATTTTTAAAAGATGATTTGGTTGCTAACCCCTTCTTTGCAACTCTGATGGGAACATCTGTTCCATTTTATGTATGTAGTTACAGCAGCATCTTTTTTTACTCAAAAAAAGGGCTTCTTCTACCATATGATTGCTACTTGAAAATGCATGCTAAATATTCTTCTATAATTTCCAATCACAAATCATAATAAAGCATTCGGTTTGCTAACAATTCTTACTCATTCTCTTTCTTGCTCTGTCAGCCTGTTGATTTCTTTTCAAGTTGGGGGTGGGAATACAAAAGTAGTGATTCCTTCTACATGACATAGTAAATAGTTCACTTAGGCAGTAGCACATTTTCTATAAAATACAGCAATTGCAGCACTAATGGTACACGGGTTTCATTGTGTTTCCATTAAAAGGCTCATTTTGTACATCTTTTGTAATGCACCATTAATGTCTTCAGCTAGGGAACAAAGTTTATTCTGGAAGTGGCTTTTAGTGAGGAAAACCATAAATTTAGAATTCGTTTTTTAAAAAAAATATAAATGCAAGTAATTGTTTACGTTTTAATTGATTTTTGAATGTTTTTGTTTTGTACAGAACAAACAAATGAAGTTAAAAGCAAGTTTACTAAATAACAATATTTACTGTATACATCAGGCATTCAGGCCTTACATTATCTTTAACAACCTTTTAAAAAATGTTGTATGAAAGGCAGTACAATACCTCCCTATTAAATGTGTACTCATTGTTGACTTATTCAAGTCAATACCACTGCACAGCAAATAGATTTCTACACTGTACTAAAATTGTATTATTTTATCATAGTTCGTTGAATAAGCTATTGACTGAATTTTACAATGCTCAATGTAATAAAGGATGGTTTACAACCCATCGTGTTTTGAGTTGCCTCAAGATCCTAACAGCAACATTTGTAGAAAACCACAATGATGTAAAAATGATGTGTAGAATGATATCATCCCTCCAATGCTACAATTATGTGCTTCCCTCACAACTTAGGATCACAACATTGCATCATACCATGGTTATTTCATCACGCACATATTTTCAGTTGTCTCCCTTGTGGAAAGCTATAGGTACAGAATTTTTTATTGCAGTCAATGACCAGTCTATAAAACGCTTGGATCAGTGGTGGGTTTCAACATTTTGTAGGTGTGGGTGTGGCCTGCTTTGCGGTGTGCTGTAGGTGTGGCCTGTAGGTGTGGCCTGCTTTGTGGGACAGCTTTAAGATTTGTGGACTTCAACTCCCAGAATTCTTTCTCTTGCTCTTCATCTTGATGATGTGCGGACAGGCAGGGGGAGGGAGCTGCAACCGGTTCTAAACGGCACTGTAGATTTGTGGAACCTCTTCTATAGAAAAGGTTAGAACTGGCAGGAACCCACTCCTGGCTTGGATACATGCAACAAATTTTGATTAGTTAGGTCAGGGGTCGGCAACCTTAAACACTCAAAGAACCACAAAGGTCCTAACTGGAAGCCCCCTGTTCAATTCTGGAGCTGACCAGAAGTCCAGTTTCCCACCATAGAGTCTCCTGCTAGCATGGTGTCCTTTTTCCGCTACCTGTCCTAACCTAAAACCCTATCAATTGTGGAGCTGACCGGAAACCAGCCCCTTGCCATAGAGTGTCCTCCTGGCATGCCCTGCTTCCACCCTCCCCCAAAAATGGAAGCTCCTCTCAAAATTGTGGTGCTGACTGGCGACAGGGAGTCACAGCAGAGGGATGAAAGAGCCACATGCAGCTCCAGAATCGCAGATTGCTGGCCCCTGGGCTAGGTGAACAGATTTAACAGATAGCTGCACATCTTATATAAGTGACAGAATTTGGCCACCTTAAAAGAAATGAGTCATTTGAATCTGACAATAAGATTTAAATGGAAGTGATCAGAGTGATTGGGACATTTAATTAAATATGGAATTAACAGCTCACAGTAAGTGTTATCACAAAATGTGTACAGTAAAACAAATTTGATGGTTTCTATGAATTCTCCATGCAATGGGCAGAATCTGGATTTGAGCAGAATCTCTTTGTATTTCCTGTCTAAAATCCCACGCATAGAAATACATTAAACCATGCCAGGCTTAGGACTACAAGTGTACAAGGGATGGGCGGGCTCCCTAAAATACATCTTTGGGGAGGGACAGCAAATATGTATTCAAGTGTTTTGTGAACTGGTCATTGATCACAATAAAGATTCTGTTCTGTTGGGTTCTTAATACTAGAGGCACAGGAAATGTTTAAATCTGCAACAACACCATGATTCAAAACATATGACTTACGTATTTGTGTTAGGCATTGGGATGTAAATCTGAAAGGATGGGACTTGTGTTCTGATGTTGCAAACACATTTCATCATTTCCTTCATCACTGTAGTTTGTACTCAATGTCTGGGCTTGTGAACTATCCTCTGGTTCACAATTTATTCCTAAATATTGGAGATAGATAGATAGATAGATAGATAGATAGATAGATAGATAGATAGATAGATAGATAGATAGATAGATAGATAGATAGATAGATAGATAGATAGATAGATATGGCTGTGTGTGTATGTTCCAGCATAACTCTGGAACGTCTTGAGCAATTTCAATCAAACATGGTACGCAGATGACTTACTCTCTGGAAACAAACAGTGTGGGGGTAAGACACCCCTAACATCCCTCAGGGTGTGTGTTCTGTTATGTTGCAGCCTGTTGTGCCTTTCAATGGCTTCTACTGTACTGCGGTAAAATGGATTCTACTGTACAGTGCAGTGGAGTTGCTATGGAAAAGGCTTCACAGTACTCCACAAGGGGGCTCTAATCCAACATTAGAAATTACATTTGGTCTGGACATTTTCCCCCTATAAATAAATACCCGGGCAATACTGGGTTATCAACTAGTAGAAGGTAAAAAACATCATTATCTGATCTTTGTCTCAAAAATTGAGGAGATGGAAGGGAAGGGAAGGGAAGGGAAGGAAAGGAAAGGATTTAATGAATTAGCGAGACCCTTCCATGTCTGAAATCTATGTGTATGCTGAACTACATATTTATTACTAATTCTTGATGATGAACTTGTACCATGTGAACAGTAGAATGCAGAAATTGCAGTGTTTCTTTCATTACTATAGAATAGATTTCTGTCATTAAGGATTTTAGTTCTCATCTGATTTGTGCTATAAATGAGTTCCAAATGTGCTAGCCCACTGACATCTGTGCAATTATTTGTCCACCAGATGAATTGGCTGAAGAAAAAGAAGACAAACACAAGAAAGTCCTTCAATATTTTTAGCACATCTGCTGATTTTACTAGGCTAATAATACTGTATAGCACATAGCATTATTTAGCACAAAAGATCATTACCTACCTGCCTTCTGGAAGGTCACCAATTTAGGGTTTTACAAGCGTGCCTGTTTTTTTGCTGAAACAGAAAACGTGACATACAATAATTCCTTAGGATCACTTAACATTGCAAACATACATGACAGAGCTTGGGTAATTCTGACTCCTGGATACATTTTCATAAAACTAAAAAGGAATATTATATGAAGCATGGGCAGATATTTATATCTCAAATTTACCTTGTAAAAGTCTGTGAAAAAGACTTCTGAGACGTGTCTTGGAAGCTGCAAACGTACAGTATGCTTGAGTAAATGTGTTTAAGTGGGACGTGGTGGCTCAGTGGCTAAGATTAGGTCAATTAGGAAGGTTGTCAGTTTGGGGGTTCGAATCCCAAGCACCGTGTAAAAGAATAAGCTCCCATTACTTGTCCCAACTTCTGCAACTTAGCAGTTCGAAAGCATGTAAAAATGCAAGTAGAAAAATAGGAACCACTTTGGTGGGAACCTAACAGAGTTCTGTGCGCCTTCAGCGTTTAGTCATGCTGGCCACATGATCATGGAGACGTCTTCGGACAATGCTGGCTCTTCAGCTTTGAAACGGAGATGAGCACTGCCTCCTAGAGTCGGGAACAACTAGGACATATGTGCGAGGGGAACCTTTACCTTTAAATGTGCTTAAAATCCTTTTCCAGTAGCACAGTCCTATTTCAAAGCTGGTTTGCTCTGTGGATTTAGGACCATTGTTTTGCTTTGGTAAGGAAAAAAAAAGTTGCTGTAACATATTCTATTTCTGCATGTGTAGCATTCTCAGCACAGTGTCAATTTGCAATATTAGTATATGCCCGCAGGATACTATTGGCAGAAGGGGAAAGAGAAAAAAGCTGAGGTCATATTAGTATAGGACAGAGTTGTGTTTAATCATAAAAATAAAAATAAGTGAGAAGCTGATATAATTCACAGCCCCAGTTTCAATTGCAGTTTTTATTTTCAAGAATGCCCTTGGCATTCATCTGGACCTCTTCCATTTACTTACAAAGTAAAATTGTCATTGTTGTAAGATTAGAAGTTGCATTGTGTCCACAAGCACGGCAATAGGAACACTCCTAAGGGAAAGAACTTCGAGGAAGCAATAGTATTAATTTGTATTTTGATTAATAGGTTGCTTATGATAATACGATACCACCACTTTGGAAACTATTTTTTATGAAGACTCATGAAACGCTGTGAAAAGTATGTGTTCTGTCCTGGGCTTCCCAAGAGCATGAAGCAAACTCCTTGTCCTGACAAAAAAACCTTTTACTAATTTACTGTGAATTCTGCTCATTCACATCCAGCAAAGTCTTTCAAGGGAGGATTTACAGTCACAGACCTTATTGGACTTGGAGAGCTGACAGCCCGATATCTGCAAAACCTGGAAGGATTCTTGGAAGGTCACAAACCAATTAAGTGAACTAATTGTCTCCTGCAAACTCCCCTCCCCTTTCACTCCTCTTTTATTTCCTGTGGGAGGGGCCATTCATCATCCACTTGTGGCTTTGCTCCCAAGTCGAACCCTGTTCTTTAGCTGTTCCCTTTGGCTGGCAACTCTGTGCATGCTCACCCTGGGAACAGGCTCCAGCTGTTCATCTGCCTCACTGATGTCTGACTCTAAAAGCAGCTGATAACTGGCATACAGCTCTGGCCCCCTGTCTGCCTCTGACACAGAGCCCTCATCAGAGCCTTCTCCAGACTCCAGGAATTGCCCATGTTCTTCCCCAACCTCCTCACTGTCTGAATCTGCTGCCAGCTCCACTGACCACTGGTGGGCCACAACAGTGTGCTCATTAATCCAAAAGGTTTGATGGCCCCTTTAGCTCCTTAATGGTTCAGCATTTCTGCTTGAGAAGCCTGGTAAAAAGTCTACATATAGATTCTATGGGATACAGACTTGTTTTTAATGTATAGTATTTAAATTGAACTTTGCCATGTTCCCACCAAGTGTACCCACCCAACCTATTCTTGTTCTATGGTTTGCCAGGGATTTAACAGTTGTTTACTTCAGCTTCTCTAGCAGCTTCTCTTGCTAGAGATTTTTAAATATAACAGGCTCATTTTGGCCTCATTAATTTCCTTAAAATAATGTTACTTTTCTGATTGTCTAAGATTTTCCAAAAAACTGGTAATCTCTTGTGGTTTGCAAGGTTATCCAGAGGAACAGGAAAGTGATGGTGGGGTTCTCTGAGCATGAAAACATGGTCCCTTCCCCATCAAGGAGGTCCCTCTAGTGCAGAGGTGTGAAACTGGAGGCCCGCGGACCGGGTGCACCATGCGCTGGGCACTCCCACACCTAGTTTAGTGAAAGGGGGGGGGGGGGGAAGTCCCAATATAATGCCACAAGTTTGACACTCCCGCTCTAGTGGGACCAAGTACAAGGGCCTTTTCTGTGGTGCTTTCCTCCCTGTGGGACATCATCCTTGCAAAGGTAAGACTGGCTCCCATACGCTTTCAAAAAGTTCTGAAGACATGGTTTTGTGAGCAGGTCTGGGGATCCCAGGCTGATGTAGAACCCATTGCCTGAATGCTGTTGCCGGCAAACCAAAATCACCTTGAGTTAGTTGGGTGACCATATACAGTAAATCTCCTAAATGAATAAATCAATAAATATGTGTTCCTTTTAAGATAAATGCAATCTCTCTGTTTTGCATTTCTAGAAAATGTAGGGATCTAGAAGTCTCCTTCAGATGTCTGCTCCACTGTATCCGCATGTCACCAACAACCAGCACTGGGGCTTTCCAAGTTTGACACTTGCAGATCAAGTATCTGATAACTCCTTTGATGAAGCTGTTCTGTATGCTGTCTAGTCATTTATGGATCTAACTGAAATACTTCATCATAGCTCCTCACATGCCAAGCCTCCTTCATTTCCTTCTTCTAATCCCTTCTTAAATATATTTCCTTTCAAAGCTTTCCAGAGCTGATCTCCTAGCAAACTGCATCTGTCTCTACTTTGTGATGGACGAGCAGACAGGAATTGCCTGCGAAAATTAAGGAAAACCAAAGAAAAGGATCTGCATTCACCCATATTTTTACAGGGCTGCATAAACTGTGCTTTTCTTATTTTCAGATTGCATTTTTACCAGGCAGTTAGAAAGACAGACTGCCTTAAATGTTAAGCGCACTGTACACATAACTTCATGCAGTTTCTTTCTACTCTCTGCAATAGAACTGGTAGTTCTATCATTTTTCTTGCAGATATCTTCAAAACAAAGTGGAATCATGTAAATATTCTACTATCTGCCTCTCTAACAGTTTGAAAATCCATTTTATTAATACCATTTATATTAAAGAACGAAAATGGACATATTAACCATGAAACAAAATTCAATTCTTTCCATGCTTAAATTTCAACACAACTAACTTGAGGTTAGTGCAAGTTTGAATACTGCAATACTCAAGTTAATATGAATTGTAAATTGATGCCAGGTTGTGTTTGTGATCAAAAATTTAGTAAATGCGAAGCTAGTGTATGCACAATTGACTCTTATGCGTGCACAGGTATGACTACAGTTTTAGACACTGCTAATCTTTTGTGTATGCAAAATGGAGAGAAAAAAGATTTTACCAGAGAAAACAGTACAAGTGTAAAAAAGAAGAGGCTCTGTATTAGAACAAAAATTGGATGTCATTGAACAATATAAATATGCTCATAGCAATGCTACAATAGATGTTGGAATGTGTGAATAAACTGTCTGAATATACAATAATTGCTATTTTGTTTTTTATAACCACACTATAATGTTGTTAACCATAAAAATATGTATTGAAATATTTCAGTAATATGCATACTGAACATTATGTTTAATTGTTTTCATTGCTTATTTCTTTCAAGCTGGAACAATTACGTTTTCCATAGAAGTATCAGTTCAAATATAGAGGCGCGGTGGCTCAGTGGCTAAGATGTTGAGATTGTTGATCAGAAAGGTCAGTAGTTCGGCAGTTCGAATCCCTAGCGCCGCATAACAAAGTGAGCTCCCGTTACTTGTCCCAGTTTTTGCCAACCTAGCAGTTCGAAAGCATGTAAAAATGCAAGTAGAAAAATAGGACCCACCTTTGGTGGGAAAGTAACAGAGTCCCATGCACCTTCGGCGTTTAGTCATGCCAGCCACATGACCCTGGAGACATCTTTGGCTTTGAAAAAGAGATGAGCATCGCCCCCTAGAGTCGGGAATGACAAGCACATATGTGTGAGGGGAACCTTTACCTTTTAATCACTTCAAATAATGCAAGTTCAAATAATGTAACCATTTATTGGGATTCATTCACTCTCTCAATTGAGATCTACCTATGGTATCTTTCTTGGAGTTTCTGTTATCTGCAATAATTACATATAGGATCTAGTATAGATGGGAAAGATCAGAGATATATCAGTTAGCTAAGCAGAATGTCTGGGCACCCCAAAAAGTAGTTGTGTCCCTCCATCATGGCTTATATCCTGTTTACTGTGGAAATCTATCTGTGTTGGAGGCTTGTATACTTAATGACATTTCCTCCTATATAGTGATAACAGCTATAATGTATTATTTATTATTATTTTCCAAGAAAATACAGCAATCACATTTTTTCAGCATTATTTGTATAATGAAATATGATTTTTTTTAACTAAATAAAAATTCAACTACATAGTCCTCTATTTACAACAGTCAGCTTAATGACCATTCAAAGTTGCAATGGCACTGAAAAAAGTGACTTATGACCATTTTTCACAGTTACGACCTTTGCCCCATCCCCATGATCATGTGATCAAAGTTAAGATGCTTGCCAATCTCGGTTCATACTTATGATTGTTGTAACATTCCAGGGTGACGTGCCACTTTCTGACAAGCAAAGTCAATGGGGAAGCAAGATTCACTTAACAGCCAGGTTACTAATTTATCAACTGGAATGATTCACTTAACAACTGTGGCAAGAAATGTCATAAAATGAGGCAAAACTCACTTAACAAATATTTCACTTAACAACACACATTTTGGGCTCAATTGTGGTCATAAGTCGAGGGCAACCCGTACACACTCCATGCTCCTTTGCATTTCTTTCTCTTTAATATTGTGCTATGGAACTGTTTTCTCCAGACATATGCTTGGCTTCTTGATGTACACCAGCATCTCCTAGTGGACATAATTTTTATGCTACCTTGCAGATTGAAAATTAAGACTGATTTCTCATATATTCTCAGCGTCTTTATTTAAAACTATATTTTTGACTAGTACATAATTTTTTGGGAACAGAACATAAAAACTTACAAATAATGAGATTTTTATCTCACAGTCAGGCTTTTGTTCCATTCAGGGTGGATAAAAATAAAGGATTAATTTTTTAAAAAAAAATTAATCAGATTGTTTTTATTTCCATAGGATTTTTTTAAATTTTTATCTAATTTATTTTAATAACAAGCTTTTTGAGTAAAAATCTATCTAAAAATAATTTCTATTTAAGATACATTAATAATTTAGTTTATTCAGCATGAAATGGCACTTAATTATGTTGCATGAGGCTGTAGAGTCTGCAATATTTCCATTTTTGGTAAACTTATTCAATGAATCCAAGCTCTGCAAGCCAAGATAACATGCCCTGCATTGATGCATTCGCACAATTTCACAGTAACCATGAGATAAATCATAAAGCAAAGGTCAGAAATATTTTTTATCCCGTTGTTTTGCAAATCTAGGTACAATACAAACTCTATGATTGTTTGAAGAGAAATTCATCTGTGCCACCAAGTGTGAGGAGGAAGGGAAAGCAGTAAAAATGAAAGTGAAACCTTCTAAGCAGCTTATAAATATATTAAAGAGCACCTGCATTTCAGATCCATCATGACAGCACCTGTTAACAGGCATTCACTCACTTGCTGCCTGCCAAGTTTCACACCTTGTTGTGTCACTGCCGCGTCACCAGCCATCCCATTAAAGTGAATGGGACTGTTGGTGAGTCAACAGCGGGTCAGAGGAGGAGCCGCTGTGGGACTGAGATGACAGTTGTTCTTTAAAAATTATGATTTAAATCAAGTTGATTTAAATCAAGGTTTTTAAACTAGTGATTTAAATTCACTTGATTTAAATCAAATCTACCCTGGTTCCCTTAACTCAGATTAGCAGACCTGCTCAATGGTGGTGCTTTAGAATTCCAGACAGGGATATCACCCTTACTTGGCTAAACTAAGAATAGAACTGGGGCTTCTGTGTGCAAAGACAATAGCATTCCTCAAGTTCTCAAAAATTTGCAACACTGAGAAAATATTTAGACTTTGACAAAATTCAATAAAAAACCCGTACACAAAAGCGGATGCTCTGTCACAGGTGTCAAACTCAATCGCATTATGTGATGTCATGTGATGTATCGTGACGTTTTTTGTCTTTGTGGAGCCGGGGTGGGCGTGGCCTGTGTGTGATGCATCCGGCTTGTGGGCCGCTAGTTTGACAACCCTGCTCTATGTGATTGGTAACAAGTTTAACACCCAACTTCTTTTCTGTGGTAATTGGAACACTGTAAAATTATCATGGTGATTCCTGAATACTAGCGATATAGTCCTTGACTTATGGCAATTAGGATCAGAATTTCCATTTCTAAGCAAGGCAGTTAGGTGAATTGTATGCAAGTTTATGACCTTTATTGCCACAGATAAGTGAATCCAGCTTCCTCCATTAACATCGTGTGCTGGCTGGGAAGGTTACAAATGACAACCAGGATCTGCCATGTTGTAAATATATGCCTGGTTACCAAGCACCTGAATTTTGATAACCTGACATGGGGATACTGTGATGGTCGTGAGAGGACCGTAAGTCACTTTTTTCAGTGCTGCTATCACTTTGGTCACTAAACGACTACCTATAGTCACTAACTACCTCACACACAGGGCATGCCGACCCCAGCTTTGTGAAGGCAAAAAACGTTGATACATCACATGACATCGTGACATGGCGAGTTTGACACCAGTGACTTATAGCATTTCAAGTATTTTGAGATTGGAAATATTGTATCTAAAAAGCCCCCTAAACAGGTTTTATATATATATATATATATATATATATTTAAAATCCTCTTAACTTTAAAAAAGAGAAAATAAGCCCAAGATCTATCCAGATATATATGAGCATTTTGTGAAGCAATCTCACTCATTTCTGCCAACAAATCCAAAGTGCAACCATGTTAAAATGTTACGAATATAGGATAGAGAAAGTTGTTGAAAGAAATATGATAATTACTTAAATTCACTACCACTGGAAAAGCTTTTAGACCAAATAAATGTTCCTGTTAAAAAAAAATCCCCTCTGATTAAGGTTGAGATGGATTATTATAAATCTATTACTATGTGTTTTCACAAATTTCCCCAATGTTTTAAGTTAGGGGCCAAGCTAAATTACATTTTTAAATTTCTAAATAATGTGATGTTGCATTTATGTTTGCACCACATGTGAATAAGCCCCAAATAATTTTAAAAACTCTAAGGAAAGATAACAAAAGGGGGAAAATAGATATGCCCACAAAATAGAATTGTTGTACAGCAAGAGATAAATTTATTGGCATTGGTTAGAAATACGTTTTAATTTACCAATAATCAGAGAAAGTACAATCACAGAATTCACACTGCATGAGGCAAACTGCATTAAAATATGTCAGCTTGGCAAATATATTTATGCATTTTCAAGCCAAACAATGTTTTTAATTGAGTAGAAATTGAACAGACTGTTCCAGAAAATATAACCACGTTATTAAGGAGAAAGTGAGCTAAATTTATACAGAGCTGCTTGAAGTCTGGTTTGATAATTGTCAGCACATCTGGATTTACTAACAGATGGTTTCATACAAAACAAAAACTACATTTAGAAGGTAGTTCATTAGCTTTCAGTTTAAAGACAAAACAATTACTCTTAGAAACATATGCAACTGTCTCATTTTCACATTGTGTGTGTGTGTGTTCATAGATTTTCACAGGTGTAGGTATGCTGGTCTTGTTGTATTTGGGTCTTTTCCCATGTAAGATTGGGATTGTCTTGGCAACGTTTCGGCAAGGTCCCACTCGCCATCTTCAGGATGGTGTTTTCAGCTTCGTGCTTGTGTGAGCAAAGCATGGTCTGAGCTGCCGTCTTTCTATAAATCTTGGTGTGTGTGTGTGGACTGCTGGTTTTGTTGCTGTAAGTGGGTTGATTGGCTATGTAGTTGCATCGTGATTGGTAGTTTGTGTTTGGAGTTGGTGTTTGTAGATTGGTTGACTGTTTCGTATCATCCTGTGTGTCTGAGGTGCTGGCTGTTTGTCCATTGTTCTTTTGTGTTGTAACGACCTGAGTGGTTGGTGGGGCTCGTTTGTTGACTAGGGCTGGTCAATGCCTATCAGACATCAGGTAACCAGGTCAAGTCTAATAATTGCCATGAAATACCAATATTGTAGGAGCTGCCTTAGAAAGCAGACTGTCTGCATTTGATTAAACTGTGTTCTACCTGAATGTCATAATGTGAGAGGGTTATTTTAAAAAAATGCTGGTGGTATATTTATTATAAAGGTGGCAATGGACACAGTAACACATGATACTGGACATTATTGTTTTTACTAGTTATTTGTATGAAGTATTTACAACAGGGCTAAGCAACACAGTTCTGATGTCAGATTTCCTCCTAGGTCTCCTTCCCAGTGACTCCTACCTCTCTCTTTTCTGCTTCATCCTTTCTTTATATCTCCCTCTAGTTTCTGGCTTGATGTGTGTTGTGTAAAAAATAAAGGACTGAACTTTACATAGTGTGCTCAGTGTTGCTTGAATATTCTCCTTACAACCAAAACATTTATCATTTCTCCATTGAAGGATGAATCTCTCTCAGGGTCTGAGTTTGCCACCCAGGAACTAAGGCTTCTCTATTGACAGCTGACTCCCTCTGCTCCCTCCAGGATCTTTATTATTTTATTTATTTATCGTATTTATATCCCGCACCCATCTCCCACAGAGGGACCCAGCTGACACCTGCAGCCAACCAAATCCATCCTTCCCATTCTTGGGTCTTCTGTGGAGCTTTCACACCACTAGGTCTTTACTTCCCTTCTAAGAATGTCACTCTGGACTGTTCTTTTCACTCTAAACAGGAACCAACAAATGTTCAGCACACTTCAATTCTCTGTCCAACTTCTCTCTTTCCAGCTTTTCTGTTTACTCCATTTACTGTTTTTTTACCTCCACTTCTCTTCACTCTTCTTCTCTTTGTCCATTTTTTTATTATACTAACAGTAAATCCTACAGTAACTTAAAAGATGGATGCCCCCCTCTACTTGAATACCCAACACCTGTGAACTTTGTTATATGGGACACCTGCCATAAAATCTCCCCACACCAGCCATGGCTAGCAGCCGGGACAGCTCATCAAGCCTCTTAATAGAGCAGCTGCCCTTCTAGGCCAGAATAGAGGGGGGGGGGGGTGTTTTTCTCCTTTTACTCACTCAGCAGCAGCCATGCCAAGCCACTCAAATCCATAGGCTAACATTAACAAAGAAAGCAGCTGCTATAATTGTACTTTCATGCATTTAGAGTCTTGTTAAGTATTTCAGGGTAACATTGCATTGCAAAATAAGAGCTTAAAATGTTTCAAATGAAACATTCCATTAAAAGTCTAAAGCTCCCTTTAAAAGGATTTAAAAATAATACTTTAATACTCTTTTAAAGAGTGTTCTATTTTTGTTCGAATTGCTGAATTTATTTTGCCTGCTGTACTTTAAATTCTTTAATACTACAATAGTGTATTTAAGGCAGAAAAGTCTAACAAAAACATGATCTCATACTTGATTTCATAGGGAGTCAAGTTATATTGCATAACACTGAAAAAAAAAAAGAAACAGTGACAGTATTTGATTGGGAACATGAAAAATATGCAGCAATGATGAAACTAAGAGTATATACAGAAGCTTCTCTAAACAAGAATACACAGAGAGAGACAGACAGACAGAGAGACAGAGAGAGGGAGTGAGGGAAATTAAATGTTTATATTTGGTTTTTAGAGTTATGTTAATAAATGTTGTAAACTGAAATAAAAAGGGTTTGGAAATTACTTGTTATCTTTTCATTATTTTTAGTATTTATTAATTTAGAGGGGATTTGACACTACATTCAAAGATTTATGCAGACAGACAGATAGACCAAAACAATTCAATGTAGTTTGTCTGGAATAGTTAACTTTTGTTATATTGAGCAATTATTAAATAACTTTAACTTATTTAACTTATTCATTTTCTCTTCTAGAATTATCTGTTTCAAATAATTTTTGAAAGATATTTTTGGAACTGTAATCACAACATAAATAGAAATAGTAATTCTAATGACTGTATTCACTGGACAAAATAAAAGACAATCAATGCCCTGGTAGTTTGTAACCACACATTCAAGTGTGCAAGAAGCAGTACATTACTTTTGTGACTTCTAGAAAACTGGTGTGTGTGTGTGTGTGTATGTGTGTGTATATATGTGTGTGTGTGAGTGTGTGTGTGTGTGTTACGTTTTTGAGCTGATCAATAAATAAGTCAGGGAGACTAGTATAGATCTATTTCGAGCTTTTTAGCTCTCATCAGCTAGCCATACCCTTACTGGGATTCGAACCGGGGCTGTATTATACGTAACCAGGGCTGTATTTGAACCATGGCTGTATTATACGTAACACACATATAGAAAAATTACACAACGGAAATCATGGCTTTCTGTCTAGATGGTCTCTGGTGATGAGCCGAAAGGCAGAAAAGGAAACAGTATGTCTCCTCCCTTAATTGGGGCCCTGACAGGGTGTTGTGGAACAATTATATATATATATTTGTTTTTGTATATATATATAACGTTTTTGAGCTGAGCAATAAATAAGATGTTGTGACACGTATGTATGTATGTATGTATGTATATATATATATTTGTGAGTTGATGAAGTGGATATATTGTTACAGCTTCCTGTTAGGCCTATTCAAGGGAGGAGACAAACTTGTCATCCTTCTCTGTCCTTCGACTCAACCTAGAGACCATCCAGACAGAGACCTATTAAATTGCTGCTGTCTTTTTAGATATGTGTTAAATTTCTTTAAGGGATGATTAATAATAATTAATTAAGAGACCAGGATGGATCTTGTGAGTTGCTGTATATATATATAGAAACTTAAGACTCATTTGTTCCATCAAGCCGGCTTGGCCTAATTTATGCTTCTTGCCACAGTCTGTAATATAAATTGTTTTATTCGGTTTTTAATGGGTTACAGTTTTTAATGTTTATAAATTCGTACAGGGTTATTTAATTCAATTTTAATTTTGTATGCATTGTTATGTTTTTAGAAGTTTTAATTTTCCTGTACACCGCCCCGAGTCCCTTCGGGGAGAGGGGGCGGTCTAGAAATTCAATAAAATAACTAAATAATAAATATACATACACACGCATATATATATACATATACGTGCATATATATACACACACATAATTATGCATAATTGTGTGTGTGTATATGTATACATACACACACAATTATTAAAAGACAATCTCAATACCTCACACATGCCAAAATGAGGAAGACCCTTTTTGGTCTTTAAACATGTTTAGCACATATGTAAAGCATATATAACACATCTAAGATTACATGGTCATTCTGTGATTAAAAAATACAAACCTATTTGTCCCTATTTGTTTGTATAGCATATCTTTCTCCAATAAAGTTTTTTTCTGATTTGACTCAAAACTGAAATTTTAAAAATGATTGTTGGTATTGTAATTGAATATCAGTGTAGCTAGGTAACCAAAAGCACTGTCTTTATCAATCATACTAAGCAAATAAAGTACATTATGACTTAGCATGCTGTGTGAACTCAACCAATTGTTGTTTATTCAAAATACCAGGATCACTTAGGTAGCATCACCTAGCAACCTTGGCTCAAAACCACACCTGATTAGCCTAGTGTAGAAGATCGTTAGCGAATATCCTCGCCGTAAGTTATACGTGTAAAACACACAAGCGCGCGCACACACACAACCTTAGAAGGCAGCAGTAAATTGCTTCTCTAATATTGCCAAGAAAACTACATGCCCATATAATCACCCACAGGAGCCAAATACAGCCCAAAGAAACCAATGCTTTCAAATTATATTGTAGTTAAACTACAGCTTAGCAACGTTGTATTAACCCAGCCATTTCCGTTTATAAACTCTTTTATCTGTCATCCATCCATAACTTATTCAATAAACCAATATTAAACCAACCATTATGAAAACATTAACATTACTCCAATTCCGTGCTCACCACTATAAATATTTTTTCTACCAGCCATGGGACTGTTTATCTTTTGGTGGGGAGGAAGTCCCAGCAAAACCACATATTCGCAGCGCAAACTGGGAGGCAGTTCAGACCAATAGGCGCTGCCCATTGGCTTTCTGAGGCGGAGCTTCCGGGGTCACGATTAAGAGGTAGCGGTTTCCTTCTGGTCGGCCAAAAGGGCATATAAGGAAGTCCCGTCCGGGCCTCAACCATTATCGTCAAGCGGTGTTGGGAGGAAGAGTTGTAAATAAACACTGTGGCCCGGCGAGGAAGGGCTGCCAAGCTGGACAAGACGGGTCGGATACATCATTAGAAGAAACGAATAAGCTGCGCAACAAAAATTTAGATCGTGGCCGACTGACTTGTTTCCCTCGGGTAAGTACAGGGACATTGAACTGGACGGGAAGAGAATGGATTATCCCTGAGATCTAGAACATTAGGAAAGATGCAGCACGGACCTCAAAGTAAATTGAAGTATCATGTTATTTTATATCTATATATCTATGTCTGTCTGTCTATGAATCTAAAACACAGTATATCGGATAAGATTCAATCTTAGGCTGAAACACGAGTTGTCTACTTGTTATAGTTTAAATATTTCTTGTTAGCATCTTTAAATTTTGATTTTTGTGTTATATATCACTGTGTAAATATCTCGTTCCCATTGAAAAAAAGTGATATATGTTAAGTGAGCATGTACTGTCTTCTGTAATTGTAAAATTATATAGATGATACTTTCCACTCATTTCTGCTATAGATTTTTTACATGAAGTGTTTCAGTGGCTGCACTGAATTGTCATTATGCAGGTTTCTTCAAAATTATTTGTTCACTATACTGATTGAGTGATTATAAGTCCCCAAATTAGCGTCAGCTTTTAGTGGTTACTTTGATAGATTTTCTCCAGCAAAAACATCCTGAAACTAATTTGTGTCTTCCCACTTTTATGTCCTACTGATATTTGAGTTCATACATTTCCTTTAAAGTGAAGCACTTTTAATTGCTGTAATCTCTCTTTCAGGACTATCACATAATCTGATGCAGTTCTCCCCTGGATATGGATCACATCCTCAAAACTATAAAGCTCCCTCAGGAAATTTTTCACAAGTGCCCAGTAAAGCGATTCCTTCACAGCTGGAAAACTATTATGGTGCAGATTATTATTCTCCCCAATGTTCTGTACCAGCACAAAATGCTAATGTCTCTTCTGTGACACCGAAGATGTTAAATTCACAGGGATCACAACACTTGTACAATAGAGCACCTCATAATGCAGAACCACCAGGACCTTTCCAAGGAACAGTACCTCCTGCATCCCAGTTGCATGCCAGCATTTCACAGTCATATTCTTCATTTACTGGTCCCTACAACAATTCCGTCTTGCATTCTGCCAGCTCTTCTGTTCCATCTCAGGGATTTGTTGCTTCCTCTAGTCATTATCCCATGCCGCCTGTGTCCAGTGCTGCATACCCTAATGTTGTATATCCTCCCATGTCCACTGACAATCCATATGGGCAGATGCCTAGTGCCCAGCCTGTGATGGCACATGGCCATTTGAATGCAGCAGGTGCTTATTGTAATCAAACTAGAGCCCCACCTATAGGACAACCTAGATTTCCTTTGGGCTACACTTCTGCATCATGGAGTGCTCCAGAGCTCCACTTGGCTCAGGGGAATCATGGCAGCTTTATGGGATCTCTTCCTGAAGCAAACAACACAATGAGAACAGGTATTGCACAGAGAAATTATATATGACATAAAATACAAATATGCTTAAAATGAATTGACTGTTGTACATAATATGTGCAAACTTAGGAAGCTAAATGTTTTTACAAAAACGCTTCATATTTTCAATATTTTTTCCTCCTCTCTAGTTTGCTTTTTCTTTCTGAACTATAATATAAACCAAGTAGCTTGGTGCTGTTAAAATAAATTCTTGTCTTATGTGTTTGGTCTATTTATATCACCCAAATCTTTAAAAGAATACAAATTATTTACAGGATTTTAATAAGCGATATGTTGCCTATAGTAGGCAACGCTGTGTATTCTCAGACTACTTTTACTTTATTGCTTCTGTTTTTAAAACTGGAAGCTGATTCTTCATTTTCTTACTGATATTAACGATCCTCAATAGGTTAATTCGTTTTTCAAGTTTGATTCCAAACGTCCATTCAGTGTTTGGATGTCTGTAAGCAAATACAAATAGATAGTCCTTGAGTAAAAGTTGACAATTGAGGCCAAAATTTCTACTGCAAATGAGATATTGTTAAGTCAGTTTTGTCCCACTTTATGACCTTGTTTGCCATAGTTCTTAAGTGAATCATTACAGTTGTTAATTTACTAACCCAATTAGTTATCTGGCTTCTTCATTGATTTTACTTATCAGAAAGTTGCAAAACTTTAACATGACCCTGGGAACCTGCAACCGTCATACATATGAGTCAGTTGCCAAGCAACTCAATTTTGATCACTTGACTGTGAAGATGTTGCAATGGCCATAAGTGTGAAAAATGGTCATAAGTCATTTTCTCCCCACCTCCATTGTAAGTTTGAACTCGCAAATGATTTTGTTGTAAATCAAGGACTGCCTGAATAGAAAGCAAATATGTATAATGAAGCAAATTAGTAATAAAAAGATTCATAGAAGTCCCACACATATTTTTCAACTCTTCGAAAAATTCTTCATTTCTTTATTATATTCACCTATTGTAGGGGTGTGAAACTTGCAGCGTCACGGCAGTGTCACGTGATGTATTGCAACTCCCCCCCCCCCTTTGCTAAACTGGGTGTGGGTGTGGCCAGGGAATGCTGTGGCCAGCCCATGGGCCTTGAGTTTGACAGCTCTGATCTATTGTGATATAACAGGCATCAAGAATTAGACACTGAGTATAATCAAAGTAGGTTCAGTTATTAAGACGAAGGTTCCTCACTCTTCTCTTTCATGAGAATAAAAATTACATTGTAAATATGGGATTTGTCATCTTTGCTTGTTTTTCTTGTATCATTTAAGACTTAGACAAACTTAACAAACTATAGTAATAGGTATATTGTAAATGACCCTAATTTTATTACAAACCTTTGAATCCGTTATCTGCAGGCTTCTGTTTCTGCCATTTTACAATACAATACAATACAATAGCAGAGTTGGAAGAGACCTTGTAGGTCTTCTAGTCCAACCCCCTGCATGGGCAGGAACCTTATACCATTTCAGACAAATGGCTGTCTAACATCTTTTTAAAGACTTCCAGGGTTGGGGCATTCACAACTGCTGGAGGCAAGCTGTTCCAGAGGTTAATTGTTCTTACTGTCAGGAAATTTCTCCTTAATTCTAAGTTGCTTCTCTCCTTGGTTAGTTTCCACCCATTGCTTCTTGTCCTGCCCCCAGGTGCCTTGGAGAAAAGTTTGACTCCCTCTTCTTTGTGGCACCCTCTGAGATATCGGAAGACTGCTATCATGTCTCCCCTGGTCCTTCTCTTCATCAAACTAGACATACCCAGCTCCTGCAGCCGTTCTTCATATGTCTTAGTCTCCAGTCCTCTAATCATCTTGGTTGCTCTTCTCTGCACTCTTTCCAGAGTCTCCACGTCTTTTTTTCAGAAATTGCATTCTTTATCTGTTTTTAAATGTCCAATTGCTGTCACTTTGAAAATGATTTGTAAATTAGCATAAGTAATCCATCCCTTCTAATGTATACTCCCCATGTTTGATTTTTCAGGGTCACCACATTATGTACATCAGAATATCCAATCAGTAAAACCTAACCAAGGAGTGGCTTCACCTGCAACTTCTTCAGTTAAAACATCTATTGTAGAGAAGACAGGAAAGCCCATCACTTCATCTTGTCTTACACAGTCATCAGATTCCTTTCTTCATGAAGGTATATAAATTGACTTTATAAGAAAAAAAAATCTTCTCCAAATTATATTTTAATAAAGCAGTCATTAGTTGGTATGGGTAATCCTGAAAGCAGTGTATTGGCCTGTAATTTTAATATTTGTAAGGCTTAAGTTCTAATTTAACTATAGTCCATGTTTTATAATACATAAATAATGTATGTAACTTATGCTATTGTAAGCTGCCCAGAGTCACTTGGGACAGTGAGATGGGCAGCATATAAATTTAATTAATAAATACTACCTATTTAATTAAAATATAAGAGCCTGCAATTAATGCACGACAGCATTTGTCTTCTCAGAGTTGCAAGTTATAGAGTGAGAATCAAGTTGTCCCAATGGTGATCTTTTGTTTAAATATTGTCATAATGCATGATGTATTTTTAGGAGGATGTACACATTTATTTATCAAATTTATTTGCTGCCCATCTCACAGTTCAAAGTGACTTTGAGCAGCTTAGAGCAAGATAAAACATACAAACCTTTGACGATTGTAAGTATAAAAACAGATTAAATTACAAAAATTAAATTTATTTTCATGTATGTACAGAATGTTCTGGGCAAGACAGTACAGAGGTTTTCAGGTGGCCCATGCTTAAACCCCAAATGTCTGTTTTTGGACCCAGATCAACCCATATGCGTTTTTTTATTTTCAAGTGGAAGCCAATATCTGTTTGTTGAGCGTTCTGAATATTTTACTCTCCTTTAATTACTATAGTTGGAAAATGTCTTTTGTTCTTATTCCTGTTGTTGTTTTAATTCTCCTGTTTTAACCATAGTAACAGATGAGATCAGTCATGTACCTGTTTCTGTTTAGCTTTGGCCAGAAGTGATATATAATGTCTGAATTTGGAAGTAAAACAATAGGATTTCAAGGAGCGCATAGCACAGAGAGAATTAATATGTCATTGGACAAAATCTTACTCTTAGAGAAAAAGTAATTGCTGTGGGGGCCATTAGATTCAGTGCTGGACTGGAGCTTACATCCAGTTGGCAACTGAAACTCTTATGAACCAGTACTGCAAGATTTCTGTTGAAATGTGGAGACCTGAAGAGATCGCTGACTAATTAAGGTTTACATGTCTCAACATCTGATGCCTCAGAACATCCACAAATCAGGAAGAATCAGGAAGCCTTTGTATGTGTGTAGTGAGTATCATCTCCAAAGGAACTCAAAGTTCCTCAATTGGTAGGAGAAAAAAAGCATGTCCTGAGTTCACATGCAGACTTAGCCTCAGTAAACTCATCCATCTATTGTCTTTTTTTACTCCAAGGTTCTGTGCTAATAACTTACTTTGGTATGGTTACGTGTTTAAGAATTGTTGACTTTGTTATTTATTCATCATTGTGTTCTGCGCATTTGTTTGAGAAGACTTCAGAGACAGCTGCCAGGAAGAGGTGGTTGGGTTGAGGCTACTACATCAGGCCTCCAGAGCAGCCAATAAATAGTAAGCAGAGGATTAGTTTTACTGCATCTTTTGCTGCTTTCTTGTGGTTGTCCAAGTTTTTGTGACCCAAGTGGCTTATGTTTTTCATGGGTAAAACATACATAGCTATTCTGAGATTAGATCCTGTTGAAACATAATGGGTAAATCATTTTAGTTTCTGTTTTTGCTAAACAACTAGCCCCACAGAGGGGCAGAACTTCCAAATTTCAATGTTTTGTTTTGGGTTTAAGGTATACAATATACTGAAGAAATATGGAAGGACGTTGTATGGTAATAATAGTTTAATTTCTATTGGTTAGTAAAAGCTCTCAGGAGTCATTCTGATTGTTATCACATGTTTATACCTTAGTAATATGTTTAATAATATGCCCAACAATTTTAAGATCGATTCCCAATGGAAAGCCAAATGAGTCACTGAATGCCCAGACACAGATAGACCTATAAACACCCCACAAAAAGGAGCCAAGCTTTGGATTGTCCCTCAGCAATGGACAATCCTGAATAGGTTTCACACCTCACATAAGCTGAGGGCCTGCATCGATCCAGTATCTGATTTTTTTTTCATATAAACAATTCTGCACTTCAATGATTAGATGGCCTAGATGTTGGTATTACACTTAATAAATAAATAACTTTAGTAAAAACTATTGTTAGTTAACCAATTTCATTGTAATTTTAGTACAATGACAATAAAGATTATTAATTAATTAATTAATTAAAACTCTCAATTGTTCGGTTATTCAGTCACTTCTGACTCTGAGACTAGATGAACTTCTTGTCCAGATTGTCTCCTCATAACATATTTTTTAAAGTCTTATAGGCTTTGACTTGTGTCATCAATTTTGTCAACTTGTTTTCTAATGACCTCTTATTATTGCTTTCAAATGATTTCTGTACCTCAGGGTTTTTTCATTTATATCTGCCATTTCTTTACATATCTAAAATGTTTAAGTCTTATTTCCATTGAGCTTCCATTGAGCAGTCTGAGTTTGCATCATGGAGTATTGAATGATTTGTTCTTCTGGTCCAAGTTATTCTCAAGAATTTTATTTAGCTTTTTTATGGTCTACATTTCACAGCCACAAGTTTCAAGTAGGAGAACCATGAAATTGATAGTATTTACTTTTGTTATTAGCGTGATGTCTCGGGGGTTACATTTGGTCTAAATTTTTCGCTACAAATGGCTGGTACATAATCAACACATAACCAAGGGTATTTGGAAAAAGATAATTTGAATGTTGGTCATATCTTGAAACATGTTTCAAAACATATATCTGTTTTAAATGTATAAGTGTAGCCTCCTTTCATAAAAAGTCGGGTATACTTTATGCATTCTACTTGCTATAATTAGAAGGATTTATCAAAACAAATTTCATTTCCATTGCTGACAACCCCATTTCCTGTCCTTTCCTACATCCTAATTTGAATATACAGAAAATGATTGTTTCTGTATAATGAAAGTTGTAAATTTCCAATGTAATGTTATGTGAAAATGAGGGCACTTTGGAGATTAAGGAAAATACAAGGATTTAAAAATAATCACATTGAAAATGCATTTTAATGATACCAAATTGTTCTATGTAATAGTTGATGACTGCTGATTTCCAATTAGGAAAAAATAATTTAAAATACTTCCTGAAGGAGATTTTGGTGTATTCTTGAGTCCCCCCCCCCCCCCTTAAATTCTCTGGCTTGCTCGTCAGGCTCCTCCTTGCTAGCTTCCAGTTTCATGCACAGATTTTATTTTTTTTATTTTTTTATTTTTTTCACATTTATAACCCGCACCCATCTCACCATAAAGGGACTCGGGGCGGCGAACAGAGATTTAAAATCAATTATACATAAATACAAAATATTATTAAATAATAACGAAATTAAATCACTATCCTGCTTAACTTAAAATAAGTTTAAATTTAAACCCAAATTACAGATTTGATTTGTTATAAAATAATGGGTGTGGAATAGATCATGCTAGGCCGGCCAGATGAAAGTTTTTTTTGATATTGAAAAAGTTTTATTGGTTTTACATTTTTCTATAGGGTAGGGTAAGGGATACAAAGAAATTTTGAAAGCATTCACGTCAGAGTCGTCGGCCCTTCCGAGACCTCAAAATACACAATAAAAAAATAACAAAAAAAAAGCATTTTTCATAACACTACAAGGTAAAAGCAAGTACATATACCTAAATTCTCAGTTCCATGCTGTCAGACATTTACAATAAATCCAGAAAATATTATACAAAATTGTTCAGAAAAATCAAGGCAAAGTTATTTTTTCGATCTAAGTCTCTTGGCTATTGTATCTTCTTTTTCTCCTCCCTGGCCCCCAGCGGGCGGGGCCGTGGCCCCCTCCCTCCCCCCTGGATCTTCCCCCAGGGCAGAGGAATGTTTTTTAAGAAAGGCTTCCGCCTCAACAACTGTTTTAATCCTCACTCTTCCTCCTTCCCAGAACACCAGCATCCCTTCGGGTGTCACCCACTTGAACCAAATCCCATGATCAAACAATGTTTTAGACAAGAAGGAAAATTTCCGTCTTGCATCTCGAATCTTTCTAGGAATCTGCTTCAAGATAGTGACCTTTTTGTGTTGGTAAATTAAAGGGTTCTCTCTCTGCGCCCTCAGGATTTCCTCTCTGGTTGACCTTCTAACAAATTTCACATGTATCTCTCTAGGCACTTCATTTATCCTGGCATATGCTGAGTTAATTCTATAAGCTAGGTCAATGTCCCCCCTGATCTCATCTTTAGGTTTTTGTAAATAGTCTGCTAAAATTGTGCTCATAAGATCAGGGAGGCATTCACCAGATTCCTCTAGAACGTTCTGAAATCTCAAAAAATATGTCATTCTTTCCATATCAATCCTAGACACATGCCCATCTATTTCCCCAACCTCTTTAGTAACATTTTTAATCTCTCCCTTAACCCCCACCAACCCCCCTTGCAATTCTTCAGTCTTCTGTGTGTTTTGCAGCACCTGGTTCCTGGTATCCAATAGCTCCTTCTTGAAATTGATGTTTTCAGCCCTCTGGGCCTGAATTTCATTTACCAAAGTTTGTATAACAGTTTCAAGAGAAGCCAGCCGTTGTTCTAAACTTGCCAGTGCTGTTTCTTGAGCCATGATTATCTGTTAAAGTCAGTGCCAGCCAAAATGGCGTTTTCAGGGTGGGGCTGGTGAGACTAGCCGGGAGCCAAAAATTCAGATCAAGGTTGGAACGTTGTAAAATTCAGAAACCAAGAGAGAGACAATTTTCCAGCTCAATAGTTATAATAACGAAGGTAATCCAGAAAGGAATCACAAATCCAACAAGAAAAAAAATTCTTCATTAATATCCAGAGAGAGTCCCACTTGTAAAGAGACGCTGGGAATTTTCCATGATTAAAATAGTCAGGCAGGGACAGAGAGAAGCCACTTTCCACCGCCCATCTCAGAGCCCAGAGGAGAGAGTAGAAAAATAAATTCTTTATAACCAGCCAGACCTAGAAACAATATTGCAAGTAGCCGCATTCCACTTTCCCTTGTTAGAGACAGTCCGGATTTAAGATTTCCGCTTTCTCTTCCAGAGAAGCCATTTTTAAGTGCCGCTTAAGTCCGAGGGGTTTTTTTTGAAAACAAACACCCCCTCCCAGTCCGTTCAGCCTGGCTGGCAGCAAGGAAAAAGTCTTTTTAAAACTCACTCTCTCTCGCAGCTGAAGCCCCGGCGAGCCTTCTGATCTCCTCCGCTCAGCCCTCTACATTAAAGTGAATGGCGCCGACAGCCGTTGGCGAAGGGAGAACCCCCCGCAGCATGTTCCTCCTCACCTAGGTCGCGGAGGGGATCGCTCTCCCCACCGCCGTGAGGAGAAACGTCTCCTCCGAGCCGACCCTACGGGAGACCTCCGGTAACCGGAGTGTCTCGCCCCCGTGGGGGGGGGCAGAAAAGGCAACAAAGCGGCGAGCGAGCCCAAGGCTCGCACGTCGCCGCTGGAGCCGGAACCGGAAGCCGAAAGTAATAAGTTTTTAGGTGCCGGCGAAACAAGCGGAGGTCTGTGATGGAACGGAGGTCGGAAGGTAGGCCATTCCAAAGGGTAGGGCCCACCACAGAGAAGGCCCTTCCCCTGGGAGCCGCCAACCGGCATTGTCCGATGTTCATGAATTAATGTTATTGTTTGTTTAATAGTTTTGTAGATGCTATATTCCCAAACTGTCAATTGCTATAAGTTGTTACTTGCAAATAAAAGCCCAGGATCATCTCTAAGACCATATATATATAGGTTTTTCCATGTCACCTCATTTTTTACACCAAGCTTTGGTTATTAGCCTGATACAGTTTCTTTTACTCTTAGATGGAATTAATTGAGTTGATGTAACTTTAAGGTTTATTCAGATGTGTTCGGTGATCCATGGCTATCCATCTACATTCTTTAAGAATTTTTAAAAGAAGACTTTCTCAGTTATCTTGATCAAGAAATCACCCGAAGCTTTGCTGAAATGCTTCACTTCTTTTCTTTGCATATAAATGTAAAATAAAATCACCATTTAAAGTATCATTTTTGAGGGGCGGGGGAGAGGATTGAAGGAAAGTGAGAAGAATCTTCAGTCTTCGGAAGCTGTGGAATTGTTTTTGATTATAAGATTACCTAGGATCTCTTGCAAAAAGTCTTACACTGTCTGGTTTTGAAACTAGATAGGCTTTAATAGTGAGTTACTTCTAAGACAATAGATAATTGAACTTGAAAAAATTATCCTGGTCTCTGTGCCAAGACTGATGGATTAACATTGCTGGTTAATCTTTATTATTTATTATTCCTTTCATTGATATACTATTACCTCCCAATGGTTTTCAGTCATAAAACAAAACACAGTATAATTCAAAAGTCACTGTACTATTGAACATAAACCAGAAGCAATAAAAATGGTTAGATCAGTGTTTCTCAACCTTGGCAACTTTTAAGTTCTGTGGACTTTAATGCCCAGAATTCCCCAGCCAGATTCAATGCTGGGAGGTGATGTTTACATATTTTTAAAATTGTCAAGGATGAGAACCACTGGTTGATACTTCTACATTCAAGAGCGGTGATTTCTCAATGTAACTCGATAATTAAGAAACAATTTTGACTTCTTAAATTCTCTAATGATGGGTAAATTGTGTTCTGTCATACTACTAAGTTTCTCTGCCTGTTACTAACACCACAGCATTCCAGAACTGGTGGTTAACTTCTATAAATGGAACTTCTCCGGGGTTAACTAGGTTGCTCTTCATGTTAGTGTCCTTCGTTGTGCTTGGATTGGTGTTACTTCAATGCTTTTTATTCGTGCTTTCAATTTCTTGCCTTTCCTGTATGTTTGACTCTGGTATTTGTGCTTTCCACTTTTACAGGCATGCAGTATGGTGGATATGTTAATAATCAAGCTAGCTCTTCAGCAACTCCCTTGTCATCAAGTTCAGATGATGAGGAAGAGGAGGATGAGGATGAGGAAGCAGGTCTGCTTTAGCTTTGCACCAGTATTTCTAACTTTTCACTTTTGATGGCATTATTCCATTTCTTCAGTACAAGTAATTCAAACAAACTATCATTTTGGAGCCTAAATAATATGCATTTAAGAGTTGAAAAAAAATTGTACAAATGATGCCAGAGCTTCATTATTGAATTATTTTACATGTTTAGATAGAGGTTAGTCACATGTAATTGAACAGAGCTTATTTCAGTATAAGTGGCTATAGAAATAAGCATCTCCTTCATTAGAAATAGGTTTACAGTATTTTATGAAATATGTGTAGTTTGGAGATGTTTTTTTTAAAAATATCCTTTCTTTCTTCCTTTAGCATCACAGTAAATACTAAATACACATTGCTTTCCCATTATGGAAACAGACTTTCCATCTTACTGCCAAGGCAAACATTGCAATATGATATTGTTAGCCATTGCCAATACATTACATTCTGCCTTTCCTGACAGAGAGACAGTGCCTATATCATGTGTAGATTATTTCAGTTTTAATAAATTTAGGCAAGCAAACTTGAAGATGAGAAAAACAAACTTGAAGATGCTTGAAATCAAAAGATGATTGACTAAAGCTTTATCTTTAAAAAGTGTATCTACAACATAATTTAAAATAAGAAAACAAGCTTTTTTTTTAAAAAAAAGTAAAGAAAAATTAAAACAATTTTTATTTTAAAAAAGGAAGAGTATTATTAAATCATATACACCTATGTGTAAATATTTTGTATAGACTGCCCCAATATGTATGGCAATATTGCCAACTTACCATGTACAAATGTGCTTTCAATAATATCCTAAAGATTTTGAAATTTCAGTGCAATTCTCAAGCTAAAATTGTTCTGTTTTCACTTACACACAGGTTTATTCTCTTTCATAATAGAATGTCAAAGTTTAGGCACTGTCATTTTCCTTGTTTTATGTCATATAAAATGCTATGAATCACCAATGCCAGATGCTAATATGTAGGGACACTTTTACAAAGTTATATAGTGCAATTAATTTCCACAATCCATTTAAAAGAATTGAAAATCGATATGAATTATTGACCAGCTTGTTTAATATACTCAATCTCATGTACATAGTAGATGCTAAGAGAGTCAAGTTATTTACAAATCAAGATTACTGTGAAATTTCTATTCCAACTGCTGTGGTCATCATATTTCTTAAAATTGGTATAGTAATGGGATAGTGTTCCATCTTCTAATATTCTGATTATTGAAAGACTGAATAAAAAGCACAAATGAATTACAAAATATATTCATAATTGAGGTGGGATAGCTATAAGATTGTCCTACCTCAAACATTTTATCCAATTGCTTGGAAAGTTGGAGAATTCAATATACAGTGTGAGAATTTTTCTGGAGTACTACAAATGTATTGGAGATTTTTTTTAAACTTTGGGAATCTGCTGAATTGCAAAAGTCTGATATAAATACTGGAATGTTGATACTGAAACCTAATTTTTAATTTGGTTTTCAGTTTTATCTTTTTGCTGAAACCCATCTGGCAAATGGCAGGTAGTATTGACTCACCTTCTACACAGCAGATGTGTAATATCCCAGTATAATAAACAATTGTTATACATCGGACATCTTTTGGAATCTTTGTAAATTTCTAGGAAGTAGTAAAGGTCATTTGAGTTCAATAGGACTTACTTCCTGGTAACTCTTTATAAGAAAGCAACCTTTGAGTTGAATGCTTCTGTCATAATTAGTCCAGTAACGCCTGTAAATGGTGATTTTTAGCATAATCTTTTGAGGTATATAGCCCACCAACCTCTTCAGGCATCTGTTTGTGTCCAATTTTCTCTGCATGTTTATATTTTGTTTTGTGGACCTAATGGATGGAAGAACATGAGTAGTTCAGATTAATGTTTTAAACATAATCATCCCTGATCTTTTGCACTTTTAACAAGACTCGGCAAAGAGCACAGTATGGTTTGCAATAGTCATAAGGCCCCCTCCTCTGCCCAAATTTTTCCTTCAACAGAAAAATCTTTCATTGGATGAAAGAAAATTTTGGAGCCCCTTTGTGTGTGTGTTGTTTGCTGCACATTTATTGCAACAGAACTTCCTGCATGGATTAACACCATTGTGTTTTTGGTCTATAGTTACTTAATATCAAAAAATGCTTGTGTTTGTATTTCATAACATGACCATGAAATGTCTCTTCGTAAAGGAGGTTATTTGAATATGTATAAGGACGTAAGTAAATGCACTAGGAAAATCCTTTGAAAAAAAGTCCTTGATTATCGTTTTTCTCATAGTTATTCATTTGCAAATGCTTCCAAAGCGTAACAGGTTTTATTGCCCTTGTTCATCTTTGCAAGTGATTCTCTAACTCAGAAGGTTCTGAATGGAGAGACATAATATATAGATACTATCTTAAAACTTAAAACAAGAATAAACATGGCTAAGTTTTCATATTATTGCTTTTTTAATTGGCTTTCCCCATGTTACCTTTTTAATGTACTTGAACAGTTGCTAATGTATTGGTTCAGTTGACTTCAGCTGTTCTTTACAAGTAGGTTTTCTAGTAACTTGTGAAATTACCCATAGATTGCAATTCCCCTTAAGATCTTTACAGTTTTTGTAGCAGATAGTATTATGCATCTATTAGCATGCACTTATTATCAGTTGAATGTCTGTATTTTCTTTCTAGCTATTGACAGCTCTTCCACTACTAGCAGTGCATCTCCTGTTCTCAACAATTACGACGCCCTTGAAGGTGATGGCTATCCAGGTGAATTGTGTTCTGTTTAATAATTAATACTATCAGTACCACTTTTTAAAAATCAACTTACAGTAATAAGGCCAGCCACATACAGTTGTGTTCAAAATTATTCAACCCCCAATGCTGTAAAGGGGTTTAAGGAATTTAGTGTACATTTGTAATTGTATTCAGAATGAAATCCTACAAGGACTTTTTAAAGAACCAAATGCAACTAAAATGACATCAATTGTTTTTGTAATACAGTAGTAAATGTTTCTTTTGTGATTTCTTCATTGACACAATTATTCAACCCCTTAAAGACTACCACTCTGAAGAACAGAGGTTCATTCAGGTGTTTTCGATCAGGTATTGAAAACACCTGTGGATGTCACCGAGCAGCAATCAAGCATAATAAGCACCAATTAGGCAGCTTTAAAATGACTGTGATACTCAGCTCCTTCTAGACATTTACTGGTGTGGTTACAAACATGGTGAAGTCAAGAGAATGGTCCAGGAAGACAAGAGAAGAGGTGATTTCTCTTCACAGGAAGGGCAATGGCTATAAGAAGATTGCAAAGATGTTAAACATACCAAGAGACACCATAGGAAGCATCATTCGCAAATTCAAGGCAAAGGGCACTGTTGAAACGCTACCTGGTCGTGGCAGAAAGAAGATGCTGACTTCGACTGCTGTGCTCTACCTGAAGCGTAGAGTGGAGAAAAGTCCCCGTTTGACTGCTGAGGAACTGAGAAAAGATTTCTCAGATGTGGGTACTGAAGTTTCAGCTCAGACAATAAGGCGCACACTGCATAATGAAGGCCTCCATGCCAGAACTCCCAGGCGCGCCCCCTTGCTGTCTCCAAAGAATAAGAAGAGTCGACTGCAGTATGCCAAAAGTCATGTGGACAAACCACAAAAGTTGTGGGATAGTGTTCTGTGGACTGATGAAACAAAATTAGAACTGTTTGGGCCCATGGATCAACGCTATGTTTGGAGGAGGAAGAACAAGGCCTATGAAGAAAAGAACACCTTGCCTACTGTGAAGCATGGCGGAGGGTCAATCATGCTTTGGGGCTGTTTTGCTTCTGCAGGTACAGGGAAGCTTCAGCGTGTGCAAGGTACCATGAATTCTCTTCAGTACCAGGAGATATTGGATGAAAATGTGATGCAGTCCATTACAAACCTGAGGCTTGGGAGACGTTGGACCTTTCAACAGGACAATGATCCCAAGCATACCTCCAAGTCCACTAGAGCATGGTTGCAGAGTAAAGGCTGGAACATTTTGGAGTGGCCATCGCAGTCACCAGACTTAAATCCGATTGAGAACCTCTGGTGGGACTTAAAGAAAGCAGTTGCAGTGCGCAAGCCTAAGAATGTGACTGAACTGGAGGCTTTTGCCCATGAAGAATGGGCGAAGATATCCGTAGATAGCTGCAAGACACTTGTGTCAAGCTATGCTTCACGTTTAAAAGCTGTTATAACTGTAAAAGGATGTTGTACTAAGTACTAAGATTGAATGTCACTTGGGGGTTGAATAAAACTGATAATGATGTGAGCACAGAAAAGACATTTGTGGTTATTTCATTATAAATGTTATGTTATATTTGTCTGACCTACAAGTGCCTCTTTGATTTAAATGTAAGCAAGATGACTGAATGATCAAAATCAATGTCAAACTGGCCAAAACACTCAATTTCAGTGGGGGTTGAATAATTTTGAACACAACTGTAGCTGTATCAGACCAACCTTTCTGAGACTCAAAAAGTTAATTAGGAATAAAGCTTGTTAATATTTGGGTGGAAGAAGTTCCAGGTCTGTAAGCTAAACTAGGAAGTTAAAAATCTTCCAGAAGAAGACTGTGGCAAAAAAAAAGCTTTGCCAAGTTATATAAATAGACAGAGCAAATTCTTGAAGGAACTAAGCTTGTCATATAGACTTTGTCATGTAAGTCTAATGATACTAGCTCTAGGCATAGGATATTTATGTAACTTTGTCATGGCAGATGAACAGGCATCAGAAATGGAGTCATATTTCCTAATTTTCTCACTCTCTGCTTATCAGCTATGCGTACCAGAGAGAGGGAGGGAGGGAGGCATATTTCTGTGAGGAGAAAAGTAAATAAAAAGCATTTAAAGCTACCTTTCTTTAGGAGGTTTGCCAGCATTATATTCTGTCAGAGTGATCTGTGCAGTTGCGAATCTCATTCCATTCTTTAAAACTTGCAAAGATGGTCATCATCATCACCTGACATTTATAAATATGAACAAGAAATCTAGCTTTCTAGATTAAGAGATATCTCTTTAATGGCCGATGTCAAAGATACTTATTTATTATATTGCCAAAATAGAACCTCAAATCAAATATATTCCATTTATACCCTTACTTTTATCCCATGGAGCTTAAAATAACTTTGTTTTAAGACTACAATTAAATGAAGAGTAAATATGCAATTAAGTAAGTAAAGGGACACGGTGGCTCAATGGGTAAGACATTGAACTTGTCAATCAGAAAACTCAGCGGTTCAGTGGTTTAAATCCCTAGTGCCGCATAACGGAGTGAGCTCCTGTTACTTGGCCCAGCTTCTGCCAACCTAGCACGTAAAAATGCAAGTACAAAAATAGGGACCACCTTGGTGAGAGTGTAACAGTGTTCCCTGCGCCTTTGGCGTTTAGGCATGCTGGCCACATGACCACCGAGACGTCTTCGGACAGCGCTGGCTCTTCGTTTTAGAAACAGAGATTAGTACCGCTCCCTAGAGTTGGGAACGACTAGCACATATGTACAAGAGGAACCTTTACCTTTTTCTTTAAAAATAAAAAAGTAGTTTTGTAAAGTCAACATCCATTAAATATAAAAAAGAATTTGTTCAATTCTTTGGCTTGAAAATATTTAAAATGTGTTAAAATTATTGTTTCAAATGTGTGCATTTGGAAAACAGATGTACAGAATTTGTTTCATTGATTTGTAATCAAATTCATTTAAAAAAATATTCATTAAATGATATACAGCATGTGTAAGTCTATAGTTTTGCTAATAATAAATGTACTATGCTTCTTTATTTGGCTCAGTGTATTTTGATGCTTGTGTTTTATAAGAAAGAAATGTTAACCCTTTTTTCCTGTCTAGAAACATGTTCTGCAGCAAGTAGTCCACCTCCTATTTCCTCTGTTCCTCAGATGTCTAAAGTCTCCAAGTCATTTGGTTGTGGGTATCCTCCTCTTCAGCCAGGATACCAGAATGTGACACCATCTTTGCCATCTCCTGCCATGCAACCAAGTAACTCTGGATATAATTCTGGATTTTCGCAGTACCCACAGGTTAGGAATCCTGAAAACCTTATATCCATGATGAAACTTGCGTCAAATAAATTGAATAAGAAAGAATGTTTCATTATACATGACTAGGCTTAGAATGTAGATGCTTTGGATTAGAAAATTACTTTCTATAGTTCAGTTAAAGAAAAAGGATGGAAGGCTGAGTCAACCTTGAGCCTGGTGAGATTCAAACTGCCAAATTGCAGGCAGCCCAGCCGGCAGGCAACAGAAGTAGCCTGCAGTACTGCATTCTAACCACTGCGCCACTGTGGCTCACTTAAATGGTTCACTTTGATTAACATATGATCAATTTTAAAAAAGCAGTCTTATTCCACCAATTTACAATCTAAAAGGACTGTGTAAGAATGGAAGACAGTTATTTCTTAAAGGGAATTTTTATATGGACATTTGAATGCTTAAAAATGGGAAGAAGCTGATTTTTCAACAAAATTGATAGAATGGCTCTGCTTGTTTTCTTGCTCTGCTGTTTTATGGGGAAAAGTTAGTGGGGGCTAATGCATAAGTTAATTTGGATCCTTAAAGAGCCTAAACTGCAAATTAGACTGCAGTTAAAAGACTTCATTGTCTTTTGTCAGAAGTATCTATATGGTGTCTGAATTGAGCAATAAATTGTAAATTAATTCTTCTCTTTTAGATAAATGAAAATTATATACTTTACTTCAGATAAACTTTATTGCAATTCATATAGAGCATCCATATTTCATATAAAATATTTTTGTCATATTTCTCTTCAATACTGCACTTGAGGCTTAGGAGGCCCATTGAAAATGACTTTGAATGAAATGCTTTGGGGAACAAAAATTATAAGGCACAATTCCATCTGCTGCAGCCTTAAATTCATATGGTCCTATATGCATGTTTTGTTATATTCTGAAATATTTAATTATCCACAAGATAGGCAAGGTTGTAATTTGTTAATATAAAGCATTTTTCAAGTTGTGTTTTAGATGATCTAAGAAAGGGTAGGGGATGTCAAATGCCTCTGAATATTCAAAAACACAAATTTGTACATATTGTGAAGATGAAAATGCTTGTCAGTAGATCTGTGTACATCTAAGTTACATGTGTATGAGTTTGAAAGGCGGTACGGAAAAATGGCAGAGGGAGAGTTGGTAAAAGGTAGTTAGCAGACCTTCTCCATGGATCCAGCAGGACGGCTCAGGAGTGGATATTCACCACTATTACCACCAGGCTTTCATTTTGATTTGAAAATTGGGCAGGGATGGGACAGAATGTTTATCCCTCTGACTTTTGATAAAGGATTGCTTTTGTTCCAGCTCAATTTCTTTTTACTCAGCAGATGATGAACAGCTGTTATGAAGAGGGCATTTTGCTTTAAAGGCGACAGGGAAGGGGGGAATGAGCTTCCACTTAAAGTGGTCTTCTGAATCCAACCCAGACTGGGATGGCAAATTAAGTACTGTGGCATAGAAATAGGAGATGAAGTTCTGGAAAATATTATTGGAGAATATGAGGGAGAGGGTTGAATGTTTATTTAATACTTTTTTTTAAATGCCTTTTTTCAGGTATATCCCACCATGAATCAACTATCAGCTAGTTTGGGAGGACTTGGGATACAGCAGCCAGAAAGTCTGAGACCATTGAATCTTATTCAAGAGAGAAATATTCTACCTATTGCTCCAGTTTCACCTCCTTTGCCTAATCTGAACTCTGATCTGAAAAAATTGAACTGCAGCCCAGAGTAGGTATAACATAACAATTTCTTGCCTGCTTGCAAAAAAATTTAATTTCTCTGAAAAATTAGTTTTAGGATATTCCTGGTTCCATTTTTCAACCAAAGAAATTGAGTCGCTATATAGATACCATGGACATTTTCAGGGAGGCAATGGATGACATTTGTGTGCCTATATAATCAAATACCACAGGTTGCATTGGATGTCAGGACACAAATCTGGAAGGGTAGTATTTGCATAATGATATCACTGCCCAGGTGGTGTCATTTTTATTTCGTCATGTTTTTGTGTGATTGCCACTGATACAAGTCACTTTGAAAACTATTTTGAAAACATTTGACTAAAGGGAATTAAGAATAGTTCTTCTTAGTCTTTCCACATTTTATTCTGAGTCCTGTAGAACAGGGGTCCCCAGCCCCTGGGCCGCAGCCCACTACTGGGCCGTGGCCTGCTCAGAACTGGGCTACATGAGTGGTTGGCTGGTTCATTCAGCTTGATTTGTGCAAATGGTGATCTGGCGCACATGCGCAGCTTGATTTATGTGAGCAGTGGGCTGGTTCCCCTCTCCCCTACCCAGAATGCCAATCTGTAAAGGTTGAGGACTGCTGCTGTAGAATGACAAATAGTGAAGTCAGATATGAAGCTAGTACGTGTGAAGGGAAACGGGAAAAATAATTTCATTGTTATCTATTTCTCAAGTATCTGCGGGATCGGATCCTGCCACATACATCCGCACGGCCGATTCGCTCCCACAGAGAGGGACTTCTCCGGGTGCCGTCCACTAGACTCTGTCAGCGGGCGACGCCCAGGGGAAGGGCTCTCTCTGTGGCGGGCCCAGCCCTCTGGAACGACCTTCCCCCCGACATTAGAACGACCATGGACCTCCGCTCCTTCCGTCTAAAATTAAAAACACATCTTTTCTGCTTGGCCGGCCTAGGGTAGTCTCTCTTCTATAGGGTTTTTAATATATTAATTTATGGGGAATCTTAGTATTTTAATGGGAAATTTTTAGCACAGGAATATCGTTTAATCTGTTTTTAAATATGTTTGTATATTTATTGTTTTTTATCCTCCCTGTGCACCGCTCCGAGTCCCTATGGGGAGAGGGAGCGGTCTACAAATTAAATTTTTTTATTATTATTATTATTATTATTATTATTATTATTATTATTATTATTATTATTATTATTGATATCAATGCTTATTATCAGGTCAAATCTGTCAATGGATTTAACTTTAAAACATAGAATTTCATCTGAGCAAAGAAGAATTAGTACACATATTTTGGTTGGATGAAAATACAAAGCTGCCCAGTGCCACTTGTAACTGCTTGAACAATTGGGGGAGGGGTGTGAGTGTTCCATTCTAAGTTTTTCTCTCTCTCTAAGTATTAAGGTAATGAAGGCAAGTAGTTCTAACGGTCGTTCTGGACATTCGGGCCCTGCTGAAGCAGTTGGGTACTATGGCCAGAGACCCCTCTGTCCAGCTTTGGATGGATATATTTGACTTTCCTTAAAGCTTGAAGTCATTGATTGGGCAAGAGAAGATATATAATTTTGTATTCCACATTCTTGTACCCTGGCTCCTTGGTTTTCAAATGAGATGCAAAAGTTGCTCTCATCAGAAAAGAGGACTTTGGACCACTGTGCTTCATTAAGTCCAGGGTCAACACAGCCGTCTACCAGAAGATTTTGGAGAGATTTTGTATATGTCATAATTTATTTTTATATTTTAAAACATTTGCTCTACTAATAAATTGTCAGTTTAACTTCAGTAGGCTTTCTCCAATACATTCACTATCTCTGGAGTTTCCAGACCACAAGAGAAATGAACATACATGGTTTTTGGCTTGCTTAGGATTTTTGGCAAGCTCTGTAATGTGGTTCTTGAACATTTAGGATTTTGTTTCTATAAAACAATAATTGACGTGTGTTTGTGATTTTTTCCGTAGCTCGTTTCGATGCACTTTGACAAATATTCCTCAGACTCAGGCACTTTTAAACAAAGCAAAACTTCCCTTGGGGTTGCTTCTACATCCTTTCCGAGATCTAACGGTAAAACAACTTTTTTATTGCCACAAGTTTTTATTTAGATAAATTTGAATAAGGTGATTATGTATTTTGATTTATATAATTATATATTTATATAGAAGTACATAAATTCGATGTAGTACAGTAATAGTTTTTAAGTGATGGAAGCTGTAAATTGTGTTGGCTGTTAATGGGTCAGATATCTAAACTTAAATATACCACTGAAAACTGGGAAAATATTTTCAAGATAATATTGACATTTACTGATTTAAATATATTTACTTGAATTCAGTGATTTTTGGTAAACCTTGAAAATTAATTCATAGTGTTAGTTTGTGTAGTATCGCCTCCTATGGCTGGGCTCTCCAGCTTGCTACTTGTTACCTTACTATAGAAGAATAGTTGTTTCTAGTACTTAATCTCTGAACAGCGCATAGTCAATTTAACATTTGTTGCTGGCAGTTTTGGATAAAAGAGTTAAGAAAACAATTTCTCTCAAATTCTCAGGGCCTAGTTATATGCGAGACTGCCTCCTGCCCCATACATCCCTTAGACCGATACGCTCCCACAGAGAGGGCCTTCTCAGGGTGCCGTCGACCGGACAATGCCGACTGGCGACACCCAGGGGAAGAGCCTTCTCTGTGGCGGGCCCAGCCCTTTGGAATGACCTACCCCCTGAATTACGCACCATCACCGACCTCCGCCTCTTCCGCCAATGTCTAAAGACATATTTGTTCCAACAAGCCGGCCTAGCCTAACCTCCCATGGGGACTTTTTAGGAAGTTTTAAATTGGGTATTTTAAAATTTGGTTTTAGCATAGGATAGGACTGGTTAATATATTTTAAATTATATATTTATCTTTTGTATTTTGTATGTTTTTAACTTTCCTGTGCGCCGCCCTGGGTCCTCTGTGGAGAAGGGCGGGATATAAATTTAAATTAAAAAAAAATTTAATTCCAGAATTTTGTTGCTTTTTTAGCAATTGCCTGTGATAACATCAAGCACCATTGTGAGGTGTAGATCATGCAGAACCTACATCAATCCTTTTGTGTCTTTTATTGACCAAAGGAGATGGAAATGTAATCTATGCTACAGAGTTAATGATGGTAAGTATTAATCTTTCTCCAATATACCCATTGCCTCCAGAGTTCCAACTTTCTCAGTTCAGTATCAAATAATCTTTTTCCAGGTATTGTAACATCTATGTTTTTAGACTTGTACATTGTTGAATTTCTAATTTAAATAATTGTATGTACTGATTTTTCTATTTGGTTTTATTATGCTGATTTCTTCATTTTTTAACTTTATTATTTAAATGACTTAAATACAGTACATTTATTTTATTATTTAGTTCCTGAAGAATTTATGTACAATCCTCTAACAAGATCTTATGGAGAGCCTCATAAGCGTCCAGAGGTCCAAAATTCTACCGTGGAATTCATTGCTTCTTCAGACTACATGGTAAGTTTATAGTATTAAAAGGTAATATTTTATTGATCCATATATGAGTAAAAATGGGGAGCTGCAGAAATGGCAAACCTGTTTAAGTCTATAACAGATCTAATAAGCACATTAATAAAAATCAATCTTATCTTACAGCTTCGTCCTCCTCAACCTGCCGTATATTTATTTGTGTTTGATGTGTCCCATAATGCAATAGAAGCTGGATACTTAGAAGTTGTGTGTCAGTCTTTGCTGGAAAACTTAGACAAGTAAGAACTTTCTGTATTTATTGGACACAACAGTACTTACTTTTTAAAGCATAAGGAAGATTGGATGGAATTTGTGGTTTTTCCCCCCACTTGAAATGAAGTGTCTTAACGACACCGAAGCATGTAAAAAGTCATGGTGGTGCAATGGTTAGAATGCAATATTGGTCACTGCCAGGAGTTTGATTCTGACCAGCTCAAGGTTGACCCAGCCTTCCATCCTACCAAGGTCAGTAAAATGACCCAGATTTTGGGGGGCAATATGCTGACTCTGTAAATCGCTTAGAGAGAACTGTAAAGCACTAAGAAGTGGTATATAAGTCTAACTGCTATTGTTAATGATAATGTGACTACCAAGTAGTTGTGGAACTGAACTCCTTGGTGAGACTGTACTATAGGTAAATAGTTCAATCCAATGTTTAATGAAAAAGTAGGCACTGAGAGCTTAAACTTCTTTTCTTTTTCCATATTTTACCCCACCACAATTAGCTGCAATTTGACATAGCTAGTTTTCTAATTGCCAAACAAGAAGTGGGGATGGGAGGGTGGGGGATTTGAACCAACTGTGTTCAGGTTTCATTCATATCTTCTGGGTCCATGACAGAAAATAGTTAATAATGTGATAGATAGCATTCATTAGGAGAATATTATTTTCTAAGATAAATTAATGATCATTTACTAGCATTAAAACCTCTAATACCACTGTATTGCAAGAATATACTTGCTTTTGTTTTATTTTCCTACTAAAGGTTGCCTGGAGATACAAGAACAAAAATTGGCTTCATAACATTTGATAGCACTGTTCAGTTCTACAATTTGCAGGAAGGATTATCACAGCCTCAAATGCTCATTGTTTCAGAAATTGATGGTAAGATTAAGTGAGAGAAAGCTCACTTTAAGATGTTAGAGAATATTACAACTATGTGGAAAAATGTTTCTTCGGTTATACTAGTTTGATCATGCTGGAATTGAGTGGTGTTTTCTTTTCCCAATTCATGTTTGCAAGTTAATTTAAACACCAGTGAAGACAGACTAGGATAGTTCAGGAAAAACATATTTGTTCTCTTTTGCGCATTGTGAAATGTAATTCAGTTGTAGAAGGGCATTACATTTGCATCTGACCAGTTTTGCTATTTTACTATACTTTTAAAATTATATTACATTAATGTAAGAAATCAAAAGTGAAACATGTCTTCTCCGTAGATGTTTTCCTGCCTATGCCTGATAGTCTACTTGTCAATCTGCATGAAAGTAAAGAGGTAAGAGAAATACAATAGCATTTACAACAATAAATATTAAACTGAAAATATACATGGAAGCTTCTTTGCTTTTGATTAAATTAATTTAGCATATTAGTGTTGATGGTATCTTAAAAGGACCTGCATCTTTCCAACCATGTCTACATCTTCATCTTAGAATACACATTTTTCTTTTGTTTTCTACGATTCTGTATAGTTTAGAGAATCAGAAGAGATTTGATCAAATAACACAAGATGCATGCTATATTCAGAACTTGATTTAAAATAATTTTGTTGCAAGAGAAAAGGGAAGAGTACCTGGCGTAGCACAGATGAAATGTATACAGATACGTTAGTGTACTCTGGAGAGGGCACCACAGGGCTGTGTGTCTGTCTTTGCACGTGATTGTGTATGTTCTGCTCTTGGGAATCTTGGATTTAATTTTAAAAAATCTGATTCATAGTTTATCGCTGAAAGTGGACTTTTTAGAAATGCAGACGTACTGAATAATATGCTTTAAAAGTATTGCTGAGATTTCATTTTATTTTCCAGCTAATTACAGACTTGCTGAATGCACTACCAAATATGTTTACCTACACAAGGGAAACTCACAGTGCATTAGGCCCAGCTCTTCAAGCTGCCTTTAAACTGATGTCTCCAACTGGTGGACGTGTATCTGTGTTTCAGACACAGTTACCTTCTGTGGGCACAGGATACCTACACTCCCGGGAAGATCCTAATCAAAGATCAAGCACCAAGGTATTTGTTTCAGATAAGGAATTAATTAGACAGGCTGGAAATTTTGGGTAGAAACGTTAGTTGATAGGCTCATTCAGAATCATTCTAATGAACCAAATGTTGAGTGTTCAAACTGTACGAGGGAAACTCAAAAAATTAGAATATTGTGCAAAAGTTCATTTATTTCAGTAATGCAACTTAAAAGGTGATACTAATATATGCTTATACTTTTCAGAGATCCGATATTGTTCTATGTACAATCCTTGTTTTATTGATTGCACGTAATATTCTAATTTTCTGAGATTGTGGATTTGGGGTTTTCATGAGCTGTACACCATAATCATCACAATTGTGACAAATCATGGCTTGAACTATCTTGCTTTGCATGTAATGAGTCTTATCTCATATATTAGTTTCATATATTAAATCACTTGGTGAAGGACTTGTCTTGATAATAATTTCTAGTTATTAAAAGATGAAAGTAATTTTTTTTAAATAGGAAATATAAGTTATATTTTATTTATATATAATATTATATTTCTGTACATTTATATATAGATTCAGCTGCTGCATGCCTTAAAATTTAATAAATCTATTCATAACAAATCAGATGTTAACAGTGTATTTAATTTGCAGACAGCTTAGACAAACACATTTTTTCTTTTGCATCAATAATCTTACTTTTCTTGTATTAGGTTGTTCAACATCTTGGACCTGCAACAGATTTTTATAAAAAATTGGCACTTGATTGTTCAGGACAGCAGACAGCTGTGGATTTGTTCCTCTTAAGTTCACAGTATTCTGATTTGGCTTCTCTCGGTAAGGACTATTAACTTGCAGTTTACTTCACAGTTTAACACTTTGAGCAACCCTCAGTGTTAATTTGTAAAAAAATAATAATTAGAAAGTCCCAAAGCAGGTTTGCTCAGATGTATGCATTAAAAGAAGGTGGTTAATACTTCACACAAAACATTTGAAATATTATAAAGGGATGCTGTCTCATTTTAAATTCATTTTTTTTCTATATGATTACTGTGTCGATAGATTGGCTCACATGCCTGATATGTCTCATACAATATCTGTGCAAACTTGTTGTGGAATGTATAAAGGAAGCCCTACAGTGTAAACTATTTTGAGTTCCTAGGAAAAAAAGGCAGCGTATGAGTATCATAAATAATTGGAATGAAGAAAAACACCTAACATAGAAAATGAAGCTGTTACTGTACTTTACAATTGTTCTTTTATGTAGATACAACAATCAGGTTAAGCATGTGTTGATTGAAGGGTTACTTTGGATCTGGGCTGAGCATGCTTTATGTTCCTGGCAGTGGTGTCTTAAAAGATTAACTTTCCTTGGAACTGAGGTTCTTTCAGGACCTGCAGTACAGAAAGCCAGCCCATTCCAGTTCTGGAACAGCTTCCTCACTTAGATCCAAAGACTACACATGGCTGGTGTCTAATGTGTATGGCAATACTTCAGGATTTTTTTTAAGGAACAAGGAAAATGCATTATGAAATGTCTAAGAGATGGTACAAAAATTAAAATGAGAACTATTGATATCTTTATGCAGTTTGTTCCTTGCAATAGTTCTTCTCTGTGGTTTCAGATGTTGTATCAAAAATCTTTACCTGGTTTTCTTCAGATAAAGGCTTGCATTATTAAGAGCAGCATCAGATGCTAGAGCGTTTCCTATAAATATTTAAAAATTATTATTTTCTGTTTTCCAGATGATGAATATTTGTTTTAAAAATAAGAATATGTGCTGCCTGTATTGACTGGATATTAACCATTTTTTCATCCTCTCCTAAAGCTTGTATGTCCAAATATTCTGCTGGATGCGTCTATTATTACCCATCTTTCCATCATATCCACAACCCTGTTCAAACAGAAAAACTGCAAAAAGATCTTAAAAGATACTTTACACGAAAGATTGGATTTGAAGCTGTAATGCGAATAAGATGTACAAAAGGTATCGTCTAGATTTTGAAATAAATTTACTGTCCTTTCGCAAAAATAAGACCCAACTGGGAAATTTGATTTTTCGGGATGCTCATAATATAAACCCTATCCCATAAATAAACCCCAGTTAAGATTATGAGCCGGATAGATGCATTTAGTACCACATTTCCCCAAAATAAGACCTAACTGGAAAATAAGCCCTAATGTGTCTTGGCATAAATTAATATAAGACCTGGTCTTATTTTGGGGAAAACATGGGTACTTTGAACATGCCAATATCATTCATAGTGTGTATTAAAAAACGATTCAGAGTCACTCAGACAAATAAATTCCATAACCTGGACCCAAGTGCTTTTCCATCACTTCTGCAAAAGAAGACTTGTGAAGATTGGTGCATCCTTGTCTTGATTATGATGATTTTTCTACTAAATGAACTGTATTTGGGATAGTATTTTTCTCAGACATAAAATAATACATGCACTATTTTATCTATTTTTTCAAGTAGCGTGTTTCTTCATTTTTAGTTGTTTGGAATCAAGGCAAAAGTTTGTGAAGTTTGCAGGGAGATTGGGGGGGTGTGAATCCCACACTTACTGTTTTGCACCATTATTTCCACTATTGTTCCCAGTCTCTGCAACTTGTTGTAGATTATTTTCCCTCATGCCTGGGGTTGGTTGCGGGGAGGAAACAAATGTGTTAAGTGGCTCAAATGTTTTCTACCACCAATACATATTCTGTCTTCAAATGTGGCTGTTGTAGTCTGCAGTATACTTTCTAGAGAGAGAAAGCACCATTATACTCAGTTAATGTGCCAAAGCTAGTAGGTGTATTTATCATCAGTCTTTGTTACTGGAATGTTAACTGAAACTTTGCTTTTTTTCTTCTAGGACTTTCCATTCATACTTTTCATGGTAACTTTTTTGTGCGATCTACTGATTTGTTGTCACTTGCAAACGTAAATCCTGATGCTGGATTTGCAGTGCAGATGTCCATTGAAGAAAATCTCACAGATACATCACTAGTTTGTTTTCAAACAGCACTTTTGTATACTTCCAGCAAAGGTAATCTTACAGAAGCATCATAGTTTTTTCTAATATCTTTTTTATAGAAAAAGAAAAAAATAAAGGCTGATGGCATAGAAAAAAATGTTCCCTTTGATTTGAAGTAGCTGGCATATTGCCTTTATGTGACTAGTAAATGTATATTTTAAAAAATGGATCAGAAATAAACACTGCATATTTATCACTGTGTGGTTGGATCCTAATACAGGTGAACGGAGAATTAGGGTGCATACACTTTGTTTGCCTGTAGTGACTTCCTTGATGGATGTTTATGCTGGAGCAGATGTACAAGCAATTATATGTCTCCTAGCTAATATGGGTGAGTTGAAAAAATAAATGTTCAAATATCATATTTTTTTGCAGTTAAGAATACATACATTGAGACGGGTAGGCAGTGGGAAGACACCCTTCTTCTGCCCTGCCATGGGATTACAGGGGCTGTAATCAATGATATTATGATCCCTACATAGTGTACATCAGAGAGAAATTTTGGGAGTGGGTGAGGAACAAGATGATACTAAGAACTACTGTAAGTGCCCCAAAGGTGCTTTTTCAAGAGGCAACTGGACTTTCTGGTTTTTATTTGAAGACATTTCGCTTCTCATCCAAGAACTACCTTTGGGACAACCATGACCTGGATGACCGAGAATCTCCATAGATGTTTGCTATAAATACTGCTAGTGACATTTAGCGATGCAGAGCTGAAGAAGCTTCTTGGATGGGAAACGAAACATCTTCAAAGAAAAACCAGAAAGTCCAGTTGCTTTATGAAAAAGCACTTTTGGGATGATTGAAAATCTCCATAGATATTTAGTATAAATGCCGTAAACATCCAGCATGGGTATAGAACTCATTTCATTCCTTAGTCGTGGGTACAACTTCTTCCACCACCCAGGTATTCCAGAGGGATTCCTGGGGATGGAAATTTGTTTATGTGGGCAGTTATAGATGTAATAAATAAATAAATGCCACTGCTTTAAATTATAAAATCACTATTAATATTTAGTTTGCAATTAGGGAACAACTGTTAGTAATTCTTTATTAATTGGTCATCACCTTGGATGTGTGTGGTAAATAACACTATTATTGTAAATGCATGCAGAGAACAGATCCAGTGAGTACAAAATAGGGATTATTAATGGCAACATACTCAGTTGATATAGAGCTTATAACTTCACATTTTATTTTATAGCTGCTAAGTAAGATAAAAAATAAATTACGATTTATCAATTGTAGATTTCCTTTCTCTTCTCTCTAAAAGAATTTTAGATAATTTCTGAGATATGAGGTGTGTTTCCTTTAATGCAATATAACTTAGTCTTGCTTGCTTTATTCTGGATCAACTGCATCTTTAATGTCTTCAAAGCTATCTAGAAAAATGAAAATGTGTTAGCAGAATATTAATAATTGTACTGATATACTTTCAATGCCTCTTTAAATATGGTTCCTTCACAATTATTTGCTACTACTTCATTTTCCACAGCTGTGGATCGATCTGTTTCATCAAGTTTGTCAGATGCTAGAGATGCTTTAGCCAATGCGGTCGTAGATTCGCTGTCTGCATATATGTCAACAGCATCAAACCTCCAACAATCCGCTTTGATTGCTCCATATTCTCTCAGGCTGTTCCCTCTGTATATTTTGGCACTTTTTAAACAGGTATAACCTCTGATAAACAGCAATTCAAAAAAAGTAAATGTTAAAATCTGTGTTGATTACAGAAAGGTGATGACCTATACAGATGAATAGGTTGAATACCGTATCTTTGTAATTTTGGTGGGCTTTATTGTAACATAGAATGAGTACCATGCATCAATTTGCTTAGCTTTCATAATCTCTAAAGAAATATAAAAGTACTATTGCTACTCATCAATACTGTACTTGTAACCAGTGTTTACACTGTTTTATAATAGCAGCTAAGAGATATTTAAATTTTTGTGATATATATGTGCCACTTAAGAAGGAAAATATCCTGCCAGGCAGTTATTCATTTAGATCAGCAGTTCTCAACCTGTGGTTCGCAACCCCTTTGGGGTCGCCTAAGACCACTGGAAAACGCTGAGATGGCGATTGAGACCCCCAGACTGTTAGTCATGGGGGACTTTAACCTGCCATCGGTAGGTGAGACTTCCGAGGTTGCTCGGGAGTTCATGGCCTCCATGACGGCCATGGACCTGACCCAAGTAATTCAGGGCCTACACACGAGGGAGGACACACACTGGATCTCATTTTTATCTCCGGCCAGTGGATGAGTGATCTGGGAGTCGGGGATTTAGTCATCATACCCCTGTCATGGTCAAATCACTCACTTCTCCGGCTCGACTTTCCCACCGTTACACCACACCGCGGGGTGGCGGAACCGGAATACCCAAGATGGTTCTGCCCCGGGCGCCTGTTGGAACCTGAAAGGTTCCAGACGGAGCTTGGGCCACTACCTGTAGCCCTGACCCGCGCCCGGATGGAGGACCTAGTGGCTGCATGGAATAGTGCGGCCACTGGGGCCTTGGACCGGGTTGCGCCTTTGCGGCCTCTCTTGCAGCAGCGAACCACCCTGGCTCCCTGGTTCTCCAAGGAGCTGAGGGTGATGAAGCACCACAAGAGACGCCTAGAGAGGAGATGGAGATCCACACGCTCTGAATCTGACCGAACACAGGTAAGATCCCATTTGAGGACTTACATTGTGGCGATAAGACTGGCCAAACATCGGTATTGTGCCACTCTTATTGCATCCACAGATAACTGCCCTGCCGCCCTGTTTGGGGTGACCTGCTCTCTCCTTCACCAGAGGCCGCGGGAAGCCCCTTTACAGGGCAGAGCAGAGGAATTTGGAGAGTATCTGCAGGACAAAATCGCTCAGATTCGGAGCGAGTTGGTCTCCACCGACAGTGGTCCGGAGGAGGCGTCGGAAGCGGGTCTTGAGGCACCATTTTGGGAGGAGTTTGACTCTGTTACTTCCGATGATATGGACAGGTTGCGTAGGAGACTGAAGGCCACCACATGTTTATTGGACCCATGTCCCTCCTGGCTTGTACTGGCATCCTGGGAGGTTTCACGAGGCTGGCTCCAGGAAATAGTGAGGGCTTCTTTGAGTGAGGGGTTCTTGCCTACCATCTTGAAAGAGGCGGTGGTGAGGCCTCTCCTCAAGAAGCCTTCGCTGGACCCAGCATTGTTAGTAAATTACCGTCCGATCTCCAACCTTCACTTTCTGGCGAAGGTTTTAGAGAGTGTGGTGGCACAACAGTTTCCACGTCATCTGGAGGAAATTGATTATCTTGACCTGCGCCAGTCCGGCTTCCGGCCCGGTCACAGCACCGAGACGGCATTGGTCGCGTTGGTGGATGATCTCTGGAGGGCCAGAGATGGGGGTTGTTCCTCCATCCTGGTCTTATTAGACCTCTCGGCGGCTTTTGATACCATCGACCATGGTATCCTATTGCACCGATTGGAGGGGTTGGGGGTGCGGGGCACCGTTTTACGGTGGTTCTCCTACCTCTCTGGTCGGTCGCAATTTGTATTGGCAGGGGGGCAGAGGTCGACCTCGAGGCCTCTCACTTGTGGGGTGCCTCAGGGGTCGGTCCTCTCGCCTCTCTTGTTCAATACATATATGAAGCCGCTGGGCGAGATCATACGTGGGTTTGGGGTAGAGTACCATCTGTACGCGGATGACACCCAGCTGTATATCTCTACCACAAACCACCCCAACGATGCCGTCGAAGTGATGTCCCGGTGTCTGGAAGCCGTGCGGATCTGGATGGGAAGGAACAGACTCAAGCTCAACCCGTCCAAGACTGAGTGGCTGTGGCTACCGGCGCCCCGGTTCAACCAGTTGACGCCATCACTGGCCATAGGGGACGAACATCTAGCCCCCGTGGAGCAGGCACGCAACTTAGGTGTCCTCCTGGACTTTCGGCTGTCTATAGAAGACCATGTGACAGCCGTGGCCGGGGGGGCATTTTACCAGGTTCGCCTGGTGCGCCAGTTGCGTCTGGGACACCCTTCACACGGTCACTCATGCGCTTGTGACGTCTTGTCTGGACTACTGTAATGCTCTCTACATGGGGCTCCCCTTGAGATGCACCCGGAGACTACAGCTGGTCCAGAACGCGGCCGCGCGGGCAGTTATGGGAGTCACTAGATACTCCCATGTAACACCACTCCTGTGCGAGCTGCACTGGCTGCCTGTGGTCTTTCAGGTGCGTTTCAAGGTATTGATTATCATCTTTAAAGCGCTCCATGGCACAGGACCTAGTTATTTGCGGGATCGTATCCTGCCCCATACATCCCTTCGGCCGATTCGCTCACACAGAGAGGGACTTCTCCGGGTGCCGTCCACCAGGCAGTGCCAGCGGGCGACACCCAGGGGAAGGGCCTTCTCTGTGATGGGCCCGACCCTCTGGAACGACCTACCCCCAGATATTAGAACGACTACGGACCTCCGCGTCTTCCGCCAAAAAGTAAAAACCTATTTGTTTCATCAGGCCGGCTTGGCCTAATCTACGCTTCTCGCCCCAGTCTGTTTTCTCAAATTGTTTATTGGGTTTTAATGGGTGGTAATTTTAAATGGTTTTAATTTTGTACAGGGTAGTTTAATTCGTTTTTAATTTGTGTGTATTGTATGTTTTTGGATGGTTTTTAAATTTTCCTGTACACCGCCCCGAGTCCCTTTGGGGAGAGGGGGCGGTTTATAAATATAATAAATTATTATTATTATTAAATTATTAAAACACATATTTTCGATGGGCTTAGGAACCAAGACACTGGTTCCTATGGTTGGGGGTCACCATAACATGAGAAATTGTATTAAGGGTCGCGGCATTGGGAAGGTTGAGAACCACTGATTTAGATGTTCTTAGCTTATCTACAATAAAAACACAATATTTTTCTTTTTCTTCTCATGTTTTTTTTACAGAAAGCTTTTAGAACAGGCACAAGTACACGTCTGGATGATCGCATATATGCTATGTGCCAAATAAAAAGTCAGCCTCTGGTTCATTTGATGAAGATAATCTACCCCAGTTTATATAGGATAGACAAGCTTACTGATGAGGTATTATCAACCATACAAACACACAGCATGGGTTAAAAAGTAACATTTTGTGCTTTTTGGAGAGAGGGGGGGCGTTGGATGAGCACTCATTGCCCCAGTGTTGAATTATTACAATGGGACTGAATTATATTGTGAGTTTAATTGTATTATTCTATTTTAGGGTGCAATACATGTCAATGACAGAGTTGTACCCCAGCCCCCTCTTCAGCGATTGTCTGCTGAGAAGTTGACAAGGGAAGGAGCTTTTCTTATGGATTGTGGCTTGGTGAGTTGCCCATTTAAAACATTATTTTTCATCTGTTTCATACAGCAGTTTCCAATGCTCATTTCCTCGTTGTATTATGTCTTTAAATCAGTTTTGACCATTATCTTTTTTTTTTTAATTGAAAAAGTTTTATTCACACAAATTTTCCCCCTTTTTACCCCCCCCCCCGACATGTAATATAAATCACATACAAATACTATACCCCCCCTCACCCCATCTTAAAATAAGTTTCTCATTCAGATATTATACCCCCTCGCCTCCCAGCAGACACAATATAAGTTTCTCTTAGTATATTAATATCCCATTAACACCATCTTCTAAGTTAATTAAAGATATAAAAAACATAATATAAATTTCTCTTTAAGAAAAAAAAGGCATATCCCATTATTCCCCTCTCTAGATTAATCATACATATATATTACCCCGCCCTCCACCCTAGCCCTCCCCCACCTCCCATTCAAACCCACCCCCCTGACTTCCGCTATACACCACTCTAATAATTCCAAGCATCCCAAATATTATTTACTCTATTCACCTATCAATCAAAGCATTCTTACCTAAAAGCTACATAATACTTCCTAATCTGATATTTATTCTGTATATAATCAATCCATTAGAAACCTTATAACAAGCTCAACATAAACACCCCCTTTTAGTTGAACATTAAAATACATAGAAAATAATTCTTAAGATCTAAATACCATATCATATAACCTAACACTTATAAAACTTAAACCATATATCCTAGCTTAAGTTTACATCCTTCCTGATTCAAAAGGTTTACTATTTTTCCCCTCTCCATTTGCTTAATTGCCCACTTAACAACACAAAAAAATGTAAAGATTACTCTAATATTTGAAAAAAGCAAAGTTACTTCTCTCTTCACAAAGGAAACAGAAATAGTATAGGAAAATTTCAGATCCTATCACATGAAGGATACAGTAAATTGCAAGAAAATTTCAAAGTTCGACCCAAGTTTTTTCCCAGAACACTAACATAATATTAGTCCTTTCCGCGTCAATGTTCATAAGTCCAACTCTTCAGGTCTCCTTCCATTCCATCCATAGCTGTTTGTAATACCAGTTTAAGCAGCTGCCCCCATAAATAACAAAAAAAAAACAACCCTTTACATAGGTAACCCCCGAGTGACTTTTCATCAGGATTATAAAGTTCCAAGATCGTGATAGGGTAACAACCAGATCCACTGCAAATGCTCCGGTTCCAGTTTTCAACCCTGAAAGTTTTGACCATTATCTTATCCCAATAAAATCTTGATGACTTCATATGTTATCAAAGAAAAACAATGTATATTTTAATTACTTCGTTTCTAACACGTTCTAGATCCTCTACATTTGGCTTGGAAGAAGTTGTGATAATAACTTCATTAAAGATGTGCTTGGGTATCCAAATTATTTGTCAGTACCTCAAAAACTGGTAAGAACTTATTTTAAATCCAGTTAATACTTCCAAAGATGAGGCTATACAGGACTGAAAATGAAGTAGTTCTCAGTTCTTATTAAAGCTTGCCTGGTTTCGATTCCCATCTTCATAATTTATTTTCTTATTTATGATATAGACAGTTCTTTCAGAACTTTGTTTATAGAAAAACAGCATTGAAATAAGATGAAAATAATAAATATAAATTATATTTTTATCACAACATTCTGAAAGTGTAATAAAAATGTCACTGATGCTGTTTTGAATATCTAATACAACGGCATTTTATAAGTGTTTAATTTTACCACATTGTGTTTTTCTAGACCCAGCTTCCAGAATTAGATAATGTTTCTTCAGAGCGAACCAGGTCCTTTATAACTTGGCTGAAGGATAGTAAATCTTTAAACCCAGTACTTCAAGTAATTAAGTAAGTATTCCTATATAGCATCCAAAGGCAACATCACTTATATGAAAGAGGAAGTTTCTGGCAAACTGTCCTTTGAATAGGTTTTTAAAAGAATGTGTTCAGGAATGCTGTCCCTATTTAAATCTGTAATTACTTGGCAGGTTTATAAATTAGCTTATTGGCCAAATATTTCCTGAGTTGGTACATTGAAAGGCATCGGTTATGAGGGCTTAAGAACAGTAGGTAGGAATGGAAACGGGTTGGCGAGCATGACTGAAATTGCACTGGGATGTTTCAGAATATTTATCCAGCTTATTTCTATCAATTATCAACTCCTGCAGTTATTTTTTTTCCTCCATGTTTCAGGGATGAAAGCCCAGTGAAGACAGACTTTATTCAGCAATTAATTGAAGATAAGACAGAGGCTGCATTTTCTTACTATGAATTTTTGCTTCACATTCAACAACAAATTTGTAAGTGAAAGGAAACAAACAGAAGGAGGAAAAAAATCCTTGTATGGACGTTTTTTTATCCAAGTGTCACCTTGTCAGCGAAGCACACTGGAAGTGATTAAAACCAAGCATAGATTCTTTAGTATCCATATACAAAGACGTTCAGTTGTGAAAAGGACAAAATACACATTGCCAGATGAATTTTACAATTCTGCTTTGTTATAAAAACGATGGACATGACACAGTAGTAGTAGTATGTTTTCAGTTAGTTTTATATGCATTTCCAGTAGTGCAACACTATGGCGTTTCTCCTTATTTCAAGCTGGTGGTCATATGTGGCAGTGTGGAATAGTATTTATTAATGAAATCTAAAACCAGAGAGTCTCTTTCTCAGCATCTCAACATTTAACAGCCTTCCAGATGATCTCCAGCAGAGATGCCAAAAGGCAGTGCTCCATGTTGTTTATATCAATTTGTAAAAGAGATAATTCACTTTTGAAAGCTTAACCATTTTCTCTGTGAAGAATATATACAATTTTAATACAACTTACAAAATTGTAGAAATATGTATAATGTACAGAAGTGTTAACATTTGTAAAAAAAAATTTTTTTTTTAAGGAGTATGAATTGCTTGATGGCCGTGGTGCTGGTAGGTCAGTTATAAACCACTTATAACGGTTAAACAATAAGAGTTGGCTAGCGCATATTAAAACAGAACTGAATCCACATAGGAAAAATGCAACTTTGTAACTCATTTAATCAGTCCTTTTATGTGGATTTATTTATGATCAGCTAATTAAAAGTATTTGCTTGATCATGTGTTTTTATCTCTATGTGATTACTGCATTTTAAACACCAATACCAAATTTGTCTTGCTGTATTAAAGAATGTTTATTACTTTATAGGTCTCTTGAAAAGAGGCTAGTGGGAATATTGAATTCAGGTTGGGATTTTGATTAGAGATATATTGGCTTATGACACTAACTAGTGGCAGCTAGTGTCTTAGATTACTTTTAAGTATTTTTGCAACATTTTAGGGTCCTGGATTCTTTGTTTTGTCAACCCATCACCATAGGATGTTAAAGAAAAACCCAATTGAACTTAAATAGTGGGTGTTTCTTCAGCAGGTGATCCAAATATTTGCCCGCATTTTTCTTTTCTTTTTTAAAGTTAAAACATTTGTGCACATAAAGTCTAAATAGGGCTATTGATTACACATTTGCATTTTATTTCTTAAACATAAATACAGCTATAGAATGAAATTTTATTTTTAAAATGACTTCTTTTTTTAAAAAAAAAACAGATAACAAGCACTAATATATTCTGAGAAATATCTATGTCCTAGTATGTTTCTACTTGTAACAATGTGCTTATGCAACAAAATTGTTCAATTACTTTTCAATTTTGGTTTTATGAAGACGCAGTTGGGACACTACATTTTCAGTAACTTTTACTAAAGCATGCCAAAGGATTTCTCAGAAAAAAAAATGAACTGCTTCTATTTGTGGCATATTTTAGGTGTCTATCAAAGTATGTTGCATCAGAATAGGAAGTATCTAATACTTTAAACTTAAATAATTCATGTTTTGAAGAGATATAATGCCTAAAATATTTTGGTAAACATATTGACTGAAAATGTATGTTATATGGAACCACAAATGTGTCAGATGCATTAAGTGTGACTTTAACAATTATTTTTTGAAAAAAAATTCTTGTGGAGCTTAGTACTGAATATTCAGAAACATCCAAAGCCATGATGTATGGTAGATGAATCTGTAAAACAATACTTAAAGTTTTATTCTTCTATATTTTATATATAAAAATTGTCATGAAAAGTACACTTGAGCAGTATTTTGCTTTGGGTAAGGTGTTTGCTGCCTCTTAGATGGAAAATATTTAGCACTTGTAATCCTTCCTTATAGTTCAGTATAACCAAAAACATCAAGATGAGTGAGTTCAGGTAAGTGTTACTAGCTGAAATTCAGCATCATAAATAGTAAGAGTTTTTGCAAATAAAGGTTATTCAATGCCTTGTGATTAAACATTAAAAAAGAGAAAATTGATAGAATGTTTTAGTTTTATTTATGGTGCAGTCCTATGTCTACCATATTCTACTCAGGAAAAAGAATGCTCCATTGAATTCGGTGGTAGTAGCTCATTTAATTCTATAGACTTGTTGCCTCAATTCTGCTTATGCAATTTCTTTTACCACTTTTACTGGTTCTTAGGGAGTTATGCAGAAAAGATGAAAAGTGTGTGATAGTTTTGTAAGTATCTCAAGTCAATGTTTTTAACTTTCTCCATAACTGCTAAACTAGGGGTCCCCAACCCACAGGCCCTGGCCCACTACTGGGTTGGGACCTGTTCAAAGCCCAGCAGTGGGAGAAATGGGCACACATGTACACATGACGCTCCATTGCGCAAATGGAAGGTGTGCGTGAAGCTGCATTTGCGTGAATGGAACATTGCGCACAAATGCCCTCCACTCATGTGAATGGTACTTCATATACAAGCACAAGCGCCCTCCACTTGGGTGAGTGGAGCTTCATGCATGAGTGCAAGGACCCTCTGCTCATGCGCAAAGCTCCATTTGCACAAGTGGAGGGTGCACACGGCCACTGCTTGCATATTTGCAGTTGTGTGCATGTGCACATGCCACTCATACCCTCCTTCCACCCTGGGCTGGGTTGCCAATTTGGAAAGGTTGGGGACCTCTATGCTAAACCAAATATTTGAATAAAATACTCCACAGGTTGATGGAAGTGGAGAATGGTGAGTGAATATCAACTCCTTGGTTTCCATTTTGAAGCGTACCCTGGACTAAAATCTGGTTGCCCATGAGATTGCAAACCCAACCTGTATGGTTGATTTATGGTTAATGATTAGTTATGGGCTAATTTCATGTGTGTATGTGGACATAGCCACTGCCTTAAACATAATTTTGAAAGTTAATGAACCTTTTTTTTAAAGGTTCTGTACTTGATGGATTCTTCCTTGATTTGAATTTAGTATTGATAATAAGCATGTTGACTGTTCAGATCATTTCATATGTATAATATTCATGCTAGCATGGTATATTTTCTGCTAAAATTGTAAATGTGAATCAGTGCATAAATGAGCCAGGAAGGTAGTTTATCCTGCTAGCTACCATAAGAGTCATCAATTCTATTGCCTCTGAATCATTGTGATTGAGGTGGTGAGGTTTATGCTTGGTAGTGGCCTGCAGTGAATACATTCACATAGGGCAGGAAAGCAGGGGCTTTTTAGCTTGTTAACTGAATAGATGTTGTGTATTTAGAGAAATTACATAAGCAGTATTTGAAAGAATTCTTAGCTGAAGTTAATTAAGTTCAAGCTAGTTTACGCTCATTGAAAGATGGTAGAAAATTTTACTTAAATCCAAATGTATTGGTTTTACTGATGTATGACTGGCAAAATGGAGGGCTGTCATTATCACATTACATGTGCTTATTTAGAAGTAAAGGAGTTTCTAGTAATAACTGTATGTTAATGGTAAAATCTCTGTTTTTTGTGTTTGAAAAGTATGTATCCATGTGTGAAGCTTTTGCAAGTCTCAAAATGGAGATACAAGTATAACTATTCAGGCTGATCTGAGCTACTGACTTTATTCTCTGTATTGAGACAAGTAGAAGGGTTAAGCTTGCATATTAAAGAGAATCTTAAATGCCGCTTATTTATTGTTGTCTTTTTCCAAGAGTGTGAAGTTTGTGTTTTAAGTCGAAAATGTCTGATTCAAAGTCAGCAACGTGTTGTATAATTAAATGGTTATTATCTTTTGGTTTTCCTGGTCCAGTTCTAACTAGTGCATATTCTAGTGGATTGAGAACATAGATATATAATAACGAGGGAAACTCTATGTGCGATTCTGTTCATCGGATGTGTTGTTCAGTTAGTAATTCCAGCCAAAAGTATAACACCAAACTATCTCTATAATCTTTTTGGAGTTAATACACATATTTGGAATTTTGTGGGTATGTTTGGTTATTGGAAGGCAGACTATAGACTATATGTATCTACATTTTGATCTGAGATGTGTCATGTAGATAAACATAATTGATGACAAGTGAATCCAGTGGATGCAGCTTTAAATGTGAATTGATCAAAATGGCTGAAAATACAGTAAAATTGTCACACACTGGTTCAATAGAATATTTAAAATTTGTGTATGGTGGTGGCGTGATACATTATGTAGTTAGTTTTGGAAGTTCTGTTAATATACCTTTTTTTTTTAGGCTATTGCCAAAAATGTACAGATAGTCCTTGATTTACAACCACAATTGAGCCCAAAATTTGTGTTGTTAAGTGAGACATTTGTTGAGTTTTGCCCCATTTTATGACTTTTCTTGTCATAGTTAAACGAATCACTGCAGTTAATAAATTAGTAATCTGGTGGTTAAGTAAATCTGGTTTTCCCGTTGATTTTGCTTATCAAAAGGTTGCAAAAGGTGATCATATGATCTTGGGGCACAGCAGCGGTCATAAGTATGAAACAGTTGCCAACCATCTGAATTTTGATCACTTGATCATGTGGATGCTACAATGGTCATAACTGAAAAACAATCATATGTCACATTTTTCAGTGCATTCTAACTGAACAGTCACTAAATGAACTGTTGTAAGTTGAGGACTACCTGTATATGATCCTTGATACTACTCAAAATAATATCTGGAAAAATTCCTCAAAATGTTCAGATTTCATTTGTATTATCAAATCATTGGCAAGTTTCTATTTTGTTGCAAGTAGGACTCAGCTTATATTGGAATATAAATGCCCTGGAACAATATTTGGACAATCACTTTACACTGATTGGTTGATGGTGAATCTTAGATAATTAATTTACAAATGGAAAATTGCATGCAAATGTGACAGTTCCCAAACAGATTTGTTTAAAGTCAAAGTCTGAAGTGTGAGAAACTACTTACTTAAAGAGATGGGTGCTTTAAAAAAAATGTCTAGAACTTGTGGATATAAAATAGGTTTAAGAATGCATAGTGCCTGCTGAATCTATAATTATACAAGGCATGGTCTTTTATTTTTATCATTTTCAGATATAGAATTGTACAAAGCAATGTATTGCACACATAATAGCACCATTTATAGCACTTTATGTACATATTTAGAATGATTCCCAAATTGTGTATATTAGTTGGGAAGGGAAGGTATGTTGAAATGAGTTAAAGTGTCTTGCCTAAGGTTAGCTTGTATATTCAAAGCAAGTTATTTGGAAGAGAAGAATTATACAAGGTGTATCAAGTCAGTTTCCACAGGCCAGACACAAAATGTTTTGTTTTGTTTGCTTAGAAAAAAATTATCAAACTTAGAAATGTTCAAAAGAAATGCGCCAAACAAAAAATAGTTTAGAAAAAAATTGCAACCAGTTCAATATTTAATGTATTTTATATAATAAATTTCTATGGAGCCTGTTTTTGGTTTAACCTATACATATACTGTATTTTTTGCTCCATAAGACATACTTTTTTGTTTCCCAAAAGTGGGTGGAAATGTCTGTGCGTCTTATGGAGCGAATATTGCCAAAGCCCCCCCCCCCACCTGCCAGTCCCCACCCTTCAGCCATTTTTGACCTCTGCACACTCCGTTTTTAGTCTCCACTCATCCCATTTTTGGCCTCTGTATGTCCTGGGGGCGTGCAGAGGCCCAGAACGGGGCATGCAGAAGCCAAAAACGGGGCATGCAGAGGCCGGAAATGGGACACACAGGCCTAAAATGGGGCATGCGGAGGCAAAAATTGGGAGTGCGTCTTATGGAGTGAAAAATACAGCAGTTCTGCCTAAAAGTATTATTGCTGTTCTAAGTTAAGGCTGTCCATGATTTCTAGAGGTTTTATGAAAATATAAAGAATTTGGGCGCTCAGCTCAATAATATGGGAGGATTCCATATAAATGTATAGATTATAGTAATAGATAAAATACTTTCCATTTCAAATAGTTACATATATTATCTGATTTAAAGTATAATCTCTGTATAATAGCCAATATTAATCAGTGATGTGGATAGGCATCAAAAGTCTCTGTTTAGGAGAATGAGTCTAAACCTCTTCACACATAGGTTGAAATGTTCCCATTTAATACCTGTTACTATGGAAACAGATTGCTAGTTTATTAAATCTTGATGCTTCAATTGCCAGCGTCCTGGAGAGCAAGGCGCCCATTACTTTTCTGCATTTGGGAAGCTGGCATACTCTAAAGTATATCTCTATTCTCCAGCATCATTTTTTATTTCCAATAAGTTTTGAAAGCTTCCTTTATAAATCAAAATGATGTCCAACTGTAGAGCAGTTACTCAGTAAAGATAAAATGAAGTAGATATGGAGCTGAAAGAAATGCTTGCATGCAGTCTGGACAGTGTTTGCATCAGATATTTTGTGGACGGGCAAGTTCCATTCTGTGAAATTACCTGATCAAATTTCCAATTCAAAAGCTCAAGAACCATGTGACATTATATGCTTCTTAATATAGCCATTTATACCTTTATAGTATATTCTAATGAGGAAGGCCAGGGGGAAATATTTCAGCTTGGTGTAGATTTTCCTATTGCTATAATTTGGGGAGAAATATTAAACCTCAAAGGCATCTTTTTAACATATAAACTAGTCTCTCTGAAGAGCTACATGGTAGGTCCTCAATTTACAACCACAGTTCAGCCCCATATTTTCATTGCTAAGCAAGATAGTTGTAAAATGAGTGTTGCCCCATTTTTATGACCTTGCCACAGTTGTAGAATCGATCATTGCCATCATTGTTCATAACATGGTTGTTAAACGTCTGGCTTCCCCACTAACTTTGCTTGTCAGAAGATCACAAAAAGTGATCTCAGGATCCTGGGACACCGCAACCTTCAAAAATATATGCCGGTTGCCAACCATCTGAATTTTGATCATCACTAACAATCGTATGTGTAAAAAACAGCCATAAATCACTTTTTTCAGTGCTGTTGTAACTTCAAATCATCAGTTGAGGAGTACCTGTAATAGTTGTTTTTAAAGGTACTCCTTTGTAACTTCCAATGTAACTTTCCCAGCATTTATTTATTTATTTAATTAATTAATTTTAAGGTTTATATGACTGCCTACTCACAACAATCCATAAAAATATGGCTAAAAACACAAGTATCCTTTTTCTCCCCTCCTCCCCCATATGAGACCAAATGTCATCCCAGTTCAATCCTTATCTTAGCCCCATGATAGCAAATCTATGGCACGTATGCCACAGGTATACAGGTATTTGTTGGCACTGCAGCCGTCAGCTCAGGTGCTCATGTGTGCACCAGCTAGCAGCTGATTGTTGCCCTTCCGGGAGGCTAGAGTACACCCTCCCCAGGCTTTAGGAAAGCCTCCAAAGGCCTAAAATTCCTCTTCACCATGCAGGTTTGGCTCGCACATGCATGGTGGGGGATCGCTTGCGCATGCGCAAGTGGGGGTTACTTGCGCAGATGAGTGTGTGCCTGATAGCGCATGTACACCTTTTAGAAAAAGGTTAGCCATCACTGGGTTAACCCAATACGTGGAGGAATAACCAAGTCTTTGCAGCCTTCTGGGAGTCTGAATATCCAGAGGGTGGTTTCTTCTTAACAAGAAGGCATACTTCCAAGATCCAGTCAGATAACTGTCGTTGGCACATAAGATGCATTTGTTTAAAGACTTCTCTGCCACCCATTCTTCCAGCAGGAACTCTTGAGTCCAAGAAGATCCCCAAATTGCGTTCCAGATCTGTCTGGGGGAGATCATTTCTCTTGACTCCGGAGGGTCCAAAGTCACTGGAAGCTTCCATGGCTGAATATGAATTTAAACGAGATTCCTCCAGGCCAACTTCCAACATCCCAAACCGTTATTTCATTCTGATTATTAGGGACTCCTTTTAAACAGCAGCATTGCTGAGTAGGCATTTTGTCTGTACTGCAATTTGAGAGGCATGGCTGCTTTGGTGTCAATTCTCAAATCCCACACAGCCATTTTAATGGCACTGAATGCCCTGGAATTGGAGGAGTAGCATACGGCTGGATGGCATTCTCTGCCACTTTTTCTCTCTCCCAACTTCTTCAGCTACCCATGTTGAAAAACTAAAGAGTGCAGCTCTTCTGTCAGTTTTCCCAATCTTGAGGAATGAATCACCACATCAAAGGTTCAGAGAACCACGGCTCAGCTTCTCTCCTCCAACTCCAAGTGGCAGGATAGATTTATTTAGAAGATTTGTATGACCAACTCACTCTCAGCGATTGAGTGGCTTACAACCCATTAAAAAAAAAACCAATATAAAAGACTAAAACACAGTAATCCCCATCCTCCTAGCAACAACAAACAATCAACCAGCCACTTGATGGGCTCTATCCCACTTGGTTCTCCAGGCCCGTTTTTGGTGACCATAACCAGCACTTTTAAACTCCAGACATTCGTATTTATTTCCTGTTGCAAGATTGTAAATATAATGGGCGTGCCATTTTTCTTTTAATTTCCTGACATTGAATATGCCAACCTACGCAGGCTGCTGCAGGCTTCCTCTTAATATTGTACCGCCCTAAATTTATAGCTGTTGGCAGCCGCGGGATCTGACTATTATTCACTATTTAAGTCAGTTGCTCTCAAAGTCTGCCCTGAGGCAGCCGAACGGGGAGATCTCTAGAAAGCGAAGCCTTTCTGCCGCTTTGAGCAGAAAAGCGCGCACTTCGTTAACTTTGCTTTGTGGCTCTGATCAAGGCAATTCCTTTTTTTCCCCGAAATCCCCCCACCCCACCCCCTTTCTTACGGTCAAATCGACAAATCTTTTTTTTTTTTAACTTTTCGGGGTGACCGCCGGGTTACTTGACGGGCAGAGTCAGGCACGTCTCGTCACAACGTCTCTCGCTTCACGCCTGGCGATTTTCAACAAACCCAGTTTCACAAAAGCTTTTCCCGAAAGACAAAAAGGCTGTCTTCAGACCGCGGGAGAAGCAGGAAGAAATTTTAATAGTGGTTCTCAACGTGGAGTGCATGCCCGAGGGGGGGGGGGGATTTGATTTTTAATTGGGGGGGGGGGGGTAAATGGCCTTTTAGGCTTCCTCCGCACGAGTAGAGTTCGCTTTTTGAATAAAGTAAGAATTATATGTCAAGGGGGGCATCAGGAGTTTAGTCATGCTTAGGTGGGACATGGCCAAAAAAAAGGTTGGGAAACACTGAGTTAGAACCTCCGCTTCGAAACGGGACACACGCACGCTCTCACGCTCTCCCCCCCCCCCCTTTTCCCTCAGCCCCTCCGGGCGCGCGCCTTTCGTCGAACCGAAGAAGGGCGGGAGAATGGGGCGTACTGAGTTGAACGCCAGGAAGCCACGCCCTTTCCTTTAAAATCCCGCCCCCTTTTTCTTTGGCGGCGGCGGCGGCGTTCTGGGAGAGCCGAGCTCGCGCCGGCGGAGTCTCGCGCCCGAGCTCGCCTCCGTCTTCTCCGCGGGTGCGCGCGCACGCGGGCGTCGCGCTCGCTCCGATGCCTCTTCCCTCCTTGAGCAGCCTAGCTAGACGAAGGGAGAACTAAGAGACGCCGGTGGGGGGGAACGGAAAAGGCGAGAGATGCTCTCTGCGGCGGCTCACCGGTTGCTCCGAAGCTGCCGAGGGAGATGGCGAGCGCCGCCTCGGATTCCGATGCTTCCGGGCCCTCCTTTTGCCGAGGGAGGGCGAAGTCCGGGCGGCTGCCTTCTCCTCCCAAGGGTCCGGTTGCAGGTGAGGCTTAAGAAACTCGCCCTCTCCGAGAGCGGCGGAGGCGGACTTCGTAGCTCTCTTTCCCTTTGGGGTTTTCAGGCCTTAAGGGAAGAGTTTTTGGATGATTGCATTGCAACGCTTCCCCGCCGGGCAAGGCGAGAGTTGGGCGAGGGAGGGAAGCTGGCAGGCGGCGTTAACTTCTTCTTGGCGTCGCTTCAAGGAAAGCCTGGAACTTCAGCCGCCCTTCTGGAGACGCTGGGCGAGGTGGCGGCGAAAGTTGGAGTTTGGCTTGGGGAGGGACGGCGTGGGGTAAAAGGAGCCTCCTTTCGCTTTCTCCGCTCCTTCTCTCCCCACCCACCCTCAAGATTTAGCGAAAGCAATCCTCGTTTCTCCCTGGAGGAGAAGCCCGGTGGGTCCTCCTAGCGCGGAGGGAGGAGGAGGAACGGCCCCTTGGCGGCTTCTTTTCTCCCCTTGCAAACATTTTGGGTTCTTTCGCTGACGGAGTCCTTGGATGTTCAGGGAAAAATAGGAGTCCTTGTTCAAAGTTTTCCTTTAAAATAAAAAATAAAAAAGTTGATCTGCTGGCATTCAAACACAAGGCGCGTCTCCAGGACATTTTGCACAGAATCGGATCAGGAAAAAAAAACATCCTGTTTAGAGAGACTTCAATCATGGCCTCGCTGGTGGTTTGTAGTCCATGTTTAGAATAATTCCAACCGTCTTGTGTTGACCTAAGGGGAAATAACGACGGCCTCAATGGTGTCCAAGCGGTGATGCGCTAAGTTGGCATAGCTCAGGAAAATAATGAAGACCTGAGCTTTATTCTGCCAGTGCTCTGAATTGCAATATAGGCAGGCATTTTTTTAAAATCTAGGCTGTTGTGAATGCAGCTGGTGTGCGTGGTAAACTCAGGAAATTAGATTAATTCAATAAACCACGGTTTGTTACCTGGAGGTTGGTGTGTTGTACGCCCTAGAAGATTTTGTTGGTTGCTGATTAAAAATGGATAAGTAGTATGCCAGCCCATATTGTTTTCCTTGGTGCTTAGAAATTGTAGTTTTAGACTAGGGGTCCTCAAACTTTTTAAATAGGGGGCCAATTCATGGTCCCTCAAATTGTTGGGGGGAAGACAGGTTAGGTGGGCATGGCTAGGAGGTCATGTGACTGGGTGGATGTGGCCAATTTAGCAGTCCTTTAAACCAGGGGTCCCCAACCTTTTTGGCACCAGGGACCTGTTTCATATTTAAAAAATTCCGTGGAGCGGTGGGAGCCTCCAGCGGGTGAGTTGAGTCACGTGGGCTGCGCACGCGTTCAGCGGTCACGTGCAACCAGACGGGAAAGCTGCCAGGGGTCCTGGGCGAAGAATCCTCGGCTGGGGCAGGGAAGGACGGGCTGCGTCCCAGGCAGGAGGGCCTGGCAGCCCCTTACCCCCCACCCCCCCGTGCAGGGCTGGGTGGTGCCTCGAACCCCCCAAAGCAGGCCGTTGCCCCCGGGGAGCGCCCCGGCCAGCCATCAGGATGTTTGCTACACTTTCCTAAGAGTTGCGCTACTCTCTCCACCGCTTCTGCCCAGTTACTATCAAGCCACACACCGGCACCGGTCTGCGGCCCAGGGGTTGGGGACCCGTGCTTTAAACAATACACACAAATTAAACTTTTGTTATGCCCCTGGGGGTGGAAGGCAGGTTAGTGAAGGGATATCATTCTCTCTCTCTCTCTCTCTCTCTCTCTCTCTCTCTCTCTCTCTCTCTCTCTCTCTCTCTCTCTCCCCCTCCCTCCCTCTCTCTGCCCTCCCTCCCTCCCTCAGCTGGGGAGGCCAAAAGCATGCCCATTTTTGGCATCCTTGGGCTCCAGAAGCACTGTGCCACCCCAAAACAGGCACATTTGGCCTCCCGAGGCCTCCATGCGTCCCATTTTTGGTCTTCAGAAGGTGGGTGGGGGCCAGTGGGTAGGTGGGGCAATGTGGGTGGAGCAGCCTTGTCCCACAGGGGCCAGATTAATGGCTTTGGCGGGCCATATCCAGCCCACAGGACATAGTTTGAGGACCCCTATCTTCGACTGTAGTCTCTGCTTTCTCCTGAAACTAAAATAATTCATAGTTTTAGCCCAAATTCTTTTTATTAACGTACTTGGGAGAACGTTCAGCAGTATACTCCTTTTGCAACAGACTGAGCAATGAAGAAATGTAGAATGTATTACATTTGACTAACATTTTAATCTGAAGCTTTGCCTATTTTTGAAGGATCTCCTTGTTAATTAGGCTCCAGAACACTTAGAAATTCTATGACAGTTACTGGAAGGGACTAATCACTTCAGCTGAAGAACATTATGATCAAAGGAAAAAAGGAAATTTAGAAAAAAGATGCTGCAATATTAAGGGTTCCAATGAGCCACTATTCAAATTAATACAATTTTCCATCATAATGTTACGTGCTTTTGAAACCCAATGATTCCAAACTGGTCAACAGAAGTTCCCCTATCAACAATTTTATAGATTCATTTTGCTAAACCTTCATACAGTCTAATAGGAATTCTATTTGTGAGCCTCTAGCCATTTTAAGAACAAATGTATTTGGCAGAGGTTATTGAATTGTTTGGATAAAATAGGAGTGAAAATAATCTTTGAACCTTTTTGGCTCATAATATCTACCCACTATATCTACCACTTTTGAAATATAAACAATTGTGCATGAAAATGAATCCTCCAAATAAGATCTTATATGTGAGGTTCCTGGTGAGCCCAGTTGCTATTACAGCAGGCTTTTAGCTAATATTAAAAAGGTTAATCTTGTTAACATTAATCCAATATTTTATATATCCAGCATTTTTGGGATACATCATTAGGGAACACAAGGTGGAACCTGTCATAACAGTTTATTATCTGTAGGTTTCTACTTGATTTTCTCTTAATATTCAGTAGTCAAGAGTAGAATTGGAAAGGCAAGCCATAAAATGGTCATATTTGCTTACAGTTTTATTCCTGGCATGAGCATTTTAATAATAATAATAATAATAATTTATTATTTCTATACCGCCCCCTCTCCCCACGGGGACCTTTACAATCCCAAGGCTCCAGGCCTACTTTTTTGTAACCCTTTAAATTCCCTTTGACTACAATTGCTGAAAATAACATAATTTCCTCCAAGTTTGAGATGGAAAATGTGTGAGAATTTGTTTTGAATATAGAACTAAATGTATATAGAGATTCTCAGTCATCCAGGTCATATTTGTCGCAAAGGTGCTTTTTCAAGAGGCAACTGGACTTTCTGGTTTTTCTTTGAAGACGTTTCACTTCTCATTCAAGAAGATCCAGAGAGCTGAAGAAGCTTCTTGGATGGGAAATGAAATGTCTTCAAAGAAAAACCAGAAAGTCTAGTTGTCTCTTGAAAAAAACCACTTGGGACAACTAAATGGGAATCAAAGCACTTTTGCACATAAATCAGATTTTACAGTTATTGTCTTTTATTTCAGCAGTCCCCAACCTTTCCGGCTTTCTGGACTGCCAGGTGAGGAAAGGGGATGGTTCTGCGTGAGCGCAGTTCCATTTGCGTGAGCAGCGGGCACCCACATCTGCCACTTTCAGGAATAGAGCTTTGTGCTGTCCCGCTGCACATTCAGGTGGAACTGCACACACGTTCACCTGCCACTTCCATGGCCTGCTTCCAAACAGGACATGGTCCAGTACTGGGCTGCAATCCAGGGGTTGGAAACCCCAGTTTTAGATAGTATTTGGGAAGGGAAGTTATTTGTTATCTCAATTAAATGGCATGCATGCATGATAGTCTACAACAAATAATTCGGATAATTAATTTAGTTTAATAAATCTTAATCTAATTTCTGCTCATTCCTGAGTTAATGCTTATAGGTCAGTGATTAACAATATAGCACTTCTATCGACAGATCCCCAAAATTACTATTATATTCTTATGTGAGCTCATGTAATATTTGATGGAAAGAATCTGAACTACTGACAGCCAAAGGAAATTGGTGATAGAGAAGAGTAGAAGGCATTCAAGATGGGCAGGACTTAGATCTCTTGTGGGTCCATGGTTATTAATGCGTTTGACTCCTCCCTTGGACTCAACTTGGTCATCTCCTATAAAACCACTGAGACTGGGTTTTTCTCTAGGTTCTGAGTAATGGCCCAATCAATTCAGGAGTTGACACTGGGATGACTATTGTCTTGTAAGATAGATTTTTTTTACAGTAGATTGGGCTGCATTCAGCCATTTTATATTGGTGGTTGTGCCGATATAATATCTGCAACATGTGAAAAAATTATGCTTATTTTTTATTAAAACATAAACTTGTCATTGTAAATTCTTAAATCACTAGCAAATATCCACAATAACTTCAAAAACCCTATAAAAACAAAGATACACCATGTTGGTCTATGGAAAAACTTCTGAAATATTTCACATAATAATGTCAACAATCTACTGTTCTAATCTGATGCATATTTAGCATCACTTTTTCAAATTTTGCTAGGATTCAGTATGCAGATACTGAATTGCAAGTAGGCCATCAGACCTGGGGGGTTTTTGAAACATTTTTTTCACAAATGCTTATATAAACATGCATTTTCATGTTGCTTTTGAAACTAAGTATGTGTACAAGTGTGTTTACAATGTTATATTTACAAGAATACTACAGCTTCAAGCATTCCGGAACAAATAGAAGCATACATCTGTAAAACTTAGATAATTAGGTTTATGAAGAGCCAACTGAATTCCTTTCTTGGAATTATGAAAATGTATGTATACTACTATTTTGTGAAACTCCTTCTGTTTATTAATACTCTTGCTTCAGTTTGAAGAGAAATGCAGTTAAGCGGGTTTTGGTAATATGGAAATATTCTTTGCAGTGTTTAAGTAAGGATTAAATGAAAATGTTTCTAACAATACCAAACAAGGTGTGTCGAATTTTCCTTTCAGAATCAAACTCAATTCCCAATTATCAGATAGCAAAGCACATTGAACAGTTTTCGCAACTGCTGCTCATTTTGTCTTCCGGGTAAGGACTAATGGCAGGTTATATGCCCTGTGAGCAGCTCTGCATGTGGGGACACTCCTGCAGTGGAATCATTGGTGTAGCTGCAGAGGAGAGGAGTTACCCATCTTTTTGCTAGAAAGAGACCGGAATTAAAGAGGCTGCATGATTCTGATCTGGATGGGAAGGAAAGGGAAGAGGTTCAGAGTAACTTGAATCTTTCAGATATATCTAGTAGCTTAGAAAGTGATAGCTTTAATTTGGAAATATATTTTTCAGTGTAAGCAAATAAAGAATTGGACTCTACAGGAGTTGAGTCTCTTGTGGTTTGATCATGAGTTGATCAGCTTGGGAGCCAAAAGATCATTAACTGCTATGCAGCCTTAATGGACATTTAATGGACAAAAACTTCACTTTCTTAAACACTTTAGGATTTAATTACTTTATAACTTTAAAGAGATATTTTAAATGGCATTGATGATCAAAGACTTTCGGTGAGTACATTTTTTAAAATTTAAGATGGGAGGGGAAAGGACCATTTTAAAGGTTTTTAATTTAAAAGCAAAGGGCTTAACAAGATTGCGATTCAAGAAATGTATACAGGGGACAGTGATTTTTTTTTAAACAACAACTAGAAAGGGCCTTTGACAATAGCCATAGTAAATAGACTACCAAATCAGACCTTTGTGGGAATGCTGATTTTCTACTATTAAGAATAGTAAATAATTGCTGAATTTTACAAAACAAGGAAAGGATATGAGCTAAACTATTGGACTAAAGAGTTAAATATATAGAAAAGGTTTTTTTTTTTTTTTAAACCAGAAAGACAAAGAGAGAAACCTGCCTTTTACTTTTTCAAAAATAATTGACATACTTTCATCTCATAATGGTGGTCACAAGAAAAGCTGCTAAATTAGGAGAAGGGTATCCAGTGGCTCACTAAAACAACTTACAGATAAGGACATTTCACCAGATTATTGCAGAAAATGATTAAAGAATTTTACAAAAAGATGTCTGCAATGGTTAAAAAGGAAATGGAAGAAAGATTGGCAAGAATAATATATATTATATATTATAAGAAGTTAAGAAAATTGAAGAATCTATACGACAACTGACTGTAGACTTAAAACAGTGTTTTTCTTCCATAACTGCTGCGGTAAAATTTTATTGACATAAAATGTAATGTTTCTTTACTGATTAGAAAAACTGGACACCAGTTACCTATTTCTCTTTTTGAAGGTTAATTGAAAGTACTGCAATCCAAGGTATCCGACTTCAAACCATGTTATCAAATTCTTGGGTTAAGTATTTAATGGCATTTATACTTGATCAAGCCTAACAAGGGAAGGAATTTGTTCCATGGTGTACTATGAAACCAGATGCAAATTTGCAGGCATGTTTAGTTTGACTATGTCATGTACATCAGTATAATAACCCCACCCAACCAGAGGTGAGTTGCTGCCACTTTTACTACCAGTAATTTTACTACCAGTAACTACCACACATATGCAGAACAATTTACAGTGAACTGCGCACGCGCAGGCACTAAAATCCAACATGGCAGCGACATCCGCTGCAGCGAGGGAACTGGATCACTGTGACCCAGGCCTGAATTCCTCTTCCGGTTCAGCCGAACCGGCATCAACCCACCTCTGCACCCAACTGCCAAATACTCTACCAGATTTCTATCCCAAATCTGTTCATAAAATGGGTCTATTTTGCTGCTGCTTCTGGTAGAATAGATTGCATGGATCAAACCCTTAGTAGGTTTCTGTCTAAGATAATGTTCATTTTTTTCCTTATAGTAAAACATCCATATGGCAATTACAGGTAGAAATACCAAAAGTTATTGTTGGTTAAGCATCTTTAAAATGTCTTATTTAATGAGTTAACATTAGTTTAACTGCAAGTGAGCCTTTTAAAGTAATTTGTAAGAAGCTTCTATTATGGTTCATGTCTGTTCCTGATTCTTGTAATATTAGAATAGGGGTCATAACAAAATCTGTTTAGGGCATCTGGTACATTATGCTTATGTATTAAAAATAATCTTAATGCTTATTGGGATGTTATTGCATTGATTCAGAAACTGGTTTAAAACAGAGTGAAATTATACTTGCATATTCCAACCAACCTTCTATGATCCTAGCCATCCAGAACCAATTAATAAAGTGGGATTGGATGCTGATATATTAACCCGGTCTTTATGTTTGTGGATTATGGATTGTGTCTTGACATGCTAGTTAATGTTTTCTGTCCTGCGTCCCTTCACTGTTGAAGACATGCGCAGGCTGTGTTGGGGATGAGTCTGTATTGTTTGTATCTCAAACTGAAGTGCAAATGCTTTAAAATGTAGTCTTCAATTTTTCTGGAAATCCGTTCATACTCCCACACCCTTCAAAGGCTGTTCATCCCAATTTGTATTCTAGTGTTATGCTATGGCCTGGGCTTATTATGCAAGTAATTAGGTACATTTCAGTGCGTCTGTGAAATCCATATGTGCCCAAGAAAGGAAATTATAATTTGGTATCTGAACAGAACTCCCTTTTTTCTACAGTAGCTCCTTTAATAGTGCCAAGCTTTCAAAAGGAAAAATCATTGAATGTAACCATTGAAATGCTAATTAAAAAGTACATCAGGACAATGTTACATTAAGAATCTCTATAAGCAGTTGCATTAACAAACAATAGGAAGGAAGGACATAGGAAAATGTGAACTAAGTTCTTTTCTTGCTATTTAAATGTCCACTAGACAATTTGTGGCTCTTTGGGTCAATCTTTCATTGGTATTTCCTTACTAGATTCGTCAATGCCTTTAACAATGACTGAGTTTTTAATATGCTGCCTTCACTGGAAAACCTGTGATTATTTAGGGACGCTATCTGTTAAAAAGGTAAATCACATGTCCCCGGGGCACTGCAAGCATAAATATGAATTAGTTGCCAAGCATCTGGATTTTGATCACATGACCCCATATGGGAATGCTGCAACAGTCATAAGTGTGAAAAATGGTCATGAGCCAATTTTTTTCAATGCTGACTTTGAACAGTTACTACATGAACTGTTGTAAGTCCAGAACTATTTGTATTTTGAGGTTTTGCTTTGCAGTTCATGAGGCTTCAAAGTGGGGAGAGGAGAAACTAGGAAAAATTACTCCTACCAGCATGCCAGTTGACATTTTATTTTCCTAATGCTGTTTAGCTTCCTACTCCTGGATAATAATGCGTTTGGAAAATAAAGCCTGGTATTTCCCTTCAGGTGGCATCTTCTCACAGCTTGGTGTATAGTAGTGTATAGTTTTTTCTGTGTCTCAAAAGTGTCTAATGTACATATAATTGTACAGTATTATGATCACATCTCAGGATATTGCTGGGTATTTTGCACAATCCTTTATGTGACTACTATTTGTTAAGCCCATTATTGTATGCCTATATAGTTATCTTATTAATGTGCTGTTACCCCACTGAGTTCATTTTCTAATAGATTTTATTTTTTTAGTAAATAGAAAGGCATTATATCTAATCAAGGTATGAAATCAACTATATGCTTCATTGTCCAATCTCCTTTAAAAACAACATTTTAATTACTTGGAAGTGGTCAGATTGTCTTAACATATTTTCACAGGTGACAGATCTTGTTACTCATAATTACCCAGTCACAAAGTAGTGTGACTTAATGTGCAACGTTTCTTGGTTTGATAGATCTGTCAATGAACAATTCATTTTCCCTAATGTGTTTCTGGTAAAAGTGACATTTGAACCATTTTCATCTGCAGTGGAGTGAAAGGATGGGTTAAGCGGGGGATAAAAATAGATATTTGTCATCCGGTTTCACAATTGTAGTGACTTCAGGTTTGCCCTGTTCTTTTCACAAAAAGTAATGCAGGCTTTCACTTCTATCAGTAATGCATATATTATACTTTTCATCTGATTCATATACATGTTGAGCATGTTAAATGCCAGATGTTGGTATATAAAAAACATCTTAAAGCAAATTAAACACATTTGTGTGTTAACATACAGAATTATCCCCATTTTTCCAGGATATTTCAGCATTTGAAGAAAGCTATCAGATCATCTTATTTCAGTTACAAGAGATTTGCCTCCTTCAGCACTTCTAACAACAAAATTTATCCATCTTTTGCTCTTTTTTTCTCTTCAGCATAATGGAATTGAAAGTGGCATGCTGCCATCACCGTGTTTGGCTGGAAGAGAGGAATGCTGCTACTTTCAAATGAAAAATATTTGCTTATTTGTAACTCTAATTATATAACATTATAACCATCTCAGCTTTTCTTGGAATTAACTGCAGAAGCCCACCATTTGAAAATAATTTAAAAAAGCAAAATGATATAAAAATAAAAATCATGTGTTTGTTGCCAGCCAAATAATATTTATTTTATTGCTAGATTTTACTCGTACCTTTATTACTTTATAAGTAACTCAAGACAGTGAATATGCTGATACTTCTTTCTCCTATTTTCCTCACAACAGCCCTATGGAGTAGGTTGGGCTGAGACAGAATGGCTGATCCAAAGTCATCCAGTTGGCTTTCATGCCTTAGGCAGGACTAGAACTCATTGTCTTCTCATTTCTAAGTCAGCACTTGAACCACTAGACAAAACCGACTCTCTTGTTATTCAGTAGCAATAATAAATATTCCTGTTGAAAGTTCTAGCTAATAACAATCTGGGATGGGCATTTTTCACTCTGAAAATATTTTATTGTTTCCCAAATATTTATGTTGCCATAAAATATCTTTTTATAGGTAGTCCTTAACTTCCAACCACAGTTGGGGCTGGAAGTCAGGTTCTAAGTCTTTGCAACCATAACTTAAGACGCTCACATGACTAGGTACTTTTGAGGGGTGGGGAGAATTTTTGGGGTGGTTGTTAGATGAATAACTGTGGTGGTTGGGCAAATCCACAGTCATTAAGCAGATGTGAAGTCATGAAGTGAACCGATTATTCCAAAAGGGCATTTTTTTGCTGGAAACTGGCATAAATCACAAATTGCAGTTATGACCATGGCACGTTGCAACTTGTCATAAAGGTGAGCCGGTTTTCAAGCACATGAAATGCAGTCATGTGATTGGGGGAAGAGAAACATTTTACAATGCCTAGAAGTGCTTTACAGCAGGGGTCTCCAACCTTTGCAACTTTTAAGTCTGAAGGACTTCAGCTCCCAGAATTCTCCAGCCAGCAAAGCTGGCTAGAGAATTCTGGGAGCTGAAGTCCTTCAGACTTAAAGTTGCAAAGGTTGGAGACCCCTGCTTTTCAGGACATAAAGCATCCATTCCAAGTCCGTTATAATGTGGAATGTTTGTTGAACAACCAGTAAGTTGAAGACCACCTGTAATGTATTTAGATGGTATCTTTCTGGCTGTGTAAAGTTATCATTCGGAGACTGAGTACGGTATTAATATATATGAATTATAAAATGTCAGAGAATTATTTTGTTCAATAGTATTTAAAATTCATCATATATAGAAAAGAACCAATGTGAAGCATTAGTTGGCAGATTCTGCAATCTCCTTATTTTCCTTTAATGCTATATGGCGGGTCCCACACCCCTGGTCCGCAGACTGGTACCAGTCCATGGCAGGCCAGCAACCAGTCCATTCAAACAAGGGAATCCCCATCCACAAGATGCAGGCAGCACCCGAAACCACGTCCCCTTCTGTTCATGGAAAAGCCTTTTTCCATGGAACCGGTCCCTGGTTCCCCAAAGGTTGGGAGCAGCTACTGTATGGCATATTTGGTGAAAACAGTGTGGAAAGCTGCCTTATGATTTAACGGATCAGGAAACAGAATTCATTAATATTTATTGTTTCCAAGAAAGAATAACAGTTCTTAATTTTTCTCAGCATAATGATATAATGATGCATCCAAGATGGCGGCGCGCTTAGGCGCAGCGGCTTTAAGCTCCTGGTGTCACAGCAGACTTTTCCATCAAAACTCGCTCTGAACCTACTGTAAAAGAAAAAAGAAAAAAAAAGAGACGTGCTTTTTCCTCTTCCACCAACTCCTGGGATGCCAAACAGATTTGAAGAAATGGATAACAGAAGACAGGGTGCAGTTGATCCTTTTCAACTGTCATTTGTCAGCCATTTTGTTTCAACAGTCATTTGTCGGCCTTTTCGTTTGCCTGGAGAGATTCCTGTTGTGGCTGTCACTGCTGTCTGTATCCCACCTGGTGCAAGTGTTGGCACGGTGCTCAAACCAATTTCATTGTAATTTTATTACAGTATTATTACAATGACAGTAAAGATTATTATTTTTATTATTATTTTTATTTTTATTATTTTTATTATGTGCTGCTACGGGACTGTTGTATTTTTCATAAGACACTTATATGCTATAAATGTAACCTTCCAATAACTGACTTGGAGTAGCTGCATTACGGAGTATTTTGAGGCTACCTCAAGCTTCAGTTCTATGCAAAAGTGGAACAATGCAAGTACAGTATTAAAATGGAGATGGATTTGCTGCAGTGCCCTAATTCTGTGGCATAATGAAAAATCTATCTAGGTTTTTCGTTTGACTGGGTCAGCCTAGACAGCTGTCCCAGATTTGGATTTGATTGAGAAAAGAGGCTATGGAATAAGCTGACCTATGAATGTAGCATCTGTTTCTGGCTCATTAAAGCAGTTGTGCTTTTTCCCAAGACTCGGTGACTTTAATAGAAGCTTCACTGTAGCAGCCATGCAACTCTGATACTGCTACAGCTGCTTTAATAGATTGTAGACAGGTTCTGTATCTTCCACATTGTATCTAAAGCATGACAGAATTCAAATAAACAAGGATTGGAAATATTCTCTTTAGATGCACATTGATTTTAGATTGGTCTATCAATGGTCCATTTAATTTGGAAGTCCATTAAAGACCAACATACTATCAAAATGCAAAAGGATATTCTTAGGCACATGGTATGAGTTTGATCTTAACTCAGTTTAATTTGGTTTCAGTTTATTTTTATACTCAATTGAATATGCTGGGCATATTTTTTGAGACAGCAAATGGTTTGGAAGGAATCTTTCCCTTATATCATCTGTTTTAAATTAATAAATACCAGAAACATTTCTGGAGTTGTTTTCTTTGGTGGTATTATGGCTCTGGAATATTGAAGCCTATTGTTATTGTTCTATTAGAATTTACTTAACGTTTTCCTTTGGTGGGATTTTATTGTGTAATATTTCCTCATTTTTATTGCTTAAGAGTTTTATATATATAAGTTTTAGAGTAGCTGGGATTTGTATTGATTTGTTTCTTTTTCACTCTTCAAAGCATACAGCAAAGTGCACCACATAAATGATTGTTTCATAACATAATGATCCGTAATTTTTGAAATACTTCTATTAACAGCCTCCTTACTTTTCTGATGGGTTCTTACAAAGGCAGACTGGCGACTTCATCAAAATTAAGGAAGTAATTGTCTTCTTTAATACTCCTAAATTGAGGCAGATAATGTAGGAGTGTGACATGGAGAAAGTAGTACTTATCTGCATGTTGAAATGTTTCAAGTACAGGTTCTCAGGTTTTTACTATTATTTTCTGACTGCTAACTCAGTCACAGCTAACAACTAAATAGCTTTTAAATGTGCTTGGTTGGGCAAAGAGACCAAGGCACGTCCAATAGTAAAATGTAATCCTTTCTAAATTTGATAAAGGTATCATGTAAAGAGAATAGCTATTGTCTATACAGAATCAAGGCTTGTTTCGTCTTTGGTAATATCAGATATTTCGTACATATTCCTACTGCATTCCAGGAATGGAATGACCTGGAGGAGAGATTTTAAAGAGAAAGGAGCAACTAAGAGGGATCAATGGAAAACTATGTAAATGATTTTATCATAACAATATAGATTTGGTACTTTAACAATACCTGACCTAGTCCTATATAAAGTTAGCTTTTTGCACAAAATGTATTGATAATTCACTTTTAATATATTGAAGCATTATTACTCAATTTTATTTTTCAAAAATTATAAGCCATAGCCATAATCCCCACTGCAGATTGATAATGGAGAAAAATTCCCTCTTCTCAGAACTAAACATAGGCAAAGAAAGAACAAAGGTAAATTCATGGTAATATCCTGTTTCCCTGAAAATAAGACCTCCCTGGATAATAAGCCCAATTGGGCTTTTGAGTGAATGCGCTAAAATAAGCCCTCCCCTGAAAATTAGCCTCCCTGAAAATATTGCAGCACAGCAGAAGCTATGAGGTGACCATGCTCACCACCTTCTGCACCTCAAAAATAATAAGGCCAAGTGCTTATTTCAGGGGTCTAACATGGTAAAGCATCTCAATAGATATTATACATTTTTATCAGAAGGGAAGGACATTTCAGACAAAACTTATGACATACTAGCACAGAGGATTAGGAAGGTATGTCCAATGAAGCAATATTACAAATACAAAACTCATGACTTGAAAATAGTTTTCAGTATCATTGAAAAGTTTGCAGCATAATTATTCGATATATAGATGCTCACTATGAAGAATGAGCAGTGGTAAATCTAAGGAAGGTGATGTTCAGTTAGTAATAACAGATCTGTGTTGTGTTGAATTATTGCCTTATGGTATCTCTTAACTGTACATTACCAAGAATGGTAAAATGTAATATATCATTTCAGATGTCACTTCAGATATTTTCAAAGTAGTGCAAAAAGTCTGCAAACATTGCACAATGTGTATGTCCGTTGAAAATACTGGTGTCTCATGCAGTGGTTTACAGTCCAGTTAGTCATAATATTTTGCATTAGGTCATGTGGTATTTAGTCATGCGTTGAATAATCTTCCTTTTTCCCCTGTGGAGCTTGTAAGAAGAACTGAAAACTAAGACAGGAATATGTTTATGGCCAGGAGCTAGGAATGCCTTGCTCTGGTTCATGTTTCAGAAAATCTTGCTTTTCTGTTAAGTCAAGCAGTAAAAATGTTCAGAATTGCAGGGAGAGAATTAAAATAGGGCCAGATTATAATCAGGCCTTGCTTATTGCGGATCTCCTGAGGAAACACTGAGCTGAACATGAAAATGGGACAATTGACTACAAGAATTAAATAATTCTGCAGTTAAATACAATAGTTGAGCTGCCTCCTTCCATAATTAGTAGTGAACAGATTTCTTATAATAATTTCCAAAGCTCTTTGTTGGCCTGCAAAACAAAACCATTATCTTTTATGCGAGTTTAAGTTTGTTGTTTTGAAGAACATTTTTATTTGCTGTAGAAGCATTTGCTTTTTATTGGTTGTGCATATAAATATCTTATAAATAAAGGGTTTCATGGAATTATTTGTGATTAGAAATTTCAAAGGGGTTGGCTTTTTCATTTGACTGAAATCAAGATAACCAGGTGATGTGATTTCTTTATTGTATCAAATATACTGCTAATATGCTCATTAGCAATACCACTTAGACTTATATACCACTTGATCGCGCTTTAGAGCCCTCTCAGTGATTTACAGAGTCAGCATATTGCCTCCAACAATCTGGGTCCTCATTTTACCGACCTCAGAAGGATGGAAGGCTGAGGCAACCTTGAGCCTGATGAGATTTGAACTACCAAACTGCTGGCAGCCGGTGATCAGCAGAAGTAGCTTGCACTCTTACCACTGCGCCACCGGGGCTCATTCTGCATTTCTCACACATACCTTTGCTCTCTCCCCAACCCAGCAACAGCGACTTACCTAAACAGAAAAATAGAATGATCATAGGCAAAAAAGCAGTGGGAACAGGAGTGACTTTCAACTTCCTACTGGCTTCCGCACTAAATTTCCCTATGGGAAATTGGCAGGGAGTGTTGTGAAAATCACTTGACCATGGCTGATTGCTGAAGTAGTCACAACATTTCCTAGTGTCAATCTCATGGGTTCCTTATTTAGAACACATTCTATACATTAGTCCATTTGAGATACCTTGGTTCAAAAATTGTTATCCTATGATGCACCATTTTGCCCAACTAAAGTATAGGAGAATTTTAGCAGCATATAGATGGGAGTTTTTGGAATCTGCCATCAAGAATTGCTGTAGGGAGGGCATTAAAGCATGCCCAGATTTATTGTTCCCTGGAATTTAAGGACCGTTATGTGATTATAGCTATATTATTGGCATAAATAAAGAGGGTTCCTTTTTTGATAAATACCTCCACTTGTACTTCTCTAAGAATAAGTTAGTCAAGCAATTGTTTATGTTGGATGAAATAAATATCATAAATATTATTTAAAATTGTTTCCTCTAAGTTAGTATCAAGTTTTTTGCAACTTTCTGGTTGGGCTGGACTTGGATCCTTATTTCTGCTTCATAGCTACATCCAGCCATCCAAAATTACTTGTTTCTGAATTCTTTCTAGTAAAAGTGAGCTTGAGAAATACATCAAGAGCCAGCAATTCCCAATGCAGAGATGGAGCTAAATAATCAACAGGCACTCAACTTAGAGTCATGAAATATACAGCAAAATATCTGTTGAAACATAATAGGGAGACAAGAGGATTGAGGTAGAAGTTTCATCCTCTGTCTGAAAAAGGACAATAATTGTTTTATAGATCTTTATCCACATGAGCTGTGCCATGTATTTGAGAGATTATATAGTAGGCATAAACTTAGAAATCATGTTGAATGCGGGCAAATCTAAGATTTTTTGTTAAGATTTTGCCATCAGAGCCTAACAGGAGAAATGCACATGTTTGTTTTAGGTGGTATGTCCCATATAAATCCACTGCTTGATTAGGATTTTTTTAAAATAAAAAAGTATTAAAGAAAGAACGGAATTATGACCTTAATACCAAGCAGGGCAATCAATACTTGTGACATCACCACCTCTATTTAAATTCCTTTTTTTAGAATTTGAAGGGATTTTTTTGGCTAATGGGACATCTGAATGGATCCCAGCATAACCTTTAAACAAAAAAAGTAAAATAAAACTCTCTTAAGTATTCTTAAGTGAAAAAGCTGAATTGACTTTAACTGCTGACTGGAAAGGACCAAATGCAAAGCCTTTCCAGCTTCATTGATAAATTTAACTCCATTGATATGAATTAATAAAATCAGTGGGAGATAAATTCACATGCATTAACTAAAGTTATTATTGAATCATTCCAAAATGCAAAACTGGTGAAACTAAATAGAATGTCTTGGATTATTTTTCATATTTATTTATATTTTTATTATATTGAATCATACATTTTAACATTTGGCTAGCATCAATCATGCATCTGATTGAAGGAGGCAGGTACTAGTAATGATGGACAACTTTTTCCCCTAATGACTCTTGAGGAATAGATTCTGCCAAGCCCAGTCCTTCCAGGAAATGCCTGACTTCCTGGCAGCATCCTCTTTCAGACGGTAAGGAAGACCTCAAATGGATTAGCTGTTCTTGATTTGATTTTATCAGTAGAGAGGACTTAACAGCAACCAGAAAGACTGGCAGAAAGTCTCAAAGCTAGAGTGGCTTTCAAGTTAAAACAGCATACAGTATCCAAACGTATCTCGTTTTTCAAAAAAGTATATTTTAATTATAAAATTTTAATCAGGACAGTAGTAAATGGGATCCCATGACAAGAATAACTCAAGATAGGTAGAAGTTCCTAAACAAAGAGGTACTATAATTGTAAACAGAGACAATAGTTGGAAAAATGGAGTGCAGCAGAAAAGCAAAAACTATTTGACTTATGCAAAACAGTTGCTGAAAATGAAAAAAACAGCACATTAAATAGAAAGAGGATGAGATACAAAGGAAAAGTATAGACAGCAATATAGAATCGATATGAAGAAAACTAAAGCTTAGAATGAACTAATGATAGCAAATATGGAATAGACTGGCTTTGATTGCTAGGAACATTCTGGAATAATTCATAAAGAAATTATTCTGAAAACTGAAAAGAAAGTATATACTGAATGAGTTGAATTAGTCTTTGTACTGCCAAAACATTATCAAACTGATAGATACAGATAGTTGTTTATAAGAAAAGTATGCAAACAAATATAATTTAGTGGTGGTAGTTGATTGCATCTGTGAGGTAGCTTGGCTGTGCTCTTAAAAAAAAACCACATGCTGGTAATTCTGAATTTTCAAGCCTAAATTATAATTATTTCATGTGAAACGATATTCCCGTCTGATCTTTTTATGGCTTTTAAATTCCACTTAATCAGATTTATGTACCTGGCATGGACTGGTAGCAGTTAAATTCAGATTCTTTCTTGTAACTTAAATATAGGAATCAATACAGATATGCAGTCTATGCTCAACGACAGTAATTGTGACTGGAATTTCTGTTGCTAAGCAGTGCAGTCATAAAGTGAAATGACACTTGACCACATCGCTTAGTGGTGGCAGTCCCATTGATGCTGTTAAGCAAGAATTGTGACTTATTAAGCAAGGAACTCACATGACCTGTGAGGTCTTTTCAGCTTCCCACAAGCAAAGCACTGCCCTTTTCTGAGGGAGATGGGTGGTTTAGAGGTAGGAAATACTAAACAAACATAGTCAATTGCAAAACCAGCCGGAAGTTGTATAATTTTACAAGCGGGCTAGTGAGTGGATGTATAGCCTGTAGTGATTGCAAGTAGATATGGGAAGGGGCACTCTGGAGACAGATGTGGGGGTTCTGTGAGTGGGCACAGGGTGGCCATTGATTTTGCTTGGGAGGAGGTGGCAAGGAAGGTTAGAAATGATGATTACATGACCATTGCAAATGTTGTAAGTGCAAGCTGGTTACCAAGTGCCTGAATTATGATCATGTGACTGAAAAGGTTTCAACAGTTGGACCTTTGAGAACTAGTCATCTCCTCCTTCGGTGTCATCGTAACTTTGAACAATTACTGAAAGAGTGGTCCTTAAGAGAAGACTACCTGTAGACATTTTATAGAATGGCTCCTTAATTAGACAGTTATTTGTTTCTCTAATAGTTTCTCTAGAAATATTCCATGTAAGTAGCACAGGCATGATTTTAAGAATGGCTGCACTGAAAAGAGTTGCTTGCAGGTGTCCCTTGTGGAAGTGTGAAGGGAATGGATCATGCTGGTCTTTTGTTGTCCTTAAGATATCAAGTGCTGATTCTGGGCTTTTTTCTGCAAGCTCTATTGCAATGCTTTTAAGTGGAGCAGAAATAAGAGTTGGCAGAAAAAGTAATAATACTGCAAAATGTTGGGAGGGAGCAGCCATATAATTTTGTCTCCTCATTAACCCTTGTTTTCAATTACAATAATAATAGACATTTATTGGTTTGCTTATTACTTAGCCAAGCCACAGTTTAAACACACATATCTCTTTGAATTATTTAATTAGTTTGGATTGTTTTGTCTGTAGATCTCAACTGCCATCTATTAACTCATAATAGATCAATATACAACATGCTTGTTGCATCTTTTATCCACCTCAGTATATAGTGAGAACATCAACTCATCATATAAGTATAGTTCTTTGAAAATGTTTGAGGGAAGACTGTGATAGAAAAAGAAAATAGCAGTAAATCATCCCTTACCATTTTTCCTTTTCCATTGGCAAAGTGTAATCTTGTGTATTTGTGTATTTTCAGTTCTTTTCCCTGACTGGTAATAATTTCTTCCTTATATTGTCTGCTGTAATAAAAAGCTAATGTTAGATAAAATAAATGACATCAAAATTTCAAAATATATGAAATATTACAGTGTAAAATTAGGAATATTTTAATTTCCTTACCATTTTAATACAAACTGGAAATTTGTTTCTGCCTCATTTGAGTAGAGGATGGATACAAAAAGAGGTGTGTTAGAAGGAAAACTCTGTATAAAATATACATATAGTCACAACCATAATTGAGTTCCAAATTTATGTTGCTAAGCAAGATAGTTATTGAGTGAATTTTGTCCAATATATCCTTCATGCCACCGTTGGTAAGTGAATCACTGCAGTTGTGAATCTGGCTTCCTCGTTGACTTTGCTGGTCAAAAGGTCACAAAGGGATTATATAACCCATGCAACCGTTAAAAATATGAGTCAGTTGCCAAACATCTGAATTTTGATCACATGACCATGGGGATGCTGCAATGGTTGTAAGTGTGAAAACGATCATAAACCACTGTTTTCAGTGCCAATGTAACTTCGAATAGTCACTAAATGAAGTGTTGTAAATTGAGGATTACCTGTATATCAATGAAAGCAACGTACCAAATTCTTCTAAATGTGTTTTTAAAATACATTTATAGAAGAAATTTGCATTAAAATCCATATGAATTTTCATAAGGATTTTTTTAAAGTTCAAACAATAGTTTTTGTAACTAAGATCAGAAAAAATCATCAAACTTACTTTATATTGGTTACTTTTACTTACTTGATAGAGAACTGTTCGGCTTTACTTTTTTGGCTCTTTGAGGCGGACTGCATAACCCACATAATTGACACATTCTCACATGGCATTCCTTCAAATTCCTGCTGCAGAATCATAGTGAAGGTCTTTGCTATTCCCTTCCCTTCCACTCACTTCCCCTCCCATTCCATTCTAATTATTTTGAGCAATTTGTGCTCAGTGTAGGATGGGAAAACTTTTATTTAAAAGGCCCTATTAGAAATACTAAAAATTAAGCGTAGTGCAATTAATATTATACTGAGAAGCTGATATACTGAAATGCCTAGTACAGACTGGAGCTGGAAAGGCCACAGTTTTGGATTACCTTGGGTCAATCATTACATCACAAATGTTGGAGTCAACTCATTTCATATTTGAAGTAGGTGTTTGGTATTTGAAATGGTTGTTCTGAATTTGAGATGTTTGTGTACTCTTCTTGTGTCTGTTAGAAGGTGATATTAAACTGCGTTGTCTTCTACCACCATCTCTTAAAGACTCCAGGTTATGTCTAGTGTTGTTGATGATGAACAGCTATTTTCAAGGAAGATATTGTGAGCTATAAAGAGAGGTTTCTGTGAGGGATGTTTTTTACCTTTTTGATAAAGATTTATTTGTGTATTTAATTTGTAAATACTGTTTTTCGAGATTTTTTCAGAATTTCGGGTGACAGGATTCATTACAGTATTTGGCCTGTTTATATACCTGTAGCTTGATCCAAAATCAAGCTAGTGGATATTAATAGCTTGATTCACAAATTATGCTAAAGCATAGCCTCTTTTGAAAATGATGTAGTGAATAAATCGCATGAAATTATAAACCTTAGTTTGCAAATCACAGTAGCTGAGTTCATAAAATCAAGTAAAACCATATTACTTAATGGGATGTATGGGTCTGGTTGATTCATTTCTTCACTTTCTTGGATTGTTTTAGCAATATGTCTTGGTTCCTGACTTTTTTATTTGCCCTCCATTCGTTTTTTAAAGTGTCACCTCTAAAAACTATTTGCCTGTCACTGACATAATTGATTGGTTGATATCCTTGTGATTATGGGAGGGATGTGTAGATTCACAGAACCAACAGTCAACCTTCAGTAGATAACCATACCCCTAATCTGTTTGGTGGAAAAAGTGTGAGATAGCTGAAATAAGGAGATGTACGGTTATTGATTGGTGTGCGAAATTCACTGACAGGAAAATCTTTCTGATGTGCAGAAAAAGAAACAATACCTTTCCTCTGTAAGGAATAGGATTCAATATGACACAGAATTTGTGTATGGATGACAAAAGATGTGAGCTAAATGAAAACTGGATATACATGGATGTTTAGCAATAAGTGGAAACCAATGTAGGCTGCTTCTCTTGAAAGTATTTCTCAAATGCTCATATATTTTATATTAATGCAATTAATTTCAATTTCATTTAATTAATGTTCTTTGCATTTAAAGCCAATTGAGAGAATTGGTAGAAATGAGTAGAGAGCAGTTTTCAGACTGCCTTCATTTTGTATCTTCAAAATAGACACATGCTATCTCTTCCAATGTTATTTGTAAGGGCATTAGCTTCCTTCCCCTCCAGATTAGAAGATTTCACTGAAGAGCTACTTTGAAGAAATAAGAATAAACAAGAATCATTTGTGATTATTTTTCCATTAAAGAAGTAGAAAACTGTATTAGTAACAGCCAATGAGATTTCAAAGTAACAGAGATCTGGAAAATTAGATTATTTTCATGCCTGCCAGTAGCTAATACAAAGCATATATCCTTGAAAGCACTTTATACCATACATACATATCTTCAATAGTGGAAACATCATTAAATATACAGCTGGAGACTAATACTTTCAATTATGTTTTAATACATTTAATTAAAATGGTTATTTTCCTAGTCTATTCTTTACTTTTTGGAGCATGGCTCTAGTATACCAGTTAAAGACTGAGTGCAGCATTTGGTCACCAAAATTGTGCACCCCAGTTTAGTAACTTAGCAAATTCAGATCTTGTTCTTCATCTGTTGAGTAGCAAAAGTGGATTTACAATTATTCTTTATAGCTGTTAAGCTGTATTCAGAAGAGAGGACCACACAGAACTTTATTTGATAAATACGAGCACTGTCTAAAGGTAAAGGTTCCCCTCGCACATATGTGCTAGTCGTTCCCGACACTAGGGGGCTGTGCTCACCTCTATTTCAAGGCCGAAGAGCCAGCATTGTCCGAACATGTCTCCGTGGTCATGTGGTCGGCATGACTAAATGCCAAAGGCGCACGGAACTCTGTTACCTTCCCACCAAAGTGGTCCCTCTTTTTCTACTTGCATTTTTACATGCTTTCAAACTGCTAGATTGGAAGAAGCTGGGACAAGTAATGGGAGCTCACTCTCTTCACGGCACTAGGGATTCAAACTGCCGACCTTCCTGATCGACAAGCTCAGCGTCTTAGCCATTGAGCCATCACGTCCCTGTATGAGCAATGTCTACTGCTGTATAAATATACCAATCCCAACCATTTATTTGTTTTCTGGCATAACTGTCCCAAAGATGCTTTTTCAAAAGGCAACTGCACTTGCTTTGTTTCTCTCGGAAGACGTTTCACTTCTCAAGGAGCTTCTTCAGTTCTGACTAAGGGAGAGAATGGAATGATTTCTTCGTTCCATTCTCCACTATTCAATCGGAACAAAAGAAGTTTCTTGGATGAGAAGAGAAACATCGTCAAGGAAAAACAAAGTCCAGGTTTTTTTTTTTGAAAAAGCACTTTTGTGACAATTATGACCTTGGATGACTGAGAATCTCCATAGACATTCTGGTATAACTCTACAGCAAATCATGAACAGTCCCAGCCCAGCTCTGTATAAATGTGTTATTGTCTTTTTTACTTGAAGTACAGCAAAGAATCCTACAGCATTTTAAGTTTAATAAATATCTGTCTATGGCATAAAATCCTATCCTTAGTTTTCAGCAATCATGATGAAAGAGGAATCCAGGAACCACAAAAAAGTGGGCTTAAGCACTGCTAGACACCCATTCCTTTTTATATGATGAATAAGGTTGGTAAATTATTTAATATGCTATAATATTATACAAAAGACTTAAGAAAGTTATTTCTATGGAAGTAGTAATTTAAGTGGATGTGTATACATATTACAGCATGATGTACAGCTTTCAAATTATATTTACTATAAATAAATTAGGGAAATCATATTGAAATTGTGTATCTCAACCATGAACCATTGAAAACCTCTTTAGAGAATTAGATGCTCCCATATAACACCAATCCTGCGTGAGCTGCACTGGCTTCCTGTGGTCTTTCGGGTGCGCTTCAAGGTCCTGACGACCATCTTCAAAGCGCTCCATGGCTCGGGACCTAGCTACATGCGAGACCGTCTCCTGCCCCATACGTCCCTTAGACCAATACGCTCCCACAGAGAGGGCCTTCTCAGGGTGCTGTCGGCCGGACAATGCCGACTGGCGACACCCAGGGGAAGGGCCTTCTCTGTGGCGGGCCCTGCCCTGTGGAACGACCTACCCCCTGAATTACGCACCATCACCGACCTCCGCCTCTTCCGCCAGTGTTTAAAAACACATTTGTTTCATCAAGCCGGCCTTGCATAGCCTCCGCTGTTGACTAGTTTAGATAGTTTTAAAACGGGGGGTTTTAATTGGTTTTAGCATAGGATTTCATATTTAATCGGCTTTTAAAATTTTATATTTTTGTATTGTTTTGTATATTTTTAATTTTCCTGTGTGCCGCCCTGGGTCCTTCTGGAGAAGGGCGGGATATAAATTGAATAAAATAAATAAGATATTTAGTTTATTTAATGTGTTTTGTAATGTGATATTTCTTTCTTCATATACAGGTTAGTTTTAGTATTCTTTTATTTATTGCCTGCTAATTTATGTTTGCTGTGGTGCATGCATTCAGCAATGTTCTCTCATTCATTTTGAACAAAACATAAAACAGTCATTTTTCATCTGCTAGTATGTGTCACCCTGGGAATCTGAATATGGCTTGTGGAAGCAGAAATCCTCAAGTGATTTTAGCTGTTTGTTATTATCTTTGACATCCACTTGGAAAAATAATTACCTTTTGCCAAATTTTGCTGCTTATTCCATTCGTATTTATTCAAAGCATTCAGGGACTCACAATTGCTGTATGTAGGAAAGTGGCTGGTGATAAAATACAGATATCTTTTGATTGGATCTTTTTGTGTAGTGCAGCCCATGGAATCTGTCCACAGCATGGTCCTGTACATCTGGGTCCTTTAATGCGGATAAATGCTATTAGAAACTAAGATAGTGTGTAATGATATCAGGATTTAATTTTGTTATTAGATTCCTTGTCAATTTCATTTGACTAGAAGCTAAAGACTGATATATTTTTTTCTTATTAAGAGGATGAAGACAGGCATGTGTTTACAGCAGTTAGTCTTAAAAATTGAGTCAGATGATAAATGAAAATTGACAAAACCATTTTTCAGTGCTGCTGATAATTTGAGTTATTAAGATAACTTGTTATGTATGACAGTGCTGACTTTTGAAAGCTAACCAGTTTATTACATTGCTTTTTTAAATTGCTAGCCTATGCTATGTAATTACATGTGAAATCAAATCACTTAGTAACCTTTTACTTAATAATGAAACATGGTTAACATTATAGCCAGGTTAAGTGGGATGATGATTGAATTGGACTGCTCTTTTTAATTTGTTCATAAATGAAATGAAATGAGGAGGTGAGCAGCGGTGGTATAATCATGTCTGCTTAAGAGTATGTAATTATTTATGAAAATTAAAACAGAAATGTTAATGAAGGATTCCAAAAGAATCTCTCTAAACTGGATACATGGGACTTTCTTAGCTTGAAAAAATTGCAAATGTAGAAGAGCATCTGCTTAGAAAAAACGCAGGCACCTGTGCTGCATTCTTCCCCTTGCATGTGAGCCTGTTCCCCTGAGTCAGCACAACAGAGTTGCTAATGAAGCTGCAACCTTGAAACAGATGTGAGAGGAGACAGGGAGAGAGGTGTGTTTTGGAAGCTCTGCAGCTAGCAGCTGAGTAAAATAAGATGTTGTTCCTTCAAAGAGAGTGGATGGTCCACAGGTAAAAGAGGTTTAGAAGCACAGCAAAGCATAGTGTGAAAAGGTGCAAATATTCTACATGCTGGCTATTAACAGAAGGAGAAAAAAGAAATCTCAGAGAGTGGAATGGAAAAATTCACCACTGTCAGATCACCGCCACCAATTTGATGCAGGATTGCTGCAGGACAACTCAACATAGTCAACTCATTCTGAGGGCAACTTACCACGGGTGGCCAGAGAGAGAGGTGGGTGGGTGGGCAAGAGCACGAGTGGGCAGAACTCAGTGAGTGTGGGGAGCGTGTGGGTAGAGTGGTGGGGTATATGAGTGAGGGGGCAGTGCATGGTGCTGCTGTGCCAAACTCCAGGACTGGGGACAATGGACATGGCAATGGTCACAGGCAGCTGGAGGGAAGAGCCAAGAGAGGGAGTGGGCACAACACGTGGAGTACAATTGGTGAGTTGAGCAGGTGGGCAGAGTATGTTGATGGGGTGAAGCAGGTAGGAGAGTGGGCAGAATGCATGGGGTGCAATAAGTGAGGAGAGGACAGTATGCAGGGTGCAGCGAGCAAGTGGTTTGACAGAGTGCACCAAGTCTCTTCTGCCTGGAGTCTGATGAGTGGAGGCACACTCTACCCATCAACTTGCTCACTCACCACCCCAGTTCTGCCTAACTGCTTGCTCGCTCACCCAGCTCTCCCTCCAACCACCTTTGACCACTGCTACCCCCACAACCCGGGCCTCTTCTGCCTGGAGCCTGGCCCAGTGGAGGCGCGCTCTGCCCACTTGCTCACTCACCTGCCCAGTTCTCCTTCCACAATTAACATGGTCATATCCTGTGTTCTCTATCCTCCCACTTGCCTGGTCGACTTTCCCTCCAGCTGCCTGCAACTATTTGTCCCCACAGCAAATTGTGTTAAATTGTTCCGCATTGAGTTGGCACCAGCCAGTTGTCAGGTGTGTTACTGTAGCAAGCCGGATCCAGCCCACTGGCCTTGTGTTTGACACCCCTGTCCTAGAACATGTGCTCCAGAAGCATACCATGAAAATGTTAAATCCATTTTCTGTGAAACTTCAAGGGGTAGAAAGTAACATGATTGTTTCAATTTGCAGAAATACAATACAGCACAAATTACAGACTTCAACAAGTCAATCCAGACAAGAGAAGAAGCTTGTATTTTGCTCAAAGCACTGGTGAACAAAGTTCATCAGCAGAAGTGACCCTCCTCAAATTTGGATAATAATATGTTGGCACCCATACTATCCAAAGCATATCAATGCAAAGAGTTTCATGCTGTAAAAAAAAACCTCTATTTATGCTTGACATTTCAGGATGAGAACCGTTTTAATCTATGATGGAAAAAAACCAGGAGGCCTCCCTTTGTGACTAACAAATGTTGTTAAAATGAGTGTTGAGCTGCAGCTTCATCATTCTAGCTATTCTATGCATTTTATAAGTAACTCCTGATACACGATCTCTATGTTAGGGCAGATTTGTATTTGTCAACCAAGAACATGCATTTGAAATAGGGCAAGTGGTACATGGATGTGGTTTTTTCTGTATCTTTCATGATATATTAATTGGATTCCTTATTAAAATAAAGCACCTAGTATTCATCAAACCTGTTTCAAAGGCTGGAGCACTGAACAGATGTTTTGGTCGACTGCTGATTTTAAAGGAGACTTCAGATTTAGGCGCTAGTTTGTGTCTTAAAATTAAATTTTCAACTAGCTCAGGTTTACATATGTTATTTTTTATTTTGTTTATGGATAGGAGCCTCAGCAGCTGGAAGTGATGTAAGTTCTTGTGCTCTCTTTAATTTTGTAAGCCTCCCAGAGTCACTGTATATGAGTTGAGCAGCCTTTTTTTTTCTTTTCTTTTTTAAAACAACCCTGTAATTCCTTACATCGGGATGGAGTCGGGTGATTGAACAGAGCTTGAGTGTTATTGACTGGATGTCCTTCCTGATGCCTACAGGGAGTTTGCAGCAGACAATTATGCCCAGAAAAAGAAATCTGCCACCACCTAAGATTGAATTTACGACCTGATTGTGAGGCAAGAGCTCCATCTCTAGACCACTGCTCCCCTCAGTTGGGCAGCCATAAAAATATGTTTAATAAATAATAAATCTGAGAGAGCCTGATATTTAGTGCAAAGATGTTCATCTCCCATGATTACAATATCCATGCTATATAATTACATCATTTTTCCCCCTTGGGAGACAATTCTAATTTTTATGTTCAAAGTCAAATTTGGATATAAAATTTGTATCCCAGTGAATAAGTAATGTGGGGGGCAATGAACCACTAAAAGGTAGCATTGAAGTCAGAGTTCTGTTATAATTAAATCATATTATCCAAAGATTTGTAGGAACCTTTACCCCAGTGTTGTGCTTGCCTTTTTATTCTGCTGATAAATTTATTGTTGATATAATCTTGTATTTGTGCTGTTCCTGCAAGATCAAGTGGCTGGTTTTTACAAGGTATTGAATTTGCAATACTGAAGGTAAGTCAGTGGCTGTAAAAATTTAATTAAGTAGTAATGCTCTAGTTGTTTTCATTTTCTAAGTCATAAAAGGCTTGTGCTAATAATCTCAACATGAAATGTAGAATGCTAGTTATTGGTTGCAGAGCATGGACCAAATGAAATATAGTGGGGTTAAATCAATAAGCAAACTTTAGATGTTTGGTGTAGAATTAAGGTTCAGTGAGAGAGAGTTGCTTACCCAGCAAACTTACCATACTTTTTTTGCAAAATGTTTAGTTAATTAGAGGTTTTTCCACCAACAGTGGCTCTTTGTGATTAGAAGTAAAATTCTTCCTGTGCAGCAACTACAATGAAATTGGAAATCCAGTTCATTCCAAGCATATAACCCAGCCAATTTTGTTTAAATCTCTATCCTCAACTCTATAGGGGATTGGTAGACCTTGAGTCTGGGATTATGATCTGCTGTAATTACTACAGAATTGAAAGACTTAATTTGTAAGTAAGAACAGTAGCTGTTAAAAACAAAGGATTTTCAAGAGGTACAAAGGAATGGAAATCTTGCTGCTGCAAAAGGTGGGGTACCTCTGAAGATTGCTTTGAAAATTAGCTGTGGTTAGGAGAGACTGATTACCTGGTAAATTTAACTTCTTTTGTAATCCATAAACAGGTCTTCCCATTTTTTTTCCCATCTCTGTCCAGTTCTTCCCTTCTCATCAATCTTCCCAATCTTGCGCCTGCCTGCTTTTGTATACAAAGAAAGAGGGATCTAGGACACCTTGCCACGGCCATCTTGCCAGGGCCAACTCGCTATGGTTATCTCACCAGGGCCAACTTGCTGGGGCCATCTTATGGCAACCAATCTACGATGGCCATTTCACCACAATCATCTCGTTGTGGCCAACTCACTGCAAGACAACTTGCAACAGGACAATCCATATGGGATAACTCGACACAGTAAATATTATCCGCTACTGTTTCTTCTACATTATTATTACCATTTTTTGTCAGTGGCGGGTAACATTTATCATGTTGAGTTATCCTGTAGCATGTTGGCTGTGGCGAGAAGGCTATGCAGGATTGGCCATGGTAAATTGTCCAATTCCAAAGAGAGAGGAAATGTATGGCTTTGTTTATAAAATATAATTTATGAAGAAATGGGTAGCATATGCAGGTGGACATCAATGAGTACTTTATTTTACAAGCTGTGCGTTCAATTAAAATAAATTCCTTTTTTATCCTGCATTTTTAGAGGTGGTGAGTGTGTGTGTGTGTACGCACACCTGTGCAAATGTGAGCTGTAAAATGCTGGTATAAAATGAACTAGTTAAAAGTCCGCTAACAAAAATAATACTTTGATCTTCATCTTTCCTTAATTTTGCTGTTTTTTATGGGAAATATTACAAACATTACAATTATCATATAGGATGGAGCAGTATCTTAAGAGAGGGGTATATAAAACCAGCACTGATTATTCCAACCTTCTACACAGCTCCAGATCTCCTGTATTCCAAACAGCATTTTCCATTAACTGTAGTTGGGATGGTACTACCTACATTTATAAAATATGGTTTCTTCTTTGGATTCTATGCTGGCATTCAAAATAATCTTTCAAGTGCTATGCTTTTTCTTTGAGACTGCAGATTATAAATCAGATTCAAGATGATGGATTGTGGTGTGTATGTTTATGCACAATTCACAAACAATAAATAAGCTTAACCATTATAGGCGCTATATCTCTGGTTACTTGTATAAAACAAATGGGAATTACATAAAGCAAATGAATTTATTGCTACATTCCTTAATTAGAAAAATGGGTTATTACTTAAAAAGATGCTAAAGTCTGAGCATGAAATGAAGAAACCCTATATTAGAATTTGACAGCAAGATACTATAAACCTAGGAAATTGGCTATTGACTCAAAAAGCAGAAACTATGAGTTTCCACTAAAAACACTGTAGGAAAAAAAGGCCTGTTAGTCTATGATAGAAAAAAAATCAGGAGTCTGGTAGTACCTTTTCTGATTAAAAAAATTATTGAAAAGCCATAAGTGTCAAGATGAAATGAACTGCAATCCTTGAGAATTTATACTTCATAAAAATAGTTGTTAAAAGTACTGCCAGGCTCCTGGTTTTTTTTTTCTATTAAGAATATCAATCAGGAAAAGGTGCTTAATTTATATTGCTGTGGAGAGTTTAACTGTTAAAAAAAAGAACCTCGGTAGTAATTTTCAATATTAAGTTATGTTGAATTTCGTCCTTTCATTATGAAGTCTCCTTTTGTTGTCCTTCTCCTCACACGCATACAATAGATCTTTCAGGGTCTTTTTGTTTTATAGATAGAAGAGGTCATCTATCAGAGGCACTCTATTAATTCTTTCACTCTAGCAGAGAGTTGAGCTAGATGACCTTCGCGATTCTTTCCAACCTGTGATGCTGTGAATATGCATTCAATGAGAAGGAAAATTGCTTCGGAGCATTCAAGTCATTTGACTCCTTACACCCCTTTCAAAGCAATTTTCTGTTTAAAAAAAAATTACTGTAATTATCTGTGAATATGAGGCTTCTGTTCTAGTACAGTTGTTTTCCAGAAGCTCATTTCAGATTTTTACCAGATTAATTTGAACATTCCAAGCAGGCAGCAATCTTTCCTACCTTAGTACTCAAGGGGCGTTGGGCTACAACTCTCATTGGCCTTTTGAGCTTTGTCCCGGAAATCCAATACAGTTATAATGACCTGTTGTGGTCCAGCAGGGACCGGATGAACTGCTGATGGACTCTGATAGCGAGGAATCATATGAGTCTGCCCTGGAAGCTGGGGAAGACTCTGGAGGGTGTTCGGAGTCAGACCAGGAACCAGAGAGGCTGGTTGGCCACCAGGAGGCGCCTGGGTCATGGAGCAGTGGGGAGGATCAAAGGCAGTTTGTCCACGATGCAAGAGTGAGCAGAGCTGAGAGGCAGAGGCAGCAATTACATCATATGCAGGCTCACAGATGGTGATTAAGCACCAGGTGGTTGTGGAGTGGCCCCTCCCAAGAAAGCTTATAGGTGAGGTGATGGGAGGGGACATTTGCAGGAAACAATCGTTCGATGTAGTAGCCAAGAAGGTCTGTCTGTGAATTCCAGCCTGGCTGTTCTGTGAAAGAGTTTTGAATATCTGTGTGAAAGGCCGCTGCAGAGCTAAGCTCGTGAACGTGAGTTGTCTGGGCTCTCAGCCAAAGGACTTGTTATCTGTTGGTCAGTGCTTGTTTCCAGATGTCTGGTAGGCAGGAGGTGTCATCACGTTTGTTCATATTGTTAGGTTGTTTCTCTATTTTGAAACCAGCACTGACCAACAGACGAGCCCCACCCTCCACCCAAGCCGTTGAAATTAAAAATAAGGAGAAACATACAAATAGGACCAATCAGCATCAATCTACCAATCATGATACAGCTGCGCAGCCAATCAACTCACTCACAACAACAGAGTCAGCACTCCACCACCACCCCACCAAGATTTAAAGAAGGGCGGCATCTTCGTAGCCATAGACCGAAGCCTGAAGATAGCAAGTGAGATCTTGCTGAAATGTTGCAAAAACAATCTCATTCTTACACAGGAAAACACCCGAATACAACAAGACCAGCATACCTACACCCGTGCAAATCTCCGAAAATAAATATATATATATTTATAATGCCAAAAATTTGCTATACCGGTTGTCCTAGACTGGAGACAGTAATTGAGCCTGGAATTATGGTCATAAGTCATGGCAGTCATTAAACAGATCACCACATGACCACGCATGATTTTAACTTTTATTTGGTGGTTGTGGTTTACGCTATACAGTGTGGTTGTTAAACAAACCTGTTTTCTTCAATGGAGCTTTTGTCCAGAAACTGGAAGGAAATGTCAGAACCAGCAAAAAAAAATGCAGAAAATTACAATCAAATGACTATGGCCATAAATATGAGTCAGTTGTCAAGTCCCCAGTCACATGACTTTAGGAGGTACAGTCTTTGGAACTTCAGAACTGGGTTATTAGTAGCTCTGGGCAGGTCTGCTATAATTTTGAACTGTTGTTAAGTGAAGATTACCTGTATCTAATTTGACAATTTAGAATACTGGAGAAAAATCTGTTCCGACCTAAAGCACATTTTGTCATTGCGTTTATCATCACAGTTTATACTGGCTGCCTTTGTTTATGACCTTAAATCACACTTTTTTGCTAAATAAGATGTGAAAAAATTGCCGGTATTAATTTCATACCTGTATGAATTTAATGTTACATTTTGCATATCACTTCCTAGAATGCTTTCTTTTATATTTCTTTTATATGAGTCCTAACAAGGAGAAGGGCGGGGTATAAATTCGAAAAATAAATTAAAAATAAAAAAATAAATATTACTTTCCAGAAATCTTTGTAATTTAATAGGTTAATGTGGCACCAGAGGTTTGGCTTTCATGAGATTTGTAGCATGGCTGATTACCACAACAACACAATAACCACCTTTTTTTAATGTACAGGTGTCAAACTTGTGGTGTCACGTTGCTGTCACATGATGTATCGCAACATTTTTTCCCTTCATGGGGCTGGGGTGGGTGTGGCCTGCGTGTGACGCATCTAGCCACCAGTTTGACATCCCTGCTAATGAAACCCAACTATAAAATGGGAATCCTCCATAGATATCTGGTCTTCTGAACCATACAGTGGATTCCATGGGAGAAAACCAAATACCCCGTATTTATTCGAGTATAACGCGCACACGTGTATAACGCGCACCCCCTAATTTTCGATTTTAAATCGGTATAAAATTTTGTTTCACTTTTTCTCGGCTCAGATCAAGCATTGTAAGTGACAAACGTTGAACACGTGCGGCCATGATAAAAATCGTTTATAACGCGCACCTTCGTTTATAACGCGCACCCTCGTTTATAACGCGCACCCAAACTTTGAGTTCTTTTTTTGGTAGAAAATTTTGCGCGTTATACTCGAATAAATACGGTAATTGGGAAGGTATTTGGTTGAACACAGTGATATCTGAATCAATCTTCTTTGCCAGATGCTGTGGGTGAGACGAACTGGAAATTTGAGGCACCACAGAAGAGCCCTCTATAGCACTCTAGTGCCACCTGATGGTATGGTTTCTAACTAATTGCTATCTTCATATCAAATATTCCAATAGTACCAGTTTCAAGGTGCGTATCCCCACCTATTCCTATTTTATTTTAGGCAGTTTGAATCCTGCAGAGTTTATGTTGGCTCTGAAATATTCACTGCTTTCTGGAATAACATTCTTGTGCCTTCCTCATTCTTCATGAAAGGCTTATACCTTTTTATACCACAGGTATGAATATCTCTTGATTAAAATGATAGTTTATGGTGCTGTAATTGGAGGTTTGGAAGCTTGCAGGGCAAAAATTAATACTGCCTTGGGACTAATAATTTAATGTCTGGAAGGTTCTGCCTCCTTTAAATCATAGGTCTGTTTAGAGTCCATTATGCCCTAGCATAACTCCAATATAAATTCTAGCTAGGGTAAAATTCAATTTCCTCTCCATCCACAGACATCTCTTTCCTGCAAGCACTGTGGTGTATAGCTTGAATGTTCATGTTCCATATCCTTGGAAATTAGATCTATTTACATCTATATGTTTCCAGAATGATACCATTACTTGAACCTATGTCCATGTCATTAGCCAAAAGAAAATCAAGCTAAAAGTTAGCTTAGTACTTGGAGGGAAGACTACCAGACAGTATGATAGACCAGGAAGTTGAAAAATTATTGTAGAAGAAAGCACTAGCAAAAATTTTCCGTATTGTTGCCAAGAAAACTACATGACGCATCATAGAGTCAGCAGGGGCTGAGCTCAGTTTGAGTCTTTAAATTATTGAATGTTACTTTTCACTGAAGAGCTCATAGATAATTTATCAATGGCATAAAGAAATATATGCTGAATTTAATAATTTCCCCAAAATATACCTTAACTCTTGACTAGCTTTTTTTTTAAAAACAAACTGATTATACAGGAATGTTTGTATGTATGGAAGTGTACGCCCCACACATATACATATGCCTAAATCTTTTCCTTTCTTTTTTATCTTTGCAGAAATAAGTGTTCATTATAAATACGGTCTGCCTGTGATAACCCTTACATTGCCATCAAGAAAAGAACGTTGCCAATTTACTATCAAGCCAATGCTAACAACTGTGGGCACCTTCTTAAAGGACATAAAAAGAGAAGATAATGCAATTGAAAAGGTAGAAGTCTTCACAACAGGTACTAATGCTGATATCACTTTGAAAATCAAGGTTGTTCTTCCCAGGTATTGCAAAGTCTAGGAGACTTTATGAATGTTTGAAATTTGCCAAGATTACCGTATTTTTTGGAGTATAAGACAGACCTTTCAGCCTCAAAAAAGAGGCTGAAAAACTGGGTGTGTCTTATACACTGAATACAGCATTTTTTTCTCTCAAAGCTCCGCCCCTTCATCAAAATGGCTGTGCATAGCCTTATGGAGGCTTTTAGAGAGCTCCTGGGGTCTGTGGAGGGTAGAAATGAGCACAAAATGGCCTGTTTTTTGCCCAGCCCCCAGGAGCATTCTATAAGCTTCCTAAAGGCTATTCATGTCTTTTTTGTCTTTTTTTAAAAAGGGCCCATTTTTGCGAAAAATGGGCCGTTTTTGGGAGGTTTGCAGAGTGCAAAAACTTTTTTTTTACTTTTGGAAAGCTCTTTAACTGATTAATAAGAATTACATTGGTCAAGTGCTGTGCCAGCAGAAACAAAGTCTTAGGTGCTGCAGAATGTTAGTGATTTCCTTCTCCAGCACATGGATAAATACACCTGGAAACATCTACCTACCTACCTACCTACCTTCTCTCCCTCTCTCTCTCTCTCTCTCTCTCTCTCCCCCCCCCCTCTATCTATCTACCTACTGACCTGCCTACACTCTTTCTCTCCCCCACCTACACACTTATTTCTCTCTCTCCCTCTATCAACCTACCTACCTACTCTCTCTCTCTCCCTACCTATCTACTGTATTTCTTTCTCTCCTGTATTTCTCTCTCTCTCTCGCTGTCTTTCTATTTTTCACTCTATCCCTCCACCTACCTACCTACCCTCTCTCTATATATATATTTCTCTCTCTCTATCCCATTATCTACCTAACTACTGACTCTACCTACCTACTGTATTTCTCTCTCTCTCTCTCCCTATTTTTTTTTTAATGCCTCTTCAAAACCTTGGTGCGTCTTATACTCCGAAAAATACGGTACATCCTGGCAGGGCACCCCCTAAAATGTATCTGCTTCAAGCCTCACTGTTGCTAGTTCTTTTTCTTCACTTTCTTTTCATTTTTTACCCTTTCACTGACTCACCACTAGGGGAAGAAAGGGAGTGCATGAAATAAATGGGAGTTCTGAATAAGACAGTGGAAGGAAGTCTACAGGTGGCAAAAAAAATCAAAGTTAGGAACATGTGCAGTTAATGTTAGATGAAATTTAACTTAACTTTGTATTTTATAGATATAATAATAGACCACTTCTTATAGTGTTTATTCCAGAACATTTGTTAGACAGAAAAATATATTAAATAATAATATTAGCAATTTATCCTGAAGAAATTAAACAGAATTTGTATGCAGTTATTATTGATGTAACTTTGTTTCATTTTTCTTTTGTGGTTAAATGAGACGAATGCTTGCTGTCAAAACAAAGTTAAAAAATTTAGGACCCTGCATGTTTAGTTTTTATCTCTTTTTCAAATAGGTTCACTCAGGTTTCATCCACTGTAGAGTGGGTAGAATAGAGATTAGCTAAAAACAAGTCTACGCCTTCAGTCTTCAAGATCTCAACTTGAGTCCAAATGTCTAATTCCAGTCAGAACATTTGCACATTTAATAATAATAATAATAATAATATATTTAATTTCTAGACCGCTCCCTCTCCCCAAGTGGACTCGGAGCGGTGCACAGGGAAATTAAAACAATAAATATACATAGATATACAAAACAGTTAAAAACACATTAAACAATAAGACCCTGCGCTAAAATTCCCCAAAACCAATCACTAAAACCCTAAACCCTATAATACTATGGTAAGAGGCTACCCTAGGCCGGCCAGGCAGAAAAAGTGCGTTTTCAATTTCAGACGGAAGGAACGGAAGTCCGTGGTAGTTCTAATATCGGGGGGGAGGTCGTTCCAGAGGGCAGGGCCCGCCACAGAGAGAGCCCTTCCCCTGGGCGTCGCCCGCTGACAAAGTCTAGTGGACGGCACCCGGAGAAGTCCCTCTCTGTGGGAGCGAATCGGCCGTGAGGAAGTATGAGGCAGAATCCGATCCCGCAGGTAGCTAGGTCCCGAGCCATGGAGCGCTTTAAAGATGATGACTAACACCTTGAAGCGCACCCGAAAGACTACAGGTAGCCAGTGCAGCTCGCGCAAGAGCGGTGTTACATGGGTGTACCTTGTGGTACCCATTATTGCTCGCGCGGCTGCATTCTGGACCAACTGCAGCCTCCGGGTGCACCTCAAGGGGAACCCCATGTAGAGAGAGTTACAATAGTCCAGTCGGGATGTCACGAGAGCATGAGTGACTGTGCGAAGGGCATCCCGGTCCAATAGGGGGCGCAACTGGCGAACCAGGCGAACCTGGTAAAACGCCCTCCTGGCCACGGCTGTCACTTGATCTTCCATGGACAGCCGGGAATCCAGGAGGACACCCAAGTTGCGCGCCCCATCCACAGGGGCAAGATGTTCGCCCCCTATGGCCAGCGATAGAGACAGCTGGTTGAACCGGGCAGCCGGAAACCACAGCCACTCGATCTTGGTCGGGTTGAGCTTGAGTCCGTTACTTCCCATCCAGACCCGCACGGCTTTCCAGGCACTGGCACATCACCGCTACGGCATCGTTTGCAAGTACAGATGGTAAAGAGAACAGGCAATTTTCAAATCAATACTGGTAGTCTTCAACTTACAATCACAACTGGAATAGGAAAATTTGTTAAGTGGTGCAATCATTAAACGAGACATCACATGACCATAACTTTCAACCTTCTCTGATTTCTTCCCCATTGGTTTTGCTTGCCAAAAGCTGCTTGGGAGGATGGCAAATGACAATCATGTAACCCCAGGACATTGTAACCATCATAAATGTGAACAGGGTACCAAGCACCCAGTTCACAGTCACATGACTGTGGGATGTTACCAAAGTCATAAATGTGAGGACCAATCGTAAGTCACTTTCTCAGCATTGTTTTAACTTCAAGCAATCACTAAATAAAAGCAGAGCACTTGCATTGAATTTTTAGGGATTCAAATCTAAACCAGTAGCAGAGTGCATATTTTATTTTATGGAAGTGTGCAAAAAGTTCCAAGCAAAAAAAATACCAAAATACCTCTATTCCATTTGTTTGTACTTCAAATAAAGCAGAGGTGTTTTGTTCCTAAGGACACACTAATGGGGCTTGTCCAAGATCAAAAGACAAATTCCAGTGTAGACTTTAGTACTGCAGGCTGTTCAAGGTTCTTCAGTTGTTTAGCTCCTCCTTAGACTCAATTCACCTACTTGAATAGCAGTTAGTCATTAGTTAATCATCCAAAACCATTAGATGTTTTTCTTTTGGATACCTGGATCTAGGATGGCTGAAAACATATCTGCACTTTTTCTCTGCAAAACCTTTTTTTCAGCAGAAAAAAGAAGGCTATGCTAAATCGGATTCTGTCTCTGTTTAGAAAAGTCCTTGAATGAACTCCAGAAGAACTTAGTTTCTGAAGATAGCAGATATTTGGCAGACCAACTTCACATTGACATTTGTGCACTGAAACCAATTGGTGGCAAGCAAACTTTTGTGCTTGCTAGCCTATATTGTCCAGACTGAAGCAGAACATCATTACCAATTGCAGTTTCTTGGTAGAGAGAACTCTAGATGATAAACTCTGAAATATCCGTGAAAGGAGCTGGAAGGGCTCCTTATTACACGAATGTAATAATAGCCAGAAGAAAGTGAGAATGCAGATTTCCTATTTTAAGCAGCTGGTATTTAGGCTAACTAAACTTGTTGGGGTTTCCTCTTATTATCTCTCTTGCCCATTTTGTTCATATGCATTGAACAAAAAAGTGTTCATCAACCTGAACAAGAAAGTGTTCTCCAGAGTAGGTGGCATGTTGATAAGCCTTGTGCATGCTTGGATATGGATTTTACAGAGCAACTTATCTTCTTCAAAGAAAAGGTTCCCTTGATGCAATCCCCTGACTTGTATTAGAAGACTAGCCTCTTATCTCACCAAGGATCACTGGCACCCTTTACTCACATATAGCTAATGAAAGGCAAGACCTCTAAGGTCATCTGCTTGGGTAGAAGCAGAATCACTGTCTCACTTGAAGCACGCTGGGTTGATTCATTAGCTCACATCATTTGAATGATGGGGATTGGAGCACCCACGACTATACCACTTGCATCACAGTGGAATTCAACTTTCTCTGTAGTTTCACTCTGATGGTTCTTGGATTACAGACATCACATGCTGCATTCTCTACATGAAAGCAGTTCTAGGCAGCAGACCAGAGGCCCAGTGGAGGAAGATTCAAGTTTTATGCCATTGGGATATCATCAATGCACGACATGTCAAGTGAGGGACTTTTATCCCAAGCTTTTTAGATATTATGCCTACCCATGAATTATTTTGCATGTGTCTCTTATATAGTGCTAGATATCTCCAATTAAAATATTAAATTGCAGGAGGTCGGGAAAAGACTTCTAATAGATGGTCACTTGGACCAAGAAACTAAACAATAAAGAAAACTGGATGATTACTCTGTGTTTGTAAGTTTCCTATATTTAAAATGTTGAGTAAAATTCAATGTCCATATCTATTTTCAAGATTCCTCTTATGATACTGGTAGGCAAGAAAGTTCTGAATGCATAAAATAATTCTGCATGCTATTGTTTTTCTTTGCTTTTCCAAATATTTCTTTCTTATCCTTCAAGACTGATTGGAAAAAAAACCCTCTATTGTTGGGATTTCTCCCCTTAACCAATTTTCTGTTCTGTAGCATCTGCTGAAATTAATCTTTCCAACATGGATGGGCAATACAATTGGGCATTTTTTTTCCTTCAACTTCAGTTTCATAACTTTTTGGTATCGGCACGGAATCAATGAGGACAGATTCCTTTATAGAAGCAATATTAAACACCCAACTTAAATAGCATTTTAAAAGAACATTAACAGTCGATTAGGATACGCCAACTTTCAAGTTGGCATTGAAGTTGAAAGTCCCAAGTTTTACTGGTCAAGACTCAAAACGCATAAATGCTTCTTCTTAATTATACCACAAGGAAAAAATTGGGGTTTCCCTCAGTAGCCTGGAGCAGAGAAACCAAAATGAGTGATAGCATAAAGGACCTAAATTTGAACTCATTCCTCTTATTCTGTGAAGCCAATGCATATGTATATACTATCAGAAATTCTATTGGTCTTGGAAGAAAGGTGTCATTTATTTATGTTTGCTCATATTATGGATTTCATTAATCATACGGCAATAAAGTAAACATACGGCATTGTCCAGTAAACAATGTCATAGGGAAGATTACTTAAGAGCAGGGATCACCAAACCCCGGTCCGCAGTCTGGTACCAGTCCGTCGCCCATTGGGAACCAGGTTGCGCAAGTGGTGGGTGAGTGTGCAAAGTTCCATTTGCGCAAGTGGGAGGCACGTGAGGACAAAACCATTGCCATCCACCCGCTGCCACCACTGCCAGGCCGTGAAGCTGGAAAGGTTGGGGACCGCTGGTTTACAGCACTGACTGCAATGAGCATGGTAAGATATTCTAAAACAAATCTATGTAGCCTTTTATTACTTTGACTGAAATGCCTTTTCTCTCCTGCAGATGGCAGCAGGATATCAAATGCGGTGTCGATGGAAGTTCTGCTAATGAATGATTTTAAACTCATTGTCAATAATGTAGAATATAGTGTACGTCCACCATTGAAAGGTACATAACTTCATGACCACCCAGAAATGGAATTTTTAATGGTTATCAGACTATTTAAAATTAAAGGCTGTTCTAGGCTGCATAAACAGAGGGATAGAATCAAGATCACGTGAAGTGTTAATACCACTTTATAATGCCTTGGTAAGGCCACACTTGGAATACTGCATTCAGTTTTGGTCACCACGATGTAGAAAAGATGTGGAGACTCTGGAAAGAGTGCAGAGAAGAGCAACAAAGATGATTAGGGGACTGGAGGCTAAAACATATGAAGAACGGTTGCAGGAACTAGGTATGTCTAGTTTAATAAAAAGAAGGATTAAGGGAGACATGATAGCAGTGTACCAATATCTCAGGGGTTGCCACAAAGAAGAGGGAGTCAGACTATTCTCCAAAGCCCCTGAGGGCAGAACAAGAAGCAATGGGTGGAAACTAATCAAGGATAGAAGCAACTTAGAAGTGAGGAGAAATTTCCTGACAGTTAGAACAATTAATCAGTGGAACAGCTTGCCTCCAGAAGTTGGGAATGCCCCAACACTGGAAGTCTTTAAGATGATGTTGGATAGCCATTTGTCTGAAACGGTATAAGGTTCTTGCCTAGGCAGGGAGTTGGACCAGAAGAGCTCCAAAGTCCCTTCCAACTCTGCTAGTGTATTGTATTATTATTATTATTATTATTATTATTATTATTGTATTAAAATCCAGTGAAAGCTAAGAATCTACTCAGAAATTAATTCAACTTTATTTACTGGGACCTCACTTGAAAGAGAAATTGTGTAGGATACGCAGGGAGAAAGTTTCCTGCACATTTTTTGAGCGTATGGATGCTTATAGTAATTGTAATGACACAAGCTCCACTCTTCTTTCAGATCAAATGAGCAAAGAGCATGCCACAGAGATAGATGACATCAAGTCAACAGTCCATAAGTTATTTGTAGCCCTTCACTTAGAAGAGCACCAGACAAGAAAAGAGAAAGAGCTAATGCAAAAAATGGAACTTCTGAAGGAAGAACTGCTCCCTTTAGAAGAGGTTTGGAAAATTCTTAATACATTCAGTCCTGTGGAAATTGATAATCAGCAAGTTAAATCTTGAACCTGTTCTGTTTCATGAAAACCTAAATCTGAATGTTGATTATTGGTAGTTCACTTCCTTCTATTCGGGACACAGCATATAAGCGATACTTGAGCAGGGTCCGCAGTATTGTCTGGGATGCTACACATCCTCTTCATGACCTGTTTTCCTTGCTACCTTCTGGGAGGAGGTTTCGTGGTATCCAAAGCAGAACATCTAGATTCAGTTACAGTTTTGTTCTTTCTAGCAAGCAATAGCACTTAATTTATATACCACTTCATAGTACTTTTACATGGTTTACAGAGTCAGCATATTGCTCCCAACAATCTGGGTGCTCATTTTACCCACCTCAGAAGGATAGAAGGCTGAGTCAACCTTGAGTTGGTGAGATTTGAACTGCCTAACTGCAGCTAGCAGTCAGCTGAAGAAGCCTGCAGTACTGCACTCTAACCACTGCCCCACCTCGGCTCTTGTCACAAGCCTGTGAATTCTCAAGCTTCCTCTTTCCAATATGTATTCAAAATGGACAGTGATTATGTGTGCATGTATGTAACATAGCATGTGCATATGTTGTGTAGGAACATGGGTAGACATATATTCTGAGCAGGCAACAGAATTTCTTTTTTTTTTTAAACCTTTTTAAATTTTATTTTAATTTCATACATATAATCACAAGTATGCCATTACATCTGAACAGAAATTATTTTGTATTGTCCATTATTGTATCATTCCCTCGACCCAGAACAGCTATCATTTGCTCTTCTGCTTCCAATACACCATATTGTACCCTATTTCACAACCATCCTATCTTCTCTCCCTCTTTCCTCCTCCCTACCTCCTTTCTTCCCTCTGCCATCCCTCTCTTCTCTACTTCCTCTTCCTTCTCCTCTCTCCTCTTTCTTCTCCTTCTTTCTCTCCTACTTCTCTCCCTTCTAGTTTCCTATCTCCTCTCTTCCTTCTTGCCTCTACATTTCCTTTCCGGTCTCTCCAATCAATTTGCATGGTGTATTCCAGCATCTGAGCACACTTCATTTAATATTTGCTGGTATTGATAATTACATTCCAATAAACATCTTTCATATTTATAATTTTACATACATCCTCTTTTTAGTGGTGTACGTATTTCAAAATTCCATTATTTGATCCCCCCCCCCCCCAAAAAAGCCTATTTTTTGGACAAAGTGTGAGCCAGATTCAAGTTTCCCACTAAAGTTATACTAATTTTACGTAGTTATATATCGTTAAGCATCACAATTCTTTAACTCTCTCATTAGAGCTTGAGTTAATTATTCTCCTTGGGCGTGTTTTTCCATCTAATACTTTTTCTATCTTTTAAGCTTTAATGATTCCCACATATTTCTCATAATCTCACATATTCCTTCCAGTTCCCAACATTCCATAATTCCCAATTAACGATTTGCAGCTTTCCCCCTTTAAATTTATATCTCAGTTCATTACAATGCAAAATCCACTATTTCTTCTTATATATCAGTTCTAGTCCAGTTTAGATGTTCCAGTTCCGCTACAACACAAAAGAAAACTCCCCCTTTCTTCCACAGTTACAGAGGGACAAAGCCAAACACCCTGTGCAAACAACCCCTCCCTAGTAGTTCTCATTGTGCCACGTTGCCTCAAAGACGGGTGTTTTAAGTTTCACTTTCTGTTTCGCACAGTTTCATTTTTAATGTGTGCCAGGGTGCTCATAATTAAAAAAAATGACGCTTATCTATCTTACCTAATAGCTGCATTTTTCTAAATGACATCTACAGAGAATAGCATTATTCTAAAACGGCTTGGGAGTCTATCCAAGAGTATCTAGAAAAAACCAAGTTGCATCACAGGTCAGGTTCTGAAGTGTCTTCCTTGCAAATAGTATATTTTATATACCGCTCCTATCTCCATCAAGATGGACTCAGGGCAGTATACAGGAAATTAAAAATCACACCAACAAATAACAATAAATACGATGATAATATTAAAATGAATTAAATTAGGTAACCTGTGCTAAAAATATTTTCCATTAATAAAATTATAAATCCAATTACTAATTGCTAAAATTATGTGGCATCTGAGCCCTAAGCTCTAAGCTAGACTGGCTTGATGGAACAAGTATGTCTTAAGTGAGCGGCGAAAGAGGGGAAGGTCCGTGATAGTGCGGAGTTCGGGGGGTAGGTCATTCCAGAGGGCTGGACCTGCTACAGAGAAGGCCCTTCCCCTGGGCACCGCCAATCGGCATTGACCGGCGGTTGGCACCCTGAGGAGGCCCTCCCTGTGGGAGCGGATCGGTCGTTGGGAGGTGTGTGGCAGGAGACGAAATAGCAGTAGCTATTGGTATTAGAACTGAATTTCTATGTGAAGCTTTATGCTTAAGAAACCATTAGAATGTATTTGGATGAACTTCAAATTCCAGTTGGGAGTATCAGTTTGAATGCAGCAGTTCTAAATACTACATTTGAGAGGAGCATCATTGAACACTGTGGAATGTAACATAGCTTTTGTTTGTTCCTAGATGAAGGCTAGAATTGCAGCAGATATTGATGGAAAGACTTCTCGCCTTCTATGGATTGGTTTAGCCTTAATGTCTACTCAGGGTGGAGCCCTGGCTTGGCTCACCTGGTGGGTCTACTCATGGGACATTATGGAACCTGTTACTTACTTTATCACTTATGGAAGTGCCATGGCATTCTATGCGTACTTTGTACTTACTAAGCAGGTAAGGAGCTTCTTAAGGCGATACATACAAACAAAAAATTGATTCCAACTGCTTGAAATTTGAAACATACATGCACAACACTTTGAGGTGTTATGCTAAGGATCCTTAACTTTTCCTTTGAGAGCAGCTGTAGGGTATTTGTTTCAAAAGTTCTGCAATTTGTTCAGAATTCAGTTGATCAGTAAAGACACCAATGCTTCAGGTTCTGCAAGCCTGAAACAAATCACCTGCTGTTTATTATAATGTAGCACCTAGCTAAAGTTTATGTATCTTGTGGATGTGGTGCAGGAAGGAGTGATTATCTTAGTCTCTTCCATTCTTCTTCTTTTTTAATTAACAGCCTTTTTAATAATACAAAGACATATCAGCCCTTATTAGATTATCTGGGAACACTAATTAAAGAAAGGTCCTGCTATCCCTGTTCCCATTTCCTTTCATGTAAAAATCGCTAGAAGAATTTCTTCTGTAGTAATCATATGAGGTGATGTCCAGGGGTGGGATTCTAGCGGTTCGGGTGAACTGGTAGCTCCGACGATCAGCTCGGCCCACCCGCCCGCCCTTGCGTTTTACTGACCTAGTATATCCTCCCAGCTGAGTCATGCGACAGAGCGGATTGGCGCACTTCAGCTTTTTTCCTCCCCAGCAGTAATGTGGAAGGTAAGTTTTCTCAAAACTCTGCACTTACACACTGCATATGTCAGATGCATGCTTGAAGCGCACGATTAGCGAACCGGTTGTTAAACTGGTAGGATCCCACCACTGGTTATGTCAGCTTTATCATGTAGTTCAGACAGGAAACACAACCAGGTAAATTAATTCTACTTTATTATAAAGCAATATTAATAGAATCTTGTAAACCTGAAAGTAAAATTTCATGGCTCCTTTACAACCTAATAAACTAGGGAGTGCGTCTTCTGAGCCTCTTGTAATGCACATTATAGAGCTGAGGGCTCTGCTGTCTCTTATCTGACCATTCCCCAGGCAGCTTCTCTTCGCTTTGTCTCCCAAGGTCTTTCACAAGTTGCCATTACATATTGCCATATCCTGAAAACATTGTTTTCTAGTATTATTCAAGATACTTTAATTGGAAATCTGTTATTTCTACAGAAACCTGATCATGAAAATCAACCTTTAGTAAATCCTAAGAAATCCTTTCTAAAATTTTGAAGTGTTAGCATTTGAGATATAGTTGAAGTGGAATCCCACAAAATAATGCTAGTTACAAAACACTTGGTGAAACCAAGCTTATAGCCTCGTTGAATGCAATTAGAATTTGGTTTATTACGTATCATGATTAAAACCTAGTTTAATGAAATATACAGATCCCACTTAAGACCTCACGTGTTACATTTTAAATCAAGGACTGAGCTTGAAAGAGATTTTCCATGTGTGAGTCAGGAGAGATTTCCTGCATGGTTGATCCATATTCAGGGTCATCAAACTAATTTTTTCTTGGGGTTTTTTTCCTTGTCATTTTTAAGGATTATATTTACCCAGATGCTCGAGACAGGCAATTCCTTCACTATTTTCACCGGAAAGCTAAAAGCCAGAACTTCAATATGATTCTGTATAACAAGCTAAAAGAGGACCTGGAAGAGGTAATTAATTGCATAGATCTGTCTGTCTTCCTGATTTATATGACCTTCCCACCCAACTCTGGGATGCTTCACAACAATAGGAGAGTACATGAATTTGGATGCATAAGATCATGGAAGAGAGCTTCAGTAAGCAATACAATTACAGTATTTTCAGAGTATAAGACGCACCCAGGTTTTGAAGAGGCAATTCTTTTTTTAAAAAAGTAGGTAGGTAGGTGAAGGGATAGAGTGAGAAATAGAGAGAGAGAGAAATGCAGTAGATAGGTAGGGAGAGAGAGAGTAGGTAGGAAGAGGGACAGACAGAAAAATAGAGTGAGAAATACAGTAGATGGGGGAGAGAGAGTGAGTAGGTAGGTGTGTGTGTGTATGTGTGTGTGTGGATAGATAGATAGATAGATGATAGATAGATAGATAGATAGATAGATAGATAGATAGATAGATAGATAGATAGATAGATAGATAGATAGATAGATAGATGATAGATAGATGAGGAGAAAGAGAGAGAAATACAGAGGGTAGGTAGGGAGAGAGAGAGAGAGGAGGGAGGGAGGGAGATGTTTCCAGGTGTATTTATCCATGTGCTGGAGAAGGAAATCGCTGACATCCTGTAGAATCTAAAACTTTGTTTCTGTTGGGACAGCACTTGATCAATGTAATTCTCATCAATCCCTCTCATTAAACAGCTTTCCGAAAGGGTGAAAAAAGTTTTTGCACTGCAAACCTCCCCAGAATGTCCCGGTTTTTGTGAAAACTGGCCCAATTTTCTTCAAATAAAAGGCATGAATAGCCGGGGGGGGGGGGCAGGCTTGCAGAGTGCTCCTGTGGGGGCAAAACGAGCAAAAAACAGGCCTTTTTGTTGTCAAAGAAATTGCATGCATAGCCTTATGGAGGCTTATAGAGTGCTGTTGGGGCCTGGGGGCAGGGGGGCAGAAAACGGCCCGTTTTAAGCTCAATTCTGTCCTCCCCAGCCCCCAGGAGCTGTCTGAAAGCCTCTATAAGGCTAGGCACGGCCATTTTGGTGAAGGGGCCCATTTTCTGACTTCAGGAGGCCAAAAATGCTGCATTTGATGTATAAGATTCAGCCAGATTTTCAGCCTCTTTTTAGAGGAAAAAAGGTGCGGCTTATACTCTGAAAAATACGGTATTTGCAACCACCACTGGAAGTTTTATTCCCTTTTCTTGTGTACAGAAAGCAGTTTAATCTTCTGAAAAGTAAGTTTTTAAATGCATGTTCCCAGTCCCCCAGAAGAAAGAAAAGGAATCATGTTACATTGTGGGAATCCTTCCAGATCTTTCTGTTATAGCAGCTGCAATTAGTGCATTGGGGATGAAAATTTGAAATCTTACAGATTATCTGCTTTGCTGCCTGCAAAAGCTAATAGGTTAGCTTTAGTAGATTGTAAACTGAACCTGCCAATTTACTCAAATCTTCCAGTTGATGAAGGATGGCTTGGAGAGAATCCAGTTACAACATTTGTTCACAAAAATCACAGTCACTAAGTCCAGAAATGGTAATCTAGACAAAGTGTTAAGTCTGTCTTCCACAGACTAATTCAGCTGCTAATAATTGCAGTCAAGGAACCTTTTTCAGGCAGAGAAAATGCTATCTCATGCCACATAGCACATTTACCCTGCACCAGGACCTTTGAAACACACTGCAAAATTATGGTCTAGATCCTGCAGCGGTAGTCTATAATCATGTATAACTAACGTTGAATAGTGCAAACCCAATTCAGCATTTGCAATTGATTACAATTCAATTAATTCTTTCCTATGTTTCTCCTTTAGTGAAGAATAGTTTATTGGATATGTATTCTAGCTGAGTAGATCCAGCATCCATAGATGAAAAATAAAATGTATAGAAACGTTTATTTCAGGAACGTTTATTTCAACATTTATTTAGCTTGCTGCCTGCTAGCTAAATCAGTTTCCTAATTTTAAAATTAAGTGTAATTGAGTCATATTTTAAGATCTAAATTCGGGTTATTAAGTGCCTTGGTTAACAAAATACATCAATAATGTAGAATTTGATGGAAACTATTTACAACTGTTTATACTCATCACTTTTTTCCCCCCTTTTATACTATCAGGTGGAAGAATCCTTGAAACGATTGAGGAACCCTTTACAATTACAGCTTCCAGTGCAAGAAATTAGTGACAAACATTAATTTTAAGTTTCAGCCTGTTGAGTTCCCTAAATATATATATAAATATATATCACAAACTGGACATTTTGAACCACTATATTAAAGCTGAATGTACAAGACTTTAAAAAAAACAAAACCAAAATCATACTTTTTGTATATATCATTTTTCCCCAATATTCGAGTTTAGAGAGAATGGTCATCTTAATTTTGGATGGCCAATCCATTCTTAATAAAACAAAACAAAGTTTTTAAAGGATGGTTTTATTCTGGGGTTCCTATATTTCAATGTAATTTTCATAATGAGCTAAATAAAAACAGATAGTAGTTTTGGATGTCTCCTGAGTGTTCTGTTTAAGATATTTTAAAAAGGTTCTTTTCACACTTGCACAACATATCTCAATGCTGTAATTACAAATGTAGCATACATAGGACCTGAAAGATTTATGAAAACAAGTCACAATATCATATTGGTCGCATGATTCATTTTTCCAAAATGTTAAAAGTGGGTGGGGAACATTTATGCAGTACAAACAGATCAAGAATGATTCTCACAAGACAATGATCTATGTTGGAACAAAAGTATAAAAATTTAGCCATTAGTACAAAATATCCATTATAACATAAATTCCTGAGCATAGCGGAATAGCTAACAATTTCAAAGGCTGTATAGAAAGCATTTCTACCTGAGTTGTTACACTTCACAGTTGTCTTTTCAATTTTTAATGCAGAATTTGTATTTCTGTTTGCCATTTAGAGCCCCCAATTGTTGGCTGTGATTTTTATTGCATAGATCTGTTAATCTAATGATTTTAATTCACCATTTCCTGAAGATCTGAGTTTAAGTGTTAAGTAATAAGACTCTATACTAACTAAACACACATTTTAAATTATCATTACAATTCTATATGTCTATTCAGAATCAATTCTCATTGAATTTAATGCAGCATATTTTTGATAAGTGGTTATAAAATTGATCTATTTTAACTACTGTATTTTTTTGACTCCTGCAGAGCACACCACCGCTTCCCACCACCTACGTAGCCAAAAATAATAATTACTCCACTGTGCTACTATGATTTGGGGTGGAAGTATAGTTTTTTAGTTAACATTGAAGCAAAGCAAGGGATCTGCTTTTTCCCTTCAGCACCAGGGAATCTGCTTTTATCTACCGTGCGCTGTGATACTTTCCTGTTAACAAGCATCAATAATTCTGTGAATTCCAGGGAAGCACCATGCTCTTGTATCATCTCGCACAGATCTTGAATATACCAGGAACCATATAGGGTCTGGCGGAAGGAATAGAAACCTATTGGAAGAGAAGGGAGAAAGGATTACATTACTGTGTCAAGAAATTAGCTTTAGTTTCCGATCTGTATTTACTAAGTAACCAAAAAATGTTGGGGGGAAAGTTTGCAAATTTTTTAGTTTTTTCAATGTGCCAGTATTCTGACATTTTTGCTAAATTTGTAGCATTTTTGCTTGGCAAAAATAATTTGAGGATTTTTTACCTGTCCCACACATCTAATGTTCCCCTTTTATTAACTATTCATATAAGCAGTACTAGCTGATCTAGTTCTGCTATATTTTACTAATACTTCATCTAGTGAAGTTCAATTATTTTCATGGTGGCATTTGTCACGCTAAACAGGAAGCGGCCATAAGAGAAAGTGTTCCCAATGGCATTCTCTAAGGTGAAGTTTAAAAAGACTGGGAGTTGAAGAATCCTTACTGTAGCTGGATTCATCTGAGCGGGCCAAGCCACAAATTACTAACACCATTTTAGCCTATTTTGATGTGCGATCCTAGCTGGTATAACTCAGTCATGAATTTGTCATTTAAATATTATCATCAAAGTTGCATTCATAAATAGAGTGTGGGCCAAATAGTCATATTTCTACACTCATCGCAAGCATCTGCAGCAAGGAAGTATTAGGAAGTCGGTTCTTTACATTGCATGGAAACCTTACATTACAGCTATATAACATTATTTGATTGTTAGGCCCCTAGAGTTGCGTATAGGTAAACCAGGTGGGACTATATACTTAATAAAAATAAATCCCTAAAGATTTATTTCTTGTATTTAGTTTGCTACATAGGCAAAAATAGTTAATATTTGCTCTGCTGTAATGGAAATATGTAAAACTGAAACCACCCTATTGGGGGAGAAGTTCCATTTGTGATTTACATAATGGTAAGTGTGCCACCACTTCTTGCAGATTCAATTTCTATCTGCCATTTGTTATTTACTGATTCGTTTTGCGGAGGATTGTTTATATTAGCTTTTTTTTTAGTACAAAAACCTTAGTTGTCAGTATCTATTCAAAATATAGCATGAATAACCAATAAATGATACATCAAAACTTCTTTAACAAACTGTTACCGTATTTTTCAGAGTATAAGACACACCTTTCCCTCCCAAAAAAGAGGGTGAAAATCTGGGTGCACCTTATACACTAAATACAGAATTTTTGCTTGACTGAAACTCTGCCCCCTTTGCAAAAATAGACCTGCAGAGGGTTTGGGAGGCTTGCAGAGTGCTCCTGGAAGCTGGGGAGAGCAAAAATAAGCAAAAAATGGGCCGTTTTTGCCTCCAGCCCACAGGTGCACTCTAGAAGCTTCCCAAAGCTCTGCATGCCTCCCCACCTTTGTTTTTTTTGGGGGGGGGTTGCAAAAAACGAGGCATGCAGACAGTTTGGGAGGCATGCAGAAAGCAAAATCTTTTTTTTTTGTTTTGTTAAATTACCTCTTCAAAATTATGGTGTTTCTTATAGTCTGAAATATACAGTACTCGCTTGACGATGAGGTTAAACATTTTTTGCTTCTAGGGCAGGGGTGTCAGATGCGTGACGTCATGTTGTGATGTATCGGAACCCATTTGCTAAAATGGGTGTGGACATGGCCAGTGTGTGATGCATCCGGCCCCTGGGCCCCCGAGTTTGACAGCCCTGTTCTAGGATAACATTTATTTTTTTTACCTTCTGCCACAGAATAGCACATGAGGAAGTCAGCACCAGCAGGTAAAGAATAAATTACAGCAGCGTCAGCTTTGGTTTCATTGACAAGTGAGCGGTCTGAAACCCTATCCGCTGTAATGTTAGGAAGGACCGGATCATCAAATTTACTTCCTCTGCATGCCTAAAATTGGAGATAAAAGAACTGCTAGAAATGAAATTCTGCATCTGAAATCACTTATAAATACCAACCCTCCGTTGTAGATCCAGAAAAGTTCGCTAAACTGATTGAACATATAAATGCCTTTAATTATGCCCTGCTATAGATTCCAGTGATGTTCTGAATTTCTTTTAAAGTAAAAGTCTATTCTTGTGTAAGGACCCTTGTGTAAGACAAACAAAATTTAAGGTGATTCTGGCACTTCTGCCATCAACCCATTTTCCCACTACAGATTGCCAGTCACAGACACACATTTTTACACACATTGATGGTAAATCCTCAGGGAAGTTCCTTATGCTATGTAGGTGTAAATATATGGAAGTATATCACGTTTTGACTAAATGCACCAAATGTTACACTTCATGTTTGCATTTTTTTTGCATTTAAAAGTGATGCATTTAATATATGACAAGTCTTAATTTCTCTCTTTCAAGATGATTGATTTTAACCCCATATTATGAACCCAGTTGTGGAATCAAAAACTCACCTGAATTATGAATATCTTTGGCTTTCCTATCAGGCTAGGGCATTTATCACCTCTGAACTTATTGGTCAGCTCTTGTATCTCTATTGGATCATCATAAGCGTAAACCTGCTTATCTTCTCCATGGGTCAGGAAAACGCACATAAAGCAATCGGCATCTTCAGGCTGATCTTTGGACGCTACAAAAATAATGATGCAATTTATCTACACAGAAGTATAGCAACCAAGATGATTAGGGGACTGGAGGCTAAAACATGAAGAACGGTTGCAGGAACTGGGTATGTCTAGTTTGATGAAGAGAAGGACCACATGATAGCAGTGTTCCGATATCTCAGAGGGTGCCACAAAGAAGAGGGAGTCAAACTATTCTCCAAGGCACCTGGGGGCAGGACAAGAAACAATGGGTGGAAACTAATCAAGGAGAGAAGCAACTTAGAACTAAGGAGACATTTCCTGACAATTAGAACAATTAACCTCTGGAACAGCTTGCCTCCAGAAGTTGTGAATGCCCCAACCCTGGAAGTCTTTAAGAAGATGTTCGATAGCCATTTGTCTGAAATGGTATAAGGTTCCTGCCCACGCAGGGGGTTGGACTAGAAGACCTACAAGGTCCCTTCCAACTCTGCTATTGTATTGTATTGTATTGTATTGTATTGTATTGTATTGTATTGTATTGTATTATAAAGTCATTTTTATATTGGTGGCTATTAAAGCAATGATGTAAACTCCCTTTAGCTTGCTTTGGACATAAATCAAACCAATCCAATTCTCCCACATACTAAACAAATGGTTAATTTTATTCTGAGCTGGATTTAGACACTGAAAAATCAATCAATCAACACTCCATTACTCCCGGTGCCTACTGCATCATTAAAACCATCTCATCAGATGCCATGATTGCTTGCTTTTGAGACCTTACAGTCTCTTGTGCTTTTTCTGCTTCCTAAAGCAGATAGCAGCAAAGACACCTTAAATGCTTCTTTTCCACCTTATTTTCTAAATATTAGAGGTGTCCAAATGGGAAATGAAACCCTTCAGAAAACAAATATGCTGAATTTCCCACTAAACACCTTGTTCCGGGCCAGTTTCCCAAACTAAATTATCTCAACTAATGGTGATCTAGAGCAGGGGTCTCCAACCTTTGCAACTTTAAGTCTGAAGGGCTTCAGCTCCGAGACTTCTCCAGCCAGCAAAGCTTGCTGGAGAAGTCTGGGAACTGAAGTCCTTCAGACTTAAAGTTGCAAAGGTTGGAGACCTCTGCTCTAGAGTGATCCCCTCATGTCATTCCAAGCGAAACAGGCCTGTTTTGCTTGGAATGACATGACTGAAACAGTTCAAATTATTTACAGTTTAACATAGTTTACTTCCATAAACCACTGAATTATTGGAATAGTGTAATCTGGATAAGGCTCAAGATGATTTGGAAGATGAACAGAATGCTCTTGAATTTTCCAGAACATTCTGTTTCTCAACTGGTGACTTTGGCATACCTACCCCTAACTAAATTCACTATAAAATTGTTTGGTAATTTTTAGTTTTAAAAATATAAAAACTTAAAATGTCAACACTGACTAATCAGCAAAAATGTATTTTTTGGAGTATGATGCCTAAGACGCACCAAGATTTTGAAGAGGTAATTTAAAAAAAAATTTTTTTAAAGGTTTTGCCCTCTGCAGGCCTCGCAAAAACATGTCATTTTTCGTGAAAACTGGGCCGTTTTTTGCCAAAAAAAAAGAGCATGCATAGCCTTTAGGAAGCTTATTGAGTCCTCCTGGGGTGGGGGTGGGAGCAAAAATGAGCAAAAAATGGCCCGTTTTTCACTCTTTTTTGCCCTTCCCAGCCCTCAGGAGCACTCTGGAAGTCTCCTAACGGCTATGCACAGCCATTTTTGCAAAGGGGTTGGGGTTTTGGGAGGCCAAAAATGTTGTCTTCTGTGTATAAGACACACCCAGATTTTCACACTCTTTTTTGAGGGAAAAAGGTGCATCTTATACCTATACAGTTAATAACAAACACGATCAGAGGAATGTGAATAGCTTTAACAGACCAGGCCTAGGAGGAGAAAAAAACATAGTAAGTAGGCAGACCTTTCTATCTGGTTGGCTCTCCCAGAGTTCAATAAAGTAAATCTTAACCAGAATTATTTTCTTCACTAGTAACATTAATATTAAAATTTTTACCAATAAAACAATAACCGCTAGACAAGCATCCACAGCAAATAAACTTGCTTTACCTACCTTTATCCATGCTATCCAAGACTTCTTGTTTTCTAAGATCATCAAAACATCTCACTTCAAATCCAAGTTCAGTCAAGCTATTTTAAACGGAACAACATTTCACTCTAGGATCATGTTCATATATTCTTAATACCTCACAAATTAATATTTAGACCTCTGAGAGGATGCAACATTCTCTAACCAGTCAGCTTTAGAAATTTACTGAAACATCACTTTCCACATTCTTATGCTAGGAGTAGTCCAGAAAAAAGAGGAATCTACTTTTTCAGTCCACAGAATCAGATTGAGTTTCAAATTAAAATATAAATGCAACTAAAACACACTTAACTATATTAAGAAGATACAATACTTAATATCAGTAATATTCTAACTGTAACCTTTAAAAAAAAACCAACTTTTAAAATCTGTACTTCTTGACATAGTACAGTTAGGATTAGAAAAATATTTTGTGAAAAGAATTCTACAAGTTGTGCCTTTCATTGCCTTATTCGCCGGCTTAATATCTCAGCATGCGAGCTTCTGAAACATTGGCCAGGAAGATATTTCACACAACCTGTCTGCAAATTATACAAATAATGAAATTGCACAACTATTCATACTGTTCTAATAAAATCAATAGCATTCATATGCCTCTTGGTAGAGTACTGTAAAGTCGTTACCATGGCAACTCCACTGCGCTGTACAGTAGAAGTCAGTACCACAGCATGGCACAACAGTCTGTATCTTAACAGAGCACACATCCTGAGGGATATTAGGGGTGTCTAATCCCTAGGGACTTGGTTGAAATTGCTCTAGGTGTTCCAGAGTTATGCAGAGTTGTACACACACAGCTGTTTTTATACAGAGAGACATTGCCATGAGCAATAGAGTCTATGTTTAAAAAAAACAACAGCTGGGTTGTGTCAGACATGCGAGTATAGGGTTGATTCTGCAGATGAAAAGTCTGAAACAAACTCTAACCATCCTCAGTATCAGAACTGACCTGAGCTTAAAGTTGTTCCATTCTAGGGACCATTTTCCTGAGAATTTTCCCCCAAACAGTGTATGAATGAAAGAGGATATACTAAAACAGTATTTTTTAATGGTGCTAACTTTAAAATCTGGATTTCAACTAACACGGTATCTGGGGAATTTTGAGTGTTGAAATTCACACATTTTAATGTTAACAAGTTTGAGAAAAATTGTAGTAAAGAACAGAGGTAGTTTTCAATTTACAACCAATATCGAGCCCCAAATTTCCATGACTAAGCAAGATAGTCATTAAGTCCGCTTTTCCCCAAGTCTTTTGAATGTTTTTTGTCACAGTTGTTAAATGAATTGTTGCACTGTTAAATTAGTAAGGCGGTTGTTAAGTGAGTCTAGCTTCCCTGCTGATTTCGTTGTCAGAAGGTCGCAATAGGTCACCACATGACCCCAGGACATTGCAACTGTCAGAAATATGAGTCAATTGCCAAACATCTGAATTTTGATCACCTGACCATGGGGATGCAATAATGCTCATAAATGTGAAAAATTGTCGTAAGTAACTTTGCTGTTGTAACTTCAAATGGTCACTTAAACAAATGGTTGTAAGTCGAGGATATGTACAGATGAGGCTTTTCTGTCTGATCTTGCTTTTTGATGGAAAATGTCAACTTCAGTTTAAGATTGCCTTTTATTTCAGTAAATATGTTAATTGAAGCAACAGAAGTTATTTTGCTGGTGATAAATTTATTGAATAACTGAGAATCAGAAATCTGTTGCAAATCAGCCAAAGAACAACTATCCTGGTTGATGTTAAAGCCATTCCTGTTGTAAAACTTGCAAAATTATTTACCTATATCCTAAGGATCTGACAGTCTGCGTTACCTCAGCACACATGGAATACTTTCTCCCTTCACACACAATTTCTTAAAAAATGGAGCAGTTTTTCAAAAATCATTGGATTTGTCTTCTTCAGTGTAAAAGAAATTACACCGAACAACAATGATTTCTTTACCTGTGATTCAGATTATCTCGGTCAGCATGAGTACCTTCCCTCTCTGGTAAATTTAAGAGGCTGGAAAAGCTCTCATGATTGAAGATCAAAGCAAGTCCTCTTCTCTTGTGTTTCATTTTGTATTCCACAGATGGATCAAAGAGCTGGCTGATCCTGCAAAAAAAAAGAAAAGGTAGCCCACTTAATAAACTTAGGTCTTTCTCGTTCATATAAAGACATCTGTATGTTTAAGCAAGTCAGTGTTTAGGAGTCAAAGAACTGTACAATTAGTGCAAATCTTATATAATTTAATTTGATTACAAGAAGGATTTACTTTACCATTTACATTTTGGTACCTACATACCAATCATACTATTCCCATTTAGGATAAGCAGCATTATACAGAATACAAAAAGGCAAATGGAATATTAAGCCAAAGAAATTAAAGACATAAAAGAAAACAAAAAGTAGTACAGCTGAAACTACATTATTGTCAGGCATGCCTCCTTCAGCAACCAAGAAAGAAACTTCTCAATTCCATTGTTTGTGGAATTAAAAGTACTTTTACTGGTTATGAAAAGATAGCAGCGAAGTAAAGCAAGGTCTGAGGCAGAAACGCGCAAAACCATACATATCAAACATTGGGCCAACCCCCTCCCCCCAATAACCCCCACGCCATTGGCCAATCTGCAAATCCCTTAGGTGTCATGTGGCTTGCATCTCCAAGAAGCATCATCAGGTTGGTATGCAGGATGGTTCCCTTGACCAAGTCCAAACATTGGCCATCAGCATGCGCAGAAGATGGTGAGAACAAAACTTTTTTTACGATCACTCCTGTACCAATTATTCCCATCCTAAATATCCTGCCCCACCCTCCTCGTTTCCACGTGCAGCCGAAAGCAAGTAAGCGAAGCAGAGGCTGACAATTATATCCACACCATTCATTATAACCTTTCATACCTTTCTGTCCTTGGAAACTATGCTTCTTTTTACCATGTTCATACTTGGTTTTACATGTACCCTTTTGCTCTTCAACCTTGCCAATTGCCTCTTTTTAGGATGGTTTCCTCCATGCAACCATGGTTTTCTTAGTCTTTTTATGATTTCCTTCATGTATTTGTTTAATGATTTGATTTTGGTTCATTCTCTTCATGTGGTCAAATAATTTAAATACACTTTCATAAGGGTATTCGGTTTTGTACTCTATTCACATTCATTCATTGAGTCTGTGGCCCAAAGGCATCCATCAAATTTAGGATTATTAAGGATGGATTTGAATATTAGTCTCTATGATCTTGGTCCAATACCTTAATCAGTACCTCATATTGACTTTTCCCTGTCCCTATGTGGCAATGAATAACAGATACTCTTCTTACTCTTAAGATTTACATGTTTTTTTATTATTATTTTTATTGAATAATGCACAAATTCTATTTTCTCTGACTTCTTTATTGCTCACTGATATTTATCACTATTCTTCTTCTGTTGTATTTACTATGTAAATAACACTGCAAGAACCATAGCTTTAAGGTGACTTACAATTTTTTTCAATCAACAGCTAGTGCTAAGTGTACAATTCAACTCGGAAATTTCTGGTTATGATGATTTTTTTAATAAACTTACAAATTATTCAAGAACAAAGCATATATGAAGGAAATGAAAACAAATTAAGTATATAGGTATAACACCTTTTCTGTTTGGTATCAGACATCTGATTTGAAGCGAGATTTGATGTCAAAGTTTTTATAAAGTCTCACTTTGGAAGTTGCATTTGAAACAGAAGGTCATGCATTAGCAAATTAATTTCAAGCACTCAAAAATCAAAACATTTGTATCCAATGGGGGGAAAGTGCAACTTCCATGGATAGCTGTAATTTTAAAAGGAATCTGATTTGATTACAAAATCAATTATCTAGCTAGATCATCTAAAATGGTTATTTTCATTATAAGCTTCTTGGAGTAGAGCCATATAAGAGTCACAAATAATTATGATAGTTGAAAGCGGGGAAAAAACACTGCAAATATCCTGACTAAGAAAAGAGTACCTTTCACCACAGGCGTCTTTTTCAGTGAAATCTTCCTGCTCATCTGTAAATAGAAAACAATTCAAACATAAATAAATCAAAATAATTTAGCTTCTCTATGATAAAAAATGTGCAAATGTAGGTAATACATTTACTTATTTTTAATATATACTTTAAATACTCGTGTTGCAATATTTTTGGGAGGGGTTATTTTGGGGGGAGGGCTTACTTTAGCACAGGCGCTCACAAGCCCGATTGAGCTTATTATCTGGGGAAGTATATATTTTCACTGAAAATGCATATTTTCTTAGGGAAGCTTATTTTATTGAAATCCATAAAATAAAAAATGTAAGTGATCAAAAAAACACAAACATAAACTAAAAGATCTTGTACTTAATTTACTTTAAAATGAGCAATCTAATTTTACATAGCAAGGAACAAAAATTGCAGTCCTTCCACCATCCCAACATACAGTTAAATGACCCAATTAATCCATAGAAACTAGACTGAATCCCAGATAACCCTTTTTGAGATTTAACTAATCACTCTTGTAGTCTACTAATTCCTGTATGGTATGTAAACTCATTGGAACATTAACAGCCTCTTCCAATATCAGTTACTGAAGCAGAGAAAGAAGTCCTGCAAAATAGAGACCTATGTAGGCCCACCTCAGAAATGAGACACTTATGAGCATGCACCCACAATTCTGGCTCTGGTGGTGTCAACTAAAATAGTGTCAATGTGGACTTTTAATTATTTGCTCCCTCTAAGGCAGAGGTGTCAAACTCAAGGCCCGCAGGCTGGGTCTGGCCTGCAGGGTGTTTAGATCTGGCCACGGGGTTTCCCTAGAAACAATGAAGTGCCTCTTCCAGCAAAAACAGGCTCCCAATCTTTGTTTTTTGATGGCAGAGGGTTGCAGGAGGCTGTCATAGCCAAAAAAGGAGATTGGGAGCCCGTTTTCACTGGCAGATCATTTGGGCCACCACAAGCGCCCGAAACAAGTGAGGTTGAGCTGGCCACGCCCACCTCAGTCCCCCGAGGTCAAACACCATCCTGATGTGGCCCTCAACGAATCGAGTTTGACACCCCTGCTCTAAGGAGAAAATAAATTAAAAGCAGAAATTTCAGAGAGAAATTTCAGCTCACCAAGTCTCATCTGTGAGTATCTGTGACAATCCAAAACATCAGTGGTGAACGAATCTTTCCAGAGGCTAATTTTTGTGTGATGTTGGGCCACAACAGTTAATGAGTTCAGAGGATCACCATGACCATGACATGTAAACATAAACATTCCTCATAATTTTGGGGTGATTTCAATCTCTTCCTTTTTTTCCTATTACTTTGCAATTTAGAAATTGTTGTTTAATTGTATTTTTTTTTAATCCTGGGTACCTTACCTTTGCATTGTAGTATCTTCTTGCTGTCCACGTGGATTTCTACAGTAGAAAACAATACAATGAGCATCTCTCTTATAAACCATGTTTAAACTCAATTGCAAAGAAAAAAAGGCAACGCTCAATATTTACAGCAATATACCGAATGTATTTCATAACTGAGGCATATTGCAATATATTACAAGATAATCAGCAAACAAGTTTTTAAATACAAGTTAATCACCTGAAGCTTTTTCTCCAAAGGTTTTTCAGTGTTCACTCAAAGTTCTTATTGCATATAGAGCAATCCCCCTCTCCCATCTGGGTACATCTGACCACATCTGCAAGAATTCACTGACACTGCACTCTCATACGTTAAAACACGCACAATGTAACAGTCAATAAGCGCATCAGAGTTTACAGTAATCGTAAACCCTGGATGCCAGCAGAGGTACAATCACTTCTGAGAGCCCGAAACTCCACCTTCAAAGCAGGAAACGAAGACAAATACAATGAAACCAGGGCAAACTTGAGAAGAGGCATTAACTAAACAGAAATACAAACAAAAGGTATAGACGTAGCTGGAAGATAATAACTCAAGACAGATGTGGCAGGGGCTACAACACCTAACCAACTATAAGGGCAATACAAAATAAAATAGCCAATGCTGATGCCCTGCTAGTAGAGGAGCTAAATAGCTTCTTCGCCCGCTTTGAGGTAAAAAGATCAATCTCTGTGATCATATGGCTGGCATGACTAAACGCCGAAGGCGCATGGAACGCTGTTACCTTCCCACCAAAGATGGTCCCTATTTTTCTACTTGCTTTCGAACGGCTAGGTTGACAGAAGCTGGAACAAGTAACAGGCGTTCACCCTGTTGCACAGCACTAGGGATTCAAACTGCCTTGTGATATCTCATTAGCCACATTATTGGCAGGAAAAGGAGGCTAATTTACTGAATCCTCGAAAGTGGATAGGAGTACGAATTCATTAATAAGCACATTAAGATGGCCTCTTTGATAGCTTTAATGCTTTTTCTGTCACTTGACTCAAAGGGAATTTGCTCCTTACTTAGCAGATAGGAAAGAGGGGTACATTTGTGTTTTCTATGTAGTATTTTGGGAAATATCAGTCCCTATTCCCAGAGAAACAGAAGTTACAGCAGGATGAATTAGAACTGCTATACCGGTATTAAAGAAATTGGACTCAGAGTTTTACACAGAGAGGAAGAGGACAAAGTTTCAAGGTGCCCTGATAACACCCAATGTGTTTTATATTATGAAATGGGTAGATACTGTACCACAATCTAGACTCTAGATCAGAGGTTCCCAAACTTGGCAACTTTAAGACTTGTGGACTTCAACTTTATTGAATCTTTATCTGCGCATGCGCGAGATGGCGGTCGGCTCTTGAGTCCTGTGCTGGTTGCAGAGGTTCAAAGGCTGCTAGACTAGAATGCCCGGTCTGTAGGATTGTCAGAGGGGCCGGGCCCAGTGAGCGGACCACCCTGGCGGTTGTTAGAGACCAGGTGGGTCTCCCAGGGTGGCCGGGGGCTCGAATGGTGAGGTCGGGGGCGAGAGGAGGCCGGCTGGACACGCTACGGAGCGCCGGGCCGGGTGCCGAGCCGGACGCCGGGTGCTGAACGCCGAGCGCTGTCCGAAGGCTGTGAGGGAGCCGGATGGTGAGCGGTGAGCGGCGGCGGCGGGGGCGAGCGGCATGGAGGCCTGGCTTACCAGCGAGGCTGGGGGCTGTGAGGAAGCCGGATGGTGAGCAGCAAGCAGCGGGGACAAGCGGCATGGAGGCCCTGGCTTGCCTGGCAAGGTCGGTGGCGAGAGAAGGCCGGCTGGACATGCTCCGGGGCGCTGTGCCGGGCGCCGAACGCCGAGCGGCGTCCGAATGTTGAAGGGTTGGGAGTCGGATGGCGAGCGGCGAGCGGCGGGGGCGAGCGGCACGGAGGCCTGGGCGCTGGGATGGCCGGACGATACCATCTGGGAGCGCCACTGGCGGCATTGGCGGTCAGCGGTTGGAGGCCAGTACGGCGGGCAGCTGAGCCGGGGGGTGGCTGAGCTGAATAGCTGGTTGCTGGGCCGAGAGTTTGAGCTGAGTGGCCAGGCGGCCAGAGGAACAACTGGGCTGGTAGGCCCTAAAACATCTAGGCCGTAAAACAGCTAGGCCACAGCTGAGGAGCCGACCAGCAGCCAAGGAACATCTACGCTGGCCTCGGAAGGCCAAAACAACTGCGGCCTTTGAGTTGAGATGCTGGGCGCTGGGAGCTAGAAGAGGTCGTTTAAACTCTGGGCCTAGGATGGAAGAACAAAGGCCGAGGCCTGCTCACCAGACTTACCCTGCATGGACCAATTATTATTACCAACTTGCTCTATTGCCCTGACCCTAAAAACTATTTAAGAACTATTTTAAGAACTTTTTAGAGCCAGATACCATACACTCCTGGAATTAATTTTATCATATTTAACATCTTTTGTATAATATCTTAACAGCGAGTATGCCTATATAATCAATTTGCGACCTATTTTAATTTATTTTACATCTATTTATATATCGATTTTATAGTTATTTATATCTATTTATGTATTCCAGAGCTGACCTGATTCGACTGCGAGAATCCCCTTACTCGCAGGTATGGCCCTCCGCTCTAATGAGGGCCCACCTTGATGAGGGATTATGTAATCAAGAGAGGGGGCGAAACGCAGATGTAGGGGTTTTTTAGTTAGAAGTCTGATTCGGGTTTTAGCGGGTTTTAGGGTGGAGGGTGGGGTGAGTCAGGCTGGGGGTGGTAATGTTATTAGGTCGGCAAGCAGAGTGGAGAAGGAAGCAGGAGGGTCCATTAAGAGGGGGGATACACAAGTCATTTCCATTGAGGGTCTACCCATCAAGACGGTCGTAGGGAGGGGCAGGTGCGAGTGGAGACAGGTTTTTCTTTCCCGGTTGGGGGCACATGGCCGCTGTTTACAAGCGGTCAGATGCCACAACCCCCACAGGCTAGGTGGTCAGGGATTACAGAGCCAGGGCCCAAGGCTGATGTTTTGCAACGCTAGGTCCGTGGTCAACAAAGCCCCCCTCGTCCACAACCATGTGTCGGAGGGGGAGCCGGACCTGGTGGGAATTGCGGAGACCTGGCTGGGCCACGAGGGAGGACTTCCCCTCGTAGAAATGTGCCCGCCAGGTTACCACGCTTTTCATCAGCCACGGGCCCTAGGCAGGGGTGGAGGTGTAGCAGTTATTGTTAGGGAAAGTCTTGAGCCGAGAGAGACCATTGTACCACAGACCACCGGCTGTGAGTCCCTCTGTGTGAAGTGGGGCCTAGGGAGGCAGTTGGGTGTGCTGATTGTATACCTGGCTCCCCGCTATGTAACAGCAGCCCTGCCCGAGCTCCTTGAGGTGATCACCGAGATGGCGGTTGAGACCCCCAGGCTGGTTGTCATGGGGGACTTTAACCTGCCATTGGTAGGCGAATCATCAGAGGCAGCTCAGGAGTTCATGGCCTCCATGACAGCCATGGACCTGACCCAAGTAATTCGGGGCCCCACGCACGAAGGAGGACACACGCTGGACTTAATTTTTGTCTCTGATCAGTGGAAGAGTGATCTGGGTATAGGGGACGTAGCCATCATACCCCTGTCATGGTCAGACCACTCACTTCTCTGGCTCGACTTTCCGATCGCCACACCCCACCGCGGGGAGGCGGAACCGGATTCACCTAAATGGTTCCACCCCAAGCGCCTGATGGACCCGGATAGGTTCCAGATGGTGCTTGGGCCATCACTTGTGTCCTTGACCCATGCCCCGATGGAGGACCTGGTGGCCGCATGGAATATTGCGGCCACGGGGGCCTTGGATCGGGTCACGCTCTTGCGGCCTCTCCTGCGGCGACAAGTCACCCAGGCTCCCTGGTTTACCGAGGAGCTGAGGGGGATGAAGCGCCACAAGAGATGCCTAGAGAGGAGATGGAGATCCACACGGTCTGAATCTGACCGAACACAGGTGAGAGCCCATTTACAGACTTACCTTGTGGCATTGAGAGTGGCTAAGTGCCATCATTGTGTCACTCTCATCGCATCCGCAGATAATCGCCCTGCCGCCCTGTTTAGGGTGACCCGCTCCCTCCTTCAACAGAGGGTGCGGGAAGCCCCTTTGCAGGGTGGAAGTACTTTGCTGGGTAGAAGTACATGAAGTACTCTAGGGCAGACCTGATTCTACTGCGCGAGTCCCCCTACTCGCAGGTTTGGCCCTCCGCGTTAACGAGGGCCCACCTTGATGAGAGATTATGTAATCAAGAGAGGTGGGCGAGACGCAGTCTTAGGGGGGTTTTAATTAAATTTTTAATTCGGCTTTTAGGGGGTTCCAGGGAGGAGGGGAGGGATAGTCCAGCTAGGGGGCGGAACACAGTCAGGCCGGCCAGCGGAAAAGAAGAAACGGAGGAAGGGGAGGGGGAGGTCGTTTCCACTGAGGTTTTGACCATTACTTCGGTTTGGGGGAGGGGCAGGGGCGGTGGGAGACGGATAGGGTCAGAGGACTGGGGCTGCTGGTTACAGGCGGTCACGCGCTCTGGCTCCCCGTGCTCCCATCGCAGACTAGGTGGGCAAGGACCACAGAGCCGGGGCCCTAGGCTGATGTTATGCAACGCCAGATCCATGGTGAACAAAGCCCCCCTCATCCGTGACCTTGTGTCAGAGGGGGACCCGGACCTGGTGGGTATCACGGAAATCTGGTTCGGCCTTGAGGGGGGTTTACCCCTCGTAGAAATGTGCCCGCCAGGCTACCAAGCCTTCCATCAGCCTAGGGCCCTGGGGAGGGGTGGGGTGGTGGCGATTATGATTAGGGAAGGTCTTGAGCCAAAGGAGACCACGATCCCTCAGACGACCGGGTGTGAGTCCCTCCTTGTGAAATGGGGCCTAGGGAGGCAGATGGGCGTGTTAGTTGTATACCTGGCTCCTCGCTATGCAACAACAGCCCTGCCCGAGCTCCTAGAAGTGATAGCCGAGGCGGTGGTTGAGACCCCCAGACTTTTGGTCATGGGGGACTTCAATCTGCTGTCGGCAGGCGAGACCTCTGGAGTAGCTCGGGAGTTCATGGCTTCCATGACAGCCATGGACCTGACCCAGGTAGTTTCAGGCCCTACTCACGAGGGTGGACACACCCTGGACTTAATCTCCGTCTCGGGACAGTGGAGTAGTGATCTGGGAATAAGGGATTTAGCCATCACACCCCTGTCATGGACAGATCACGGTCTCCTTCGGCTGGACTTTCCAATCGCCGCACCTCACCGCGGGGAGGCGGAGCCGAATATTCCTATATGGTTCTGCCCCAGGCTCCTGATGGACCCGGTAAGGTTCCAGAGGGAGCTTGGGCCAATGCCTGTGGACTTGCCCCGTGACTTGACTGAGGACCTGGTGGCCGCATGGTTAAGTGCGGCCACGGGGGCCTTGGACCGAGTCGCACCCTTGCGGCCTCTCTTGCGGCGACGAGTCACCCAGGCTCCTTGGTTTACTGAGGAGCTGAGGGAGATGAAACGCCACAAGAGACGCCTAGAGAGCAGATGGAGATCCTCTCGCTCCGAAGCCGACCGAACACTAGTGAGAATCCATATTAGGACTTACTTAGTGGCGATAAGAGTGGCCAAATGTGAGTATTTTGCCACCCTTATTGCATCCGCAGATAACCGCCCTGCCGCCCTGTTTGGGGTGACCCGCTCCCTCCTTCAGCAGAGGCCGCGGGAAGCCCCTCTGCAGGGACAAGCAGAGGAATTTGGGATTTATCTGCAGGACTAAATCACTCGGATTCGGAATGAGTTACCCTCCATCGAGAGTGGTCCAGCGAGATTGTCCGAGGTTGGTCTTAAGGCTCCATTCTGGGAGGATTTTGACTTTGTTACTAGCGAGGATATGGACAGGTTGTCAAAGAGACTTAAGGCTACCACATGTTTATTGGACCCGTGTCCCTCCTGGCTTGTACTGGCATCCTGGGAGATGACACGAGGCAGGCTCCAGGGCATTGTCAACGCATCTTTGAGTGAGGGGTCCTGGCGTGCTATCTTGAAAGAGGCGGTGGTAAGGCCCCTCCTCAAGAAGCCTTCCCTGGACCCAGCATTATTAGAGAACTTTCGTGCCATCTCCAACCTTCACTTTCTAGCGAAGGTTGTTGAGAGTGTGGTGGCCCAACAGTTTCCGCGACACCTGGAGGAAGTTGATTATCTAGACCCGCGACAGTCTGGCTTCCGACCCGGTCACAGCACCGAGACGGCATTGGTCGCGTTGGTGGATGATCTCTGGAGGGCGCGGGATAGAGGATATTCCTCTATCCTAGTCCTGTTAGACCTCTCAGCGGCTTTTGATACCATCGACCATGGTATCCTATTGCACCGACTGGGGGGGTTGGGGCTGGGAGGCACCGTTTTGCGGTGGTTCTCGTCCTACCTCTCTGGTCGGTCGCAATATGTGTTGGCAGGGGGGCAGAGGTCGCCCTCAAGGCCCCTCGTATGTGGGGTCCCTCAGGGGTCGGTCCTCTCGCCCCTCCTATTCAACACATATATGATCGCTGGGTGCGATCATCCGTGGTTTTGGGGTGGGATATCATCCGTACGCTGATGATACTCAGCTATACATTTCCACCCCAGACCACCCCAACGATGCCGTTGAGGTGATGTCCCGGTGTTTGGAAGCTGTACGGATCTGGATGGGTAGTAACAAACTCAAGCTCAACCAGTCCAAGACTGAATGGCTATGGTTTCCGGCACCCCGGTTCAGCCAGATTATTCCAACTCTGGCCATTGGGGGTGAAACACCGGGCCCCGTGGAGAGGGCGCGCAATTTGGGTGTCCTCCTGGATTCCCGGCTGTCCATGGAGGACCATGTGGCGGCCTTGGCCAGGGGGGCGTTTCATCAGGTACGCCTGATGCGCCAATTGCGCCCTTTACTGGACCGGGCTGCCCTTCGCACAGTCACCCAGGCCCTTGTGACATCCCAACTTGACTACTGCAATGCTCTCTACATGGGGCTTCCCTTGAGGTGCACTCGAAAGCTACAGTTAGTGCAGAATGCAGCCGCGCGGGTGATTACGGGAGCCTCTAGATTCTCCCACATAACACCGATCCTGCGCGAGCTGCACTGGCTTCCTGTGGTCTTTCGGGTGCGCTTCAAGGTCTTGACAACCATCTTCAAAGCGCTCCATGGCTCGTGACCTAGTTACATGCGAGACCGTCTCCTGCTCCATACATCCCTTAGACCGATACGCTCCCACAGAGAGGGCCTTCTCTGGGTGCCATCGGCCGGACAATGCCGGATGGTGACACCCAGGGGAAGGGACTTCTCTGTGGTGGGCCCTGCCCTGTGGAACGACCTACCCCCTGAACTCCGCACCATCACTGACCTCCGCCTCTTCCGCCAGTGTTTAAAAACACACTTATTTCATCAAGCCGGCCTAACATAACCTCCGCTGTGACTAATATTAGATAGTTTTAAATGGGGGATTTTAATTGGTTTTAGCGCAGGTTTTTGTTATTTAATAGGTTTTAAATTTGTGTATTTTGTACTATTTTTGTATGTTGTTTTAAATTCCTGTGCGCCGCCCTGGGTCCTTTTGGAGAAGGACGGGATATAAATTGAATAAAATAAAAAATAAATAAAATAAATAAATAGAGGAGAGGAATTTGGGGAATATCTGCAGGATAAAATCGCTCAGATTCGGAGTGAGTTGGCCTCCATCAAAAGTGGCCCAGTGGGATGCCCCGAGGCAGATCTTGAGACAGTTTTGTGGGAAGAGTTTGACTCTGTTACTTCCGAAGATATGGACAGGTTACGTGGGCGACTGCGAGCTACCACATGTTTATTGGACCCGTGTCCCTCCTGGCTTGTACTGGCATCCTGGGAGGTTACACGAGGCTGGCTCCAGGAGGTGGTCAACGCTTCCCTGAGTGAGGGGTTCTTGCCGGCCTCTCTTAAAGAGGCAGTGGTGTGACCCCTCCTCAAAAAGCCCTCTCTGGACCCAGCATTATTGGTAAACTACCGTCCGGTCTCCAACCTTCACTTTCTGGTGAAGGTTGTAGAGAGTGTGGTAGCACAACAGTTCCCCCGTCATCTGGAGGAAATTGATTATCTGGACCCGCGCCAGTCCGGCTTCCGGCCCGGGCACAGCACCGAGACGGCATTGGTCGCGTTGGTAGATGATGTCTGGAGGGCCAGAGATGGGGGTTGTTCCTCCATCCTGGTCCTATTAGACCTCTCAGCAGCTTTTAATACCATCGACCATGGTATCCTATTGCATCGGCTGGAGGGGTTGCGGTTGAGGGGCACCGTGTTACGGTGGTTCTCTTACCTCTCCGGTCAATCGCAATTTGTGTTGGCAGGAGGGCAGAGGTCGACCTCGAGACCCCTCACCTGTGGGGTGCCTCAGGGGTCGGTCCTCTCGCCACTCCTGTTCAACACATATATGAAGCCGCTGGGTGAGATCATCCGTGGTTTTGGGGTAGAATACCATCTCTACGCTGATGATACGCAGCTGTATTTATCTACCCCAAACCACCCCAACGATGCCGTAGCGGTGATGTGCCAGTGCCTGGAAGCCGTGCGGGCCTGGATGGGAAGGAACAGACTCAGACTCAACCCGTCGAAGACCGAGTGGCTGTGGTTCCCGGCATCCCGGTACAACCAGTTGACTCCATCACTTGGCCATAGGGGGAGAACATCTAACAGCTAACCCCTGTGGATGGGGCATGGAACTTGGGCATCCTCCTTGATACACGGCTGTCCATGGAAGATCAAGTGACAGCCGTGGCCAGGAGGGCGTTTTACCAGGTTCGCCTGGTCTGCCAGTTGCGTCCCCTATTGGATCGGGGTGCCCTTTGCACAGTCACTCATGCCCTCATGACATCCCGACTGGACTACTGCAATGCTCTCTACATGGGGCTCCCCTTGAGGTGCACCCGAAGGCTTCAGCTTGTCCAGAATGCAGCCGCGCGGGCAATTATGGGGACCTCTAGGTTTTCCCATGTAACACCGCTCCTGCGCCAGCTGCATTGGCTGCCTGTCGCCTTTCGGGTGCGCTTCAAGGTATTGGTTATCATCTTCAAAGCGCTCCATGGCACGGGACCTAGCTATCTGCGGGATCGCATCCTGCCCCATACATCCCTGCGGCAGATTCGCTCCCACAGAGAGGGACTTCTTCAGGTGCCGTCCACTAGGCTATGCCAGCGGGCAACGCCCAGGGGAAGGGCCTTCTCTGTGGCGGGCCCGACTCTCTGGAACGACCTTCCCCCCAATATAAAACACACTTCTTCTGCTTGGCCGGCCTAGGGTAATTAAACTGTTTTTAAGGGATTTTTAGAGCTTAGTTTTAGTTTATATGGATTTTAGCGCAGGGCTGGTTTAATTCATTTTAATATTGTAATTGTTTGTGGTTTTATTGTATTTTTAATTTCCCTGTGCCCCGCCTCGAGTCCCTTCGGGGAGAGAGAGCGGGTTAGAAATTAAAATTATTATTATTATTATTATTAACTCCCAGAATTCTCCAGCCGCCATTTTTTAGGCACAATCTAAACCAGAGGTTCCCAAACTTGACAACTTTAAGATTTGTGGACTTCAACTCCCAGAATTCTCCAGCCAGCTCTGCTGGCTGGAGAATTCTGGATGTTGAAGTCCACAAGTCTTAAAGTTGCCAAGTTTGGGAACCTCTGCTCTAGATTATAATAATCTAGACTCTAGACCCTAGATTATAATATAGACTCTAGATTATGATCTAGCCTCTAGATAATGGTATAATGTTCACCCATTTCATAATTCTAGAGCATGGCTGTCAAACTTTCTGGTTTGCCTGGGCCACACTAAGAGAAAAGGAATAGTCTTAGGGTGTAAAGAATAGTCAATGTATGTACATTTCATGTACAACTGTGTGGCTGCATTACTACCTGTCCAGGATCCATGATGGGCCATGGGTTGGACATGCCTGTTTTGCAATTTCAAGCACAGCTGCAGGCAGCTTTTTGTTTCTGCTTGTTCGTTGTCTTCTCTGGCTTCTGCTCGCTGAAGATCCGCAGCTCTGACTGGCTTGCTGTCCGAGTGGCTGCAGGCTGCTTTTTTTGGCAGGCAGCCTTCCTTTCTTCTTGCTCCTCTTCTTGCCTTTTCTTTATTTCGCCTCATTAACATACTTACATCGCAGTGTTTACTACTCACCTGTACAGTAAATGTGTGCCTTGTACGATAACTTGTCACTCCCAAGGACAGTCAGCAGAGTATTTGAGAATGGAAGCTTGGTTGGAAGAGATCTCCCCAAGTAATTGCTATCCTCGCCATTTTAAATCCGAAATTAAATGCTATAATTTGATTGCAGTGGCAACTCAATCATCTCAATAATAAGAGGAAGCAATTGCCTTTTTAAACAGGAGCGGATCAACTGCTGGCACTAGAAAACCATTCATTCATTATCCTATATTGACAGTTACACTTGTCTAACAAATGCAAAATCTATAATTATATTTCTGTACATTGTCCAAGCAGAATATTGGTCTAGATCTAGATCTTTATTCCACACAAAGATGGAACACACTGGTCCCCGAGGGCTGGGTTGTTTGCTTTTCCAATTTTGTCCCTGCATTTCAGCTGTACAGCAGCTACAAGACCCGCTTTAAAGTAAGGCTCCCTTCATCCCGCTCTGTCCTAAAGCACTTACTCCGTGGCTGACTGTCTCTCTGTCTGTTTTCGTTCAAGCCCTTCCACCAAGTTGGAATGAAGACCTAGCAGCTGCGCTTGCCCGACCTTCACTTCATTCCTGTTTCAGTTTGTTAAACACCTTTGCTCGAACAATTCCTTTCAATTTCGGTTCGGGGGGGGTTGCGTGGCACCCTGAGCAAACCCAGCTCAGACCGCGAAGGGTTCAAGGACTTGCGTGCCATGGAGTGGCTCAGTCGCCAGGTTAAGCGTGCTGTGTGAACACAAACTTTGCGTGCCCTAAGTGCTTTCCTGAAAGGAAAGCCGCGTGTTGAGATGCCTTGGGACGCGCTCCGTCTCCCCAAGCTTGTAGCCTGGGGCGCCGTTTCAACCGAAGGCATCCACCCACGCGTGGCTGGGAGGACCCGCCTGTTCGCCGCCGGCCAGCCGTTTTAGGATGCCCAGCCGGAGCGAGAGTAGCCCCTAAGCTCTACTAAACTCTACTAAGATCAAGCCGCAGATGAGCCTTCCAGCCCCCGAAGCCTCCAGCCCCTTCGGTTCAAAATTCTCTTCGCCCGGAGTGGTTGCTACTGCAGCCCTTTTCTGCGCCTACCTGAGGACTTGGTGCCACTTTTTTGCTGCTTGGCGTTTGCCATGGTTGCGCTTCGGCTCCCTCTCTCTCCCGGCGGCGATGCTACCAGAGTCCCTTCGGTTGCTATAAGTAAGAGAGCCAGCCTCTTCCCCCCGCCCTCTCCTCCTCCTCCTCCCCTGCGAAAGGGGCGCCTCCTCTCCTCAACTCTCCCTGCTTTCTCTTATCACAGCTGGGCTGGCTGAGCGCTGGGCTCCGTCCTCGCTGGGCTCCGTCCTCCAAGGCCATGCTTGGCCTTCTGCTTTGGCCTGGGAGGAGTGGGAAAAGCGCAGCGAGGCCGGAGGTTTGCGGAGAGTTGAACTGTAATAATAACAATAATAACAATAATAACAATAATAACAATAATAATAATAATAATAATAATAATAATTACTATTATTATTATTATTATTATTATTATTATTATTATTATTATTATTATTATTATTATTATTATTATTATTATTATTATTATTATTATTATTAATGTATAGACTGCTTCCTCTCCCCAAAGGGACCCGGAGCCGTGCACAGGGGAATTAAAAAATACAGACATAAAAATACATAAATAGATAAAATAGAAAATTAAACAATTTATCCCTGCGCTAAAAACCCACAATACTAAAAAGCTAAATCCCTAAAAACCCAATTAATAAACGGAGGACTAACCAAGGCCGGCCAGGCAGAAAAAGTGTGTTTTCAGTTTTTGACGGAAGGAGCAGAGGTCTGTCGTTGTTCTAATTTCGGGGGGAAGGTCGTTCCAGAGGGTTGGGCCCGCCACAGAGAAGCCCTTCCCCTGGGCGTCGCCCGCTGGCATAGCCTAGTGGATGGCACCCGGAGAAGTCCCTCTCTGTGGGAGCGAATCGGCCACAGGGATGTATGTGGCAGAATCCGATCCCGCAGATAGCTAGGTCCAGAGCCATGGAGCGCTTTAAAGATGATGACTAACATCTTGAAGCGCACCCGAAAGACGACAGGCAGCCAATGCAGCTTGCGCAAGAGCGGTGTTACATGGGCAAACCTCGAGGTTCCCATAATTGCTCATGCAGCTGCATTCTGGACAAGCGGAAGTCTTCGGGTGCACCTCAAGGGGAGCCCCATGTAGAGGGAATTGCAGTAGTCCAGTCGGGATGTCACGAGGGCATGAGTGACTGTGCATAGGGCATCCTGATCCAACAGGAGACGCAACTGGCGTACCAGGCGAACCTGGTAGAATGCCCTCCTGGCCACGGCTGTCACTTGATCTTCCATGGACAGCCGGGTATCCAGGAGGACGCCCAAGTTGCGTGCCCCATCCACAGGGGTAAGATGTTCGTCCCCTATGGCCAGTGATGGAGTCAACTGGTTGTACCGGGATGCCGGAAACCACAGCCATTCGGTCTTGGAAGGGTTGAGTCTGAGTCTGTTACTTCCCATCCAGGCCCGCACGGCTTCCAGGCACTGGCACATCACCTCTACGGCATCGTTGGGGTGGTTTGGGGTAGATATATACAGCTGCGTATCATCAGCGTAGAGATGGTACTCCACCCAAAAACCACGGATGATCTCGCCCATAATAAACGCGCCTTGATGCTTCCTATAATAAGGAAGCAAAGGAGGCTGGGATAGCCTGAAGGGAGAAAGTATCCCTACTCTTGAGGACACCGACTCAAGGTCCCAAAGAGCCAGCAGGCTTTCCATAAGTACTTCCTTGTGGTTTTCAAGCTGACAAAGGGAAGGATTTATCACCAAACCCATTCAGGATTTGCGTGGGACTGATTAGGGTAGATTGCAGGGGTGACACCGAAATATAATTTTATCATATTTTATCTATATCTTAAAATATTGCATTCTATTCCAATTTCATTTTAAATCATATTTTATTCCAATTCTATTTTAAATTGTATTGTATCAAATTCCATTCTATATTGCTTTTATCAATTTGGTTATGGAACTTTGCACTTTGATATGGCTCAAAGGGCTAAATCAATAAGACTATTAATTATTAGGCGTGCTCCGTTTTCAGTTCTGAAGATATTTTATGGCTCCTTAGAACAATAGGTTCTTTTCTGTTTGACTTTCCTGTTATCCCATTCAGTTACCTTTCCCTGGTTAGCCAATTCCTCTGACAGCTGTTCTTACAGCTTCTATGCTTCCTTTTCCCACTCTGAAAATCCTGCTAATTTTTACCTATGAAGTTTCCACTACACAGCAAATTCAATTTGGATTTTTTCTTTCAATATTAAATTTTAAAGACGATCTTCTTAATCTTATCACATACAAAGAAAACACAGTAAAGTAAATTGTTCAATATTTTGAACATTGGAGATGGGTGATGGACAAAGGAGGCGAGACAGCTTTAAGTCAAAAGCTTTATTAACCAACTGCTAACTAATCGCAACTGCATTAGAACAACAAACAAGGCTTCCCCATCTGACAGCTCCTTAAATATCCTGCTGTCAGACAGCTTAGCCAATCAGCGTCCAGCACAGCATTGATTTCCAATTCCCTTTGGTGAAGTAGAATAAGGCATTAACATCAAACCTCAGCCTTTTATTTTTACATAGTAATTTTGGGGGGGGGGCTCTGTTTCGCTGGCAGAGGGTTGCAAGAGGCCATCCCAGTCAAAAATGGAGATTTGGGAGCCTGTTTTCTCTGGCAGAGGCACCCCAGGCTGGTCGTTCGCTGTTTCGAAGGTGGCCCATGGGCCAGATCCAGCCCACACACCTTCAGTTTGACATCCTGCTTTATACGTATAAAATTTATGAGAAAGTGACTGGCTCAAGGTCACCCATCTGGCTTTGTGCCTAAGGCAGGCCGCATTCTGGACAGCTGTAGTCTCCGGGTGCACCTCAAGGGAACCACCGTAAAACGGTGCCCCTCACCCCCAATCCCTCCAGTCGATGCAATAGGATACCATTGTCGATGGTATCAAAAGCCGCCGAGAGGTCTAATAGGACCAGGATGGAGGAACAACCCCCATCTCTGGTCCTCCAGAGATCATCCACCAACGCGACCAATGCCGTCTCAGATCTGTGTTCGGGCCAAAAGCCAGACTGGCGCAGGTCCAGATAATCAATCTCCTCCAGGTGACGGGGAAACTGTTGTGCCACCACACTCTCTACAACCTTCGCTAGGAAGTGAAGGTTGGAGACCGGACGGTAATTTACCAACAATGCTGGGTCCAGGGAAGGCTTCTTGAGGAGGGGTCTCACCACCACCTCTTTCAAGAAGGTAGGCAAGATCCCCTCACTCAAAGAAGCATTCATAACTTCCTGGAGCCAGCCTCATGTGACCTCCCAGGATGCCAGTACAAGCCAGGAGGGACACGGGTCCAATAAACGTGGTGGCTCTCAGTCGGTCACGTAACCTGTCCATATCTCTGGAAGTAACAGAGTCAAACTTCTCCCACAAAACTGTCTCAACACCTGCCTCGGACCTTCCCTCTAGACTACTTTTGGTGGAGGCCAACTCACTTCGAATCTGAGCGATTTTATCCTGCAGATATTCTCCAAATTCCTCTGCTCTGCCCTGTAGAGGGGCTTCCCGCGGCCTCTGTTGAAGGAGGGAGCGGGTCACCCCAAACAGGGCGGCAGGGCAGTTATCTGCGGATGCGATAAGAGTGGCACAGTAGGACCGTTTGGCCACTCTTATCACCACAAGATAAGTCCTCAAATGGGCTCTCACCTGTGTTCGGTCGGATTCAGAGCGTGTGGATCTCCATCTCCTCTCTAGGCATCTCTTGTGGCGTTTAATCACCCTCAGCTCCTCAGTAAACCAAGGAGCCCGGGTGACTCGGCGGTGCAGGAGAGGCCGCAAGGGCGCGACCCGATCCAGGGCCCCGGCGGCCACAGTACTCCATGCCGCCGCCAGGTCCTCAGTCGGGGCGTCGGTCAGGGTCACAGGTAATGGCCCAAGCTCCCTCTGGAACCTTTCAGGGTCCATCAGGCGCCTGGGGCGGAACCACCTAGGAATCTCTGGTTCCGCCTTCCCGCGGTGGGGTGTAGCGATTGGAAAGTCGAGCCTTCTATTTGGGACACAGCATATGAGCGATGCTTGAGCAGAGTCCACAGTATTGTCTGGGATGCTACACATCCTCTTCATGACCTGTTTTCCTTGCTACCTTCTGGGAGGAGGTTTCGTGGTATCCAAAGTAGAACATCTAGATTCAGTCACAGTTTTGTTCTTTCCAGCAAGCAATAGTAATAGCACTTAGACCTATATACCGCTTCATAATGCTTTTACAATCCTCTCTAAGTGGTTTACAGAGTCAGCCTATTGCTCCTAATAATCTGGGTCCTCATTTTACCCACCTCAGAAGGATGGAAGGCTCAGTCAACCTTGAGCCATTAAGTAATTTTCGTTTGGTTGAAATCTTTACTGTGTCATACCTATTACAATTCAATTCAGTCACTGCATAAAACAGAACAGGTAATGTACCTCTCCCTTATATTCTACACATAAATACCAACCATCTCAAATATGTTAATTTGTATTTGGTTATTTTTCTATTGCCATTTTTATTTATTACAATATAATTTGCTACTTTTTTTAACTGTTATATCTATATAAATAAAAATGTAAAATAGTTTGTACGAATCCACTAATCTCAAAAACTACTGGGCCGATTTACACCAAACTTTCAGACAATGTAGCCAAGGACTTCCGATAATAGAATAGCTACTCATTTTGTGCCTAGCACGCATGTGTTGTGTACAAATTACACAAAAAAATGTACCCACTGAAATGTGATTTAACATCCCTGTAGCCACGCCCATCAAACTGCTTTTCAACTGTCAGTGTTGGAAGAGGCTTCATACGGCGGCCTCTTGGGGCCAAAAAGGCACAGAGGTAAACTCTGTGCCAAAAAGGCAAACTCCCAGGTGGCCCATAGAGAGGGGGGGGAGAAATTCTCCTCAGGACTGTTCTCTGAGGTAAAAAAACGGAGACAGGCAGCTGCTTTAAACTGTTTAATACGAACTGAACCAAACTGTAACAAAGAATCACCCATCTGACAGCAAATACAGTTTAATGAAAAGAAGGACTAGGGAAGACATGATAGCAGCCTTCCAATATCTCAGGGGTTGCTCCAAAGAAGAGGGAGTCAAGCTATTCACCAAGGCACCTGAGGGCAGAACAAGAAGCAATGGGTGGAAACTAATCAAGGAGAGAAGCAACCTAGAACTGAGGGCAAATTTCCTGGCAGTGAGAACTATTAACCAGTGGAACATCTTGCCACCAGAAGTTATGGATGCCCCAACACTGAAGAGAGAAGAGACTGGAAAACCATTTGTCTGAAACGGCATAGGGTCTCCTGCTTGAGCAGCGGGGTTGGACTAGATGACCTCCAAGGTCCCTTCCAACTCTGCTATTGTATTACAGTAGGTAGGTAGATAGGGGAATCGAGAGACAGGGAGAAATACAGTTTAATAAAAGAGGGACTAGGGGAGACAGGATAGCATCCTTCCAATATCTCAGGGGTTGCCACAACGAAGAGGGAGTCAAGCTATTCTCCAAGGCATCTGAGGGCAGAACAAGAAGCAATGGGTGGAAACTAATCAAGGAGAGAAGCAACTTAGAACTGAGGAGAAATTTCCTGACAGTTAGAACAATTAATCAGTGGAACAACTTGCCTCCAGAAGTTGTGAATGCCCCAACACTGGAAGTCTTCAAGAAGTTGTTGGATAGCCATTAGTCTGAAATGGTATAGGGCAGTGATGGCTAACCTTTTTTGGCTCACGTGCCAATAGCAGGGGGAGTGCAGGGGCGATGTGCACAGGTGTGCCACATCCATAATGTTATGTGCATGACCCCCTGCATTTGGCATGCTTTTTACGTCATCCCTAGGCTCCAGAGGGTTTATAGGAGCCTGGGGAGGGTGAAAACAGCCTTCCCCCACCTCCAGAGGGCAAAAAATGGGCTCAAAAGAAGGCCTAAATCAGCTGGCCAGGGCACACATACAAACTGAAGCTGACAGGGCAATGCCTCGAGTGGCCTAAGAAATGGTTCCGTGTGCCACAGGTGCGCCATCATGGGTATAGGGCTTCCTGCCTAGCAGGGAGTTGGACTAGATGACCCCCAAGGGATAGATAGGCAGAAATAAGGTAGGTATGTATGTATGTATGTAGGTGGGTGGGTGGGTGGGTGGGTAGATGGATGGATGGATAGATAGATAGATAGATAGAGAGAGAGAGAGAGAGAGAGAGAGAGAGAGAGAGAGAGAGAGAGAGAGAGAGAGAGAGAGAGAGAGAAAGAAAGAAAGAAAGAAAGAAAGAAAGAAAGAAAGAAAGAAAGAAAGAAAGAGACAGTAGGTAGGTAGGTAGGTAGGTAGGTAGGTAGGTAGGTAGGTAGGTAGGTAGGTAGAGGGAGAAAGGAAGAAATATAGTAGGTAGGTAGGTGGGTAGGTAGAGGGAGAAAGCAAGAAATACAATAGGTAGGTAAGTAGAGGGATAGACAGAGAGGGAGAAATACGGTAGGTAGGTGTATAGATAGCGAGAAATACGGTAGGTAGGTAGGTAGAGGGATAGAGGGGGGAAATACAGTAGGTAGGTAGGTAGATAGATAGAGGGAAAAAGAAAGAAATACAGTAGGTAGGTAGGTAGAGGGATAGAGAGAGGGAGAAATACAGTAGGAAGGTAGGTAGAGGGATAGAGGGGGGGAAATACAGTAGGTAGGTAGGTAGAGGGATAGAGGGGGGGAAATACAGTAGATAAGTAGATAGATAGAGGGAAAAAGAAAGAAATACAGTAGGTAGGTAGGTAGAGGGATAGACAGAGAGGGAGAAATACAGTAAGTAGGCAGGTAGGTAGATAGGGGGATAGATAGAGAGGGAGAAATATAGTAGGTAGGTAGGTATGTATGTATGTAGGTAGGTAGGTAGAGGGATGGGGGGGGGAATACAGTAGGTAGGTAGGTAGATAGATAGAGGGAAAAAGAAAGAAATACAGTAGGTAGGTAAGTAGAGGGATAGAGAGAGGGAGAAATACAGCAGGAAGGTAGGTAGAGGGATAGAGGGGGGGAAATACAGTAGGTAGGTAGGTAGAGGGATAGAGGGGGGGAAATACAGTAGGTAAGTAGGTAGATAGAGGGAAAAAGAAAGAAATACAGTAGGTAGGTAGGTAGAGGGATAGACAGAGGGAGAAATACAGTAGGTAGGCAGGTAGGTAGATAGGGGGATAGATAGAGAGGGAGAAATATAGTAGGTAGGTATGTATGTATGTAGGTAGGTAGGTAGAGGGATAGAGAGGGGGAAATACAATAGGTAGGTAGGTAGGTAGGTAGAGGGAGAAAGAAAGAAATACAGTAGGTAGGTAGGTAGAGGGATAGATAGATAGATAGATAGATAGATAGATAGATAGATAGATAGATAGATAGATAGATAGATAGATAGATAGATAGATAGATAGATAGATAGATAGATAGATAGATAGATAGATAAAAATACAGAAGGTAGGTAAGTTGGGGCTTATATGGTGGTTGGGTGTATGTGTGCAGGTGTAGATCTACACACAGATTGGTTGGCCATTTAACCAGACTGGGCCACAGCAACGCGTGGCCGGGTATAGCTAGTCTAAAATAAAAACTCCACATCTCAGATAGCTTCTCCACTTAAGAGAAAAAAACCCTACCTGTTAACCACACTTATTTCCTATAAATATCTTTACTAATGTTAACTATATATATCATTCCCTTCTTCCGCACTCATATCAATTTTATTTCTTTCCTTATCCTTTCCACTAATATCTGGTGAGTCTTTTATCCCAGTCTCTAAGCAGCGTCTTCTTCTTCTTCTTCTTCTTCTTCTTCTTCTTCTTCTTCTTCTTCTTCTTCTTCTTCTTCTTCTTCTTCTTCTTCTTCTTCTTCTTCTTCTTCTTCCTTCTTCTTCTTCTTCTTCTTCTTCTTCTTCTTCTTCCTCTTCTTCCTCTTCTTCCTCTTCTTCTTCTCCTTCTCCTTCTCCTTCTCTCCCCCCTTTCTGTATCCTCCCTTTGAAATCTTTTTATCCCTTTTTGCTGTGCCATTCGGCATGCCCTCATCATTTCTTTTGTCTCTTCACTGTTTCCCTTTTTTCTTTTATGTGGCGGGAGCAACTGCAGAGTGAGGAAAAACGGCTGAAGTATGTTGGAAGAGCAAGGAGTAAGGAGGAGTCGGGAAGGAGAGTGGATGTGAGAGGAGAGTGGAAGAGAGGAAATGAGAGGGAAGCGAAAGGGAGAAGAGAGGATAGAGAAAGAAGGAGAAAGATGGAGAAGAATGGAATGGAATTAGAAGGAAGGAGTGAATGGACAGAAGGAAGGAATGGATGGAAGAGTGGGCCGAGCAGCCAGGTCGTGGAGTGGAGGAACTAAAGAACCGAGGAGGACCCAGGAAGAACTGTGGAGTGCTTGCACAGGGCAGGAAAATCCAAGCCGAACCAGCACAGGCGTGCATTTACCATCGGGTCACGCGGCATACCAACTGGCCGCGCGGCACCTATACAGACTGAGGCCTGTGTGGCTGAAGAGGACAGATGGGTAGAGCCCCTGCAAGGGGCAGAATGATTGGCAGAGCTGTGGTATGACAGCCCTATGACAGCCAAGAATCATCGCTAGCCACAGCCTATTCGAGCTGGAACTGTGGCTTTATTGGACTAACTGGGGTGTGAGAGAGACTTGATGGAGTTTCGGACCATACCCCCTTTAATCGGACTGCCAAGACTATCCCAGCATTATGCTGATTTGATCCTTATATCATCTGTGATCCTTCCCAATTTGTCAAACTATTGGACTGACTGACTGACTTTTAATTCCATCTACCCTAATGGATTTGTTATCTTCCTATTCCAACTAACCTGCACTTACTCTATTTTGACCCTTACTCTATTTTGACTTTGACTATGACTCAGACTTGCAACCAAATTCCCCTCGGGTTTTATGGCCTTCGTGTTTTACTTAATTTATGTATCCAAGGTGAGATCTCCTTTGCCAGCGAGAGTCTCCCCTCTCGCAGGCGTGGCCTCCTGATCTATCACGGGCCCACCTCAAGGATGGATTGATTGCTCCTGAGAGGTGGGCGAAGTGCAAACTAAGGGGGTTTTTATTCAAATTTTTAATTCAGATTTTAGGGGGTCCCAGGGTGGGGGGTGGGTTTGAGCAGTCAGCAGTGGGTCGGAGTACCGGGCTGGCCGGCGGAACTAGGAGGTCTATTAAGGAGGGGGGAGGGGGGATTGTTCCTATGGAGGGTTTTTCCATCGGTATGGTCCTGGGGAGGGGCAGGGGTGATGGGAGACAGGGTGTCCATAAAGAGTTGGGGGATCATGGCCGCTGGTTACAAGTGGTCACTCGCCCCAACCCCCTGTATGCCCCTCGAGAGCTAGGTGGCCAGGGACTACAGAGCCGGGGCCCTAGGCTGATGTTTTGTAATGCCAGGTCCATGGTGAACAAAGTCCCCCTCATTAATGACCTAGTGTCAGAGGGGGACCCGGATCAGGTGGGAATAATGGAAACCTGGTTGGGCCCCGAGGGGGGTTTACCCCTCGTGGATATGTGCCCACCAGCCTACCATTCATTTCATCAGCCTCGGGCCTCTGGCAGGGGTGGTGGAGTGGCAATTATTGTTAGGGAAGGTCTTAAGCCGAGGGAGACCACTGTACCAGAGACCACTGGCTGTGAGTCCCTCTATGTAATAATAATATAATAATAATAATGTTGGATTTATTGACCGCTCCCTCTCCCCACAGGGACTCGGGGCGGTGCACAGGGAAAATAAAAACAATAAATATACAAAATACATACAAATTTAAAACAAATTAAACTTATACCTGTGCTAAAATCCCTTAACTAAAAATCCCCACTAAATATATATATATACCTTTAAAAACCCATAGAGAGAGAGACTACCCTAGGCCGGCCAGGCGGAAAAGATGAGTCTTCAATTTCAGGCGGAAGGAGCGGAGGTCCGTGGTCGTTCTAATATCGGGGGGAAGGTCGTTCCAGAGGGCCGGGCCCGCCACATGTGAGGTGGAGCCTAGGGAGGAAGTTGGGCTTGCTGATTGTATACGTGGCTCCCCGCTATGTAACAGCAGCCCTGCCCGAGCTCCTTGAGGTGATCGCCGAGATGGCTGTTGAGACCCCCAGACTATTAGTCGTGGGGGATTTAACTTGCCATCGGCAGGCGAGATATCCAAGGTAGCTCGGGAGTTCATGGCTTCCATGATGGCCATGGACCTAACCCAAGTAGTTCAGGGCCCCACCCACAACGGAGGACACACGCTGGATCTGATTTTTGTCTCTGGCCAGTGGAGAAGTGATCTCGGAATTGGGGATTTAGTCATCTCACCCTTGTCATGGACAGATCACTCACTCCTTCGGCTGGACTTTCCAATCATCACACCCCACCGCGGGGAGGCGGAACTGGAGACACCTAGATGGTTCCGCCCCAGGCGCCTGATGGATCCTGAAAGGTTCCAGATGGAGCTTGGGCCAGCACCTGTAGCCTTGACCCGCGACACGACTGAGGACCTCGTGGCCGCATGGTTTAGTGCTGCCGCGGGGGCCTTGGACCATGTCACGCCTTTGCGGCCTCTCACGCGGCGTCGCCTCACCCAGGCTCCCTGGTTTCCTCCCTTCAAAGGGAGGAATGATGGATTGGATCATGACACACACTTGAAAGTAAAACAGGAAGACTGGAATTGGGGGGGGGGTGTCTGTCTGCCAAGAACAAAGAATGCTTATCAACAAGAAATATGCATGGGTAAAACATGTAGCAATTATGGGGAGCTAGGTAACAGTTTGCAGACCTCAGCTAAAAGTTAAAGATGGACATGGGCTACAGCAGATGAAATGTGTATTAGATAATTCCTGGGCCATTCATTAGCTAAGAGCTAGGAATGGGACAGCTATAGACCAATAGAACAAATTGTAGAATTATTACTAAAATGTTTATTAGATGATGTCTCTTGTTATCCCACCTTCTCCTTTAGTGAAAATGTATAAAAGCTTCCTTAATCCTTTGTTCTTGGTTCTTGGCCTTTTGTCCAGGAACCCTTTTCCTTGGAGTACTCCAATAAAAAGCAAACAGAAAACCTGCACCTGGTGTCTGGCGTTCATCGTTGGCTTTGGCGCCAGGCTCAGACCCGAATTGGGGACATCAGTATCAAATTCCATTCTATATTGCTGTTATCAATTTGTTTATGGAACTTTTCACTTTGATATGGCCCAAAGGGCTAAATCAATAAAGACCCAGTCAATATTTGCATCCATTTCAGTGATCTTGACCTGATTTCCAGTAAGTAGGCATACTGGTTTAATACGGATTGTGAAAGGACTTTTTTCTTTTTTATACATACATAACAATTTTATTAGTTTACGATGTAGCAGGTGTTATGTGCTCTGGCTAGTTTCCTTTGTAACCAGAGGCCAGCTTGCTTCACCAATAAAATTAGAAGATGATTTATAAATAAATATAATATAAATATAATATATGTACGGTGTGTCAGTTAATATTATCTATTAGGCGTGTACCGTTTTCAGTTCTGAAGATATTTTATGGCTCCTTAGAACAATAGGTTCTTTTCTGTTTGACTTTCCTGTTATCCCATTCAGTTACCTTTCCCTGGTTAGCCAATTCCTCTGACAGCTGTTCTTACAGCTTCTATGCTTCCTTTTCCCACTCTGAAAATCCTGCTAATTTTTACCTATGAAGTTTCCACTACACAGCAAATTCAATTTGGATTTTTTCTTTCAATATTAAATTTTGAAGACCATCCTCTTAATCTTATCACATACAAAGAAAACACAGTAAAGTAAATTGTTCAATATTTTGAACATTGGAGATGGGTGATGGACAAAGGAGGTGAGACAGCTTTAAGTCAAAAGCTTTATTAACCAACTGCTAACTAATCGCAACTGCATTAGAACAGAACAAGGCTTCCCCATCTGACAGCTCCTTAAATATCCTGCTGTCAGACAGCTTAGCCAATCAGCGTCCAGCACAGCATTGATTTCCAATTCCCTTTGGTGAAGTAGAATAAGGCATTAACATCAAACCTCAGCCTTTTATTTTTACATAGTAATTTTTTTTGGGGGGGGGGGCTCCGTTTCGCTGGCAGAGGGTTGCAAGAGGCCATCCCAGTCAAAAATGGAGATTTGGGAGCCTGTTTTCTCTGGCAGAGGCACCACAGGCTGGTCGTTCGCTGTTTCGAAGGTGGCCCATGGGCCAGATCCAGCCCACACACCTTCAGTTTGACATCCTGCTTTATACGTATAAAATTTATGAGAAAGTGACTGGCTCAAGGTCACCCATCTGGCTTTGTGCCTAAGGCAGGTCTAGAACTCATAGTTTCCCAGTTTCTAGTCTAGTCTAAAATAGATTTTAACACTAAACCTTTTTGGCTCTCATCAATAGTTGCAGTTAATTTTATGTTGTACTCATCAGATAATAAATAGCATCGGTGAAAACTGAGGTTTATTAAGAAGTGCAGTTATAAATCTGTGTAACATGAAGATGCATATAATCAAATTAACTGAACTGCCAACATTTGCACAATATACTAAATAATAAATTAATCTAACAGGCTTCATTAACCCAACATGCTGAACCATTAATAAGAGAACCATATATTAACTCATCATGGTTGGCAAACCCAACCTGAGCTTGACAAATTGTGGTTTGCACATTTAAATAAAATGCATTTAAACATTTTTGCAGTTCATAGAAATACTTCATTTTAAGGCTCTTACCTTTGACTTTTAGAGTATGCCCATTTCTATTATTCCAGGCCCTGTCCATGAAATGTTTTATACTTTTCATTTTGCACACCAATCTTACATAAATATTTTGTTTTTCAATATGTTTTGTAAGTTAATTATTAAGGCTACTTTCCATGTTGGAAGTCTAAGACAGGAAGTGGAAGTTGTATTAAAGTTTAATCTGCCTGTAAACTACCGTATTGATGATTTTATTGAATTCTGTGAGTGCCATGCAGGATACCTCACACAATGGTTATTTTTCTGGCCATAACATACAAGATTCATCGAAGAATGTCATATTAACTAGAAATATAAGTTCATTACCTAAACTGTAACAGCTTCCATACAATATATATCTCTGTTCTACTTTATGGCCATTTTATATTGGTCTCATAGTCCATTCCTATATATTGCATGATGAAGTCTTTATGATAAGAGAGATGCATTTTATTTATACATATAAGAAGTCTCATAAATAAAAATAAAACAGCACAGGATTTGAACATAGAATTTCAAGTTCACTCTCCTCCTAGATTATCTCAGTTGATTATCTCAGTGGCCCAGTTTTGGTCCCAGGAGGCTGCATGGAGGCCTACTAGGCCCAAAACAAGGCGCAGGGGGTGGCACAGCCCCATGTGGCCCATTTTTGGTCCCAGGAGGTAGGTTGTAGTGATAACATTCTCGCCGTTATCAGGCGGGCGGAACGGCGCACAGACAAAAGCCTGCAAGCCCTTTTATTAACTTTATCAGAAGGCAGAGTTAAGCATGCAACGTCATGTAAACAATACACAAATCATGACCATAAAAGGAAATTCACACAGTAGAATAGGAGTCACGTGCTCTTTGTTGATACTTAGCACGTTGCAAGAAGGTGGGAACTTTTCTCCAAAGGTGTTGAATGTCAGAGGGTGTCAGAGGGTGTGGCTAGTAACTTTCCATGCCAGCTTCCTTGTTTATGTCCGACCAGTCAGAACCAGTCTACACTAACAGAAATGCTTAGCACGTGATGCAGTGTCATAATGCAACAGTAGGTAGAGGGATAAAGAGAGACAGAGGGGAAAATACAGTAATTTATTTATTTTATTTATTTATTTGTTCGTACTTTTATACCGCCCTCTCTCCCAAGTGGGACTCAGGGCGGTGCACAGGAATAAGAAAATAAAAATATAAATATACAAACACCAAATAAGTTTAAAATTAAATTAAATAAATTTGGCCCATGCTAAAACTTAATTTTAAAAACCCAACTAAAAAATTCAATAATATACATAAGTAAGTAGGTAGGTAGGTAGAGGGATAAAGAGAGAGGGGGGGGGGAAATGCAGTAGGTAGGAAGGTAGAGGGATAGAAAGAGAGAGGGAGAAATACAGTAGGGAGGTAGGGAGGTAGAGGGATAGAGAGAGGGGGGGGAAATTACAGTACGTAGGTAGGTAGGTAGGTAGAGGGATAGATAGAGAGGGAGAAATACAGTAGGTAGGTATGTAGGTAGGTAGAGGGAGAGAGGAAGAAATACAATAGTTTGAGTTTGAGTTTTATTTGATTTATATCCCGCCCTTCTCCAAAAAGACCCAGGGTGGCGCACAGGAATTTAAAATAACATATAAATAATACAAAATACAAAATTTAAAAAGCTATTAAATATTCAAACCTGCGCTTAAACCAATTAAAATCCCCATTTTAAAACTATCTAATACTAGTCACAGCGGAGGCTATGTTAGGCCGGCTTGATAAAACAGGTGTGTGTTTAAACACTGGCGGAAGAGGCGGAGGTCGGTGATGGTATGGAGTTCAGGGGGCAGGTCGTTCCACAGGGCAGGGCCCGCCACAGAGAAGGCCCTTCCCCTGGGTGTCGCCAGTCGGCATTGTCCGGCCGACAGCACCCTGAGAAGGCCCTCTCTGTGGGAGCGGATCGATCTAAGGGATATATGGGGCAGGAGACGGTCTTGCATGTAACTAGATCCCGAGCCATGGAGCACTTTGAAGATGGTCAAGACCTTGAAGCACACCCGAAAGACCACAGGAAACCAGTGCAGCTCGCGCAGGATCGGTGTTATATGGGAGCATCTAGAGGCTCCCGTAATCACCTGCGTGGCTGCATTCTGCACTAACTGTAGCTTTCGAGTGCACCTCAAGGGAAGCCCCAGGTAGAGAGCATTGCAGTAGTCAAGTCGGGATGTCACGAGGGCCTGAGTGACTGTGCGAAGGGCAGCCCGGTCCAGTAAGGGGTGCAATTGGCGCATCTGATGAAACGCCCCCCTTGCCACGGCCGCCACATGGTCTTCCATGGACAGCCGGGAATCCAGGAGGACACCCAAATTGCGCGCCCTCTCCACGGGGCCCGGTGTTTCGCCCCCAATGGCCAGAGTTGGAGTAATCTGGCTGAACCGGGGTGCCGGAAACCACAGCCACTCAGTCTTGGATGGGTTGAGCTTGAGTTTGTTACTACCCATCCAGATCCGTACGGCTTCCAAACACCGGGACATCACCTCAACGGCATCGTTGGGGTGGTCTGGGGTGGATATGTACGGCTTAGTATCATCAGCATACAGATGATATCCCACCCCAAAACCACGGATGATCTCACCCAGCGGCTTCATATATGTGTTGAATAGGAGGGGCGAGAGGACCGACCCCTGAGGAACCCCTCAGGTAGGTAGGTAGGGGGTTATACGGTGGTTGTGTGTACATGTTTGTGTGTGCGGGTGTAGATCTACACACAGATTGGTTGGCAATTTAATCAGACCGGGCCACAGCAACATGTGGCCGGGTACAGCTAGTTCCATATACATTCCTGGCTTTTTAGTCACATTACAAGGAAAGCTGGTGGCAAGCCAAAATGCTGTTCAGATTCTTGGGCCATGATGGTGAACCTATGGCATGTGTGCCACAGCTGGCACGCAGAGCCCTCGCTGCGGGCATGCCAGCCACCCCAATCCAGCTCCATTAGCATACACATGCAGGGGCGCCCCCAGCTGGTTTTCGATCCTATGCCAAGGACCAGGGTGAGCATGTGCCGAGGGTGTGTGTGTGTGTGCTCGCAGTATGCAGCAAATTCCAGCGGGCTGGAAGTGAGTGTGAATAGACCCCCAGTGCTTCCTCACTCAGTTGGTGGCTTCCTTCAGCCTTCAAAAAATTGCAGGATTTTTTTAAATTTTTGCTTCCAGTGACAGGTGAGTGTGCAAAGTTCCATTTGCGCAAGCAGGGAGTGCATGAAGGCAAAACCATCACCTCCCACCCGTGGCCACCACTGCCAGGCCAGGAAGCTGGAAAGGTTGGGAACTCATGGCTTACAACACTGAATTCCGTCCTGTGGAAATTGATAATCAGCATGTTAAATCTTGAACCTGTTCTGTTTCATGAAAACCTAAATCTGAATGTTGATTATTGGTAGTTCACATAATAATAATAATAATAATAATAATAATAATAATAATAATAATAATAATAATAATAATAATAATAATAATAATAATAATAATAATAATAATAATAATAATAATAATAATAATAATAATAATAATCAATATAAATAAAAATGTAAAATAGTTTGTACGAATCCACTAATCTCAAAAACTACTGGACCGATTTACACCAAACTTTCATACAATGTTGACAAGGACTTCTGATAATAGAATACCAAATCATTTTGTGCCTAGCACACGTGTATCGTGTGCAAGGCATGCACAAATAAATGTTACTCACTTAAACCGGTTTAAGCTCCGTGTAACTCCTCCCATCCGGCTGATACGTCATGGACACGTAACGGCAGAAAACCGCCTTGAAGGAACGTTGCCAGGGGCAACGTGGAAAGCAACACATGCACCTCCCTGTCTGCCTGCAGCCGCTCTCTTCCACACACACACACACGCGTGTGCACACAGGGCCTGCGCGCGTGCACACAGGGCCACAGGATCAGAAGCGTCCGAGCCCCGTGTGGTAGTCGCCTGGCGGGCGTGTCGGACGGGGCAGCCGGGCGCGTCTCCACCAGCTCTCTCCGATGGCCACCGAGGTGTATTTTCCAGAGCCATTGGAGAGAGCTGGTGGGGGCATGGTCGCCTGTCCTGCCCGGTGCGCCTGCCTGCGGCGGGGGCTGCGTGTCGTGGGGCTCAGGGGCAGGGTGGGGTGGGCATGTGGTGCCCAGACAGCCACGCTCACTGCAGGAGGAGGCAGCCCTAGCCTCCCCAGCCCGACATGCCGGTCTTTTTGCTGCTTGCGGAGGGGGGGTTGGAGACTGATACACACAGAGACAGAGACAGAGAGGGAGGGAGAGACAAACAGAGAGATAATGAATGAGAGAGATCGACAGGCACACACACAGTGACAGAGAGAAAGGGAGGGGGGAGAGACAGACACACAGAGAGAATGAGTGAGTGAGGGAAAGATAGCCAGGCAATCATACGCAAACAGAGTGACAGATAGGGGAGGAAGGAGAGAGAGAGAGAGACACAGAGAGAATGACAGAGAAAGACAGAGAAGGAGGGAGGAACAGAGGGACAAAGAGACTAATGACTTTGCCCACCACTGTGTTAGGCACAAGGGAGGGAGGAAGGAAGGGTGGGCCTGGAGGGGGTTGACTGAGGGAGGTGGTCTGGGGAGGGGAGGACTATTTATTTAGGTAGAGGAATATAGAGAGAGGAAGAAATACAGGAGGTAGTTAGGTAAGTAGAGGGATAAATGAGAGGGATGAATACAGCAGGTAGGTAGATAGGTACAGGTATATAAAGATAAATACAATAGGTAGGTAGGTAGGTAGGTAGGTAGGTAGGTAGGTAGGTAGAGGGAGAGAGGGAAGAATACAGCAGGTAGGTAGATAGGTACAGGTATATAAAGATAAATACAATAGGTAGGTAGGTAGGTAGGTAGGTAGGTAGGTAGGTAGGTAGAGGGAGAGAGGGAAGAATACAGCAGGTAGGTAGATAGATACAGGTATATAGAGATAAATACAATAGGTAGGTAGGTAGGTAGGTAGAGGGAGAGAGGGAAGAATACAGTAGGTAGGTAGGTAGGTTGGTGGATACAGAGAGGGGGAAATATGGTAGGTAGGTAGGTAGGTAGAGGGATAGATAGTGGGAGAAATACAGTAGGTAGGTAGGTAGTTAGAGGGATAGATAGAGGGAGAAATACAGTAGGTAGGTAGATAAATAGAGGGATAGAGAGTAAGAAATACAGTAGGTAGATAGGTAGGCAGGTACAGGGATAGATAGGGAGAAATACAATAGGTAGGTAGGGGGATAGATAGATAGGGAGAAATCAATAGGTAGGTAGGTAGAGGGATAGATAGGGAGAAATACAGTAGGTAGGTAGGTTGGGGGTTATACGGTGGTTGTGTGTATGTGTGCAGGTGTGCAGGTGTAGATCTACACACAGATTGGTTGGCCATTTAACCAGACTGGGCCACAGCAACGCGTGGCTGGGTTATAGCTAATAATAATAATAATAATAATAACAATAATAATAACAACAACAACAACAATAATAATAAAAATTTTAATTTATAGACCGCTCCCTCTCCCCGAAGGGACTCGGAGCGGTGTACAGGGGAATTAAAAACGTACAAAACATAGATACATCATAAATATATATAAAATCAAATTAAACAATTTATCCCTGCGCTAAAAGACCTAAAATCCTAAAAACTAAACCCCTTAAAAACCCTATTAAAACAATTTAGATGTTCAGACTGAGAAGGCAGGAAGGTAAATTAGGCCAGGCCGGCCTGTTGGAAGAGATAAGTCTTGAGCTTTTGTTGGAAGGTGCAGAGGTCCGTAGTTGTTCTGAGGTTGGGGGGTAGGTCGTTCCATAGAGCTGGGCCCGCCACAGAGAAGGCCCTTCCCCTGGGCGTCGCCCGCTGGCATTGCCTAGTGGACAGCACCCGGAGAAGTCCCTCTCTGTGTGAGCGGATCGGTCGGAGGGATGTATGGGGTAGGATGCAATCTCGCAGAAAGCTAGGTCCCATGCTGTTGAGCGCTTTAAAGATGGTAGTCAGCACCTTGAAGCGCACCCGGAAGATCACAGGCAGCCAATGCAGCTCATGCAGGAGTAGTGTTATGTGGAAATGCCTAGGGGCAACCAGAATTGCCCGCGCGGCCGCGTTCTGGACAGCTGTAGTCTCCGGGTGCACCTCAAGGGAAGCCCCATGTAGAGAGCGTTACAGTAGTCTAGACAGGATGTCACAAGGGCATGAGTCACCGTGCGAAGGGCATCCCGGTCCAATAGGGGATGCAACTGGCATACCAGGTGAACCTGGTAAAACGCCCCCCTGGCCACGGCTGCCACTTGACCTTCCATAGACAGCCGGGTATCCAGGAGGATGACCAGATTGCGTGCCCCATCCACAGGGGTTAGATGTTCATCCGCTATGGCCAGTGATGGAGTGAACTGGTTGTACCGGGACGCCGGAAGCCACAGCCACTCAGTCTTGGACGGGTTGAGTCTGAGTCTGTTCCTTCCCATCCAGATCCGCACGGCTTCCAGACACCGGGACATCACTTCGACGGCATCGTTGGGGTGGTTCGGGGTAGATATATACAGCTGCGTATCGTCAGTGTAGAGATGGTACTCTACCCCGAAACCACGGATGATCTCACCCAGCGGTTTCATATATGTGTTGAACAGGAGCGGCAAGAGGCACCCCACATGTGAGGGGTCTCGAGGCCGACCTCTGCCCTCCTGCCAACACAAATTGCGATCGACCAGAGAGGTCCACGACCTGTGTCGGAGGGGGAGCTGGACCTGGTGGGAATAGCCGAGACCTGGCTGGTTTACTGAGGAGCTGAGAGTGATGAAGCGCCACAAGAGACGCCTAGAGAGGAGATAGAGATCCACACTGTCTGAATCTGACCGAACACAGGTGAGAGCCCATTTACGGATTTACCTTGTGGCGTTGAGAGTGGCTAAACGTCATCATTGTGCCACTCTCATCGCCTCCGCAAATAACCGCCCTGCCGCCATGTTTAGGGTGACCCGCTCTCTCCTTCAACAGAGGGCGCGGGAAGCCCCTTTGCAGGGTAGAGCAGAGGAATTTGGGGAATATCTGCAGGATAAAATCGCTCAGATTCGGAGCGAGTTGGCCTCCATCGAAAGTGGCCCAGTGGGATGCCCCGAGGCAGATCTTGAGACAGTTTTGTGGGAAGAGTTTGACTCTGTTACTTCCGAAGATATGGACACATTACGTGGGCAACTGCGAGCTACCACATGTTTATTGGACCCGTGTCCCTCCTGGCTTGTACTGGCATCCTGGAAGGTCACATGAGGCTGGCTCCAGGAGGTGGTCAACGCTTTCTTGAGTGAGGGGTTCTTGCCAACCGTCTTGAAAGAGGTGGTGGTGAGACCCCTTCTCAAGAAGCCCTCTCTGGACCCAGCATTGTTGGTAAATTACCGTCCGGTCTCCAACCTTCACTTTCGGCGAAGGTTGCAGAGAGTGCGGTGGCACAACAGTTCCCCCGTCATCTGGAGGAAATTGATTATCTGGACCCGCGCCAGTCCGGCTTCCGGCCCGGGCACAGCACCGAGACGGCATTGGTCGCGTTGGTGGATGATCTCTGGAGGGCCAGAGATGGGGGATTGTTCTCCATCCTGGTCCTATTAGACCTCTCAGCGACTTTTGATACCATCAACCATGGTAGCCTATTGCATTGGCTGGAGGGGTTGGGGGTGAGGGACACCGTGTTACGGTGGTTCGCCTCCTACCTCTCCGGTCGATCGCAATTTGTGTTGGCAGGAGGGCAGAGGTCGAGCTCGAGACCCCTCACCTGTGGGGTGCCTCAGGAGTCAGTTCTCTCGCCTCTCCCGTTCAACACATATATGAAGCCGCTGGGCGAGATCATCCGTGGTTTTGGGGTAGAGTACCACATCTACACTGATGATACGCAGCTGTATATATTTACCCCAAACCACCCCAATGATGCCATAGAGGTGATGTGTCAGTGCCTGGAAGCCGTGCGGGCCTGGATGGAAAGGAACAGTCTCAGACTCAACCCGTTCAAGACCGAGTGGCTGTGGTTTCCAGCATCCCGGTACAACCAGTTGACTCCATCACTGGCCATAGCGGATGAACATCTAACCCCTGTGGATGGGGCACGCAACTTGGGCGTCCTCCTTGATGCACGGCTGTCCATGGAAGATCAAGTGACGGCCGTACCCAGGAGGCCGTTTTACCAGGTTCGCCTGGTCCACCAGTTGCATCCCCTATTGGACCGGGATGCCCTTTGCACAGTCACTCATGCTCTCGTGACATCCCGACTGGACTACTGCAATGCTCTCTACATGGCGCTCCCCTTGAGGTGCACCCGAAGACTTCAGCTTGTCCAGAATGCAGCCGCGCGTGCAGTTATGGGAACTTCTAGGTATTCCCATGTAACACCGCTCCTGCGCGAGCTGCATTGGCTTCCTGTCGTCTTTCGGGTGCGCTTCAAGGTGTTGGTTATCATCTTCAAAGCGCTCCATGGCACGGGACCTAGCTATCTGCGGGATCACATCCTGCCCCATACATCCCTGTGGCCGATTCGCTCCCACAGAGAGCGACTTCTCCGGGTGCTGTCCACTAGGTTATGCCAGCGGGCGACGTCCAGGGGAAGGGCCTTCTCTGTGGCGGGCCCGACCGTCTGGAATGACCTTCCCCCCGAAATCAGAACAACCACGGACCTCCGCTCCTTCCGTCAAAAATTAAAAACACACTTCTTCTGTTTGGCCGGCCTAGGGTAATTAAACTATTTTTAGGGTTTTTAGGGCTTAGTTTTAGTTTTTATATGGGATTTTAGCGCAGGGTTAGTTTAATTCATTTTAACATTGTATTGTGTTTGTGGTTTTTATTTGTATTTTTAAATTCCCTGTGCCCTGCCTCGAGTCCCTTGGGGGGAGGGAGAGCGGGTTATAAATTAAAATTATTATTATTATTATTATTATTATTAGGTAGGAGGAGAACCACCGTAAAACGGTGCCCATCACCCCCAACCCCTCCAGTCGATGCAATAGGATACCATGGTCGATGGTATCAAAAGCCGCCGAGAGGTCTAATAGGACCAGGATGGAGGAACAACCCCCATCTCTGGCCCTCCAGAGATCATCCACCAACGCGACCAATGCCGTCTCAGATCTGTGTTCGGGCCAAAAGCCAGACTGGCGCGGGTCCAGATAATCAATCTCCTCCAGGTGATGGGGAAACTGTTGTGCCACCACACTCTCTATAACCTTCGCTAGGAAGTGAAGGTTGGAGACCGGACGATAATTTACAAACAATGCTGGGTCCAGGGAAGGCTTCTTGGAGGGGTCTCACCACCGCCTCTTTCAAGACGGTAGGCAAGATCCCCTCACTCAAAGAAGTATTCACAACTTCCTGGAGCCAGCCTCATGTGACCTCCCAGGATGCCAGTATAAGCCAGGAGGGACACGGGTCCAATAAACGTGGTGGCTCTCAGTCGCCCACGTAACCTGTCCATATCTCTGGAAGTAACAGAGTCAAACTCCTCCCACAAAACTGTCTCAACACCTGCCTCGGACCTTCCCTCTAGACTACTTTCGGTGGAGGCCAACTCACTTCGAATCTGAGCGATTTTATCCTGCAGATATTCTCCAAATTCCTCTGCTCTGCCCTGTAGAGGGGCTTCCCGCGGCCTCTGTTGAAGGAGGGAGCGGGTCACCCCAAACAGGGCGGCAGGGCAGTTATCTGCGGATGCGATAAGAGTGGCACAGTAGGACCGTTTGGCCACTCTTATCACCACAAGATAAGTCCTCAAATGGGCTCTCACCTGTGTTCGGTCGGATTCAGAGCGTGTGGATCTCCATCTCCTCTCTAGGCATCTCTTCCGGCGTTTAATCACCCTCAGCTCCTCAGTAAACCAAGGAGCCTGGGTGAATCGGCGCCGCAGGAGAGGCCGCAAGGGCGCGACCCGATCCAGGGCCCCGGCGGCCACAGTACTCCATGCTGCCATCAGGTCCTCAGTCGGGGCGTCGGTCAGGGTCACAGGTAATGGCCCAAGCTTCCTCTGGAACCTTTCAGGGTCCATCAGGCGCCTGGGGCGGAACCACCAACAATCTCTGGTTCCGCCTTCCCGCGGTGGGGTGTAGCGATTGGAAAGTCGAGCCTTCTATTTGGGACACAGCATATGAGCAGCATATGAGCAGAGTCCCCAGTATTGTCTGGGATGCTACACATCCTCTTCATGACCTGTTTTCCTTGCTACCTTCTGGGAGGAGGTTTCGTGGTATCCAAAGTAGAACATCTAGATTCAGTTACAGTTTTGTTCTTTCCAGCAAGCAATAGTAATAGCACTTAGACCTATATACCGCTTCATAGTGCTTTTACAACCCTCTCTAAGTGGTTTACAGAGTCAGCCTATTGCCCCTAATAATCTGGGTCCTCATTTTACCCACCTCAGAAAGGATGGAAGGCTCAGTCAACCTTGAGCCAGTAAGTAATTTTCTTTTGGTTGAAATCTTTACTGTGTCATACCTATTACAATTCAATTCAGTCACTGCATAAAACAGAACAGGTAATGTACCCCTCCCTTATATTCTACACATAAATACCAACCATCTCAAATATGTTAATTTGTATTTGGTTATCTTTCTATTGCCATCTTTATTTATTACAATCTAATTTGCTACTTTTTAAACTGTTATCTAAAATAAAAACCCCACATCTCAGATAGCTTCTCCACTTAAGAGAAAAAAAACCTTACCTGTTAACCACACTTATTTCCTGTAAATATAATTACTAATGTTATCTATATATATCATTCCCTTCTTCCTCACTCATATCAATTTTATTTCTTTCCTTATCCTTTCCACTTCTATCTGGTGAGTCTTTTATCCCAGTCTCTAAGCAGCGTCGTCTTCTTCTTCTTCTTCTTCTTCTTCTTCTTCTTCTTCTTCTTCTTCTTCTTCTTCTTCTTCTTCTTCTTCTTCTTCTTCTTCTTCTTCTTCTTCTTCTTCTTCCCCCCCTTTCTGTATCCTCCCTTCCAAATCATTTTTATCCCTTTTTGCTGTGCCATTCGGTATGCCCTCATCATTTCTTTTGTCTCTTCACTGTTTCCCTTTTTTCTTTTATTATTATGCATTTTCCCTGTGGTGTTTCCTTTCTTCTTTCTTCTCTATATCTTTCTGATTGTTTCCCTTTCTTTCTTTCTTACTCCCCTTTCCTTTCTTTGTTAGGACATGCTCCTCCTTTTCCGTTTTTCCTGTTACTCTACCAAGCCCCACGACGTTATTTATCTGTTTTGTTTTTGTTTTACCTTCCAATACTTTTTCTCTTTTCAGCTTTAATGATTCCCACATATTCTCATAATCTCATATTCCTTCCAGTTCCCAACATTCCATAATTCCCAATTAACAATTCCTTAGCTTTCCTCATTTAAATTTATTGTTTGTTACAATTTAAAATCCACTATTTCTTCTTATATGTCAGTTCTAGTCCAGTTTAGATGTTCCAGTTCCGCTCCAACACAAAAGAAAATTCCCTTTCTTCCACAGTTAGAGGGACAAAGCCAAACAGCCTGTGCAAACAACCCCTCCCTGATAGTTCACACGGTGCCACATCGGTTTCACTTTCTGTTTCGCAGTTTCATTTTTAATGTGTGCCAGGGTGCTCATAATTAAAAAAAATGATGCTTATCTATCTTACCTAATAGCTGCATTTTTCTAAATGACATCTACAGAGAATAGCATTATTCTAAAACAGTGCTTGGGACTCTATCCAAGAGTATCTAGAAAAAACCAAGTTGCATCACAGGTCAGGTTCTGAAGTGTCTTCCTTGCAAATAGTAGCTATTGGTATTAGAACTGAATTTCTATGTGAAGCTTTATGCTTAAGAAACCATTAGAATGTATTTGGATGAACTTCAAATTCCAGTTGGGAGTATCAGTTTGAATGCAGCAGTTCTAAATACTACAATTGAGAGGAGCATCATTGAACACTGTGGAATGTAACGTAGCTTTTGTTTGTTCCTAGATGAAGGCTAGAATTGCAGCAGATATTGATGGAAAGACTTCTCGCCTTCTATGGATTGGTTTAGCCTTAATGTCTACTCAGGGTGGAGCCCTGGCTTGGCTCACCTGGTGGGTCTACTCATGGGACATTATGGAACCTGTTACTTACTTTATCACTTACGGAAGTGTTATGGCATTCTGAGAGCAGCTGTAGGGTATTTGTTTCAAAAGTTCTGCAATTTGTTCAGAATTTCCTTCATCAGTAAAGACACCAATGCTTCAGGTTCTGCAAGGCTGAAAAAAATCACCTGCTGTTTATTATAATGTAGCACCTACCTAAAGTAATGCAGTTTGTGTATCTTGTGGATGTGGTGCAGGAAGGAGTGATTATCTTAGTCTCTTCAGTTCTTTTTTTTAATTAGCAGCCTTTTTAATAATACAAAGACATATCAGCCCTTATTCAATTATCTGGGGACATTAATTAAAGAAAAGTCCTGCTATCCCTGTTCCCATTTCCTTTCATGTAAAAATCGCTAGAAGAATTTCTTCCGTAGTAATCATAATATGAGGCGATAATGTGTAGAAACCCACATGGAAACAAAAGACAACGAAAAAATAGCTTTCTGTCTGCATGGTATCTGGTGATGAGCCAAAAGACAGAAACGGAAAGCAATATGCTTCCTTCCTTAATTGGGGCTTACCAGGGTGTTGTGACACAAATATATATATGTGTGTGTATGTGTGTGTGTGTAGATAGATGGGGGGAGAGATACAGAGGGTAGGTAGGGAGAGAGAGTGAGTAGGTAGGTAGGTAAATGTTTCCAGGTGTATTTATCCATGTGCTGGAGAAGGAAATTGCTGACAACCTGTAGCACCTAAATCTTTGTTTTGCTGGGACACCACTTGATCAATGTAATTCTCATCAATCCCTCTCACTAATCAGCTTTCTGAAAGGGGGGGAAAAGTTTTTGCACTGCAAACTTCCCCACAACGTCCCATTTTTCACAAAAACTGGCCCGATTATTTTTCAAATAAAAGGCATGAATAGCCTTGGTGGAGGGGTGGGAAATGAGAAAAAACGGGCCTTTTTTTTTCAAAAAAATTGCACACATTGCCTTATGGAGGCTTATAGTGTGCTGCTGGGGCCTGGGGGGGTTGCAAAAACGGCCTGTTTTTTGCTCATTTCTGCCCTCCTCGGCCCCGTTCTCTGAAAGCCTCCATAAGGCTAGGCACAGCCATTTTGTTGAAGGGGCGGGGCTTCAGGAGGCAAAAAATGCTGCATTCAATGTATAAGATGCAGCCAGAATTTCAGCCTCTTTTTAGAGGAAAAAAGGTGCAACCTATACTCTGAAAAATACGGTATTTGCAACCACCGGTGGCAGTTTTATTCCCTTTTCTTGTGTACAGAAAGCAGTTTAATCTTCTGAAAGGTAAGTTTTTAAATGTATGTTCCCGGTCCCCCAGAAGAAAGGAAAGGAATCATGATACATTGTGGGAATCCTTCCAGATCTTTCTGTTATAGCAGCTGCAATTAGTGCATTGGGGATGAAAATTTGAAATGTTACAGATTATCTGCTTTGCTGCCTGCAAAAGCTAATAGATTAGCTTTAGTAGATTGTAAGATGAACCTGCCAATTTACTCAGATCTTCCAGTTGATGAAGGATGGCTTGGAGAGAATCCAGTTACAACATTTGTTCACAAAAATCACAGTCACTAAGTCCAGGAATGGTAATCTAGCCAAAGAGTTAAGTCTGTCTTCCACAGACTAATTCAGCTGCTAATAACTGCAGTCAAGGAACCTTTTCCAGGCAGAGAAAATGCTACCTCATGCCACATAGCACATTTACCCTCCGTCAGGACCTGTAAAACAACTGTACATTTAATGCAAAATGATTACAAATGCACAGGTTCTCTTGCTTCTTCAGCACATTCATTCAGTATACATATACTTTTATAATCATTTCTTTCTGTTATCTTTTCTTCACTTTTTAAAGTATTTTGAAACATAGTGCAAAATTATGGTCTAGATCCTGCAGAGGCAGTCTATAATCATTTGTAACTAACATTGAATAGTGCAAACCCAAGTCAGCATTTGCAATTGATTACAATTCAATTAATTCTTTCCTATGTTTCTCCTTTAGTGAAGAATAGTTTATTGGATATGTATTCTGGCTAAGTAGATCCAGCATCCATAGATGAAAAATAAAATGTATAAGAAAAGTTTATTTCAGAGTGTCTTGCTGCCTGCTAACTAAATTCTAATTTTAAAATTAAGTGTAATTGAATCATATTTAAGATTTAAATTCAGGTTATTAAAGTGCCTTGGTTAACAAAATATTGAATAATGTAGAATTTGATGGAAACTATTTACAACTCATCACTTTTTTCCCCTTTTATACTATCAGGTGAAAGAATCCTTGAAACGACCGAGGAACCCCTTACAATTACAGCTTCCAGTGCAAGAAATTAGTGACAAACATTAATTTTATGTTTCAGCCTATTGAGTTCCCTAAAAAAAATCACAAACTGGACATTTTGAACCACTATATTAAAGCTGAATGTACAAGACTTTACAAAAACAAAAACCCAAATCATACTTTTTGTATATATCATTTCTCCCCAATAGTTGAGTTTAGAAAGAATAATCATCTTAATCTTGGATGGCCAATCCATTCTTAATAAAACAAAACAACGTTTTTAAAGGATGGTTTTATTCTGGGGTTCCTATATTTCAATGTAATTTTCATAATGAGCTAAATAAAAACAGATAGTAGTTTTGGATGTCTCCTGAGTGTTCTGTTTTGGGTGTTAAGAAAATGTTCCTTTCACAATTGCACAAAATATCTCAATGCTGTAATAAGTTACATATATAGCATGCATATTTATGAAAACAGGTTTCACAAGCACAAATTAACCTTTCTCAAATAGTAACAATAAATATGGTTTGCATGGAAAATAATGTAAATGTTTCAGTTAAGTTGCAGTAATCCACAAGATAGCAGGATCTGCTATAACTGAAGGAAATCACAATCTCATATTGGTCGCATAATTCATTTTTCCAAAATGTTAAAAGTGGGTGAGGAACATTTACACATTACAAACAGATTAAGAAAATGATTCTCACAAGACAATTACTATCTATGTTGAAACAAAAGTATAAAAATTTAGCCATTAGTACAAAATATCCATTATAACATCCATTATGAAATGTAAACGTAAAGACAGCTAACTTTTGATTAACTGCTCCTTTATTATCCCAATGTCAAGTCTGAACTTATTTTTAAAATTCCTGAGCATAGCGGAATAGCTAACAATTTCAAAGGCTGTATCGAAGGTATTTCTGCCTGAGTTGTTACACTTCACAGTTGTTTTTTCAATTTTTAATGCAGAATTTGTATTTCTGTTTGCCATTTAGAGCCCCCAATTGTTGGCTGTGATTTTTATTGCATAGATCTGTTAATCTAATGATTTTAATTCACCATTTCCTGAAGATCTGAGTTTAAGTCTTAAGTAATAAGACTCTATGCTAACTAAACACACATTTTAAATTATCATTACAATTCTACAGTATATGTCTATTCAGAATCAACTCTCATTGAGTTTAATGCAGCATGTTTTAGATAAGTGGATATAAAATTGATCTATTTTTACAGTACTATATTCTTTTTGCTTTGATTCCTGCAAAGCACACCACCGCTTTCCACCACCTATGTAGCCAAAAATAATAATTACTCCACCATGCTACTATGATTTGGGATAGAAGTACAGTTTTTTAGTTAACATTGAAGCAAAGCAAGGGATCTGCTTTTTCCCTATAGCATTAATATCTTTGCATATATCTACCCTGCGCTGGGATACTTTCCTGTTAACAAGCATCAATAATTCTGTGAATTCCAGGGAAGCACCATGCTTTTGTATCATCTCGCACAGATCTTGAATATACCAAGAACCATATACGGTCTCCCGGTGGGAATAGAAACCTATCGGAAGAAGAGGGAGAAAGGATTACATTGCTGTGTCAAGAAATTAGCTTTCGTTTTTCAATCTGTATTTACTAAGTACCATATTTTTTGGACTATAAGATGTACCATATATAAGACACACCAAGATTTCAAAGAGATAAGTAAAAAACATCCCCCCCCCCGCCCCAGCACTCTGCACATTTATTTTTCCTTTCCTCCAGCCCTGCTAAAGCCTGCAGAGTTCTTCTGGGGGGTGGGTAAAGGCAAAAACACCCCCGTTTTGGTGAAAAACGGTCTGTTTATTGTCCATTTTTCACAAGAATTTAATGCGGGGGTGGGGCTTCGGGAGGCAAAAAATGGCTGCGTTCTGTGTATAAGATGCACTGACATTTCCATGCTCTTTTTTAGGGGGCGGGGGAAAGGTGCATCTTATACTCCAAAAAATACAGTAACCAAAAACATTGGGGGGAAAGTTTGCAATTTTTTAGCTTTTTTCAATGTGCCAGTATTCTGACATTTTTGTTAAATTTGTAGCATTTTTGCTTGGCAAAAATAATTTGAGGATTTTTTTTTACCTGTCCCACATATCTAACATTCCCCTTTTATTAACTACTAGCTATACCCGGCCACACGTTGCTGTGGCCCAGTCTGGTTAAATGGCTAAGCAATCTGCGTGTAGATCTACACCTGCACACATACACACAACCACCATATAAGCCCCAACCTACCTACCTACTGTATTTCTCCCTCTCTATCCCTCTACCTACCTATCTACTGTATTTCTCCCTGTCTATCCATCCCCCTACCTATGTACCTACCTACCTACCTACTATATTTCTTCCTTTCTCCCTCTACCTACCTACCTACCTACCTACCTACCTACCTACCGTCTCTCTCTTTCTTTCTTTCTTTCTTTGTATCTATCTATCTATCTATCTATCTATCTATCTATCTATCTATCTATCTATCTATCTATCTATCTATCTATCTATCTATCTATATATCTATATATCTATATATCTATCCACCTACCTACCTACCTACCTACCTACATACCTACCTTATTTCTGCCTCTCTATCTATCCCTTGGGGGTCATCTAGTCCAACTCCCTGCTAGGCAGGAAGCCCTATACCCATGATGGCGAACCTATGGCACGGGTGCCACAGGTGGCACACGGAACCATTTCTTAGGCCACTCGAGGCATTGCCCTGTCAGCTTCAGTTTGTATGTGTGCCCTGGCCAGCTGATTTAGGCCTTCTTTTGAGGCCATTTTTTGCCCTCTGGAGGTGGGGGAAGGCTGTTTTCACCCTCCCCAGGCTCCTATAAACCATCTGGAGCCTGGGGATGACGTAAAAAGCATGCCAAATGCAGGGGGTCATGCACATAGCATTATGGATGTGGCACACCTGTGCACATCGCCCCTGCATTCCCCCTGCTATTGGCAAGTGAGCCAAAAAAGGTTAGCCATCACTGCCCTATACCATTTCAGACTAATGGCTATCCAACATCTTCTTGAAGACTTCCAGTGTTGGGGCATTCACAACTTCTGGAGGCAAGCTGTTCCACTGATTAATTGTTCTAACTGTCAGGAAATTTCTCCTCAGTTCTAAGTTGCTTCTCTCCTTGATTAGTTTCCACCCATTGCTTCTTGTTCTGCCCCCAGGTGCCTTGGAGAATAGCTTGACTCCCTCTTCTTTGTGGCAACCCCTGAGATATTGGAAGGCTGCTATCCTGTCTCCCCTAGTCCCTCTTTTATTAAACTGTATTTCTCCCTGTCTCTCTATTCCCCTATCTACCTACCTACTGTAATACAATAATACAATAGCAAAGTTGGAAGGGACCTTGGAGGTCATCTAGTCCAATCCCGCTGCTCAAGCAGGAGACCCTATGCCATTTCAGACAAATGGTTTTCCAGTTTCTTCTCTCTTCGGCGTTAGGGCATCCATAACTTCTGGTGGCAAGATGTTCCACTGGTTAATAGTTCTCACTGCCAGGAAATTTGCCCTCAGTTCTAGGTTGCTTCTCTCCTTGATTAGTTTCCACCCATTGCTTCTTGTTCTGCCCTCAGGTGCCTTGGTGAATAGCTTGACTCCCTCTTCTTTGGGGCAACCCCTGAGAGATTGGAAGGCTGCTATCATGTCTTCCCTAGTCCTTCTTTTCATTAAACTGTATTTGCTGTCAGATGGGTGATTCTTTGTTACAGTTTGATTCAGTTCGTATTAAACAGTTTAAAGCAGCTGCCTGCCTCCGTTTTTTTTTTACCTCAGAGAACAGTCCTGAGCAGAATTTCTCCCCCCCCCCCCTCTATGGGCCACCTGGGAGTTTGCTATCCTCTGTGCCTTTTTGGCCCCAAGAGGCCGCCGTATGAGGCCTTTTCCAACACTGGCAGTTGAAAAGCAGTTTGATGGGCGTGGCTACAGGGTTGTTTACACACATTCAGTGGGTACATTTTTTTGTGTGTCATTTGTACACAACTCACGCGTGCTAGGCACAAAATGATTAGCTATTCTATTATCGGAGGTCCTTGGCTACGTTGTGTCAAAATTTGAGGCAAATAGGTCCAGTACTTTTTGAGATTAGTGGATTCGTACAAACTATTTTACATTTTTATTTATATAGATGTTCATATAAGCAGTACTAGCTGATCCAGTTCTGCTATAGTTTATTAAGAAATACTGCATCTACTGAAGTCCAATTATTTTCATGGTGGCCTTTGTCACACTAAACAGGGAAGCTTATAAATGGCCATAAGAGAAAGTGTTCCCAATGGCATTCTCTAAAGTGAAGTTTAAAAAGACTGGGAGTTGAAGAATCCTTACTGTAGCTGGATTCATCTGAGCAGCCCAAGCCACAAATTAGTAACACCATTTCAACCTATTTTGATGTGCGATCCTAGCTGGTATAAGTCAGTCATGAACTTGTCATTTAAATATTATCATCAAAGTTGCATTCATAAATAGAATGTGGACCAAATAGTCATATTTCTACACTTATCGCAAGCATCTGCAGCAAGGAAGTATTAGGAAGCCGGTTCTTTACATTGCATGGAAACCTTACATAGATTACTTTATTTGGTTGTTAGCCCCCTACAGTTGCGTCTAGGTAAAACAGGTAGGCATATATATTTAATAAAAATAAATAAATCCCTAAAGCAGTGGTTCTCCACCTTCCCAATGCCGCGACCCTTTAATACAGTTCCTCATATTGTGGTGACCCCCAACCATAAAATGGGTGTCTCAGTTCCTAAGGCCATTGAAACTATGTGTTTTCTGACGCTCTTAGGCGACCCGTGTGAAAGGGTCGTTCGACCCCCAAAGGTTGAGAACCACTGCCCTAAAAATTTTTTTCTTACAGGTATTTAGTTTGCTTTGTAAACAAGGATAGTTAATATTTACTCTGCTGTGATGGAAATATGGAAAGCTGACACCACCCTGGTGGGAAGGAAGCTCCAGTTGTGATTTACATAATGGTAAGCGCGCCACCATTTCAATTTATATCTGCCATTTTTTATTTACTGATTAGTTTTACGGAGGTTTGTTTATATTAGCTTTTTTTTAAATACAAAAAAGACTTGGTTGTCAGTAGCTATTAAATGTATAGCATGAAGAACCAATAAATGATACATCAAAACAACTTTTCTTTAAGAAACTATTACTTGCTTGACGATGAGGATAAACATTTTTTTTCTTCTGGGACAGGGGTGTGAAATGTGTGTCATCACGTCGTGACATATCGTGATTTTTCCCTTTTGCTAAAATGGGGTGGGTATGGCCAGCACATGATGCATCCGGCCCATGGACCGCTGAATTTGACAGCCCTGTTCTAGGATAACATTTTTTTTACCTTCTGCCACAGAATAGCACATGAGGAAATCAGCACCAGCAGGTAAAGAATAAACTGCAGCAGCATCAACTTCAGTTTCATTGACAAGTGAGCGGTCTGTAACGCTATCCACCGTATCGTTAGGATAGACCGGATCATCATGTTTATCTCCTCTGCATGCCTAAATTGGAGATAAAAGAACTGTTAGAAATGAAATCCCGCATCCGAACCACATCTGAAATACCAACCCTTCATTGCAGATACAGAAAAGTTCACTTAAACGATTGAACATATAATTCCTTTAATTATGCCCTGCTATAGATACCGGTGGTGGTCTGATTTTCTTTTTTTAAGGTGAAGTCTATTCTTACACAAGGACCCTTGTATAACACAAACACAATTTAAGGTGATTCCGGCACTTCTGCCATCCACCCATTTTCCCTCTACAAATTGCCAATCACAGACAGACAATTTTACACACATTGATGATAAATCCTCAGGGAAGTTCCTTATGCTATGTAGGTGTAAATATGTAGAAGTGTATCACGTTTTGACTAAATGCATCAAATGTTACACTTAATGTTTGCATTTTTTTGCATTTAAAAGTGACGCCTTTAATATATATGGCAATTTCTCTCTTTCAAAATAATTGATTTTAATCCCATATTATGAACCCAGCTGTGGAATCAAGAACTCCACCGTCTCACCTGAACTATGAATATTTTTGGCTTTCCTACCAGGCTAGGGCATTTATCACCTCTGAACATATTGGTCAGATCTTGTATCTGTATTTTAGCATCATAAGCGTAAACATGGTTATCTTCTCCATGGCTCAGGAAGATACACATAAAGCAATCGGCATCTTCATGCTGCTCTTTGGACACTGCAAAAATAATGATGCAATTTATCTACACAGAGAAGTTATTTTATATTGGTGGCTATTAAAGCAATGAGATGTAAACTCCCTTTAGCTTGCTTTGGACATAAATCAAACCAATGCAGTTCTCCCTCATGCTAAACAAATAGTTAATTTTATTCTGAGCTGGATTTAGACACTGAAAAATCAATCAACACTCCATTACTCCCTGGTGCCACTGCATCATTAAAACCATCTCATCAGATGCCATGATTGCTTGCTTTTGAGACCTTAGAGTCTCTTGTGCTTTTTCTGCTTCCTAAAGCAGATAGCACCTTAAATTTTATTTATTTATTTATTTTATTACATTTATATCCCGCCCTTCTCCACCTTATTTTCTAAAAATTAGAGATATACAAATGGGAAATGAAACCCTTCAGAAAACAAATATTCTGAATTCCCCCTTAATCATCTTGTTCTGGGCCAATTTTCCAAAGTAAATTCTCTGAACAGGTGGTGATCTAGAGCAGTGGTAGTCAACCTGGTCCCTACCGCCCCCTAGTGGGCGTTCCAGCTTTCATGGTGGGCGTTAGGGGTTTTGTCCAATACTGAAGCACTTTCCTTTTTTTTAAATTTAATTGACTTCCTTACTTATCACCATTACTGTGGAACCGATGGACAGTTAGAAAATTTTATTACTAACAGAGATACAAAAGTGGGCGGTAGGTATAAAAAGGTTGATCCAGTCACGGCATTACAAGCGAAAGAGGCCTGTTTCACTTGGAATAACATGACTGAAACAGTTCAAATTATTTCTAGTTTAACATAATTTACTGAACTATTGGAATGGCATAATCTGGAGAAGGTTCGAAATGATTTGGGAGATGTATAGAATGCTCTCGAATTTTCCAGACATTGTGTTTCTCAACTGGTGAGTTTTGCATACCTACTCCTAACTAAATTTGCTATAAAATTGTTTGTTAATTTTTTGTTTTAAAAATGAAAAAAAACCAAGCAAAATGGCCATTTTTTGCAAAAACAGGCCCGTTTTTTGTCAAAGAAAATGGGCATGCATAGTCTTTAGGAAGCTTATAGAGTGCTCCTGGGGGCTGGGGGCAAAAACAAGCAAAAATGGCCCATTTTTCACTCTTTTTTGCCCTTCCCAGCCCCCAGGAGCACTCTGAAAGTCTCCTAAAGGCTAAGCACAGCCATTTTTGCAAAGGGGATGGGGTTTCGGGAGGCCAAAAATGCTGTATTGTGTGTATAAGAACCACCCAGATTTTCACACTCTTTTTTGAGGGAAAAAGGTGCATCTTATACTCTGAAAAATGCAGTAATTCAACAGTTAATAACAAACACGATCAGAGGAATGTGAATAGCTTTAACAGACGAGGCCTGGGAAGAAGAAAAAAACATAGTAAGTAGGCAGACCTTTCTATCTAGTTGGCTCTCTCACAGATCAATAATTTAAATCTTAATCAGAATTACTTTCTTCACTAGGAACATTAATATTAAAAATTGTACCAATAAAATATAACTGCTAGTCAAGCATCTACAGCAAATAAACTTGCTTTACCTACCATTAAAAATGTTTTCCAATACTTCTTCTGCTCTAAGGTCATCAAAACATCTCACTTCAAATCCAAGTTCAGTCAAGCTATTTTGAACAGAACAATATTTCACTCTAGGATCATGTTCATATATTCTTAATAACTCACAAATTAATATTTAGATCTTTGAGAGGATGCAACATTATCTAACCAGTCAGCTTTAGAAATTTACTGAAACATCACTTTCCACATTCTTATGCTAGGAGTAGTCCAGAAAAAAGAAGAATCTACTTTTTCAGTCCACAGAATCAGATTGGGTTTCAAATTAAAATATAAATGCAACTAAAACACACTTAACTATATTAAGAAGATACAATACTTAATATCAGTAATATTCTATCTGTAACCTTAAAAAAAAATCCCAACTTTTAAAATTTGTACTTCTTGACATAGGAATATTTAAAGACATATTTCACACAACCTGTGCTCATGTCCTGATTTATAAATTATACAACCAATAATGAAATTGCACAACTGTTCACACTATTCTAATAAAAACAATAGCAGTCATATATATATTTAGCATCAGCCTATAATACTGTAAATCAGAGGTATGTTTGAGATTCCTTCAACATTTTCTAGTAATCCAACATTGCAAAAGCCGTTCTTTATCATAAAGACATACTGTTTCTGCTTCCTTTGTCCTCCATTGCTCCATTATCCTTAGAATGTGAAGTCACAGAAAGACAAGTTGGGTGTGTTCCATAGGCCATTTTAAATCCATTTAATACTAGCTGATAACCCAGTGTTGTCCGGGTTATTTGTAGAGGTAAAATGCTAGCTGATAACCCAGTGTTGTCCGGGTATTTGTAGAGGTAAAATGTCAAGACCAAATATAATTTCTAATGCTGGATTTTCCTCTTTACTAGAGGTAGTCCCCTGGTGGAGTACTGTGAAGTCGTTACCATGGCAACTCAAATGTGCTGTACAGTAGAATCCAGTATGGCTGTATGGCACAACAGTCTGTATCTTAACAGAGCACACATCCTGAGGAGTGTTAGGGGTGTCTAACCCCCAGTGATTTTCTCCAGAGGGTAAGTCATCTGTGTACCAATTTTGGTTGAAATTGCTCAAGGTGTTCCAGAGTTATGCTGGAACATACACACACAGAGATGTTTCTATAGAGAGAGACATTGCCATGAGCAATAGAGTCTATGTTTTAAAAAAAAAAACCACAGCTGGGTTGTGTCAGACATGCGAGTATAGGGTTGATTCTGCAGATGAAAAGTCTGAAACAAACTCTAACCATCCTCAGTACCAGAACTGACCTGAGCTTAAAGTTATTCCATTCTGGGGACCATTTTCCTGAGAATTTTCCCCCAAACAGTGTATGAATGAAAGACGATATACTAAAACAGTATTTTTTAATGGTGCTAATGTTAAAATCTGGATTTCAACCCCCAGAATTCCACAGCTAACATGGTATCTGGGGAATTCTGAGTGTTAAAATTCCCACATTTTAATGTTAACAAGTTTGAGAAAAATTGTAGTAAAGAACAGAGGTAGTTCTCAATTTACCACCAATATTGAGCCCAAAATTTATATGGCTCAGCAAGATAGTCACTAAGTACGCTTTGCCCCAAATTTTATGAATGTTCTTGTCACAGTTGTTAAATGAATTGCTAAGTTACTAAGATGGTTGTTAAATGAGTCTGACTTCCCTACTGACTTTGTTTGTCAGAAGGTTGGAACAGGTGACCATATGACCCTGGGAACAATTCAACTGTCCTAAATGTGCCAAACATCCAAATTTTGATCACATGACCATGGGGATGTGACAATGCTCTTAAATGTGAAAAATTGTTGTGTAACTTTGTTCAGTGTTGTTGTAACTTCAAATGGTCATTAAATGAATGATTGTAAGTTGAGGACTATCTGTACAGATGAGGCTTTTCTGTCTGATCTTGCTTTGTGATGGAAAATGTCAACTTCACTTTAAGATTGACATTTATTTCGGTAAGCATATTAATTGAAGTTATTTTGCTGGTAATTAAAGGGATGGTACTTAATTTATTGAATAACCGAGAATCAGAAATCTGTTGCAAATCAGCTAAAGAACAACTATCCTGGTTAATGTTAAAGCCATTCCTGTTATAAAACTTGCAAAATTCTTTACCTATATCCTAAAGATCTGAAAGTATACGTTACCTCAGCACACATGGAATACTTTCTCCCTTCACACACAATTTCTTAAAAAATGGAGCAGTTTTTGAAAAGTCATTGGATTTGTCTTCTTCAGTGTAAAAGAAATACACCGAACAACAATGATTTCTTTACCTGTGGTTCAGATTATCTCGGTCAGCATGAGTACCACGTCTGTCTGGTAACATTAAGTGCCAAAAAAACCTCCCATGATTGAAGATCAAAGCAATTCCTCTTCTCTGGTGTTTCATTTTGTATTCCACAGATGGATCAAAGAGCTGGCTGATCCTGCAAAAAAAAAAAAAAGGTAGCCCAGTTAATAAACTTAGGCCTTTCTCGTTCATATAAACACATCTGTATGTTTAAGCAAGTCAGTATTTAGGAATCCAAAAACTGTACAATTAGTGCAAATCTTACTAATCATACTATTCCCATTTAGAATAAGCAGCATTATACAGAGTACAAAAGGCAAATGGAATATTAAACCAAAGAAATTAAAGAAAACAAAAAGTACTACATCTAAAACTACATGATATCCACACAAGTTATTATAACCTTTCATACCTTTCTGTCCTTGGAAACTATGCTTCTTTCTACCATGTTCATACTTTGTTTCACATGTAGCCTTTTGCTCTTTAACTTTGCCAATTGCCTCTTTTTAGGATCGTTTCCTCCATGCAACCATTGTTTTCTTAGTCTTTTTATGATTTCCTTCATGTATTTGTTTAATGATTTGATTTTGGTTCATTCTCTTCATGTGTTCAAATAATTTAAATATACTTTCATAAGGGTATTCGGTTTTGTACTCTATCCACATTCATTCATTGAGTCTCCGGCCCAAAGGCATCCATCAAATTTAGGATTATTAAGGATGGATTTGAATATTAGTCTCTATGATCTTGGTCCAATACCTTAACCAGTACCTCATATTGACTCTTTCCCTGTCCCTATGTGGCAATGAATAACAGATAGTCTTCTTCCTCTGAAGATGTACATGGTTTTTCTATTATTATCTTTATTGAATAATGCATACATTCTATTTTCTCTGACTTGTGTATTGCTCACTGGTATTTATCACTATTCTTCTTCTGTTGCATTTAATATGTATATAACACTGCAAGGTTATGCAAGGCATGGTTCATAGCCTTAAGGTGACACAATTTTTTTCAATCAACAGCTAGTGCCAAGTGTACAATTCAACTCGGAAATTTCTGGTTGTGATTTTTTTCCAATAAATTTAGGAATAACTTAAGAACAAAGCATATGTGAAGGAAAATGGAAAAGAAATTAAGAATACAGGTAAAACTCCTTTTCTGTTTGATATTAGACATCTTATTTGAAGCAAGATTTGATTTCAAAGTTTTTATAAAGTCTCACTTTGGAAGTTGCATTTGAAAAATAAGGTCATACATTAGCAAATCAATTTAAAAGACTGGAAAATCAAAATACTTGTATCCAATAGGGAGAAAGTACAACTCCAAGGGATAGCTGTAATTTTAAAAGGAATCTGATTGGTTATAAAATCAATTGTCTAGCTCAGGGGTCTCCAACCTTTGCAACTTTTAAGTCTGAAGGACTTCAGCTCCCAGAATTTGCTGGCTGGAGAAGTCTGGGAGCTGAAGTCCTTCAGACTTAAAGTTGCAAAGGTTGGAGACCCCTGATCTAGCTAGATCAGCTAAAATGGTTATTTTCATTGTTAAGTTTCTTGCAGTAGAGCCATATAAGTTCCACAAATAATTACGATGGTTGTAAGACAAAAAACACTGCAAAATCTCCTGACACAGAAAAGATTACCTTTCACCAAGGGCATCTTTTTCAGTGATGTTGTGCTGCTCATCTGTAAATAGAAAACAATTCAAACATAAATAAATCAAAATAATTTAACTTTCACATGATAAAAAATGTGCAAGTGTAGGTAATACATTTACTTGTTAACCCTATTTTTAATATATACTTTAAATACCCATGTTTCCCCAAAAATAAGACAGGGTCTTATTTTCTTTTGACCCCCAAAATAAGCACTAATTTTCAGGGAGGTCTTATTATTTTTGAGGTGTGGGAGGCAGTGAGCGTGGTCACCTCATGGCTGCTGTTGCTGCAATATTTATAGGGAGGGCTTATTTTGGGGAGAGGGCTTATTTTAGCCCATGCGCTCAAGAGCCCAATTGGGTTTATTATCCAGGAAGGTCTTATTATTTCCCGGGAAACGGTATGTTTTCATTGAAAATGCATATTTTCTTAGGGAAACTTATTTTAGGAAATCCATAAAATAAAAAAATGTAAATGATCAAAAAAAAAGAAAGGACACAAACTTAGATCTGGCCGCAGAGCCACCCTGGAAACAGTGAAGTACTAGCCTGCTGTACTTCTGCCAGCAAAAATGCCAGCTGGCAGAGGGTTGCAGGAGGCCATCGTAGTCGAAAACGGAGATTGGAACGACTTACCCCCTGAACTTCGCACCATCTCTGACCTCCGCCTCTTCCGCAAGTGTCTAAAGACACATTTGTTCCATCTAGCCGGCCTAGCGTAGCCCCCCAAACTGACTTTTAGATAGTTTTTAAATTTGGGGATTTTAATCTGCTTTTAGCACAGGATCCATTGAATTAGTTTTTTAAATTTTTATATGATGTTTTGTATGTATTTTTAATTTTCCTGTGCGCCGCCCTGAGTCCGCTTGGAGAAGGGCGGGGTATAAATTGAATAAATATAAATATTGGGAGCCTGTTTTCACTGGCAGAGCGCTTGGGCTGCCACAGGAGTCCAGCACGAGTGAGAGTGATGTTGAGCTGGCCACGCCGCCACCACCACCCCGAGGTCAAAAACAACCCTGATGCAGCCCTCAATGAAATCGAGTTTGACACCCCTGCTCTAAGGAGAAAATAAATTAAAAGCAGAAATTTCAGAGAGAAATTTCAGCTTAGTAAGTCCCATTTATGAATATCTGTGACAATCCAAAACATCAGTGGTGAACGAACGTTTCAAAATGCTAATTTTGATGTGCTGTTGGGCCGCAACAGTTACTGAATTCATAGGATCAGCATGACTGTGACATGTGAACATAAATGTTCCTCATGATTTTGGGATAGTTTCAATCTTTTGCTTTTTAATACTTTGCAATTTAGAAAGGTTTAATTGCCAATTATATATATTTTTTAAAAATGCTGGGTACCTTACCTTTGCATTGTAGTATGCTCTTGCTGTCCACATGGATTTCTACAGTAGAAAACAATACAATGAGCATCTCTCTTATGAACCATGTTCAAACTCAATTGCAAAAGAAAAAAAGGCAGGACTCAACATTTACAGCAATATACCGAATGTATTTCATAACTGAGGCATATTGCAATATATTACAATATAATCAGCAAATGAGTTTTTAAACACAAGTTAATCACTTAAAGCTTTTTCTCCAAAGGTTTTTCAGTCTCCTCCTCAATGTGCTTATGAAGATTGACAAACAAAAAAGAACAGCATTGCTGCTTTTGTACATTCTTACACATGGATTTAGTATTATATTCTTAATTATGAACATGAATCACAATATTTCAAATCAGAACTAGAAAGTTATAGTAAATCTATACTGACTGGTCATAAAGCCAAGGGCTAAGTGTATGATTGTAATATAAATTGTAAATTTATTCTAATGATATGGTTGTAAATCTGTATTATTACAAATCTTGAAACATTACCGTGTATTGTTCAGATACAATGATATTTATGCAATATTATGTAACTATTGATAGCCTATTGTTTGTGTAACTCAGTGCTTCTCAAATAGTGGGGCGCGCCCCCCAGGGGGGGTGCGAGGCTCCGTAAAGGGGGGCGCATTTGACCTCGGCAAACACTGTCATAACAAGCCAAGCCCCGTGTTTATGTCTCTGTATCCAGTCAGATGCTGACAAAGACCTTCTCCTGTGAAACATAACGCTGCCCCAATTAATCAAACTTGCTAAAGAAATCGGGCTACCGCTGCTGACATTTGCATCGATAGTGAGCATTAAGCCAGTACATGTGACTGCGCATGCTCCTCCCTTTCGAGGAGAACAGACCCGATTGGATAGACATGATGCTCTATCCTGATTAGCCAAACCCGCCCGTGTGACTTTTAGACCCGGATGATACTATTTACAGTCGTGCGGGGGGCGCGAAATGTTTTCTTCTTCCTAGGGGGGCATGACAGAAAATAATTGAGAAGCACTGGTGTAACTTAATGCATTGGAAATAAGGAGAAATAAATATTCTGTCAATATTAATTACAATTTATGATGTTATTACAAGCATAAGTTACAGGTAGTCCTCTACTTCAGGGGTCTCCAACCTTTGCAACTTTAAGTCTGAAGGACTTCAGCTCCCAGAAGTCTCCAGCCAGCTTTGCTGGCTGGAGACGTCTGGGAGCTGAAGTCCTTCAGACTTAAAGTTGCAAAGGTTGGAGACCCCTGCTCTACTTATAACAGTTCATTTAGTGACAATTCAAAGTTATAATAGCCCTAAAAAGTGATTTAAGACTTTTTGTCACACTTACGACCATTGCAGGATCCCCATGGTCATACGGTAAAAATTCAGACACTTGGCAAATGACTCATACTTATGATAGCTGCAGTGTCCCAGAATCATGTGAGCATTTGGGACCTTCTGACAATCAATGTTTATGGGGAAGTCAAATTCATTTAACAACCATGTTACTAACTGAATAATTGCACTGATTCACTTAACAATTGTGACAAGAAAGGTTGTAAAATGGGGTAAAACTCACTTTAACAAATGTTTCTCTTAGCAACAGACATTTTGTGCTCAGTTGTGGTCGTGAATTGAGGATTACCTGTATTTGACTTTTTCATCCTAAACTGAACATAACATTAGGAAAAACAACTCACATTGCATCAGAAAAGTATGATACACAATAAAAGTTTCAATTCTGAGCAGATTACTTGTTACTCTGTTGTAGTTGCTTTATGCATACCTACATGCTTTATATACATATATACGTTATATGTGTATGTATGTGTGTGTGTGTGTGTGTGTATATGTGTGTGTATATACTTGTGTCACAACACCCTGTTAAGCCGCAATTAAGGGAGGAAGCATACTGCTCTCCTTTTCTGCCTTATTTATTGATACTTATTTATTGATCAGCTCAAAAACGTAACACATATATGTGTTACACATATATATTGGTCCCACTGGCTGAGGCCAGTTGCTCTGATTGTTTGCAGTGTACCACTTGGTGGCCTCATCAGGTGCTGACACAAGCATTCATGTAAATCTTAACATGGTATCTTCCATTTATGCTCAATTCAAACTGATCATACTCCTAAACCATAGATTTACAGTAGATGGTACAGTTGACAGAATGGTCCTTGTCATCGATTTTGCCTGTTGGCTCCCACCCTTCAATGAGGCTCGGCTGTATATCCCCATGTGTTTTGTTTATCTTGTCTTTGGTCTATGACTGCAATAAAGTTTTATCTATCTAATACATATATGTGTATGTGTATACATATATATATATATATATATATACATACTTATAGATATATTTGTTTTCATAGATTTTCACGGGTGTAGGTATGCTGGAATTGCTGGCTTTGGGGATTTTCCCGTGTATATAGCATGAAGATGTTATAGATATATGTATATACATATACATATAGATATATAAACACATAGGTATTTAACACACATACATATAAAGAAACTACACAACATATAATGTCAGAAAATAAAACATGACTGTGCATAGTTACCAGAATGCTAACATGATAAATTTGTCTCATGGTAAATGTTGGGAGGGACTGGAACTTCAGCCAGGGAAATCACAACCTTAGAATTTGCGTGTGAAAGTTGTTTGGATAGTAACCCAGCCCTGTTTCTTGATAACAGTTAAAAGCATATTATGCAGACTACAGAATGATTTAGGGCAGTGTAATTTCCTGCTCATTCTAGGAGAGAAGAACACAGCAAGCAACTGTGTGGCTGGTGTCTCATTAGCCAACTATTGGCAGGAAAAGGGGGCTAATTTACTGACTCCTAGAAAGTGGATAGGAGTACGAATTCATCAATAAGTACATTAAGATGGCCTCTTTGATACTTTTTCTGTCACTTGACTCAAGAGGAATTTGCTCCTTATTTAGCAGATAGGAAAGAGAGATAGGAAAGAGTGTTTTCTATGTAGTATTTTGGGAAATATCCGTCCCTATTCCCAGGGAAAGAGAACTGTGTTACAGCAGGATGAATTAGAACTGCTATACTGGTAGTAAAGAAATTGGACTCAGAGCTGACTCAAAGTTCAGCTCTCCCAGTGAGGGAGTGAGATGTTATAGTACAGAGGTCTGCCAAGTTGGCCTTTGTGAAGACTGGTGGACTTCAACTCCCAGAATTTCCCAGCCAGCCAGTTGAAGTCCACCAGTCTTCAAAGAGCCAACTTGGCAGACCCGTTATAGTACAAGGCATGCAGCTACTGTATCGTTGAGTAGTAAACACTGCGATGCGGCAGCCACGCTTCAAGTAAATTAATGAGGCGGAACAAAGGAAAGGCAGGAAGAGGAGTGAGAACAAAGGAAGGCGGCCTGCCCAAAAAAGCAGCCCGCGGCCACTCGGACAGAAAGCCAGTCGGAGCTGCGGACCTTCAGCGAGCAGAAGCCGGAGGAGACCACGAAGAGCAGAAGCAAAAAGCTGCACTTGAAATCGCAAAACTGGATCTTTTATTCCAAGCAAAGATGGAGCACGCCAGTCCCCAAGGGCTGGGTTGTTTTTGCTCCCTGCATTTACAGGAGGCGCTTTGAAACTAAGGCTCCTTTCATGGCGATCTCTCCTAAAGCACTTACTCCGTGGTTGTCTCTCTGTCTTCGTCTAAGCCCTTCCACCAAGTTGGGGTAAAGACTTAGCAGCTGCCCTTGCCTGACTTGCGCTTCATTCCTTTCAATTTCGGTTCGGGGGGTTGCGTGGCACCCTGAGCAAGCCCAGCTCAGACCGCGAAGGGTTCAAGGACTTGTGCCACGGGGCGGCTCCGACGCCAGGTTAAGCGTGCTGTGTGAACACAAACCTTGCGTGCCCTAAGTGCTCCCCTGAAAGGAAAGCCACATGCTCAGATGCCTTGGGTCGGGCTCCGTCTCCCGACGCTTCTGGCCTGGGGCGCCGTTTCAACCGAAGGCATCCACCCACGCGTGGCTGGGAGAAGCCGCCTGTCGCCGCCGGCCTGCCCTGTCTTAGGGTGCCCAGCTGGAGCGACATTGGCCCCTAAGCTCTACTAAGATCAAGCCGCAGATGAGCCTTCCAGCTCCCGAAAAGCCTCCAGTCCCTTCGGTTCAAAATTCTCTTTCCCCGAAGCAGCTGCTACTGCAGCCCTTTTCTGCGCCTACCTGAGGACTTGGTGCCACTTTTCTGCCTCTTGGCGTTCGCCATGGCTGCGCTTCGGCTCCCACGCAGCCTTCAGACGGTCTCCCTCCCCCTCCCGGCGGTGTTGTTACCACAGTCCTCCCCCAACTCCTCCAGTTGCCTAGAAGAAAGAGAGCCACCCTCCTCCGCCCGCCCTCTTCTCCTCCTCCCCTGCGAAAGGGACGCCTCCTCTCCTCAACTCTCCCTGCTTTCTCTTATCACAGCTGGGCTGGCTGAGCGCTGGGCTCCGTCCTCCAAGGCCAGGCTCGGCCCTCTGCTTTGGCCTGGGAGGAGTAGGAGAAGCGCAGCGAGGCTGGAGGTTTGCGGAGAGTTGCACTGTAATAAACGCTCCTTGACGCTTCCTATAATAAAGAAGCAAAGGAGGCTGGGATAGCCTGAAGGGAGAAAGTATCCCTACTCTGAGGACACCGACTCAAGGTCCCCAAAGAGCCAGCAGGCTTTCCATAAGTACTTCCTTGTGGTTTTCAAGCTGACAAAGGGAAGGATTTATCCCCAAACCCATTCAGGATTTGCGTGGGACTGATTGGGGTAGATTGCAGGGGTGACACCGAAATATAATTTTATCATATTTTATCTACATCTTAAATTATTGCATTCTATTCCAATTCCATTTTAAATTGTATTTTATTCCAATTCTATTTTAAATTGTATTGTAATCAAATTCCATTTCATATTGCTTTTATCAATATGTTTCTGGAACTTTGCACTTTGATATGGCCCAAAGGGCTAAATCTGTAAAGGCTCATTCAGGAATTGCGCCCCATTTCTGTGATCTTGACCTGGTTTCCGGTATTAGGCATACAGATCTAATACGGACTGTGAAAGGACTTTTTTCTTTTTATACATATATAACAATTTATTAGTTTACGATGTAGCAGGTTGTTATGTGCTCTGGCTAGTTTCCTTTGTGACCAGAACAAGGAGCCAAGACACACAGAAGGCCTTGTATATTAAAATTAGTATATACTTTATGTACGTGTCAGTTAATATTAACTATTAGGCGTGCTCCGTTTTCAGTTCTGAAGATATTTTATGGCTCCTTAGAACAAAAGGTTCTTTCCTGTTTTTCAGTTCAGTTTGCCTTTCCTGTTATCCCATTCAGTTACCTTTCCCTGGCTAGCCAATTCCTCCGGCAGCTGTTCTTGCAGCTTCTATGCTTCCTTTTGTTTTTCCTTTCTTCTGAAAATCCTGCTAATTTTTACCTGCGAAGTTTGTACTACTCAGCAGATTCAATTTTAATTTTTTCTTTCAATATTACATTTTGAAAACCATCCTCTTAATCTTATCACATGCAAAAAAAAAAAAATACAGTAAAGTAAATAATGGGGGAAATGGGGAAGGGAAAAGAGAAAAGTGGGGGAAAGAAAGGAGGGAAAAGAAAGAAAAGGCATTGACTTCCGATTCCCTTTGGTGTAGTAGAATATGGCATTAACATCAAACCTCATTTTTACATAGTAATTGCGCAACCCTGCCGAACTCTGTTTTCACTGGCAGCGGGTTGCAGGCTGGGCTTTCGCTGTTTCAAGGGTGGCGCTGCGGGCCAGATCTAAGCACACCCGTGGGCCAGATCCTGCTCACGAGCCTTGAGTTTGACACCTGTGCTTTAAAGCAGGGATCCCCAACCTTTTCTTCACCAGGGACCGGTTTCATTTTAAAGAAAATTCTGCAGACCGGCTGAGTGGCTCAGCAGTCATGTGACTGGGTGGGCGGGGCCAACTTGGAAAATGTGAAACTCACTTAACAATGATCTTGGTTAGCAACCAAACTTTTGGCCTCAACTGTGGTCATAAGTTCTTTCTTTCTTTCTTTCTTTCTTTCTTTCTTTCTTTCTTTCTTTCTTTCTTTTCTTTCTCTCTCTCTTTCTCTTTCTTTGTCTGTCTCTCTTTCTTTCTCTCGCTATTTCTTTCTTTCTCTCTTTCTCTCTCTTTCCCTTTCTCTCGCTATTTCTTTCTCTTTCTTTCTCTGTCTCTCTCCTTCATCCGCCCATCTCTGTCACTCTGTGTGTGTGTGCGTGTGTCTGTCTGTCTTGCATTCACTCAATCACTCATTCTGTGTCTCTGTCTATCTTTCTCTCCCTCCCTCCCTCTCTCTGTCTCTCTATGTGTGTCTGTCGTCGTCGTCGTCATCGTCCCCCAGCCTCCTCAGCTCACCTGCTGCGCTTGGTCACTCGTTCGCTCGGTCAGGCTCCGTGGCTGCAGGGCTGGAGAGGAGGAGGAGGGAGGAGGGGGCAGCCCATTGGGCAGAGCGCGAGAGAGAACGCAGGAGGATGGTGGGGGCTCTTCCTCCACCCTCGGCGACGAAGGGACTCCTGTGCGCCGCCGGACCAACCCTCCCGACGAGGGTGGAGGAAGGGCCCCCACCATCCTCCTGCGTTCTCCCGCGCGCTCTGCCCAATGGACTGCCCCCTCCTCCCTCCTCCTCCTCTCCAGCCAGTTCCTTCCCCCGCTGGCGGAGCCTCCGCAGCCCCTGGAAAAAAACGAGTGGCCGGCATGCCAGCAGGGAAGGGAATCGGCGCCCAGGAGTCCCTCCGCCGACGAGGGAGGAGGAAGAGCCACACTCCAACGGCGCGAACAGCCGCGCCTGCGTTCTCCCGCGCGCTCTGCTCAGGGGGCTGCCCCCTCCTCCCTCCTCCTCCTCTCCAGCCCTGCGGCCCGGCTCCCACCCAGCCACGGACCGGCACCGGTCCGCGGCCCGGGGGTTGGGGACCCCTGCTTTAAAGTATAAAGTTTATAAGAAAGTGACTGGCTCAAGGTCCTACATTTGACTTTGTGCCTAAAGCAGATGTGGAACTCATAGTCTCCCAGTTTCCAGTCTAGTCATGTCTAAAATAGGTTTTAACACTAAACTGATTTGACTCTGATTAATTTACATATTTGCAGTTAATTTTATACTGTACTCATCAGATAATAAATAGCATCAGTGAAAACTGAGGTTTACTAAGAAGTGCAATTATGAAGCTGTTCGTGTAACATGAACATTTTAATCAAATTAAGTGAACTGCCTACATTTGCACAATACACTACATAATAAATTAATCTAACAGGCTTCATTAACCCAACATGCTGAACCATTAACAAGAGAACTATATATAAACTCATCATGTTTGGCAAATCCAACCTGAGCTTCACAAACTGTGGTTTGCACATTTAAATGACACACATTTAAACTCTTTTGCAGTTCATGGAAATACTTCATTTTAAGGCACTTGCCTGTGACTTTTAGAGTACCATATTTTTTACAGTATAAGAAGGTTTTGAAGAGGCAAATTAAAAACAAATTGCACTCTGCAGACCTCCCAAAAATGCACTTTCCCCCCCTCAAAAATCAGGCTGAAAATCTGGGTGCATCTTATACACTGAATACAGCCCCCTTCACCAAAATAGCCGTGCATAGCCTCTAGGAACCTTGCAGAATGCTCCTGGGGGCTGAGGAGGGCAGAAATGAGCGAAAAACGCCTCCCCAGCCAATGCCTCCCCAGCCCCGAGGAGCACTCTATAAGCCTCCTAAAGGCTATGCATGCCCTTTTTTTGACAAAAAATGGGCCCGTTTTTGCAAAAATGGGATGTTTCTTGCTCATTTTTGCCCCCACCCCCTTGCATTCTGCAAGGCTCCTAGAGGCTATGCACGGCTATTTTGGTGAAGGGAGCAGGGTTTCGGGAGGCAAAAAATGCTGTATTCAGTGTATAAGTCGCACCCAGATTTTCAGCCTGTTTTTTTGAGGGAAAAAGGTGCATTTTATACTCCAAAAAATATAGGGTATTTCTATTATTTCACTTTGTTCCATGCAGTCCTTGAAAGATTTTATACCTTTTGTGTTGCACAGCTAATTGACAACACCAATCCTACATAAATACTTTAATTTTCAATATCTTTTGTTAGTTAAATATTAAGACTAACCATGTTGTAAATCTAAAACAGGAAGGGATTATTACTTCCTTGGATTAAAGTTTAATCTGCCTGTGTAAACTATCAATTTTGTTGAATTCTGTGAATGCTATGCAGAATACCTGCCACAACATAACATGGCCATAACATACAAGATTCATCCAAGAATGCCATGTTGAGTAAATAGAAATATCATTACCTAAACTGTAACAGATTCCATAAAATATATCTGTGTTCTACTTTATGCCCATTTTATATTGGTCTCATAGTCCATTCCTATATATTTCATGATGAAGAGCAATGCATATAAGAAGCCTCATAAATAAAAAAAATAAAACAGCACAGGATTTAAACATAGAAACATAGAAAATATAGAAGAGTTCACTCTCCTTCTAGCAGCTAGAATCTAGTTTATCTCAGTTGAAATTCTTTCCTCTTTAAATTACAGTGGTACCTCGGTTCACGAACTTAATTCATGAAATGACTCTGTTCGCGAACCGAATTGGCCGTGAACCGAGGCACAATTTCCCATAGGGTTTAATGTAAATCTGGTTAATCCGTTCTGACCTTGTTTTTTGGTCGTAATTCTTGAACTGACTCTGTTCGCGAACTGAATTGGTCGTGAACAGAGGCACAATTTCCCATAGGGTTTAATGTAAATCTGGTTAATCCGTTCTGACCTTGTTTTTTGGTCGTAATTCTTGAACTGACTCTGTTCGCGAACTGAATTGGTCGTGAACAGAGGCACAATTTCCCATAGGGTTTAATGTAAATCCGGTTAATCCGTTCTGACCTTGTTTTTTGGTCTGTTCGTGAAGCGAAACGGAGTTCGTGAACCCGAGCATTTTTACGAACTTTTGTGTTCGTGAAGCGAGGCGGAGTTCGTGAACCCGAGCATTTTTACGAACTTTTCCATTCGTGAACCAAAACGGTATTCGTGAACCGGAGCACATTTTTTGGAAAATTTCTGTTCGTAAACCGAATTGGTCGTGAACAGAGGCGTTCGTGAACCGAGGTACCACTGTACTCTACTTTTTAAAACAATTTAAAGAAAGAGTCCTTTGCTCTTCTTTTCCTCTTAACTGTGCTTCACAGATTATTTGTACTGTACTTTGGACCTACATCAAGATAATCTATTTAAGTTCCTGGCTTTGAGTCATGTTACAAGGAAAGTTGGTGGCAAGCCAAAATGCTGTTCAGATTCTACAGCAATTACATATTTAAAAGTCGGGGTTTTTTAACCATCAAAATGGCTTTTGTGAAATGTCCTTGTCTATAAAGCAGAATGCCCATATTAAAATGCTTTGGCTATGGATTGATTTTATCTACATGAGCTATATCAAAAACCAACTGCAAACATTTTCATGTTAGTGGAGTTATAATTAATATGCAACTACAGATTCCCAAGTTAATCGGAAGGGATTTTGAAGACATCTGAAAAAGTGGCATGTGCTAGAAATTTTTAAATTGTGTGTCAGGAAAGTTTCCCTGAATGATTATCTACTAGTATCACTAGTAATGATTTTAAATTCTAGGCTGCATAAACAGAGGGATAGAATCTAGATCACGTGAAGTGTTAATGCCACTGTATAGTGCCTTGGTAAGGCCACACTTGGAATACTGCATACAGTTTTGGTCGCCACGATGTAGAAAAGATGTGGAGACTCTGGAAAGAGTGCAGAGAAGAGCAACCAAGATGATTAGGGAACTGGAGACTAAAACATATGAAGAACGGCTGCAGGAGCTGGGTATGTCTAGTTTGATGAAGAGAAGGACCAGGGGAGACATGATAGCAGTGTTCCGATATCTCAGAGGGTGCCACAAAGAAGAGGGAGTCAAACTATTCTCCAAGGCACCTGGGGGCAGGACAAGAAGCAATGGGTGGAAACTAATCAAGGAGAGAAGCAACTTAGAACTAAGGAGAAATTTCCTGACAGTTAGAACAATTAACCTCTGGAACAGCTTGCCTCCAGAAGTTGTGAATGCCCCAACCCTGGAAGTCTTTAAAAAGATGTTAGACAGCCATTTGTCTGAAATGGTATAAGATTCCTGCCCATGCAGGGGGTTGGACTAGAAGACCTACAAGGTCCCTTCCAACTCTGCTATTGTATTGTATTGTATTGTAAATATAACCACAAACATATGATATAGGATACACATTGAGTTTATATGGCACATTAATACAGCTGAAAAGACACTTCTGAATTTTTATATCAAAATGTTCTGCAAAGGTTTTGCCAAGTGTTTCCTAGTGACCAAGAAACTTTTTCAGAAATGTGCTGAGTCAGGAAGCTTTCAAGCCACTGGATCATGAACACCCATGTTCTGTATCTTACACTCCACAAAAGTCAAATGAATATTAAATTTCACCAGTTTGGATACAACAGGTATTATTCTGAAGGCACAGATTAATTTTTTTAAATATAAAACCAATAATGATAACATCCTATTTAGGTATGTAATATATATTTATATATTAAGACAGATACTATATCTGACTTTTCTTAACATTTGTTGTATTTATTAATCAAATTTTAACAGCCTCTCACCTCACTAAAAAGACTCTGGAGGCACACAAGAATTAGTTAAAGAATAGATATAAAAACATAAAAATCCACATTAAAAATATTATAAAAACATATAAACAAACCCTAGGGCCTAGGCAAAGAGAGACTACGAATAGCCACCTCAGCAATGGACCCTTCCAGAAGTGGTATTCAGTCAGTTTTGACAGGTTCTGGAGAAACAGTAGTGAAAATTTTGAGTAGTTCGGAGAACTGGCAAATAGGCTGGGACCACCCCTGCTACCTCCCAGCTAATCTTCTTTTGCTGCCCTGAACAGGAGAAGAAAGCTGAAAAGCAGGTTAGTGGGGGAGAGGAGGGAATGAGGATTTTGCAGTAGCCTTCCCCCAGGAGTGGGGAGCAGTGGTGGTTTCAATTTATTTTACCATTAGTTCACTTGTGGATGCGTGTGCGAGCGCTCATGTGTGAGATGCTTCTGCGCATGTACAGATGTGTCCAGGGCGAACTGGCAGAAACCCACCTCTGGTAGGGAGGGAATGAAGATTTTTCAGTATCCTTCCTCTGCCATGCCCATAAATTTATTTATTTATTTATTTATTTCGTATTTATACCCCGCCCTTCTCCTTGTTAGGACCCAGGGCGGCGCACAGGCATTTAAAAAACCATAACAAAGACAATATATATCATTTAAAATATTAAATTAATAAATTATTAAACCCGTGCTAAAAACCCATTTAAAACACTGCTAATTAGAATTTCTGTATAAAAAGTCAGAGACGGGGGCTATGCCAGGCCGGCTTGTTGGAATAGATATGTCTTAAGACGTTGGCGGAAGAGGCAAAGGTCCGAGATAGTACGTAGGTTGGGGGGTAGGTCGTTCCAGAGGGCCGGGCCCACCACAGAGAAGGCCCGTCCCCTGGGCGTCGCCAACCGGCATTGCCTGGCCGACGGCACCCGGAGAAGACCCTCTCTGTGGGAGCGGATCGGGCGAAGGGATGTGTAAAGCCATGCCACGCCCACCAAGTCACACTCACAGAACGACTGGTAAAAAATTTTTAATCCCACCACTGGACCCTTGCAAACATGTCTCTGGGAGACCTGGGAGATCCAGATCTGATAACATAACCAGGTTTTGAGGGTCTTCCAGAATATTCAAGGCATGGACCTAATCTAATTTCGAGAAAGGGAGTGAGAATTTTCAATAAAGCAAGCACCTTGGCAGAGAAGGCATGTGTCCTGCCTTCCACTTCAAAATGTTGTTCCTCACTGATGTACTCGCAGTATGTCTTCTCTAACTGATCTACCGGGATGGGCTGATGGTAAGTGGGAACAAGTGATCCATCAGATAGGATGGTCCCATTTTATGGAGTCCAGTCCTATATCTTTATGAATGGGACATGTAGCTGTTTTTTTAGAGCAGGATAGTTTTTATACAATACAGGTAGCCCTTGACATAAGACCACAATTGAGCCCAAAATTATGTTGCTAAGCGAGACATTTGTTAAATGAGTTTTGCCCCATTTTCTTGCCACAGTTGTTAAGTGAATCACTGCAATTGATAAGTTAGTAACCCAGTGGTTAAGTGAATCTGGCTTCCCCATTGACTTTGCTTGTCAAAAGGTGATCCCAGGACCTTGGAACACAGCAGTGAGGATAAATAGAAACCAAGTGCCAAGCATCTGCATTTTGATCACATGATCATGGGAATGTTGCAAATGTTGTAGGAGTGAAAAATGGTCATGTCGCTTTTTTTAGTATTGTTGCAACTTTGAACGGTGACTAAATGAACTGTTGTAAGTCGAGGACTACCTGTCTAAAGTATTCTGTATTGATTAATATAAGTACTTTATGAATTAGGTTTAATTAAGATTTAAGAATGTAAGTTAATTCCTGCTTTGCTAGACCTTCGCCATTGAGGATCTTCTCAGCTGACCAATTTCACAAAGTTTGCTATGAAACTAAAGGAGAAAAATATGCTAAAACTGAGTGCTAAAAGTAATTATTTGTACATTTTGTTACTTTTGTTATAATCAAAGAAAGCTACAAATTGCTTTCAAGGGCATTCACATATTTTAACTAGCCACAGAACTATTACTACTGAATATGAAAATTACCATAGTGAAGATAGTCTTTTGAGTGGTTATTTCACTTTTGCTGGACTTTCTCTTTTAGCAAAAAAGTCTTCTTTGCTTTTAATTCCCTCACTATGCATTTTGTAAGCCACCCAGTGTCATGACTGATTAGGGCAGCCTTTTTATCTCCCAAATACATAAAGGCAATTTAAAAACACACATATATAATTAGTACAGTAATCCCTCGTTTTCCGCGGCTTCAAGTTTCGCGGCTTCAGTGCTTCGCGGATTTTTTAAAAATACAGGGGGGGAAATGCATTGGTAGGAGGCAAGCGCCCCCTAGTGCTTGCTTTAAACAATGTCCTCAACTCAAGTTTCCTAGCGAATCCTACTTCGCGGTTTTCCGGTTTTCGCGGAAAGTTCCGGTCCCCATTAACCGCGGAAAACGAGGGATTACTGTACTAGGGAAAATATACTAAGCAAAATGGTAGACTGAAGTTATTCCGTATTCTTATCTCCTAAAGGCTACTGTATATTTCAATTAAGTATGCCTTTCAAATGAATATCTTTTTATTTTTAAATACATCTTAGGGTATTTCATATGTACTACTTCACTATCTTTTTGCTCCAACCATAGCAGAACAAAAAATAAAGAGAATTTTTTAAAAAAAGTGTGATCTGGGTAAGCCCTGATAAGTACCGTGTTTCCCTGAAAATAAGATCCTGTCTTATATATTTTTTCCACAGAAAAAGGCACCAGCTCTTATTTGGGGGGGGGGATGTTGTCCACTGACTCACCTCACTTGCACGCATCCCCCTCAGCCTCTTTTTCATTATCAGAGACCTTCAGAAACTTCTTCGTTGGGCAAGACCAGTAAGGCTCCTGTCCGCAAGGTTTCTCCTGCCTCTGTAGCAGTGGTGGGTTACAACCGGTATGACCCAGTACACCTGTACCGGTGCCTGCCGGAAGCACCGGGTACCGTTCCAGTATGATGCTCCAGAGGACCCACCTGCCCACCTGTGCTCCTTACGAGTTCTTTAGGGCTTCTGTGCACATGCATGAAGTGTACGGCGCCTGCGCAACGCTCCGCCAAGCAGCTGAAACATCACAGGCAGCAAGTATGCATGCACGTGTTGTGCGTGTTGATGTGGTGGACGCCGGGCCCCGTTGCACTGTACCAGTTGCACCAGGATCCGAAACCCACCCCTGGTCTGTAGCCAATAACACAGCTCTGATCTGAAACTCTGTTATCGGCTACAGAGGCCTTCAGGAAAGCCTTGCCAGTAGAAGAATTGGGCTGAAGTGTGCGAGGCCTGGCTGCAACTATCCAAAGGTAAGTAGTAGGGAAGCTCCACTACCCCCAGCTTAATTTTTACCTGTGCACCTTGGAGTGGGTGGGTTCTTAATTAGGGCTTATTTTTGGGGGTAGGGCTTATATGGGGTGCACATATAAAAATCAAACTACTTTCTGAGTAGGTCATATTTTCAGAGAAACATGGTTCTTCATAGTTGCCAGAAGATTCACTTAAGATCAACTTTAGATTTTCACTATTATATGCTGTCATCTTACATAGTTTTACCGGAGTAACTTACTTTACATAAGCAATCCATAGCTTCATATTCATAGAACCCTGAGTTACACGCTTTAATGACTCTACTGGTATATAACGTAAGCAAACTTGTAATGTGCCTAATCAATGGAGAACAACTTCCAATCCTTTCTTTCTGTACACAAATACCCGTGAGATAAAATAATAGAAGGCTGGATTTCTAGCACAGTACAAAAGAATTGTCAAACTTCTCTCATAAAATCTTAGGTAGTTATCAAGAAACTGGATGCAAAGGCTAACAAATACAAAATGGTGGAAGATAATAAAATAAAAGCTTATCAATTGAATCCTGCAAGTTCTTCTTCTAATAGTTGTTTTCTTAAATTTTGTTGACGGAAAAAATACATGACATATATTCAATTTAGCATGTTTAATTTTTCCCTTTCCAAACAGATAATTTTATTTCATACCTATTCACTTTTTAAAATGTCCATTTCATTAATAAAGGCACTAGAAAAAGTTGCATCAAATATCAGTTTTCAAGTAATATGAAGTAATTCAGTAGTTTTTATATTGAGGCAGAATTTGCTTCAGTAGAGATTATTTATAGAAACGTTGGGAATGAGAACTATATAAAACGTTGATGTAAAAAAACCATGTGATTATGAAAACCCATAAAGAATCCTTGCATAGTTAAAGCGATTCATAACCATAAGAAAGAATGATAAATTAGTCTTAAAATTAATTTTTGAGATATTCTAGAATAAAAGGGATGTAATATTTAAACAGCATACACAATAAAGGACAAATATCTTTGTATTAAACATTTTCTGGTTTTTCAATTCATGATAGGATATTTCTCTTCAATGGACATTTTTTAAATAGTTAACAAACTATATATTGTTTTCACAGAATTACAATACCCTTGGAGAGCTGTAAAACAGCTATTTTGTGGTAGGGACAAATATTATATACATCACACACTGTCACAATACAAATAACTGAATGTTGTCAGTCATATTTTTCAAAGTCTTTCAAATATTTGGTTTTTGCCTTTTGAGGTACTTTTCTTCTACAAGACAAATCAACCAAAAGAGATATTGATTCATTGTGACCCCAAGGATTGACCTACTTCATGATTCACTTCCTTCAGTTTAGAGCAGCATTCATTGACAATATTATCTAATTAAGGCAGTTGCCAACATATTCTCTCCATCTCTAAAAGAGGTGCCCCAGATCCTTATAGTTTAAAAATGCATGCATAGCTAACAAAAGTGCTACATACAAATATACATATTCATGTCTTTTGGTGAGTCCATTTGCATGCTCACTGTATCCTTAGGACAGCTTTGTAACAATAAAGGTCTTTATCACTTCAGAAAAATCTTGTTACAGGTCTCTGTTGGCTTCATACTGGCATACACATGCAGCTCTCTGACTGTCAAGATATGGCTTGCATCCAAGATGTATGACTGTATCAAATACTAGTTGTACTGTAGATTCACAAGCTGCAGACAGGAAAATATCTTTAATAGTACAATAAAGAAAAGCTATCATTAACTACTTGAGGAGAAAACATAAATAAAGTTGTACAATCATAGCTTTGGTCAATGGGTGATTCAAATCACATTTACTGTACTTTTCGGAGTATAGGAGTATAGGATACACCCCCTCCCCAAAATGGAAATGTATACACTGAATACAGCCATTTTTGGCCCCCCGAAAATAAATCTTATTATTTTATTGGTATGACTTTAGGAATTATTTTGGAGCAGTTAAATAGTGTACAATGTCTCCTATATTACTTTAATGTAAAAAAAAATGCAGTATCATCTCCTATTACTGCTTTCTTGATAGATTTCATCCAGATAGCTAAGATAGGAGAAATTAATAATTTAAAGCAGGGGTTCCCAAACTTGGCAAGTTTAAGACTTGTGGACTTCAACTCCCAGAATTCTCCAGCCAGCTGCTGGCTGGAGAATTCTGGGAGTTGAAGTCCACAAGTCTTAAACTTGCCAAGTTTGGGAACCCCTGATTTAAAGGGTATAGATATGCAATTTGAAGAACGATGCAAATAGCTAATTTCCCTGATTTCCTCCAGAAAGTTCTATATTAATCAACAAATCAAAACTATTAAATATTACTCACAATAATAATGCATATTTGAATGCACAAATGTTAAGTATAATTTAATTCCTCCTACAATATCAATATATTATAAATTATAATAAATAATAAATTATAATCACAAATATGTTTATGAAGCTACACAATAATTTCTTAACTAGGAAAACTTGGACATTTTATTCTCTCCTTAATATTTAGTCTCAAAGGCACATCCTCTTCCTTGCAGAACATGTTTTAAATCCACATTTCAAGGAAGTAAAGAGAAAAAAATTAGACACAAACAATTAGTTTAGCCTACAAGTAATTTAATCCTGAAAACTAAGTGGATGGTTGGTTTAATCTGAAGAGTTTTAATTAATGGGTGATTAACTTAATGGGTGATTCTGTTACATTCTTTATTCAAACATGGTTGCCTTTAAACAACTGGACAAAAGTATGAACCTATACATTTGAACATGTAGAAGAACCAAGTGGTAGATAATGCAATCACAATAACCAGATCTTCTGGTTTAAATTTCTGTTTAGTTGAGCTCCGATTATATAATCTTGGTAAATCTCTATAACACCATATTTCTCAAGAGTGGCTCACCTTGCACAGACTCAGGTATTCCTAATGTCTTCTGCACATCTCTGCAGATCTTTGAAAGGCAATATTGAAACTGCTCATCACAATCATATTTTTTGCTCCCACAAGTGTCGTAACATCTGTCATGTTGATTGCAGCATTTTGTCATTGAAGGAATGCCAATGTCAAACTGAAAAACAAGTTCCAGTGATTAGCATCTTGAGAGTTAAATGCTTCAAGCCCGTGAAATTAAGAAATTGTCTCTTCTGAAGGAGCTCCAAGAATGGATGAAAGGTGATGGGAATGCTGCAATCAGGGGTGAAATTACTTATCTTCACTAATAGTTTGCAAATATGAACACATGCACATATTGGCTTCGCTCGCACTCACCACCTCTACACATGCACATGACCTTCTGCACATGCGCAGAGCATCAAAAATGGACGTGATGACATCTGGGCGGGTGGGTGGAGCTTGCTACCGAGCACGCCTGCAAAGGTAAGTAGAACAGCGGGGGGGGGGGGGGAGAAATCTGCTGTGCCACACAATTTAGGTTAACTAGAGAGCAGGATTTCCTGCTTTCTAGCTAATATAAATCAGGCATCACAACTGACGAATCGTTAGCATTTTTTACTACCGGTTCAAGTGAACCATCTGAACTGGTAGCATTTCACCCCTGGCTGCAATGCATTGATTAAAGAATAAGAAAACCTCTTCCAAAAAATAAGTAAGGAATAGAGAGCAATATGGTAAGGAAGACACTTTTTAACTGTACTTTTTGAAAGCTGGAACTACAAGAAAGTGGCAATAGTGCAATGATGTCAAATAACTGGTAGATTTTTCAGGGTTTTGTGCTGATTTGAAGAGATAGGAAAAGGGGTGGCAGGTTAAAATGCACCAACTTGATTTAAACCTTTCCAATTTCTTTGGTCTCTTCCATTAGCAGGAAATTATATTATTGATACTTTGCAATCTGATACCAAATATTGATAATAGATTTCCCAGTTGGTTGGGAAAATCATACTGTGAGAGCCATTAAAAAAATTAGTAACAAAACCAAGTGAATAAGAAGTAAAATCTTAAAAATCATCAAAGTTGGATGAAATCTTAATAGATTTACCAAAGCAACTATACCACAGAACAATGAAAGTCTGATTTAGCAATAGACTTCATACACAAAGTTCAAAATTATCATTGAATTTATATCATTTGTGTAAAGATGCCATTATGCAGATTATGCAGTCATTATGAAAGTGACAGAATGCAAATTATGCATTATGAAATAGTTTATATAATATCTAGTCCAAAGGGCACTCAAGAGTAAAACCCACCCTTTCAAACTTTCACTGAATGAGCCCACATAAATTGTACTGTAACAAAATCACATTGATTTACTATATTATACCTCCTTGATTTACATATTATCCCTATAAGTTATTCCTCTGGTGCTACAACTCTTTTATTATCAAAAGTAGAAAACAGCCTATTTTAATTCAGAGCTTAAAGAAATTTAATATGCCATGGTAGATAAAGAATATTTTCATAAGACACCAAGAAATATGAGACTAAGAGATAACATGATTCATCATTTATGATTTGGTGTGCTGTTCAACTCAGAAAACTTAGGGTAAATGAGTCAGACAAAGAGAATCTGGCTGTTCTCGAGTTGTGAAAATTGACAGTAAGAGGCTGATCATTACCCTGTTTCCCTGAAAGTAAGACCTCCCTGGATAATAAGCCCAATCGGGTTTTTGAGCACATGCGCTAAAATAAGCCCTCCTCAAAATATTGAAACACAGCAGCAGCAGTAGTCACCACCTCCTGTACCTCAAAAATAATAAGACCTCCTCAAAAATAACGCCAAATGCTTATTTCAGGGCCCAAAAGAAAATAAGTCCCCGTTTTATTTTCGGGAAAACATGGCAGTTTTTTTAAACACTACAGAAATGAACTGCTTGGATGTCAAGAGAAAAACAACCTATTCTCTATATTGTAAAAGTGCACCCATTGAAATTAAACTCAGATATATGTTATTTTAGCACTACCACTTTCTTCAAAATGTACATTCAGGAGCCAGTCTTTAATTAGGCACTGGTGAGGTGCACAAAATGGAAAGTGCAAAAAAAACTCCATATTCCACATATTCTTCTGAACCACTCTGGGTAAGCCACAGTTCAGGAGAATCAGAACACAGGAAGCTTTGATTATTCTGGCTCTGGGTGAACTAAAACTGAACAGGATGTGTAGGACAAGGCTACTATACTTTTGCCCTTCTCTCCTGTTCTCCACATAACAGCACATCTCATCACTCTTCTCTGTCTTCCCAGTTCCTTTCCCTCACGCTCTGCCATTGCTGAAGTCCCAGAATGGCATATCACATTTCCTCAGCCACTCCAAATCTTCCCATTGCTTCTGCTGCTAGTGAGCCGTGCTGGTGCAGTGGTTAGAGTGCAGTACTGCAGGCTGCATCTGCTGCCTGCCAGCTGCCTGCAATTTGGCAGTTCAAATCTCACCAGGCTCAAGGTTGACTCAGCCTTCCATCCTTCGGATGTGTAAAATGAGAACCCAGATTGTTGGGGTAATATGCTGACTCTGTAAACTGCTTAGAGAGGGCTATAAAGCGGCAAGTCTAAGTGCTTTTGCTATTGCTGGTACCTTTTGTTTTTTTGTACCCCCAACTGCCACTTCTACCTAAAAAAAAATAAAAATCATTTTGTTCTGTGCACAGGCCAAAACATCCAAAATGTGCCTAGACCAAGTCCATGGGTTCTGTGAAAGGATCAGTTCATACATGGAGTATTCTGTGCATGCCTGTTAGCAACTTACATGAACTCCAAAAAGTGGAGAACCACATCCGTTGGGTGGTGAAGGTTTATAGTCATAGCGAGGTAAAGGTTTGTAGCCTGTAAAACGTTAAGTGCTTACATTAGAATATGTAAAATGCTTTTGATTTTTCTAGACTGACTCAAGACAATGCTAATAAATTATTAATCTATTGTTATAGATATATGAACGTTTATTCATCACAACATCACAACTTTCAAATACTTGAGGTATTGTACATAGCACTTTCTCCTCCAAACTTTTCCTCTTAACAATGACCTGGTGAAATACTTGGGATGAGATGAAATGCAGCTACCAGGTCATTCCCAGAATTTCCACAGACCCTGGATTTGAACCAAAGTCCCTAGTTCCATATCCATACCACTTTTCCATCTATTTTCTCAAGTGTTGGAATTTAACAAGATACGTCTTATTTTAATTATAGAAAAATGATACGCTAAACAATTTAATCTCACTATACATGTCTATTCACAAATCGTGCCCCTTGAATTGAATGAATTTACCAAATGATTGAATATAAAACTGCAGTGCATTTCTCAAATTGTGACCAAATGAATCACTACTGTTTTTGGAGTTATCTTCTGTTAATTGTTTGAAGTGCTGTACTGGATACCCATTATGAAATTAAAATGCCAGGCAAGGTTTTTTTTTTAAATACCTATTCAGTTTGGGCATGTTAATAAAGATCCATTAATTTACATTAGCCTTACTATATAGAGGTTTATCTCTAGCTACTTGCCAAATCTCTCCTGGGCATAAGATTAAGGTTGTGAAACCACAGTACATTCAAAGAATTAAAGCAATGAATATGTGGAAATTGGGTTTCAATAAGTTACGGTAACCTAACCTTTCAAATACTGCTGAAAGAAGGAGGGATTATGTTTCACATCCATTTCCAAATTTTCTAATCCATTTTGCAGAGCAAAAATCTTTCTTGTAATATAATCCTTCGCATTTTCACACAATAGCATGAACTGAATATGGTTAAAATCATAAGTTATAACAATAGCTATATTATATGCAGTAGGGAGCCAAAATAATGTTATTGCTAGTACTTTAAACAAATAGTTTAGGCATCCCTTGAAAGTACAAATAGGAGACTTCAATCCTATAACCATTTATCTGGGATTAAGTTCCACTAAATTTAATATGACTACTTCTGCAATAGTCAAATATAGGAATATGATGTTCTATCTCCCGTTTATCATCATTAATGTTTACATCTGTCATCTGCAACCTAAAGACATTGTCTGAATTGAATAACTATATTATATTTAGAACCTGTTTTTATTCCTGTTAAGAAGCAGCTGGGAATTTCAGATTTTCCTGACTTTAGCAAAAGCAATTAAAGAGTTTTTGTTATTTATGTTTTATGGACATTCTCTTAACATACCTTTGAATAGAAAAAAAACAAATTAAACACGCTTTATAACAAATAGTCGAACATACACACATTTCTTTTAATATAATATGATTATTACCATCGCTGCATTTATAGTGACAGAGTCCATCTTCTCCTCCCAGGAGATCCAGAGCGGCATTTATGTACGTGTCGATCTTATGAACGCCGTTTCTGATAGTCTTCAGTGTCATCTTCCAATCCGGAGTTTCAGGCTCCTGGCACCGGCTCGGCTCCAGCAACGCGGTGAGGAAGGCCCCGGTCACGAGCAGCGGCACCAAGACCGCTCGCCGGACCGGCATCTCCGAACGCCCGCGGCCCGGAGTTCTAGAACGCCCAGGCATAGAAGCCGTGGGTTCTGGAACTCTGGGCACAGCAGCGTTCGAAACGTTCCGGGAGGCGCGGAGGCTGGATCTTTCCAAACGCGAACGGGCAGCTCATTACGGGCGCGGCGCCCCAGTGGCTTCCCCACGGCCACGCGGGTAGCGGTCCCTCGGAGCCCTCGCCCCTGTAGTCAGCCGAGGCCGGAGAACGTCCACCATGCCGCAAAAAGCTTTCGGTACCTGCTTCCGCGACACAGTCAGGTGGCGCCGCCCCCAATCCCCACGAACGCCTGGGCGGAAGGGAGGGGGAGATGTGGGGAGGGGCGTTGCCAATCTTTTGGAAAGGAAAGGAGGAAGAAGCGGCGCAAAGAGTCGGGCCGAGCGGGCGCTCCGAGCAGTGGTTTGGCACAGATTTTTTATTATTATTATTATCCTCACCTATTTGTATGTATTAGTTTGTCAAACAAACCCAACATTATTAAAGTTTGCACACAAAATTGTGTGCTACAACGTCCTACCTGTCAACGACTACTTCAGCTTCAACCGCACTAACACAACAGCACACAATAGATACAAACTCAAGGTACAATACAATAGCAGAGTTGGAAGGGATCTTGGAGGTCATCTAGTCCAACTCCCTGCCTACGCAGGAAGCCCTCTACCATTTCAGACAAATGGCTATCCAACATCTTGAAGACTTGCAGTGTTGGGGCATTCACAACTTCTGGAGGCACTGACTAATTGTTCTAACTGTCAGGAAATTTCTCCTCAGTTCTAAGTTGCTTCTCTCCTTGATTAGTTTCCACCCATTGCTTCTTGTTCTGCCCTCAGGTGCTTTGGAGAATAGCTTGACTCCCTCTTCTTTGTGGCAACCTCTGAGATATTGGAACACTGCTATCATGTCTCCCCTGGTCCTTCTTTTCATTAAACTAGACATGAGTTCCTGCAACCGTTCTTCATATGTTTTAGTCTCCAGTAAACTGCTCCAAACTCGATTGCAGAAAATACGACTTCAGCAACAGAGTGGTCAATGCCTAACTGTTGGTATATCTTCAAGCCCCCATAACTTTAACCTTAAACTGCCTACTGTTGACCTCACCCCATTCCTAAGAGCCCAGTAGAGGCGTGCATAAGCACACCAGCGTGCCCCTGTCTTACTGTCCCCCTTTATTTGTACCCATTTCCAGTGTTCTTATTCATGTTTATTCTTATTCCTGTTATGTTATGAGTGACAAACTAAATAAAGAAATAAACATGCAAGATAGCAGGTATAAATATAAACGTGGACATGAATGAAGGAAATGAATACAAATAAAGGGGAACAGTAATACAGGGACGGTAGGCATACTGATGTGCTTATGCACCTTAGGAATGGGGCGAGGTCCACGGTAGACAGTTTAAAGTTGAAGCTGTGAGTGTTAGAAGATGTAAAAACAGTCAGGTAGAGCATTCCAGGCGTTGACCACTCTGTTGCTGAAGTCGGTATTTTCTGCAATTGAGTTTGGAATGGTTTACTCTGAGTTCGTATCGATTGTTTGTCCTCCAAGGGCCTTATGTTTTCCCCAAAACTGGGCCTTAGCTTGGTGTCAAAGCCAATTGATCACCAAACACAAGATGTGAAACAAGAATATAATTTTCTTTTTGGTACCAAGATATAAGGGCCCTGGATTTGAAAGCTGCCGAGGCTCTGATTACAGTTTCACAGCAATTTTTATAGTCAAAAGTGAATTACATACACCCCTTTGCCCTAATAATGCATGCATAACATATAATATTGGTTATATAATATGATTGGTTACCTGGATTACAGCCCTCCAGAACTTTTAAGCTTCCTATGCAAAATAGCTAAATGTCACACCACCTGTTGCCTACCTCAGGTTACCGGTATCTTGCAAAGCTTGTTTCCTGTTCTAGCTATGCGGTTTGGGGGTTTCTTGCAAGCGAGATAGTCTAGCATCCAACATCCAGGCTAAGTGGTTTCTGACAGGAAACGTGTTTACTTCTGCCTTGCTTGAATGGAAGAAATAAAAAAGTTTTATCATTACTACAGAACAGATAATGGGTGGGGAGAGATCAATGGTCAAACATCATTTATCTGGAACAACACATAATTTCACCTTCTACTATATCACACCATGACAAAATATACATGAACTTTGTTTTCATGAAATATTTATATTTGTGAATGGTTACCATGTTTTTATTAAAGGGAATTATCTTTTGAAATAATAAACTGAGTATTCAACCATGGCGTGTCTAGCTAGTGCTCTGTGCTTATTTCATAAAATGATAGGGTCATGAAGAATCTCTGAAGACTTTTGATCCAATTTCCTAACTAAGCAGGAATTATTGAATAATAATAAAAACTTTATTGCGGTCATAGACCAAAAGACAAGATAAACAGATCACATGTGGATGTACAGCCAGGCCCTACTGAAGGGTGGGAGACAACAGGCAGAATCAATGGCAAGGGCCATTCTGTCAACCATACCATCTAACCATTATGGGGATCTAAATCTATGGTTTGGGAGTATGATCAATTCAAATTGAGCGTAAATAGAAGGTAACATGTAAAAATTTACATGCGATCTACATGTTGGCACTTGATGCGGCCACCAAGTGGTACGCTGCAAACAATCAGCACAACTGGCCTCAGCTAGTGGGACCAGCCCGACCCTTCCCACGGTTCTTGCAGGCTAAGACCACAGCAAAAATTATTGAATCATAAGAGGATGGAAGGAACGAAACTGGTGATCAAGGCCAATCCCCTACATTGCAAGATTCTCTTGCGGACCCCTCCTGTGCTCCATTTTGGGCCTGGAAATCCTCCTGCACCAACTTGGAAGCCAAAACAGGTTGCGAGGGCACTGCATGAGGCCCCAAAATGCAGTGCGAGTGTTCCCCGTGCCCCGTTTTGGGACTGGAAAGCCGCCTGCACCAACCTGGAAACCAAAGCGGGGCGTGGGGGCACTGTGAGCCCCCCAAATGCAATGCGAGCATGTGCTTCACCCCCTGCACATGCACATCCCCCGCATGCTTGCGAATGCGTGGCAGAGATCCGAAAACCAGCTGGCTGGTGGGAAGCATGCACGCATGCGGGGTGGAGTTGAGGCTCGCCCTCTGGGCTCTACAATGTAATTACCAGTGATGACAGCCGTCATGTTCCCTTTCATTCTTCTCTTCTACAAGTCTAGGTTTTTTCACCTTTCCTTGTAAAATGTTGTTCCCAATCCTTTAATTACCTTGGCATCACTTCTTTGGACATGTCTTTAGACCATGTCTTTAAAAAAAAAAAATCTCCAGTGATGGATCACTAACAACTCCACAAATTCCACTACTTAATAGTGCTCAGGAAATGACTCCTTATTTTGAATTTGCATCTCATTTAAGTTTCGACATAGGAGTTCTTGTCCTACCTTCAGGCACTATAAAGAATAAATTTACACCTTCTTCCTGATGACTACTAGTAAGGAAAGACTGTATCATGTTTCTCTTTAGCTTTCTCTTCTTTAGGTTCTTCTTTTAGTATCCTTCATAGAATTCATCCTCCATGCCCTAATCATCATTATTGCCCTTCTTTACACTCAGCACCCTTGTTGTGTAGAACAAAGCCAGATATGATATCCCTTGACCAGCACTTAGAGAGACAATAACTTTCCATGATGTTAACATTATACTTCCATTGGTGCAGCCAAAGATAGAACTGGGCTGAAGAAAGACCCTTTAACTATCCCACTGTACACCTACCTTCATGAAGACATAGTTTCATTAAGCACCATATATTGAATGAATTCATTGGGTGGCGCATTTTCCACATTATTACATTTTAAGTTTGATGAGTGAGGTCAATCTCCTTTTCACATCCTACATCTTCGCACCTGGGAAAGAACACACTTTCCTTGGTATCATGTCTTCTTTGCAGATTGCCAATTCCATTCCCTTCAACAATGACTCACTCAACTCCACTATATGCCTGTAGTTCTTTTGGACAGCTGTCAAATTCCTCCCCTCAGTCAAAGCCTGACCATCTTCCCTTCCCTTCCCCTACAAAGGTTTCTTAAATGAATGCTCTTTCCTAATGTTTTATCTCTCTTGAAGTTATCTGAACCTTTTGTTGATCACAACAATGCCTCCAGCATTGTATATCTATTAACTTTGTAGTTATTAGCGCATCCACTGCTGAAAGAAGAAACACCTTAATCCTGTCAAGCTTCTTTTTGTCTTCTGTTTGGCTTGTCTTTTTGCATTTGTGGTTCATTTACATTCAGCTGCCTTAGAAAGGTATATACATCACTTTAGGTTCTCTGCCATTTTAAATAAGAAAGAGAAGCGAGAAACATTGTCCTTACTGTCTTGCAAGTAAATAAGCTGTTTTTACCTGTAGCTGCCTGTCCAGGGCTCTTAATCTTTTTCAGCAGATACTACCAAATTGCAGTGCCTTATTTTGCTTATTTCTAAATAATGGCAAACACGTTTTTCAGTCTGTGCCATAAGTGGCCATTCCACGTTTCCAGAATGTGCTATGCATTTTTTGTAAGAAATATGTGCAGTTAGATATGTTTCACCTTCCATACATTCTGGATTTAAATGATATTTATATCAGTATATATAGTAGTGCTCTATGTTTATATTGTAGCGCGGACATTTTCAGCACCAAGTGCCAAAACGGGCATGCATGTGCTTGTGTGCGTGCGTGCCAGAAACTGGAAGATCATCTTCCTGGTGTGTGCATGTGCACCGGGCGGCTGCTCTTCCAATTTCCAGTGCTCCCGTGCATGTGAAAATCAGCTGGTGTACCGGAACCCGGAAGAGCAACAGGCAATAGCCTGTGTGCCCGGAGAAATGACTCTGTATGCCATTTCTGGCACATATGCCATGCGTTTGCCATCACAATTCTAGGGTGTATCTTCATTTATATTTGTAATATTGTTATATCACTAACCGCCCTGCCGCCCTGTTTAGGGTGACCCGCTCCCTCCTTCAACAGAGGGTGCGGGAAGCCCCGTTACAGGGTAGAGCAGAGGAATTTGTGATTTTTCTGCAGGAGAAAACCGCTCAGATACAGAACGAGCTAGCCCCCATTGATGGCCCAGTGGGATGCCACGAGACAGATCTTGTTTGGGAGGAGTTTGACTCCGTTACTTCCGAGGATATGGACAGGTTACGTGGGCGATTGCGAGCCACCACATGTTTATTGGACCCGTGTCCCTCCTGGCTTGTACTGGCATCCTGGGAGGTGACACGAGGCTGGCTCCAAGAGGTTGTCAACGCATCCTTAAGTGAGGGTTCCTTGCCTGCTTCCCTAAAAGAGGCTATGGTGAGGCCCCTCCTTAAGAAGCCCTCTTTGGATCCAGCTCTATTAAACAACTATCGTCCAGTCTCCAACCTTCCCTTTTTGGCGAAGGTTGTTGAGAGTGTGGTGGCACAACAGTTTCCCCGTCACCTGGAGGAAGTTGATTATCTAGACCCGCGCCAGTCCGGCTTTCGGCCCGGGCATAGCACCGAGACGGCATTGGTCGCGTTGGTCGATGATCTCTGGAGGGCCAGAGATGGGGGTTGTTCCTCCATCCTGGTCCTATTAGACCTCTCGGCGGCTTTCGATACCATCGACCATGGTATCCTATTGCATCGGCTGGGGGGGTTGGGGGTGGGAGGCACCGTTTTACGGTGGTTCTCCTCCTACCTCTCTGGCCGATTGCAATTTGTGTTGGCAGGAGAGCAGAGGTCGACCTCGAGACCTCTCACATGTGGGGTGCCTCAGGGGTCGGTCCTCTCGCCTCTCCTGTTCAACACATACATGAAGCCGCTGGGTGAGATCATCCGTGGTTTTGGGGTAGAGTACCATCTCTACGCTGATGACACTCAGCTGTATATATCTACCCCAAACCACCCCAACGATGCCGTAGCGGTGATGTGCCAGTGCCTGGAAGCCGTGCGGATCTGGATGGGAAGTCACGGACTCAGGCTCAACCCGACCAAGACCGAGTGGCTGTGGTTTCCGGCCGCCCGATTCAACCAGCTCACTCCATCGCTGGCCATAGGGGGCGAACATCTTGCCCCTGTGGATGGGGCGCGCAATTTGGGTGTCCTCCTGGATGCCCGGCTGTCCATGGAAGATCAAGTGACAGCCGTGGCTAGGAGGGCGTTTTACCAGGTTCGCCTGGTTCGCCAGTTGCGCCCCCTATTGGATCGGGATGCCCTTTGCACAGTCACTCATGCTCTCGTGACATCCCGACTGGACTATTGTAACTCTCTCTACATGGGGCTCCCCTTGAGGTGCACCCGAAGACTTCAGCTGGTCCAGAATAATAATAATAATAATAATAATAATTTAATTTTATATCCCGCTCTCTCTCCCCAAGGGGACTCGAGGCGGGGCACAGGCAATTAAAAATACAAATAAGACCACAGACAAAATACAAAATACAAAATTAAAAATGGATTAAATTGATCCTGCGCTAAAACCCATAAACTAAACTAAAAATACCCCTAAAACCTCTAACCTAAAAAGAGACTACCCAAGGCCGGCCAGGCGAAAAAAGTGTGTCTTTAATTTTAAGCGGAAAGAGCAGAGGTCCGTGGTTGTCCTGATATCGGGGGGAAGGTCGTTCCAGAGGGCTGGGCCCGCCACAGAGAAGGCCCTTCCCCTGGGCGTCGCCCGCTGACAAAGTCTAGTGGACGGCACCCGGAGAAGTCCCTCTCTGTGGGAGCGAATCGGCCGTGAGGATGTATGAGGCAGGATCCGATCCCGCAGGTAGCTAGGTCCCGAGCCATGGAGCGCTTTGAAGATGGTAATTAACACCTTGAAGCGCACCCGGAAGACGACAGGTAGCCAGTGCAGCTCGCGCAAGAGCGGTGTTACGTGGGCAAACCTAGAGGTGCCCATAATTGCTCGCGCGGCTGCGTTCTGGACCAACTGAAGCCTCCGGGTACACCTCAAGGGGAGCCCCATGTAGAGAGAGTTGCAATAATCCAGTCGGGATGTCACGAGAGCATGAGTGACTGTGCGAAGGGCGTCCCGATCCAATAGGGGGCGCAACTGGCGTACCAGGCGAACCTGGTAAAACGCCCTCCTGGCCACGGCTGTCACTTGATCTTCCATGGACAGCCGGGTATCCAGGAGGACACCCAAGTTGCGCGCCCCATCCACAGGGGCAAGATGTTCGCCCCCTATGGCCAGCGATGGAGTCAGCTGGTTGAATCGGGCAGCCGGAAACCACAGCCACTTGGCCTTGGTCGGGTTGAGCCTGAGTCCGTTACTTCCCATCCAGATCCGCACGGCTTCCAGGCACTGGCACATCACCGCTACGGCATCGTTGGGGTGGTTTGGGGTAGATATATACAGCTGAGTATCATCAGCGTAGAGATGATACTCTACCCCAAAACCACGGATGATCTCGCCCAGCGGCTTCATGTATGTGTTGAACAGGAGAGGCGAGAGGACCGACCCCTGAGGCACCCCACATGTGAGGGGTCTCGGGGTCGACCTCTGCTCTCCTGCCAACACAAATTGCGATCGGCCAGAGAGGTAGGAGGAGAACCACCGCAGAACGGTGCCTCCCACCCCCAACCCCCCCAGCCGATGCAATAGGATACCATGGTCGATGGTATCGAAAGCCGCCGAGAGGTCTAACAGAACCAGGATGGAGTAGCAACCCCCATCTCTGGCCCTCCAGAGATCATCCACCAACGCGACCAATGCCGTCTCGGTGCTATGCCCGGGTCGAAAGCCGGACTGGCGCGGGTCTAGATAATGCAGCCGCGCGAGCAATAATGGGGACCGCAAGGTACGCCCATGTAACACCGCTCTTGCGCGAGCTGCACTGGCTGCCTGTCGTCTTTCGGGTGCGCTTCAAGGTGTTGGTTGTCATCTTTAAAACGCTCCATGGCTCGGGACCTAGCTATCTGCGGGATCGGATCCTGCCCCATACATCCTCACGGCCGATCCGCTCCCACAGAGAGGGACTTCTCCGGGTGCCGTCCACTAGACTGTGTCAGCGGGCGACGCCCAGGGGAAGGGCCTTCTCTGTGGCGGGCCCAGCCCTCTGGAACGACCTTCCCCCCGACATTAGAACAACTACGGACCTCCGCTCCTTCCGTCGAAAACTGAAAACACACTTTTTCTGTCTGGCCGGCCTTGGTTAGTCTCTACCACTGGGGTGTTTAGGGAATTTAGTTTAAATGTGGTTTTTAGCGCAGGGACGATCAATTTAATCTGCTTTTATTTATTGTATTTATTGTTTGTATATATTTTTATATGTTTTAATTTCCCTGTGCACCGCTCCGAGTCCCCTTGGGGAGAGGACGCGGTATACAAAATTAAATATTATTATTATTATTATTATTATTATTATTATTATTATTATTATTATTATTATTATTATTATTATTATTATGCATAGTTAGTAGATCTTAATACAAAACAAAACTAATAGAAACTTACTGCTTGTTGCATACATCGTTTTTTATTTGAATATACAAAGAGAATACATAAAAAAATAGAGCAGATTTGGCTAAAAAGTCAGCAAAAGACATGAATGTAAAATTTTATAAGTCACTAGAGCTCTTCTGGGGGCATAATTCATATTGAAAAAAGGTTTTAAGTATTAGAGATTTTAACAGGCTTAAACTCTACTTTTATATATATTAATATATCTATTTAGGAAGAACCATTTCCAATTTAGTATAGTGTATCATGAAGAGGGAATGGCAAATCATTTCTGAAATCTTACCGAAATTGCAGGGACCAGGCAGCTGCCAAGAGTCAAGACCGACTCAAAGGCACAAACAACAAGGCAAAATTTCAAATTGTATAGGAAGTGTTGTATAGTTAAATCAGTTAAACTTCAAGAACTTAATCTTTATTGAACTGAGCCACCAGTTTTCTAGTTGATCTTTGTTTCATTAATACTGGTAAAAGAGAGAGAATATTTGCATTCTAACAATCACACATTATATTTGGAAATGAGATTTATTCCAGTATGTCGAGCAATCCATTCAAAATAGAGTGCCACTTTTGTATAAAGACCAGGCTTTCCCCTTTCGCCACAGGTTTCACGTCTGCTCACAATACCCCAAAGATATCCCACATTGTTAGGGTCAAAACAAACCAAAGGTCCTCCTGAATCACCTATACAGGCATCTACAGAACCATCATATGTACCTGAAATAAGAAAAACAAAGAGTTGCCCATGAACATTCTTTATTTTATATTTTTAAGCAGAATTTCACATATTTTTGGTATATTACTTACTGTATTTTTCGGAGTATAAGACGCACCTTTTTTCCTCTAAAAAGAGGCTGAAAATCTGGGTGCGTCTTATACATCGAATACAGCATTTTTTTGCCTCCTGGAACCCCACCCCCTTCACCAAACTGGCTGTGCCTAGTCTTGTGGAGGCTTCCAGAGAGCCCCTGGGGGCTGGGGAGGGCACAAATAAGCCTCAAACAGGCCGTTTCCCCCTCCCCCAGCCCCCAGCAGCACTCTATAAGCCTCCATAGGACTAAGCATGCAATTTATTTGACCCAAAAATGGCCCGTTTTTGCGATAAATGGGGCGGTTTTTTGCCCCCCCACCCCCGCCAGGAGCATTCTGCAAGCCCCCCCAAGGCTAGTCATGCTTTTTATTTGAAGAAAATCGGCCCCATTTTCGCGGAGAAAGAGCATTTGGAAGAAGTATGCAAAGCGCAAAAAAACCCTTATTGCCTCCTGGAACCCCGCCCCCTTCACCAAACTGGCTGTGCCGAGCCTTATGGAGGCAGCTCCTGGGTAAACGGGTGGTTTTTTTGCTCATTTTTCACCACTACTCCAGGAGCACTCTGCAAGCCTCCCCAAGGCTACTTATGCTTTTTATTTTTAAAAAAAACAGTCTCATTTTCACTGAGAAATGGGCTGTTTTGGAAGTTTGCCGAGTGCAAAGGCCCCCCCCCCCACCTTTCGGAAGGCTCTTTAACTTTTTCTGAGCAAGCAGAAATGAAGTTTTAAGGTTTGTCTGCGATTTCCTTCTGCAGGACATAGATCAATACACCTGAGAACATCAACATACTACCTAATCTCTCTCTCTCTCTCTCTACCTACCTACCTACTGTATTTCTCTCTCTCTCTCTCTCTCTCTCTCTCTCTCTCTCTCTCTCTCTCTCACTCTCACTCTCTCCTTCTACCTTCCTAACTACACACACACACACACACTCCCTCCCTCCCTATTTACTGTATTTCTATCTATCTATCTATCTATCTATCTATCTATCTATCTATCTATCTATCTATCTATCTATCTATCTATTTCTCTCTATATATACCTACCTACACACACACACACACTCTTCCATCCTACCTACTGTATTTCTCTCTATTTCTCTCTCATCCTTCTACCTACCTACCTACCTACCTACAGTACACACACACATTCTCCCTCTCCCCCTACATACCTATTGTATTTCTCTCTCTCTCTTTCTATTTCTCTCTCTATCCTTCTACCTACCTACCTAAACACACACTCTCTCTCCCTACCTACCTACTGTATTTCTTTATCTTTCTATTTCTCTCTCTATCTTTCTACCTACCTACCTACACACACACACATTATCCCTTTCCCCCTACATACCTACTGTATTTCTCCCCCCCTTTTATCTACCTACCTACCTACCTACACAGACACACTCTCTCCCTACCTACCTACTGTATTTCTCTCTCCCTCTCTATTTCTCTCTCTCTCTATCCCTTTACCTACCTACCTACCTACTCTCTCTATCCCTACCTACTGTATTTCTCTCTATTTCTCTCTCTATCCCTTTATCTACCTACCTTACGTATTTCTCTTTCTTTCTCTCCCTCTCTCTCCCTCTATCTACCTACCTATCTACCAACTTTTTTTTGTAATTTGCCTCTTTAAAACCTTGGTGCGTCTTATACTCCGGTGCATCTTATACTCCGAAAAATATGGTATGTACTGTGATTTTTAATCTAAAGTATTTGTAATTTATTCAGTTAAACAATACTTATCCCTCAGTTTATTATTTTATTTTACTTTATTGTATTATTTTTTGAGATTTACATCTTGTCTTTCGTCCAGGAGTTCTAGGTATACACACAAGATTCCTTGTTCCTGTTTTTGCTGCAACCAACCATCCTGTGAGGTATTGAGAGATTGTGATTGAACTGATAGCAATTGATTCAATGTCAGCGTTAATCTTCTATGACTGAGGTAAACCTGAACTCGATCACAAATCCCTAGTTCAATATGTGAACCTTTATTCTTTACTGGCTTTTGATACTGAATTAAAACAATGTCAATCTGGAAGAAAACCCAAAGTGCATAAAAACTTGTGTGTCCAGAGCTGGATAGATGAGGCCAATGAAATTCTTCCTCAAACAATGTTTAAATTACCTATCCATAATTGGTTAGTGATGGCTGGAAAGAAATGCATTCTAAATTGGGATCATATATTTAATATTTAAATTTTTGGTCAAAGACCAACATTTGGTGGCCCATTCTATCTACCAGCTCAGGTAATGGTGTCAGAATAGAGGGAAGAATGATTCATTTCATGCTCACCGGCACATTCCATTCCTTTGAAGTATCGATTCTTGTAGATTTCTGAACAGTTATCCATTAGATAAACGTTACCCCACTTAAGAGAATATTGCCTTTCAGATCCTAAATAAGAAATGGGAAAGAGTCAGATAAATCAAAGCTTAATTACAAAAATATTTCTGGTAGGTTGTCAAATCTTTCTAATGTTTTAAAATTCAAATTAACTTAATTCATCCAATTCTTTTTGTGACAAATAATTTATTATATATTTTTTTAAAAATCATGTATGACTTCTGTCAAAATGTATACATTGTAGGTCATTTTTCAAATACTATTTAAGAATATTGCATTTTTGCCCATTCTTTTCCTTGTGGTGTTGAAAGTTAAGCGAGACAGTTGTTAAATGCCCACATGGACCATTAAATGGAGCATGGGGGGGGGTGCTTCAGGGGTGAGCCAAGGCCTACCTCATCCCTTATTGCCCCTTTTCCACTCTCCCTCCTTGGGGTCCTCACAGCCCTTGGAGCTGTTTCCCCCCACACCAGATCCCTGCAAACATTCCCTTTTTTTCACCAGGTCTCTTCCTTTGGCCTCTTCCCTGTCATCCATTGCACACTTATAATTTGAAGAGCTCCAGAGCTCTGGGCAGGCACAAAGGTGAGATGGGGGAGAGAGTAAGGAGAGCTGTTAAAACATTGGTGCTGAAGGTTGTAAGAGCAGCCACAGTTTCAAAATATGGTCATAACTAGCTTTTTGGGCAGGGATGTGTGTTTGTCATAACTTCAAACAGTGGCTAGATGTTAAGTGAAGGCTACCTGTACCTAGCAAATTTTATTTATTAAACAAAAATTATCTAACCTACCCATTTTATATCAAAATCTGGATGATTCCCAATCAACAATTCTAACATTATCAATAAAAGGGCTCTCCGTAGCTTTATATCATCAAATAGCCTAGATACCCACTGGGGTTTATATAGGTACTAGACCCGTGATGGCGAACCTATGGCACGTGTGCCATAGGTGGAACACAGAGCTGTTTCTTAGGGCATGCGAGGCATTGTCCTGTCAGCTCCAATAGGCATGCACGCGCTGGCCAGCTGACTTCAACTTTCTTTTAAGGCTGTTTTTTGCCCTCTGGAGGCTTTCCTGAAGGCTCTGGAGGGCAAAAAATGGACCTATGGACAAACTGGAAGTCAACTTTCCAAAACTTCCAGGTTCCCCGGAGGTCCGTTTTTCGCCCTTCAAAGGCTTCAGAGAAGCTCCTGAATCCTCCGGAGGGACTCCAGCGGGGCTGTTTTCGCCCTCCCCAGGCTCCTAGAAAGCCCCTGGAGCCTGTGGAGGGCAAACAAACTGCACCAAAAGTGGGGGAGGGTTGCTTGTCATGGGTGCCAGGGGTGGTTTTCAGGGGGTACACCCCGGTACGTGTGTACCAGTTGGTCAAATTTAGCGTGTATTCTGGTACCCATTCTTCCAGAGGCCACTTACCAGAATGCTCCTTCCCATTGCCTGCCCCCTTGCTCGCTCCCCCTGCCCATCCAGTCATCGCTCGCTTGTTCCGCCTGTCTGCACCAGGCTTGCCCTGCCAACAGCCGCCTCGTTACCAATAGGGTGTGGGAAATCCATGCAGAGGAAGGTAAATGCATGCACCCCACACCCCCTCATTTCATTTCATTTCATTTATTCAATTTATACCCCGCCCTTCTCCAACGGACTCAGGGCGGCGCACAGGAATATTAAAAATACATACAAAACCATATAAAATTTTTAAAAACTTATTCAATGAAATCCTGCGCCAAAACCAAATTAAAATCCCCACATTTAAAACTATCTAAAAGTCAGTTGTGGAGGTTACTCTAGGCCGGCTAGATGGAACAAATGTGTCTTTAGACACTTGCGGAAGAGGCGGAGGTCGGAGATGGTGCGAAGTTCAGGGGGTAGGTCGTTCCAAAGGGCTGGGCCCGCCACAGAGAAGGCTCTTCCCCTGGGTGTCGCCAGTCGGCATTGCCCGGCCGACGGCACCCTGAGAAGCCCCTCTCTGTGGGAGCGTATCGGTCTAAGGGATGTATGGGGCAGGAGGCGGTCTCGCATATAACTAGGCCCCGAGCCATGGAGCGCTTTGAAGATGGTCGTCAGAACCTTGAAGCGCACCCAAAAGACCACAGGAAGCCAGTGCAGCTCGCGCAGGATTGGTGTTATGTGGGAGTGTCTAGGCGCTCCCATAATCACCCGTGCGGCTGCTTTCTGGACTAACTGCAGCTTTCGAGTGCACCTCAAGGGAAGCCCCATGTAGAGAGCATTACAGTAGTCGAGTCGCGAGGTCACGAGTGCTTGAGTGGCTGTGCGTAAGGCATCCCGGTCCAGTAAGGGGCGCAATTGGCGCATCAGGCATACCTGATGAAACGCCCCCCTGGCCACGGCCGCCACATGGTCCTCCATGGACAGCCGGGAATCCAGGAGGACACCCAAATTGCGCGCCCTCTCCACGGGGGCTGGTGTTTCACCCCCAATGGCCAGAGTTGGAGTAATCTGGCTGAACCGGGGTGCCGGAAGCTACAGCCACTCAGTCTTGGACGGGTTGAGCTTGAGTTTGTTACTACCCATCCAGATCCGTACGGCCTCCAAACACCGGGACATGACCTCGACGGCATCGTTGGGGTGGTCTGGGGTGGAGATGTACAGCTGAGTATCGTCAGCGTACAGATGATATCCCACCCCAAAACCACGGATTGGAAATGGATCCCTCCATTGGAAATGAGGCGGCTGTCAGAGAGAAGAGGGCCGCGAACGCCACGTGGGCTTGTGCAGCAGCCGAAGAAGTAACAGGAGGCGAGGATTCGGCTGTTGCACAAGCCCTTGAACATGCACTGCTTTCTTCTCTCTGAGAGCCGCTTGGTTAAAAAGCCATTCCTGTGATGTTTTTCCCTGGGGGGCTCTGCAGAACATCCCAAGACTGATGCCACCACATCTGCCCTCTTCGGGAACAGGCTCTCTTCAGAAGGATGAGGCCCCACTGCTCCTCCTTATGTTCCTTGTCTTCCAGCCGCAGCCCCATGCCGTGGAAAACATAGGCATGTGCACACCCGCACTATTGCAGCCCAGAGTAGGACCAAAGCCCCTCTATGTTTTTCATGGCATGGACCTGCAGCAAGGCTCTGCATGGCCGGCGATGACTCCAGAGCCCATCCGTGGTGGACGGGGTCCTCGTCTTCCCAGATGGGCTCCCGCTGGCCGCACAGAGCCTCATCACAGCTCCACACCATGGAGAACATAGGCGCGTACGCACACCCCATACAATTAAAGCCTCTGAGACTTTGTAATGGCGGGAACTTGTTCTCACTTGCCCGGGTTTCTGCAGAAGCTTCCCTCCAAAGCCCTCTGAGGGAGGGAGGGCCAGTTGGGAGAGGGGCTTTGGTCCTGCTCCGTGCTGTAATTTTGCAAGTGTGCGCACGTGCCTATGTTTTCCACAGCGCGGGGCCGCACTCAGAAGATGAGGAATGCGACAGGGACCATGGAGGCCTTATCCTTCTGAAGAGGACATGTCCTCGAAGAGGACAAATGTGGTGGCATCGGTCTTGGGATGTTCTGTGGAGCCCCCCAGGGAAAAATGCCACTGCCAGGTACTTTTAACCATATATTTTGATCCTATGACTGCAGAATGCTGCAAAAAACCATAAATGCAGGCCAGTTGTTGAATGTTTCAAATGTGATTGGAACACTCAATAAGGTGACCACAGTATGTGTATGTCTGTGTCTGTGTGTATGTGTGAGTGAGTGAGACAGACAGACAGAGATAGACAGACACACAGACAGACACACAGAGAGAGGGGGGAAGGAGGAAATCAGAGAGACAGACAGACACACAGAGACAGAGACAGAGAGACAGAGGGGAGAGAGGGAGAGAGGAAGGGAGGGAGAGACAGACTGACAGACAGACACACACAGAGAGAGACAGAGAGATAGAAAGAAAAAGAGAAAGAAAGAAAAAAGAAAGAAAAAGAAAGTGGGAGAGAGAGATGAAAGAGAAAGAGAGAGAGAACTTATGACCGCAATTGAGTCCAAAATTTTGGTTGCTAAGCAAGAGCATCATTAAGTGTGTTTTACCACGCCCACCAGGTCATATGGCCGCTGAGCCACTACCACAAAACAAGCCACACCTACAGAATCGGTTCTAAAAAAGTTTGAAACCCACCACTGATGCGTGCGCGGGGGGGGGGGGGGGACACAGATAGCATTATGGTTGTGGCATGCCCGCACATGACCCCGCTGCACTCCCCCCGCTTTTGACACAGCAGCCACAAAAGGGTAGCCATCACTGTGCTAGACTATGAACATATTTGCTCCAAAGAAAACATTTTTATAATCTCCCCAAATAGTAAGCATTAACTACCTTCACCAAGTCCCCAGCCAGATACTTTACACTGTTGACCGCCTTTGAACATGTATTGTGACCAGGGAATGCATGCTGGCACAGTATCGGGTGGTGAACATGGCATCCCTGTATGTTTTGTTTTCATCTCCAGCAAAGCAATATCATTTTCATACGTTTTGGAGTTATAGTTCTCATGTATGATCATGTCCTTTAAAGAATATGTTTCTATCCTGGAATTGAACCTTAGAAAGTGTAACATCCCAGTGTAAATCCTATAAATTTGAAGCTCGCTCCTCCTAGCAAAAAAGAAAAAAGGAAAAATAAGAGGGGAAGAGCAATATTATTTAAGGTATAACTTGATAGGAAAGTAAATTTGGCTCCAATTAGATTTTGAGTTGATTAAGGAGCAAAGTGTTTTATATGGTTATTTTTAAGGGTAGGAATCAGCTGGTTCATACCAGTTCAATGAACTGGTAGCTCTGATAATCAGCTGAGAGCAAACCAGTTTGCTCCAATGATTATGTTGGCCCACCCATCTGCCGTTGCGCTTTACTTACCATGCCTCAGCTGTGTTACTCCTCAAGAAATAATGTGAAAGGGAGGTTTTGGTAAAACTGTGCTTGCGTGCACAGCGATCTCCGAATTGGTTATTAAACTGGCAGGATCCCACCACTGGTTATTTTCCACATTTAGCAACATACTTTACCCAACTGATAGAAAGGAAGATTCTTAATAAACATTAGAGAAAATCTTCCACAATAGAAATACTATGATCATAGATTCAGTTAGCCAAAGTTGTGAGCTCCCTCTGCTGAATGTATTCAAGCAGAGGCTACATGGGGTTCTATTAGGAGGAATTACCATAATTTGGATTCCTGAACTAAGCAGAGGAGTCACGGGTGTGAATATTCTACCCTTTTCAACTTCATGAATTTAGGATTATATATATATATATTTATCGATGTTTCTAGCATTCATTAAAGAGTTTGTATTTGGTCACTTCTGAGGCACTACCAGAGCGCTCAATAGTTTATCTCAGAGGTGGGGAATGAGTTGCCCTTATATGAAAGGTGGATTTCAACTCCCTGAATTACTGAGTTAGCCATGCTGGCTCAGGAATTGTGGTAGTTGAAGCACACAATTCATAAAAGGGCTATCATTCCCCATCCCTGATCTAGGCGGAATGTGTATGTAGATAAGCATTTGTACACAGATGCTTTCAACACAAGGACCCATTTCTATGCCTCTACTTCTTTAATCCCACAAGCACTATATAGAATAGAATAACAGAATTGGAAGGGACCTTGGAGGTCTTCTAGTCCAACCCTCTGCTTAGGCAGAAAACCCTACACCACTTCAGACAAACGGTTATCCAACATCTTCTTAAAAACTTCCGCTGTTGGAGCATTCACAACCTCTGAAGGCAACTTCTTCCATTGATTAATTGTCCTAACTGTCAGGAAATTTCTCCTCAGTTCTAAGTTGCTTCTCTCCTTGATTAGTTTCCATCCATTGCTTCTTGTTCTACTTTCAGGTGCCTTGGAGAATAGTTTGACTCCCTCTTCTTTGTGACAACCCCTGAGATATCAGAACACTGTTATCATGTCACCCCTAGTCCTTCTTTTCATCAAACTGGACATACCCAGTTCCTGCAACCGTTCTTCATCAGTTTTAGCCTCCAGTCCCCTAATCATCTTTCTTGCTCTTCTCTTTCTAGAGTCTCAACATCTCAACATATACTGAACTTTGAAATGGGTTTCCTACCTCTATCCCACATTCAACCACAATTCTACATAACCCAAAGGACCATGTCCACAAGGTAGGTCCACAAGGTAAAACCAAATACCAACAGCCATACCATAGTGGGCAAAGTGAAGAGACAGGGCACTGATTCAGGCAAACTAACACCTCTTTATTTGGTAAACAAGTAAGACCCAGCAACTTGCCAGTCTGACAGTTCTCCCTTTTATAGGGAGCTGTCAGATGGCTCAACCAATGAGATTTCACCTTTTTTTGGACCTAATATTTAACACTTTCTACCTCCAAACATACTATGTTACAAGTAGAATTTGATACCCTATTATTATATTTCCAGAACCACGTAAGTAACTTTGAATAGATTTCTTAAGGAAACTTTTATAATTAACAATAGTTGGGCTGTTACAGTTTCAATAAAAGATTTTATCTGAAGTTCCGGTTTTCCTTTAATCGTCGCTACAAGATAGTCCCAATGAGCTTATTGTAAAACTTTAAGGAGTTATAACAATACAAAAGGTCTCCTACCGAACACAGTGTGCAGCGGTCAAAACCCAACAGCCTCCAATATATGTCCCACCACAGTCCAATGGATGCCCTTTGCCTTTAATGGCCACTTGCCAGGGAAATTCAAGCTATTAAAAAGGGGGAAAGAGACCAAAAAATATCAATGTAACTATTATTATTATTATGGATTATTATGGATACACTTTTAAAAACCAGAACAGTTTTTGATAAAAATTTACATAAATACACAGCAAGCTCTATTGTTTTACCAATCAGTGGATTTATTTAATCTACAGAAACAGCAATCTGTATAGAATAAATAACAATTCTCCAAATATTACATTACATTAATTTACTTGTGCTGTCCTTTCTGGCTCTCTATCTTAGAGAACGAGAGAAGGGAGAAATAAGAAAGCAGGGACCTAAGGATTGAAACCTGACCTAACCTAAGGATAACAGGCAAGTGGACTTTCTTGTTTTTTCTTTTGAAAACGTTTTGCTTCTCATCTAAGAAGCTTCTTCAACTCTGACAGAATAGTGGGGGATTGAAGGATTATATTCCTTGCAGACAATTTATAACGACTCTCTAACAGGATGCAAATTACCAGTTGTCTCATGAAAAAGCCCCTTTGGGACAACCATGACCTGGATGACTGAGAATCTCTAAGGACTTTTATAACATTAACTCCTCATTATAGTCTCCAGATTTTCCCTTTTTGAACAATCATTAGATTAGAGGTACTCCTCAATTTATGAACACAACTGAGCTCAAAATTTTCCTTGCTAAGAGAGACAGTGTGTGAGTTTTGCCCCATTCTACAACTTTTCTTGCCACAGTTGTTCAGTTAGTTCAATGGTTGTTAAGTGAATCTGGCTTCCCCATTGACTTTGCTTGTCAGGAGGTTGCAAAAGATGATCACATGACCCCAGGACACTGCAACCATCATAAAACATGCCAGTTGCCAACCATTCAAATTTTGATCACATAATCGTGGGGATACTGCATAAATGGGAAAAAGAGTCACTTTTTTCATTGCCATTGTAATTGTGACTGGTCACTAAATGAATAGTTGCAACGAGGACTACCTGTATTGCAGAGGTAGTATTCAGCAGGTTCTGAAGAACCAGAAGCAGAAATTTTGAGTAGTTCGGAGAACCGGTAAATACCACCTCTGACTGGCCCCGCCCCCATCTATTCTCTGCCTCCCGAGATCCAGCTGCAGTAACCCTTCAGCTGGGAGGAAATGAAGATTTTGCAGTATCCTTCATCTGCCATGCCCACCATGCCACGCCACGCCCATCAAGCACACCCACAGAATTGGTGGTAAAAAAATTTGAATTTGAACCACACCACTGATGTATCACACCCAATTAATATACTATTTATGCATTCTTATCAATGTTATTGTTTAACCAAATGCCACCTTTTGCAATTACCGGTTGTGCAGTAAATCCACCAATGATTCTCTTTCGACGAGTAACTGCGTGATTTCTAATGCCACAGGATATTACTGGAAGCAAAGTCTTTATCCTTTTTCTTTCTTTAAAAAAACAAATAAGCAGTGTCATAATGTCTTTATTATTAAAGATTTAATATTAGCTATTTCTGTAATTTTTTTTAAATTTCAGAGAGTTATTATCCCAGATGGCAACTGAAAATCAGTATGGTAAGATTCTAATAACAAGTGTAAAATTTGAATTATGTTCAGAGCCACTTTAAAAATTGATGATATTTCAGTTAGGAAATTGCTTTATATTCAACTGATGTATATAATCCTACTTGAACATTGTCAGATATCCCAAAAATTAACAAATGTGAAAAAAGAGAAGATTGTTTTTAAAATATGAGATTTTATACAAATTTATCTACACATTTACCTTCATCCATGGACTCTATAACTTGATTTGATTCTTCTACAAGAAAATAAAAACATTACAATTAATTCGAAAGTACTGTAAAAGAAATTTCCCTAGTAGAGTATATATAGTACATGCATTGTTTAAATTGAACAATTACTTGTTAACATTAAACTGTCCCATTTATGTGGCTTTCAAGGGCTTTTGGGTGTTTAATCATTAGTGTTCATCTCCACATGCACATAAAATCTGTTTTTAAAAAACCTAAAAGTAAAGTAGTGGATTAAGACTGCAGCAGAGTATCATTGGCTGCAGATTGTTGCTAGGATTGCAGTAGACTAGAGTTTCACATAATTAAATATCTCCTTGTGTAGAATATCAATACCTCCTTTGGGCCCCTATTGATTTTTTCAGCATTACAAGTACTTTGATTCTAAAATAGTTTCATCACATTCAGCCAAACCACCTAAGAGTCTAAGGTGAACAGTAGAGTATATGAAGTTAATGCAGACCTGTTTTTGCCTAGCTATTAATATGTTCACCTTTAAAACACAGGAAACATAAATGCAATCTCCCAATATACCTTACAAGGCAGACAGTGAAAATACACAAAATTACAGAATGATGATATTAGTAAGATATTATCTTTATAGTCTACGTTTACTTTTTTCTGTGGCCAAATTTACCTTTCTTGTTTCCTTCTGTTTCTATTGAAGTAGAATAATAGTTAACATTTAGGTGAAATTCTTATTATTTGTCTTTTAAATCTTATTTAACACCAAAGTATAGTGTCAAAAATATTACCTTGAAAGGTAGAGAAAGAAAATTATTGTACAATTAACTAATAAAAAATGATTGTATATAACAAAATTCATAAGGTTATTTTTGTGGCATAAAAAGAATATAGAACTTAAAGCCAAAATCGCCACTGCGCTAAAAATAAAAGCTACAAATATAAATAAATTACTGCTATTATTTGCCATCTGGATTTTTGCAGTCCATATATGGAAGCCCTTGTTTAACATCCTATCTGCGGGATCGGATCCTGCCTCATACATCCTCACGGCCGATTCGCTCCCACAGAGAGAGACTTCTCCGGGTGCCGTCCACTAGACTTTGTCAGCGGGCGACGCCTAGGGGAAGGGCTCTCTCTGTGGCGGGCCCAGCCCTCTGGAATGACCTTCCCCCCGACATTAGAACGACCACGGACTTCCGCTCCTTCCATCTAAAACTAAAAACACATCTTTTCTGCTTGGCCGACCTAGGGTAGTCTCTCTCTATGGGGTTTTAGTTGTTTTAACTGGGAATTTTAGTATGTTAATGGGGTATTTTAGCACAGGTATATGTTTAATTTGTTTTTAATGTGTTTGTATATTTATTGTTTTAGTTTTCCCTGTGCACCGCTCCGAGTCCCTAGGGGGAGAGGGAGCGGTCAACAAATTAAAATTATTATTATTATTATTATTATTATTATTATTATTATTATTATTATTATTATTATTATTATTATTATTAATGCATATTAAATTTATTTTATATGTCATTTTCAACATATCCACAGCTCCTTTTCAAATCAAGATTCTCAAGGAAACAGATAGAACTTATTAAAATTATTCAGAGTAATTATTACCCCAGGCAAAAAACCCAGCAACAATCACTTTGTTTCCATCCCTACTAAGTGGTTTCCAGCAAAGAGCTGAGATGATAAAGAGACAATCCCATTTAAGACTAGAGCAATAAATAGAGGAATAAAAACATACAAAGAATTTTACCTTCTTTAGTTCTTCCAGTTTTATCACCTAATGAAAATAAACACATATACAAATAAATGATTTAAAATGTTAATAGTGCCATTTTTATGCACAATTATATATGCAGACTATGACATGACATGCACCAGCTTGTATCAACCAAGTTGATAAAATTAGGCCCACTTTTTAAAAAAGTGATTGTATTCATTCCAAGTGAAATCCTGTGTGAGTTATATTAAAATGAATACCAGTAATATACCAGCTTTCTGTGATCAGGTTTTCCACCACTGACTTTCACCTGTGCCTTGCCCTTCCCTTGGGAGCTAGGAGAGGACAAGGAGAAATCTGGTGAATGCGAATTAGGATATCGTTCTTCCAGAAAGACTGACAACAGACAGGTAGTCTTTGACTTACGACCACAATTGAGCTCAAGTGAGACATATGTTAAGTGAGTTCTGCCCCATTTTACAACTTTTCTTGCTACAGCTGTTAAGTGGATCATTGCAATTGTTCAGTTAGTAACCCGGTTGTTAAGTCAATCTGGCTCCCCCACTGACTTTCCTTGTTGGAAGGTTACAAAAGGTGATCACATGACCCTGGGACATTTCAGCTGTCATAAGTATGAGTCAGTTGTCAAGCCTCTGAATTTTGATCACGTCACTGTGCACAGATGCTGCAGTGGCCATAAGTGTGAAAAATGGTCATGTCACTTTTTTCAGTGCTGGTGTAACCTTTCAGTGCTGGTGTGGCCACTAAATGAACGGTTCCGGCTCCTGCGGCGACGGGCGAGCCTAGCGCTCGCTCGCCGCTTTGTTTCTCTTTCTGCCCCCCCACGGGGGCGAGACCCCTCTTGTTTGAGGGTCTCCCGTAAAGCCGGCTCGTCGGGGGGCGCCCCCCCCCCCCACGGCGGTGGAGGAAGTGGCCCCCGGCGCGGCTTAGGTGAGGGAGAACATGCTGCGGGGGGTTCTCCCTTCACCTAAGGAAGACGGCGCCATTCATAACAATGAAGAGGGTTAATCGGCTCAGTCGGAAGGCTTCCCGAGGCTTCAGCTGCGAGGGGAGAGTGAGTTTTTAAAAAACTTTTTTTCTGCTGTCAGCCAGGCTGAAAGGACTGGGAGGGGGGAGTTTGTTTTCAAAACTTCCCCCTCGGACTTAAGCGGCACTTGGAAATGGCTTCTCGTGGAGAGAAAGCGGAAATCTCTAATCCTGACTGTTTGCAGCAAGGGAAAGTTGTCTGTGGTTGTTTGCAACAATGTCTCTAGGTCTGGCTGAAACAATTTCTTTTACCACTCTCTCCTCTGGGCTCTGAGTTTGGGCGGTGGAAGATGGCCCCTCTTTGTTCCTGACTGACTATTTTACTTATGGAAAATTTCCAGCGTCTCTTTGCAACTTGGACTCCCTCTGGATATTAAGGAAGATTTTTTTTTTCTTTGGATTTGTGATTTCTTCTCTGGAGTATCTTCGTTATTATACTTATTGATTTGGAAAACTGTCTCTCTCTTGGTTCCTGAATTTTACAACTTTACAACTCTGGACTGAACTTTTGGCTCCTGGTTTGCCTCAACAGCCCCACCCCAAAAACGCCATTTTAGTGGCACTGACTTTAACAATTAATCATGGCACAAGAAACAGCACTGGCAAGCTTAGAACAAAGGATGGCTTCTCTTGAAACTGTTATACAAACTTTGGTACAAGAGATTAAAGCCCAGAGGGCAGAAAATATCAACTTCAAGAAGGAGCTATTGGATACACGGAAGCAGGTGCTGGAAAATACACAGAAGAATGAAGAACTGGAAGGGGGGCTGGTGGGGGCTAAAGGAGAGATTTAAAATGTTACTAATGAGGTTGTGGAAATAAATGAGCATGTGTCTAGGATTGATATGGAAAGAATGACATATTTTTTGAGATTTCAGAATGTTTTTGAGCAACCTGGTGAATGCCTCCCTGATCTTATGAGCACGATTATAGCAGACTATTTACAAAAACCTAAGGATGAGATCAGGGGGGACATTGACCTAGCTTATAGAATAAATTCAGCATATGCCAGGATAAATGAAGTGCCTAGAGAGATACATGTGAAATTTGTTAGAAGGTCAACCAGAGAGGAAATCCTGAAAGTGCAGAGAGGGAGTCCGTTAATTTACCAACAAAAAACGGTTGCCATCTTGAAGCAGATCCCTAGAAAGATTAGAGATGCAAGACGGAAATTTTCCTTCTTGTCTAAAACATTGTTTGATCATGGGATTTGGTTCAAGTGGGTGACACCTGAAGGGATGCTGGTGTTCTGGGAAGGAGGAAGAGTGAGGATTAAAACAGTTGCTGAGGCAGAAGCCTTTCTTAAAAAACATTCCTCTATCCTGGGGGAGGACTCAGGGGGGACGGAGGGGGCCACGGCCCCGCCCACTGGGGGCCTGGGAGGAGAAAAAGAAGATACAATTGCCAAGAGACTTAGATCAAAAAAAAAATAACTTTGCCTTGATTTTTTCGGATTAATCTTGCATAATATTTGTATTTGGATTTTTTGTAAATGTCTGACAGTATAGAACTGAGAACTTAGGTATATGTACTTGCTTTCACTTTGTAGTGTTAAGATAATAATTTTTTCTTTTATTGTTATTGATGTATTTTGAGGCCCCGGAAGGGCCGACGACTTTGACGTGAATACTCTCAAAATTTCTTTGTATCCCTTACCCTACCCTATAGAAAAAATTGTAAAACCAATAAAACTTTTTCAATATAAAAAAATAAATGAACTGTTGTAAGTGGAGGAGTACCTGTAAATCAAATTGATAATCAAATCATTTCCAGACTGTCATTAACATATTTTATGCTTATCATATTCACCCAACTGGAATCCAGCTATTGAGCTGCGGTGGAACAGTGGTTGGAATGTAGTATTGCAGTCTCTAACACGCATATGCAGTGGGCGGGGCATATGCGGGAGACACACATGTGCATGCCTGGGGGTGGAGTGCATGCACAGAGGGTGCTTGCATCGCAGTTTGGGGCCTTGCACAGCATCCTTGCGCCCTGTTTTGGGCCTGGAAAGCCTCCTGCACCAACCTGGAAGCCAAAAATGGGTGGGGTGATTGGTGTGTGGGCAGGAAAGAGCCGGGGGTGGGGGCGTGTGTGTATGCATGGGGGTGGGGCACAAAAGGGTGGGTCGCAGCCACATTGCATTATGGGAAAGGGCACGCGCTTTGGCCACAATGACAAAAAGGTTAGCTACCACTGCTCTATTGTATGCTACTTTTAAATATCAATAATAGCTAATTCTAACCAGATATCTGTGGGGGAAATTACAATTTTAACCTAGCCATAGATAATTTTAGAAAGCAATGCTTACAATTGTGTTCGTCTTCTCCTGTTAGACAGTCCAGTTCATTATTACACACGTAGCTGCTTGGAATACACACATCTGAGTTACAATGGAACATATTCCTTTTGCAGGCTATTGGAAAAAATAATAATTATATAGTAAGTAAGGTTTTGTTAAAAGTTATGCTAAGCACTGTGCAATAAATACATATGTTTATATAGAACAGATACATGTACAAAAGGAACATACCTTTGCAACATAATTCATCACTTAAGTCACCACAGTCATTCATCCCATCACATGTTCTAGTTAAAGAGATGCATTTTCCATTGACACAGCGGAATTCTCTGGCATTACAGACTGACATGTTGAATTTAAAAAAAAATAGTTTGTTAATCGTGGTGTGGAAAATAAAATAGCTAAATCGGATTATTCCAACATGTTGCCTTTAAAATGTGCTGGAATATAAATAGGTTCCACTATCTTCAGTTACAGGTAGTCCTTGAGTTACAACAGTTTGTTGAGTGACCATTTGAAGTTACAACGGAACTGAAAAAAGTGACTCATGATAATTTTTCACACGACCATTGCAGCATCTCCATGGTCACGTGATCAAACTTCAGCCACCTGGCAACTGACTCATATTGATCGTGGCTATAGTGTCCTGGGATCACGTGATCACTTTTTGAAACCTTCTGACAAGCAAAGTCAAAAAGATATCCAGATTCACTTAACAACCATTATTACTAATTTAAGAACTGCAGTGATTCACTCATGGGAAGAAAAGTCATAAAATGGGGCAAAACTCACTTAACAAGTGTCTCACTTAGCAACAGAAATTTGAGGCCCAATTGTGGTCGTAAGTTAAGGACAACCTGTATTAACATCTCTGGGAAGCATCAGTTGAATTTTAGGAGAGAACATTCTGAGAGCAAGAGCAGGTTGACAATGGAACCATCTAATGAGGAAGGTAGCAACTCCTCTTCCTGGAATGAATTTAAGTGAATGTGGAGAGAGATCTTTCAGGGATACTTCACTTTGGCTTGTAAGACAGAAGAGAAGATTGTATTCATTGACCATAATCAGCGGTGGGTTTCACATTTTGTTTCCACCGATTTGCCGCATGCATGCGTACTCACTTTACAGGCATATGAGCCCCTTCCACGCATATACCCAGCATTCTGCGCATGCACTTTGCTTTTACACGCACCTTCTGAGCATGCACCCGGCCTCAAAAACGTGCCTAAGTAGGACAGCATAAAGCGGAAACAGGTGGGCGGGTGAGTGGGCCCACTTGCTATTCCCGCTACCAGTTTGGGCAAACTGGTCTGAATCAGCTGAATACCACCTCTGACCATAATGCCCACTTCTAATTGAATCCATTAGGATTCAGTCACATCCAGCCACAAAAAATACCTACTAAGACCAGATCATTGCAGTGGCTACTTAATGCTGATTGTCTCTTGACAGGAGGATAACTAAATCAAGGCAAGAGACTAAAAGAGAACATGCCTCCTTGGGACGCTGAAAATCAATATTTTGCATTCTATTTTATTGCAGACTACTTTTGTCTCTAACATCTAATTATAATATCAGAAATGGCTACTTATTTATCCTATATATTTTACCAACCTCTGTATTCTGCACTGCATGTCACCTTAGCCAACTTCCCAGTGGTCAAACTCATTCTCCTTAAACCACACTCAGCCAGCCTGGTCTCTATCCCTCTGCAGGTTGCTTTCAGGCATTCTGGTGAATCCTGGTCTTGGTCTGGCTCAATAGCTTCTGTCCTGTCAGCTCCTCTGTACAATTCAGCAAAAAATAAATCAAATCAAATCAAACATATTCAAATGTGTGTTCTAATTTCAGCATTCTGAAATTAGATGAATCACTTAGTTAACTAGCTTTTACTTTTCCATCTAACATACAATGCATGTATTATTGATCATTATTCATGATTTAGAGCATTTCTCTTAATTAAGATTATCTTATATTTCAGGGTGGGTAAAAAGAATAATAAGAGCAAAAGTAATGTTTTCCTCAAAGTAAAATTACCATGAATTTAAGTCAAACCCTCTCCCCAGAGGTAAACAGAAAAATGATATGGTCAGAGAAAAAGGGCAGGAGGAAGATGAGGAAGGAAGTTCAAAGGAAGAAATAGGGAGAAATTTCCTGTCAGGAGAAATTTCCTGACAATTAGAACAATTAACCTCTGGAACAGCTTGCCTCCAGAGGTTGTGAATGCCCCAACCCTGGAAGTCTTTAAGAAGATGTTGGATAGCCATTTGTCTGAAATGGTATAAGGTTCCTGCCCACGCAGGGGGTTGGACTAGACGACCTACAAGGTCCCTTCCAACTCTGCTATTGTATTGTATTGTATTAAAAAATAGTGCACTGAGAAATGAAAAAAGGGAAAAAGGGAAGAATAGAGCTGAAGAAAGAAGATGCACAAAAAGATAAATGTGAAAAGAAAGTAAGAATTATCTGTTTCGACATTAACAACAAAGCAGCAGAAAAGCAGGGATGTGTGCTACCTTCCAAGTAAAAAAATGCAGCACATTTTGTTTAATGTTGAGTCCTTGTTATTCTCTGAGTTTTGTTCTTTGCTGGCAGGTATTTTATTACCCAACTAGGTAACATGATCAGTTCCAATGTTGTTAGTAACTGGGTAATGGAATGTTTGCCAACAAACAATCAAGTTCATAGTGCACCAAACATTCTGTAAAACAGCAGTGAGCTATGGATAGTCTCTTCTTTGAGATTTTATTTTTCAGTTGTGTTAATAGTTTCTTCCATAAATCAGTGAAAACACAGCTCAGGAGGGTTACATGAGACCCTCCTGAGATTCATTTTTGCTGGCTGACGGTTGCAGGAAGTCATTGCAGACTAAAACAGAGCTCACGAGGCTGCCAGAGGCACTCCCAACTCTGTTTTGACTGGCAGAGGATTACAGGAGGCCATCACAGCCAAAAACGGAGCTTGGGAGCCCATTTTCTCTGGCAGAGTGCTTCAGCCACCACAGGCGCCAATGAGTGATGCTAAGCTGGCCACGCCGACCCCGGTCCCGCAAGATGAAACATAACCCTGATGCAGCCCTCAATGAAATCGAGTTTGACACCCCTGTATTAGAGAATCTTACCTAGCAAAACCAAGATGTCTGCAGATCACGTTGGCTTCATTGATGGTTAATCCTTTCCCACATATATATGATGTCTCTGAGTTGCTCAGTTCAACCTGAACAATTCCTTCGGAGTTTGTATTTGTATGACTGAAGAGAACATTAAAACGATCTAGAAAACACAGCAAAATCTATTAATATATACTGTATATTTCTACACCTTACAAAAGACAGAGATTGATTCTATTAACTATAAACTGGCTAATCTACAGCAGTAAGATACAAATACTCCAATAAAACAACTTATGTAAGTATATACAAATATATACATTTGTAAAAAAAATGCCACTAGAATATTTAAAAAAAAAAAAGAGTTTAATAGAACTTTCTTCTGATTGTCAAGAGTAGACAGACTCCATCCCTCCAATTCATTCTAGTAGCCCACTACTCATAATCCTACTCTTCTTTGAACCATTTATGAAAGAAAACCAGACATATGAAAGGGAAATACATAGTAATCCCTAGAATTTGGCCCAAAGTGAAACAGAATTACTCAAAGTACCTATCATTGTCAAAATATTTCTATATTGCCTTTCAGTCTTAAATTTTGTCTCCTCCTACTAGTCATAGCTGAAAAAGCAAAATTTAAAAAAGTGGTTTTTTTTTACCTCCAGGGTTACAACTGCCCCTTTTCATAAATTTGCTGAATCTTTGAAGACACTCATAACTTTTTAGATGACAGTAAGTTGGGAAGCTCCTTCTGACATTGGAACAAACTGAAGTGCTGTTTTTGGGGCACTGGTAAGGTATTTTACACTGACAGGTTCCTGCTACACACGTCTGCCAAGGCTGACAAAAAACTTTCTCACAAGATCGCTCTGTGTAATTGTTCTTCATACATTCCTCTATCAAGTAATTCTCTTGCTAGGAAAAAGAACAGATAACACACATTATGAAATCAATTCATTCCCTTAAGATTTTTAAATATATACTATGCAAGAAGCTGAAAATATAGTGAGGAAAGTCTCTCAACCACAATTTAATTAAAATAAAAACTTACCACTTGTGCAAAAACATGATGTGACAGGTATAGTATAAAGAAAAGAATTGGTCCTTGTTTCATGATGAAGAAAAATCTGCACACTCAGAACAGATTCTTGCTCTCAAATCCTCTTAGATGCCTCTGTTTAATTTTTAACTATAAACAAATATTGAAAATATAATGCTGAAATCAAGTCTCTCTCTCCTGGACTTTTGAAAAGGTTCTTCTACTCAGTTTCACCCTAAGTCCAAGAAAAGGCTGTTATAAAAAGTAATATAAAGAAAATGCCTAGTGGAAATGTACTATTTCGTGCTTAATCCTTCAAATCCAGCCTCAACACTTTCAGTTTTTCACAGAGCACTTCCTTAATGTGCCTCTGCAGAACAGTCTAATACATCAATCGTGATTGGCTGTTATTTGCATAATAAACAGTAAGTTTATTTATCAAGGTTATGTTTGGTCAGTTGCTCAAATCCTTGGAATAGAAAGGTGTGTTAGAAATGAGAGAAATGCAAGTAAGTTCTTCCTTATGTTGGAACTGAAGAAATAATGCAGAATAGTACAAAAATACAAATCAAATGATGAAACCATGAAATATCAAGCAATTTGATTTGAGTGTCTAGGTTCCAAATAGCATCCACAATCATATCAGTATCCAAGGCAAAGTATTGCTCAAAGTGCCCAATTTATTAAGAGAACCATGTTGGCATATTTGGGAAAACCCAAATCTGAAAGCTTCCTGGTTTGCTTCACCCAGTTGAAAGTTCAAGATCTTGCCCCCACACCTACAAGTCCATGACATGGTCCAATCTTCCACTCTAATGCTAGCAGTTCCACCCATCCAGTTCCAGTCAGGTGCAGAGGTGCAAAGACAAAGGATGACCTTGGCTTTTTAGAAAGAATTTTGTTATGGCTACATAGCATTTAACTCTATACCACCCCCCATCCCATTTTCCTACAATAGAAACGGCATAGTAGAATAATAGAAAGTGTGGCAGGCCAAAGATCCAAAAGGGAACATGGCTGCAGGCCTGACATAGAGATTGCAGCAGTATGCAGGATCATCAGTTAGATTATTATCTGCATTAAAATTAAATTAGTGTAGCACTATTTATATAAGATTGTTGATCACCCTATTAAAACCAGTGTTATAAGATTAATCTCATTTTTAGGCAGAGTGTGAAAAGGAAGTGGAGAGAAATAGAAACATTGCTGTGTTTCTTTTTACACAGACATCCTCTTCTCTTAAGAGTATCATACTCTTATTTTACACCAATATACTCTTAAAAAGGGAAGATTGGCTTTTGTTGCCTTCTGTTGCAAAATTTAAAACAAATAGTCTAACAATGAATTTCCAGCAAATGTTGAATAATAATTAACAAGATATTGGCCAGGAATTGCTTCAGGATGTTGGCACTAATAAAAGATCTCACCCATAAGGCATGTACATGCTCTCCCCTTGCACACCCATGCATGCACCCTTCCCCCTGGGCATGTATGTGCAACTCCCCTGCACTCCCCCATCCTCACAGGCATGCACCCCGCCCCCTTCGCTTGTCCATTTTTGACTTCCAGGTTGGTGCAGGAGGCTTTCCAGGCCCAAAACAAGATGCGGGAGGAGGGGGGGTGCACGCACTACCCACATTTTGAGCCTGGACGGGCTCCTGCACTAACTTGGAAGTTAAAATGGGGTGCAGGGGCACTGCCCAAATCTCCAAAATGCAATGTGATTACCCCACACTCCCTGTTTTGGCCTTGGACGGCCTCCAGAACCAACCTGGAAGATAAAACGGGGCATGGGGGCACTACATGATCTCCAAAAATGCAATGTGAGCACTCCCAGGCATGCGCCCCACCCCTTCCGCATGCACAGCAGTGATCCAAAGACCAGCTGGGAGGCATGAGCGAATGCGTGGTGGAGATGGGCTGGGGCGGTTGCTGGCCTTCCCACAAAGAGGGCTCAGTATCTCTTGTGTAGGTAACCCTAACCTTGTAGGTTCACCACCAAGGTGTATCTTTATTTATATTTGTAATATTGTTATATCACTAACGTGCATAGTTAGTGGATCTTAACACAAAATAAAGCTAATGAGAAACTTATTGCTTGTTGCATACATCATTTTTTATTTGAATATACAAAGAGAATACAAAGTCAGCAAGGTTTTAAAGCCATAAATGTACAATTTTATAAGTCACTAGAGCTCTTCTGGGGCATTATCGATATTGAAATACGCTTTTAAGTACTAGAGATTTTAACAGGCTTAAACTCTACTTTTATATATAGTAATATATTTACTTAGGAAGAAGTTTCAAATAATTCTACCATTTCCAATTTAGTATAATGGTTAAAGCATCAGGATAGAAACTGCCTTAGGCACAAGGCTACCTGGCCAATCTCGGACTAGTCAACTCTGCTTCAGCCCCTATGAAGAAGGAATGGCAAACCATTTCTGAAATCTTACTGAAATTGCAGGGACCAGGCAGCTGCCAAGAGTCAAGGCCAACTCAAAGCCACAAACAAGAAGGCAAAATTTCAAATTGTATAGGAACTTGTATAGTTAAATCAGTTAAGCTTCAAGTACTTAATCTTTGTTGAACTGAGCCACCAGTTTTCTAGTTGATCTTTGTTTTATTAATGCTGGTAAAAGAGAGAGAATATTTACATTCTAACAATCACACATTATATTTGGAAATGAGATTTATTCCAGTATGTTGAGCAATCCAATCAAAATAGAGTGCCACTTTTGTATAAACACCAGGATGTCCCTTTTCACCACAGTTTTCGCCCCAGCTCACAATACCCCAAAGATATCCCACATTGTTAGGGTCAAAGCAAACCAAAGGTCCTCCTGAATCACCTTTACAGGCATCTACAGAACCATCATCCGTTCCTGAAATAAGAAAAACAAAAAGAGTTCCCTGTGAACATTCTTTTTTTGTATTTTACAGCAGAATTTCACATATTTTTGGTCATTGACTGAAAACATACTACTTACACATATGCAATATATTATTTGTATGCTATGATTTTTAATCTAAAGCGCTTGTAATTCATTCGGTTAAACAATTGCTACCCCTCAGTTTATTATTTTACTTTATTGTATTATTTTTTGAGATTTACATCTTTTTTTATTTTTTTTTTGATTTTATTGAATTTATACCCCGCCCTTCTCCAAACGGACCCAGGGCGGCGCACAGGAATATTAAAAAACATACAAACATATAAAACATTTTTTTAAAAAACTTATTCGACTAAAAAACCTGTGCTAAAACCGAATTAAAATCCCCATTTTAAAACTATCTATGAGTCAGAATTGGAGGCTACGCTAGGCCGGCTTGTCTTTCGTCCAGGAGTTCTAGGTATACACACAAGATTTCTTGTTCCTGTTTTTGCCTCAACCAACCATCCTGTGAGGTATTGAGAGATTGTGATTGAACTGATAGCAATTGATTCAATGTCAGCGTTAATCTTCTATGGCTGAGGTAAACCTGAACTCGATCACAAATCCCTAGTTCAATATGTGAACCTTTATTCTTTACTGGCTTTTGATACTGAATTAAAACAATGTCAATCTGGAAGAAAACCCAAAGTGCATAAAAACTTGTAGTCCCAGAGTTGGATGGATGAGGCTGATGAAATTTTTCCTCAAACAATGTTTAAATTACCTATCCATAATTGGTTTTTGATGGCTGGAAAGAAATGCATTCTAGATTGGGATCATATATTTAATATTGAGATTTTTGATCAAAGACCAACATTTGGTGGCCCATTCTATCTACCAGCTCAGGTAATGGTGTCAGAATAGAGGGAAGAATGATTCATTTCATGCTCACCGGCACATTCCATTCCTTTGAAGTATCGATTCTTGTAGATTTCTGAACAGTTATCCATTAGATAAATGTAACCCCACTTAAGGGTGTATTGCCTTGTAGATGCTAAAGAAGAAATGGGAAAGAGTCAGAAAAATCAATACCAAAGCTTAATTACCAGTAGGTTGTCAAATCTTTTTAAAATTGATTTAATTAATCCAATTCTTTTTGTGACAAATAATTAATTACATTTTTAAAAAAATCATGTACGTCTTTTTTCAAAATGTATACAATGTAGGGCATTTTTTTCATCCAATTTAAGAATATTGCATTTTTATCCATTTTTTGCTCGTGGTGTCCGTCTTAAACAATGCAGTCTCAGCGACCCCCTTTCTCCCTGATGCAATAGTTAAATGCCCACATGGACTATTAAATGGAGCATGGGGGGGGGTGCTTCAGGGGTGAGCCAAGGCCTACCTCATCCCGTATTACCCCCTTTTCCACTCTTTCCAGCTTGGGGTCCCCACAACCCTTGGACCTACTTTCCCCCACACCACATCCCTGCAGACATTCCCTCTTTTCACCAGTTCACTTCCTTTCACCTCTTCTCTGTCATCCATTGCACACTTATAATTTGAAGATCTCCAGAGCTCTGGCACTTTCCACAGTTCTGTACAGGCTGCATTAGGAATGCAGAAGAGTATGGTCTGTCCCTGGGCCATGTGGCAGCCTCTGGGAAACGGAGCTGGACATTTTGACATGCCTGTAAAGAATTGTGGGAATGCTGAAAGTGGTGCTCTCTTCTGGGAGGCCGCCAAACATCCCAGTATATAAGTGGCCTGCCCTCTTTCCCCCTCATGAGGTCCGAAGATCTTCAGAAACAAAATGTGGGATGGACAGGCCAAAAAATGAGATGGGGGAAAGAGGCAGTGGAGTCGTTACAACATCGGTGCTGACGGTTGTAACAGCAAATGACCATGAGACGATATAGCAGCCATAGCTTCAAAATATGATCATAAGTAGCTTTTTGGGTGGTGTGCGTGTGTCTCTGTCATAACTTCAAAGAGTGGCCAGATGCTAAGTGAAGACTACCTTGTATCTCGCAAATTTTATTTATTTAGATTTATTTTATCTAACCATCCATTTTATATCAAACTCTGGATGATTCCCAACATTATCAATAAAAGGGCCCTCCATAGCTTTATGTCATCAAATGGAGCCTGGATAGCCACTGAAGTTTAGATAGGTGCTAGACTATGAGTATATTTGCTCCAAAGAAAACATTTTTATAATCTCCCCAAATAGTAAGCGTTAATTACCTTCATCAAGTCCCCAGCCAGATACTTTACACTGTTGACCGCCTTTGAACATGTATTGTGACCAGGGAACGCATGCTGGCACAGTATCGGTTGGGGAACACGGAGTCCCTGGATTTTTCGTTTTCATCTCCAGCAAAGCAATATCATTTTCATACGTTTTGGCGTTATAGTTCTCATGTATGATAATGTCTTTTAAATAATATGTTTCTATCCTGGTATTGTACTTGATTGAGTCTAACATCCCAGTCCAAATCCTATAAATATGAAGACGGCTCTTCCTAGCAAAAAGGAAAAAAAAAGGTGGGGGGAAGGGAAGAGAAATATTGTTTAAACCAGGGATCCCCAACCTTTGCAACTTTAAGTCTGAAGGACTTCAGCTCCCAGAATTCTCCAGCCAGCTTTGCTGGCTGGAGAAGTCTGGGAGCTGAAGTGCTTCAGACTTAAAGTTGCAAAGGTTGGGGACCCCTGGTTTAAGGTATAACTTGATAAGGAAATTCCCACGTAACACCGCTCCTGCGCGAGCTGCACTGGCTGCCTGTGGTCTTTCGGGTGCGCTTCAAGGTGCTGGTTACCATCTTCAAAGCGCTCCATGGCATGGGACCTAGTTATCTGCGGGATCGCATCCTACCCCATACATCCCTTCGGCCGATTCGCTCCCACAGAGAGGGGCTTCTCCGGGTGCCATCCACTAGGCAATGCCAGCGGGTGACGCCCAGGGGAAGGGCCTTCTCTGTGGCGGGTCCGACCCTCTGGAACGACCTACCCCCTGAACTTAGATCTATCCCGGACCTCCGCTCCTTCCGTCAGCAACTAAAAACCTACTTTTTCCAACAGGCCGGCCTGGCCTAACCTACCGTTTTTAGCCTTAGTTGTTTAGTAGAGAAATTTTAAATTGGGCTTTAGGGATTTTAATGGGGTAGTTTTTAGCACAGGGTGTAATTTAATATAGTTTTAATGTATTTATGTATTTATTGTGATGTATTGTATTTTTATATTTGTCTGTGGACCGCCCCGAGTCCCTTTGGGGAGAGGGGGCGGTTAATAAGTCGAATAAATGAATGAATGAATGAATGAATGAATGAATGAATGAATGAATGAATGAATGAATGAAATAAATTTGGCTCCAATTAGATTTTGAGTTGATTAAGAAACAAAGTATTTTATGTAATTATTTTCCACTTTTAGAGACATACTTTACCCAATTGATAGGAAGGCATATTCTTAATAAATATTACAGAAAATCCCCCACAATAGGAATACTTTGACGATATATGTAAAACTATATGTAAAACTGGTTTTTCATACTGTATATTAATGCAGCTAGAATTGTATTTACGCAACAATGGAAAAATGATAAAATCCTGTCAGATGAGAGTTTAATTAAGAACATATTAGAATGCGCAGAAATGGACAGATTTACGCTCATTATTATGAATAAAGAAGAAACTGAATATTTCCTGACATGGGATGTATTTTATCAATGAATAGATAATAGAAACAGAATGTAGAAAGGAGGAGCTATAAAAAAAAGAGAGGAAATGTTAATGTGGAGAGAATTTGATGATGAAGATGTTTTGTACTATTGTAATTGTATTGATAGATAGTTATATTATTAATAGTATTTTTATGAATATTATAACAAATATTTGGATATTGAATGATTAAAACCCAGATATCAAACTGTTCAGTGGAAATGGAATATAAATAAAACAAACAAAAAACATGGAAAAAAAGGGAATACTTCGATAATAGTTTCAATTAGCCAAAGTTGTGATGAGCTCCCTTTGCTGAATGTATTCCAGCAGAGGCTACATGGCCTTCTATTAGGAGTAATTAATTTGGATTCCTGAACTAAGCAGAGGAGTCAATGGTGTGAATATTTTATCCTTTTCAACTTCATGAATCTAGGATTTTATAGATATTTTTTAACGATATTTCCAACATTCATTAGAGAATTTATATTTAGTTACTTCTGAGGCACTACCAGAGCACTCAATGCTTAGGCCGGGAACCCTACACCACTTCAGACAAATGATTATCCAGCACCTTCTTAAAAACTTCCAGTGTTGGGGCATTCATAACTTCTGGAGGCAACTTCTGTTCCACTGACTCTAATTGTTCTAACTGTCAGGAAATTTCTCCTCAGTTCTAAGTTGCTTCTCTCCTTGATTAGTTTCCATCCATTGCTTCTTGTTCTACGCTCATGTACTTTGGAGAATAGTTTGACTCCCTCTTCTTTGTGGCAACCTCTGAGATATCAGAACACTGCTATTGTGTCTCTCCTTGTCCTTCTTTTCATTAAACTAGGCATAACCAGTTCCTGCAACCATTCTTCATGTGTTTTAGCGTCCAGTCGCCTAATCATCTTTGTTGCTCTTGTCTGCACTCTTTCTAGAGTCTCAACATCTCAACATATATTGACCTTTGAGATGGCGTTCCTACTTCTAACCCACATTCAACCACAACTCTACATAATCCAAAGGACCTTGGAAGTAGGTCTGCAAAGTAAAGCCAAATATCAACAGCCATACCTTCTTCCTCCCAAACATATGTTACAAGCAGAATTTGATACTCAAGTAACTTTGAATAGATTTCTTAAGGAAACTTTTATAACTAACAATTATTGGGTTGTCATGGTTTCAATATAAGATTTTACCTGAATTTCCTGTTTTCCTTTAATTGTTGCTACAAGTCCTAATCAGCTTAATGTAAAAATTTAAGGAGGCATAACAATACAAAAGGTCTCCTACCGAACACAGTGTGCAGCGGTCAAAACCCAACAGCCTCCAATGTACGTCCCACCACAGGTCACGGTTTGCCCTTCGCCTCTAATGGCCACTTGCCAGGGAAATTCAAGCTATTGAAAAGGGGGAAAGAGACCAAAGAAAATGTAGCTATCTGGATTATTATGGATACACTTTTAAAAACCAGAACAGATTTTGATAAAATGTACATATATACCTAGCAAGCTCTTACTGTTTCAGCCATTAGTGGATTTATTTAATTTACAGAGACAGCAAAATGTGTAGAATAAATAGCAATTGTCCAAATATTACAGAACGTCAATTTTACTTGTGCTGTCCTTTCTTAGAGAAAGAGAGAAGGGAGAAATAAGAAAGCAGGGACCTAAGGACTGAAACCTGACCTAACCTAAGGATAACAGGCAACGGCACTTTCTTATTTTTTCTTTTGAAGACATTTTGCTTCTCATCCAAGAAGCTTCTTCAGCTCTGACAGAATAGTGGGGGATGGAGGGATTTATATTCCTTGCAGACAATTTAGAAGGACTCTCTAAAAGGACGCAAATTACCAGTTGTCTCCTGAAGAAAGTCAAAGTCAAAGATGATTCACACCCTGGTTGGTATCTCTTTGCCCTTCTACCCTCAGGCAGAAGATATCAAAGTATAGCCAGCCGAACAAACAGGTTTAAAGATGGCTTCTATCCTTGGGCTGTGAGACTTTTAAATTCAACTGCAATCACTCCATGCACATGCTAGTTTTTTCTTTTTTTTCTTTTCCCTCTTTTTTTTTGTTTCTGTTATAATTTTGCACCAGTGAAGTTAAAACCAATTTCATTGTAATTGTAGTACAATGACAATAAAGATGATGATGATGATGATGATGATGATGCACCTTTGGAACAACCATGACCTGGATGACTGAGAATCTCTAAGGACTTTTATAACATGAAAATTAACTTCTTATTATAGTCACCAGATTTTCTCATTTTGAATGATTATTAGATTACAGGTAGTCCTCAATTTATGAACACAACTGAGCCCAAAACTTCCCTTGATAAGAGAGACAGTATGTGAGTTTTTCCCCATTGTACAACTTTTCTTGCCGCAGTTGTTCAGTTAGTTCAATGGTTGTTAAGTGAATCTGGCTTCCCCGTTGACTTTGCTTGTAAAAAGGTTGCAAAAGGTGATCACATGACCCCAGGACACTGCAACCACCATAAAACATACCAGTTGCCAACCATACCAAATTTGATCATATAACCATGGGAATGCTGCAACAGTTATAAATGTGAAAAAGAGTCAGAAATCAGTTTTTTCATTGCCATGGTCACTAAAGGAATATTTGTAATGAGGACTACAGAGGTAGCATTCAGCAGGTTCTGACCAATTCTGGAGAACCGGAAGCGGACATTTCAAGTAGTTCGGAGAACCGGTAAATACCACCCCATCTATTCTCTGTCTCCCGAGTCCCAGCTGATTGGGAGGGAATGGGAATTTTGCAGTAACCTTCTCCTGCCACGCCCAAGCCACACCATGCCCACCAAGCCACACCCACAGAACTGGTAGTAAACAATTTGAATCCCACCACTACTGTATCGCACCCAATTAATACACTATTTATGCATTCTTATGCAATGTTATTGTTTAACCAAACGCCACCTTTTACAATTACCGGTTGTGCAGTAAATCCACCAATGATTCTCTTCCGACGAGTAAATGTGTGATTTCTAATGCCACAGGATATTTCTGGAAGCAAAGTCTTTATCCTTTTTCTTTCTTTAAAAAAACAAATAAACAGTGTCATAATACGCTAAGGTTTTTTAATGCCGTTATTATTAAAATTTAATATTAGCTTTTTCTGTAATTTTTTTTTTTACATTTCAGTTATTATCCCAGATGTCCACTGAAAATCAGTATGGTAAGATTCTAATTACAAGTGTAAAATTTGAGTTATGTTCAAAGCTGCTTTAAAAATGGATGGTATTTCAGTTTAGCAAATTTCTTTACACTCAACTAATGTATATAACCCTACTTGAACATTCTCACTTCCCCATAATTTACAAATGTGAAAAAAAGAGAAGATTATGAGATTTTATATTAATTTATCTACACATTTACCTTCATCCATGGACTCTATAACTTGAATTGATTCTTCTGCAAGAAAATAAAAAACATTACAATTAAGTTGAAAGTACTGTAAAAGAAATTTCCCTATATACATACATATACAAAATTGTTTGAATTGAATATACATAAATTGTTTAAATTGAACAATTACTTGTTAACATTAAACTGTCCCATTTATGTGACTTTCAAGGGCTTTCGGGTGTTTAATAATTAGTGTTCATCTCCATATGCACATAAAATCTGTTTTTAAAAAACCTAAAAGTAAAGTAGTGGATTAAGACTGCAGCAGAGTATCATTGGCTGCAGATTGTTGCTAGGATTGCAGTAGACTAGAGTTTCACATAATTAAATATCTCCTTGTGTAGAATATCAATACCTCCTTTGGGCCCCTATTGGTTTTTTCAGCATTACAAGTTCTTTGATTCTAAAATAGTTTCATCACATCCAGCCAAACTGCCTAAGAATCTTACGTGAACAGTAGAGTACAGTGGTACCTCGGTTCACGAACGCCTCTGTTCACGACCAATTCGGATTACGACCAAAAATTTCCCAAAAAATGTGCCCTGGTTCACGAACACCGTTTTGGTTCACGAACGGAAAAGTTCGTAAAAATACGCTCCGCTTCACGAACTCCGCCTCGCTTCACGAACTCCGCCTCGCTTCACGAACTCCGCCCTCGCATCACGAACAGAAAAGTTCGTAAAAATGCTCGGATTCACGAACCCCGTTTCGCTTCACGAACCAGAGCCGCGGGCGACCAAAAAACAAGGTCAGAACGGATTAACCGGATTTACATTGAACCCTATGGGAAACTGTGCCTCGCTTCACGACCAATTCGGATCGCGAACAGAGTCAGTTCACGAATTAAGTTCGTGAACCGAGGTACCACTGTATATGGAGTTAATGTTTTTGCCTAGCTATTGATGTGTTCACCTTTAAAACACAGGAAACATAAATACAATCTCCCAATTTACCTTACAAAGTAGACAGTGAAAATACATAAAATTACACAGTGATGATATTAGTAAGATATTATCTTTACAGTCTATGTTTACTTTTTTCTGTGGCCAAATTTATCTTTGTTGCTTCCTTTTCTTACTTCTGTTTTTATTGAAGTAGAATAATAATTAACATTTAGGTGAAATTCTTATTATTTGTCTTTTAAATCTTATTTAACACCAAAGTATAGTGCCAAAATATCACCTTGAAAGGTAGGCAAAGAAAGTTATTGCACAATTAATATTCAGTATGTCACTAATACAGGGAGGTGGTAGCTCAGTGGCAAAGACACTGAGCTTATCGATCAGAAAGGTCAGAGGTTTGGCGGTTCAAATCCCTACCACCGAGTAACAGAGTGAGCTCCCATTACTTGTCCCAGCTTCTGACAACCTAGCCGTTTGAAAGCATGTAAAAAATGCAAGTAGAAAAATAGAAACGACCTTTGGTGGGAAGGTAACAGCATTCTGTGCACCTTTGACATTTAGTCATGCTGGCCACATGACCATGGAGACATCTTTGGGTAGTGCTGGCTCTTAGGCTTTGAAAGGGAAATGAGCACTGTCCCCTAGAGTCGGGAATGATTAGCACATATGTGCAAGGGAAACCTTTACCTTTACCTATGACACTAATAAAAAATAAACTGTATACATTAAAATTCATGGAGTTATATTCATGGTATAAAAATAATATAAACTTTGGAACTTAAAGCCAAAATCTCTACAGGCGTATTATTCATTGATGCTAAAATAATAATTCATTATTGCTATTATTTGCCATCCATATTTTTGCAGCCCTTGTTCAACTTCCTATTTTTACAATTATTGCATATGAAATTTATTTTATATGTCATTTTCAATATATCCACAGCTCCTTTTCAAATCAAGATTCCCAAGGACACAGATAGGATGGCATATTAAAATTATTCATTACCTTAGACAAAAAACCAGACAACAATCACTTTGTTTCCACCCCTTCTAAGTGGTTTCCAGCAAAAAGCTGAGATGATAAAGAGACAATCCCATTTAAGACTAGAGCAATAAATAGAGGAATAAAAACATACAAAGAATTTTACCTTCTTTAGTTCTTCCAGTTTTATCACCTAATGAAAATAAATGCAAATACAAATAAATAATTTAAAATGTAAAAGTGCCATTTTATACAAAATTACATATTCATACTATGACAAGCTGTGAAGCAGCTTGTTTCAACCAACTTGATAAAATTAGGCCCACAAAAATCACTTAAAAAAAAAAGTGATTGTATTCATTCCAAGTAAAATCCCGTGTGAGTCATATTAAAATGAATACCAGTAATATACCAGCCTTCTGTGATCAGGTTTTTCCCAAACAAAGACATCTTTGTCAGGTTTTCTTGATCACTTCTGCATACTTTCAGCCACCAATGCTTTTGAGAAGTTAAGCAATTTGGACACAGAGAGCAAAAAAAAAAAAATGCTTGTAGAAACCAGAGATTTGGAATTGCTAAACTATGAGATTTCTCTGGCCCATTTGCTTCATTACTGGTGACACCACTGACTTTCACCTGTGCCTTGTCCTTCCCTTGGGAGCTATTTGGAGGACAAGAGAGAGAAAGAGAGAGAGAAATACAGTAGGTAGGTAGGGAGAGAGAGCGCGTGTGTAGGTGGGTAGGTAGATAGGTAGAGGGATAGAGAGAGAGAGAAATACAGTAGATAGGTAGGTGTTTCTGCTGGCACAGCACTTGATTAAGGTAATTCTCATTAATCAGTTGGGTAGAGAAGAGCTTTCCAAAGGGGGGGGGGAGTTTTTGCACTCTGCAAACCTCCCAAAAATGGTCTCTTTTTTTGTGAAAACAGGCCCATTTTTTCCAAATAAAAGGCATGAATAGCCTTGGGGGGGGGGGGTTGCAGAGTGCTCCTGGGAGGGTGGGAAGGCCATTTTTCATGAAAACGGGCCCATTTTTTGTCAAACAAAGTGCATGCATAGCCTTATGGAGAGGCATATAGAATGCTGCTGGGGGGAGGGGCAAAAAAGGCACATTTCTGCCCTCCCCAGCCCCCAGGAGCTCTCTGAAAGCCTCCATAAGGCTCTGCACAGCCATTTTGATGAAGGGAAGGAGGCAAAAAAATGCTGTATTCGGTGTATAAGATGCACTCAGATTTTCAGTCTCTTTTTTGAGGAAAAATGGTGCATCTTATATTCTGAAAAATATGGTATATTGCCTAGTAGAGAATATGCATACATTGTTTGGGACTGAATGTTTTTATGAGCTTGTTTTATTCCTGCTGATATTTTGCAGAACAGATAATGAAACAGCGATAGAAAAACAACCAAGCTCAGAGAATACCAAGAATCCAACCATAATCCTGCCTTACCAATGACAAAATGTACTTTGACCTTTTCAGTTGGGAAAATGTAAGGTGGACCCTGCCAGTTTGTGGCATAAGCTTTTCCCATTGTGGAAAGGAATTCTTTGAAATCAGTTCAGCCGTTTTCACATTCCAGATCATACAAAGTTTTGAAATCAATTGACTCCATCCAGCCATTTCATCTGATTCCCTCTTTTTCCAGTGAGGGAAATGGGGATTAGATGAAACACATGACAAAGTAGGTGTTCCCCTTGCCCTTCTTCTAAGGCAGTGGTTCTCAACCTTCCCAATGCCGTGACCCTGTAATACAGTTCATCAAGTTGTGGTGACCCCCCAACCATAAAATTGGTGCCTCGGTTCCTAAGACTATCAAAAATATGCCTTTTCCAATGGTGACCCCTGTGAAAGGGTCGTTCGACCCCCAAAGAGGTCGCGACCCACAGGTTGAAAACCACTATTCTAAGGAAATGCATAAATCCAAGAAGGAAGGCTTCAAAGTGAAAGCCTTGCCCTTTGATCTCATTCAACTCTTCAACCAATCTAGTTTGACATCCCCGTTGTAAATCAGATTGATAATCAGATCATTTCCAGACTGTCATTAACATATTTTATGCTTATCATATTCTCCCAACTGGAATCCAGCTATTGAGCTGCGGTGGCACAGTGGTAGGAATGCAGTACTGCATTCTCTGCCGCACATGCATAGTGGGGGGGGGGGCATATGCGGGAGACACACATGTGCATGCATGGGGGTGGAGTGCATGCATGGGGGGGTGCTTGCATTGCAGTTTGGGGCCTTGCGCAGCATCCTTGCGCCCTGTTTTGGGCCTGGAAAGGGGATGGGTGCATGCGCAGGGAAGAGCAGGTGGTTACACACACATGCATGGCGTGTGCAATGCATGGAGGTGGGGTGCAAAAGGGGGGGTTGCACACGCATTGCACTAGGGGAGAGGGGACGCGCTTTGACACGCGATGACAAAAAGGTTAGCCACGACTGCTCTATTGTGTGCTAGTTTTAAGTAGCAATAATAGTTGACTCTTACCTGATATCTGAAACTTATTGTGCTTACATCTATGGGGAAAATTACAGTTTTAACCTAGCCATAGATAATTTTAGAAAGCAATGCTTACAATTGCGTTCGTCTTCTCCTGTTAGGCAATCCAGTTCTTTATTACACACGTGGCTGCTTGGAATGCACACATCTGAGTTACAATGGAAAGCTTTCTTATTGCAGGCTATTGGAAAAGAAATATTATATGGGTTTCAGTTTTAGGTTTTATTAGTTTTTTATACCGCCTTACTCCTGAAGGACTCAGGGCGGTGTGCAGCCAAAGTAAAACAGATATCTAAAAGTTTAAAAAGATTTTTAAAAACATATTTAACAATTTGGCTTCAAAATTAAAAAAAACCAAACAAACCCCGATTAAAATTAATATAAATTCATAATTTAAAATTCATTTTTATTCCAGGGGCAATTTGTTCCAGAGGACAGGTGCTCCCACAGAGAAGGCTCTCCTCCTGGGTGTCGCCAGTTGACATTGTTTAGCCGATGGCACCATGAGGAGACCCTCTCCATGGGAGCGTACTGGCCGGTGGGAGGCTCTTGGTGACAGAAGGTGATCTCGTAAGTACCCAGGTCCTAAGCCATGGAGCACTTTAAAGATACAGTAATCCCTCGTTTTCCGCGGTTAATGGGGACCGGAACTTTCCGCGAAAACCGGAAAACCGCGAAGTAGGATTCGCTAGGAAACTTGAGTTGAGGACATTGTTTAAAGCAAGCACTAGGGGGCGCTTGCCTCCTACCGATGCATTTTTTTTCTTTCTGTATTTTTAAAAAATCCGCGAAGCACTGAAGCCGCGAAACTTGAAGCCGCGGAAAACGAGGGATTACTGTAGTAACCAACACCTTGAATCTAATAAGTAAATGTTTCTTAAAAGTTATGCTAAGCACTGTGCAATAAATACATATGTTTATATAGAATAGATACATGTACAAAAGGAACATACCTCTGCAACACAATTCATCACTTGAATCACCACAGTCATTTATCCCATCACATGTTCTCATTAAACGGATGCATTTTCCGTTGACACAGCGGAATTCTCTGGCATTACAGACTGACATGTTGAATTAAAAAAAAATAGTTTGTTAATCATGGTGTGGAATATAAAATAGCTAAATCGGATTATTCCAACATGTTGCCTTTAAAATGTGCTGGAATATAGATAGGTCCCACTATCTTCAGTTACAGGTAATCCTCGACAGTTTATTTAGTGACTGTTCAAAGTTACAACGGCATTGAAAAAAGTGACTCATGATCATTTTTCATGCAGCAACTCCATGATCATGTGATCAAACTTCACCCGCCTGGCAACTGACTCACTTAACAAAGTTCTCACTTAGCAACAAAAATTTGGGGCTCAATTTTGGTCGTAAGTCAAGGACAACCTGTATTAACATCTCTGGGAAGCATCAGTTGAATTTTAGGAGAGAACATTCTGAGAGCAAGAGCAGGTTGACAATGGAACCATCTAATGAGGAAGGTAGCAACTCCTCTTCCTGGAATGAATTTAAGTGAACGTGGAGAGAGATCTTTCAGGGATACTTTACTTTGGCTTGTAGGACAGAAGAGAAGATTGAACTCATTGACCATAATCAGCGGTGGGTTTCACATTTTGTTTCCACCGGTTCGCCACGCGCCCCTTCCATGCATAAACCCAGCTTTATGCGCATGCACTTTGTTCATGCACGCATCTTCTGAGCATGCACCCAGGCTCAAAAACATGCCTAAATAGAACAGCAGAGAATCGGGACAGGTGGGCGGATGAGTGGGCCCACTCGCTATTTCTGCTACCAGTTTGGGCGAACAGGTCTGAACCAGCTGAATACCACCTCTGACCATAATGCCCTCTTCTAATCGAATCCATTAGGATTCAGTCACATCCACCCACAAAAACACCCTACTAAGTGGCTACTTAATGCTGATTGTCTCTTGACAGGAGGATAACTAAATCAAGGCAAGAGACTAAAAGAGAACATGCCTCCTTGGGACACTGAAAACCAGTATTTTGCATTCTATTTTATTGCAGACTACTTTTGTCTCTAACATCTAATTATAATATCAGAAATGGCTACTTATTTTATACTACATATTTTACCAACCTCTTTGTTCTGCACTGCATGTCACCTTAGCCAACTTCCCAGTGGTCAAACTCATTCTCCTTAAACCACACTCAGCCAGCCTGATCTCTGTCCCTCTGCAGGTTGCTTTCAGGCATTCGAGTGACTCCTGGTCTTGGTCTGGCTCAATAGCTTCTCTCCTGTCAGCTCCTCTGTACAATTCAGCAAAAAATAAATCAAATTAAATCAAACATATTCAAATGTGTATTTTAATTTCAGCATTCTGAAATTAGATGAATCACTTAGTTAACTAGCTTTTACTTTTCCATCTGACATACAATGCATGTATTATTGATCATTATTCATGATTTAGAGCATTTCTCTTAATTAAGATTATCTTATATTTCAGGATGGGTGAAAAGAACATTGGAAGCAAAGGTAATGTTTTCCTCAAAGTAAAATTACCATGAATTTAAGTCAAACTCCATCCCCAGCGGTAGACAGGAAAATGATATGCTCAGTGAAAAAGAGAAGGGGGAAGACGAGGAAGGAAGTTCAAAGGAAGAAATAGTGCACTGAGAAATGAAAAACAGAGAAAGAGAAGAATAGAGCTGGAAAAAGTTGGTGCACAAAAAGATAACTGTGAAAAGAAAGAAAGAAAGAATTACCTGTTTTGACATTAAGAACAACAAAGCAGCACCACCTTCAAAGCTCTCCATGGCATGGGACCTGGTTATCTGCAAGACCGTCTTCTACCTCATACCTCCCTTCGACCTGTCCGCTCTCACAGAGTGGGCCTCATCAGGGTGCCGTCTGCCGGACAACACAGGCTGGCGGCCCCCAGAGTGAAAGCCTTCTCTGTGGCAGCCCCTGCCCTCTGGAATGGCCTGCCGCCCGACCTTCGCACGATCATGGACCTGCGCCTCTTCCGCTGGGCTCTAAAAACATACCTCTTTCAAGAGGCCGGCCTGGCATGACTCTAAATTTTAATCTTATTTTAAATGGGTTTTAAATTGACAATTTTAGCACGGGCTCAACTTAATTTATTTTTAATATTCTGTATTTATTGCTTTTTACATTTTATTCCTTTCCTGTGCACCGCCCTGAGTCCCATTGGGAGATAGGTGCGGTATATAAATTTGATAAATAAATAAATAAGTAGCAGGGATATATGTGCTACCTTCCAAGTAAAAAAATGCAGCACAATTCTTGTTATTCTCTTGAGTTTTGTTATTTCCTGGCAGGTATTTTATTACCCAACTAGGTAACATGATCAGTGCCATTGATGTTAGTAACTGGATAATGGGATGTTTGCCAACAAATAATCAAGTTCATAGTGCACCAAACATTCTGTAATTCAGCAGTGAGCTATGGATATTCTCTTCCTTAGGAATTTATTTTTCAGTTGTGTTAATAATTTCTTCAATAAATCAGGAATAAAGAATCATTTCTTCCTCATTCATCTTCATTGTAATGAATTATTTGAAAAAAAATTATTGAATCAAATAAAGTCCGTTTTCACTGGTAGAGGATTGCAGAAGGCCATCACAGCCAAAAACGGAGCTTGGGAGCCCATTTTCTCTGGCAGAGTCCTTCAGCCACCACAGGCACCCATGAGTGGCGCTGAGCTGGCCACACCCACCCTGGTTCCCCAAGATCAACCATAACCCTGATGCAGCCCTCAATGAAATCGAGTTTGACACCCTTGTATTAGAGAATCTTACCTAGCAAAACCAAGATGTCTGCAGATAACGTTGGCTTCATTGATGGTTAATCCTTTCCCACATATGTATGATGTCTCTGAGTTGCTCCGTTCAACTTGAACAATTCCTTCTGAGCTTGAATTTGTTTGACTGAAGAGAACATTAAAACGATCTAGAAAACACACCAAAATCTATTAATATATCTGTTTCTGAACCTTACAAAAGATAGACATCAATTTTATAACTATAAACTGGCTATTCTACATCAGTAAGGCACAAATGCTTCAATAAAAGAACTTGTTATGTAAATATCTATAAAAATATACATTTGTCAAAAAAAAAAAGCCACTAGAATATTTTTTTTAAAAAATATGAGTTTAATAGAACTTTCTTCTGATTGTCAAGAGTAGACAGACTCCATCCCTCCAATTCATTTTAGTAGCCCACTACTCATAATCCTACTCTTCTTTGAGCCATTTATGAAAGAAAACCAGACATATGAAAGGGAAATACGTAGTAATCCCTAGAATTTGGCCCAAAGTGAAACAGAATAATCAAAGTACATATCATTGTCAAAATATTTCTATATTGCCTTTCAGTCTTAAATTTTGTCTCCTCCTACTAGTCATAGCTGAAAAAGCAAAATTTAAAAAAAGTATTTTTTTTTTACCTCCAGGGTTACAACTGCCCCTGTTCATAAATTTGCTGAATTTTTGACGACACTCATAACTTTTTAGATGACAGTAAGTTGGGAAGCTCCTTCTGACATTGGAACAAACTGAAGTGCCGTTTTTGGGGCACTGGTAAGGTATTTTACACTGACAGGTTCCTGCTACACACGTCTGCCAAGGCTGACAAAAAACTTTCTCACAAGATCGCTCTGTGTAATTGTTCTTCACACATTCCTCTATCAAGTAATTCTCTTGCTAGGAAAAAGAACAGATAACACACATTATGAAATCAATTCATTCCCTTAAGATTTTTAAATATATACTATGCAAGAACCTTAAAATATAGTGAGGAAAGTCTCTCAACCACAATTTAATTAAAATAAAAACTTACCACTTGTGCAAAAACATGATGTGACAGGTATAATATAAAGAAAAGAATTGGTCCTTGTTTCATGATGAAGAAAAATCTGCACACTCAGAACAGATTCTTGCTCTCAAATCCTCTTAGATGCCTCTGTTTAATTTTTAACTATAAACAAATATTGAAAATATAATGCTGAAATCAAGTCTCTCTCTCCTGGACTTTTGAAAAGGTTCTTCTACTCAGTTTCACTCTAAGTCCAAGAAAAGGCTGTTATAAAAAGTAATATAAAGAAAATGCCTAGTGGAAATGTACTATTTCGTGCTTCAAATCCAGCCTCAACACTTTCAGTTTTTCACAGAGCACTTCCTTAATGTGCCTCTGTAGAACAGTCTAATACATCAATCGTGATTGGCTGTTATTTGCATAATAAACAGTAAGTTTATTTATCAAGGTTATGTTTGGTCAGTTGCTCAAATCCTTGGAATAGAAAGGTGTGTTAGAAATGAGAGAAATGCAAGTAAGTTCTTCCTTATGTTGGAGCTGAAGAAATAATGCAGAATAGTACAAAAATACAAATCAAATGATGAAACCATGGAATATCAAGCAATTTGATTTGAGTGTCTAGGTTCCAAATAGCATCCACAATCATATCAGAGTCCAAGGCAAAGTATTGCTCAAAGTGCCCAATTTATTAAGAGAACCATGTTGGCATATTTGGGAAAACCCAAATCTGAAAGCTTCCTGGTTTGCTTCACCCAGTTGAAAGTTCAAGATCTTGCCCCCACACCTACAAGTCCATGACATGGTCCAATCTTCCACTCTAATGCTAGCAGTTCCACCCATCCAGTTCCAGTCAGGTGCAGAGGTGCAAAGACAAAGGATGACCTTGGCTTTTTAGAAAGAATTTTGTTATGGCTACATAGCATTTAACTCTATACCACCCCCCATCCCATTTTCCTACAATAGAAACGGCATAGTAGAATAATAGAAAGTGTGGCAGGCCAAAGATCCAAAAGGGAATATGGCTGCAGGCCTGACATAGAGATTGCAGCAGTATGCAGGATCATCAGTTAGATTATTATCTGCATTAAAATTAAATTAGTGTAGCACTATTTATATAAGATTGTTGATCACCCTATTAAAACCAGTGTTATAAGATTAATCTCATTTTTAGGCAGAATGTGAAAAGGAAGTGGAGAGAAATAGAAACATTGCTGTGTTTCTTTTTACACAGACATCCTCTTCTCTTAAGAGTATCATACTCTTATTTTACACCAATATACTCTTAAAAAGGGAAGATTGGCTTTTGTTGCCTTCTGTTGCAAAATTTAAAACAAATAGTCTAACAATGAATTTCCAGCAAATGTTGAGTAATAATTAACAAGATATTGGCCAGGAATTGCTTCAGGATGTTGGCACTAATAAAAGATCTCACCCATAAGGCATGTACATGCTCTCCCCTTGCACACCCATGCATGCACCCTTCCCCCTGGGCATGTATGTGCAACTCCCCTGCACTCCCCCATCCTCACAGGCATGCACCCCGCCCCTTCGCGTGTCCATTTTTGGCTTCCAGGTTGGTGCAGAAGGCTTTCCAGGCCCAAAACAAGATGCGGGAGGAGGGGGGGTGCACGCACCACCCACATTTTGAGCCTGGACGGGCTCCTGCACTAACTTGGAAGTTAAAATGGGGTGCAGGGGCACTGCCCAAATCTCCAAAATGCAATGTGATTGCCCCACACTCCCTGTTTTGGCCTTGGACGGCCTCCAGAACCAACCTGGAAGATAAAACGGGGCATGGGGGCACTACATGAGCTCCAAAAATGCAATGTGAGCACTCCCAGGCATGCGCCCCACCCCTTCCGCATGCACAGCAGTGATCCAAAGACCAGCTGGGAGGCATGAGCGAATGCGTGGTGGAGATGGGCTGGGGCGGTTGCTGGCCTTTCCACAAAGAGGGCTCAGTATCTCTTGTGTAGGTAACCCTAACCTTGTAGGTTCACCACCAAGGTGTATCTTTATTTATATTTGTAATATTGTTATATCACTAACGTGCATAGTTAGTGGATCTTAACACAAAATAAAGCTAATGAGAAACTTATTGCTTGTTGCATACATCATTTTTTATTTGAATATACAAAGAGAATACAAAGTCAGCAAGGTTTTAAAGCCATAAATGTACAATTTTATAAGTCACTAGAGCTCTTCTGGGGCATTATCGATATTGAAATACGCTTTTAAGTACTAGAGATTTTAACAGGCTTAAACTCTACTTTTATATATAGTAATATATTTACTTAGGAAGAAGTTTCAAATAATTCTACCATTTCCAATTTAGTATAATGGTTAAAGCATCAGGATAGAAACTGCCTTAGGCACAAGGCTACCTGGCCAATCTCGGACTAGTCAACTCTGCTTCAGCCCCTATGAAGAAGGAATGGCAAACCATTTCTGAAATCTTACTGAAATTGCAGGGACCAGGCAGCTGCCAAGAGTCAAGGCCAACTCAAAGCCACAAACAAGAAGGCAAAATTTCAAATTGTATAGGAACTTGTATAGTTAAATCAGTTAAGCTTCAAGTACTTAATCTTTGTTGAACTGAGCCACCAGTTTTCTAGTTGATCTTTGTTTTATTAATGCTGGTAAAAGAGAGAGAATATTTACATTCTAACAATCACACATTATATTTGGAAATGAGATTTATTCCAGTATGTTGAGCAATCCAATCAAAATAGAGTGCCACTTTTGTATAAACACCAGGATGTCCCTTTTCACCACAGTTTTCGCCCCAGCTCACAATACCCCAAAGATATCCCACATTGTTAGGGTCAAAGCAAACCAAAGGTCCTCCTGAATCACCTTTACAGGCATCTACAGAACCATCATCCGTTCCTGAAATAAGAAAAACAAAAAGAGTTCCCTGTGAACATTCTTTTTTTATATTTTACAGCAGAATTTCACATATTTTTGGTCATTGACTGAAAACATACTACTTACACATATGCAGTATATTATTTGTATGCTATGATTTTTAATCTAAAGCGCTTGTAATTCATTCGGTTAAACAATTGCTACCCCTCAGTTTATTATTTTACTTTATTGTATTATTTTTTGAGATTTACATCTTTTTTTATTTTTTTTGATTTTATTGAATTTATACCCCGCCCTTCTCCAAACGGACCCAGGGCGGCGCACAGGAATATTCAAAAACATACAAACATATAAAACATTTTTAAAAAAACTTATTCGACTAAAAAACCTGTGCTAAAACCGAATTAAAATCCCCATTTTAAAACTATCTATGAGTCAGAATTGGAGGCTACGCTAGGCCGGCTTGTCTTTCGTCCAGGAGTTCTAGGTATACACACAAGATTCCTTGTTCCTGTTTTTGCCGCAACCAACCATCCTGTGAGGTATTGAGAGATTGTGATTGAACTGATAGCAATTGATTCAATGTCAGCGTTAATCTTCTATGGCTGAGGTAAACCTGAACTTGATCACAAATCCCTAGTTCAATATGTGAACCTTTATTCTTTACTGGCTTTTGATACTGAATTAAAACAATGTCAATCTGGGCGGCTTCCGGTTCCGGCTCCAGCGGCGACGTGCGAGCCTTGGGCTCGCTCGCCGCTTTGTTGCCTTTTCTGCCCCCCCACGGGGGCGAGACACTCCGGTTACTGGAGGTCTCCCGTAGGGTCGGCTCGGAGGAGACGTTTCTCCTCACGGCGGTGGGGAGAGCGATCCCCTCCGCGACCTAGGTGAGGAGGAACATGCTGCGGGGGGTTCTCCCTTCGCCAACAGCTGTCGGCGCCATTCACTTTAATGTAGAGGGCTGAGCGGAGGAGATCGGAAGGCTCGCCGGGGCTTCAGCTGCAAGAGAGAGTGAGTTTTAAAAAGACTTTTTTTTCCCTTGCTGCCAGCCAGGCTGAACGGACTGGGAGGGGGATGTTTGTTTCCAAAAAACCCCCCTCGGACTTAAGCGGCACTTAAAAATGGCTTCTCTGGAAGAGAAAGCGGAAATCTTAAATCCGGACTGTCTCTAACAAGGGAAAGTGGTATGTGGCTACTTGCAACATTGTTTCTAGGTCGGGCTGGTTATAAAGAATTTATTTTTCTACTCTCTCCTCTGGGCTCTGAGATGGGCGGTGGAAAGTGGCTTCTCTCTGTCCCTGCCTGACTATTTTAATCATGGAAAATTCCCAGCGTCTCTTTACAAGTGGGACTCTCTCTGGATATTAATGAAGAATTTTTTTCTTGTTGGATTTGTGATTCCTTTCTGGATTACCTTCGTTATTATAACTATTGAGCTGGAAAATTGTCTCTCTCTTGGTTTCTGAATTTTACAACGTTCCAACCTTGATCTGAACTTTTGGCTCCCGGCTAGTCTCACCAGCCCCACCCTGAAAACGCCATTTTGGCTGGCACTGACTTTAACAGATAATCATGGCTCAAGAAACAGCACTGGCAAGTTTAGAACAACGGCTGGCTTCTCTTGAAACTGTTATACAAACTTTGGTAAACGAAATTCAGGCCCAGAGGGCTGAAAACATCAATTTCAAGAAGGAGCTATTGGATACCAGGAACCAGGTGCTGGAAAACACACAGAAGACTGAAGAATTGCAAGGGGGGTTGGTGGGGGTTAAGGGAGAGATTAAAAATGTTACTAAAGAGGTTGGGGAAATAGATGGGCATGTGTCTAGGATTGATATGGAAAGAATGACATATTTTTTGAGATTTCAGAACGTTCTAGAGGAATCTGGTGAATGCCTCCCTGATCTTATGAGCACAATTTTAGCAGACTATTTACAAAAACCTAAAGATGAGATCAGGGGGGACATTGACCTAGCTTATAGAATTAACTCAGCATATGCCAGGATAAATGAAGTGCCTAGAGAGATACATGTGAAATTTGTTAGAAGGTCAACCAGAGAGGAAATCCTGAGGGCGCAGAGAGAGAACCCTTTAATTTACCAACACAAAAAGGTCACTATCTTGAAGCAGATTCCTAGAAAGATTCGAGATGCAAGACGGAAATTTTCCTTCTTGTCTAAAACATTGTTTGATCATGGGATTTGGTTCAAGTGGGTGACACCCGAAGGGATGCTGGTGTTCTGGGAAGGAGGAAGAGTGAGGATTAAAACAGTTGTTGAGGCGGAAGCCTTTCTTAAAAAACATTCCTCTGCCCTGGGGGAAGATCCAGGGGGGACGGAGGGGGCCACGGCCCCGCCCGCTGGGGGCCAGGGAGGAGAAAAAGAAGATACAATAGCCAAGAGACTTAGATCGAAAAAATAACTTTGCCTTGATTTTTCTGAACAATTTTGTATAATATTTTCTGGATTTATTGTAAATGTCTGACAGCATGGAACTGAGAATTTAGGTATATGTACTTGCTTTTACCTTGTAGTGTTATGAAAAATGCTTTTTTTTTGTTATTTTTTTATTGTGTATTTTGAGGTCTCGGAAGGGCCGACGACTCTGACGTGAATGCTTTCAAAATTTCTTTGTATCCCTTACCCTACCCTATAGAAAAATGTAAAACCAATAAAACTTTTTCAATACAAAAAAAAAAAAAACAATGTCAATCTGGAAGAAAACCCAAAGTGCATAAAAACTTGTAGTCCCAGAGTTGGATGGATGAGGCTGATGAAATTTTTCCTCAAACAATGTTTAAATTACCTATCCATAATTGGTTTTTGATGGCTGGAAAGAAATGCATTCTAGATTGGGATCATATATTTAATATTGAGATTTTTGATCAAAGACCAACATTTGGTGGCCCATTCTATCTACCAGCTCAGGTAATGGTGTCAGAATAGAGGGAAGAATGATTCATTTCATGCTTACCGGCACATTCCATTCCTTTGAAGTATCGATTCTTGTAGATTTCTGAACAGTTATCCATTAGATAAATGTAACCCCACTTAAGGGTGTATTGCCTTGTAGATGCTAAAGAAGAAATGGGAAAGAGTCAGAAAAATCAATACCAAAGCTTAATTACCAGTAGGTTGTCAAATCTTTTTAAAATTGATTTAATTAATCCAATTCTTTTTGTGACAAATAATTAATTACATTTTTTAAAAAAAAATCATGTACGTCTTTTTTCAAAATGTATACAATGTAGGGCATTTTTTTCATCCAATTTAAGAATATTGCATTTTTATCCATTTTTTGCTCGTGGTGTCCGTCTTAAACAATGCAGTCTCAGCGACCCCCTTTCTCCCTGATGCAATAGTTAAATGCCCACATGGACTATTAAATGGAGCATGGGGGGGGGTGCTTCAGGGGTGAGCCAAGGCCTACCTCATCCCGTATTACCCCCTTTTCCACTCTTTCCAGCTTGGGGTCCCCACAACCCTTGGACCTACTTCCCCCCACACCACATCCCTGCAGACATTCCCTCTTTTCACCAGTTCGCTTCCTTTCACCTCTTCTCTGTCATCCATTGCACACTTATAATTTGAACATCTCCAGAGCTCTGGCACTTTCCACAGTTCTGTACAGGCTGCATTAGGAATGCAGAAGAGTATGGTCTGTCCCTGGGCCATGTGGCAGCCTCTGGGAAACGGAGCTGGACATTTTGACATGCCTGTAAAGAATTGTGGGAATGCTGAAAGTGGTGCTCTCTTCTGGGAGGCCGCCAAACATCTCAGTATATAAGTGGCCTGCCCTCTTTCCCCCTCATGAGTTCCGAAGATCTTCAGAAACAAAATGTGGGATGGACAGGCCAAAAAATGAAATGGGGGAAAGAGGCAGTGGAGTCGTTACAACATCGGTGCTGACGGTTGTAACAGCAAATGACCATGAGACGATATAGCAGCCATAGCTTCAAAATATGATCATAAGTAGCTTTTTGGGTGGTGTGCGTGTGTCTCTGTCATAACTTCAAAGAGTGGCCAGATGCTAAGTGAAGACTACCTTGTATCTCGCAAATTTTATTTATTTAGATTTATTTTATCTAACCATCCATTTTATATCAAACTCTGGATGATTCCCAACATTATCAATAAAAGGGCCCTCCATAGCTTTATGTCATCAAATGGAGCCTGGATAGCCACTGAAGTTTAGATAGGTGCTAGACTATGAGTATATTTGCTCCAAAGAAAACATTTTTATAATCTCCCCAAATAGTAAGCGTTAATTACCTTCATCAAGTCCCCAGCCAGATACTTTACACTGTTGACCGCCTTTGAACATGTATTGTGACCAGGGAACGCATGCTGGCACAGTATCGGTTGGGGAACACGGAGTCCCTGGATTTTTTGTTTTCATCTCCAGCAAAGCAATATCATTTTCATACGTTTTGGAGTTATAGTTCTCATGTATGATAATGTCTTTTAAATAATATGTTTCTATCCTGGTATTGTACTTGATTGAGTCTAACATCCCAGTCCAAATCCTATAAACATGAAGACGGCTCTTCCTAGCAAAAAGGGAAAAAAAAGGTGGGGGGAAGGGAAGAGAAATATTATTTAAGGCAGGGGTCCCCAACCTTTGCAACTTTAAGTCTGAAGGACTTCAGCTCCCAGACTTCTCCAGCCAGCAAAGCTGGCTGGAGAAAGTCTGGGAGCTGAAGTCCTTCAGACTTAAAGTTGCAAAGGTTGGGGACCCCTGGTTTAAGGTATAACTTGATAAGGAAATTCCCACGTAACACCGCTCCTGCGCGAGCTGCACTGGCTGCCTGTGGTCTTTCGGGTGCGCTTCAAGGTGCTGGTTACCATCTTCAAAGCGCTCCATGGCATGGGACCTAGTTATCTGCGGGATCGCATCCTACCCTATACATCCCTTCGGCCGATTCGCTCCCATAGAGAGGGGCTTCTCCGGGTGCCATCCACTAGGCAATGCCAGCGGGTGACGCCCAGGTGAAGGGCCTTCTCTGTGGCGGGTCCGACCCTCTGGAACGACCTACCCCCTGAACTTAGATCTATCCCGGACCTCCGCTCCTTCCGTCAGTAACTAAAAACCTACTTTTTCCAACAGGCCCGCCTGGCCTAACCTACCGTTTTTAGCCTTAGTTGTTTAGTAGACAAATTTTAATGGGGTAGTTATTAGCACAGGGTGTAATTTAATATAGTTTTAATGTATTTATGTATTTATTGTGATGTATTGTATTTTTATATTTGCCTGTGCACCGCCCCGAGTCCCTTTGGGGAGAGGGGGCGGTTAATAAGTCGAATAAATGATTGAATGAATGAATGAATGAATGAATGAATGAATGAAATAAATTTGGCTCCAATTAGATTTTGAGTTGATTAAGAAGCAAAGTATTTTATGTAATTATTTTCCACTTTTAGAGACATACTTTACCCAATTGATAGGAAGGCATATTCTTAATAAATATTACAGAAAATCCCCCACAATAGGAATACTTTGACGATATATGTAAAACTATATGTAAAACTGGTTTTTCATACTGTATATTAATGCAGCTAGAATTGTATTTGCGCAACAATGGAAAAATGATAAAATCCTGTCAGATGAGAGTTTAATTAAGAACATATTAGAATGCGCAGAAATGGACAGATTATCGCTCATTATTATGAATAAAGAAGAAACTGAATATTTCCTGACATGGGATGTATTTTATCAATGATTAGATAATAGAAACAGAATGTAGAAAGGAGGAGCTATAAAAAAAAGAGAGGAAATGTTAATGTGGAGAGAATTTGATGATGAAGATGTTTTGTACTATTGTAATTGTATTGATAGATAGTTATATTATTAATAGTATTTTTATGAATATTATAACAAATATTTGGATATTGAATGATTAAAACCCAGATATCAAACTGTTCAGTGGAAATGGAATATAAATAAAACAAATAAAACATGGAAAAAAAGGGAATACTTCGATAATAGTTTCAATTAGCCAAAGTTGTGGTGAGCTCCTTTTGCTGAATGTATTCCAGCAGAGGCTACATGGCCTTCTATTAGGAGTAATTAATTTGGATTCCTGAACTAAGCAGAGGAGTCAATGGTGTGAATATTTTATCCTTTTCAACTTCATGAATCTAGGATTTTATAGATATTTTTTAACGATATTTCCAACATTCATTAGAGAATTTATATTTAGTCACTTCTGAGGCACTACCAGAGCACTCAATGCTTAGGCCAGGAACCCTACACCACTTCAGACAAATGGTTATCCAGCACCTTCTTAAAAACTTCCAGTGTTGGGGCATTCATAACTTCTGGAGGCAACTTCTGTTCCACTGACTCTAATTGTTCTAACTGTCAGGAAATTTCTCCTCAGTTCTAAGTTGCTTCTCTCCTTGATTAGTTTCCATCCATTGCTTCTTGTTCTACGCTCATGTACTTTGGAGAATAGTTTGACTCCCTCTTCTTTGTGGCAACCTCTGAGATATCAGAACACTGCTATTGTGTCTCTCCTTGTCCTTCTTTTCATTAAACTAGGCATAACATAAATTATTGGGTTGTCATGGTTTCAATATAAGATTTTATCTGAATTTCCTGTTTTCCTTTAATTGTTGCTACAAGTCCCAATCAGCTTAATGTAAAAATTTAAGGAGTCATATCAATACAAAAGGTCTCCTACCGAACACAGTGTGCAGCGGTCAAAACCCAACATCCTCCAATGTACGTCCCACCACAGGTCACGGTTTGCCCTTCGCCTCTAATGGCCACTTGCCAGGGAAATTCAAGCTATTGAAAAGGGGGAAAGAGACCAAAGAAAATGTAGCTATCTGGATTATTATGGATACACTTTTAAAAACCAGAACAGATTTTGATAAAATGTACATATATACCTAGCAAGCTCTTACTGTTTCAGCCATTAGTGGATTTATTTAATTTACAAAGACAGCAAAATGTGTAGAATAAATAGCAATTGTTCAAATATTACAGAACGTCAATTTTACTTGTGCTGTCCTTTCTTAGAGAAAGAGAGAAGGGAGAAATAAGAAAGCAGGGACCTAAGGACTGAAACCTGACCTAACCTAAGGATAACAGGCAACCGTACTTTCTTGTTTTTTCTTTTGAAGACATTTTGCTTCTCATCCAAGAAGCTTCTTCAGCTCTGACAGAATAGTGGGGGATGGAGGGATTTATATTCCTTGCAGACAATTTAGAAGGACTCTCTAAAAGGACGCAAATTACCAGTTGTCTCCTGAAGAAAGTCAAAGTCAAAGATGATTCACACCCTGGTTGGTATCTCTTTGCCCTTCTACCCTCAGACAGAAGATATCAAAGTATAGCCAGCCGAACAAACAGGTTTAAAGATGGCTTCTATCCTTGGGCTGTGAGACTTTTAAATTCAACTGCAATCACTCCATGCACATGCTAGTTTTTTCTTTTTTTTCTTTTCCCTCTTTTTTTTTGTTTCTGTTATAATTTTGCACCAGTGAAGTTAAAACCAATTTCATTGTAATTGTAGTACAATGACAATAAAGATGATGATGATGATGATGATGATGAAGCACCTTTGGAACAACCATGACCTGGATGACTGAGAATCTCTAAGGACTTTTATAACATGAAAATTAACTTCTTATTATAGTCACCAGATTTTCTCATTTTGAATGATTATTAGATTACAGGTAGTCCTCAATTTATGAACACAACTGAGCCCAAAACTTCCCTTGATAAGAGAGACAGTATGTGAGTTTTTCCCCATTGTACAACTTTTCTTGCCGCAGTTGTTCAGTTAGTTCAATGGTTGTTAAGTGAATCTGGCTTCCCCGTTGACTTTGCTTGTAAAAAGGTTGCAAAAGGTGATCACATGACCCCAGGACACTGCAACCACCATAAAACATACCAGTTGCCAACCATACCAAATTTGATCATATAACCATGGGAATGCTGCAACAGTTATAAATGTGAAAAAGAGTCAGAAATCAGTTTTTTCATTGCCATGGTCACTAAAGGAATATTTGTAATGAGGACTACCAGCACTTGTATTGCAGAGGTAGCATTCAGCAGGTTCTGACCAATTCTGGAGAACCGGAAGCGGACATTTCAAGTAGTTCGGAGAACCGGTAAATACCACCCCATCTATTCTCTGTCTCCCGAGTCCCAGCTGATTGGGAGGGAATGGGAATTTTGCAGTAACCTTCTCCTGCCACGCCCAAGCCACACCATGCCCACCAAGCCACACCCACAGAACTGGTAGTAAACAATTTGAATCCCACCACTACTGTATCGCACCCAATTAATACACTATTTATGCATTCTTATGCAATGTTATTGTTTAACCAAACGCCACCTTTTACAATTACCGGTTGTGCAGTAAATCCACCAATGATTCTCTTCCGACGAGTAAATGTGTGATTTCTAATGCCACAGGATATTTCTGGAAGCAAAGTCTTTATCCTTTTTCTTTCTTTAAAAAAACAAATAAACAGTGTCATAATACGCTAAGGTTTTTTAATGCCGTTATTATTAAAATTTAATATTAGCTTTTTCTGTAAATTTTTTTTTTTACATTTCAGTTATTATCCCAGATGTCCACTGAAAATCAGTATGGTAAGATTCTAATTACAAGTGTAAAATTTGAGTTATGTTCAAAGCTGCTTTAAAAATGGATGGTATTTCAGTTTAGCAAATTTCTTTACACTCAACTAATGTATATAACCCTACTTGAACATTCTCACTTCCCCATAATTTACAAATGTGAAAAAAAGAGAAGATTATGAGATTTTATATTAATTTATCTACACATTTACCTTCATCCATGGACTCTATAACTTGAATTGATTCTTCTGCAAGAAAATAAAAAACATTACAATTAAGTTGAAAGTACTGTAAAAGAAATTTCCCTATATACATACATATACAAAATTGTTTTAATTGAATATACATAAATTGTTTAAATTGAACAATTACTTGTTAACATTAAACTGTCCCATTTATGTGACTTTCAAGGGCTTTCGGGTGTTTAATAATTAGTGTTCATCTCCATATGCACATAAAATCTGTTTTTAAAAAACCTAAAAGTAAAGTAGTGGATTAAGACTGCAGCAGAGTATCATTGGCTGCAGATTGTTGCTAGGATTGCAGTAGACTAGAGTTTCACATAATTAAATATCTCCTTGTGTAGAATATCAATACCTCCTTTGGGCCCCTATTGGTTTTTTCAGCATTACAAGTTCTTTGATTCTAAAATAGTTTCATCACATCCAGCCAAACTGCCTAAGAATCTTACGTGAACAGTAGAGTACAGTGGTACCTCGGTTCACGAACGCCTCTGTTCACGACCAATTCGGATTACGACCAAAAATTTCCCAAAAAATGTGCCCTGGTTCACAAACACCGTTTTGGTTCACGAACGGAAAAGTTCGTAAAAATACGCTCCGCTTCACGAACTCCGCCTCGCTTCACGAACTCCGCCTCGCTTCACGAACTCCGCCTCGCTTCACGAACTCCGCCCTCGCATCACAAACAGAAAAGTTCGTAAAAATGCTCGGATTCACGAACCCCGTTTCGCTTCACGAACCAGAGCCGCGGGCGACCAAAAAACAAGGTCAGAACGGATTAACCGGATTTACATTGAACCCTATGGGAAACTGTGCCTCGCTTCACGACCAATTCGGATCGCGAACAGAGTCAGTTCACGAATTAAGTTCGTGAACCGAGGTACCACTGTATATGGAGTTAATGTTTTTGCCTAGCTATTGATGTGTTCACCTTTAAAACACAGGAAACATAAATACAATCTCCCAATTTACCTTACAAAGTAGACAGTGAAAATACATAAAATTACACAGTGATGATATTAGTAAGATATTATCTTTACAGTCTATGTTTACTTTTTTCTGTGGCCAAATTTATCTTTGTTGCTTCCTTTTCTTACTTCTGTTTTTATTGAAGTAGAATAATAATTAACATTTAGGTGAAATTCTTATTATTTGTCTTTTAAATCTTATTTAACACCAAAGTATAGTGCCAAAATATCACTTTGAAAGGTAGGCAAAGAAAGTTATTGCACAATTAATATTCAGTATGTCACTAATACAGGGAGGTGGTAGCTCAGTGGCAAAGACACTGAGCTTATCGATCAGAAAGGTCAGAGGTTTGGCGGTTCAAATCCCTACCACCGAGTAACAGAGTGAGCTCCCATTACTTGTCCCAGCTTCTGACAACCTAGCCGTTTGAAAGCATGTAAAAAATGCAAGTAGAAAAATAGAAACGACCTTTGGTGGGAAGGTAACAGCATTCTGTGCACCTTTGACATTTAGTCATGCTGGCCACATGACCATGGAGACATCTTTGGGTAGTGCTGGCTCTTAGGCTTTGAAAGGGAAATGAGCACTGTCCCCTAGAGTCGGGAATGATTAGCACATATGTGCAAGGGAAACCTTTACCTTTACCTATGACACTAATAAAAAATAAACTGTATACATTAAAATTCATGGAGTTATATTCATGGTATAAAAATAATATAAACTTTGGAACTTAAAGCCAAAATCTCTACAGGCGTATTATTCATTGATGCTAAAATAATAATTCATTATTGCTATTATTTGCCATCCATATTTTTGCAGCCCTTGTTCAACTTCCTATTTTTACAATTATTGCATATGAAATTTATTTTATATGTCATTTTCAATATATCCACAGCTCCTTTTCAAATCAAGATTCCCAAGGACACAGATAGAACTTATTAAAATTATTCATTACCTTAGACAAAAAACCAGACAACAATCACTTTGTTTCCACCCCTTCTAAGTGGTTTCCAGCAAAAAGCTGAGATGATAAAGAGACAATCCCATTTAAGACTAGAGCAATAAATAGAGGAATAAAAACATACAAAGAATTTTACCTTCTTTAGTTCTTCCAGTTTTATTACCTAATGAAAATAAATGCAAATACAAATAAATAATTTAAAATGTAAAAGTGCCATTTTATACAAAATTACATATTCATACTATGACAAGCTGTGAAGCAGCTTGTTTCAACCAACTTGATAAAATTAGGCCCACAAAAATCACTTTAAAAAAAAGTGATTGTATTCATTCCAAGTAAAATCCCGTGTGAGTCATATTAAAATGAATACCAGTAATATACCAGCCTTCTGTGATCAGGTTTTTCCCAAACAAAGACATCTTTGTCAGGTTTTCTTGATCACTTCTGCATACTTTCAGCCACCAATGCTTTTGAGAAGTTAAGCAATTTGGACACAGAGAGCAAAAAAAAAAAAAAAATGCTTGTAGAAACCAGAGATTTGGAATTGCTAAACTATGAGATTTCTCTGGCCCATTTGCTTCATTACTGGTGACACCACTGACTTTCACCTGTGCCTTGTCCTTCCCTTGGGAGCTATTTGGAGGACAAGAGAGAGAAAGAGAGAGAGAAATACAGTAGGTAGGTAGGGAGAGAGAGCGCGTGTGTAGGTGGGTAGGTAGATAGGTAGAGGGATAGAGAGAGAGAGAAATACAGTAGATAGGTAGGTGTTTCTGCTGGCACAGCACTTGATTAAGGTAATTCTCATTAATCAGTTGGGTAGAGAAGAGCTTTCCAAAAGGGGGGGGGAGTTTTTGCACTCTGCAAACCTCCCAAAAATGGTCTCTTTTTTTGTGAAAACAGGCCCATTTTTTCCAAATAAAAGGCATGAATAGCCTTGGGGGGGGGGGGTTGCAGAGTGCTCCTGGGAGGGTGGGAAGGCCATTTTTCATGAAAACGGGCCCATTTTTTGTCAAACAAAGTGCACGCATAGCCTTATGAAGAGGCATATAGAATGCTGCTGGGGGGAGGGGCAAAAAAGGCACATTTCTGCCCTCCCCAGCCCCCAGGAGCTCTCTGAAAGCCTCCATAAGGCTCTGCACAGCCATTTTGATGAAGGGAAGGAGGCAAAAAAATGCTGTATTCGGTGTATAAGATGCACTCAGATTTTCAGTCTCTTTTTTGAGGAAAAATGGTGCATCTTATATTCTGAAAAATATGGTATATTGCCTAGTAGAGAATATGCATACATTGTTTGGGACTGAATGTTTTTATGAGCTTGTTTTATTCCTGCTGATATTTTGCAGAACAGATAATGAAACAGCGATAGAAAAACAACCAAGCTCAGAGAATACCAAGAATCCAACCATAATCCTGCCTTACCAATGACAAAATGTACTTTGACCTTTTCAGTTGGGAAAATGTAAGGTGGACCCTGCCAGTTTGTGGCATAAGCTTTTCCCATTGTGGAAAGGAATTCTTTGAAATCAGTTCAGCCGTTTTCACATTCCAGATCATACAAAGTTTTGAAATCAATTGACTCCATCCAGCCATTTCATCTGATTCCCTCTTTTTCCAGTGAGGGAAATGGGGATTAGATGAAACACATGACAAAGTAGGTGTTCCCCTTGCCCTTCTTCTAAGGCAGTGGTTCTCAACCTTCCCAATGCCGTGACCCTGTAATACAGTTCATCAAGTTGTGGTGACCCCCCAACCATAAAATTGGTGCCTCGGTTCCTAAGACTATCAAAAATATGCCTTTTCCAATGGTGACCCCTGTGAAAGGGTCGTTCGACCCCCAAAGAGGTCGCGACCCACAGGTTGAAAACCACTATTCTAAGGAAATGCATAAATCCAAGAAGGAAGGCTTCAAAGTGAAAGCCTTGCCCTTTGATCTCATTTAACTCTTCAACCAATCTAGTTTGACATCCCCGTTGTAAATCAGATTGATAATCAGATCATTTCCAGACTGTCATTAACATATTTTATGCTTATCATATTCTCCCAACTGGAATCCAGCTATTGAGCTGCGGTGGCACAGTGGTAGGAATGCAGTACTGCATTCTCTGCCGCACATGCATAGTGGGGGGGGGGCATATGCGGGAGACACACATGTGCATGCATGGGGGTGGAGTGCATGCATGGGGGGGTGCTTGCATTGCAGTTTGGGGCCTTGCGCAGCATCCTTGCGCCCTGTTTTGGGCCTGGAAAGGGGATGGGTGCATGCGCAGGGAAGAGCAGGTGGTTACACACACATGCATGGCGTGTGCAATGCATGGAGGTGGGGTGCAAAAGGGGGGGTTGCACACGCATTGCACTAGGGGAGAGGGGACGCGCTTTGACACGCGATGACAAAAAGGTTAGCCACGACTGCTCTATTGTGTGCTAGTTTTAAGTAGCAATAATAGTTGACTCTTACCTGATATCTGAAACTTATTGTGCTTACATCTATGGGGAAAATTACAGTTTTAACCTAGCCATAGATAATTTTAGAAAGCAATGCTTACAATTGCGTTCGTCTTCTCCTGTTAGGCAATCCAGTTCTTTATTACACACGTGGCTGCTTGGAATGCACACATCTGAGTTACAATGGAAAGCTTTCTTATTGCAGGCTATTGGAAAAGAAATATTATATGGGTTTCAGTTTTAGGTTTTATTAGTTTTTTATACCGCCTTACTCCTGAAGGACTCAGGGCGGTGTGCAGCCAAAGTAAAACAGATATCTAAAAGTTTAAAAAGATTTTTAAAAACATATTTAACAATTTGGCTTCAAAATTAAAAAAAACCAAACAAACCCCGATTAAAATTAATATAAATTCGTAATTTAAAATTCATTTTTATGCCAGCCCGGCTAGTGGGAAAAAAATGGTTTTGAGAGCATGACAGAAGGTGTGTAAGTCAGGGATAGTTCTTAATTCCAGGGGCAATTTGTTCCAGAGGACAGGTGCTCCCACAGAGAAGGCTCTCCTCCTGGGTGTCGCCAGTTGACATTGTTTAGCCGATGGCACCATGAGGAGACCCTCTCCATGGGAGCGTACTGGCCGGTGGGAGGCTCTTGGTGACAGAAGGTGATCTCGTAAGTACCCAGGTCCTAAGCCATGGAGCACTTTAAAGATACAGTAATCCCTCGTTTTCCGCGGTTAATGGGGACCGGAACTTTCCGCGAAAACCGGAAAACCGCGAAGTAGGATTCGCTAGGAAACTTGAGTTGAGGACATTGTTTAAAGCAAGCACTAGGGGGTGCTTGCCTCCTACCGATGCATTTTTTTTCTTTCTGTATTTTTAAAAAATCCGCGAAGCACTGAAGCCGCGAAACTTGAAGCCGCGGAAAACGAGGGATTACTGTAGTAACCAACACCTTGAATCTAATAAGTAAATGTTTCTTAAAAGTTATGCTAAGCACTGTGCAATAAATACATATGTTTATATAGAATAGATACATGTACAAAAGGAACATACCTCTGCAACACAATTCATCACTTGAATCACCACAGTCATTTATCCCATCACATGTTCTCATTAAACGGATGCATTTTCCGTTGACACAGCGGAATTCTCTGGCATTACAGACTGACATGTTGAATTAAAAAAAATAGTTTGTTAATCATGGTGTGGAATATAAAATAGCTAAATCGGATTATTCCAACATGTTGCCTTTAAAATGTGCTGGAATATAGATAGGTCCCACTATCTTCAGTTACAGGTAATCCTCGACAGTTTATTTAGTGACTGTTCAAAGTTACAACGGCATTGAAAAAAGTGACTCATGATCATTTTTCATGCAGCAACTCCATGATCATGTGATCAAACTTCACCCGCCTGGCAACTGACTCACTTAACAAAGTTCTCACTTAGCAACAAAAATTTGGGGCTCAATTTTGGTCGTAAGTCAAGGACAACCTGTATTAACATCTCTGGGAAGCATCAGTTGAATTTTAGGAGAGAACATTCTGAGAGCAAGAGCAGGTTGACAATGGAACCATCTAATGAGGAAGGTAGCAACTCCTCTTCCTGGAATGAATTTAAGTGAACGTGGAGAGAGATCTTTCAGGGATACTTTACTTTGGCTTGTAGGACAGAAGAGAAGATTGAACTCATTGACCATAATCAGCGGTGGGTTTCACATTTTGTTTCCACCGGTTCGCCACGCGCCCCTTCCATGCATACACCCAGCTTTATGCGCATGCACTTTGTTCATGCACGCATCTTCTGAGCATGCACCCAGGCTCAAAAACATGCCTAAATAGAACAGCAGAGAATCGGGACAGGTGGGCGGATGAGTGGGCCCACTCGCTATTTCTGCTACCAGTTTGGGCGAACAGGTCTGAACCAGCTGAATACCACCTCTGACCATAATGCCCTCTTCTAATCGAATCCATTAGGATTCAGTCACATCCACCCACAAAAACACCCTACTAAGTGGCTACTTAATGCTGATTGTCTCTTGACAGGAGGATAACTAAATCAAGGCAAGAGACTAAAAGAGAACATGCCTCCTTGGGACACTGAAAACCAGTATTTTGCATTCTATTTTATTGCAGACTACTTTTGTCTCTAACATCTAATTATAATATCAGAAATGGCTACTTATTTTATACTACATATTTTACCAACCTCTTTGTTCTGCACTGCATGTCACCTTAGCCAACTTCCCAGTGGTCAAACTCATTCTCCTTAAACCACACTCAGCCAGCCTGATCTCTGTCCCTCTGCAGGTTGCTTTCAGGCATTCGAGTGACTCCTGGTCTTGGTCTGGCTCAATAGCTTCTCTCCTGTCAGCTCCTCTGTACAATTCAGCAAAAAATAAATCAAATTAAATCAAACATATTCAAATGTGTATTTTAATTTCAGCATTCTGAAATTAGATGAATAACTTAGTTAACTAGCTTTTACTTTTCCATTTGACATACAATGCATGTATTATTGATCATTATTCATGATTTAGAGCATTTCTCTTAATTAAGATTATCTTATATTTCAGGATGGGTGAAAAGAACATTGGAAGCAAAGGTAATGTTTTCCTCAAAGTAAAATTACCATGAATTTAAGTCAAACCCCATCCCCAGCGGTAGACAGGAAAATGATATGCTCAGTGAAAAAGAGAAGGGGGAAGACGAGGAAGGAAGTTCAAAGGAAGAAATAGTGCACTGAGAAATGAAAAACAGAGAAAGAGAAGAATAGAGCTGGAAAAAGTTGGTGCACAAAAAGATAACTGTGAAAAGAAAGAAAGAAAGAATTACCTGTTTTGACATTAAGAACAACAAAGCAGCACCACCTTCAAAGCTCTCCATGGCATGGGACCTGGTTATCTGCAAGACCGTCTTCTACCTCATACCTCCCTTCGACCTGTCCGCTCTCACAGAGTGGGCCTCATCAGGGTGCCGTCTGCCGGACAACACAGGCTGGCGGCCCCCAGAGTGAAAGCCTTCTCTGTGGCAGCCCCTGCCCTCTGGAATGGCCTGCCGCCCGACCTTCGCACGATCACGGACCTGCGCCTCTTCCGCTGGGCTCTAAAAACATACCTCTTTCAAGAGGCCGGCCTGGCATGACTCTAAATTTTAATCTTATTTTAAATGGGTTTTAAATTGACAATTTTAGCACGGGCTCAACTTAATTTATTTTTAATATTCTGTATTTATTGCTTTTTACATTTTATTCCTTTCCTGTGCACCGCCCTGAGTCCCATTGGGAGATAGGTGCGGTATATAAATTTGATAAATAAATAAATAAGTAGCAGGGATATATGTGCTACCTTCCAAGTAAAAAAATGCAGCACAATTCTTGTTATTCTCTGAGTTTTGTTATTTCCTGGCAGGTATTTTATTACCCAACTAGGTAACATGATCAGTGCCATTGATGTTAGTAACTGGGTAATGGGATGTTTGCCAACAAATAATCAAGTTCATAGTGCACCAAACATTCTGTAATTCAGCAGTGAGCTATGGATATTCTCTTCCTTAGGAATTTATTTTTCAGTTGTGTTAATAATTTCTTCCATAAATCAGGAATAAAGAATCATTTCTTCCTCATTCATCTTCATTGTAATGAATTATTTGAAAAAAAATTATTGAATCAAATAAAGTCCGTTTTCACTGGTAGAGGATTGCAGGAGGCCATCACAGCCAAAAACGGAGCTTGGGAGCCCATTTTCTCTGGCAGAGTGCTTCAGCCACCACAGGCACCCATGAGTGGCGCTGAGCTGGCCACACCCACCCTGGTTCCCCAAGATCAACCATAACCCTGATGCAGCACTCAATGAAATCGAGTTTGACACCCCTGTATTAGAGAATCTTACCTAGCAAAACCAAGATGTCTGCAGATAACGTTGGCTTCATTGAAGGTTAATCCTTTCCCACATATGTATGATGTCTCTGAGTTGCTCCGTTCAACTTGAACAATTCCTTCTGAGCTTGAATTTGTTTGACTGAAGAGAACATTAAAACGATCTAGAAAACACACCAAAATCTATTAATATATCTGTTTCTGAACCTTACAAAAGATAGACATCAATTTTATAACTATAAACTGGCTATTCTACATCAGTAAGGCACAAATGCTTCAATAAAAGAACTTGTTATGTAAATATCTATAAAAATATACATTTGTCAAAAAAAAAAACCACTAGAATATTTTTTTAAAAAAATATGAGTTTAATAGAACTTTCTTCTGATTGTCAAGAGTAGACAGACTCCATCCCTCCAATTCATTTTAGTAGCCCACTACTCATAATCCTACTCTTCTTTGAGCCATTTATGAAAGAAAACCACATATGAAAGGGAAATACGTAGTAATCCCTAGAATTTGGCCCAAAGTGAAACAGAATAATCAAAGTACATATCATTGTCAAAATATTTCTATATTGCCTTTCAGTCTTAAATTTTGTCTCCTCCTACTAGTCATAGCTGAAAAAGCAAAATTAAAAAAAAAGAATTTTTTTTTTACCTCCAGGGTTACAACTGCCCCTGTTCATAAATTTGCTGAATTTTTGACGACACTCATAACTTTTTAGATGACAGTAAGTTGGGAAGCTCCTTCTGACATTGGAACAAACTGAAGTGCCGTTTTTGGGGCACTGGTAAGGTATTTTACACTGACAGGTTCCTGCTACACATGTCTGCCAAGGCTGACAAAAAACTTTCTCACAAGATCGCTCTGTGTAATTGTTCTTCACACATTCCTCTATCAAGTAATTCTCTTGCTAGGAAAAAGAACAGATAACACACATTATGAAATCAATTCATTCCCTTAAGATTTTTAAATATATACTATGCAAGAACCTTAAAATATAGTGAGGAAAGTCTCTCAACCACAATTTAATTAAAATAAAAACTTACCACTTGTGCAAAAACATGATGTGACAGGTATAATATAAAGAAAAGAACTGGTCCTTGTTTCATGATGAAGAAAAATCTGCACACTCAGAACAGATTCTTGCTCTCAAATCCTCTTAGATGCCTCTGTTTAATTTTTAACTATAAACAAATATTTAAAATATAATATGGAAATCAGTGTAAATCCCTCTCTACTGTGGTAGTTCCAGAATTCTTGACTCTTTTGAAAAGGTTCTTCTACTCAGTTTCACCCTAAGTCCAAGAAAAGGCTGTTATAAAAAGTAATACAAAGAAAATGCCTACTGCAAATGTACTATTTCGTGCTTAATCCTTCAAATCCAGCCTCAACACTTTCAGTTTTTCACAGAGCACTTCCTTAATGTGCCTCTGTAGAACAGTCTAATACATCAGTCGTGATTGGCTGTTATTTGCATAATAAACAGTAAGTTTATATCAAGGTTATGTTTGGTCAGTTGCTCAAATCCTTGGAATAGAAAGGTGTATTAGAAATGAGAGAAATGCAAGTAAGTTCTTCCTTATGTTATAGCTGAAGAAATAATGCAGAATTGTACTAAAATACAAATCAAATGATGAAACCATGGAATATCAAGCAATTTGATTAGAGATTGCAGGATCATCAAATTATTATTTTATTAAAATCAAATTAGTGCAGCATCAATAAGATGAATAAGATTGATGATCACCCTATTAAAACCAGTGTTATAAGATTAATTTTATTTTTAGGCAGAGTGTGAAAAGGAATTATTAGACAAAGATGAAAACATTTTATAACATTTAGAATTTTTAAGCAGAGGTAAAAAGAAAGTGGGGAGACATAGAAACAATGTTGTGTTTCTTTTTACACAGACTTCTAGTTTACTTTTATCTCTAGCTGAGAAAGGATAGATTGGCTTTTCTTGCCTTCTCGTATAACAAAGTCTAAAACAAATAACCTAACTGAAGGAGTATATGAATTAATATGAATCAATATTGGCTATTTGCTTTTCTTATGAAATGCTTACGTTACTACATAATTGTTACTGATTAAACCAATATTTGCTGTTTCCTTCTGATATGATATACTGCTAGAAATCATTTATTAAGAGTTAAGCTTTTATTTATTAAGAGTCTTCTGCTTATATTATTGTATACTGTCAGAAATTAGTTGTTTTCTAGATTTCAAATTGTAACCTTAATACCGGATGGCATTACTGAAAATGTTATCTCACTGCTGCCTCTCACTTCTATTCTTGGCTTCAAAGCTATGAACATTCTTGAAAACATAGAATCAATTGTTACATGAGAATATCAGGCCCCCATATATAAAGGAAACAAACTAGGGAGTTTTCCGGGCTCGTAAATCCTTAAAGCATTTTGTCTAAAAACAACTTGGCAAAGGGGGGCTGCCACCACACAAGGCTATAGGGGGGCTGCCACCTACACAAGGCTATAGGAATATTCCATAGATAAGTTAGACATAGACAGGAGCTTGAACAAAAGAACACTTTATAGATCACTTTGGTAACGACTCTTTGTCTCTGATTGGGTAAACTTTATTTCTATCTGCCTAAAATGTATATAATACTCTGAGCCACTCTTGCTTACATGCATTTGTTTGTATGTTTTGGACATAGTTTTGCCACCCAGCTTTTGCTATGGCTATAAATAAAAGCTGATATTTTTGCAAGCCTTGTCTGTCTCACTCTCTTTGGCATTTCAGTGGCTTTGGGAAAACTGCTGGAACCTTACATAACAATGAATTTCCCAGGAAATGTTGAGTAATAAGTAACAAAATATTGGCCAGGAATTGCTTCAGGATTCTGACACTAGTAAAAGACCTTTGATATACTTAATGTGTATGAAATATGATAAAATGAAACAACAAAATATCACATTGTCTCAAGTTTTTTAATATTAAAGTTGTCTATTGTTATTCCCTTCAGTTTTTCATCTATCAAAATATTGGTGTGCCAGTGGTGGGTTCTGAATCCCACTGCAACAGGTACAGTGCACCAGGGCCCAACATCCACCACATGAATGTACACAGCACGCGCACACATGCATCCTTACCTCCTGCGATGCTCCGCAATGCCTCTGTGGCATTCCTGCTGCTCGGCAGAGCGTTGCGCAGGCGCCGTATGCTCCGTGTGTGCGCGCAGAAGCGCCGCTCAAATACTGGTAAAGAGCATGGGCGAGCAGGTGGGCCCTGCAGAACACTGTACCAAAACGGTACCCGGTGGTCCTGGCAGGCACCGTGATGCCTGTACTGGGGCATACCAGTCGTAGCCCACCACTGGTGTGTACTTTGTCTAAAGGTTTTGCATTGCAAAAGAGAGAATCAATCAGTCCTTAAGGAATTTGACATTTTCCAGATACTTTGTAAAGCCAAAATTGAATAGCCACATCTTATTCCCACTATCGTCCGGTCCTCCCTCCCTCCCTCCCTCCCTCCCTTCCTTTTCTGTAACTTTGGATCCCATAGCTAGAGGCCCAGACCATGATCTTGTCCTATTATATGGTTTATTATGACTAACAATGGGGAAGGTTTGGGGTGTTTTTTTAAATGATTGCTTTATTAGTTTTTTTGAAATAAATATGTTTAAATCCAAGACTTCTCTAGTTCACAATATACTTATTTAGAAATCAGAGTCTCATGAATATACCCTTGTTTATGAGAAGTTTCAAATCAGACTGTAAACATTTTCAGACTATAGACATTTTCTTGCTGAGGAGTTCTGCATTCTACATTCTTCCCATGGTTCCTGGAAGTATTGTACAATATGTCATCATACACTATTAACTGGGATCTAAATGACAGGTTTGGCTGCATTCTGCCTTTTATAAATATTCCTGTGTCCAGAGTACTGAGATTTATATTTACACTAAACAATCTGTGCTCTGTTAGGCCATCTTTACTTAAACCGATCAATAGAATGACCACTGCAGGAGGGGAAGCTGTGGGAGAGGGAGCAATTTCTGACTTCCTGCTAGCTTTGGTTGCACAGATTGCTCTGGTATGTTCTCTGCACCCACACACTTTCCCTCAGGGGCTGCACTCATGTGGTCCCTCACATACCCTGTTCCAGGGGGTGGGGTGCAATCCTTTTGGACTGAAACCCACTTCAGAAAATAGACTATTATGCCAAAATAGGAGGAAATACATATTGATGATGACAACGGTCTTGGTGTCAGAACCGTAGCCCATCAATATAGAGAGGTATATTTTATATGTATCAGGATTTTCTCAAAGTGTTCTGTAATGGATATCTTCCCCACCTGTTTCATTCTTTACCTCTAATTCTTCTTTGAGGTTGGACTATAATTTAAAGAGGAAAGTAATGAGGAAAGTTAAGTAATGTAATTACTTTACAATTATATACAATCCCGGGACAAACTTTACAACTTCACCTTGGCAGGTGAAAAAAAAAGAGAAAATCAGCCTCAGAACAACAACTACCTGTAAATAGCTGATGTGAAACAGCTTTAGATGATGGATTAACTTTATATTTGCATATATCAAAGGTTTCTTACCAGTGGAAGTTTTAAAAAAGTGTTTATTTAGAATGGGCTGTAAATCATTAATGATACATTTTATGGTTACACTTGAAAACTATGGGCTAAACATGTTATCCTCCGTCCTTGAATGTATTTATTTCATTTAATTGCATCCCATCTTTATTACTTTTACAAACAACACAGGCTAGTGAATATAACCAACACACCTTCCCCCTCCTATTTTCTCCAGAATAGCAACCCTGTGAGGTGAGTTGGGCTGAGAAACAGTGACAGGTCTAAAGCCACCCAGCTGGCTAAGGTGGGACTCACTTGAACCATGCTCTCCTCCTTTCTAGCGTGATGCCTTAACCTCTAGACCAGGAGTCCCCAACCTCTGGCTTGCAGCCCACTACCTGGCTGTGGTCTGTTTGAAACCAGGGCGCTAGAGAAATGGGCAAGCTCTTGTGAGTGGAGGGCGCTTGAGCAGAGGGCACTTCCGCTAACGTGTGAAACTCCTTGCACGAGTGGAGGATTATTGCACTCATGCATTAATCTCTACTCACATAAGTGCAGAGTGCTTGCGCTTGCATGCAAACCTCCACTCACATAAGCAAGCAAAGGGCATGCGTGCATGCACCTGCCATTTACATGCTCACCCCCCATGTCAGGCCAGGTGCCAAGCTGGAAAGATTGGGGACTGCTGCACTAGATTAGACCAAAAATATGCTGGCCTTACTTGTGCTTGCCCAATAGTCCAGTCCTATTCAGCATTGATACACTGGGCAGAAAGTGATGCTGTCCATATAGTTTTAATAAGGGGAAAGTTAAGGAAATTAACAGATCTATCCTTTCTGGCTTCCAGGTAAAAAACCAAACAACCTACCAGATGCTATATTTAACATGTGGTTGCGTACAGTTGGACAAGCATAGACAGAATAACTGAGATGGGGGGTTTAGCTGTCTTTCAAATTGCCCAACTTATTTAACTGGCACTGCTTTCTTCCCTAACTGGGAGAACAGTAACAAAAGCTTGTGATGTTCTATCAGGAGAACGTGCCAGCTGGCAAAGCCCAGCTCTTCTTTTCAGTTTAAACTGAATTTAGGCATGAAACCAGAGCTTTCAGGGGAATACTAAGCCTCTTCAAAAAGAAAGTGTGTGTTTGTGTGTGTGTTGTGCATGTGTGCATGCGTGCATAGGCTACAGACTATTAGTCTACAATTAGTCTTCTTTTAAAAAAATATTTTAAAAAAATTATTATGACAGCCTTTATTTATTTCTCTTTAACTATGGGCTTCTAGATTATGATTCTGAACAAGTAGCATTTTATGAGGCAGTTGCATACAATAGATTTTGTGTTGTATTCTAAGCAAAAGGTTGGCGTTCGTTGCAAAAATTGACTTCTAGTATAAAGTAATCTTCATATGCCCATTCAGTGATTTTATAGGCAGATTTGTGAGCAACATTTTGAGGTTAGTATCTGCTTCTTTATCACAGATATTTGAGGAGGAGTCTGTTCAAGCATTTGCCTCACAAAGGAATTAAAAACATAACTTTGATTGATTAAGGTAAGACTGAAGTAATTAGTGAAGGATACCAGGTGATAAGAGATGCTGAATATGAATAGACCATTATTTGTATAAACACAAATGGATTTTGGGGGAATGGGGGTAGATAAGCATTTAAGAAAATATATACAGTGAAGGAGTTTATACAGCACAGATCACATGCTGGAAGAAATAAATAAAAATCAGAATGATAGTGATATCAAAGTGGGATTGAAATGAATGCTCACTATGTTAGTGTTAAATATTCTTTTAAAAAAGGAGAAAACAGAGTAATGATAAGACCGCAACATGTAATCAGATCCAGCTGTTCAAGTGAAACATATTTAGGTATACACAACACAGCACTGCATTCTACTAAGATTAGGATTTAAAACAGATACCTATAATTAGATTTGACATTTAAAAAACCCACACAATTATGATTACCAATGAATTATTGTCTATCCTGGAGTAAACTATCTGCATAAAAATAAATTGTACAGTAAAACCTAAAATATCAACAAGTTACAACTAAATTCAGGCACGACAAAAGGCTAACCGATGAAGAATGAAGTAGTTTATTCACATAAACCAGAAGTCAAGTCATTTATGTATCTTCAACTACTTTGAAAATTTCAATTTATTATGCAGAAGAAATTAGCATTTCTCAGATGCACCTTCAGCATGTAAAACAAGAAAAATGAGTCTTCTTTGACTATCATTATAGAAAGGTGTAAGAGTCCCAAAGGTGCTCTTCCCCCTCCCCCCTCCAGACGCCATTGGACTTTCTGGTTTTTCTTTGAAGACGTTTCGCTTCTCAGCCAATAAGCTTCTTCAGCTCTTCAGAAGAGAAATGAAACGTCTTCAAAAGAAAAACCAGAAAGTCCAGTTGCTTCTTGGGGGGGAAAAAAGCACCTTTAAAACAACCATGTCCTGGATGACTGAGAACCTCCATAGGTGTAAGAGGACGGATTCAACCGAACCATCACCGTAAAGGTAGATTCAACTACCCATGAGAGATATTAGCGGAGTTAGCAGTTGGGGTTGTGCATTTGCTCCAGCGTGAACCATGCCTTGTAGCTGGCTGCGAATTACTTGCATTACACACTGGAAAACATAATTGTAGTGAAGCGGAAACGTGATCATTGCTGGGCGGTGGGTTTTTTTGCAGAAGGGCTGGGATTGGTCAAAGTATCTGGCGCAGTTTGTTGAGATCATCAAACGTGAGCCGTGGCGTCGCTTTTGAGAAAGAGAGGCGGCCACGTGGGAAAGGGGAGAAGTTTCGGGTAGGTGGGGGCCGTCGCGGGGTTGGAGGGTGGGAGAGAGGTCTGTCTGGGAACGGGAGCTGCTTCTCCCGGAGTCTCCTTGGTGTCTTCGTAGATCAAAGTGTGTGTGTGTGTGTGTGTGTGTGTGTGTGTGTGTGTGTGTGTTTGACTGTGATGTATACACACGCATAAGATTGCTGTGTGTGTCTGTTTTGTTGAGAATGTATCGTCACTTTTGGGAGAGTAAATTATTGAATGAAAAGAGCACCGATCCTATAGACAGAGTTATACTTTAAAAAAATAATAATGTGTTTTTGCGTTTTCACTTCCAAAGTGGGAGTTCTTCACGAGCGACTTAAAAGACTTTTAGTCCCTAATTTGATTTGATCCAAGGCTGCGTATTTATTGAGCTTCATTGGCGTTTTGAAAAATGATTAAGAAAGAATAAGGCTCCAAGGTTCAGGAAATAGTTGTTCTCACACATACACACGGCACTATCTCAGCTGTCCGTTCTACCCATTTTCCGTTGGTTAGAGTACAAAATAACGTTGGAGGGGACTTTGGTGGTCTTCTAGTCCAACCCCTTGTCCCAGCAGGAGACCCTTTACCTTTCCGGATGAATGGCTGTCCAATCTCTTCCTAAAAATCTCCAGTGTTGGAGGACCCACAACATTTGAAGTCAAGGCTTTCCACTGATTAAACATTATCACTTGAAGCCTTGACTTCAAAGGCTTAAGGAAATTTCTCCTTAAGTCTAGGTTGGCTCTCTGATAAGTTTACATCACATTACTTCTTGTTTTGCCCTCAGGTGCTTTGGCGAATAAGTTGTCTTTGTGACAGCCTTAAAATATTGGAAGACTGCCATCATGTCACCTACCTACCTGTCCATCTCTTCGTTAGGTTAGGCATGCCCAGTTCCTGCAACCATTCATTGTATCTTTCGGCCTCCAGTCTCCTAATCATCTCTGTTGTACTTCTCTGCACTCTTTCCAGAATCTCAACATCTTTTTTTTGTGTTGTGGTGACCAGAACTGGAATATTCCAACACACTAGAAGAAACAATTCTCACAGCAGTCATTTGAAGTAGCATTTCAGGCCACTAAAAGAGGTGAGTGGACATTTTTTTGTATTCTTACTGACGTGTAAAAAGAGGATTTTTAAAAAAATGGATAAATATATTGCTAATAGTATTGTATCTTGTGCTTTTTATTTGCGTATTGAAACAATAGTACAAAACCCTTTATGGTAACTTAGATGTACAAGAGTCTAATTCATAAGAAAGAAGATATTTTGAAAGAGTTTATAGGTAATGAGAGGTGGAACAGATGTATCACTTTCTTGCAACAGATAATTCCCTCCAGGTGTTGGAAACAAAATCAAAACATTTATTATGGCCATTGATCAGAAATAGAAGCAAGATATGATGTCTTACTTTTACATATTAAGATTATCTTTTAGTTTAACATGACAATAAAGTTATGTTGTACTGATGAAGTCTGGCAAAAGGAAAAGTAAAATTTGATTTTGACTACCCTGAAAATTTTACTTTTAACCTTGTGAAGTGGACAGGCCTGACAAAAATGTTACTTAATACCAATATATTAGATATGCTAATTCATTGAAAATACATTGGTGTCACCTGATGTCTTATCTTATTCTATCCTAAAATGGTCAGCATAGGGAGGATTTTATAGGGGCGTAAAAAGAGCATATTTTCTATGATTGCTGTAAACCTGAAGTATTACTTATAGCAAAATTATTTCTTGCTTTGAAATGACTATATTATCTACCAGTTGCCTAAGATGTCTTACAAAGTTGATAATACCAGTTAATACATATAACTGGAAGTTCAGTTGATCTTTTACACTTGTTTCGCATATTGAACAGAAAGAAGACATGTCATTTCGAGGGAGAGGTGGAAATAGAGGTGGATATAATCGTGGTGGATTCAGCCGTGGTGGCGGTGGCGGTTTCAACAGAGGAGGAAGAGGTGGTGGAAGAGGTGGATTTGGACGTGGAGGAGGACGTGGTGGCTTTAATAGAGGCGGTTATGACCAAGGACCTCCAGAAAGTGTAGTTAGTAAGTATATCGAATACTAGAGAAATTGGAAGGAAAAAGAGAAACTAGTTAACTTGATTTCTTAATTCTTTTTCTTTGCAGTTGTTGGACAGTTTATGCATCCTTGTGAAGATGATATTGTTTGTAAATGTGTCACTGATGAAAACAGAGTACCTTATTTCAATGCACCAGTTTATTTAGAAAATAAAGAACAGATTGGGAAAGTGGATGAAATATTTGGGCAACTTAGAGACTTTGTATCCTTTGTGTACTTTTGAATGCATCTAAATAGTTAATTGGTTTATATAAAAGAAAAGATAAAAGATTCTAAAAGTTACATTCAGTTTCAGCTGTGCGTACCAACATATTCTGTCTATTAAGAGAAGATTAGCTGTTTTACATTTGGACATTTTGGTTTGACCAAACTTCTGGATTACTAAAAAAATTAAGATTTTTTTTAGTAATCCAGAAGTTTTCTTCAGGTTGATCTCAATTTCTGAAGACTTTATAGATATAGTTATTTATATTTCTGGAATAACAACGAAATTAGAATTCTAGTTGCCTCCTATCCAACCTGTGATTTAGACTGATCTCAGTTACCTGATTCAAAGGTGTTGACCTTTGCATTAATTAAGGGAATATATGTTGGATTTGCCAATTGTATTTCATATTGACATAGCTTTTCAGTTGGTATATAAGTTGGTATGCAGTTAGTATTTTGCTGGCTGTTTAGATTCTAGGTTTATTTTTTCTACCTATATCTTGCAAATTTGATATAACACAAACTGCAATATTTTCTTAAGAATCTAACTATTTAGTAAAGGAATCCTTTAGTCTTATATTCAGTTTTATTACTAGTTTTGTGTTTGTGTGTGAAAGAGACAGAGATGGAACATGTTTTTTATTTTAAACTGGTAAATCAAACCTTTTTGAATGTGTTTAATTTTTGGGAGTCTGTCCAGCATTTGGAATCTAATGCAAAATCTTAGCCTCATCTGGCCATTTTATATTATAAGAAATTACTTGCAGGCTAATGAACTTCTTGAAGAAAGTTAGTCTCTCTACCTTGCTTTGAGGATCTCCTTGTGTTTCTTTGAGAGACATAAGAAATGGAGGACTTCTCCCCTAAGCCTGTGCTATTGTCCTTTCATTTTAAAACAAAAACGTAGGGAGTGCTGTAATTGCAGCCTATTTTTATCTCCCTGTGTTATTGAACTCTAATGTCTATGATAGTTGAGAGATTTTAAAATGTGGCTCTTCAATATATCTAGAGGGTATCATGTTGGCTGCTAGTGTGTTGCTCCTGTGTTTCATAATATTTTTTTTAATGATCACTCCAAGGAGGTGACTTTTTTTTAAATTCAATATTTTTTTATTGTTTTAATACAAATTATAAATATTATAGGAACAAAGCATTTCCCGGGTCTTTCCTTTTACACCCTCTCATTTACATAGTCCACTTTATATCATAGTTTTGTTTTCACTTTCAACCAAATTATTCTTTTCTATTCTTTTCATCTTTATATATATTTTTCTTAGTACATAAACAATACCTTAAATGCCCCTTCACAGCTACATCAAATTTTCATTTCTTATTTTCTCCATTTATATATTTTACTATAAACAATGTATATCTTCTAATTTAATTTAAACATAAAGAGCATTTCTTTCAATTTTTCTACCATTAACAATATACTATAATTTCTTTATTTCTTAATTAATTACATCACAATAACAATCTTACTACTATTCTCTTTGGTCCACTAATGTAACTCTTTCCCCTTTTTTTCTCTTTTAACTATTTTCTTTTGGACTCTCAAAAATTTCAATTTTAATTCTTTTTCTTCTTTCTCCTAACTTCTTCTTTTTTCCTTTTCCTATTTTTGAGGTTATTGTATCTTTTCTTCAGACTATTTGACAAGACAAGACAAACTTGAACATTCAGACTAGACAAACTTGAACATTGGGCACTATCTAATAAAATGAAATTCAATTGTGAAAAAAGTAAGGTCCTACATATAGGCAAGAAAAACCAAATGCACAAGTACAGTATAGATGGTACCTTGCTCAATAGTAGCGACTGTGAGAGGGATCTTGGAATCCTAGTGGACAACCATTTAAATATGAGCCAGCAGTGTGCAGCAGCTGCCAAAAAAGCCAACACAGTTCTAGGCTGTATAAACAGAGGGATAGAATCTAGATCACGTGAAGTGTTAATGCCACTGTATGGTGCCTTGGTAAGGCCACACTTGGAATACTGCATACAGTTTTGGTCGCCACGACGTAGAAAAGACGTGGAGACTCTGGAAAGAGTGCAGAGAAGGGCAACCAAGATGATTAGGGGACTGGAGGCTAAAACATATGAAGAACGGTTGCAGGAACTGGGTATGTCTAGTTTGATGAAGAGAAGGACCAGGGGAGACATGATAGCAGTGTTCCGATATCTCAGAGGGTGCCACAAAGAAGAGGGAGTCAAACTATTCTCCAAGGCACCTGGGGGCAGGACAAGAAGCAATGGGTGGAAACTAATCAAGGAGAGAAGCAACTTAGAACTAAGGAGAAATTTCCTGACAGTAAGAACAATTAACCTCTGGAACAGCTTGCCTCCAGAAGTTGTGAATGCCCCAACCCTGGAAGTCTTTAAAAAGATGTTAGATAGCCATTTGTCTGAAATGGTATAAGGTTCCTGCCCACGCAGGGGGTTGGACTAGAAGACCTACAAGGTCCCTTCCAACTCTGCTATTGTATTGTATTGTATTATTTACTTTTATTGTTCTAGTAACTTTTCCAAGGGTTTTCCCTGTTCTCCCTTCCTTACTGTTTTGTGGGTTCTTTTTGGGGATCTCCCCCTTCGTCTGCTTTTTCTCTGTGATGGTAAATCCCAGTGAAATCTCCTATCTGCATTTTATTTTCAATTTTTCTTTCTTCCACGCTATCTTCTTGTACCTCATTTGTGCCCTCCTTCACCCCCTCTTCCCCTATTTCTTGTTCTGTATGTTCTTCCAAGGAGGTGACTTGTCATGAATGGGCTAAGAAAGTCTTTTGTAGATTTCTACCTATTGGATCATCATAAAATTTGAGGATTTACTTTTAAACTGATAAAAAGACATGAGCGATGAATCTTGATAAGAGTTTTCCTTAAGCCACTTTGAAAGTACTTTTCAGTTAAACTGTCAGAAAACATGAAAGCTTCATCTTTCAAAAAACTACAAAAGGTAAGTCCAGCTTATGTTCCCTTTATGTGATATGTAATATTGCTGCCCGTTAAATATTCATAAACATCTGTCTAAATTCTAAAATTGTATCTGAAACTTACATCCTACTTGCTACTTATCACATTGATGTATTAATTCTATTATTCTTGTGGTGTTTCTTTGTCATTGTGTATTTTATTGTTCTGTCGTGTTATTTTTGTTTATGTTCATTTTATTTAGTTTTTGGTTTATTAACTGCTGGTTCACTATGGGAATATCTATGGCAGGGGTCTGCAAAGTTGGCTCTTTGAAGACTGGTGGACTTCAACTCCCAGAATTCCCCAGCCAGCATAGCTGGCTGGGGAATTCTGGGAGTTGAAGTCCACCAGTCTTCAAAGAGCCAACTTTGCAGACCCCTGATCTATGGCATTGAACTAGGCACCAGAGTAGAATGGAAGAGACTGTCTCATCTTAGACACAAAGAAACTGAGCTAGTCATTCTCTCAGACCTAGGAAGGAGGCAATGGCAAACCACTTCCAAAATCTTCCAAGAAAACTGCAGAAACTGGTTTAGCCAGGTGCTAGGAGTCAACACTTGGGGAGAGGGGGCGGTCTAGAAATCCAATAAAATAAATAAAATAAATAAATAACACTGATTCAAAGGCACACACAGACACAGTCACATCCAGAGACACACAGGGACAAAGTAACTTACTACATTAATGCTACTAAAGATGGGCATTCTCTCATGCTCAGTGGTGCACTTTGGTGCTTGTTTTGATTCTCTTTGTCATTCTTGGATTCCCTGGGGCTAACGTCGGAGGGTTATCTCTGCAGTACTGCCGATCAGTAATCTTATGCTGTAATAATTGCAGCCCCTTGTTTTGCAGCCCTTGTTTTGCAGCAATATTTTTCAAAAGAAATAAAATCCCCTTCTAAAAGGAAAAGTTAAACATTTTGCAAAAAGGTGGGAAATTATTTGTCTCCCACTTGTCTCCCAGGAATGGATCTGTACCCTTTCCCCACCAAAAGCAAAACCAAAGGATTGCATCCTGTTTATTGTACTGTATTGTATTATCTTCTGATTTCTAAAGACAAATTCCTTGTGTGTCCAATCACAATTGGCCAATAAAGAGTTCTATTCTATTCTATTCTATTCTATTCTATTCTATTCTATTCTATTGTCTTTAATTAAGCATACTTGATGTGCACTCCAGCACTCTTGAAAGAAGTATGAGTTGATTTACTTGTGGCTAATTTATTGCATTTATCTCATTTAAGTCATGATTACTGGTAGTCCTTGACTTACAGCAGTTCATTTAGTGACTGTTCAAAGTTAGAGCGGCACTGAAAAAAGTGACTTACGACCAGTTTTCACACTTATGACCATTGCAGCACCCCCATGTCACATGATCAAAATTCAGATGCTTGGCAACTGTTTCATGTTTGTGACAGTTGTAGCGTCCCAGGATCTTGTGATCACCTTTTGGGACCTTCTGACAAACAAAGTCAACGAGGAAGCCAATTTCATTTAACGACCATGCTACTAACTTAACAAATGCAGTGATTCACTTAACATCCGAGACAAGGCAAGTCGTAAAATGAGGCAAACTCCCTTAACAAATGTTTCACTTAGCAACATACATTTTTTGGGCTCAATTGTGGTTGTAACTTGAGAACTACCTGTATTTTTTATTGGTTCAAGAAAACAGCAACATTTAAGCCAAAAGCAAAAACATGGCAAAGTCTAACGCTCATCTCCTCCTTCAGTTTTATATCGACCCAGCAAAATTGCTCCCCCTGCAGAGGTTTTTGCCAAGGCCGCCTGGGGAGAAAGGTGCCCCAAGAGGTGGGCGAGGAGGAAGAGGAGGGCGAGGCGGAGGTAGGTGGACTATTTCCGTGAAGGAGAATGGAGTAATTTGGAAGGAATTTATTCAGCAATGAACAGATGAGTCTGAATTTATTGTATTTTTATACCTATAAGATGCCCCCATGTATACCATGTCCCCATGTTTCATGTAGAGCAGGGGTCTCCAACCTTTGCAACTTTAAGTCTGAAGGACTTCAGCTCCCAGACTTCTCCAGCCAGCAAAGCTGGCTGGAGAAGTCTGGGAGCTGAAGTCCTTCAGACTTAAAGTTGCAAAGGTTGGAGACCCCTGATGTAAAGTAAGTAAGCACATTACAAGTCATCACTGTACAGAAGCCTTCTTATGCATGCCCACAGAGAGGGTTCTGTGTGCCATCTCTGGCACACGTGCCATAGGTTCGCCATCACGGTTCTAGTCTATAAAATTTTAACCAATTAATCGGACCTACATCTCGGACCTACATCTCTTCCGTCGGGCCCTGAAGACGCATTTATTCTGTGCTGCCGGCCTGTCGTAGTTTTAAAGGGATTTTAAAGCAATTTTAGCATGGGATTTTAAATATGTAGGCCAATTTATTTATTATTTTTAATATATTCTTTTTAGTTTTTGTATCACCTATTTTACTGTGGCTGTACACCGCCCTGAGTCCCAAAAGGAAGAAGGGCAGTATACAAATCAAATAAAACTAAACTAAACTAAACTAATGAATTGACCCTTCCACCTGGCACTTTTCACAGCACGAAGACATTATGAATTGTGGCTGCATTAATCAATCTCTGGGCTACTGCAGAACTTACTTGTATGGACAAAGTGCTACTTTCTAGGGCAAAGGTAGAGCTGGAGAGTAGAATAAAGAAAAGAATTCAGAAATTTTATGATTCAAATCTAAACTGAATGGATTAACAATTCCTTCAAGTTTTTTTGATATGCTATTCATTTTACAATTTGAAAGTGATTTTCAAGCTTACAAAATATGAAAGTCAAAGGATGCAGAGCAATATTGTAAAACCTCTTAAAACAGGGGTCTCCAACCTTTGCAACTTTAAGTCTGAAGGACTTCAGCTCCCAGAGAAGTCTGGGAGCTGAAGTCCTTTAGACTTAAAGTTGCAAAGGTTGGAGACCCCTGATGTAGAGTAAGTAAGCACATTACAAGTCATCACTGTACAGAAGCCTTCTTAATAGAGAGTGTAATACAAGAACAGGAAATGCATCACAGGAACTATAGAGATAAAACCTAGGCTGACAATGTGATACAGAAAACAACTACAATAGAGAGGAATGATAGAGCTGCATATAGGGTAGAGGCTCATCTGGCAGAGCTGGAGGACAGGGATGGACCACACCTTCTCCTCTCGGCCTCCTGTGTATAACATGCCCCTCCATTTTCAAGTAAATATTTTAAAGAAAAAATAGTGTTTATACACGGAAAAATACAGTACTGCATCCGAATCTTATTGTCTATAACATTGACCTCTCTACATAGTTTTAGGATGCTGAAAATGGTGGTAATGCAGCAGCCATAGCAAAAAGGAATAAACCCCATGTATCGGTTGTGTTAAATGCCATAATGGGAAGGGGAGTGGCGATTTCAGTTTCCTTCATAGGAAGACAAATCCTTGGTTAAATTGCCTGTTAATCCCAGTTCATCGTCCCAGTCACATTATTTGGATAGCCAGCAGGATAGTAAATGACAAGGAGTGCCTTACTTGCATGATGAGCTGGCCCATCCTAGGAACAGCTTAGTTCTTTTATAAAGAAAAAAAGGCAGTTGTATGCTTTAAAGACTGGTGCTGTTTCTTACAATGAGCTCCATTATCTATAAGCGCGGGTCATTACTATTTCTTATGAATGGTTTCTGCATACTTCTTTAACGGTTGAATTTATGGATCTGTTTCACTTAGGCTTCTGTTTTCTATGTGCTATTCTCACTCACTGGAAACTGTAAAAGTCTCATTTGACACACACACACATCCTTTTATTTGTTTGTAGGTGGCCGAGGTTTTGGAGGTGGCCGCGGTTTTGGAGGTGGTAGAGGTTTTGGAGGTGGCCGAGGTTTTGGAGGTGGTGGTGGATTCAGAGGAGGACGAGGCAGAGGTGGTGGCCGAGGATTTAGGGGTAAGTGTATTCATAACCTAATAATATTCATTGTTAGTATAATTTGTTGCTATTTGTTGTGGGCATATTCTGTATTATCCGTGCAATGTTTAGGCTCTACTTCTCAGATAATTAACGACCTTCAGACTTTAGAAGAAAATGTGGTACTTCTTGCAAAGTCATCAGAGCTTCCTTATCAATCATAGATGATTATTTTCCTAAATGGGAAATGTGAACACCAGGATCAAATGGCAAAATCTGAGAACATGTTGCACAAGTATTTAGGCATATATGTACAGTTTATATGAACAGTTATAATGCTTAAAGAACCCACCTGGCTAATTGGGAATGAATATGTGTCAATACATGTCAAAATACTACAAAACATTGTTATGATAGATAAAGGACATTAAGACAGTATAGAAAGGGGCTGTAGATGATTTAAAAAGCCAGGGATCAGAAATTCCCAGCATTTTGGCGCAGATCCAGCACTTTAAGAAGATCCAGTAATGCTGAATTTCCGCTCAGACCTCCCCTATCTAGTTTTTAACAGTGATGTGCAGTTAGGAAACTACTCATTTTTATATACTGTTGTTTAATAAGCTTTCTGTGGTGGAATGGGAGACATTCAGTGAGGGGACTATTGGCTGCCACTTTTGTGGGAAAATATTTCACTCTGGAAAGATTACAGCTGAATTTTATTAAAGGGATATCAAAATTAATCCATGCAGTTCTGAGGTAAAAAAAAAAATGCCACAGCCAAGGTTTACATCTTTTTAAGACTAGCTATGGAAAATCTAGGGACATGGTGGCTCAATGGTTAAGACAATGAGCTTGTCGAACTGAAAGGTCAGTGGTTCGAATCCCTAGTGCCACGTAACAGAGTGAAATCCTGTTACTTGTCCCAGCTTCTGCCAGCCTAGCAGTTCGAAAGTATGTAAAAAATGCAAGTAGAAAAATAGGGACCACCTTTGGTGGGAAGGTAACAGCGTTCTGTGTGCCTTTGGCATTTAGTCATACCGGCCACATGACCATGGAAACATCTTTGAACAGCGGTGGCTCTTCGGCTTTGAAACGGAGATGAGTTAGGAACGACTAGCGAGGGGAACCTTTTACCTTTATCTTATGGAAGATCTAATTTTTCGTGTTTTGTTTTCATATTAGGAAGAGGATACTGAGTGGAGCTGCTGGAAACAGGAAATTTATGGCATCATTAGTGAAATGTAAAGAGAAGACTTCTTATGAACTTGAATGCTACAAAATGGAAACCATTTTAAGCATACAGTTAGCTGAAGAAGTAAAGTGTTACCATGCCAAAAGCTCATAGAGTCTTTTAATATGAAACAGTTTTAAGAAGAAGTACAGATATCTGGCTTGCAATCTATGTCATTATTTGGAGACATTAAGTGGAAGGTTATTCTTACACTTTTTTTAAAGGGACTGTTTTTAATGTCAAGAATTTATCCCCATATATCATCAGTGAAACTAACAACTTTAAAATCTGTCTACTTTAAAATCTCAAATAAAAATCTTTTTGGATTTCTGGAAGTTGATTTTAAAATAGTAATTTATAGATCCACTCCAAATGTATTAAAAGATTTTAATGAGTTCCAATAGAAAACATATTTATCTCAGGATTGAACTGTGGAGTCCTTGGTGCTCTCTGAGTTGCTTGTTCATTTGCAGATGTTTTCATTACCCAGCTCGGTAACATTATCAGGTGATCAATGTATCAGTGTATCAATGATGTTATGTAGTGGGTGTTCTGACCCAGCCTTGGCAAGTAATGATAATCTGTTTACTTGTGAGTGAACACAAACTCCTTTTCAAACAGTAGGAAGTCTTTTATTCATGTGGATAAACAAAAAACCAAATGAAATTAGGTCCAATAGACGTGATTCTGGCCTAGAAATCCAGATTGCTTGCTGTATCCTAAAATTGAATGGTTGTCTGAAACAATCAGCCACTCCCAAACCCCTCCTATTTATTTCCCAGTCAGGGAGGGGCTGGCTAGCATCCACCTCTGCTTTTCCCTGAGAGCCAGCTTACTGTTTTCCTTTGCTCTCCCCTCTATTCCTCTCTGCGCATATGCACACCTGGGATGGGCCCAGGGGTGGGATACTACAGGTTCGGCCAGGTTCAGGAGAACCTATAGTTAACATGGCTGGTTCGGAGAATCTCCAAAACCCACCTCTGGCTGGCCCCTCCCCTCCCCTCCCACCACACCTCTCCAAAGAGTCTCCACACGGCTGGCTTTGGATGCCAGGTAAGTGCAGGGCCTGTGCAGAGGCTAGAAAAACAGGCCGCCTGGAACCCGTGGGAGGCAGTTTTCACCCTCCCAGAGGCTCAAGGAAAGCCTTTGGAGCCTGGGAAAAGTGCAGGAAGCCAACTAGGCCACACCCACCATGGCCACGCCCACCCAGAAACTGGACAGAGAACCCATTGCTGAAATTTTTGAAGCCCATCCCTGGATGGGCCCCATCTCTTCCTCCTCACTCAGATCCGGCCCCAAAGATGACTGTCTCTCCGCATGGGGCAGGATGGAAGACCCTGGATTTGCCTCCGTCTCTGATGCTGTTTCCTTATCAGAGCCTTCTAAAGGCTCCGAAGCTGGCCCAGGCTCTCTCTCCACCTTCTCGTCTGACTGCAGCTAGCTCTGCTGGCAGCCGACGGGCCACAACAGTTGGGAATAACGCAATGTCTCAGGCAAACAAATCAAACGCGGAGAGTACCAAGGATTCCAAAATCTTAATTAGGATTTGAAATATAATACTTTAGCATCTCTAGTTGCAGTGGCCAATAAAGTTTTACAGAATAATGCTTAAAGGTCTTAACTTCCATTTGTTTGATGCCGAATGTGAGATGAAGATGACTATCTTGTATTTAGCTCTCTGGTTTAAAATGTCAAAATGACAAAACATAAAAAAGTATCAGTATATGTGATATCTGATTATCTAGAAAAAGTTTATATAACAGGCTTTAAGAAAAACAGAAAATTAATTCACAACTTGATTGGCTGAACAAATTCTTCAGAGCCCCTTTTATGAACTGATTGAAACATATCTCCCAAGTTTTTTTTAATTAATTAAATTAAATTAAAGCAGCTGGGTTTCTGAAAGGATTAGTCCAGGGGTCCCCAATCTTTAAGGCACCAGGGACCGGTTTCATGTAAAAAAAATTCCGCGGACCGGTGGGAGCCTCCAGCGGGTGAGTTGAGTCACGTGGGCCGCACGCGCGTTTGGCAGTCATGTGGAGCCCAAGGCTCACTACGGCCCGGTTACTATCAAGCCACGGACCGGCACTGGTCCGTGGCCCATGGGTTGGGGACCCCTGGCTTACTCGATGCTTTTCTTGTTTCAGGTACATAAGATACTTTTGAGAGAGATTGCAAGTATTAGCTGTAGTTTCCTGAAGAAAGAATCTTCCAGACTACTTTTATGTTTCTATTCATGCTCTGCTATGCGAAATGTTCCTTGTCCTGTAACATTAGGAAATGTATAGTGTGCTGTCTGTATATATGAGTGGATCTCTGTGCACATAAGGTATCCCATGTGCATTTTATACTTACAGATTTTCTGAATTTTGAAAATAAATTATTTGTAAGAGTTTTGTATCATTCACTGTGAATGAAGCAACGGACATCCTTTCTGGGAAAGGAGAAAAAATAAAAGGTAAAGGTTCCCCTCGCACATATGTGCTAATTGTTCCCAACTCTAGGAGGCTCATCCGTTTCAAAGCCGAAGAGCCAGCGCTGTCCGAAGACGTTCTCCGTGGTCCTGTGGCCGGCATGACAAAATGCCGAAGGCGCATGGAACACTGTTACCTTCCCATTAAAGGTGGTCCCTATTTTTCTACTTGCATTTTTACATACTTTTGAACTGCTAGGCTGGCAGAAGCTGGGACAAATAATGGGAGCTCACTCTGTTATACGGTTCTAGGGATTTGATCTTCTGACCTTTCTGATCAACAAGCTCAGCATCTTAGCCACTGAGCCACCACATCTCTGAAAAATAATGCATATGCATTAATTGTCCCAAGTTTGATAGCTTTCAATTGTACTGCCCTAACTATATGAATAGTAATTATTGTAGGGGTAGTCTAACAAATTGATTTATTGGAATAGTAATTTAAATAAAGTTGTACATACTAAGTCAATAATTCCCAATGTGTTCAGCAAGGGTTTATTAGGATCTAGCATAATGTTTTGAAATATAGTCTGAACATCTTTTTTTCCTAGTAAAAATATCAAACAATTAATATTTTTACAGTGCATTGGTCAGACTGCAGCTTGGACTTGCCCAAAGTGAAAACCTCTAAAGGCTGCTTAAAATATTTTCTCTTACAATTTCCATGTCTTGTTCGTTGACACACAAACATATTTCTCGCTACAAAAGGAGAAAAATATAGGCGTATGAAACAGGACAAAAAGACACACGGCATGGATTTTATAAGAAGAATGGTTCTGAACTGAGTTTCTCTAGGATTCAGTATAAGAGTAAAAGGGGCGAGGAAAAAAGAAAAAAAGAGACTCAGAAATGGGAAGCTGCAAAGAGGGAAGCAGTGGTATGGCATAGGTTAAGTGTTGTTAGTCCCATCATTGGTTAGTAGAAGAACTCAAGCATTTTTTCCAAAAAGCAACTGGACTGTCTTGGTTTTTTTTTCCCTTTGGAAACATTTTGTTTCTCATCCAAGACGTTTGGATAATAAGCAAAACATTTTCTAAGAAAAAAGCCAAGAAAAAGCATCACCTGGATGACTGAGAATCTCCATAGACAATACAGCCACTCCCTCTACAACTTAATGTTGAACACAAGAAATGATTGGAGAATAGTGGGATTGGAATCGGGTACACAGTAATATCCATCTGGTTCAGTTCCAAGCCTGGAGAAAGACACTGGAAACATGGAGGGCTGATAGGAAAGATGGTTTAATGATGAAGCAGAACCACATGGGCTCTGGGCAGCTGACCACGTGGAGTTGAGAGTAAGGGATTTGTATACCTTCTCTAGGGCTTTGAACTTGAGCTTCCTGTTCGTCTGCAAGAGCATATATTCTATTGGCTGTTGTCATGGGTGGGATCCTACCGGTTTAACAACCAGTTTGCTGAGTGTGCACTCAAAAACTGGTTATAATCCAAGACCAATGCTGACATAGCTCATTACCACCAGTTTAAGTCCACTGCTTAAATCTGGAGTATTGTGTACAGTTCTGGTCACCATACCTTCAGAAGGATATTATGGAAATGGAAAAGGTGCAGAGGAGGGCAACCAGAATGATTAGGGGGCTGGAATACCTTCCTTACCATCTGAGGCTGCAACAGCTGGGCCTCTTCACTCTAGAATGACGGCGCCTGAGAGGTGACCTGATTGAAGTCTATAAAATCATGCATGGTGTGGACAAAGTAGAAAAGGAAAAACTGTTTTCCCTATCGCACAACACTAGAACTAGGGGGCACCCCATGAAACTTTTGGAAGCTAGACCTCAAACAAATAAGAGGAAGTACTTTTTCACCCAGAGGATCACTGGTCTATGGAACTCCCTGCCAGAAGAAGTGGTGACAGCTGTCAGCCTCGACACCTTTAAGAAAGGATTAGACGAGTTCGTGGAGAACAAGGGTATCCATGGCTATCATTATGGATGCCTAAGGACACCCTCCGGGTTGGAGAGACAGGCAGGATATTTCTCAATGCCATTTTCAGGGAATCATAAGCAGGTGAAGACATCTGCTTGAGAAGACCCTGAAGCAAATGGTGAGCCACTGTGTGAGACAGAATGCTGGACTGGATGGGCTGTGGCCTGTTCCCGCAAGGCTATTCTTATGTTCTTATGCCAAATGGGCTGTCAGATCTGCAAAATTCAAACACTAAGGACCCTGCAATATGATGGGGATAACACAAAGAATGTAAAAAATGTCATTGGGTAGAAAGTGTTTATCTTATGTATGTCATAGAGGAAAGTCCATCAATCCCTACAGGTTATGATAGAATGTTGGTTTAGTCATAGAGATAAGGAGTTACGTAGTTTTCATTTCCTGCTCGTTGGAAACAAAGCAGCTGGCTGTGTACTACTTTCACAAGGCTGTTCTTAACCCTCCCTCCCTCCCTCCCACCCACCCACAAATAAGGTGATTATGGATAGCTTGCTTGTGGGTTGCAGGCAGTACACCCCGGTACGGGCGTACTGGTGCCTGCTGGGAGCACTGGGTACCGTTCCAGTACGGTGCTCTGGAGGGCCAACCAAATCTGCCCTCTTTACCTGCATTTGAGCTCTTCGGCATTTCTGTGCATGCGCACGGAGTGTATGGCGCCTGCGCGATGCTCCACCAAGCAGCTGGAGTGTCACAGGCTTCATGGAGCATCGCAAGACGTGAGGATGCTTGTGTGCGCTGCACGTGTTTGCACACGTGCTGCACACATTCATGTGGACGCTGGGCCCCGTTGCAGCGTACCGGTTGCACCAGGATATGGAACCCACCACTGGCTTTCAGATAGTAAAAAAATAAATATAGTAACAACTACAATTTTAGATATATAAAACCTGAACCAAGGAATGGACAGCATTGCACAAGGCCTTCTTTCTTAAAGCAGCTTCAGAGAATGCTCTTCAATGATGTCTACAGCTTCTGAAAACTGCCCAAAAGCTCACACTCCTGTTCTTGTGTTACTTCCAGAAACTTCCTGAGAGTGTATTATTTTCACATGATCTCTGCAACTTCCAAAAATCACACGAAAAGGGTGTGCTTTTGAGAATAGCTATTAGGCATTGATGAATGCTGCTTTGTCACCTGCATATCATGTCATCTGCATGTCATGTCACCCTTGAAACGCTTGTCATAATTTCGCCATCACTGGTTTAGCATGTTGCATAAGTACAAAGTCGGTAATAACATCTGCTATATAAACTGGCTTGATTCACAATCCAAATGTTTGATAAAAGGAAAAAAAATAGATCCAGGAAACTATAGACCCATCAGCCTGACCTCAATACCAGGAAAGATTCTGGAAAAGATAATTAAGCAACAAATAAGTGAACACCTAGAAGCAAACAAAGTAATAGCCAAAAGCCAACATGGGTTTGTCAAAAACAGATCATGCCAGACTAATCTAATTGCATTCTTTGACAAAGTGACAAAATTAGTGGACCAGAGGAATGCTGTCGATATAATTTACTTGGACTTCAGTAAGGCATTTGATAAAGTAGACCATAACCTACTATTAGATAAAGTAGAAAAATGTGGGTTAGACAGCATCACCACCAAATGGATTCGCAACTGGCTGACCAACCGCACTCAACGTGTAGTCCTCAATGGAACTGCATCTACATGGAAGGAAGTATGCAGTGGAGTCCCCCAAGGCTCTGTTTTAGGCCCAGTACTTTTCAACATCTTCATCAATGATTTGGATGAGGGGATAAATGGGGAACTCATCAAATTTGCAGACGACACCAAGCTGGCAGAAATAGCCAACACTCTAGAACAGGGGTCCCCAACCTTTTTTGCATCAGGGACCGGTTTCATTTTAAAGAAAATTCCGCGGACCGGCCGGCGTAGAGGGGGAGCGGGGGGGGGGAGGGGGAACAGGCGGCGCATGCGCATGCGGGGGTAGGTGGGTTGGCTCACTTGCCCCTCTACGGTCCCCAATGGTGTGAGCAGCCACACCTGCGCTCTCCCACCCCCGGTGCGCGCTCAGCCCAGGGGGCTGCCCCGTCCCCCCTCCTCCTCCTCTCCAGCCCTGCGGCCCGGTTCCTATCAAGCCACGGACCGGCACCGATCCGCAGACCGGGGGTTGGGGACCCCTGCTCTAGAAGATAGGCTTAAGATACAGAAGGATCTTGACAAACTGGAACATTGGGCACTATCTAATAAAATGAAATTCAATTGTGAAAAAGGTAAGGTTCTACATTTAGGCAAGAAAAACAAAATGCACAGGTACAGTATAGGTGGTACCTTGCTCAATAGTAGCAACTGTGAGAGGGCTCTTGGAATCCTAGTGGACAACCATTTAAATATGAGCCAGCAGTGTGCAGCAGCTGCCAAAAAAGCCAACATAGTTCTAGGCTGCATAAACAGAGGGATAGAATCTAGATCACGTGAAGTGTTAATGCCACTGTATAGTGCCTTGGTAAGGCCACACTTGGAATACTGCATACAGTTTTGGTCGCCACGATGTAGAAAAGACGTGGAGACTCTGGAAAGAGTGCAGAGAAGAGCAACCAAGATGATTAGGGGACTGGAGACAAAAACATGAAGAACAGTTGCAGGAGCTGGGTATGTCTAGTTTGATGAAGAGAAGGACCAGGGGAGACATGATAGCAGTGTTCCGATATCACAGAGGGTGCCACAAAGAAGAGGGAGTCAAACTATTCTCCAAGGCACCTGGGGGCAGGACAAGAAGCAATGGGTGGAAACTAATCAAGGAGAGAAGCAACTTAGAACTAAGGAGAAATTTCCTGACAATTAGAACAATTAACCTCTGGAACAGCTTGCCTCCAGAAGTTGTGAATGCCCCAACCCTGGAAGTCTTTAAAAAGATGTTAGATAGCCATTTGTCTGAAATGGTATAAGGTTCCTGCCCACGCAGGGGGTTGGACTAGAAGACCTACAAGGTCCCTTCCAACTCTGCTATTGTATTGTATTGTATTGTATTGTATTGTATTGTATTCACGATCCAAATTTATGCAAGCCAGTTTATAGCAGATGTGTTAGAAATAGTTCAAGGTAGACTTCCAGTTTGCCGTGTGCATCTGCAATCTGTTCCTTGCCAACAGATAAAAAAAATACATTTTTGACAAAAACTGAGTTTATTTTCCTTCATGGCTTGCTATTAAAAGTGCTGAAAGTATTATGTTCATAAAACCCTAAAGACTGAAGTTCAAAATCTGGGTTCTCTGAAAATAGTAAATCTCTTCCCACAAGACACAAAAATCTTACTGAAAATAAAAGCAGCTCTGTATTGTTCTTTGTTTGACCTAACAAGCTTTTCCCTTCCAAAGGCTAGGAATGTAAGCCCCTTTGCTTTCTTTAATCAGAATCCTGTTGGGAGCCGTTCAAGAGAGCAGGACATTTGTGAGAAATTTTAGAAGATAACAATTCATCATAAAAGGATTGCAAGAGCTTCTTCTTTCTTTCAGAGTTTAGCACTTGAAGCTTCTTTCCAGTTTTCTTTGCTCTGCCACATTTTTGGAATTATCCTATTATGACCGTGGAAAGTAATAGTGAACTTCCATCAGCCTTTTCACAGAAGGAACACAACATTATTGCAGCATACTTGATCGCAGCAGGTATGACCAGTGAATGTATTTGATTAATAAAATATTGAGGCACCTTCATAAAAAAAATATCACTTCATTTTTTTACCAGTTTTAATTAAACATAAGGAGAGAAATATGAAGTGTGGAAAATGGATTTCTATTCTTTGGATTTGAAGGGAAAAGGTACTTTGGAATACCCAGAAATATGCAAATAACCTCTATGGGCAGCTTTTAAAACCAAGTATTTTTTTTCCAGGATAGAATTGCTTTAAGGCAGCAGTTCCCCCCCCCCAACCTTGTGGGCACTAGTAACTGGTTCCACGGAGAGGGTTTTTTCTGTGGACTGGAGGGGGGCATGGTTTCGTGCGTGGCCTGCACCCACCGGATGGGTCTTTGCTTGTTTGCATGGCCTGATGGCTGGCATGCCACGGACCAAGAGTGTGGACCCCTGCTTTAAGGCAGGGGTCCCCAACCCCTGGGCCGCAGACCGGTGCCGGTCCGTGGCTTGATAGTAACCGGGCCGGAGTGACCGCCGAACGCACGCACGGCCCACGTGACTCGAATCACCTCCCTATTTTTTTTTAACGTGAAACCGGTCCCTGGTGCCAAAAAGGTTGGGGACCCCTGCTTTAAGGCACTCCAGACAAATTCTACTTTTGCTCCCTAATACAGTCTGAAGACCTTTTTTTGCTTTCAAATCAAAAGTTCTTCACACTCTAATCTTTATAAGTCTTCTTTAGTCACTTGAAATCTGGGCAGAGTAGTACTTCAGGGATGGAAAAACCTGTTTTGACGGCAAAAGAATAAAGCTTGTATTCATGACAGCTCGGAACAAGGGCCTGGAATTCCCCTGCCTTTATGCTATTACCTGCAAGTAAGATAATATTCAACACTTTGTAGAGCAACTTCCTGACCTATTTTTAAACCCATTTAGCTGGATATTTGGCATAGTTGAGTTCCCTGGAACTTGCTTTGATGTAGACCAACTTAATACCGCACTAAATTAAATATATCAAGTAAAGTCAATATGTAAAAGAAGGAAATGCTGCATATGTTTGGGATTAATAAAATGTTGAGTATGGGAGCTTTTTCCCCTCAGAGAAACAAATTCAAAGAATAAATAGTAAGATCGTTGGCTTTCAATGTTAGGTATCTAATTCCCTTCCCTTCTTCCTGTCAAAATGCATCTTATTCATTAGCTGCATTTGTAGAACTGATTATTTCATAGACTATAGATTAGACATATTTTAAGCTAGTAAGTTATGCAAACCTAATTCTTACAGTTAGCTTATGATGCATTGGACAGTGTGAACCCATAAAATTGGGATGACTAAATGACTGCTATAAATACATCCTGTCTAATTTGTATTGTATTATCCCACATTGTGGTTTTGTGGTGTGATGGTGGTAGAAATGAAACTCTATCCTGTTCTTTGAGATGATAACAGTAAAATTTGTATTAAGCAACTAATCAGTAGTAACATTGTATTTATGAACAATAACTTGTTTTTTTATTTCCATAATGGGATCACAAAATATAAACACTTTGGTATTATATTGTCTAGTGGTTCTCAACTTGAGCAATTTTAAGATATGTGGATTTCAACTTCTAGAATTCCCCAGCAAGTATATAATGGATTTCTGCCCATGTTTGGTATTTTTTATTGACTTTTACCATCAAAATGGGGCTGGTGGTGAAATACTTAATTTACTCAAGCTCAAGCATGATGTAATTGGATTGCTTCACACATGATAAAACACCAATTACAATTAAAAATAATAATTATTGAGTTCATGAAACGTCACCAAGTCAAAGCCAAATAAATGCACTATGGATGCATTATGAGTTTAGTATTGTGTGTGAATTTAATCTGTTTTTAATTATTGGTGACTTTGAGTCTGTTTTAACTCCTGGTGACTACCTGGATTAGTCCCTGCAGTTTTCTTGGCAAGGTTTTTCAGAAATGGTTTGCCACTGCCTTCTTCCTAGGGCTGAAGGAAGCTGGCTTTGTGCCTAAGGAGAGATAAAAATTCACAGTCTCATTCTGAAAACTGCTTAGAGAGGGCTAGAAAGCACTGTGAAGAAGTATATAAGTCTAAGTGCTATTGCTATTATGCCAACCTGGCACAAAATTAATATTTAATTAGGTTTTTTTAAAGGATTAGAATGATATGATGATGATGAGCTTAGTTTCTTTGTAAATGATGTGGTATGAAACTCAGATTAGGTCTTCTAAGACTAAAATTTCTAAAGTTTACTCCCCATTTTTTATCTTTTGACAGGAGTCATAAGTCTTCTCAGTAATATTGTTGTTTTAAGCATCTTCATTAAATTTAAGGAACTTCGAACACCAAGCAATACTATTATTATTCACCTGGCTTTTACAGATATTGGAGTGAGTAGTATTGGCTATCCCATGTCTGCGGCTTCAGATCTGCACGGAAGCTGGAAGTTTGGCTACCTGGGTTGCCAGGTACTTGAGTATTAAAACAAAGGACTGAATTATACATATTGTATGTAGCCCTGTTCAAATCAGTGTTCAGAAACAGATAACAAAATAGACTGTGTTAAATGTTTCTACAATTTCTTTTTAGCCTGAAGAGTTGAACAAAATATCTCTTTCCACTGGTGCATTTGTGGCAAAAACACACTTCTGTGAATTATTACTAAGTATCTGTGAGCTTTGGTGCTGGAAGGAAATCATTACAAAAAGACAAGCATATCCAAAGAAAAGATTAAATTGTTGAAAATGTATCTCTTGTTCCATAAAGTAAACAGGCAAACTATTTTCATAAAAGGATTGTGTAGGTGAACTGACAAATTATATTATTAATTAGAACTTATATTAATTTATTTGAGTGATTGGGAGTTTTTTGAGAGAGAGAGATACATATAGAAGCAGATAATATTTCATCTTCTGGGAAAGGGGGATTGTTTGTTAATATAACACAACAAGCACCTTGCATGCTGTTAAATTCTTGGCATCTCCTCTTAAAAGAACTGACTAATGGGAAATATCAAATCAAAAAACAAAACTAGATGGAGTAACTATCTAATCTTAATCACAATTGTGTTCTGCTTTAGAAGGAGTCAATTAATATACTGCATCCCAACCAATGTGCCAATGTTCCACTTTGATTCAATTTAAAAAAGTCTAGGAATATAGAATTATTACATTAAAAAATAGCATTGCTATTAGCTCTATTTCTACAATACTTTATCCCAGAGATATTGCTGGCTGGGAACTCTTGAAGTTACAGTCGCCAAGTTTCAAGAAGTGATCTTATTTTTTCATATGTTATAAACTTGTTATTATTTCGCTTTTAAAAGTCTACCCATACTACTTTTTTAGTAGCTGAAAAGGAGTGTGCAAAATGTATCCTATTTGCCACTAGATGGCTGTCTTGAGTAGCACTATAAAAAGTCTTGTTTCTATTTCTTCCTTGACATTTATCAGGAACAGTTGATTGTGACAACCTCATGGAGAAACAGCATGATTTAAAGACAGAATATATGATTTGTATTTCAGTGATCCTGAATGAAAGCCCAGTAGCTCCTGTTAAAAAGATGTGAGCTTAGATTATAGGAAAGGCCCAGGGGTGGGCTTCAAAAATTTTAGCAATGGGTTCTCTGTTCAGTTGCTGGGTGGGTGTGGCCATGGTGGGCATGGCCTAGTTGGTGTCCTGCACCATGGACCTCCTGCACTTGAGGAGGCTTTCCTTGAGCCTCCGGGAGGGCGAAAATGGGCTCCCCTGGACTTTGGAAGCTGGAAATGGACTTCTGGAACTTCTGGGAGGCCTGTTTTTCACCCTCCCCGGAAGGCCTGGAGGCTTTCCAAAACGGGCTGCGTGGAGACCCCTGGGAGGGGTGGGGTAGGATGGATGGGGCCAGCCAGGAGTCGGATTTGCGGGTTTCCTGAACTGGGTAGATCCTTAGCTAGAGGATCACCTGAACCCATGTGAATCTGCAGCAGCTGGCAGTTAGCTCCCTTTTGCAATTCCAGATGCTGATTATTATCATTTATGCTATAGATTCTATAGAGTCCTTCATAACATTGGGTCAGGTTGTCTGAGCGACTGCCTATCTCCCATAGTTTTTGTCTAGCCAGTAAGTTCAGACCAGGTTGTATTTTGGGTCCAATTGATTAAGCAGTGCTATCTATCAGGATCCAGAAATTGTGCCCTCTGTGTTGGCACATACCTCTGGAATAATATCCATTGTAGATGAGTTTGGCTTTTATCCATAGGATGTTCTGGAAACTTTAAAAAAGTGACTGTTTTCCCAGGCCTTGTGATAGATCTTTTGGGGAGCTTTATTTGCTATACGTTTAGTTATTAGGAATGTATTTATCTAGACACATGGAATTTTCTTTTTTTATTATTATTTTCATTATTTCCCATTTTTACTCTTCTGCAGTCAGCCTCCAAATTTCATAAAATAATAAAAAATAAGTAAGCAGAATAAGTCTTTATTAAGCTTACTAATTAGCTGAAAATTATAATGGGACATTAAACAAATGGATCTTCATGTAGATATCTGTGTAAATAATGCTTCATTGATAAGAGCCGTGGTTAGAGTGCGGTACTGCAGCCTACTTCTGCTGTCTGCCAGCTGCCTGTAATTTGGCAGTTCAAATCTCACCAGGCTCAAGGTTGATTCAATCTTCCATCCTTCCGAGGTGGGTAAATGAGGGCCCAGATTGTGGGGGGTAATATGCTGACATTGTAAACTGCTTAGAGTGAGCTGTAAAGTACTGTGAAGCGGTATATATGTCTAGGTGTTATTGCTATTGCTAATAGTAAAAGAAAGGCCTAATTTCAGACCTTTGAAAGCAACCAATAGTATTTTAAAACATTTAAAACCATGTATTCTTTCTTAAATTCTAGATTTACGCTGCTTTAAATATCTTCTTTGGAATGGCAAGCATTGGTTTGCTTACTGTTGTTGCCATAGATCGTTACTTGACCATCTGCAAGCCTCAAATAGGTAAGATGCTCAGTAGACTGCAATAAAGGCATACCGTTTTTCAGTATAGATTTTGGTGATTTATTTTGTGGGAAATCCCACATTTTGTACTCTACATCATTTGAATTTTGCATATAGAGTTGTTCAGTTTTGTTGTAAAGTATAAATCTCCTTCATATTGAGCAGTCAACCTGGTCCCTACCGCCCACTAGTGGGCATTCCAGCTTTCATGTTGGGCGGTAGGGGTTTTGTCTGATACTGAAGCACTTTCCTTTTTTAAATTTAATTGACTTCCCTACTTTATAAATCACCATTACTGTGGAACCGGTGGGCGGTTAGAAATTTTTACTACTAACAGAGATACAAAATAAGGCATTAACATCTACCCTCAACTTTTTACTTTTTCATAATAACAGAAACTAGCCTTTTCTATAACAACAAATCTATCTAATCAGTAAAACCCAAAATCAAGGTTTCATTTTTTTCCACCTCAAGCACAAAGTCCAGAAGTGGTTTCCAAGTAGAAATAAAGGTATTTTTTAATTTAATCCAGGGATGTCCAAACTTGGGAACTTTAAGACTTGTGGACTTCAATTCCCAGAATTCCCCAGCCAGCTATGCTGGCTGGGGAATTCTAGGAGTTGAAGTCCACAAGTCTTAAAGTTCCCAAGTTTGGACATCCCTGATTTAATCAAAACAGTCAATTTAGCCTTCTCTGATAACTTCATCAGTTTTGCAGCCATTCATCCATTGTGAGGAATCCTAACCCTAACTGCCCACACTCTTAATTGTGTGAATGACTGAAGACAGAGCAAAAAGTCAGAATGCATACCAAATTGGAAGTGTCAGAAGGAAAACAAGTATGGAATTGAGATCTCATTAGCTAGTTTTATACAGTAAGAACTGACCAGGGAAGCTGGTTCTGTAAATACAGAAATTTACAGAAAATTCTGTAAATTTTCAGTGTCTGAAAATATCTCAATACTGTATTGCCAAGATCCCTGAAGCACCTGACCTAAATTCTTCCCATTGATAAATGGGAAGCTCTGATAACATGCTTCATACCATTAAGAAGCCAAGCACTGTAATCTTTGGCCATTTTAGAAGATTAAAATGAGGCATGAAGGCAGCCAACAGATATGTTTGGAAGTGTGCTCACCTTTTCAGCTGGAAATAAAGGTTGAAGAAGATTTGTTCTGCACAGGCAGAAATTAGCTGGGAATATATTTATCCATTTACCTTTTCAAAAATACGGGTTTTGTAAATACTAAGCAAAATGTAACCATTGCAATCATACTGTGAGAGAGCCTATTATGAATAGGTCAAATGCACCAAAAAAATTAGACACCTGTAGTTTACGATGGCCTGGAATCCGACTGTAAAGCTCAAGAGGTTTGAGCTTTATGATTGTTCTGATATCTTTTTATACTTAGTTTAGGCCAGGGGGTGGGTTGCTGCCGGCATTATTGCCAGTTTGGCGCACAAAATTTTTTGCACCTAAAAAGGTCTGCGCATGCACACATTAGAAAAGGGAAAAAAAATACATTTTTGCAATGAAGATCATTCTGCGCATGCGCAGAACCTAAAATCAAGATGATGCCGCCACGGTTTAGGGGGTGTGGCAGGCCGAGTTACTATCTATTCAGCTGAACCGGGCCGAACCGGTAGGAACCCACCTCTGCTTTAGGCATATGATGAAGTAATTTTGCTAAACTTACACCCTAGTTTAGTCAATGTTTAGTTGGAAGACAATCCAGCAATTATTTATTAAGTATAGCATATAGAAAATGTGTTAATTTTAGTATTGAAGGCACAGTTATAGGTTAGGAAAGCCTTGTTTATTCTGTTATCTCTAGACATGATGGGCTGCAACTACCCTAACATCAAGTTAACAAATGGGTATGATTGTTGTTTTTTTAATTTAAACTATCTGGAGGGTACTAAGTTGAAAAAAGATTCTTTGAGGTTATACTTAGGAACTTTCTATATTTTTTAATCAATGATTGTAAATATGTGAGTATGAACATATATCATATCATGTCATCATATCATATTGTATCATATTTATACACATACATAATATATAATTTTCAATGAGGGAAGTTTGTGCTTAGACATTGTATGGATATGAATTTAATATTTTAATAATGATTATATTTGATTTGTGTATTTATAAAATTTTCATTGTAACTTTTGTACTCTTTGGTATCAAATAGAAAAGTACAAATGATAGGAAAGAATAAATTGTGGTGATGTTGTGGTTTGCCAACAGGTAACAGACTAACTACTCACAACTATATTGCCCTGATTTTTGCTGCCTGGACCAATGCAGTCTTTTGGGCCTCGATGCCCGTGGTAGGATGGGCAAGCTATGCTCCAGATCCAACTGGAGCTACCTGCACCATAAACTGGAGAGAAAATGACACGTATGTTCTTTTTTATGGTGAAGTAGAACATTCACGATGATAATTTTGCCCTGTTAGAATCTCACCGAAGCCTTAAAACCTTAAAACTCTGAATAAGCATTGAACAATTTGGAAGGGAACAGCTATCTTACAAATCACTAAGGGAGAAAATTTCATGCATAGTGTTTAAATGTGATACAGTGATCCCTCGTTTTTCGCGGCTTCGTATTTCGCGGCTTCAGTGCTTCGCGGAATACAGAATAGAAAAAAAATGCATCGGTAGGAGGCAAGCGCCCCCTAGTGGACATTTAAACGATGACCACCAACTCAAGTTTCCGGTGCGAATCCTACTTCGTGGTTTTTCAGTTTTCGCGGAATGTTCCGGTCCCCATTAACTGCGAAAAACGAGGGATTACTGTACATCTAGGACACTATTCAATCTGGATCCATGTATTGTTTTCTGATGAATAATTAATGACATTGTACTTATTTTAGTATTAGCCTTTTATTTATGTCTTAAAGAAGAGAATATTTATTTAGGCTGGAAACAAAGGCCAACATAATTAGCTTAAGTCTTGTCAAGGCTCAATGGAAAGGGCCAATGGATAAGCAGAAGCCATTTTTAAAAAAACATAGGGTCCTTAACAGGTGTGAACTTTTGGGTAGGCCTTGCCTTCAAAGACAGTTGTGTTAGACATGAATGTAGGCTTAGCAGGGGTAAATAGGTAGTGTCAAATGATATAAGGTAGAACTTGCATTGTGATCTCTCAATGCATGCTTCATTATTTTGGAGTAATTGTGGCTGGGAATGGACACTTCTGAATCTTGCATATAATAACCTGGGAGCAAGCCCAAAGATAGAATTTCTACAGAATTAGTACTGGATTACTTCTTAAACCACTCCAACAAATTGCTAGGTGTAGAATATTAACTATCAAACAATTCAACTATTTTAAGTTCCACATAATTTTAGAATACCCTCAGATAATTGTGTCAATACTATCAATAAAAAAAGAAAGGTTTTTCAGTTATCTGTTTGGTCTTTTTTCACTTTCAGATCCTTTGTTTCTTACACTATGTCAGTAATTGCTGTTAATTTTGTCGTCCCCTTATCCGTCATGTTTTACTGTTATTACAATATTTCTGAAACTTTGAAGCGATATGCCAGGAACACTTATATAGAAAGCATCGAGGTAGATTGGTCGGATCAAGTTGATGTTACAAAGGTAAGGTCATGATGTGAGAATACCTTTTTGCTTTTCCAAAATGGTAGGAGTTAACCCTAAATTCTATACTTAAAAAGACAGAGGAAAAATTGGAAGAAAGGATTTGAAAGTTTATTTTCCCCACACTTGCATGGAGAAACAATTCAGGGCCAGACAGAGCTTTTCTGAGCAGCTGTCCAGGTATGATACTTGGGTAGAGAAAAAGAATGGACTTGGCTACAGGACTGAGTACCAATAAGAGCAGCTAGAGAGAATGAAAGAGGGGGGGGGGGGAGGAGGAGGAGAGGGGGAGGGAGAGAGAGAGAGGGTAATGTGGGCAATTGTTTGTATGATTTTCTAGCAGAACTAGCTCTTCCCTGTCCACCCACATTGTCCCACTGAGAAATGGTGACTGTAATTTTTGTGTGTCCTTGGATAACATTGGAATTACTTAAGTCAAAGCTCGTGTGACCCAAAGTTGCCTGCAGATTGAGATATGAGCCATATGGCAATTCTCTACAACATACATTCTTAATCAGCACAGATTATAACTTCGGCTTTCTATTAGGATTGCTACAACACAGTATATCTGGAAGATGTAGAAAAAAAGAATGACTAGGCAGAATACAACTTTGAGGAAGAAACCAAATAGATACTTAAGGCAGACTTAACAAAAGTATTAAGGAGTTACAACGTTTTTTACTGTCTTTGTTTACAGATGTCTGTTGTCATGATTTTGATGTTTCTGTTGGCTTGGTCTCCATATTCTATTGTGTGTTTATGGTCTGCATTTGGAGACCCAGAAAAAATTCCCCCCACAATGGCAATCATAGCCCCACTGTTTGCAAAGTCATCTACCTTCTATAATCCCTGCATTTATGTGATCGCAAACAAAAAGTAAGTGGCTCTATTGCAGGATGGGGTGGGCCTGGATGGAGGAGGGAGACCTGAGTTTTATGTAGTCCTGAAAAAATTGCAATATTTTTTAAAGATAAGGAAACCACTGTTTATGTATTTTTATTTATTTATTTACTTTGTCAAACATGTAAAAGATAACAGGTATAAGTATAAACATAAATATGAACACACTGAATGGTATGAATAGATGGAGACAGTAGGACAGAGATGGTAGGCACGATAATGCTCCCTTACAGATCTCTTAGGAATGGGGTGAGGTCAACAGTAGATAGGCCTTAGGTCAACACACACACACACACACACACACACACACACACACACACACATACACTATTGTTCTGTGGTTAGAAAGCTTGCATTGAAGTAGGACTTCTTTGTAACTATTTGGTATTAAAATGGAATTTTATGTTGATTGTAATTGTGTATTAATTATAATTTCACCTTTATCTCACAACTTAAAATCCCATTTCCTCCAGCACCATACACTATGTACATTAAGCTTGTGATTAATATAACATTTCATGCAAATCATTAAAATGTGTTAATAAAAGCTTATCAGCAAATTAGTTAACTATGAAAATCACACATTTTAAGTGTTCTTTGTTGATGGTGAGGATTGCATATTTATAACAGACTTCCAGGAATTGCCATTGTTATCCATCTGCCAAGCCAGTGGCCTACTGCTGTTTTCCTTTTTCTGCCTGCCATTTTCAAGCAAACTATCTGTGATAAAAAGCAAGGGGAGAAAGTACTTGCCCCATGAATTAGTATGGATTAGATCCAGAGAAAGAAGCATGAGAATAAGAAGCAGCAAAGGTACAGGTACCAGATTGGTAGCAAAGATCTTTGCAATGATCTTATGGTAGTAAAGAATTAAGGGATTAGGCAAAACTTTTCTTCCTATGTTGCTTGGATCTTCTGTTGATCTTTGTTTTTAATCAGACACTTAAAACATTTGTCCCTCTTGTAGGTTTCGAAGGGCCATCCTTGCACTAATCCAATGTCAAGTACGACAGGAGGTAACAATCAGCATCTTGCCAATGCATTTATCTCAAAGTACAATTGCATAAAGATACAGCTTTGAAGTCTATCCACTCATCATGTTTTTTGCCTTGGAAAGAAAGAACTACTTCACATGTAACTATATATTGATGTCTTTGTCATCTAGTGATTCTATTTGACTTCATGGTTACAATATGATACTAGAATGATGCATTCCCCATGTCTTTTGTTTGATATGAGGCACATCCTGGTATCCAATTCTCTGCTTTACTGTACATGGATAATGGTTCTACTATAAATATATATACTAAAACCAATTCAACATTAAGGTGATTAAGTACAATTGAACGATTAATACTTGCGTATTTTTTTCAACAGCCGTTCAATTTTGAAATTTAAATAAGACTGTAAAGTGCTTCAGTGAGAAATCCATTAAGTGTAATGAACATTTTTCTTTCTACTGCTAAAAAAATATTCAATGATCCTAGGGGTGGGGGAGCATTTATTACACCTTCTATTACTGATTTTTGTTTTTTTGCAAAGTTATTGTTGCCAAACATATTAACTTCTATTAAAAGAAATGCTTCAATTGTTGGAGAGCTAAACAAATATTTGCTTTAGAAATGAATAAACAGTTTAAGTGTCTGTCAATAGTTTACTCAAATTTTGTTAAGTTGATCATTTGTACCATCGGCTAATTTAAAAAAAACACCTTTCTTTACCAGTATCTTTAAATTACAGATCTGCAGTTGTTGTTTAAAAAGTAATACTGTAATTTTGAAATAACATATGGTAAATAATAAAGACTTCCACTTCAAGCCTTTCCTGCATTATAGTGATCTTAGCACAGTGTAGTTATTCAAATAACAGAACTGAGTTTTGAGAGGAATAATTATACTCACTATGTCGGTCTTAATTTCAAATTGCACTACCACTTTTTAAAAATTGTAGTATCTAACTCTTTTTTGTAGCAGTCTTGCTTTCAAGATGGATATAACTTCACTACTAATGCTTTCCTCCTTTGACACAATAAAGAAGTAGCGATGTCAAATGAGCATTTGCAGAGTACCTTTGAAGGTTAAGTAATTGCAGCTCTCAGATAATCCAGGGTAATCTGCTCTGACTAAATGGAAGCTGCATGCCCAAGTTTGGCATCCAGGATGATTGTCTAGGAGTAAAAGATATCTTCGATGTTGGATTTACCTATTGTCTTGGAAAGAAACCATGCATCTCCTTGCGGCTGTTTGTGTCATGATCAGCATTTTGGAAGAAGTGGATAGTTTCTGCCCTTCTCAATGCAGCTGCAGTTACTACGGCATGAGTGATGGTACCAGAACAAGGTATTTTTTCCCCCTTGACTTTTCAAGTATGATACTCGTAAGATTCCTATCCGTTATCAAATAACAACAACAAAAATGTTAATGAATTTTAAGGAGAGATTTGTATTTTTGGAAGACTGTTTTAAAATCTGGTGTAATCATGGATTACGTATCCTGTCAAATTGGATGATAAGCAGAAACTAGTTGGCTAAAGGTACAAGTATACGTATGCACACACACACTGTGGGGGTAGGGGGAATTAAAATTCTAACCAAATTGGGCATAGTACAATACACGGTACTACTACATAGTACATACACTGTGCTTAGCATCTACTTACGGCAATGTACCAGTTCATTAAAAGTGAGATTCCTTATCTTATCTAGTCTGTACACTTAATGTAATAATGAAACTGTGTCAACCTAGATGTAAAAAAAAAACACCCATTCTTCCATTACTCTATATGTAAAAATATTGTGTAGAAGGATACGGTTTTCTGCTCTATTATCTTATGAAAAATTGCTTTATTTTCTTTTATAGAGAGAAGTAAGCACACTGGCTACCCAATGTGATTCAATCAAAGGGAAGGTTTCAATGCTGTGTCTGCATTATGTGGAAATTGAAACCTTTTCTTGATTTAATTTTTTTTAACCAGGTAATAAACAACATTATTCAAAGTGATTAGAGCAATAAGCTTATAAACCTTATTCATTCCTTCACATGCCCAATATGAGAGATAATAAGCAAGTTTCTTCATAGTACTGGTGTTATATGCTCATCTAATTTAAAATAAAAATAAGTTTTAACATATACTATATTTTAAAGTAAGATAATGAAAGAATCTCCTTTATAAAACAACAACAAAAGTATTTTACAAAAACGTCGTGTTTTCTGTTTGAGAGAAGAGATAGTCTCAGATTAGATGGGGAGATAATTCCTTTAATGACCTACAGATAATCATATCTATCAATTTCATCTGTTTACAGGGTTGTAATGATAAAATGTGCGGAGAGAATGAAATATATCTGAATGCCATCCTAAGGTTTTTGAAGGAGAGTTTAGGAATCATTAAATGTAATAATACATGTGTGAAGTACATTTTAAGACCATTTTAATTTGGGGATTTTCCTTCATTTGTCACTTCTATGTTCAGGCTGTCATATCTTATTTCACTATGATAGATCCTGAAGTGGTGCAATTCTTACATGTGAATTATTTTTTTAATAATTCAAGGCCCCAGTTATTAACCATACATTTCAGATAGATTATATACGGATGCATCAACGGTGTTTGATGTGGATGATACTTTATTCCTGCTATTGTAACATAAAATTATCATGTTACAGAACAAAATTCAGTAGACCAATCAGTTGCTTTCCAGGACTATAATAATAATAATAATAATAATTTTAATTTATATCCCGCTCTCTCTCCCCAAGGGGACTCGAGGCGGGGCACAGGCAATTAAAAATACAAATAAACCACAAACAAATACAAAATACAGAGTTAAAAATAGATTAAATAGATCCTGCGCTAAAACCCATAAACTAAACTAAAAATTACCCCTAAAAAACCCTAACCTAAAAAGAGACTACCCAAGGCCGGCCAGACGAAAAAAGTGCGTCTTTAATTTTAAGCGGAAGGAGCGGAGGTCCGTGGTTGTCCTGATATCGGGGGGAAGGTCATTCCAGAGGGCTGGGCCCGCCACAGAGAAGGCCCTTCCCCTGGGCGTCGCCCGCTGACAAAGTCTAGTGGACGGCACCCGGAGAAGTCCCTCTCTGTGGGAGCGAATCGGCCGTGAGGATGTATGGGGCAGGATCCGATCCCGCAGGTAGCTAGGTCCCGAGCCATGGAGCGCTTTGAAGATGGTAATTAACACCTTGAAGCGCACCCGGAAGACGACAGGTAGCCAGTGCAGCTCGCGCAACAGCGGTGTTACATGGGCAAACCTAGAGGTGCCCATAATTGCTCGCGCGGCTGCATTCTGGACCAACTGAAGCCTCCGGGTACACCTCAAGGGGAGCCCCATGTAGAGAGAGTTGCAATAATCCAGTCGGGATGTCACGAGAGCATGAGTGACTGTGCGAAGGGCGTCCCGATCCAATAGGGGGCGCAACTGGCGTACCAGGCGAACCTGGTAAAACGCCCTCCTGGCCACGGCTGTCACTTGATCTTCCATGGACAGCCGGGTATCCAGGAGGACACCCAAGTTGCGCGCCCCATCCACAGGGGCAAGATGTTCGCCCCCTATGGCCAGCGTTGGAGAGAGCTGGTTGAATCGGGCAGCCGGAAACCACAGCCACTCGGTCTTGGTCGGGTTGAGCCTAAGTCCGTTACTTCCCATCCAGATCCGCACGGCTTCCAGGCACTGGCACATCACCGCTACGGCATCGTTGGGGTGGTTTGGGGTAGATATGTACAGCTGGGTGTCATCAGCGTACAGGTGGTACTCTACCCCAAAACCACGGATGATCTCACCCAGCGGCTTCATGTATGCGTTAAACAGGAGAGGCGAGAGGACCGACCCCTGAGGCACCCCGCATGTGAGGGGTCTCGGGGTCGACCTCTGCTCTCCTGCCCGCACAAATTGCGATCGGCCAGAGAGGTAGGAGGAGAACCACCGTAAAACGGTGCCTCCCACCCCCAACCCCCCCAGCCGATGCAATAGGATACCATGGTCGATGGTATCGAAAGCCGCCGAGAGGTCTAATAGGACCAGGATGGAGGAACATCCCCCATCTCTGGCCCTCCAGAGATCATCTACCAACGCGACCAATGCTGTCTCGGTGCTATGCCCGGGCCGAAAGCCGGACTGGCGCGGATCTAGATAGTCAACTTCCTCCAGGTGACGGGGAAACTGTTGTGCCACCACACTCTCAACAACCTTCGCCAAGAAGGGAAGGTTGGAGACTGGACGGTAGTTGTTCAAAAGAGCTGGGTCCAAAGAGGGCTTCTTGAGGAGGGGCCTCACCATGGCCTCTTTTAGGGAGGCAGGCAAGGAACCCTCACTCAAGGATGCGTTGACAACCTCTTGGAGCCAGCCTCGTGTCACCTCCCAGGATGCCAGTACAAGCCAGGAGGGGCACGGGTCCAATAAACATGTGGTGGCTCGCAGTCGCCCACGTAGCCTGTCCATATCCTCGGAAGTAACGGAGTCAAACTCCTCCCAAACAAGATCTCTCTCGTGGCATCCCACTGGGCCATGAATGGGGGTTAGCTCATTCTGTATCTGGGCGGTTTTCTCCTGCAGAAAAATCACAAATTCCTCTGCTCTACCCTGTAGCGGGGCTTCCCGTTCCCTCTGTTGAAGGAGGGAGCGGGTCACCCTAAACAGGGCGGCAGGGCGGTTTTCTGCGGATGCTATGAGAGTGACACAATGATGACGTTTGGCCACCCTCAGCGCCACAATGTAAGTCCGTAAATGGGCTCTTACCTGTGTCCGGTCAGATTCAGAGCGGCTAGCCCTCCATCTTCTCTCTAGGCATCTCTTGCGGCGTTTCATCACCCGCAGCTCCTCAGTGAACCAAGGAGCCAGGGTGGTTCGCCGCCGCGAGAGAGGCCGCAAGGGCGCGACCCGATCTAAGGCTCCCACGGCCGCACTATTCCATGCGGCCGTGAGGTCCTCCATCGGGGCGCGGGTCAGGGATACAGGAAATGGCCCAAGCGCTGTCTGGAACCCATCCGGGTCCATCAAGCGCCTGGGGCGGTACCAGATTGGTGACTCTGGTTCCGCCTCCCCGCGGAGGGGAGCAGCGGTCGGAAAGTCGAGCCGGAGAAGTGAGTGGTCTGACCATGACAAGGGTGTGATGACTATATCCCCTGTACCCAGATCACTTTTCCATTGGCCCGAGACGAAGATGAGGTCCGGCGTATGTCCACCCTCGTGGGTGGGGCCCTGAATTACTTGGGTCAGGTCCATGGCCGTCATGGAAGCCATGAACTCCCGAGCTACCACGGATGATTCGCCCAACGATGGCAGGTTAAAGTCCCCCATGACTATAAGTCTGGGGGTCTCCACTGCCACCGTAGCGATCACCTCCAGGAGCTCGGGCAGGGCTGCTGCTACATAGCGGGGAGCCAGGTATACAACCAGCAAGCCCAACTGCCTCCCTAGGCCCCACTTCACGCAGAGGGACTCACAGCCGGAAGTCTGAGGCACAATGGTCTCTCTCGGCTCAAGGCCTTCCTTAATAATGACCGCTACCCCACCACCCCTGCCTAGGGCCCGCGGCTGATGAAATGCGCGGTAGCCTGGTGGGCACATTTCAACGAGGGGATGTCCTCCCTCGTGGCCCAACCAGGTCTCCGCAATTCCTACCAGGTCCGGCTCCCCCTCTGACACAAGGTCACTAATGAGGGGGGCTTTGTTGACAACGGACCTGGCGTTGCAAAACATCAGCCGCAGACCCTGGCTCTGTATTCCCTGGCCACCTAGCCTGCGGGGGTTGTGGCACCCAACCGTTTGTAACCAACGGCTACGTGCCTCCAACCGGGAGGAAGGAACTTGTCTCCCCTCGGCCCTGCCCCTCCCCACGACCCTCTGGATGGGGAAGCCCTCCACCGGAATGACTTGTGTTTCCCCCCTCTTAACGGAACCATCCGCCTCCCTCCGTCGTCTGCTGGCTCGGCCCGTTCCCTTCTGGCTAGTCTCAACCTGTCTAAACCCTCCCTCCTCCCTGGTACCCCCTAAAACAAACAACAGCTTTTTTACTAAAAAACCCCTACACCTGCGCTTTCGCCACTTCTCCTGACTTACTAGTCCCTCATCAAAGTGTGCCCTTGATAACACAGCGGGCCATACCTGCGAGAGGGGGGACTCTCGCAGCAAGAGAAGGCAGGCCCTTGAGTACATGCTAGGTAATACAGAGACCACGCTGGATAAAAGGTTAAGATATTAAATAAGGTGCAAAAGATGGTAATAAATAGATAAATATACATATATAAATATATAAACATATGAATATTAAATATATAAAATAGTCCAGTAGGGTAATTCGGCAGAATTCAAATTCGAAAGTCAGATAAAATTCGGGCCATGTGCAATATAAACGGGAGATGATGTAGATGAAATAAATAATGTAGATGGTATAGACATATAAAGTCCAGAGTCCAAAATCCTCCAGCCCAACGAATAATATCCCTGGTGAAGCCCCACGGTGAGGTCCCAGGGGGTCCATGCTCGTCCCAACTCTGCTTCTCCAGCCTGGCTCCGGCCTCCAGTCAGGCATTTCGACCCCTCCTCGCCTCTACTCGGCCTGCGCTTTGGCCTCACCTCCTACGGTCTTCTACATGGCCTCTGCTCTGCCTCCGCCAGGCCTCTATATATAACTTCTTTGGCTTTCCCACCATTCCTCATTATTTGCAAGAAGATTTATCCCAAAGAGCCATAGTGAACACAGCTGGATTGATTTGTCAGTAAGACCTCAGTTTATTTTTTAAATACGTTGTGAAATCTATATCAATACAATACAATAGCAGAGTTGGAAGGGACCTTGTAGGTCTTCTAGTCCAACCCCCTGCATGGGCAGGAACGTTATACCATTTCAGACAAATGGCTGTCTAACATCTTTTTAAAGACTTCCAGGGTTGGGGCATTCACAATTGCTGGAGGCAAGCTGTTCCAGAGGTTAATTGTTCTTACTGTTAGGAAATTTCTCCTTAGTTCTAAGTTGCTTCTCTCCTTGCTTAGTTTCCACCCATTGCTCCTTGTCCTGCCCCCAGGTGCCTTGGAGAAAAGTTTGACTCCCTCTTCTTTGTGGCACCCTCTGAGATATCGGAACACTGCTATCATGTCTCCCCTGGTCCTTCTCTTCATCAAACTAGACATACCCAGCTCCTGCAGCCGTTCTTCATATGTCTTAGTCTCCAGTCCTCTAATCATCTTGGTTGCTCTTCTTTGCACTCTTTCCAGAGTCTCCACGTCTTTTCTACATCGTGGCGACCAAAACTGTATGCAGTATTCCAAGTGTGGCCTTACCAAGGCACTATACAGTGGCATTAACACTTCACGCGATCTAGATTCTATCCCTCTGTTGATGCAGCCTAGAACTGTGTTGGCTTTTTTGGCAGCTGCTGCACACTGCTGGCTCATATTTAAATGGTTGTCCACTAGGATTCCGAGATCCCTCTCACAGTTGCTACTATTGAGCAAGGTACCACCTATACTGTACTTGTGCATTTGGTTTTTCTTGCCTATATGTAGGACCTTACTTTTTTCACAATTGAATTTCATTTTATTAGACAGTGCCCAGTGTTCAAGTTTGTCTAGATCCTTCTGTATCTTAAGCCTATCTACTGGAGTGTTGGCTATTCCTGCCAGCTTGGTGTCGTCTGCGAATTTGATGAGTTCCCCATTTATCCCCTCATCCAAATCGTTGATGAAGATGTTAAAGAGTACTGGGCCTAAAACAGAGCCTTGGGGGACTCCACTGCATACTTCCTTCCATGTAGATGCAGTTCCATTGAGGACTACACGTTGAGTGCGGTTGGTCAGCCAGTTGCGAATCCATTTGGTGGTGCTGCTGTCTAACCCACAATTTTCTACTTTATCTAATAGTAGGTTATGGTCTACTTTATCAAATGCCTTACTGAAGTCCAGGTAAATTATATCAACAGCATTCCTCTGGTCCACTGATCACCTCAGCAGCTTCTCTTTGTTTTTTATTAGATCTGTGCTTTGTAATGATCCTGATATGTTTGAAATCCCTATCAATATTCCTGTGGACTCTGTAAAACTCCGGGTAGAAAAGACAGTCATAAGAAAAATTCCAGCAGATGCTTTTTATTACCTGGTGGACCTCAAATATCTATGGCTTACTTACAATTCTATCACCAGCATTGATAGCAGAAGCTTTTATAACTTAAAGCAGCTACATGAATTGCGTCTGGATGGCAATTTGTTGTTGCGTTTCCCTTGGGAGTCATTGGCTGAGATGTCCAATCTACGAACTCTGGATTTACACAATAACAAAATGACCAGTATTCCAGTTGAGGCCGGCAAATACCTGAGAAATCTCACTTACTTAGATATATCTAGTAACAAACTAACATCCTTGCCCTCAGACCTCATGGATATCTGGCTTCCTTTTTCTGAAACAAAAGTACCCAGAAATGCAGAGGCTCCGATGCACAGGGTCGTATTAGGTAAGCATGAGCAGTTTGATTTCTTTCTTTGAATTGTGGTTTCTGAGGGAATTCAGAATTAGTCCATAGTATGAACTCAAATACTGTGATCAATCAGCTTCACAGCAGCTGATCAACTATTGTTCTCCTACTGAAAAATCGTTCTGTTGATGGCCTGGGTGTGCAATTGTTATAACTGAGATTGACATTTTACTGTTGTGTAGACATTCAGTAACAAAGTTAGTTGACCCATTTTGATCAGCACATTGGTTGGTTGAAAGCTTCAGCAAGTTAAGTGCAGTCTGCCACATTTCCTAGTGGAGCCGAATTTAATGTGAGGAATTGGTATATTCAAGACTGGACTAGTCTTCTCTTTAGACATAGGCTATAGCAGGAGTCTCCAACCTTTGCAACTTTAAGTCTTTGCTGGCTGGAGAATTCTGGGAGCTGAAGTCCTTCAGACTTAAAGTTGCAAAGGTTGGAGACCCCTGGGCTATAGGATATATTATCCTTAACAGCTGGTAAGGAATTACTGCTTAATTCCACTAGGGTAGGAAGAACATTTATTCAGCAATAGACTGAATACATTTTTAATTTTTAAAATTGAAAATTAATTTGATACACAGTAATTGACAACTTCTCCTAATATATGACTGTCAATACAGTCAGGCATTATTCCATTTTCACAATCTTTGCTTGTAGTAGAGTACCTCTATAAGATTAATTTTGTAATTGTAGAAGTATATTTTTCTAGCTTAAAGAAACACAGTTGAGTATCATAATCTTAATATTTCTTGCTTATCACACACACACACACACACACACACACACACACAGAGCTGTTTATGTTGAAAAAATAATAAGTTAGAATTTGCTTTCTTAGCTCCTCAAAATGTTTCACCAATTGCAACAGAAAAGGCTTTCAATTTAAGTTGCATAAATCTTGAATACATATTCTATCAGAGGGAAACAGGTATATTTCTTTGGTCCTATAGTTTGCCAAATCATTTACCTTAAACTGGAAACTGAGAAAGGAAATCCAACTATGCTAATCTAAGTGTACATTTGCTGGCATTTCTCCCTGTTAAGGTCTGCAGGACAATCCATGGTATTGTGATTGTCGTATTTCCAAGCTGATTGAATTTTCCAAAACTGGGGATAGTGCTCTTATATTCCTGGACCCATTTGTGGCTTGCAATGGACCTAAAAGCTTGGCTGGGATCTTGTTTCAAAGAGCAGAGTTGGAGCAGTGTTTGAAGCCATCAGTAATTACTTCAGCTACCAAGATTACATCACCTCTAGGAAGCAACGTGCTTTTACGCTGTGATGCAACTGGATATCCCACACCACAACTCACCTGGCTTAGCTCAAACAATAGACCAGTGAACTATACAGGTACAGTATGTTTAAAAATTCACCTGCTGAAGATGTGCTAAAGTTATTCTTTAATGTTTGGGAGGTACAAGTTCAGTTTTCTGCTTATGAATTGAAATGAAGAAAAAGACTGTTGCTTTAAATTTACTCATAGAAATAAAAATATATGCCGTATTGTTCGGATTATAAGGTGCACTGGAGTATAAGACCCACCATGATTTTGAAGAGGTAAATTAAAAAAAAGGTTTTTGCACTCTGCAGGCCTCTCAAATCCTCTGCACACCTTGTTGTTTTTTTTAAAGGGGGGAGGCATGCAGAGAGAGGCTCTTAGAGTGCTCCTGGGGACTGGGGAGGGCAAAAACAAGCAAAAAACGGCCTGTTTTTTGCTCATTTTTGCCCTCCTCAGCCCTCAGGAGCACTCTAAGAGCCACCCAAACCCTCTGCACATCTATTTTTTCAAAGGAGGCGGGGTTTTGGTAGGCCAAAAATGCTGTACTCAGTGTATAAGATGCACCCTGATTTTCATCCTCTTTTTTGAGGGGAAAAGGTGTGTCTTATACACCAAAAAATACAGTATATTTAATCAATATACTGTACTCAGTTTTAGAAATTGAAAAACCCTTAGAAAACAAAGATTTTTTTTTCCACTTGAGTAAAAACATTTGAAAAGTAGTCTCCATGATATTCTGATGAAAATCTAGAAGCCAAGTGGGAATGTATTTTCAAACAACACACTTTCCTATATGAAATTTTTTCAAGGATGTCATTTTTTTGAAAAAAATGGAGTAGTAGTGTTGAATGTCCTGTGGCATAAATAAAAATAAAAATCTATAAAATTTATAAGAAGGTACAACAATCTTTTCTTCTACAGCTATCCATATACCTGAGTTTCAGTATTGTCCAGTTTGATGACATGGATTGAATTGAACCTCATATGTTTGACGGTTTGTGAGATTAATAGTGGTACATTGTGTTCAACCTTGAATACAGAGGCATAGCGTGGGGGGTGCAGGGGGTGCCGGCCGCACCGGGCGCAACATCTGAGGGGGCGCACTCGCAGCTCTCTGCCCCTGCCTGGCTCACTCACTCTCTCTGCAGTGCTGGCTGTGCGAATCCGATCCTAGCCGCCGGGTCGCCGCCCACTGTGGAGGGGGTGGGTGCGTACTCAAAGCTGTAAGGGGTGTATTCAACTGTTGAATACACACCTTACAGCTTTGAGTACGCTCCTATCTAGGGGATACTATCCCGAGAATTAGCTCCTTCACCCTATATTTTGCGGCGGAGGGGAGGAATTCCCGTTAAAAAGAAGGAAAAGGGAAAGTTTCCCTTTCTCTCCTTTAAAGTTAGTTCCCGCAGATGCTGCAACCATGGACCCCAACACTTCCTTGCCACGCGGGGGCCTCATTGCTAAAACTGTAGAGATATATTGACTGTCGCCCGATGGTCCTTCTCGTGGGCAAAGCGAAGGGCACCACTGCTACAGCAGCCCTTTCCCGAAAAAGCCAAACTCGGGAGTGTCTAAAGTTGCGGCGGCGGCGGCAGCAAAGACGAAGACGAGAGCTCCGCTCGGCTTCGGTTCCACACAAGCCTCGCTTGGCTCCGGCCAGGAAACGGCTTCGCTGCTCCTCAGTGCTCCTCGAAAGGAAGGCGGCCGAGGGAAAGGCTTCGCACATGCTCAGAAGGGTCGAGTCGCCGTCCCTCCGGGCTGGGGCGGCTGGCAGCGTCAGGCGATGCGGCCGCCTCGGGAGCGGAGGGTGCCCCCCTCGCGTTGTCATGCCGACTCCTCGCCGCTGCCATCCTTCAAGCCCGCGTGAGAGTGCTGGCAGCGGCGGCGGCGGCTGAGGCAAATGCCGGAGGAGCCCCCAGCCAAGTCCTCAGCCTCGGTTGCCGCCGCTCTGAACGACGCTCGGCGGCTCCAGCCTCTTTAACAAAAGGATTCGGCGGCAGAAAGGTGGGAGAAGCAGGACGCCGCGCGCGGGGCGCCCGGAGGCGGCAGCAGCAGCAGTAGGGGCGCAAATTACTTGCCTTGCCCCGGGTGCTGACAACCCACGCTACGCCACTGCTTGAATAAAATAGGAGTTAGCTATTATTTGCCTAGAAATTGGAAGGTATAAATTTTCTCTATTGATCCTAGCATTTTTCAGTCAATGCAAATTACATGGGTTTAGTTTATTAATTAGCCTATGGGCCATATTAAAGTGCAGAGTTCCAAACACAAATTAGTACTAAAATCCGATAAAAACAATTTAAAATGAGATTGAGATATAATAAAATTTAAAATGAAATTGGAATAAAATACAATAATTTAATACAGAGGTAAATAAAGCAATATTTCAGTATTATCCCTACAATCAACCCACAGTCCCACATAGGCTGATCTCAATCAAACCATTTTGCTCAAGTACTGTGTTTGGAACTCTGCACTTCGATATGGTCTATGGGCTAATCAATAAACTAAACCAAATAAACTAAACCCAGTCAATGCTGCTGATGTCATGCAGTAAGAAAGAATGTTTGTGATAAGATTTTTCATTGTCCCTAGAATCATAGAGCTGGAAGAGAGCATAGAAATAATCTAGTCCAATTCCAGCTCAAGGAAGAATCCATTGGAGTATCTCTGATAGACCTTTGAAGACTTCTAGTTGAAGAACTCATCATATTGTGGGGCAGTCCTGCTTGTCCCTAACAAGAAGGTCCTAAAGATTGGATGTTATTCTCTTAAGACCTCTTCTCATGGACTCTATCAGGATTTTGATTTTTGGTCTCTTTCGTCAATATATTTACATTATCAAATTTCAGTTAGGTAGTACCATCTGCACTACTGAATTGCAGCTCTATCAATTTGCTTCATAAAACTGATTTTTGGCAATACATGTTTTTTACTTGTAGAGATATAAAAGAACACTTCCCTTCTCTCTCTCTCTCTCTCTAGTGATAGATAGATAAATAAATATATACATAGATCTTATCAAGTATTATGGCACGATGGGAAAATGAAATCTGTCATGGCACAGATGGGTGTGACATTCAAACTCCCTGCCAAAAAACATTTGTCTTCTTTAAAATATGCAAATATCTGTCTATTTATGGAAATTACATCCCCAAATTTATACATTTAGAGGATATTCTGTATAGAATTATATGCTATGGACACGTATTGAAGATGCTTGTATTTTTAAAGAAATAATTAATAGGAATGCTGGACTGGATCCGGACTGATACACATCCCTAAATATATACTGTTATTACATTTTCTTCTAGCTTAATCTTGCAACATAACATCACATTTCACAAAGAATTCTAAAATTGGTTTTCATGTTCAAAGAGGAGTATAATAGCTTTTTTTTTACTTTATCTCCAACCAGTTCTTGTAAAGAAAAAGAAAAGTAACCTCCTTCTCATTTTACAGTGGTCTTTTCCAAATGAAATCTGAACCCAATGGTATGCTAGATCTAAAAATGATGATTTGCAATGAATGGGAGGGAAATCTATTTTTATAAGCAACACACAAGAAATAAAACAAAAAAAAGAAAGAGAGGGCTCCTATCATTCACTGCCTTCTAGTTGATTACTTGAGAGTTCTACACAGGGCTGCCGAGAGGCTTATTAAGTGATGGAACAAGACTAATATGTCCTGTACCATGGGCTGAATCACCCAGCACACAGGCTTAATTATGAGATAAGTGAATGCTTTGGCTAAGAGCCCAGATAACTCACGTAATCCCAAACACAACTAGAAGGCTCAGGCTTTCTGGAATACTGAAGTTCAAACAGTTGCTTCCTGCAAATGTCCCCTCCCAACGTCTCACCTATAAGCTCTCTTGGGAGGGGCCACTCAGCAACCACCTGGCTCTTAATCATTGTCTGTGAGCCTGCCTCCAATGTAATTTCTGCCTCTGCCTCTCAGCCCTGCTCACTCTGGCATCATGGACAAACTGCCTTTGATCCTCCCCACTGCTCCATGACCCAGGCGCCTCCTGGTGGCCAACTAGCCTCTCTGAGTCCTGCTGTGATGCTGAGCCCTCCTCAAGGCCTCCCTCCTCCTCCAGAACAGACTCATAGGGCTCTTCACTAGAAGAGTCTGTCAGCAGCTCATCCGGAGCCAGCTGGGCCACAACAGGCTCCTAATATGGACATGCTCATTTCCCAAGTCTAACTCTTATTTAAATCCTCCGAGTGCCAGGATCTCTCTTTTGCCAACCTTTTTTCCTGCATTGACCCCATGACAGCTTGCCTTTCCTATGGGGACTTCCTTTCCTTGCCACACTCTGACCTCACCCATTCCACCACCTGATCCACTCACCTCCCCCATGGGGGCAGGGTGGGCTCAATCCAGGCCCCTCCCTTTCAGCTCCGCCTGGGCAGCAATCTGCAGGATGCCTTGACCCAAGAGAAAGAGGACCGGAGGGCAACAGTATGCATGCTCCCAAATGCTCCGACGCAAACACCACTGCCCAAGGAACAGTTGCTCTATATATCCAGGTACCCGCCTGCTTAAAAGAAGACAGAGGCGGGTTGACTTTCTTTACTTCATCCTCCCACGAGTGAATGTAAAGTGAAATCATGCCTGCAGTGAAGGGTCAAAGAAATATTTCTCATTTGAAATCTTTGTCCCCTAGCCTCCTAATGCTGTAGCTTCTTTGTATTTAGATTCATTCATTTATAAATAATATATATTTGACATTTATATTGAATTTCTTTCTTTCCCAGTTATTCAAGAAAGTCCAGGAGAAGGTGAAAGATGGTCCATTATTAGTGTGACAGGCATTTCCTACAAAGATGCAGGAGACTACAGATGCAAGGCCAAAAATTTCGCTGGAATGTCAGAAGCTTTTGTTACTCTCACTGTTATTGGTGTTGTTACCACAACGGAACCTTCCCCAAAGTATGGCAAGAAGACAGGAACAGAGCAAGCAAATGCCACTCAAGAAGATGTCAAACTAGAATTTTTCAACGTGACACTTTCTTCTTCTACAATAGCGTCCACAACCACTTCTCCGTCTACAACTATGGCCACCACTGAAAAATTCACAACTAAAGGAGAAACTGACACAAAACAACCCGAGCCCATGCCTGATGACAAAAAGAATGGGAACACAATTGTGAAGGGAAGGAAAAAGCAATTGGATACATCCCTCAGTGTAGAGTCAGCAGATGAACAGAATGTCACTCTGGAAAACCTAAGAATAATTCCAGAAACCAGTGAAAGAGTGACCTTAATGTGGAAAAATATTGATGTCTCTAATAGCTCTGCTTTGACTGTGCTGTATTCCAAGTATGGAGAAAAAGAGATGGTGTCACTAAATCCAGATCCCACAAAAAACAAAGTGACAATAGATGGTTTGGAGCCTAGCACAAAGTACGTGGCCTGCGTCTGCCCCAAAGAGATGCTTCCCACCAAAGACCAATGCGTCATTTTCTCCACGGATGGAATTAATATGGAAGACAAATCTCCTATTTCCATTTTGCTAGTAGCTAGTGGGGTAGCCTGTGCAGTTGCGATACCACTCATTTTTTTCTTACTGTATAAAGTTGTGATGCTTCAAAGGAAACCAAAACTGATCAAGGAAGATGAACTTGCAAAAGAGACTTATATCAAATTTGAAACTCTTTCTTTTAGACCACACTCCATGGGAGCAAATGTGGAGATCTGGACTCACCGGAACACCGATGAGTCTGAAAGACAACTGCTTTGTTCTAGGTCAAGTATGGATTCGCAGATGACCTTCAAAAGTGAAGGTTCTAGGCCAGAGTACTTCTACTAACTCTGGGTTCTGTAGATTAGATAATCTACAGAACTCAGAGTCAGCAGAAGTACTCTGACCTAGGACCTTCAATTTAGATAGAAGCAAAAGAAGCTGAGACCCATTACTGGATCAATGCCAGTCACAAATCATGGATGACAAACACTGTAAATGATAGAAATTAAACTCTTATGTGGTGAGGAAAGGAAAATGCTTCTACAAAAACATTTAATGATACTTGATTATTCCCGAAGCACTTATCAATGTATAGTTTTTTTCTTGATTAATATTTCGTTGTTTAAAAAAAGATTTATGTAAAATATGTATATTTCCTTCCATGTTGCTCTCCATGTTTCTTTCAATTATATACTGCTGCAGTTCAGTGCAAAGCACTTATCAATATTTTGTTTAATTAAACTCAAACTCCTGAGTTATGCATGAGTGGAAAGACTCAATGGGGCACAACCCAGAGTAAGCCATTTCAATTAGGTTGATGAATTAGTTTGATTTTGTATTGTGGTCGTGGTATGATTAAAAATATGAGATTCAATTTGGGGAATGCACATAAATATTTATAATGTTAAGGTGTAAGGCAGTTAATCAGCACTAAGCTATATATATGCAGCTAACCAAAGTAAGTCAGTAGCTACACCAGGAATAAGTCACACCTAAATTCCATTCAAATCACTTATTTGATAACTTGGACCCTTCTTTGTAATTCCATATGATAGATTTTTCAGAAGAATCATGTGAGGAATGCATTTTCTCAAGCCATGTAATGAGTTTAAGCTAATGATGAATATGCATAATTAAGAGTTGCAACAAAAGAACTAACATTATATACTGAAATGGTATAGGGTTTCCTGCCTAAGCAGGGAGTTGGACTAGAAGACCTCCAAGGTTCCTTCCAACTATTCTACTCTACTCCACTCCACTCTATACTGTATAAAGGTAAGCTAGAGGAACATATTTTGGACTTATCCATTAAGATTAGAAAATAATATTAAGAATAATCAAAGGAGTGTTTGAAAGATTAAGGCAAGTAGTGTCTTTTTTCCAAAAATCTAGGCCACATTACTTTTTATTTTATTTTTTTATTTTTAAATTTATATCCCGCCCTTCTCCACGAAGGACCCAGGGCGGCGCACAGGAAAATTTAAAAACATACAAAATACAATAAATATAATTTAAAAAACTATTAAATAACCTATCCTGCGCTAAAACCAAATTTTAAAACCCAATTTAAAACTACCTGAAAGTCCCCCATGGGAGGTTAGGCTAGGCCGGCTTGTTGAAACAAATATGTCTTAAGACATTGGCGGAAGAGGCGGAGGTCGGTGATGGTACGTAATTCAGGGGGTAGGTCATTCCAAAGGGCTGGGCCCGCCACAGAGAAGGCTCTTCCCCTGGGTGTCGCCAGTCGGCATTGTCCGGCCGACGGCACCCTGAGAAGGCCCTCTCTGTGGGAGCGTATCGGTCTAAGGGATGTATGGGGCAGGAGGCGGTCTCGCATATAACTAGGCCCCGAGCCATGGAGCGCTTTAAAGATAGTTGTCAAAACCTTGAAGCGCACTCGAAAAACCACAGGAAGCCAATGCAGCTCGCGCAGGATCGGTGTTATGTGGGAGCATCTAGTGGCTCCCATAATCACCCGCGCGGCTGCGTTTTGGACTAGCTGTAGCTTTCGAGTGCACCTCAAGGGAAGCCCCATGTAGAGAGCATTACAGTAGTCGAGTCGGGACGTCACGAGAGCTTGAGTGACTGTGCGAAGGGCAGCCCGGTCCAGTAAGGGGCTCAATTGGCGCATCAGGCGTACCTGATGAAACGCCCCCCTGGCCACGGCCACCACATGGTCCTCCATGGACAGCCGGGAATCCAGGAGGACACCCAAATTGCACGCCCTCTCCACGGGGGCCAGTGTTTCGCCCCCAATGGCCAGAGTTGGTGTAATCTGGCTGAACCGGGGTGCCGGAAACCACAGCCACTCAGTCTTGGCAGGGTTGAGCTTGAGTTTGTTACCACCCATCCAGATCCGTACGGCCTCCAAACACCGGGACAGCAATTCGGCGGCATCGTTGGGGTGGTTTGGGGTGGATATGTACAGCTGGGTGTCATCAGCGGATGATCTCACCCAGCGGCTGATCTCACCCAGCGGCTTCATATATGTGTTGAAAAGGAGGGGCGAGAGGACCGACCCCTGAGGAACCCCACATAAGAGAGGCCTCGAGGTCGACCTCTGCCCTCCCGTCAACACATATTGCGACCGACCAGAGAGGTAGGATGAGAACCACCGCAAAACGGTGCCTCCCAACCCCAACCCCCCCAGTCGGTGCAATAGGATACCATGGTCGATGGTATCAAAAGCCGCCGAGAGGTCTAATAGGACTAGGATAGAGGAATAACCTCTATCCCGCGCCCTCCAGAGATCATCAACCAACACGACCAATGCCGTCTCGGTGCTGTGACCGGGTCGGAAGCCGGACTGGCGCGGGTCTAGATAATCAACTTCCTCCAGGTGTCGCGGAAACTGTTGGGCTACCACACTCTCGACAACCTTCACCAAAAAGTGAAGGTTGGAGACCGGACGTTAGTTCTCTAATAAAGCTGGGTCCAGGGACGGCTTCTTGAGGAGGGGCCTCACTACCGCCTCTTTCAAGACGGCAGGCAAGGACCCCTCACTCAAAGATGCGTTGACAATGCCCTGGAGCCAGCCTCGTGTCGTCTCCCAGGATGCCAGTACAAGCCAGGAGGGACACGGGTCCAATAAACATGTGGTCGCCCTAAGTTTCCTTGACAACCTGTCCATATCCTCGGTGGTAACAAAGTCAAACTCCTCCCAAGAAGGAACCTCAAGACTAGTCTCGGACAGTCCCACAGGACCACTGTCGATGGAGGGTAGCTCATTCCGAATCCGAGTGATTTTCTCCTGCAGATAAATCCCAAATTCCTCTGCTCGCCCTTGCAGAGGGGCTTCCCGCGGCCTCTGATGAAGGAGGGAGCGGGTCACCCCAAACAGGGCGGCAGGGCGGTTATCTGCGGATGCAATAAGGGTGGCACAATACTCACGTTTGGCCACCCTTATCGCCACTAAGTAAGCCCTAATATGGGTTCTCACTAGTGTTCGGTCGGCTTCGGAGCGAGAGGATCTCCATCTGCTCTCTAGGCATCTCTTGTGGCGTTTCATCCCCCGAAGCTCCTCGGTAAACCAAGGAGCCTGGGTGATTCGCCGCCGCAAGAGAGGCCGCAAGGGCGCGACTCGGTCCAAGGCCCCCGCGGCCGCACTTAACCATGCGGCCACTAGGTCCTCAGTCGAGTCGCGGGGCAGGGTCACAGGAATTGGCCCAAGCTCCCTCTGGAACCTTTCCGGGTCCATTAGAAGCCTGGGGCAGAACCATATAGGAATATCCGGTTCCGCCTCCCCGCGGTGAGGTGTAGCGATTGGAAAGTCCAGCCGAAGGAGAGCGTGATCTGTCCATGACAAGGGAGTGATGGCTAGGTCCCCTATTCCCAGATCACAACTCCACTGTCCCGAGACAAAGATGAAATCCAGTGTGTTTCCTCCCTCGTGAGTGGGGCCTAAAACTACCTGGGTCAGGTCCATGGCCGTCATGGAGGCCATGAACTCCCGAGCTGCTCCAGAGGCTTCGCCTGCCGACGGCAAGTTAAAGTCCCCCATGACTACCAGTCTGGGGGTCTCAACTGCCGCCTTGGCTATCACCTCTAGGAGCTCGGGCAGGGCTGTTGTTGCATAGCGAGGAGCCAGGTATACAACTAACACGCCCAACTGCCTCCCTAGGCCCCATCTCACGCAGAGAGATTCACACCCGGTTGTCTGAGGGACTGTGGTCTCCTTCGGTTCAAGACCTTCCTTTACGATAATCGCCACCCCCCCACCCCTCCCTAGGGCCCTTGGCTGATGGAAGGCACGGTAACCTGGTGGGCACATGTCCACGAGGGGCATACCCCCTTCGTGGCCCAACCAGGTTTCCGTTATACCCACCAGGTCCGGGTCCCCCTCTGACACAAGGTCACGAATGAGGGGGGCTTTTTGAACCACGGACCTGGCGTTGCATAACATCAGCCTCGGGCCCCGGGTCTGTGATTCCTGCCCACCTAGTCTGCGATGGGAGAGCGGAGAGTTGGAGCACGTGACCGCCTGAATCCAGCGGCCACGGTCTTCCAACCGATGATGGCCATTTCGTCTCCCTCCGCCCCTGCCCCTCCCCAAGACCGAATCGATGGAAAAAGCCACCGAGGAAATGACCCCCCCTCCCCTTCCTCCGTTTCCCTATTTCCGCCCGCCGGCCTCAATTGCTGTCCCCTCCCTGGACTATTTTTCCCCTCCTCCCTGGAACCCCCTAAAATCCGAATTAAAAACCTCCCTAAAAAACCCCTCAACCTGCGCTTCGCCCACCTCTCAGGAATAATCAATCCGTCATCGAGGTGGGCCCGTGTTAGACAGGAGGGCCAGGCCTGCGAGAGGGGAGACTCCCGCAGGCCAAGGAGGTCGCGCCTAGAGTACATGATAAAAGCCCCCGAGGTAGTCCAAGTCCAGGAAGGCAAAAAACACAAGTCCGAAAAGCAGATAAAGTGGCTAAGTGCAAGGATATATTTCAGGATGGGGGGTAAAGTCAGAATCCAGAGTCTTATGGATGGGGAGATCGAATCCAGTCCCATTACAGGCCCCATCCATCTGTCCTTCCGACCAAAAGGGGCTTAGTTCGTATTTAGTGCCGCATGGCTAATTAGTCCATCATGCGGCCTGATGTAAGATACTGCCCTCTAATGGCCCAGATATTATCAGCCAACCTCCTCCAGTCCCGTGCACTCACTCCAAGATGTTACAGATGTTAAAAGCTCTTCCCGGGTCGTCCTCGGCCAGGTCCACCATTCCACAAAGCGGCTGCAGATGTTCCACGCCAGACTGCTCAACCAGCATACATGTTCAAATTTTCTCCTTCTCCTTCTTCCATTTCCACCATCTCCAACTCCTTCCCATCTCCATCTCATCACCATCTCCGTCCATCTCTCTCGATCTCCGTCCATCACTCCTTCCATCTCTCTCATTCTCTCTCCTTCTTTCTCTCTCCTCCTCTCTCCTCCTCTTCTTCTCTCTCCTTCTCCATTTCTTTCTTTCTTTCTCCTTCGCCTTCTCCTTCCTTCTCCATCTCCTTCCTCCAACTCCTCCAACAACACCTTCCTTCCAAACCTCCACACCTTCTCTCACCAGCCTTCTCTTCCAGCCTCCCTTATGAGCAGTCCTCGCCAACACAAGCCGATCGGGATTGGGGATATTTCGGGCACAGGCCAGGCCAGGCCAGGCCAGGGTAGGCACAGGCCAGGGTAGGACCGCACGACCTGCCACTGGTCGTGCGGCCCGATGGTAGCTCTCCTGGCCCGGCCCCATCTCGCAGCCAGCCGATCTTCCGCGTCCCGGCTTTGCGGCCTACCTCTCTCCCTTCCGGCCGCGCCGGGACGCTCTAGGCCGCAAACAGGCCGAATCGCCTCTCCCGTCTTCTCTGCTCTCCGTCGTCGCCCGCACGGCTCGCCCTTCAGCTTCGGGCGGCTCGGCGCGACGACGGGCAGTTCGGCTCGTCGGGCCAGCCCTCAATGATGGTAAGTAGGGGCTGGCGACATCTTCCTGGGGGTGAAACTACCCCCCGGGCTTCTCCCAGCCTCAAAACGCGACCGCCATGTCGCGCATGCGCAGATTGGAATTACAATGGTTCTCCTCCAGTATTTGCCTAAGTATCTATCTGGTAGTCAATTGTATATTGCTGTTGATGATAATATTTTCATTTTAACCATTCTAAGTACCTTATTGTAGGTAATTCTAGGTAATAGTGGTTAATGCATCAGTTCTAGAGGAATGTGAATGAAATGATTAATCCTTTTTAAAATACCTAGTAACATTATCAGCCTTTATTATGGTCAAGAGGCTGTGATGGCTCAGCAGTTAAATAAGCTGAGTTTGTTAGCTGGAAAGCTAACAGTCCGGTTCAAGATCTGAGTGCCGCGTGATGGGATGAGCTCTCGTTACTTGTCCCAGCTCCTGCCCAGCTGGCAGTTTGAAAGCATGCAAATGCAAATAGATAAAGAGGTACCACTTTGCTGTGAAGGTAACAGTGTTCCATGCACATTGGCTTATGGCCACGCTGGCTACATGATCATAGAAATGTCTATGTGGATCACGCTGGCTTCCTCAGCTAAAAAATGGAGATGAATACTGCTCTCCTAGAGTCGCAAATGACTGGACAGGGGAAACCTTTACCTTTAACCTTCTTATGATCAATGGCCAAATGTATACATGTTTACATTATGAAGGCTACAGATTTGGAATTTCAGAAAGTAATGAAAACTGAAATAACATAGGTTGAAAAAGGTAGAATTCTAAAGAAGAATTCAAACACTTAAAATAGAGCTCATAGAAGTACTCTATTCTGGTTTCTCCTAAGAGTGTATTAAGTTGCTTATCTTTTAATAAGAAAAACATTAAGTTAGCTTTTTGGAGACTTAATACCTTTTATTTCTCATGTACTCAGAGTACATCACCTTTGGAACAGTTTCTCCCATAGAATCTGGATGGCCCTGAGTCTGTTAGCCTTGAGGAATGTGTTAACAGCTTTATTCTTTTCCATTAGCCCATCCCAGTGACCTCCAGCTGTTTGGTGTTTATGTCCTGCTTTATGAATTTAGGGTGTTTTGATGGTTGATGTATGGATATTTTATTTACCATGTTGTTTGGGGTTTTTGATATATTGATGTACGTCACCTTCAAAAAATTGGACAGCTATGTAAATCATAGACAGAATATCAATAAATTTCAAAATCACCCCAATATTTCTAATATTTGAAAACCTGTTTTTATTTTTACATTTTGGTTCCCTTCCCAGTTGTGCACTTTCTTATCTGTAGCCAGCAAGAGAAACAACAGCTGTAGAAAAATTTTGGACTCTGTAAAAATAAGAATGCCAACTTTGGGGTTATAGTTTTCATGTTGTAATTTGGTTCTCTGGGGTATGGCATGGCTGCCTCAAGAAGTTTTGTTGGGTCAAGCTCAGTGGTGGGATTCAAAAATGTGTACTACCGGTTCTGTGGGCATCGATTTCTGGGCGTGGGTTTGTGGACATTACAGGGGAAGGATACTGCAAAATCCCCATTCCCTCCTCACCTCACTAACCTACTTTTCAGCTCTGTTCTCCTGCTCAGGGCAACAAAAGAAGATTAGCTGGGAGGCTGGGAGGCAGCCGGTGCAGGGCCAGCCTATTTGACAGTTCTCCAAATTACTCAAAATTTCCACTACTGGTTCTCCAGAACCTGTCAGAACTGGCTGAATACCACCTCAGGTCAAGCTATCTTGACATTTATGGTATTATTCACTGCATATTATATCTCGATGGCATGGAGATCTATTTACTCCTGTTTTATAGTCAACAATAGGTTTCTAACAAGCCAAACAGCCTATGATAATGTTTCCTCCATTGTATTTAAGGGCAGATGGCAAATTGATGGAGTACAAGGCAACTGATACGGTACATACAACACTTCCTTTAGTGACTGTTCAAAGTTACAATGGCACTAAAAAAGTGACCAAAAATGACCATTTTTCACACTCATGACTGTTGCAGCATCTCCATGATCATGTGATTTACATTCGGATGCTTGACAGCTGACTCACCTTTATGACTGTTCCAGTGTCCCAGAGTCACGTGATCCCCTCTTGCGACCTTCTGACAAGCAAAGTCAATGAACCAGGTTCACTCAACAACCATGTTACTGATTTAAGAACTGCAGTGATTCACTCAACCAATGTGGTAAGAAAAGTTGTAAAATGGGCAAAACTCACTTAACAAATGTTTCACTTAGCAAACATGAATTTTGAGTTTAGTTGTGTACAGATGTGCCTCCGTTGTAGGGATGGTGCCAGGGAAGGCTGTTCCTATTGTCCTTCTCATCATATAAGACAGGGCTGTCAAACCCCCAGCCCACGGGGCTGAATGCGTCACATGCTGGCCACACCCACACCCCGTTTAGCGAAGAGGGGAAAAAAATTCCAATACATCTCATGACGCTGCCATGCCGACGTGAGTTTGACATCCGTGAAGTAAGAGTGTCCACTTCATTCTGCATAATAATAGGGATAAAAAATAATTGCATAAAATAAGACAGTACAAATCCATATTTATATAAATATATTTCTGGATCATTTTAGCAAGGCAAGTATATTCCATGATAGAGATTTTTGAGCATGCATGTAGACTTGTATAAAAAGCTAAGAAGTTCAAATAAGGAAAGTGAGAAATTACCTCGTCAGATATAAGGCAATTAGATTCCCTTATCAACTTCATAGCAACAGATGGAACACATAAAGTAAATAAGACGTTACTATGTAGAGATGCCTAAACATGAAAGGACATTTTTCATGCTCTTGTTCTTTGGATGGAGAGAATGATGCAACCACTAATGAGTGTTTCATGCTATTTCTCTTCCAGAGTGCAAGGGCATAAACTCTTGGTAATTGGGGCCAAGAAAGTCAACATTCCCAGGAAAGGTTTCACATACAGCTGTGGTGCCTTCTTGATACTGCCAGGATGACCAGCTGCTGTGGCCTGCCATTCCAGCAGAAATGATACAGTCAAGTTGACATTTCCCAGGGATATGGGTGAAGTTTCCCACTTAAGCAGTTGATTTGAGCCCCCAATTTCACTAGGAACAAAATAAAGCCACCAAGGATGTTAAAGTTATATGTAACCTACAAAGCTCCCAGCAAAGCTCTCCCATTAGATAGAGGTCAATAGATTTCAGAGTGTGGTAGAAGAGAATTGTTTTTATGTCACACAGACTCTCCTGGATTTAAATAAAACGGAGGCACCAAATATATATCAGCAGTTTGGCAGATCAAATCTCACCAGCTCAAGGTTGACTCAGTCTTCTATCAGAGGTGGGTTGCTGCCGGTTCGGCCTGGTTCAGCCGAACCAGTAGTAGAAGTCAGGCCTAGGTTGCAGAACCGGCATTGACCCAGGTCTGCCATGCCCCCGAACCAGTTCCCTCGCCACTGCTGGGCTGCCGCCATTTTGGATTTTAGTGACGGCACATGCGCAGTTCACTGTAAATTGTTCTGCACATGCACGCAGAACAACTTACATTTAACAGTGCATGCACACGTGAATCGAGCGCACACATGCATTGCGTGCGGGTTGCAAACCAGTAGTAAAACTGGCAGCAACCCACCCTTGCCTTCTATCCTTCTGAGGTGGGTAAAATTTCTGTTGTTAAGCAAGGCAGATGTTAAGTGAATTTTGCTTTATTTTACAAACTTTCTTGCCACAGTTGTTATGTGAATCATTGCAGTACAGGTAGTCCTCAACTTACAAGTTCATTTAATGACCATTCAAAGTTACAATGGCATTTAAAAATGTGACTTATGACCATTTTTTACACTTTGGCTGCTGCAGCAGCATCCCCATGGTCACATGATGAAAATTCAGATGCTTAGCAACTGGTTCCTATTTTAAGTGTCCCAGGGTCATGTGATCAAATTTTGGATGGTTGGCAACCGGCATGTTTTATGATGGTTGAAATGTCCCAAGGTCATGTGATCCCCTTTTGCAACCTTTTCACAAGCAAAGCCAGTGAGGAATCCATATTAACTTAACAACCATATTACTAACATAAGGATTGCAGTGATTCATTTAACAACTGAGGCAAGAAAAGTCATAAAATGGGGCAAAGAGTCACTTAAATGTTTCACTTAGCAACATAAATTTTGGGTTCAATTGTGGTCCTAACTCGAGGACTACCTGCAGTTAAGAATAGTAACGTATATATCAGCATCACGTATCTGGGTCCGCCCCAGGCGCCTGATGGACCCGGATGGGTTCCAGATGGCGCTTGGGCCACTTCCTGTACCCCTGACCCGCGCCCCGATGGAGGACTTCGTGGCCGCATGGAACATTGCGACCACGGGAGCCTTGGATCGGGTCGCGCCCTTGCGGCCTCTCTTGCGGCGGCGAACCACCCCGGCCCCTTGGTTCACCGAGGAGCTGAGGGGGATGAAACGCCACAAGAGATGCCTAGAGAGAAGATGGAGGTTGACTCGATCTGAATCTGACCGGACACAGGTAAGAGCCCATTTACGGACTTACATTGTGGCGCTGAGAGTGGCCAAACGTCATCATTGTGCCACTCTCATAGCATCCGCAGAAAACCGCCCTGCCGCCCTGTTTAGGGTGACCCGCTCCCTCCTTCAACAGAGGGTGCGGGAAGCCCCGCTACAGGGTAGAGCAGAGAAATTTGTGACTTTTCTGCAGGAGAAAATCGCTCAGATACAGAATGAGCTAGCCCCCATTGATGGTCCAGTGGGATGCCATGAGACAGATCTTGTTTGGGAGGAGTTTGACTCCGTTGCTTCCGAGGATATGGACAGGCTACGTGGGCGACTGCGAGCCACCACATGTTTATTGGACCCGTGTCCCTCCTGGCTTGTACTGGCATCCTGGGAGGTGACACGAGGCTGGCTCCAAGAGGTTGTCAACGCTTCCTTAAGTGAGGGTTCCTTGCCTGCTTCCCTAAAAGAGGCCATGGTGAGGCCCCTCCTTAAGAAGCCTTCCTTGGACCCAGCTCTTTTAACCAGCTATCGTCCCGTCTCCAACCTTCCCTTTTTGGCGAAGGTTGTTGAGAGTGTGGTGGCACAACAGTTTCCCTGTCACCTGGAGGAAGTTGATTATCTAGACCCGCGCCAGTCCGGCTTCCGGCCCGGGCATAGCACCGAGACGGCATTGGTCGCGTTGGTTGATGATCTCTGGAGGGCCAGAGATGGGGGTTGTTCCTCCATCCTGGTCCTATTAGACCTCTCGGCGGCTTTCGATACCATCGACCATGGTATCCTATTGCATCGGCTGGGGGGGTTGGGGGTGGGAGGCACCGTCTTACGGTGGTTCTCCTCCTACCTCTCTGGCCGATCACAATTTGTGTTGACAGGGGAGCAGAGGTCGACCCCGAGACCCCTCACATGTGGGGTGCCTCAGGGGTCGGTCCTCTCGCCTCTCCTGTTCAACACATACATGAAGCCGCTGGGTGAGATCATCCGTGGTTTTGGGTAGAGTACCATCTTTACGCTGATGATACTCAGCTGTATATATCTACCCCAAACCACCCCAACGATGCCGTAGCGGTGATGTGCCAGTGCCTGGAAGCCATGCGGATCTGGATGGGAAGTAACGGACTCAGGCTCAAACCGACCAAGACCGAGTGGCTGTGGTTTCCGGCTGCCCGATTCAACCAGCTGATTCCAACGCTGGCCATAGGGGGCGAACATCTTGCCCCTGTGGATGGGGCGCGCAATTTAGGTGTCCTCCTGGATACCCGGCTGTCCATGGAAGATCAAGTGACAGCCGTGGCCAGGAGGGCGTTTCACCAGGTCCGCCTGGTGCGCTAATTGCGCCCCCTATTGGATCGGGACGCCCTTCGCACAGTCACTCATGCTCTCGTGACATCCCGACTGGACTATTGTAACTCTTTCTACATGGGGCTCCCCTTGAGGTGCACCCGGAGACTTCAGTTGGTCCAGAATGCAGCCGCGCGAGCAATTATGGGAACCGTTAGGTCTGTCCACGTTACACCGCTCTTGCGCGAGCTGCACTGGCTGCCTGTCGTCTTCCGGGTGCGCTTCAAGGTGTTAGTCATCATCTTTAAAGCGCTCCATGGCTCGGGACCTAGCTACCTGCGGGATCGGATCCTGCCTCATACATCCTCATGGCCGATTCGCTCCCACAGAGAGGGACTTCTCTGGGTGCCGTCCACTAGACTGTGTCAGCGGGCGACGCCCAGGGGAAGGGCTCTCTCTGTGGCGGGCCCGGCCCTCTGGAACGACCTTCCCCCCGATATTAGAACGACTACGGACCTCCGCTCCTTCCGTCTGAAATTAAAAACACACTTTTTCCGCTTGGCCGGCCTAGGCTAGTCTCTCTTTCTATGGGGTTTTAAATTTATTTATAGCTGTTGGGTATTTTAGTTTAACGGGTTTTAGCACAGGAATAGATTTAATCTGTTTTTATTATGTATTTATATTTGTATATTTATTGTTTTTACTTTCCCTGTGCACCGCCCCGAGTCCCTGTGGGGAGAGGGAGTGGTTCTACAAATTAAATTTGAGAAAATTAAATTTGAGAACATGATTGTTAAGTTAATATGGCTTCCCCATTGATTTTGCATGTTAGAATGTCACAAAAGTTGATCACATGACCCTATGAACCTGCAATCATCATAAATATGAGGTCAGTTGCCCAGCGTCTGAATTTTGATCACATGACCACAGGGATGCTGCAATGGTCATAAATGTGGGAAATGATCATAAAGTCACTTTTTTCAACGCCATAACTTCGAATGGTCACTAAATAAACTGCTCTGTGTCAAGCGCTACCTATATTTATTATATTTTCAGTCGTTCCAACTTATTCAGTTGTTTCAATTTATTTTACTACCGGTTCGCTCGTGCAACACTTCTGCGCATGTGCAGAAGTGTCCGGGCAGTTGGGTGGAGGCTCCCGCCAGTGCCACTACAGGTTCGCCCGATCTGGGGTGAATTGGCAGAAACCCACCTTTGATTCAACACTTTTTCTTTCTCAACTACTGGCTTCAATTAGAGCAGGGGTTCCCAAACTTGGCAACTTGAAGACTTGTGGACTTCAACTCCTAGAATTCTCCAGCCAGCTCTGCTGGCTGGAGAATTCTGGGAGTTGAAGTCCACAAGTCTTCAAGTTGCCAAGTTTGGGAACCCCTGAATTAGAAGGTGGATGGGTGGTGGGGGGAAATAGTAGAATTAGACGACAAATAACTGTAAATGTAAATTTAAATACTACTGCAATATAGAGTAAAATATTTTACGTTAAATGCTTTAATTTTAAAAAATCGGATTAAAATCAAATACCAACACACAGCCATCCCAATCAGCCATTTATAGCAAGAGGGGGGTCTCAGCCTGTTGCTGACAGGGTGGATGGCTTCACTTCAGCAAGTTGTTGGCTTCGTTTCTATTTGCAAACACAAGCTTCACTCAAGTGGCACTAAAAAGAAAAGAAAGGGCGGTTGGGGAACATGCTGTATAAAGAGGAGAGTCCTTCTACCACCAGGGTAAAAGAGAGATTTGTGTCTGGAGGATTTCTAACACTTCAGCCAAACGGATAGAAAGGAATTACTTTGAAAGGTTCCTAGAAATTGACTTTGTTTCATTTTACTTAGACCTCAACAGCTTGTTCATTCGTTGCTTTGCTTCAGCCCTGGAATTTGGACGTACTCTTTGGTTTTAAGCCGCATTAAATTTGTAACAAGTGGGTCAGGCATTTCATACTTGGTTTCCAAAAGGAAAAAAAAAGAAAAAGAAAAAAGAACCCCCCACCATTTCATAAAAAGGATGTGGAAGCACCGGCACTGAAGAAATCACCCTGGCATTTCTTCTAAGTTCTTCAGACCTACTGATAAGGCCGCACTGCAGTTCTCAAATGAAGCAGGAATCAAGCTGGAACAAGATTTCTTTGGTTATTACAGACAAGGGCATCTTGAAGAATTGTTACACCTGCTATTTTTTTTTTTGTGCCAAGGTATGACAAAAGTTAAAATAAGCTGTGCACTACTGCAGATTTTTTTTTTGAAACAAAAACTTTTAAAAATGATGTTTCTCTTTTCCAAATTTTTGCCGGTTGTTTTTAAAATGAGTATTATCAATCTGTCAATTCAGGAGATCAGAAACTGTCCCAGAGGATACCAAACGGGGAGGGAAAATTCCTCTTGCTTTGGTGAGTGAAATTAAAACTTCAGACTCTCTCAGAGACTTGTTGCATTTTTATTAGCATTTCTATTTCTTTTATGTAATTGTGTCTGTTTTGATTTGGCAAATGCACAACATGTGTTACAATAATCCAATTGATTGATAGCAGGTCTTGTAGTCTTTCCCCCAAAGTCTTGTCAACAAAATAAAAGTATCCATTAGAAACATTTTAATAAATGTAACTGTTGATCTGGAAAAATCAGGATTACTTCTTGAAGAAACTGGACTCTAATTCTTAGTTTTCTGGTGTTGGTCTAGATTTTTGCACCCCAGATCTGATATAATCTCAGTAAGGTGCTAGAATCTTAAATATTTGTTACTGGTAAGACTTGAAGTACCTGAATATTTTTATATTGTAATTGTTCAAAAATCCCAGGCTTAATCTACACTACAAACACACTTTGTTTTTTATTTATATTATTTTAGGAGTAGTTGGTTCTGCCAACCTATCTGACCTGGGAAATATAATCTGGCAAAATGACTTGATTCTTACATGGTTTAGCTTTTGGCAGTTTCCTTGGGAAGATGGCATAGCTGTTAAACTAGCAATTTGCCTAGTAGCTACTCCACTTGATACAACTCTTATAACCTCTTCAGCCTGATTATTGGCCAGACTACTTAAGTATTATGCTTGAGGATTATGGGAGCAATAGTCACACATCTCAACAAAACCAGATGCTTCTATGCACCTAATGTGTATTAACTTCAATGTTATGCACATTTAATTGGAAATAAATCCCATAGACCCTGTGGGACTTGTTTCTTAGATTGCTTCACTGGAAAGTGTCTCAAAATCAATACATTTTCATCAAATGAATTATTATTGGTAAAATGGTTTCACTATGTTTTATTTGTCACTGTTATTGAGTCTTTTTTTTCAGAGTCAGTGTCCATCAGTCCATCTCTATCTAAAGTTAGATTTCCATGACCATTTTGTTTATTATTCATTTAATTTCCTGAGTTTTAAGGCCCCGTCAGCACCAGTCATGGAAACAATTCACCATTTACTTCAACCCTACACACTGGATGCTACATAGCAGTGACATTAGACCATCATTATAGATGTTATGCAATCAGTGTGCAATCAGAGATAAAAGATAAACATAAAAGTAAGATTAAAGAAAAGAAAGAGTGTGCTGAGAAATTAAGAAGTGTGATTAAGAAATATAAATAGAAAAAAACAGAAAACATACCATATATAAGGAAGAAACTCCCAATTTTCTTTGCATAGGTTACAAACAATCCTATCTCATTCCTAATTACACTTGTACCACAATTAACGTCTTTTTGCATGCCACTTTTTAAAATAGCAACTCCATTAACCACCAATTCATTTTTTCAATTTTCATCCAAAAAAAAATTCCTTGATAGATTTTCAGTGTTCAATAACTTGTCTTGTGTAACTTTCTTTGGAGATTGTCTATGGAGATTCTCAGTCATGCAGGTCATGGTTGTCCCAAGGTGCTTTTTTTAAAAGAGGCAAATGGACTTTCTAGTTTTTCTTTGAAAACCTTTCAGCTCTGAAGAAGCTTTTTGGAGGAGAAGTGAAACATCTTCAAAGAAAAACCAGAAAGTCCAATTGCCTCTTGAAAAAATTCAACTTTGGGACTTCCTTTGTTATTATTGTAAAACATTTTGTGGTGTTATTGGCTGTTGAAAATGAGAAGTCAGTGCATTTGTTACATTTGAAAGTTATACAAATGACTGGAAACATTGGGTTATTGTTTAGGACAGGGGTCTCCAACCTTTGCAACTTTAAATCTGATGGACTTCAGCTCCCAGAATTCTCCAGCCACCAAAGCTGGCTGGAGAAGTCTGGGAGCTGAAGTCCTTCAGACTTAAAGTTGCAAAGGTTGGAGACCCCTGGTTTAGGGTATTGTTATTATTTCTAGTTCTGCTCAGTTCCTGGAGGGGAATTTTATAGCTCATTACTCAAAGTTTCATTCTCACATAGATTTATTGTGGAATAAAAAAAACCGTTTGCGCACATAAATTGAGAGACCTTGATAACTACAGAAATCATTATAGGCAAATTAAACAAACAAACAAACAAACAAAAACAAATGACAGGATGTGCCACAGATAACTTCCCAAGAATCCTAGAAATTCTGTTTTTTCAAAAGTAGGTTTCAAACTTGCACCAAACTTTGCTCGTTTTGAAGTTCTGTATTCATGAAAGAGGAGTCTGATTTGCTTTGCAGTCCTCTGGTGAGTCTCTCTGTCTTCATGCCATGCATACTAATGTTTCATTTTCTGTAACTGGAACATTGCTTTTTATTCTTGGTAAATGTAGTTCCTTGTGTCTAAGGATTCTGAATTTTACTGCCAGCTTTGCAAAGACGTGATTCATTATTTAGACTCATTCTCTCAGGCTGTCTCTGCTGAGATGGCATAAAGAGGCTTTTGACCACACAGAGCAGAAAATGAGACTTTCATTCACTACTGCCTGTCAAGTTTTTTTGCAGATAGACTTTTTTGGCAGCTGCAGCTGCTTCACTTCAAGAATAAAAGAGAAGCAGGTGATGAAGGCGAATATATGTGTCCCAGGATAAGGTTACAGGATCTATGGCCATGATAGCGCACCTATGGCACGCGCGCCACAGGTGGCGCACGGAGCCATTTCTGAGGGCACACAAGATGTTGCCCTGTCAGCTTCAGCACGCATGCACACGCTGGCCAGGTGATTTTCAGCCTTGATTTTCAGCAGTTTTTTGTTCTCTGGAGGCTTCAGGAAAGCCTCCAGAGAGCGAAAAATGGATTTACCAGGCCCACCGGAAGTTGGAAAATGGGCTGTTTCCGGCCTCTGGATGGCTTTTGGGAGGGGGGCATTTTCACCCTTCCCAGCCTCCAAGAAAGTTGTGTATGTATATGTGGGGCAGCAGGGCGGGGTGTCATGCACAGGGGAATGGCATGGGGGGATTAAATTATGGGGATGGGCACCCGAGTGCGTGCAATATTGCGCAAGCGTGTGCTTTTGGCATCCGAAGCAAAAAAGGTTTGCCATCACTGATCTATGGCAGTCTAGGTTGGTGAGCGGGACCAGAGGTTTTGTCTTCAGTTTTTGGGTTCATGCTGGAACCCATCTTCAGGGAACTTCTCTTTAATATACTCTGCTGGAGAGGAGTTCCCTGAAGATGGGCTCCAGCACAAGCCCGAAAACCTGAAAGACACAATTTCTGGACCAGGTGACTGACCTAGATTGGATCCTACCCAAGCAGGTGATGTTAAAAATATATTAGGTTAACGTTTCATGATTTGGCTACTAAATAACATAGCTGCCCAACTCTGAAATACAAAACAGATTGTTGTGCCCTGCCAGCGGCCAGTGGAGCTGGTGACAGACTCAAACAGTGAGGAGGTTGGGGAGGAACATGGGCCAGTTCTGCAGTTTGGGGAATGCTTTGATGAGTGCTCCATGCCGGAGACAGAGATGGGGCTAGGCCTGTCCGACAGTTATCAGCTGCCAGTGAGGCAGAAGAACAGCTGGAGTCTGTTCCTGATGTGCGCATGCTCAGAGCTGCCAGGAGAAGGGAACAGCTAAGGAACAAGGGCCAACTCAGGAGTAAAGGCACAGGTGTAAAGAGTAAAGGCAAGGGTGAATGGCCCTTCCCAGAGGGAATAAAGATGAGCGAAAGGGGAATGGAGTTTTCAGGAGACAATTAGTTCAATTCATTAGGGTGAAGATCTGTTCCTGACTTCTTGCCAAGTATTGTCTGCTACGGAGTGGTGTTTGGAAGATATCGGCCCGGTAGCTCTCAAAGCCCGATAAAGGTCTGTAGTTGTGAAATCTCTTGAAAGACTGTTTGATGGGACTTTGCTAGAGAGCAATTCCCTTTAACCTAAATAAAAGAGGTTTTAGTGGGATGAGGAGTCTGCTTCATGCTCTTGGGAAGCCTAGGTCAGAACACAGATTTTTTTCTCACTAGTTGAAGTAGATGTTTCCAGGTGTGTCAGAAGAGATGATGGTGGAGTTTGCGTATTTTCATCTGCAGAATGATTTGTAATCATTTGCTCCTAGAAAAAGATCAGCTCTGCTCTCTGCATTAACTCATAAAAACCATGAAGCTCTTATGTTGGTGAATGGATTGGGATGGGGGGGGGGGATTATACAATATGTATCACCATAAAATGATTTTTTTTTAAAAAAGAGATGCATTATGAAGTATTGGGAATAATATGTCAAATGCATAGGCATTTACATAAGCAATGTTCAAAATAAATACTCTGCACTTTGGTTCACTGGCAACGATTAAATAATAGATGAAAATCAATATAAATAGAACACCTGCTCCATTGTAAATATGGTCAAAGCCATCTTGTTGGATCAGGGCACTTGCATAAAAAGACGGATTTTGCTCTGGAAAATCATCTGAGCATTATTTAGACGTATACAGTCACCAATGCTGTTTTAACTACTTGCCGACCTGTCAAACTGACAGCCCGCGGGCCGGATACGTCATGGGCAGGCCACACCCACCCCAGCTCCACAAAGGCAAAAAAGTCACGATATATCACAATACATCTTGTGACGTGATCAAGTTTGACACCCGTGAACAAGAGGAATAGAAATGCATAGTCACTAATCAAGGCACTGATATCATCAGCCAATACGTAGGAAAACATTTGTAAACTTCCTATTTCTGCTCTGATCTATACATTACTATTTTTCAGATGTAGACGAATGTCTGGAAGGTAGGATCCAGATTTGTAGCCAAAATTGCCTCAATGTCCCAGGATCCTTTATCTGCTCCTGTATGCCAGGCTATTCTTTGGGAGATGACAAGAGATCTTGTCACGTAAGCGGTAAGGTTGGTTGGTTGTTTTTGACCAGTCTGTCGTAAAAACACTGATTCCTTCCCTCCCCAAGTTTTCCTCCTTCATCTGAAATATGAAGATGATGATATTTTGTATGTCTTTTGCACATCAGGCCTCAAACTGTGGAAATACTTTCCCAGGGAAATCTGACTAATCTTATCTGGCTAGTTACACTGGATCCAGTCGCTAAATATATTACCGATTCCTAACTTTTTGTTCGTTGTATATTGACCTTTAAAAGAAAGAAAGAAGTATTTAAACAGCATCTTCTGTGGAAGAGAGCATGAAGATACCTTTTCAAATGGAAACCAGACATCTCGACATGAATGTGTCTGCCTAGGATGCATATTGGCACCCGTGAACATGCAAAGCTGCTCCTCTCTCTCTACATTCTTTGACTGTGTGAAACTTGCATATAAATGACTCGATTGCATCTTGGATTTAACCAAAGAGCCATTCCAGTTCAAATCTTGGATTCAGTTTTATTTGTATAACAGAACTTGTATTTGAGGAAAGAAATATTTAGGGGATCGTTTACATTGCACATTTTAAAATTCATGGGTATGGAATACCGTTAGTTGCAGAACATTTGATGTTAGCTGTTAAACTAAGTAACGAGTTTGCTGTACATAGAGGAAATAAGAACTCAAGCATCTAAAAGCCTAAAAAGCTTTTTCTCCACTGGGGTGCATTTGCAAAACACACAGAGAGAGAGAGGAGAGAGAGAGAGAGAGAGAGAGAGAGAGAGAGAGAGAGAGAGAGAGAGAGAGAGAGGCAGACATAGATGATATTGGTAGAAAGATAGATAGATGATAGCGATAGATAGATAGATAGATAGATAGATAGATAGATAGATAGATAGATAGATAGATAGATAGATAGATAGATAGACAGACAGACAGACATATAGATGATATTGGTAGAAAGATAGATAGATGATAGCGATAGATAGATAGATAGATAGATAGATAGATAGATAGATAGATAGATAGATAGATAGATGATAGATGGATAGATAGATAGATAGGATTTTCCCATTTTCCCCGCAACCAAAGCTTTGTGAGGTAGGCTGGGCAGAGAAAAAGTGACTGCCCTTAAAGCACCCAATTGGTTTTTAATGGCTTAGAAGGAACTAGAACTTACACTCTCCTGGTTTCTAAGTTAATACTTAGCCACTACCTCAAACTTTTGCTACATTTCATATTTTTGAAGGATGCATTAAATGTTGAGCTTGAAGGAATCTAATGCAGAAAAGGGACATGGTGGCTCAATGGCAAAGACACTGAGCTTGTCAATCAGAAAGGTCGGCAGTTTGGCAGTTCGAATCCCTAGCGCTGCGTAATGGAGTGAGCTCCTGTTACTTGTTCCAGCTTCTGCCAACCTAGTAGTTTGAAAGCATATAAAAATGCAAGTAGAAAAATAGGCACCACCTTTGGTGGGAAGGTAACAGTGTCCCTTGCACCTTCGGCATTTAGTCATGCTGGCTACATGACCACGGAGATGTCTTCAGACAGCACTGGCTCTTCAGCTTTGAAATGGAGATGAGCACTGCCCGCTAGAGTCAGAAACGACTAGCATATATGTGTGAAGGGAACCTTTACCTTTACCTAAAATGCAGAAAAGAATAAAATGCTTTGGATCCAGGCATTTTGTCACTTTTCACTTTTTTTCTCTTTAGATCCTGTACCATTCCTAGTTTTCAGCCAAGGAAATGCAATCTATAGAATAGATGTAGAAGGAACCAATCACCAAAGACTGATAGCGGATGTTGGCTTATCAGCATTAACTGATTACCATTATGAAGCAAAATATCTTTATTGGGTGGATAAAGAAAAATGTCTTCTCCAACGTGTACATTTGGATGGTTCAAATCAAGAGGTAAGGAAATAATACTTTTCAAAATTCTTCCTGATTGTAAATAAGAAGAGACATTTTTAAGCAAAAAGTATTTCTGTTTCTTCTTGGAAAGGTAGTTGTTAGCAACTCTGGGTTCAGAACCAGTATTAGAACTCTGGTCCCATAACCAATGTTAGCTAATATATGTGGAATAGTGTAATTCACCAGACAGTAAAAAGATACGTTGCTTTAAACCACAAAGAAACTCTAAAACAGTGATAGTAAGAAAATAAATAGTCTTTACTTTGTAGCAACTAAAATGCTTCTTCCGACTAACTTCTCAAACAATGATAACAACAGTTCAACACCAAACACAATTATCTCACAGTGATACAAAACAATCCTCCTCCTCCTTCACAGCTTCAGCAAAGGATCACAAGGAATCGAACAGGGAATGAGCTGCAGTCCTGACCCTGATTATATAGTATAGCTGATACTCACAGCCAATCAGATTCAAACAGAATTTAAGACAGTTCTTAAAGCTACATAACTTCTTAAGAACATAGGCTCATATATATTGTCAACCCAATATAAGGCTGAATATCCTAACAGTAGTGATACCACATGCTATTGTTTATCTTGGGGGCTGATGAAGTTAACGCAATTTAGATGGCAGACCTTTCTCATAATTTCTCCTTTTGATATTTGAGGAAAGAAGAAGGAAACCAGTGTCTATATTTGGGCGTTACAAACTGTTCTTCAGAGCTTGGTTGAAATTCTTTGAATGATCAAGGTCAAACAAACAAATGAAAATGGTCACTCAAATGTGACCAGTTTTTGTACAGAGCAATGTTTTTCACTCTCAGCAAACTTAAGATATATGAAGTTCAATTCTGAGAATTTCCTGGCAGCATGGGACACATATCTGAAAATGTGCTGATGTTGAAAAACACCACACTAGAATGTTGCCTCTGATAAGGAATTCTGGAACTTAAAATACGTAGTGTATTTTTCAGAGTATAAGATGCTCCGAAGTATTAGACGCACCTAGCTTTTGGGGAGGAAAACAAGGGAAAAAATCTGCCTCTGTCTTCCAGCAATTTGATCCTTGCAGCAAGCAGCAAACAGTCTTTTTCAGTTTTCAGCACAGTCTGATTAGTACAAGCAGCTGATTGTCGGGCCTCCTGACGATCAGCTGTTTCAGGCTGCAAGGATTGCCATAGCCTATTACCGCCTCCGTGTGCCCCATTTTCAGCCTCTGCATCCAGTTTTCAGCCTCTGCACATCCCATTCGAAATCAGATCCAAGTGGGCGGAAAATGGGGCACGCAGAAGCCAAAAATGGGATGTGGATGCCAAAATTAGATCACACGGAGGCAGTAATAGGCAATGGCAGTTTCTGCAGCCTGAAACAGCTGATGGTCAGAAGACCAATCCAACCGGCAATCAGTTGATTATGCTAATCATGCTGTGTTGAAGCTGAAACTGAAAAAAGGTAGTTTGCTGCAAGGAGACAAATTGCTGGGAGGCAGAGACCAAAGGATGGGGGCCAGCGGGTGGACAGTGATATATTCAGTGTATAAGACGCACCCACATTTTCATCCTCTTTTAGGGGGGGCGGAATGTGTATCTTATACTCAAAAAAATACGCTATATAGAATTTGTGGCTTGAAATGTTTAAAACTTCTGGTATAGTATTAGAAGTACATTTTGCTATGCTTTTACTACATATGATGCTTGATACAAAATACAATATAACCTATATTTTGCACATAATACTGTAGATGCTCAGGTTTTCCAGTTGTCAACTCTTCTTTAAGCTGCAATCCTGCCATTCATGGATGGTGTCCCAAGACCCTGCCAGATAAAGGAGAAAGAAAAATAGATCCATGGACAAATGTAGCTCATCTTTCCAAGTCTTGTGATGGCACAGACATTTCCAACAGTGTCACTTCAACCATAGCAATAACAAAACTATGCATTCTAGAGATGTTTAGTGGCTGAATCAAGGAAGTTCACCTGATTCTAAGCATTTGGGCTCTCTCAATAAATATTCACAATAGATATTGGCAGGAAATTTGGGCTAATGGAATAGAAGGACTGAAGAAAGATGAAACGTGAAAAATGAACTTTGTTCTTGAATTTTTCTTATCCTACCACCAACGGGTTGTCTGCCCAAAGAATGAAAAGATTTATGAAAGTACAGGGAAAAAACCCCAGATTTGTGTTTCAGGAGTAATAGCTTATGTAGATGTGGATTGATTTTTCTTCTTCTGAATTTAATAATAAATGCCTAAAGGCATTTCCTTAAATATTAAACCAAGGTAGTATCCATCATAATGAATATATAGTTGTAGCTCATGAATTCCAATGTCTTAATAGTAATCGAAAAAGGATTGATGGCATTTTAGTATAACCATTTCAATTTTATGTGTGAATGTTCTTATGTAATAGACCATCTGCTCCATAAAAAAGGATGTCACTGGATTTGCAATAGATTGGATAAATCAAGGCATTTATTTGGCTCACTCCCAAGGAACTATTGAAGTAATCAGCCTGGATGGAAACAATTCTCAAATACTTATAAAGAACAATCACAATCCTACAAATATAGAAGTTGACCCAAGTCAAAGGTATTTCCACTTTTAGTTACCACAGAAGCAAAAGTCAAAGTTAAATGGTATGCAGTAATGGATTGGAGAAAATGCAGGGGTGAAATCTAGCAGGTTCTGACAGATTCTGGAGAACCAGTAGCGGAAATTTTGAGTAGTTTGGAGAACCGGCAAATGCCACCTCTGGCTGGGCCCAGAGTGGGGTGGGAATGGAGATTTGCAGTATCCTTCCCCTGCCATGTCTACCAAGCCATGCCCACCAAGTCACACCATGCCCACCAAGCCACGCCCACAGAACCAGTAGTAAATTTTTTTTGAATTTCATCACTGAGAAAATGTAATGGGGACATGAACTCAATATTTCCTATCTTCCCCTATATGTTTAATTTAGTAAGTGAATGCCTGGTTTAATGAAACAACAATTTGATATCTTTCTGCATGAATAGATACATTTCTACATATTGCAGGCTTTGTAAACCTCTTGTATGTTGATAATAACAAATGATGCATGTATTTTTAATATTTAAGCACTGGATGAAAACAAAATAAAGAATGTTAAATAACAAATTAGTGAATAAAATAATCTATGATCTTTACAATTGCTTTGACAATTTTTGAAATAATAACAATGATAACCGTTCTTATTGGCAGGTTTTTATTTTGGTCTACTGAAGGGACTTTTGATAGCATCTATCAAGCAGATCTGGATGGAAATAAAATACGGAGAGTTCTAAGGAGCCCAGAAAAAATCAAAACCATTTCCTTGGACTTTATCAATGTGAAGCTGTTCTGGATACAGTATGACACCATTAATGAAATTTCATATTTTGGAACCTGTGACTACAATGGACATTTCATCAAGCTATACAGACAAATGGGACGGTACGTTTATAAATATAAAATGGCATTTTAAACAATTGCACCCATTAACTGTATCCCCTCTGTCTGTGGGTGTAGGACTCTATTAAGTTAGAGGTGGTATTCAGCAGATTCTGACCAGTTCTGGAGAACCAGTAGCGGAAATTTTGAGTAGTTTGGAGAACCGGTAAATACCACCTCTGACTGGCTCTGCCCCCATCTATTCTCTGCGTCCCCAGTCCCAGCTGATTGGGAGGAAATGGGGATTTTGCAGTAACCTTCCACGGAGTCGGGTGGGAAAGGAGATTTTACAGTATTCTTCCCCTGCTACGGCTACCAAGCCATGCCCACAAAACTGGTAGTAAAAAATTTGAATTCCACCACTCAAATGGATAAGTAATTGTTTAATTGTTTATGTGACACATTTCTTGTATGTCCTCCAAAGAGGGCCAAATTAAAATATTACATAAAATCAGAAGGAAAAAAAAATATTTGCCAAAAGTGCAAATTATCGAAAGTTAACTAAAAGATTCTATTTCTAAATATGAGAAAGTTAGCCTCATTTTTGCTATTTTGAATTAAATGGAAAAGATTCCAATTATATATTATACAAATATTTCTAAGACGGTAAACTACCTTGCTATACTCATAATGTATTTTCCTTATCTTGAGCATGAACAACTTCAATAAACTGATGCTTGTTTTATTTCACTACAGAAGTAAAGCTTATGACATATTTATCTTTGGTGACCATATATACTATTCTGACTCAAGGACCAGAACTATTCGGAGAGCCAATAAATACACTGGAAAGGATATTGTTGTAATTAACTTGAAACAACCATTTCCTCAACCTACTGAGATATTGGTGGTGCACCCCTTAAAACAGATCGGCAAAAGGATGGATTCTAAAGGACTTGGTAACTTTACTTATCACAATAAAGAAAATGTTTGCTCCACAATGCAGCCTAAAAATGCTTCTTATAGAAAACATAATTGTTACTTATTTTTCAATTTTGAAACTCAAAAATTCAAAATTTCAAAACAAGAAGAATATACCTTGGTGGTACCTTGGTACTACATTGCCTCAACACTTGTCAAATTTGGTTCTCAATGCATTTTGATGTGAAAATGTTGCCCCAGTACTTGGTCTTTGTTTAGTACTCGACATGCTGCCATAGGAAGAGGAGGATGGCTATGGGGAAACAGACAGGAAGTCAGCTATGCTGGGAGGATTGTTGATGTAGAAAAAGGGACAGACAGAAAGTTCTTCTTAATCAAAACAAAGGGTTGCATGGTAATTCACATCGTTTGTTTGGAAGTTGTCCTTTTTAGTACCCATCGAACTGCCAGAACAAATTAATGCCGAGTACCAAAGTACCACTGTAAAACATTAGAAAGAAATTTATATTAAATAGTAGGTAAATATGAAAACAAAAAGAGATGTGTCTGTGTGTGTGTGAAATGCTAAGTTTTGAATGTATGTCCATTCAGAGAGTAATGCTGAAGGAGATGGCCATGTGATAGCAGAGCCATCTCCAGAAAGGACTCTCCTGGTGTGATGAAATGTATCTAAGAAGTGGATCCCTAGGATGGAGAGGGAGCATTCCAGAGAAATAAGGGGCAACTTAGCTATCATGTGTGAGGAAAAGAGGGTGAAACATCCTCTCTCCAATAGTTCCCAAAGTATATTGCAGATGCAGATAGTAGAATGCTCAATCTGGCAAGATTTTTTCTATAGCTGTGGAAATAATAAAGAATTCAGCTTGGAAGAATTTCTCCATATCATCCTTGGTATGGGATTTGACACCAGTAAATCTTAACAACCTGATCCAATGCTATCACATATAGAAGATCTATACTATAGGATTGTCTCAGCTTTTTTTCATAACACAGCCTGTCAGATGGGATGGGCTGAACAAGGCTCGTTATGGGTAGATGTAAAGAAGAGCACTGGCATTGGGTGATGAGTTAATCTGTTCTGGAGGCTAATGCAAGGCATGATTTAAGAAGTCAAGTAACTCACAGCTCAATCTTACTTCATTTGGGGCTTATTAGTAAAAAGAAGTATTTCAGTGTACATTTCCTATGTGTGGGCCAGCGGTAGACAACTACTACTGACATAATATCATAAAGGCAAGCAGTGAAGAGACTGGGCTCCTAAAGTAAGCAATATATACATCTCTCTGACTGAAAGCTGTATAAATGTTATTTCCCTTGTGTTATGTTCACATGCTTGCTTTGACATTTTCTCCTTATATGCAAATAGAAATTTAAGACTTATAAACTCAGGTTTATAAAATTTAAACCAGAGTAGTTCTAGTATATCTCAGTTTGTCCTTCCCTCCCTCCCTCCCTTCCTTCCCACCATCTTTCCAAACGGAACTCTAGACAACTTTACAGATATTCAATTTAAAAAATAAAAAAGATCATACATTTAAAATTCAATTGAATTGAACAAAATAATAATTAACCAGGATGGAGAGAGAGGGAGCAAATGAATACAGGAAGGAAGTTGGGTGTTATCCAAAGGGCCACATCCCCAATTGGGATCCCCATTTCCATGTTAGTTAGTGCTGAGTTATTTCCTAATTGCCATTTTTCCCCTAACCATGACTCAGCTGACCTCTTAATCTATTTTCCCAACTCTTTTCTTGAATTTCACATATATTGTACAATATCATATAGTGATGAAATGTAATTGTTTTCTGTGAGTGTTTTTTCCTTGATAATGCATGAGCTTTTAAAGCATTCTATTTGTTGACTGCAGTCCATTCATTCTCTTTCCAGCAAAACCAACTGAAAAAGAGAAATATGAAGGTCATGTTGTCCTGGTCTCAAGCTTCTTTTGTTTTCTTCTTTTCTCTGCTTCTAAATGCCTCTTTATAAAGCAGCTTCATAAGGAGCTTAAGTTTCCCAGTCCAGATGAACTCTTTAGTCTTGGCATCTGCCTTATTCAGTTTATCCAACTGGCTAATTAACCACCCAGATTAGATTTACAATGACGCCTTACAGAAAGGGAAATTTCAGGATAAAATCATGTAAACTCTATGCTCTGCGGAGGCAAAACCATGATGTGCTAGAAATAAAAATGCACCATTGAGCATGGTTGTGACAAGGAAATTACAATAGTTTTTACTTATAGCACAGTGTAATTTTAATGGTTAAAATGCTTGCCTAATTCAGATTTGGGTTAATAGTTGCAAGCTTTATTGGAGGATGCAATAAAATGGATTAACATTCATTTGCAGAATGAACAGCCATGTGGGTACGCTCTGATCCTATCCAGATGACCAAAGGTTATTGTAGCATAAAGTAGCATAGTTTGCAGTACTTAGTGTTCTCTGAGCTTGGCTGTTGGCTTGCAGACATTTCATAACCTGACTCGGTAACATCAGCAGTGTGAGTGAGTGTGGAATTTGCTCCCTGTTTCTATACAATAGCCGGCTCTGTCAGTTTTGTCCTCGGTAATTCTTTGGTTACTATATTGTTTCTGCTAGATAGATTGTCTAGAATTGATTTCTGTCTGAGTTGTGGCTGCTGGAGAGGATGTGTTCTGGCCTTTTTGTTTCCTCTTATGTTTTTTTGTGTGTGCCTTTGAATGATATGTAAACATGACTTATTTCTATGTGTCTATTGATGGCTGCTTTGTTTGAATGCCAATCTTCTAGGAATTCCCTTGCTTTTTTGCATCTAGCATGGTCTAGGAGGCACACAATTTCCCCATTGGAACTACGGTTGAGTCTCTCTATGTGTGTGAGATTAAGGAGTGTTTTCAAGGACGGAGTCCAACCCTGACTTATGTATGCTCTCTTTTCCCTTGGAGTTGCATGACTGTTTATCCAGAAATAAGTACACACTACAAGCAATGTAATATGTAACAATATTGTTTCCTGTAATTACTCTGGTTTGGGATAGCTTTTAATAGTTTCAGTCATTTGATATATTCTCGATTATTTGAAGTCAAGGCAGAGTAAACATACAAGTCTGTATTTGAAATCTCTTTGACACAAATCTGATTATTAACTGAGCCTTATCTTGTTTTGCCAATGGGCATGAATAATCAAAAATCAGAAACTAAAATACAGCCCAATACATTACTTAGAAAAGCATTTCCATTCTGAATTGCTGTCATTGATCTTTCCAGGATATTAGCATTATATGATGTCAATAACTAAACTGAGTTTTCTTCAATCTATCCAAATACATTGATATGTGTGTGTGTGTGTGTGATTTTTTGTCTTTACACTGAAGAATATTTCTGTAACATAGCTTCACAAGATATCTAAATTATATTATTGCATTAATTATTGTTATAATAGCTTACTGCTATTAGGAACTCACAAGCATATGTAACCTAATTGTTTATGTATTTTTAAATTTATCAGATGTCAATGAATGTGCCTTATGGAATCATGGCTGTACCTTGGGCTGTATGAATATCCCTGGATCCTATTATTGCACATGTCCAAAAGGTTTTATCCTCTTGTCTGATAAGAAAACATGCTATGGTAGGTAGCATCCTACAATTTCTCCCCCAAAGTTTTCCAAATAATTTCTTTTATACTCTCCATGTGATATTTGACAATTAAGTTACTAATCACAAGAAACAAGAAGCTTTCACTTTATCTGCATTATACAATGCCATGTTCAACTTCAAGCATCGTATTTTAAAAACAGGCTGACAAACGAGTGCATCAGGAGAAAAGCAATCAAGGTAGAATAATTAACCAGTGGAACAACTTGCCTCCAGAAATGAATTCACCAACACTGAAAGTTTATTTTAGAAGAGATTGGACAATCATTTGTCTGAAATGGCATTGGGTTTCCTGCCTGAACAGGGGGTTGGACTAAAAGACCTCTAAGATCCCTTCCAATTCTATTCTATCCTGTCCTGTCCTGTCCTGTTTTGTTCCGTTCCGTTCCGTTCCATTCCATTCCATTCTAAAGATGAACAGCAAAGAAAGCTGGAATAAAAAGTTCAAGGGGAGACGTAATAGCAGTAGACCAATATTAGAAAGACTAATCATGCAGAAGACACAACAGGGGTATTTGCCATAGATTTGGAGGAGGAACTAGAATGGAAATTGTGTAAAAGCAGATCTTCATAAAATACTGAGACCCTTTGTAATGGTAAGAGCTATTAATTTGTAGACAGACTTCATTGCAAAGGGAGCTTTCATCTGACGGAATTCCTTAAACCAGGGATAAACAGTTGATAACACTTTTTTTGTAGTCTACAAATACTGGAAGTACAATTTCCTGATAAAAATCTCAAGTAAGACAGTTAGTCTTAGCACAAGTAAGATTGCAAAAAGTATTTATATAGAGGAAAACTTGCTCTGGCCAGCTTGTTTCATTTCGCAACCTTATTATTTTCTCCTCTGAAAAATTGGCCCAAGCATAATTTAAGCAGAATAATCTTAGCGTCCTAAAGCACTTGCAAATGTTATACTGTGCAGTTTATCTATATGATTTTATACATTTTAATTCAATAAAAGCATATTCATTTTCCCTGGTTTCCTGTGAAAAGTAGAAATTTTCTCCCCCCTGCCCATTTATGAATGTCAAAATATTTTTTTAGATACATCTAATTGCCTTATTTGAGAGAAATATAGTTTTTCCCACCTCTAATTTTGGCCAAATCCTAGGGGTCATTAGCAAAGAATATACCCTTAGATTCATTCACTTTCATGTATGACTAGGAGAGAAACCATGACGAATGAAGATGAGAATACATTCTATATAAATAAAACTTGGGATACTTTTGGCTGTTTATCCTAAATGAATTACTGCTTCTATCTAGCAAGGCCAAAGCTGAAATATTCTAAAATTGCAAATCTGCAACAACTGAGATAGATAATAACAAACATAGATAAACCAATTCAAAATTCAATTCCTTTTAAACTATATATTACAGTAAAAATATACCATATAGCTGCCAATGGTGCTATTTTATTTCTTCAATTCCTAAAACTTTACATTAGTATGAATATTGAAGAGGAGTGACTGAAGAAGAGGTTAAATTTGATTTTAATTGTAGCCTGTTTGACAACCTGGGAGAAAACAAGAAGCAGAGGAACCACTGTGAGTTGCATCTTGAAAATGACTTGTAAATCAATCGTTCAACAATCTAGTCCTGTCATATAATCAGTCTCTCAGTCTGCCAGCACCTTAAATAAAATTAAGAGAATGTAGTTGGTCTTAATACAAATCTGTAAGTGATCTTTCTATTGAGTGTTTTACGAATGGAAATAAGACAATGAATAGCGCAAGAATGATTGTGCTCGCTCTGTTACTTGAATATTAATACTTAAAACTAAGTCCCTGACTTAATCAGAATTATGTAGTATACCTTTAAGATGATTCTTATTATTTTCTGTTAAAATGAATGACTATCTACCCTGGATACCGGAAAATGGCTGTAGGAAACCCTAATTTGTTCCAGTTTTAGAGTCTATGCCCGCAGATGTTTCCATATGGTGCCTGGCAGAAAGCAAATAAACGATGATAAGGAAATGTTATCCATTCAGTCCTATCTGACTCTTGGTGATTCTAGCGCCGAGGTCTCTGCACATCTTTTCATCTAGCACTGCTTCTTTGAGTTGTTCTATGTTCTGGCTAGTGTCAGCTTTAATGGTATCTAGCCAATGCGTCCTTTGTGACCTGGTTTTCTTTTACCACTACCTCTTTCAAACTTAATTGCTTTCGCCACTGAATTCCCCCACATGACATGGCCAAAATAAGTGAAACACAGTTTTGTGATTTTGTCTTCCAGTGACATATCTAGTGTTATCCATTCTAGTCCTTGCTTGTTACTTCATTGTAGGAGGATAGATAAGGTTATTCTTTAACCCAGGGATCCCCAACCTTTGCAACTTTAAGTCTGGGAGCTGAAGTCCTTCAGACTTAAAGTTGCAAAGGTTGGGGACCCCTGCTTTAACCTGACTCCATATCAGGTAGAAATAGTTGATTTCATACTGACCATGTGGGATAGGAAATACAAAACAAATTTGGTAAACATTTTTGCTACTGAAAATTGGGACAAAATAAGGTTAGGCAAACTTGCGTAGGATTATGGAATTTGTTCATTATTCCATAAATTCTGCATCTCTACGAATCAAGATTAAAAAAACAAAGTTGTGGTTGACTTATTCACAAAAGGCTGCTTAGCCTCAAAATATTATAAATAATAATAATAATAAATCTTGAATTTATTGACCGCTCCATCTCCCTGGGGGGACTCGGAGCGGTGTACAGGGCAAATAAAACCATAAAAAATAACATACATACAATAAAAACGAATTAAATACATCCCTGCACTAAAATCCCAGTTAAAACTACTAAAATTCCTAACTAAAATTAACAGTCCTATAGACGGGAGACTACCCTAGGCCGGCCAAGCAGAACAGATGTGTTTTTAGTTTAAGACGGAAGGAGCGGAGGTCCGTGGTTGTTCTAATGTCGGGGGGAAGGTCGTTCCAGAGGGCTGGGCCCGCCACAGAGAGAGCCCTTCCCCTGGGCGTCGCCCGCTGACAAAGTCTAGTGGACGGCACCCGGAGAAGCCCCTCTCTGTGGGAGCGAATCGGCCGTGAGGATGTATGAGGCAGGATCCGATCCTGCAAATAGCTAGGTCCCGAGCCATGGAGCGCTTTAAAGATGGTAATTAAAACCTTGAAGCGCACTCGGAAGACGACAGGCAGCCAGTGCAGCTCGCGCAAGAGCGGTGTTACATGGGTAAACCTCGAGGTTCCCATAATTGCTCGCGCGGCTGCATTCTGGACTAGCTGAAGTCTCCGAGTGCTCCTCAAGGGGAGCCCCATGCTGCATTGCAAAATATTGCTGCTGCATTGTAGTTTCTGTTTACTCTTCCCAAGTATTTCATATATTTTCACCATAGCCTAAATTGTGATTCATTTGTTCCACAGGATTCTAATATAAGATTGTATCACTACTGAGATTTGTTGCGAAATAGTTTGGAAGATGATAATCTAGGGATAGAATGAGATGGAGAAAAGCTGAGTTTTCTGAATCTTTTCATTATCAGTACAAATAACAGAGGGGCATTTCCCCTGGGCAAGCTGTTGGATGAACAAGGGCATTAATCTTTTTTTCATGTAGTAAAGAGACGGGCAATCTAAGCCTCCAGGCCTCATGGGCTCCCCAGAGTGTATTCAAAAATTACTGTCAAATTGTGATGTTTGAAAAGGCAGCAATGGAACATTATCCATACTGATTATTCTTAATCAAAAATTAAATGGGAAGTTATCATAGTGAAAAGCAGAAGACCAGCTTTTAAGAACAGTATTTCTAAGAATGTTTTTGGCCGTACACCAGAGGTGGTATTCTGCCAGTTTGCCCTGGTTCGGGCCAGGGGTCGGTTTTTGCCAGTTCTAACCTCTTCTATAGAAGAGGTTCCACAAATCTTCAGTGCCGTTTAGAACCGGCTCCAGCTCCCTCCCCCTGCCCATACACACATCATCAAGATGAAGAGCGAGAGGAGGAATTCTGGGAGTTGAAGTCCACAAGTCTTAAAACTGTCAAGTTTGAACACTCCTGGGGATTTTTTTCCTAAAGGGTTAGGGGTGCAAGGGTCTTATAACTTGACAGCTTTAAGACTTGCATGCTTCAAATGCCAGAGTTTCTGAGCCAACTTTTGGTTGCTAAGCAAGAGCGTTAAGTGAGTTTCACCACATTTTACAAGTCCACCCAGTTTACAAGTCCACATGACTGTCAAGCCACTCCCACCCAATCACATGGCTGGCAAGCCACTCCCATCTGGTTACATGGCCAACAAACCACTCCCACCTGGTCACATGACCAGCAAGTAACTCCCACAAAGCAGGCCATACCTACAGAAGAGGTTCTAAAATTTTTTGAAACCCACCATTGATTCCGGTGAACCGGTAGTGGTCGTGATGGGAGGCGCTGTCCACTTGCCCACCCATCATCACAGGCAATCTGCACATGTAAAGAAGGTTTTGTGCGTGCACACTCCCGGTTCTGATCCAGTGGTGAAGATAGCAGCATTTCATGGCTGCTGCGCATGAAAGCAGTGTGCATAGCATTTGAAAGGGTGGTTTTGCACAATATGTTAGTATGAACAAGACAGGAAAGCTGGAAACAGGACATGCACATGCCTGAAAATGAACTTGCAGTTTCCAATGTGCAAATGCACGTTGAACAAAGTCTTTTGGGTTCTGGTGCACATGCACACACACCGATCAACAGATTGGTGTGCATGCTCACGCTGGAAAACAGAAGACCAGCTTTTCTGGTTTCCGGCACTGCCACGCACAAAGGCCAGCTGACCCGCATGCACGCCTGAACCCAGAAGGGGAACGGGTGTTGCTGCATGTGCCAGGTGGAAAGGCTTGTATGCCGTGTTGGGCATGTGTGCCATAGGTTCGCCATCACAGGCCTATGACAAGTGCTGGGAAGGAGTGAATGAAAATAATATCAGTGATACAAGACATAGTAAGTTACTTGTATTTAACTCTTGCTTGAATTCCTCCAACTTCTTTCTATCAATTTAAAAAGTTTCTATCCATATTTAAAAAACCCACGTTCTTCTTTATTTTAATGCATCGTAGAATTGATTTCCTGTCCAAGCAATTATATTCACTGCAGTTATGATTGTGGGCAGACCCAGGATGGGCCTATTTGCTTTTGTCCTGAAGGATCAGTTCTCCAATCCGATGGAAAAACATGTTCAGGTAAACAAATATCATTATTTTTCAATGCTTATTCTGAAAATGTTGCTGTAGATTAGGGGTCTCCAACCTTTGCAACTTTAAGTCTGAAGGACTTCAGACTTAAAGTTGCAAAAGTTGGAGACCCCTGCTGTAGATGACAAATGCTAGATATTGAAATAGGATAGTATTTTATAATTAACAGTGTTTAGCATTAGTATTGTATTTCAGCTTTCTCTAGCCTGGTGTTGAACCAACCTGGCGCTGGAAATATTTGATTCATTCCTATAATCTTGAGTTAAACTGGATGTACTGGACAGGAGTTGTAGAAGCATAACATACCTAGAAGAATTACCGTATTTACCTTATTTCAGTAAAAAAGCAAGTTGGAATCTAGCTGTCCAGGGGTGGAGGAATCAAAGGTATATTTTTATTAGGCCAAGTGAAAATTAGCAGTAGCTCAATTTAAAACTATTTGCAAGCTTTAAAGAACTTTTGCATAAATAAGATGGTTAGAAGGTATAAAAAGAAGAAAGGAATGAAAAAGTTGGCTGATATTTATGCCATGTTTACTGTATGCCACAATTAGTTTTTAGGTAAAAAAATTGAGATATTGAGATTTACAGGTACAGAATATGCTTTGCCAGAGGTTCTCATAAAGCGTTTTAGGAGGAGGAAGCAAACATTTTTACCCATTATTTGAAATGTAAGTGCTACTATTGGATATTTTATCATATCTGGACAGTAATAAATTGTAATATTTATTTGAAATATAAATTTGAGCTGCTAAAGTACAAACTATTTAAATCCTTTGTGAGATATCCAGAGATATGATTGGTGAGAAGTAGAAGAGATATCAAGTATGTTGTTGTAATATTAACGAGATAATTTAAGTTTTCCTATTAGGGAGCAAAAAACCAAATCGGGAAGAAATATAATCTAATGGGGAGAAAGTTCCATGCTGAATGAGAAATTTGGGCATTGTGGTCAACTGAATTCGAAGTTGGAAGAGGTTGATCTAAATTATAACGTTTTTAAATACTTTAATATTGCCCTATTATACATTATTGACCCATATATCAATTACTGCTCAAGACAAACAATTTAGGAAGCAGAATTCCCTTGGAAGATTCTTTTAGTATTGACATCCTGATGGAACATCCTGATGAGATATAGAGGATTCGTACCTCCATCTTCATCCATCCTGGGAATCTCTAACCACCAGCCACAGTTCAACTAGAGATCGTCAGTAAAAAAAATGTTTACTATCATACTTACTGAAGCTCAGCAGAGTGAACCATGCTACTTCATGTCAGTCTAAGTCAGTGATGGCGAACATTTTTTGGCTCCCGTGCCAAAAGTAGGGGGGGCAGCGTAGTGGGATCATGTGCAGGCTTGCGACACCCATTATGCTATGTACACGACCACAGCATGCATGCGCACATGACCAGCATTCCACCCCATTTTTGGCGGGTGTTTTTTGCCCTCCCCAGGCTCCATAGACTTTATAGGAGCCTGGGGAAGGCAAAAACAGCCTCCCCCCCGGAGGCTCTCTGTAAGCTTCAGGAGCTTCCCTGAAGCCTCCGAAGCACCAAAAACTGGCCCTACGGGCAAACTGGAAGTTCAGGAATGGACTTCCGGTTTGCTCATAGGGCTGGTTTTAGCCCTCCGGAGCCTCCAGGGGCCTCCAGGAGGCTTCCCTGAAGGCTCTGGAGGGCAAAAAATGGCCTCAAAAGAAGGCCAAAGTCAGCTGGCTAGCGCATGCAAGTACGCTGGCCAGATGACAGGGCAAGCTTTGCGTGCCCTGACAAATGGCTCTGTGTGCCACTTGTGGCACGTGTGCCATAGGTTCACCATCACAGGTCTAAGTGCAGTGACATTAGATGAATATCCATTTTTTACAAGTGAATCTGTTTTAGGTTGTACATCGCCTGATAATGGTGGTTGTAGCCAGATTTGTACATCTTCGAGTCCAACAACCTGGGATTGTGGTTGCTTTCCTGGCTTTGATCTCCAGGAGGACAAAAGACATTGTGTTGCTTTAAGTAAGTATTGTGATCTTTGGACTCATCCTCACATTCTTCTAACTGAGACACGAAAATGCCCCATAACCTACTTTTAAAGGACATGTAGTGATATCATATAGGATTTTCCCTCTTCGCTCAATTCACACAATTTTTGCAATGGACACAATCTATGAATCATCCTGGAAGATAAAGTAGATGACATTGTGATGATCTTTCTGTCTCCAATTTAGGCCAATTTAGGCTGATGCAGGCATAACCCTTCTATCAGTAAGAGGATACTGATTTATGGATATTTTGGCATGGGGTGCAAGAGGGATTGGACATGTGATTTTTGCAGGTGCATCTGACCATGTAATGCCTATGGCGGTTTCTGGTTGTTCTGAAATAAACTGCTCTAGCACAAGTTGCATTTTGTTAAAATGTATAGCTAAATATAAGCCTAGATCTGTGATGGCGAACCTATGGCACGTGTGCTAGAGGTGGCATGCAGAGACCTCTCTGTGGGCACACATGCCATCACCAACTGCTCTTCGGGTTCCCAGCCTGCATGTCTTTGCAGCCCAGCTGGTCTTCATGAGGGCTGAAAAATGGCCTGAAAATGATCCCCAGAAAAGCCTGAAAATAGCCCCCAAACCGCTAAAAAAAAACAGGCATTCATGCACCGGCCAGCTGATCTTTGGGTTTGTGGTGCTCCAGCACGCCCATGCACACACATTCCTGTGTGGGCACTCAGTGCCGAAAAGGTTCACCATCACTAGCCTAGATGGATCTTAAAGACATCTAGGAAGATTTTCTTTATTAGCTCTTCCATTAATACAAGTGACGGCTGATATTTAACCTTTTTTTAACCATACCCTGTAGATATCCGTTATAGGACAGAATTGAAAGCATAGCAAAGCAAAATAGTCCAGCTTAATATGGGAAGAATTATTGAGTCACAAATTGGTGTTTAGTAAAAGACTGAAATTGATAGGGTAAATTTTGGGAGGTGGGCAGGGGTGGGCTGCTACAGGTTTGGGAGAACCCATAGCTAACATTATGGCTGGTTTGGAGAACTTCCAAATCCCACCCCTGACTGGCCCCACACACCTTGCTTTGCCCCTCCCACTTCTCCCCTCCCAGGAGTCTCCACACTGTTTGGGATGTGAGGTAAATGCAGGGTCCTCAAGGAGGCTCGGGGAGGAGGGAATACAGGCCTCCCGGAAGGCCTTTGAGCTGGGGCAAGGCAGTTTTCACCCTCTCAGAGGCTCAAGGAAAGCTTCCAGTGCCTGGGGAAAGCGAAAACGGCTCCCCCGCTGTGATGCAGGAGGCCGACTAGCCACCCCCACCATGGCCACCCCCACCTAGCAACTGGGCAGAGAACCCGTTGCTGAAATTTTTGAAGCCCACCCCTAGATGGGGAGTGGCTAAGGAGACATTTACACTTATATTTATACTTAGATTTATTATGAAGTTTTCTTTTAGCCAAGTACTACCGATATATCTTCAGAAGATTATTCTCTAATGCAAGCCCATTAGAGGTAATTCCTCTCCTGGAAAAAAAAATGGAAGTATGCAATAATATTCACCTACCTGTTTTGAAAGATATTAGCAGCTGTCACATTTAGCCTATGTTAAATTAATTGGCAGGTTATCACTTTGGTTACTTATAATCGTTTTGTAATTGATGTAATCTGTGATTAGTGCCATGTAAGGATTGTAAATGAGAAGAGAAGAGAGGAAGCCCATGCTACAATTTGCTTCTTTCCATCTTTATCTACAGAGTGTTGAAGTAGAAGACTTAACATATTACTGCATTTATTACAAACAGGACCAAAGCCATATCTGTTGTTTGCAAACAGTCAAGATATTCGTAGCATTGCTTTCGATGGGACGGAATACTCAAGAGTCCTTGGCTGGCCGATGGGAACAGTCTTAGGTCTGGATTGGGATCCAATGGAAAGTAAGGTAAGGCCTTTGTTTTTTTTAACGAAAGGGGGATTTCAAAATATTGCAAGGATCAATGCTTTTACTGCGTTGTATTTTAACTGTTCAGTTCATAGTGTTTCATAATATACATATATATAAAGTACTTCTTATTGCTTGAGCCAAATTACTTGGGTTTCCTAAAACAATGAGCACTTTTCAGCAGATATATGTTCACATGACATATATGTCACCTGGGGGCAGGACAAGAAGCAATGGGTGGAAACTAATCAAGGAGAGAAGCAACTTAGAACTGAGGAGAAATTTCCTGACAGTTAGAACAATTAACCTCTGGAACAGCTTGCCTCCAGAAGTTGTGAATGCCCCAACCCTGGAAGTCTTTAAAAAGATGTTAGACAGCCATTTGTCTGAAATGGTATAAGGTTCCTGCCCACGCAGGGGGTTGGACTAGAAGACCTACAAGGTCCCTTCCAACTCTGCTATTGTATTGTATTGTATTGTATTGTATGTCATACCTAAACTTGCTACATTTGTTTTGAAAATACTAACTAAATGATTCTATTATCAATAACAATAGCATTTACATTTACTGTGTATATCGATTCATAATGCTTTATAGTAATCTCTAAGCAGTTTACAGAGTTAGCATATTGACCTCAACAATCTGGGTTCTCATTTTACTGACCTCGGAATGATGGAAAGCTGAGTCAAACTTGAGCTGGTGGGGATCAAGCTGTTGGCAGTTGGCAGAATTAGTCTGCAATACTGAATTCTAACCACTGCGCTACCATGGCTTTATTGGTGATATTTACACATGGCTTCAATCCAGCACCTTGATTAAACACTATCTGTGTATCAATAGGTTTGGGAGAAACACAATCTCAACTTTGTAATTAATGTAACTATTTCCCCCCCTCAAATAAATGTCATTAATGTGAAAAGTTGTGAGAGAAGAAATCCTATCCCCAATTAAGAAGTGCAGTACAGTAGTAGTAAACTTAAAGCCATTCAGTTACAAAACGACTGAAAAAGTGATTTATGACTGGTCCTCACACTTACAACCATTGCAGCTTCCCCACAGTCATGTGACCAAAAGTCAGGCGCTTGGCAACCAGCATGTATTTCCAATTGTTGCAGCCTCCTGTAGCAACTTTTCCAATCGGCATCTGATAAGCAAAGCCAATGAGAGGAAGCTGGCTTAGCTAAACAACTACTTGATTCAGCAGTGTCAAACTCAAGGCCCACAGGTTGCATCCAGCCTGCAATGGAGTTGGATCTGGCCACAGAGCCATTCTTGACAATGTAAGGGGCCGGCCCGCATCACTTCAGCCTGGTCTACCCAATGCAAAGTGGAAGAGTGAAAATTGGGTAGTAGCATCAAGCTGGCCATGCCCACCCAGCTGGCCACTCCCCCAGTCAGCCCCACCCAGTGAGTGGCAGCAAGCTGGCCACGCCCACCCAGTCAACCACGCCTCCCCACTCCCCCCCGATCAACCACAGCCCTGATGTGACCCTCAATGAAATTGAGTTTGACACCCCTGACTTGTTTTATTTAACAACTGTGGTGATTTGTTTAACAACCATGGCCAAAAAAGGTTGCAAGGCTGTAAAATTGAGCATAACTCACTTAACAACTAACTTGCTTAGTAACAGAAATTCTGCGGTTACAGGTTGAGGACCACCTATAATCATTTATAAACCTTCGGTTTTCCTGTTACAGATTTATTTTACCCATACCGACTTGAAGTGTATAGAGAGATCGGATCTGGAGGGCACCAATCGTGAAAAAGTTGTATGTGACGCACGTGAGAGACCAGAAGGACTAGCATTAGACTGGATTAATCGCAAACTGTACTGGACTGACCCCAGGTATGCTTTTCGCGTAAGGACACCTACTGGTAGTGAAAAATAATATGCTGATAAATAAACAAAGCAGGGGAGGAGAGAATAACTGAAATGTTTTTGAAATGGTAACATGCATTTGGGTATTTAAGATTAGTCATAACAGAAAGACTTAGAGATTACAAAAAGAAAGACTCAAAGAGACCTTTTGCTGAATAATATGCTAACAAGAAGATTTTTATTTTTATTTTATTTTATTCACATTTGTATACCCCCCCTTCTCCCTAGCGGGACTCAGGGTGGTGAACAGGCAGCAATAAAATCAACAATAAAACAAGAAATACAATAAATACGCTAAAATATATTAAACCAATAAGCCTGCTCTAAAATCCCAATACAAACCCCTGATAAAACAATTTAAAAACTACGCCAGGCCAGCCGCACGAAATAGGTGGGTTTTCAGGGCCTGACGGAAGAGACGCAGGTCCGTGATTGTGCATAGGTCAGGGGGTAGGTCATTCCAGAGGGCAGGAGCTGACACAGAGAAGGCTCTCCCCCTAGGGGTTGCCGGCCGGCATTGCCTGGCCGACGGCACCCCGAGGAGGCCCTCTCTGTGGGAACGGACTGGGCAGTGGGAGGTATTTGGCTGGAGGCGGTCTTGCAAGTAACCAGGTCCCTTGCCATGGAGCGCTTTAAAGGTGGTTACTAGCACTTTGAAGCGCACCCGGAAAGCCACAGGCAGCCAGTGCAGCTCGCACAGGAGAGGTGTTACATGGGAGCATCTAGAGCCCCCCAAAATCCCCCGCGTGGGAGCATCTAAAGCCCCCCCAAAATCTGAACTAGCTGGAGCCTCCGGGTGCACCTCAAGGGGAGCCCCGTGTAGAGAGTGTTGCAGTAGTCCAGGCAGGAGATGACGAGGGCTTGAGTGACCGTGTGTAGGGCGTTGCAATCCAGAAAGGGGCGCAACTGGTGTATCAGGCGGACCTGATAAAAAGCCCCCCTGGCCATGGCTGTCATATCATCATCTAAAGACAACCGAGAATCCAGGAGGACGCCCAAGTTGCGAGCCCTCTCATGGAATGCATTTTCTTTATTGAATAGTGAATGTATCTCCTTCCTTCTGGAAAAACAGGAAACCAAGGAACATCGGTAGGGGAAAAAACACGCTCCCAATCAATTGTGTCCGAGATGTTATTTTTAATTCACTTCACAGATCTCCCTTCCAGGACTTCCACATGTGAAAGGGCCTCCAGGAGGCTTCCATAACACTTGGGAGGGCTAAAACTGGCCCTACATGCAACACGGAAGTCACTTCCTGTTTGCTCGTAGTGTCATTTTTTGCCTTCTGGAGCCTTCAGGGAAGACTCCTGAGGGCTCCTGAATGCTCCCTAGGGCTAAAACCAGCCCTACGAGCAAACTGGAAGTCAATTCCTGAACTTCCGGTTTGCCCGTAGGGCCAGTTGTTCATGCTCCGGAGGCTTCAGGGAAGCTCCTGAAGTCTCCGGAGGGCCTTTGGGGAGGGGCGGGGGAGTCTGTTTTTGCCCTCCCCAGGCTCCTTAAAAGCCTCTGCAGCCTGGGGAGGGCAAAAAAAACCAGCGCCAAAAGTGGGGGAGAGCCGGATTGCGCACGCTTGCACGTGGGGGTGCGTGCATAGTATTATGGGTGTGGCACGCAACCCCCCCTGTGTTCCCCCCACTTTTGGCACGCAAGCCACAAAAGGTTTGCCATCACTGGCCGATAGCAATGATGCTGAACCTTTTTGCCAAAAAAGGAGCTGCTCAGGAGACATGCATGTGCCAAAAAATGAACTTCCAGTTTCCGGTGTGTGCATGTGTGGAGGCCAGCTAATCTTCTGGTTACTGGCATGCATGTGCATGCGATGATCATCTGGCTGGCGCACATGCTCACACTAGAAAACGGAAGACAAGCTCTTCCAGTTTCCGGCACCGTCGCACACACGAAAGCCAGCTGATTGTCATGCGCAGAAACCTGGAAGAGGAACAGGCTATGCTGTGCATGCCAGACAACATGGCTCCGTGCGTCACTTCGGGCATGTGTGCCATAGGTTCGCTATCACAGCCTATAGTAACAATTGGTTTAAAAAGCCAGTTTGGTCTAGAGCAGGGGTCAGGGCCACCTTAACAACATTATGGGCCCCCGGGCAAAGCAGTTTACTGGGGGCCATATGACAACTACTCACAGGAATACAAATGTAAATGGTTGATAAAATTAAACATATATTTGCATGTTAGTATTAATTTTAAAATGCAGTAAAATGTAATAAATATGTTGCTGTATTTGTATGATACAAGGTGCATTGAAGGGTTAACAGACACAGATTACTAGGGGGGGGGCTCTGTCCGTGGGGGCCCATGCGCAAGTGCCCACCAGGCCCATGCATTAAGACAGCCCTGGCAGGGGTTCCCAAACTTGCCAACTTGAAGACTTGTGGACTTCAATCCCAGAATTCTCCAGCCAGCTCTGCTCAGCTCTGCTGGCTGGAGAATTCTGGGAGTTGAAGTCCGCAAGTCTTCAAGTTGCCAAGTTTGGGAACCCCTGCTCTAGAGGTTAAAGCACCAAGGTAGGAACCAGGATAGCCTGAGTTCTACCCCTGGCTTAGGCATAAATCTAGCTTGATGATTTTGGACCAGTCATTCTCTTTCAGCCCTGAAAACAAAGCAATAGAAACCGTTTCTGAAAAATCTTGTCCAAGAAAACCACAGGGACTAGTCCAGGCAGTCACCAGGAATCAAAAATTGACTTGAAGACATACACATAATAATAGATGAGGTTTTCATGAGGTTACTAATTTAATTTATGGATTCTGGTTGCTCCTACTCCTAGTCTTATTCAGTTTACAACTTCTGTTAATAGGAGAAGATAGAGCTGAGGAGAAACCTTTAAAAGGTTTAATTAATATCATGGTATAAGAGAATCTTATATAAGGGACGTGGTGGCTCAGTGGCTAAGACGCTGAGCTTGTCGATCTGAAAGGTCAGCAGTTCGGCCGTTCGAATCCCTAGCACCGCGAAATGGAGTAAACTCCCATTACGTGTCCCAGCTTCTGCCAACCTAGCAGTTCGAAAGCACATACAAAAATGCAAGTAGAAAAATAGGGGCCACCTTTGGTGGGAAGGTAACATTTAGTCATGCCACATGATCACAGAGATGTCTTCAGATAGCGCTGGCTCTTCGGCTTTGAAATGGAGATGAGCACCGCCCCCTAGAGTCAGGAATGACTAGTACATATGTATGATGGGAACCTTTACCTATACCTATAAGAGAATCAACTGGAAGGAGGCAAGTAAAGTGACAGATTAATCATTAAAGTCATCGCAATAACAAACCCCACTCTGTGTGTCTATTTTGTAGGAAACGTAGCATTGAAAGTAGTAATTTAAATGGATTGCAGAGAAAAATAATCCTCCAGGAGAAGGCATTTCATCCTCAAGGAATTGCTGTTCATCCATTTACCAGGTAAAATATTGAATCAAATTTGTTTCCAAAATGTTATTGGGTGATATAGACAAGCAAGAATACAATCTGTAAAACTATTGCTTCTATTGCAACTATTTTACCTGTGCAGAGATTTTGCAGGTACAGTTATTGAAGGTGTAGATTGAGTGGTGTGGTGGCCTAGAGGTGGAACTCTTGCCTCACAATCAGGAGGCTGTGAGTTTGATCCTAAGTAGAGGCATATATTTCTCTCTCTGGGCACAATGAGAATATATCTGCTGTGAACTCCTCATTGGCGACAGGAAGGGCATCCGGCCAGTAAAAACTCAGTTCCATTCAGTTGCCCCGACTCCACCCCGATGCAAGGGGTTACAGAGTCATTAAAAGACCCCCCCCCGACTTCCGGTTCCGGCTCCTGCGGCGACGGGCGAGTCTAGCGCTCGCTCGCCGCTTTGTTTCTTCTTCTGCCCCCCAACGGGGGCGAGACTCCTCTTTTTTGAGGGTCTCCCGTAGGGCCGGCTCGTCGGGGGGCGCCCCCCCCCACGGCGGTGGAGGAAGTGGCTTCCGGCGCGGCTCAGGTGAGGGAGAACATGCCAGCGGGGGGTTCTCCCTTCGCCTAAGGAAGACGGCGCCATTCACAACAATGAGGAGGGCTGATCGGCTTAGTCGGAAGGGCTCCCGAGGCTTCAGCTGCGAGGAGAGAGTGAGTTTTTAAAAAAAACTTTTTTTCTGCTGCCAGCCAGGCTGAACGGACTGGGAGGGGGGTGTTTATTTTTTAAAAAAAAACCCTCGGATTTAAGCGGCACGTCAAAATGGCTTCTCTGCAAAGAGAAAGCGGAAACTTTCACTCCGGACGGTCTCTAACAAGGGAAAGTGGATTGTGACTTTCTGCAACATTGTTTCTAGGTCTGGCTGAGTTTAAAAAATTCTTTTTTTTTGCTACTCTCTCACCTGGCGCTGAGATGAGCGGTGGAAGTGGCTTCTCTGTGTCCCTGCCTGACTATTTCAACTAAGGAAAATTTCTAGCGTCTCTTTGAAAGCAGGACTCTCTCTGGAATTTTGAAAAAAAAAATTCTTTTAATGGATTTGTGACTTCTTCTCTGGAATACCTTCGTTATTACTATTTGTTGATTTGGGAAATTGTGTCTCTTTTGGTTTCTGAATTGTTTGCAACTCCACAGCCCTGAATTGAACTGAGCTCCTGATCTGCCCCACCAGCCCCACCCGGAAAACGCCATCTTGGTGGCAGTGACTCTAACTTTTAACCATGGCACAAGAAGCAGCACTTGTAAATTTGGAACAAAGGATGGCTTCTCTTGAAACCTCTATGCAAACTTTGATATCAGAAATAAAGGCCCAGAGGGCTGAAAATAGTACTTTTAAAAAGGAACTATTGGATACCCGGAAACAAGTGTTGGAGAATACACAGAAGAATGAAGAATTGGAAGGAGGGTTGGAGGGGGCTAAGGGAGAGATTAAAAATGTTTCTAATGAGGTGGGGGAAATAAATGGGCATGTGTCTAGGATAGATATGGAAAGAATGACATATTTTTTGAGATTTCAGAATGTTCTTGAGGAATCTGGTGAATGCCTACCTGATCTTATGAGTATAATTTTAGCAGACTATTTACAAAAACCTAAGGATGAGATCAGGCGGGACATTGACCTAGCCTATAGAATTAATTCTGCATATGCCAGGATGAATGAAGTGCCTAGAGAGATACATGTGAAATTTGTTAGAAGGTCAACCAGAGAGGAAATCCTGAAAGCGCAGAGAGAGAAACCTTTAACTTATCAACGAGAAACGGTCACTATCTTGAAGCAGATCCCTAGAAAAATTAGAGATTCAAGAAGGAATTTTTCCTTCTTGTCTAAAACCTTGTTTGATCACGGGATTTGGTTCAAGTGGATGACACCTGAAGGGATGCTGGTGTTCTGGGAAGGAGGAAGAGTGAGGATTAAAACAGTTGCTGAGGCGGAAGCCTTTCTTAAAAAACATTCCTCTGCCCTGGGGGAAGATCCAGGGGGGACGGAGGGGGTCACGGCCCCGCCCACGGGGGGCCAGGGAGGAGAGAAAGAAGATACAATAGCCAAAAGACTTAGATCAAAAAAATAACTTTGCCTTGATTTTTCTTGAACAATTTTGTATAATATTTCTATCCGGACTTTTTGTAAATGTCTGACAGCATGAAAGGGAGAATTTAGGTAAATGTACTTGCTTTCATCTTGTAGTGGTATGGAAAATGTTTTCTATGTTAACTTTTTTAATGTGTATTTTGAGGTCTCGGAAGGTCCGACGACTCTGACGTGAATGCTCTCAAAATTTCTTTGTAACCATTACCCTATCCTGTTAAAAAATGTAAAACCAATAAAACTTTTTCAATATAAAAAGACCCCCCCCAAAAAAGGTTATCAAAGGTGCAGATCCAATGGCTCTAGTTCTTTAGCATCTCATGAGCTACTGACCACGAAGTAGAATGTAGATAAACAGTTGTTTATTTTGTGATCATAAATACAAAAAAAACAGGCTAGTTAGAGCAATAGTCTTCCCTATAATGATATATGGGTGTGAGTGTTGGACACTAAGAATGGCTGGTCGAAGAAGAATTGACACCTTTGAACTGTGATACTGTGTAAATTACTATGTGTACGATAGATAGCCAGAGTAACTAACAAAGAGGTGTTAAATTGTACAAAACCAGATACACCACTAGAAGCTAACATCATAAGACCTCGTCTGATTTACTTTGACCATGTTATGCATGCAAATTCATTGGAAAAGTCAGTGATGTTAGAAATGGTTGGTGGGACAGGAAAAAGGGGCAAGCAACCACCTGACTTGAAAAAAAATCAAATATAGAACAAAAAATTGAACATCCAACAACTGAAAGAAGCTGTGCTTGAAGGGTATAATGGAGAGCACTTGCTAATAGAATCACCAAGAATTGGACACAACAAAATGGTTAATTGCAACAAATTTTATTTTCTGTCTCTCATCACTCTGTCTGCTCTTTGTTTAAGAGATTGGTTAGCGGAGGTCACTTCCTTCTGCTTTTCTTCTCAAACAGCCATGCCCAGAGCATCTGCTCTTTGACTCTGCTCCAGATAGTTAGCTAGATGTTTGAATTTCTCTTATCCCCATGAGCAAAGGTGAAATGCTACCGGTTTGGACCAGTTCGCCCGAACCTGTAGGAAAAAGATGGTACCGGTTCGGGCGAACTGGTAGTTCCAACAATCAGCTGTGATGCGTGATTTATATTAGTTAGGATCATCAGATTTCCTTTCTAGCTAATCTAAATTGCGTGGCACAGCGGATTCCCGCCCCCCTCGCTGTTGTACTTACCTATGCAGGTGTGCTCGGTATCAGGCTCCGCCCACCCACACGGACGTCATCACGTACCATTTTTGATGCTCTGCGGATGTGCAGAAAGTCCTGCGCATGCGCGGAGGTGGTACGTGAGCTCACATTTGCGAAATGGTAGCAAAGGTAAGTTGGTTTCACCCTTGCCCATGAGGCATTTCCTCTAAATAAATTTCATTTTCTGTTCTAGTCATCAGTCCAGTAATTGTGAAATGACTAGTGCCTCCTATATTTTAATCATGGTTGAGGAATCAAAGATGGATTTTAAAATGCAAAATTATCACCTATGTATATTGTTTATATTTCACTCTGACAGATATAGATTTTTATGTGTTGTTTTGCAACATGAAAGGATTTTTCAAAAAAATGCAATGACTTATTTTGTTTTCCTTCAATAAAGGGAACTGTTTTGGACAAACCTGGGGCTCAATCCACATATTGGAAAATCTACTTTACAAGGCTCAGAGTGTGTCATTATAGCAAATTCAGGCTTACTTTGGCCCAGTGGAATAACTATTGACTACGCTGAGGACAAGCTGTACTGGTGTGATGCCAAAATGTCCATTATTGAAATGGCAAACCTGGATGGTTCTAACCGTCAAATACTCACACAGAATGATGTAGGTGAGGCTTTGGGATGCTAGCTTTCTATCCAATAATGCACACATCAAAATGTCAATGGAAGAATGACCACAGTAGAGTGATCTCCCTTTTTTTGTACCACTTATCCAGAGGTGGGTTTCACCTTTTGTTATCACTGGTTCATCTCGTGTGCGCCCCTTCCGTGCATGTGCTTTACTCGCACACGGCATAGAGCTGGGGTGGGTGGGTGGCCCACCCATGATTGCCGCTACCAGTTCGGGCAAACTGAACTGAACCAGCTGAATACCACCTCTGCACTGATTTGTCACTGCTGCTCCAGAAAATTGATTAGGGTTCCAGTGATGAAAGCAGAAAATTCCTACAAATATCCACGATAGTCAGATGGTTATTTGTTTGTCAGTCACCCATCCATATTGCATTACTTCTCTGGTCTGATTCCACCTTGCCCCAAGGCAGCCCTGTGCAAAATGAAGAAGAAAAATAGGGTTTTTTGGAATGAGAAGCAGGAAAGTGTTAAAGGAATTATATCTAGACTCTGTTTTGGAGAGCGAATACCTGGTCCCCATTCCAATGTATGTTTGTTCTGATAAATCAAAAGGGTGCTAGCTAAAGGAATGAGTTTATCAAAGGGACTGTGTTTGTGTGTTTGTCTTTCCCCCCTCCCTCTTTTTCCCTCCCTTTCTCCGTTCCTCCTAACTTTCTTGAAGTTTTGTACAAAGAAATGTGAACAAATATTGAAAATTGAAGTACTGTGTGCAGATAAAGGGAAGAAAATAGAACACATACTGGCCCCCACCTTTAGCCCAGCTATTCATAGGTTAATAGTACTGTAGTGGTTCTTATTGCAGCACTACTGCCATCTAGTGCCCATATCTGTAATTTAAGATACGGAAAAGATGCTGCTGTGGAGGAGACAGATCTAAGGAGGATCGGTCTTGAGGTTCAGTGTTAGCTCTGAGTTGGTGGTAATATGGGAAGAAGAGCAGAAGAGACCTATGTCTCTACCTCTGTTTGTGAGTGCCCTAAATGCAAATCTATCTGACAATTGGCAAGGAGGTTTTGGTCTAATCCAGCATGGTTACTTTTTGTCATTCTTAGATAAGGTATTATGTTTATATGAGAACAGAAGAAACATTTGTGAATGCATTCTAACACTTCCAGTGATTTTTGTATGTTCCCTGGTTGTTGGCTGGTGGGAGGGCCAGGCTTTTAGGTGAAGATGGGAAATCATTTGCTGGCTTGGTTGCACTAAAAGAAGGACAAAAAAACTGAGTGAGGATATGCCACGATTTCCAATATTCTTTTGGGGTTGGGAAGTGTTGAAGTTTTTCGGTCTATACCAGGAGCAGTCAACCTTTTTATACCTGCTGCCCACTTTTGTATCTCTGTTAGTAGTAAAGTTTTCTAACCACCCACCAGTTCCACAGTAATGGTAGGGAAGTCAATTACATTTTAAAAAGGAAAGTGCTTCAGTATCGGACAAAACTCCTACTGCCCACCATGAAAGCTGGAATGCCCACTAGTGGGCGGTAGGGACCAGGTTGACTACCACTGGTCTATACTTTTTTGTGTGCTTCCTGTCATAAAATGGCAAGAAGTGTGACTGATTTTTTAAAAATTGTGCCATTTTGCTCCAGTTGTGCAATTAAAAAAAAAACCACTGCTTGTAAAGAAATGAAGGTGGGATTACACATATCCTAAGGGTACAGATTGCAGCCTATTGTGTTAAGAGAACAAAGATAAAGACAATGCTTCTAATTTATATTACTACAAGTAGTCCTTGCTTAGTGATCACAATTGAGACTTGCAACTCAGTGGTTAAGCAAAGCGGACATTAATTGGGCTTATGATTTTAGTTCAGCTTTCTTTTGCTTTACAGACTTGAGAAAGTTGTAAATGTGTAGATTGGTCACAAAGTTACTTTTTCATCACCCTTATCATGGCTAATATTCATTAACTGAAAACTACCTGTGCAATAACTGCAATCTGGATTTTGTACTCTTAGGCCTCCCAGTTCTGACAAAATCCTCAGAAGTCGTAAAAATCCTAGACCCGTGATGGTGAACCTATGGCATGTGTGCCCGAAGTGGCACACGGAGCCATGTCACCTGGCATGCGTGGCGTTGCCCGTTCCTCTTACAGGTTTCTGGTGTGTATGCACACACGACGATCAGCTTGCCTTTGTGCGTGTGGCAGTGCTGGAAACTGGAAGAACTAGCCTTCCATTTTCCTGTGTGACGATGCACACTGGCCAGCTGCTCATCATGCGCGCATGCGTGCAAGTATCCCGAAGACTAGCTGGCCAGTGTGCATGCGTGTGCCGGAAACCGGAAGTTCATTTTGGGGCATGCGCATGTGCCCTGGGCAGCTCCTCTTTCAGGTGATGAGCCTGCATGCATTCCTTTTCGGCACTCGATGCTGAAAAGGTTCGCCATCCTAGAAGAATGCGACTTTTTAGATCCAGTTAAATAAATAACTGAAGACTGGCAATACAAAAATATTTTGGAGTACAAAAAGTAATTTGTAGCATTTAAAGTCAATTAAACATCAGTTAGAACCATTTTTCTAGTGGAACAAGCTACCAGTGAGCTGACATCTCATTGCTTTAATGCTTGGACAGATTATTCCTGTCTGATGTTCCCAGTGGTGGGATTGAAATAATTTAACAACTGGTTCTCTGCCCTCATGATTTCTTCCAACAACTAGTTCACCAAACTGCTCAGAAAGTTAACAACTGGTTCTCCTGAAGTGGTGCAAACTGTCTGAATCCCACCACTGGATGTTCCTGATATAAAGTCACTCAGTGATATAAAGTCTGCATATATTTTTTGAACTACTTTTCTCGCTTTTATCCATTAATGTTGTGGTAGCAGTGATGACATTTGGCGTTCAATGTCATATGGAAGGACACATGTTCTTCCCTCTGCATCTAATACAGATTGATGGATGTGCTTTGGGCAAGAGTCTGTTATAGGAATTTAAAAGATTCTGCCCTAATCTTTGAGTTACGACCAGGAGGGACAGTTCTAATACTGTGTAGGGTACATAATTAAAGCTGCAGTCCCAAAAACGGATGGGGCTAGGAGTCTTTAAGGATTGCTCAGGGGTTTTAAGGGATTGAGGGATGCCTCCTCCAAAAACAGAGAGATTTTAGTCTCATCTATTCTGGAACAGGGGCTGCGAGGGGGCAATCTGCAAGTTGAGGAAGAGACTATGACATAATCCACGCAATCCCTGGAGCTCAGTTTTGAATCTTGATCTGCAATCAATCAATCAATCAATCAAATTTTATTTGTATACCGCTCCCTCTCCCTGAAGGGACTCGGGGCGGTGCACAGGGGATTATAAAACATACAAACATAAAACAATATAAATATCTAAAATCAGATTAAATTACTATAACCCTGTGCTAAAACCTAAAACACTAAAAACCCCTACACCCAATTAAAAATTTAAATATACAGACTGGAGGCAGGAAAGATAGATTAGGCCAGGCCGGCCTGCTGGAAGAAATAAGTTTTGAGCTTTCGGCGGAAGGAGCGAAGGTCCAGAGTTGTTCTGAGGTCGGGGTAGGTCGTTCCATAGGATAAGGCCTGCGACAGAGAAGGCCCTTCCCCTGGAAGTCACCCGCTGGTATTGCCTAGTGGACGGCACCCGGAGAAGTCCCTCTCTGTGCGAGCGAATCGGTCGAAGGGATGTATGGGGCAGGATGCGATCTCGCAGATAACTAGGTCCCGTGCCATGGAGCTCTTTGAAGATGGTAATCAACACCTTGAAGCACACCCGAAAGACCACAGGCAGCCAGTGCAGCTAGCGCAGGAGCAATGTTATGTGGGAGTGCCTGGGGGCTCCCAGAATTGCCCGCGCGGCCGCATTTTGAACTAGCTGCAGTCTTCGGGTGCACCTCAAGGGAACAGAAATATATCGGGTGCATATTAATTGATTTATATTTACTCAGTGCCTGTATATAATGGAACTGCCCATCTTTTGTCTGCATTCTAGGCCATCCCTATGGCATCACAGTTTTTGAGCACCACATTTGGGTATCTGACTGGACTAGGCCTTCATTGCTCAGAATAGATAAGAAAAATGGCCTCAAGAAGATACGCCTTGGAGGAAGCATGATGAGACCCTCTTCACTGCTTGTAGTTCACCCTTTAGCCAAACCAGGTATACTGTATGTCAAATGCACTTCGGTCTTTTTTCTCATTAGCTCTGTATGGGGACTTATTAGGGCAGTGATGGCAAACCTATGGCGTGCATGCATGCCACAGGTGACATGCGGAGACTTCTCTGCCAGCACACAAGCCATCGACCCAGCTGAGCTCCACTGTGCATGTGTGTACGTCTCCCACCGGCAGGCTGATTTTCGGGTCTCTGCTGTGCATGCTGTTTAATCAAAATGCAGTTAAAACACTATACACGCCATCGAGAATATAAGTATACACAGGAGCAAATAGAGATAAATCCTAGAGAGGCAGCAAATGCATTACTGAATAATGGAGATGAATGCTAGAGAGGAATAAAGCTGCATACAAGGCTGACAACACTGTAACAACGTGCACATGTATGGAGGGGTAGTGGGGGGTGTCCCTACTGCCCTCCTTGCTCCTCCTTGGTCTCAGGACATTTCAGGGAGGCCTGCTATGGCCAAAATGGGGTGGGTGTGGTGTCATGCGTGCATTGTATTATAAGTGTGGGCATACGCATGTGCTGTTGCATGCATGCACACCAGTGGTGGGTTTCAAATTTTTTAGAACCTACTCTGTAGGTGTGGCCTATTTTGTGGGCGTGGCTTGGCAGTCATGTGACAAGGTGGGAGTGGCCACCATTTAAAATGTGGTGAAACTCATTTAACAACATTCTTGCTTAGCAACCAAAATTTTGGGCTCAATTGTGATGATAAATTCTTTCTTTCTTTCTTTCTTTCTTTCTTTCTTTCTTTCTTTCTTTCTTTCTTTCTTTCTTTCTTTCTTTCTTTCTTTCTCTCTCTCTCTCTCTCTCTCTCTCTCTCTCTCTCTCTCTCTCTCTCTCTCTCTCTCTCTCTCTCTCTCTCTCTCTCCTTCTCCTTCCTTTCCTTTCCTTTCCTTTCCTTCCCGTTGGGTCACTGGCAGCGGCGGGCCAGATTTACTTCCAGGTATGCCGGTGGAACCCCCTCTCACCGGTTCTCCAAATTTCACCAACTGGCTCTCACGAGTAGGTGTGAGCCTGCAGAAACCCACCACTGATGCACACACTTTCAACACGCGAGGACAAAATGGTTAGCCATCATTGTATTAGGGGTTCTAAAATGTTAGAAGCAAGCTTCCTGGCAAACTACTATTTGGCAAGTGCTGCAAATAGTGATAATAGAATAGCATTGCAATACATTTTATAAAACAGCAAAACTTGTCCCAATCACCAATTAACCACTTTTTAAAAGAAAAATATTCTGATTGTCATTTTAATTACACCTATATGGTAACTCTATTACTGGTTTATTTTCACAGTTACAATAACAAGGCAAACTTTTTCTGCTTTAATTTAACAGTTGAATACATTACAGGGATATTCCTCCACTAGTAACTAACCATTTTGAAATGACACAGTGCAGAGGTGTATATCACCTATTTGTTTTTACTATTTCAGGCCGTATCTCTACATACAAGGAAGATGCCTTAGGAAAGAAAATGTTTTCCAGAGAAATATCACCCCAGCATCTTCTGATTAACAGCAAATATGGTGATAGCCATGGGGAGAAGCAACAGACACTGACTGCTGAAATTGTGGTGTCTAGTAAAGATTGCCTTTTCTTATTTCCTAGTGACAGAAGGAGACGTGTGTTCTCAGTGACTGGCAAAATAGCTGCTAGGGACTAAAGAAGCATCTCTGCAGTTTGTGCCAATGGCTGTTGTGATCATGTGCAATTGGAGCATAAAAAACTGCCTTATACTAAATTAGATCATTGGTCTGTCGACTCTGCAGTGGCAAGTTAAACTGTGCCAGCAACTAGCTTCATGACAAATATTACTTATTTATACATTTTGCAACATTTATAGAGCCTTCAGTCTAAACCAGGGTTTCTCAACCTTGGTGACTTTAAGTCCTGTGGACTTCAACTCCCAGAATTCCCCAGCCAGGCTGGCTGGGGGATTCTGGGAGTTGAAGTCCACAGGACTTAAAGTCGCCAAGGTTGAGAAAAACTGATCTAAACGGACTCTGGTCATGATACAAAAGCACTTATAAAGAAGAAAGTACAAAGTACTAGCTTAGCGATATTTAAATTAAACCAAGGGGTGAATGAGAGCCAGCTTGCTGTATTGATTAAGGCAGACATGGGGAACAATGGCTCCCTTTATGACTTAGGGGCTTCAACTCCCAGAATTCCTGAGCCAGGCTGGCTGGCTCAGGAATTCTGGGAATTGAAGTTCACAGGTCATAAAAGACCTATCATTCCCAACCCTTGGATTAAGGCATCAGGTTAGAAGCTGGGAGTGTAGGAATTCTAGTTCCACCTTAGGCGCAAAGCCAGCTGGTTGATTTTGGACCAGTCACTTCCTTTCAACCCCGGGAAGGATGCTAACTAACTGACTAAAAAAAGAGAAATGCCCACTGGAACAATACTGTTTTGATCAGTTGCAAAATGCAAATAGGGAAGAAGGTACAGATATCTCGGAAAGAGAATATCCCATAAAATAGGATCTGCCACTGAGAAGGTTTGTCATCCTGTCCATAACCCATGTGCCTTGTAAAGAGTGAGTTTGTTCATAACAATTTACTACTGTGAACACATAAGCTATGGACAACTGTAGAGTGATAAATTTTCTTATCATTATTTTGTGCCACAGATCAGGACAACTGTTTACCATTGGGTTGTGATCTCAATTCCCAATGCGTTGCACATCAAAAGGGTGTTGTGTGTGAGTGCCAGACAGGGTTCATCATGGAAGATCAACTGTGCCATGGTAATTTTACATGAAATATTACAGAGTAATATTAATATTCTAGATTTTTGCATATAATGATTAGAAAACATTTTATATTGGCTATCCTTCTTTGGCCATAGGTAGGCAAGCCAGCCTTGGAGTAGATTATACCCTTCAATGGTTAGAACCCGTCTTCTTGAGAGTTGTATCCAATCCCTAATCCAAGCTAAATTAGCGGCATGATAATAGAGCTCCCAATAAGGAAGTCCTAATCCTCCTCTCATCCTGTGCTCCTGAAGCATTCTCCTTTTTATCCGTGGTTTTGCATGGATTTCATCTTGAGTCGTCATTTTGAGATCAGGAATATACCCTTGGCACCATGCCAGTGCCTTCAAAAAGCATACAAGCTATGATTAATAAGGAATACAGCAATTATAAATTCAGGTTTGAAGTAAGAGCTTTTAAAACTTTTTAATACGCTTGATCAGGGGTGGGTTCCGGAAGGCACTACTGCCGGTTTGCTTGTGGGTGTGCTGTGCATACTTGCGCAGTGCAATAAAATTGTTCTGTGTATGTGCAGAAACAAAAAACAAGATGGCAGTGCCTATGACACCTCCCAGAGAACTGGTTTGGGGGCGTGGCAGGCCTGGGTCGCTGCTGGTTCCAGTGACCCAGCCCGCCAAACTACTACACCTATCACTGGCCTTGATGTTAGGTTTATCTTTCAGTTTAGAATAGATTATCACTGACCATCAGGAGGGTCAGCGTTTGGAGAGCCCAGATCAAATTTAAAATCAATATACAGTAGTTATCAATGTAATACATTTGCTGAACAATTGCATTCATATATGCGTGATATTCATCTACAGCAGATTTGATTCATTGTATTTATATCCTATCTTCTCAGGAGGAATTTAAGGCAGCATACATGATTCTCCCCAGTCCTCTTTTATCCTCCCAACTCTTCTGTGAGAAATAATTTAATTAATTCTTTCAAGTATAGTCTCCAAGCTATAAATACCTTTTTAAAAAAAAAATATCTTGTAGATGTTGATGAATGCCTTCTTAACAAAGAACAGTGCAATCAGAGCTGGTCCAGATGTATCAATACTGAAGGAAGCTACTTCTGTGAGTGCCTTTTGGGTTATTCTGAAGATGGACTTCATTGTTCTGGTGAGTTATTAGGATAAAGGATGTACCTCTGGGCATTCTGAATAATTTCTCCATCCTACTTAGAGGGGTTTTTATGCCGAGCTTCTAGACGTATTTATTTATCACATTGATATAACATATTCAAGGGTGGGCTTCAAAACTTTTAGCAACGGGTTCTCTGAATGGTTGCTGGGTGGGTGTGGCCATGGTGGGCATGGCCTAGTTGGCCTCCTGCACCACTGCAGGGGTGGCATTTTCACCTTCCCTGGGCATCGGAGGCTTTTCTCAAGCCTCTGGGAGGGCAAAAATGGCATCCCCCAGGCTCCAGGGGCCCTCCCTGAGCCTCCATGTGGGCCCTGTACTTATCTGGCATACCAAACGGGCCCCGTGAGCACTCCTGGCAGGGATGGGGTGGGATAGGAGGGGTGGGGCAGGATGGGTGTGTCCATGCAGGACAGGCATGAAATAATATTATCTTTGCTACTGGTTCGGAACCGGGAGTGTGTGTGCATGGTGCTTCTACGTATGAACTGAACCTTCTGCGCATGCGCAGATAATCCGTGATGCCATCTGGGCGGGCAGGTGGAGCCTCCCGCTGCCATCACTACCATTTCACTTGAACCAGGGCGAACCAGCAGAATATCACCTCTGAGGCAAGGGTGGGATTTGTGGGTTCTCCAACCTGGGCATATTCTTAGCTAGAGGTTCTCATGAACCCATGCAAATCCGCAGCAGCCCATCCCTCAGCATATTTATAGGCTGCCCATCTCACAGAAACGTGAATCTGAGTAGCATATAATCAAACCATAAAACATTTTAGTTTATAAAAATATTGTAAGATTAAAACATAAATATTATTATGTAATTTTAAAAGCCAAAAAGGATTGGGAGATGATAGATGCTATACACAATGTAACTACTTCATTAAATGTCCATTCCCATGAGACCCCAAGCTTGCTGATGAAACCAACTTTGAAGGGACTTTTGAAAGGATGTCAAGAAGGGGCTACTTTCGCCTCAGGAGGTAGGGGTTGGGAGAGGGTGGTGTTCCAACATCATTTATTTTCCTTCAGTTTAGGAAAGCAGTTTTGCTCTGTGACCTTTGGGGGATAGTAGCAGAATAACTAATTTTTCTTTTGATTTAAATATTGATATGATAGAATGTAGTGAAAAATGTTGTTGCCCAGGAGGGAAGGGATGTATTCCAGAGGAGTAAGAGGCAACTCAGCCAGACCTTATGTGTGAGAGAAAGAGGGTGAAGACAGCCATTCCCTAAGAGTTCACTGAGTTTATTGTAGATGCAGGTAGTAAAGTGCTTGGTCGGGCAAGATTTTGTCTACAGATGTGAATCATTAAAGAACAGCTTGAAAGAACTGACAGGTGTCATTCTTGGTTTGGGATCTGACAATTGCTAAATATGAAGATTCAATGAATTGCCTTAATGAGTCCATATAGTAATTTATATACAAAGTAGCTGGAAAATGAAATGTAACCTGCAGGTCATGGGCTGTATACGTTCCCCCACAGAAGGTCAAATTATAGTAAAACAAACATGTCAGTGGGTATGAGAGTTCATGACTGGCAGAGACATGGTAACAAGGTCAGCCAAAGAAGAGACATGACAACTGGGTCAGCCAATGAGGGCTGTTTGGAAAGTGAAACAGTATTTGCTGTATGACAAACAAGGAGACAGTAAGGAGCCTGGGCGTGGCTTAGCTCAACTGTTCCCTACTAAAGCCCTGAGTCTGTGCTGAGTTCTAAATTAGTCTGTTGCTCTGAAACGGAAACTATTCTCTCCTCTGCCTGTGTTTTGCTTGTATTTACTACCACATTGGAAAACCTGCTTTTGGTACTGTATATTTACTTCATGTGTTAAATTATATATAAAGAGAAGTGAATGAATCCCGATGAATTAGTTACCTATGTGTGTTTTCTGGATATGAATGCTGCAACAAACTCTGACAAAGCAAACATGTGTTTCAAAGATATGACAGGAAAGAGATATTAAGCCTCTGATGGGCCTGGTAGCCTTAATTTATGTTTTAAAATGGGTTCAAAATTCCAGATCATTCCGGAGATACTACATCAAGGCAGCCATCATAGCTGACTTGAGTATGTAACCCCCCCTCCCCAAAAACAGTTCTTGGTGCTGAAAAGGCCATATTCCCTTGTTTAAAAAGTTTTAAGTGCTTGTTGACGCTGGACTTCCAAACTCTGTAAGGTTGCTGGCATTATTTATCCCCTTCTTCCAGGCTCTCTGCATTCTAGGTGATGTTTAACATCATGAGTTCATCAATATGCAAAGCCTCTGGATGTCAGGAGACGTTTTCTTCTTCTGTTATTTGGCAGCGTTAATGGAATGAACGACCCAATAGAGATTTATTGGAAATCATTACCCTGCCTATAAATGAAAGCGAGTATTGAGTCAGTCATAATGCTCATCAAATAATTTTATGTTCGTTAATAGTCATGAGATTCAAGTTGCTGACATTTCCAATCAGGGTTCATTGAAAACTATGTTCATAATCAGATTCCCTGATCTGCATAGCTAGAATGCAAAGGCTGACATTAAACTCTTAAGTTTACTCTCTAAGAGAACTGCTTGGAGATACGAAGGCAGCAATTTTAAGCAAGTTGTCAGCTTATCCCAAACTGGGCCAATTCTGATGCAGGTACATGTTTTTGCAAATTGACAATTAGGCTTTACAAATGCACATTCCTTTCTCTGACATCTCCATTTAAATCCCCCCTTTCTTATCTTGCTTATTGCATCAATATATCCCGATCTGTTGTTTTGCTGTAATAACAACTCAGGAGGCAAACCTTGGTTCATGGTTATTTGCGTGATAGTTATAAGTGGCACATCTTCGTGGAGACCAGTTGATGTCCATGTGCAATTGGTTATCTATTGTGAAATTGTATCCATCTGCTGGACTAGATGGAACAGGAGTCCAATTTAGCAGGACAGTTCTTATGTTTTGTTCTTATGTTTTCCCAATTAAAATGCTAGCTACGCAGTGGAAGAAAATCATGGCATTATATATGAGCTGCAATATTCTGTCATAGTAGGGGGGGGGAAGGACTCTAATTTACATGTAATGCTTAGTAACAATGTTCTTTATTTATTAAATTTATTTAGCTCCTCCTCAACTGCTATGAACCAAGTTTCTCTGTCTCTCCCTCTATCCCTCCCTCCCCTCCTGTTTTACTTTGAGGTTAGATTTACAACAGGCTTGTAATGAATAACCATTCTAAAAGCACTCAGTTTTTAAGTGAGGACTTACATTTGCCTTGCTAAATGCAGCATCTCAGACATTGCATCACATTGGTTCTTAAACAGCTATTATTAAGAAAGAGATATTATGCGGTGACTTTAAGTAACATGAAGTCATAGGGAATTTCATATTTTGTATCCCAGTTCTGTTGCTAAGTAGACATTTCACTGTATCTGCTTTCATTTCTTCCAGGGGCTGATATTTACTGTTTTAAAAGTGGAAGAACCTACTCACAAATCAGGTCATTCAAATTTGGGCCCAACACATTAACCCCACCCCTTCTTTTAAATTGTTTCAGAATCTATCATCGGTCCTTCTGTTGTAACCAGGGATGACTCTACATTATCTGAAAAAGAAGGTCCTACGGACTGCTCACCATCCTACTGTTTCCATGAGGGAGTTTGCATTTATTTTTCAGATCTGCAGACTTTTGCATGCAAGTAAGTACTGAACTCCAATGTATTTCTATAGTTATTAATTTGGATAATGTCCAATGAAATAACAGGCAGGTTAAATAGTGTTGCTAGACATGTGAAATACATGTATTTTATTTATATCCCACGCATGCTTGAGGCATGCATAATCTCTCGTTTTCACAATGATAATCTTGAAAGGTAATTTGGGTTGAGAGAAAATGTCTGATCCTAACTTACCCAGTAAGCTCTTGCCATCAAGAAAGGAGCTTGGTTTTCACTAAACTAGTTTTGAGCATTTAGCCCAAGTCACTTACAAATCTACAACATATGAGGATATAATGTTTGGCTAAGGTATAGAAATATTTATTTCCCTTTACCTCACAAGATCCTTGGGAGTATCAGCTCTAGCTTTGGTATTTTTACACTGAACATGAGTCTTTTGTAGTTATAGTTAAAAAAAAATCTAGATGTCAGCCACGATGCTGCAATCTAAGCTTTGTCTGATTTTTATGTATGCGGTTGTTGTGGTTAGTTGTGAAGTTGTGTCTGGCCCATCATGATCCCATGGACAACGTTCCTCCAGGCTTTCCTGTCCTCCACCCTCCTCTGGAGTCCATTTAAGCTCACGCTGACTGCTTTGGTGACTCCATCCAGCCACTTCATTCTCTGTCGTCCCCTTCTTCTTTCGCCCTCCATCTTTCCCAGCATCAGGCTCTTCTCCAGTGAGACCTTCCTTCACATTAGGAGGCCAAAGTATTTCATTTCATTTTCATTTATTTCATTTATTAAATTTATAAACCGCACCACTCTCCCCAAAGGGACTCGGGGCGGTTCACAGGAAGTTAAAATAGAAAAAAAAGGACAAACATGACAATAAATAATACTAAAAATAGATTAAATCCCAATACCCGGTGCTTAAAATCCTAAAACTATTAAAATCCTAAAACTTTACCCTTAAAATAAGAATTAAAACAAATTAAACTTCAGTCTATAACTTGATGGTGTGGATTAGGCCAGGCCGGCAAGATGGAAGAAATACGTCGGGGGGGGGTAGGTCATCCCAGAGGGTTGGGCCCGCCACAGAGAAGGCCCTTCCCCTGGGTGTCGCCCGCTGGCACTGCCTAGTGGACCGCACCCAGAGAAGTCCCTGTCTGTGGGAGCGGATCGGCCGAAGGGATGTGTGAGGTAGGATACGATCCCGCAGATAACTAGGTCCCGTGCCATTTGAGTTTCATCTTCAGGATCTGGTCTTCTAAAGAGCAGTCAGGGTGTGTTACATAAACATAAAATCAGGGTGGCACTTCAGTTACACCATTGTGACTGCTATCTTAATTTATTTTTGACACTATCCCCTTCAGATACTTGTGACTGAGCAGGAAGGTATGAGAGAGATTTTATGCTGCAGAACTCTCCTGCAATCTTCTTGTAGCTATACTCATTCCATTTGAGAATATCCAAAGATGGACCTGGAAATTTGTAAAACATGTTCAGCATACTATTCCAATGAAGATATTCCATATCTTGTTCTTAAGTGCCACATATTTATGACAACCTGAGTTTGAATTATTTTATACCTATTGTTCTTGTGTACAGTTTTACATTAGGTGGCAGTGTTTCATCATTCATTAACACACAGCTTTCATTCCATCACCAAATTGGAAACAAAAACATTTTTGTTCCCATTTTCAAGACATATCAGGCGGCTTTATAGCTTCCATTAAAAGTAGACGTGTTTGTCATGCTAAGGTTGAGGCATAGCACATGGTTTCATACTATTATAGTTCAAAATGTATTATTACTTATTTAACATCTTTCTTTGGCAGATCTCTGAGTGAGATGAGTCTGTAGAATTCAGTAAAAGTAAGAGTTGCCTTTTTATTCGTCATGGGATCTCTACACAGTGCAATTCAAAATAAAGTTGCATTTAGTGAATGCCCTACAGAGGAGAAAGAAAAATATTACTTTAAATCATTTACTATTTGTCTTTTAACTCCCAAGTAACCAAAGCTAACATTGTAAAATGTAGACCTGTTGACTGGAGTCAAAATAAAGCAAACATTAAAGCGTTTATTCATTTAAATGTTTTTAAAAGTGATGTCCTTGCATTTCTCAGTTTGGTGCCTTCCTTATGACATGGGCAGCATTTCCCATCATTCCCATTTTTATTAACTGGAAGATGGAAATTGTAATCCAAATATATCTGGGGTAGCAGATTAAGGAAAAAAGTAGTATAATCTGTCCTTAATCTGGGTGTCTGCAAATATGTGGATCATAGTTCTCAGAATTCCTACAGTGGCTATGGTAAAAATTCTGCAGTTGGAGTCCAAGTTAAGGAAAATAACAGAAGATGTCTGCAGGGTCATGCAAGTGGCTCCATCATTAATCCATCATTCTATACTGTGTAATGGTCGGTCAGGTGCATAGAGAAAAGCCATAAAGATGGAAACAAAGGTGATAGCATCCTCCATCATCATTCTCCAAGCAGATGGCATTTTAAAGTATTGTTACTTAGGATTTTGATGATAGTAACTGGCCTTCAAAAACTAGCAGCCATGGTAGCTTGATCTTTTCTGAATTTGTCCAAGGCGTTTTAAAACAAAACATGATGGCAGAAAAAATATTCTCCCAGACGTTTTCTCAGACCTGAATGTTTACTTTTAACATATGGCCCATTCTATTGTTGCAATGTTATGTATTTCCATCAAGTTTTGTTTGGCCTTCATAGCAAGTTCAGTAGCCTTCTAAACAAGTTGGTTGTCCTTTCTGCGTATTTTCACTGTTGCTTTTTTCTCATGTGATGACTAGAAATCACAATTTCGCAGAAGGACTGTCCTTCATTGACTGAAATCAGCCATTCCTGATAAGTGGCATTGCCTTCTTTGTTGGTTTGCTCATCAACAGCTGTGCGAAAGGCTACCTGGGAGACCGCTGTCAGTTTAGTGACTTGGAGTGGTGGGAACAACAACATGAGATGCATCTTAAGAAGCAAAACATCGCAACTGCTGTAGTCTTGGCTGTGCTGTTCTTGGTCCTGTTCCTTGGAATGACTGCCTTTTACTTCTATAGGTAGACTTTATTTCCTGTTTATGATAATCTGTAGCTATGTTGTTTGTGATCTTTATACATTCTTTCATACGTCATAAACCCGAGATTTTGATTTGTTTGCTCATTAATTTAATATTCATGTACATTATTGGTCCTAATGTACATTTGCAGTAATAAGGATGATGAGTCTATTTTAATTTACAACTGCATATCCTACCGAGCTTGCCTTTTAAACGTTTCTAGCAATATGTTTGAGGAATTTAAATGACCACCTTTTGAAGGTTGAATTTTAATGGTCATATAATGTTGGCCATATACACGTGGCCCTAAAAGCTTTTGGTTGAGACATACCATATTTTTCAGAGTATAAGACGCACCTTTTTTTCCTCTAAAAAGAGGCTGAAAATCTGAGTGCGTCTTATACATCGAATACAGCATTTTTTTTTGCTTCCTGAAGCCCCACCCCCTTCACCAAAATGACCCTGCATAGCCTTATGGAGGCTTCCAGAGAGCTCCTGGGGGCTGGGGAGGGAAGAAACAAGCAAAAAAAGGGGTCGTTTTTACCTGGCCCAGCCCTCAGCAGTACTGTATAAGCCTCCATAAGGCTATGCATGCATTTTTTTGACAAAGAAACGGGCTGGTTTTTTGCTCTTTTTTGCCCCCCTCCCTCCCAGGATCACTCAGCAAGCTCCACCCCCCCCCCCCCAAGGCTATTCATGCCTTTTATTTGAAAAAAAAAACGAGAACAGCATTACACTATCCAGAACAAACTCTGGGTCTTTGGCACATGTGTCATGATGTCATATGCATATATGAAAAAGGCGGAACTTGTGTCACAATGTTACAATCCTGTTTTTGTTATTTTGATGAAAGTAGTGGATCCTGTCCATTGGACATCTGAGACTCCAGCTAATGATTTTTTTTAAAGAATAGGAAGGAATTGGAGGCAAGAAATTGTGGAGAATTATGAAAAACCAGTATGCTTATAGTGGTTGCTGTGTTAACTTGGAGAAGGGAGATTGTGGTTTCCTCTTGAATAATAGAAATGATAGAATAGAATTGGAGAAAAAAGCCTAAACTGCTAAAAAACCCTTACCAAAAACAGAAAATAAAATAAAATTGAATGGTGAGATTATTTTCTTGGAATTCCCACCAAATTAATTGCACAATAAATCTTCTGGTGACTGTACTCCATCTAAAATGCCCTTTTATTTTATTTCCTAACTGTTGTAACTGTCTTAAAAGTGTGACAAAAGGATGGATTTAATTTGGCAATTAAACAGCATATAATGGGTGTGTGTTATTTACATTGGGATCAACACCACTTCTAAAGAAGGAAATAATTTTCCCAATATTTCTATTTCATGTCAGAAAGTTGGTGAATGCGTCATGCTTTTAAGAAATAAATGTAGAAAAAGGATGAACTAGAATGAAACTGAAATCAGACCAGAGGTGGGTTGGTGCTGGATTGACCTGGATTGGACAAACAGGTAGTAGTGGCGGTAGAAGGCTCCACCCACCTGCCCGGACACTTCTGAGCATGTGCAGAAGTGTTGTGCACGCAGGACCGTGTGTGGGAGTGTACCCAAACCAGTAGTAAAAAAATTAGCAACCCACCTCTGAATCACACCTTCACTTGGCTAGGTTTACATGTTAATGGTGTATATAAATCTTCTCTGCCTCTATGCAGTTCTTAAAATATAAAATAAGCATCTCTTTCTAGAAACAGATAGAATTCCATCATTACATATGAAATATTTATATCTACTATCAACATTATTTGATCCCACTAGTGAGGCTAACAATTTTCCTGGCAATCGACAAGCAATATCTATATAAATAAAAAGTTAACTATGAGTTTGTTCAAAACCGTTAATCTCAGAAACTACTTCACCAATCACCACCAAATTTTCACACAATGTTCCTTACAAGTGCAGCACCAATGATACATACAGATTGTGTGGATGACACATCGGTGCCAGGTATATGCCACACAAATGTACAACTGCAGCTCTTCTGTGTGTTTCCCTCACTCGCTCACTCACCCCTTTGCCCTTTGCGGCCCCTCCCACCTGGCCGCTTTTCAGCTCATGTCACTTGCACGAGTGGTGGAGCGGCCTGCGCCATATCCGATGGTTGCCTTCTCATCGGCCTCTTTCTTCTCCACCACCGCTGCTGCCGCTGCCCCTCTCCGCCAACTCCCCCCCCCCAAGGCTGCTGCTGAGTCAGCGGCCTCTCCTCCACCGCCATCGCCCTCCCTCCGCCAACACTCCCCAGACAAGGCCTCTCTCGCCACCCCCATTGCCTGCGCTGCCAACTCCCCCCCCCCAGGCTGCTGCTGAGTCAGCGGCCTCTCTCTCCTCTCTCTCTAGGTAGGTAGGTAGAGGGATAGAGGAGGAAATACAGTAGGTAGGTAGGTAGAGGGATAGAGAGAGAGAGGGAAAAATACACTAGGTAGGTAGGTAGGGAGAGAGAGAGAGAGAGGGAAAATACACTAGGTAGGTAGGTAGAGAGGGAGAGGGAGAGGGAAAAATACAGTAGGTAGGTAGGTAGAGGGATAGAGAGAGAGAAGGAAAAATACAGTAGGTCGGTAGGTAAGTAGGTAGGTAGATGGAGAGAGGGAAAATACAGTAGGTAGGTAGATAGGTAGAGGGATGAAGAGAGAGAGGGGGAGAAATACAGTAGGTAGGTATGTAGAGTAAGAGAGGAAGGGGAGGGAGGGGAAACCGAGGCAGAGAAGGAAGGGGGTCGCTGTGAGAGTCTATGAGGGGAAACATTTTCATTTAACCAAACTTGGCCACAGCAACGTGTGGCGGGTACAGCTAATTGTAAATAAAACAATACATTTTGAGATCCTTCCTGAAATAGATGGTAATTTTGGATGTGAGCAGGGGTCAATGCCTGCCATCATCTTCTCTCTCCTTCAGGCTTCCTTCCAATTGGTAATAATGGTGGGAGATGGGGTGAGGGACTATCCAGCTGAGCAGATCTTGGTGGTCGTTGTTCCTGGGTTTCCTCTGGCTCTTAATCAATAAGATGAAGTAAATACAAGGGAAAAATACTTCAGTTGGGAAAAGAATCATTTAAAAAAAAGGGGGGGGCAGAGTTCATTGCGAAGAAGGCAATGGCACCTTTTTCTTAAGTCAATTTATATGAAGTAAGAATACATTAAAGGTAGCGTATCAATGTGCACTTGTTCTCACCTGCTGAAAAAATAAGCTATGGGGTCTGCAGATCTAATTTCTCAGAAGGAATAGCATCAAAAGCTTTGGCTCAGGGCTCTTAATTGTTAATTAACAAGGCCAAATTTTAATCCCCGGCTTTACGTGCCCTGCTTATTCAGCTGTACAGGCCCTAGCTCCCTCTGCATTTTAGTCTCTCTGTCTTCTTGGACTTGCACGGCTCATCTTTGTGTGCTGGGAAAATTTAATTTCAGTCAAACTGGTATCTACCAAATTCTTTGCTGAACTGAATAAAATACTTGGGGTGGGTGTCAATTTTTTTCTTTCTTGAGATCATGTGAATTTTTTTCCTAATTGTGTATGTTAGACTGTTACATGTGCCTTGTAGTTGGTGGCAGGCAAATAACAGTTGGCTGGCTTTTAATATATTGTTGGCTCTATATTAGAATAAAACAAACATGCTTGGGGTAGATTGAGCATTGACCATGGTGTATTGGTACCGTTTGTAGGTCTTGCTACAGGTGGTAGCGAGTAAAGCTGGTAATCTTGTCTACACCCTCTCGCTATTATTAAAAAGCATTATGTAAAAACCTCATTTGATCAAATCCACAGAGTGCTGAAAGTGAATCTCTATAGGCCCATCTGTTTGGTAAAATATGAAAGATTATGTCTTACAATTCATATTTTTTTTTAGTGTTTGTCCCACATGTTGCAAGATTTACTTATCTTTGCACTGGGTTCACTTAGTTCTTACAGTGAAACTATCGGTACATGGTGTGACAAGGGATTTATTTATCAGCTGGCTTGTTACAGTGTGTAACACTGATTATAGTTGAGAGGGTTTGAGTGCCCAAAATAATCCAGCTGGATTCTGCTCTCAAGGATTACTAGATTCTGGATTTCCCTGTTCTTTGTCCTGTACTTTAACCACCACAGAAACAAAAACGTGGCTGGTTTGATTATCTATGATGAAAGATTGAGAAAGGTAGTGAAAAGTACCAGAGATAATTAATTGAAATGGATAATTGTTTGATAATGTCAAAATCAGATCTTGGAGCAATGAATTCGGGGCGGGGGTGGGTGGGTGAAAGAAATGTGAAATGTAATCAAAAGATTGTAGAGGAAAAAGCATGAAAATATTTATGGAAATATATTGGAGAGATTAATCTTGCAACGTTATGAATAGAAAGAGGACACAGAAGCTGAATGCAGCATTGTGAAAGAATTTTTTTTTAGATAGTGCCACAGTAATTTGCTTTAAAATTGAATGGAAAGAAGATGCCAATAAAAATGCATTATCGTATGTAACTACAGTTAGGATAAAAGTAAGACTTTATATAATGTATAGAAAGAAAAGTAGAGTGAGGGCTAATTTATATAGAGAGCTGAATAATATACAGAGATGTGCGTATAGAGAAAATGACAGTTGCAATCAAAGACAGCAAGGAGCCATCAAGATTAAAAGAGGCAGAGACAGTGCAGAGCAATTTTGAAGGAAATAAAAGTTGTTCCGAAAATGGGTGAAGGATAAAGAAGGAATCTCTAAAAGGGAAAATACAATCAAAAATAAAATGGATGTTTGAAAGGAATTCTGTTGTGTGTTGATTTAGAGAAAGCACACAATAAGATGAATAGGTGTGAAGATTTCAGAGGGGTGGGTTCTAAAGAGCCAAGAGTTTACCAGGAAGGAGCTGCTGAAGTTAAGATCCTCAAAATGCAATATATAAAATGATGTGTATAGACCAGTGGTGGGATTCAACTTTTTTTACTACCGGATCTGTGGGTGTATCTTTATGGGCATAGCGTGGCTTTGCAGGTATGGCTTTGTGGGTATGGCAGGAGAAGGATACTGCAAAATCCCCATCCCCTCACCCCACTAACCTGCTTTCCAGCTCTGTTCTCCTGTTCAGGCCAACAAAAGAAGATCAGCTGGGAGGCAACGGGGGCGGGGCCAGCCTATTTGCTGGTTCTTCGAACTACTCAAACTTTCCGCTACTGGTTCCACTCCAGAACCTGTCAGAACTGGCTGAATACCACTTCTGGTATAGACCTGGTGAAAACAATGATGCGTTTGGAAGGACAGAATGATATGGAACGAATGGGGTTTGGAGAAACTATATTTCTTTATCTTGTTTCTTCAATTTCTTTAGTTTATACTTCTTACGCTTTTTTATCTGCTTGGTATAATGTTGCTTAACCTTGAAAGGGAATAGCCTAATGAATGTTATGCATAATATTGCATTTTAAAAGGCAAATGTTTTCTCAAAACTGTTTTACTACATGAAATCTAGCATGCCTAACTATAATAATCTTTTAGTTTTTATGTTTTTTAATTGAGTTATTTATATTGGGACTTTGTATGAGAAACTACATTCCCTGATTTTCTGAACGTACATACTTGCATGTTGACATAAGTAGGTAGACCAATTTCATTGTAATTTTATTACAATCTTATTACAATGACAATAAAGATTATTATTATTATTAGACACACATGTTGAATTTCACATGTTTATATTGAGAACTACTAAACCAGCCTTGGCAGAGCCCTCATCTGTCCTGGATCACATCACCTCACATGAAAGATGGTCTGAGAACCATCATGTCCAGAACCTGCTCAGTGTATATAGTTTGTTTGAAATCAGTATTGTTTTGATTCACTTTAAGCTGGTGTCAGAATGCTACATTAAATGTTAATTGCTGTTTGTTGAGTCCTCAGTTCAGTTGAATGGCCCATATAGATCATGTATTCGAAATATAGAGCCATACAAAATGATGAAATTGTATTAAAATTATCATCACCACCACCACCATTATAAAAATACCCTGAACACTTGAAATTTAGAAACTCTGAATCATTCCTCTAATCCTACGTGTTCTATAAAAACATCCTATTATTATTTTTGTTTTGTTAGCCAAGCGTTTAGACTGTACTATTAAGTGGTGAGATTCAACCGGTTCAGGCCGGTTTGGACAAACCAGTTGTTAAATTGCTGGCTAGCCCTGCCCCTTCCTGCTCCACTCCTTCCAGGAATTCCCAGTGCCACATTTTGGCTCCTAGGTAAGTGCAGGTAAGCCTTCTAGGCCCAAAACTAGAGGGGTCGCGTGCCCTCCCAGCCCATTTTTGCTCCTTGTCACACCCCCTGGACACGCCCACCATGGCCATGGCCACCCAGTTGGTCATTGGGGCAGAGACCCGGTTTTTAAATTATTTGAATCACACCGCTGGTACTATTCTATTATTATTCTATCACTCTATTGTTGTTGTTGTCATTTATTTTTTCCCTGATTCATTTCTCCTTTTTACCAAATGGTTTCGTACAATGTAACTGTTTATCTTGAAAGCAAGTTTTCAATTACATGCTTGGCTGGGTTTATATTACCACTATCAGTAGGCTAACTAGATCAAAATGGAATCACTGATCTAAATCCCCCTTTAACTGGAGTCCAGAAGCCAATATTTGAATTGGGATTGCTATTTCATTTTTACTCATACTCTGCTGTATTTTAAGACGTATTGATTATGTTTTGGAAGCAGGTCAGTAAGAGGCCTTCGCTTCATCCATAAAACATGAACTCATTTTGCTGTTTAAGAAGCTTGCAGATCTAACAAAATACACTCGCAAAAATAAAAATAACGTGGCCTACAGGGATAAAGCTTATAAAATACAAACAATATCTTCATGTTGCTGCTATAGTCATTTACCAAGAAGTCTTACTAATGGAATCTACAGATAAACAAATAAAGAAAATGGTGTTTTTTCTTCAGGGTGCTAGTCAGAGAGGCATACTGCAATATGTATAATGCCAATCACTTTCTTGAAGTACTGTATGCTTATTCTACACCTTAGGGAGGTTGTATTGGAGGGGTACTTCAGCAAAACCGGGGGTCTACTTATACATGGATGGTGTCTTTGATTCCATACTACCCAATTATGTACAGTACATATGATATTTGGGGCTATGGAATTCCCACTTGGACAGGGAATTTACTATTAGAAAAGTGTTAACTTTTGAATGGTGAGATTATTCTTGAGTGTAATCAGTAGTTATATGTAAAAATATAACACAATTAATACAATCCACTGTTAGCATCCTAAATGCTTTATTTATTATTTAAGCAATTTTATGACAATAATAAGAGGGATGCAGTGGCTCAGTGACTAAGATGCTGAGTTTGTTGATCAGAAAGGTCAGCAGGTCGGTGGTTCAAATCCCTAGTGCTGTGTAATGGAGTAGCTTCCGTTACTTCTCCCAGCTTCTGCCAACCTAGCAGTTCGAAAGCACATAAAAATGCAAGTAGAAAAATAGGAACCACCTTTGGTGGGAAGGTAACAGCGTTCCATGCACCTTCGCCCTTCAGTCATGATGGCCACTTGAACTTCTTCAGACAGCAATGGCTCTTCGGCTTTGAAATGGAGATGAGCACAATAGAGTCAGGAACCACTAGCACATATGTGCAAGGGGAATCTTTACCTTTACTTTTATGACAATAATGTAAAATGCTGCTCACATACAATACTACTCATATCCATTTAAGCGATAGTAGCAGCAATAGATTAGCAATAGCAACAGCAAAAAGGATTTTTCCAACTTAAATTAAGCTGAAATGATGAAAGCTTAGTAGAGGGAAGAGTGGATTTGAATGTGAAAGATTATGAACTTGGTGTTGTTTTGGAATGTAAATAAACTTTGCTCAATAGCATTCTTGTCTTTAGATCTAACTGGAGACTGTTTGCACTTGGGGCCCCAATAAAAGTTAAAACGTATCTGGTTTGAAGTTTGTTCATTTTTATTGTGGAGGTCAATATTGATTGTCCTGAAAAGTTGAAGCTTTGGGAAAATGACTTATGTAAAGTTAATCAAACAACTCTCATTGCAGAGAAAACGGTCAAGCATCCAAAGAAATTGGCACTCAATTGTGGGTGAAGCCATGTGCAAGTTTTTAGGCTAAAGGTTGCACCTTTGAGTGGTATGTCATAGATCTGCATATCCATTACTTGTATAAAGTGGGAGTGAACATAGAAAAAGTAATTGTGAGTTTCCAATCTGAGTTTAAGTTTAAATAAAGTTAATATGAATAGTGCCATGGCTTTAAAACTTGGGGGGGGAAAACAGATTAGGGATAAATTGGAGAGATGGGAAAATCTATATGGTAGCTAGAAGTTGAAAATAACTTGATACTGTAGCACATAATCCATCATTTAATATTTTTCAGCTTCTGATCTATTAGTTAAAATTAAGTGCAACTGTCAGGAACCACATACATTTCAAGGAGCTGTTAAAAGCACACCCGGACGAGCAGTTTCAGATAGATTAATTGAAATGTAAACAATATTTTTTTTGCGTAAGAGCTGTTGATCATACATCCTTTCTCTACCCATTGGGAAATAGAGAAGTTTTAAGTTTTGACATCTTTGTAAGCAAAATGGATGTTAAATGTATCTGAGAATTGTGAGGGAAGGCTGAACTCAATCTCTCCATCTCTCGGGTTCCGTGTCAGTCTGATTATTCCTAGCTATGACCAGTAGAATAGCCTCCTCCTTCTTGTTCAGCAGGTATGTATGTTACTGATCTACAATTCCTATAATTGCCATCTAGAAGACCAGGCCACCTTATAATTTGAGGAATATCGTAATAATAGTTTCACCCACAACTGTTAAAGATTAGTGTTACACCACAGGATAGGGATTGGGATGTATTGGAATTCAGCTAACAAAACAAATGGATACTTGAACTATATTTTATAAGCATAAAATGTATGGCCACAGAGAATTTTGTTCCTTGATTTTTATTTCTTTTTACAGGAGACAACAGAGATTTTCCAAGAGAGAACCCTATGCAGAAGACAGAATAGCTGCTAACATGAGCTGCAGCAGCACTCCTAATAGCCCTAAAAGCAAAGACATGACGCTGCCAACTATTAAGCCTTCGGTAATTCTATAGTAACACAGAGTAATGCAAAACAAAGGAGAGATCAAAGGATATCAGGGATCGACTTGAGATTATCCATCAAATACTTCATATATTAAAAATATTAAATAACCACTGGGAGGGGTATCAAGTATTTTTCGATGGACCCTAAGTTCTTCTTAGCTCATTGTTATGTGATCCTTCAAAGTTCACAGCTGCCTGAACGCATTGCAAGCAAGTGACAGTGTTATTGTTAGCTGTGCACAAACAGTTGGAGGGATGGTCTAAATTAAAGAATGCCAATATGATGACATGATCAATTCACATTGTAGATATGAAAATGCATTTTGTTTCTTAGAGACCACTGTTGGCTGGGCTCTCCTTTCTGTGTTGAGGGGCCTAGCAATGCTTAATCCTATCTACCATCATTATTACCAGCTGAACAGTTGGAAGGAAAGTACAGAATCGCAGTCCAAGATTTTGCAAGCTACTTATGACATTTGGCCTGGAGGGGAAATGCTTTTGGATGGATTTGGGCAACTGAACAGTGAAAGAAAGGAATGAGAAACTGGATCTCATGATCTCATTCATTGTACTTCACATGTACTTCACATTGGAAATAATACATGGAACAATGCAGAATTAATCAGCTAACAGAGTTGTGTTTCCCCTGTTTATTACAAACTTAAGTGAAAAAACCCAGCATGTAAACTTCTAAAACAAGAAAGGTGCATTAAAACCACAGATATCCTTCTATTTCAGCCTGCTCTAAATAAAGCTATCCTTAGGAGCAGGTTGTTGCTACAATTAATCCCAGCATCTAATGTAATTTTGATTGAGTTTTAATGTTTATTAGATAACTAAATATTGGACTGAGTTGATTAAATCAAATCTTATTTAATCTTTTGTAACATTCTTTTTGTTGTTGTTTTCTCGTCTCGTGTAAGGATCAGCTTTGTGAAGTTATACCCAACAATTAGTAGAATCCAAATTTATTTATTTGGTCTATTTCTTCTTGTTCTGTTTTGTTGAAGGAACTAACAAAAGGTCAATAAAGTAAATATTACATCTACAATCAAATAAATGCAAAATCATCTTAAACATTAAAACCTGGTGAAAGAGATACATCTCTGGAGTTCTTGGTGCTTTTTGAGTTTGGGTGCTTGCTTGCTTGCTTGAAGATATTTTATTACCCAAGTAGGTAACATCATCGCCGCAAATGAGGATGGCATTTACTACCTGTTTATGTTTGCCAGGAGTGGTAAAGGTGTGGTTTCCTGCTTGATGGTTCCTGTTTTATACATGATTGCCTGACATTGATCCTTGCTTATCTGATTATGCACTGCTGGAGGGGATGTGTTCTTTTTGTTTCCTTCCTAGGTTTTTGTGCATCTCCTGTGTATGATGTATAAATGTGGTTTATCTCTGTGTTCCCATTGGTGCCTGATTTATCTGACTGCCAAACTTCAAAGAATTCCTAGCATTTTGGATCTGCATTCATTCATTCATTCATTCATTCATTCCATCTGGCCATCAATTCACATACCAACTGTAAGTCACGATCATTAAAATGAAAATTAAAAAAACTAAGTTAGAAAAAAGCAGCAAAATACATTGAACCAATGTGACAACAATTGACCTCAAAATACAGCTAATCCTCAACTTACAACAGTTCATTCAGTGATGGTTCAAAGTTACAATGGTACTGAAAAAAGTGACCGTTATAACCGTTTCCCACAATTAACGACCGTTGCAGCATCCCCATGATCCCACGATCAAAATTTGGCAACTGGCATGCATTTATGACAGTTGCAGTGTGGTGGGATCATGTGATCCCCTTTTGAGATCTCTGACTAACAAAGTCAACGGGGAAGCCAGATTCACTTAACAACTGGGTAACTAACTTAACTGCAGTGATGCTTAACAACTATAGCAGAAAAGGCCAAAAATGGAGTAAAACTTGCTTAACAATAGTAAATTTGGGCTCAATTTTGGTCGTAAGTCGAAAACTAACTGTAGAGAAGCTAGCCCTTAGATGCTCTCTTCCAATCCATGGAAGAGGAACCAGGTCTCCACTGTTCCATGAAAAGCCAACGCGAGTGGGATCATAATAATAATAATAATAATAATAATAATATTTAATTTCTAGACCGCTCCCTCTCCCCAAGGGGACTCGGAGCGGTGCACAGGGAAATTAAAACAATAAATATACATAGATATACAAAACAGTTAAAAAACACATTAAACAATAAGACCCTGCGCTAAAATCCCCCAAAACCAATCACTAAAACCCTAAACCCTATAATACTATGGTAAGAGGCTACCCTAGGCCGGCCAGGCAGAAAAAGTGCGTTTTCAATTTCAGACGGAAGGAACGGAGGACCGTGGTAGTTCTAATATGGGGGGGAGGTCGTTCCAGAGGGCAGGGCCCGCCACATCATCCTAATCTCAAGGGGTCTGGTTTTTTTTTCCTATAGGGAAAATATTGTGACAGAGAAAATATCCTTTCCATAAGACGACACTATTTAATTGAGGGGAAACAGAATATGTCTACCCTTTCTGATCTGACAAAGACATTCTCACTTCCACATTGTATCGCTTCCTATTTTACCCACTTTTTTGGGTTAACTTTCAGTATCCAAGGTTTTAATATTTAAATGTTTTAAGACATGGGTTTCAAAAAAAAAACATTTTTTCCCCTCTTCGCAGAGCTAGGGTGGGTGTGGCCTGAGCGTGACACATCTAGCCCTCAGGCTGCCAGTTCAACACTCCTGTTTTAAGACGAGAAGGGGATCAAGTGACATTATGCATGTCAGGATGTTATCACACAAACTATTTATTTGCCTGCTTTAGAACTGCTAGGAGCTTTGGAGCAAGTTACAGGGGTGGGTTTTAAATTTTTTAATACCGGTTAGATGGGTGTGGCTAGGTGTGGGGCATGTGATTGAGTGGGCATGGCCAACTTGACATCACTCATGCCCACCCAGTCACATGACCCCCCCCCCCAAAGCCATGCCCACCAAAATTTTTGACAAGGGGGGGGGCAGTCCAGGGCTCTTTGTTGTCTCCCAGATGGTTTTGGGGGTGAGCCAAGCAGCCTGCTCTTGAAGTAGCAGCTGTGGCTGATAGGCTTGCCCCTGGGCTTTCGCTCCGTTTGTCCCCTCTGCCCGAGAGACGGAGCCTGAGGAGGAAGGAAACGGACATTCAGGTGGTCTCGGGGTTCCTGGAGCGACCCATGTGCGCAGGGTGCTTGGCTTGCTCCAGCAGCGCCCAAGCTGGAGGAGGCAGTGGTTGCAAAGGATCAGGTCTCCCAGAATGGCCTTTGTGTGCAGGGCGCCCAAGCTGGAGGAGGCAGTCGGTTGCGGGTACGCTTCTAGATGCTGTCAGAGCCAGCTGAGTGCCCTGTGCACATGGGCCACTCTGGGAGCCCTGAGGCTTCACAACCACCACCTCCTCCAACTCGAGCACAGCTGGAGGGAGCCAAGCGCCCTGCACACATTGGCTGCTCCGGGCCCCTTTTAGGTGCGTAGCTTGCCGGGCTGCCACCATGCCCATCGCAGCTGCAATGGCGGTGGCTTTGGGAGACGCTGGCTAGTGCAGAGGTGTGGGCAGAGGCTAGGCGCCCTCTGCAACACATGGGAGGCTCCCTGCACTTCCTTGGCTCGTCCAGCTGCAGCTGAACCCACTGCCCTGAGCCAACAGATGGAGGCACCGCAGGGTGCAGCTGGGAGCACGCTAAACTTGCCCTCCATGCTGCCATTGGCCTCTCCTTCCACCCTCCTCTTTTCCTGCTGCCACTGCTCTCTCCTCCTGCCTCCCTCTCCAGCATGCAAAGCTTGCCAGGTTGCAATGGCGGTGACTTCAGGAGACACTGACCGGTGGGGAGGGGGGGCTAGATTAGTGGGAATGCTGCTTACCTGTGGGTAGGCACAAGGAGGCAGTTGTGGGGATGCAAATGGCGAAGATGGCAGGGCGACCATCCAAGTGTACCAATTTGGGGGTGTGGACAGCCAGTTTGATAACCCATGCCCAATTACCACTACCAGTTCTCCCGAACCAGGAGCAATCCACCTCTGGAGCTTACCCCATTACACAGCATTCAGGTCTCAAACTGAATCTGTCAACTTTCTAGTTGACAAGCTCAGCAACTGTAACCCACTGAGCCATAACACCCTCATGTGGCTCATATCATGACACAATTATCATGGGTTTGATATTGGATTACTTCTTTTGTGCAATGTGTTCACTGCCATTGTTTCTGTAACTCTTTGGTTAGTTTGATGTATGGTTTTTAATTCTTTTATTAGCGAAGGTTTGATAAGCCAGAGTGGCATGTAAGTCACAGTACGAAAATAAACGCAGTAATCAAAATTGTGTAATGTACATAAATTGTGTGATGACATTTGCCAAATGTCACAAATGCCCTAATGGCTTCTACTGTATGTCTGTGAATGCTATATTTCTCTGCGTTATTAAACTTTTTTCTCATAATATTTATTAAGAACATTTTAATGCCTCCATTTGAGGGAAAGCAATTTTTGTAAATGGATGTATCTCAAACCACAATGGTATTACAGAAGAGTTATAAATAAAAGCAGTTTACATTAACAGTTAAAATTGGATTGCTCACTATGATATACAAAGATGTAAAAGGGGCAAAATTCATAAACATGATTTTTATAGACAGAATAAAACATGAATGATGAGAAAAACACACTGTGAGAAATTTTATTTCTATTTTTATTACATGCTTACAAAGCAGTTGAGAAGTTCTTGGTTGTGGATGTTCAGATAAGAAAATTGAAGACCACTCCTTCCTTATCTTAATAATTTGAGAATTTGAAAGGCGTCCAGGTGTAACTTGATGTGGATTAGGCCAGGTTATATAGGGTTTATATGTATGGTAAATATTTCAAAATCCAGGAGATTAAAAGTGGTTTGATTGCTGATATCTCTTCTGCCTTCCCCATGTTGGCACATAGGCACATAGGCACATAGTGTTCTCTACCTGTCCTAGTTTCAGAGTTATTTTCTAGGGCAGTGTTTCTGCATATGCCACTTGTTGAGGCACATCACAAGTCACAAGTATTAATGAATATTAAAAGTCATCTCCTTGCCCACTTTGTATCAAATAATACAACAATGGGAAAGGAGATTATTACCTCATAGGTAAAGGTAAAAGTTTCCCCGCACATGCGTGCTAGTCGTTTCCAGCTGTAGGGGGAGGTGCTCATCTCCGTTTCTAAGCCATAGAGCCAGCGCTGTCTGAAGACGTCTCTGTGGTCATGTGACCGGCATGACTCAATACCAAAGGTGCACGGAACGCTGTTACCTTCCCACCAAAGGTGGTCCCTATTTTTCAACTTGCACTTTTATGTGCTTTCGAACTCCTAGGTTGGCAGAAGCTGGGACAAGTAACAGGAGCTCACTCTGTTACGCGCTGCTAGGCATTTGAACCGCCAAACTGCCCACCTTCTGATCAACAAGCTCAGCGTCTTAGCCACTGAGCCACCGCATCCCTTTTTACCTTATTACCTCATAGGCAAGGCTTAATTGGATATACTTAAACTGAAAAGGAATAAGATGGCCTGCCAAAGGTGACATTTTATTTGAAGGTGCCTCCTATTGACATGGATTGTAGTTCAAATCTGATTTAAGATGAAAGTCCATAAATTAAGGAGAGCAGGGAAAGTTATCCAGTAGCATATGGTCAGTAAACTAAACAGGTATGTTCATCACAGATTGAATTAAACTCTTTCTGAATTTTGCAATATGTTTTCAATTATTTTAATGCTAAACTCTATAGAATAATCACCATTGATCATCATGGCCAGCTCACATTTTTAGTGAAAAGGGAAATAAATAAATATTTTTCCAGTCTTTCTTCTACTGAATGGAAATAATGTTTAGAATCAGACTGGGAGAATGAAAAATTTGCCAATTTAGCTGAACTAAACAGATATCTCAGTCCTATTAATATATTGGAAAGTTTAAAACTAATAATTGTGTTCATTTTTGGCTTCCCAGATGTTTTGCTTACACTAATGGAGATATAAAAGAACAGCTTACCAAACTGGTGTTTTGGAATTAATAGTTTAGCTTAGTATTTACAGTGAAACCTGTTTTAACAGATAAGATAGGAAGTGGTTATGTCCATTAACCACCCATTAACCACAAAAAAATACACGTGAAGCAATTTATATTATTTGTGGAATGACATTATTATTCAGTCCTTACATATTTGGATTCATACATCACACTGGATGAATACTGCAAATTGCTTCTTCTGTAAACTTCTGTAAACTGTAGAGGTATTTAGCTGCCAGTTCATATGGCTGTGTTAGGCTGCATTGAATATCAGAAGCTGTTCTATGACTGCTATTTCAGAACTGCACATAGAGTATGTACATTTGTTGCAAAATGATGAAAATTGCCACAGAGATGTGATTTGTTGCATGGCTAGTTCATTACATCAGTCTCCTACATGTGTTAAAACATTCAGGATGTTTTTCTCTTTAGAAAAAAATGCATTGAAATGTGAATTCCTTTCTCTGAAATGTGAAGAAATGCATCAGAACCAGAGGTGGTATTCAGCAGGTTCTGAACAGTTCTGGAGAACCGGTAGCAGAAATTTTGAGTAGTTCAGAGAATTGGTAAATACTACCTCTGACTGGCCCTGCCCCATATATTCTCTGTCTCCCGAGTCCCAGCTGATTGGGAGGAAATGGGGATTTTACAGTATTCTTCCCCTGTCACGCCCACCAAGCCATGCCACGCCCACCAAGCCACGCCCACAGAGCTGGCTGTAAAATATTTTGAATCCCACCACTGATCAGAATTGATAGAAAAAAAGTTATATATATATTTTAAATTCTTCAAAGATATCAGAACTCTTTTTTCCTTTTCTGTGTTTCCATACCACCAGAGGGCACACACTCTTAAAATATGCACCTATGGATCTAAGGTTATTTTCATACTAAACAGTAATGAAAGAAAATAAAGAGTTTAGTGATGCTATAATATATTCTGGCATCTCTTGGTGTTTATGGCATGACAAAACTCTGCTGAAGCAGACATCCACATAACGGCCAGCCTCACAATTCTAGTCATCTCTATATCTCCAATGCTTTATTCTTCTTTATCATGCAAAAAAAGAGAGAATAAAAGCAAATTGAAGCCTGATACTTTAAAGGCGTAGTATTGCTAGTTTTCCTTACATTTATCAAATGAGTCTTCAGAATAAGGCTTAGCCATTTTATTCCTTTTGTAGATCACCTGAAGTTATGGGGCAGGAGGAAATAAAAGATTAGAAAGGTATATATATATATATACCTTTCTAATCTTTTATTTCCTCCTGCCCCATAACTTCAGGTGATCTACAAAAGGAATGGATCTTTCTTTTCACAGCTAAAACTGTTTTAGGGAGAGATTTAGGGGAACAACCGGCTGCTAGATGGGAAGGACTATATCTTTGGTTTCACATAACGCACTAAACTGAAAATTAGTTTCAAATCACTCTGATGATTTGTTCAACCAATCACATCTAACACAAATTGTGTCTTAAAGTTGCTGGTTATGTATGTATGTATGTATGTATGTATGTATGTATGTATGTATGTATGTATGTATGTATGTGTATATATATATATATACACACATACATACATACATACATAACCAGCAACTTTAAGACACAATTTGTGTTAGATGTGATTGGTTGAACAAATCATCAGAGTTGGTTTATAATAGCTTGAATACATCATAAACTACTATTTAAAATTGTAATGGCTTTTTCAGTTTAGTGCGTTATGTGAAACCAAAGATATAGTCCTTCCCATCTAGCAGCCGGTTGTTCCCCTAAATCTCTCCCTAAAACAGTTTTAGCTGTGAAAAGAAAGATCCATTCCATCTAAGATAGTTAGAATCCAAGCCATTAAATTCAAGTATTTCCCAGTCATTCTAAATTGACTGTAAAATTGTCTATAAAATTCCATTCATTGGCTTTCAAAAACTTTATTGGTTCACTTCCCTAACACTTTCTTTCATATTACCCTCTATTGTAGTGAAACAGTTTTTCTTTCTACCAAACTGGTATTTCCTCCTTTTTTTTTATTCAATGCAACAGTTTCTGGTTGGCATACTTTGGTTGCATCAAGCTAATTATTCATTCTTTACTTATTTAGATTCATACATCACATTGGATGAATAATGCATATTGTTTATGCTGTAAACTTCTGTAAACTGTAGAGGCATTAACTACTGGTTAGTATGGTGTATTAGGCTCCATTGAATATCATAAGCTATTCTATCACTTCTATTTCAGAACTGCATATAAATGGGGTATAGTGTCATCCCCTCAGTGCAGTGGTGGGTTTCAAATCCGGACCAAACATAATTTCTAATGTTGGATTTTCCCCCTTAACAGAGGGAACTCCCTTGTGGAATACTGTGAAGCCGTTACCATAGCAACTCCACTGCACTGTACAATAAACTCCAGCATGGCAGTATGGCACAACAAGCTGTATCTTAACAGAACACAGATCCCGTGGGGTCTTAGGGGTGTGTTACCCCCACAGTATTTGAGCGTAAGTCATCTATGTACCAAGTTTGGCTGAAATTGCTCCAGGTGTTCCAGAGTTATTCTGGAACATATACGCACAGCCGTTTTTATATATATAGATTGGGCTCTATGAATCTAGTTGAAATGTTAATATATATTGCTAATCCATGTATGATATGTCATATTCTAAAATAAATAAACTGTATTAATAAGATATCTACGTATATAAAAAGCAGGTGAAATTTATCTCTATAACTTGGGAAGTTTATATTATGGATTTCTCTATCTTACAGTGATGTTAATTTTAGAAACCTAACAAGGTAGAAACTAAGGAAGGTTTTTGGTGAAGATTATACCCAGACTTTGGAATTCCTTGCAGAGGAGATCAAACTAGATTTATCCATATTGTTCTTCCAGCAGAATGCTAACTATTTTTCTTCCTGCCAATATTTTTAATTTTAAACGTCTCTCTTGAAATGTGAGGTATCCACAGCTTACCTACATGAGGCATTAAAAATCTTTTCAAAACAGGGAGATGATTTTATTCGCTCCATCATGGTGTTTTGTATTATTTCAATTTCTCCTTTAGCACATCCAGTAGCCATAAGGCACTTCTTATTTAATTGGTGGTTGTTTCTTTTTCTCCCATTTCCTTTCCTATATTTAAGTTTGGAGTTAAATTACGTTTTAATTTGGTTTTTTTTAAGCCAATATGGTCTTTTAAATTGTAATTGAGTTTTTAATCTTTAATTTTGTTACTGCTATTTGCCTGCAGCATCAATTTGGGAAGGATATGAATTAAATAATTCAATATGCACCATGTCAAGCTACTATGAATGACAAAATAAAGAGAGCAGGCATGTAATGTGAAGTAGCCTTCTTGAAAATGAAAATATGGACAGATGTAATTAAAATCTCTGAAGAGCAGAAAAGACTTTCCAACAATCCCCAGGATAGTTGGGATGTCCAAACTTGGGAACTTTAAGACTTGTGGACTTCAACTCCCAGAATTCCCCAGCCAGCATAGCTGGCTGGGGAATTCTGGAAGTTGAAGTCCACAAGTCTTCAAGTTCCCAAGTTTGGACATCCCTGGTTTAACATTTCTTGGATTCTATAAGAAAGGCTATTTTTCACCTCATCATTTCTCCCAGGATGTACCGCAGGGAAAAACATACTCATTGTACGCTCCCAAAATGACTTGTTTTCTAAGAACTTTCAGCAAACATATCTTATTGTCCATGAGTTAGTAATTTTTGTTTGTACACCACTCCCCTGGAAGTCAATTCAGAATATGATGTGGGAACTTATTTGCTAATTCAGTTTTTAAAACTTTTTTTTGTCAGGGATGATCCTTAGAATAACAAATGGAGAGAGCTCTTCCTGCCATTCTGAGGTGGGGACACATGTCAAAACCGTCATGTAAATCCTACAGACAAGTCAATCAATCAATGATTTGATCTTTCTCCAAAGGAACAATACAGGGGGAGGGCAAGAAGAACCAAAAATCCTTCTCTGACTGCATTCAAGATATGATTCATGACTTTTACCAGGAGTGAAATTCAGCAGGTTCTGACAGGTACTGGAGAACCGGTAGTGGAAATTTTGAGTAGTTCAGAGAACCAGCAAGTGGGGAGGGAATGGAGATTTTGCAGTATCTTTCCCCTGTCACGCCCACCAAGCCATGACCACAGAACTGGTAGTAAACTATTTGAATTTCACAATTACCTTTTACCCTACATTTACTGTTACTACTCCCAAAATATTAAGGCTAGTTATTGACTAGCGTAAGTTTACTAGATTTCTTATAGGAATATATACAGATGATGAGATGGTATATTTTCTTTGTGATTCATATTTAATTATTAAATACTAGCCGTACCCGCCCACGCGTTGCTGTGGCCCAGTCTGGTTAAATGGCCAACCAATCTGCGTGTAGATCTACACCTGCACACAGTAACACATACACACAACCAGTATAACGCCCAACCTACCTACCTACTGTATTTCTCCCTCTCTACCCCTCTACCTACCTACCTACCTACTGCATTTCTCCCTCCCTCTCTCTATCCCTATAGCTGCCTACCTACCTACCTACTGTATTTCTCCCTCTCGTCTATCCCTCTACCTACCTACCTACTGTATTTCTCCCTCTCTCTTTATCCCTCTACCTACCTACCTACCTACCTACCTACCTACCTACCTACCTACCTACTGTATTTCTCCCTCTATCCCTCTACCTACCTACTGCATTTCTCCCTCCCTTTCTGTACCCCTATAGCTGCCTACCTACCTACCGTATTTCTCCTTGAATCTTATGGACAGTATTTTATGTCGTAAAGGATGACATAATACCTGTGGCCCACTGCTCTCTCTGTATCCATCTACCTACCTTTTAAACAATTTTTTATATTTCTGTTGCATGTACCTGGCACAAGTGTGACATCTACACAATCTATATATATATATCATTGGTGCCGTATTTGAAAGGAACGTTGTGTGAAAATTAGGAAGCGATCGGTGCAGTACTTTCGGAATTAGTGGTTTTGAACAAACTCTCGTTACATTTTTATTTATATAGATAGATAGACCAGGGGTGTCAAACTCAATTTCATTGAGGGCCCCATCAGGCATTGACCTTGGGAGGCCATGTGGGCGTAGCCATGTGGGCATGGCCAGCTCGACGAAACTCATGTCAGGGGCATCGGTGGTGGCCTGGGGGGTCCACTTTTGCTAGTAGTTTGTTTTACTAGCACACATGTCCACCCTGGCTCCATTTTCACCTATGACGGCCTCCTGCAGCCCTCTGCCAGTGAAAAGGGCCACTGTGTGCAGCCCTCCCGAGCTGTTTTTACTGGTAAAGGCACCTTAGGTTATTTGCTATTTCCAGGGAAGCCCCACAGGCCAGATCTAAGCAACCCGCATCTGGTCAGATGCAGCCTTGAATTTGACACCCTTGATATAGACTAAAGATGAAAGATGATTTTATAAAGTCAAACTTTGGGCAATGAAGCCTCAGAAAATGAAGCTTAGATAGAAACAAGCATAGTTTGGTTAATAAATTAGAGGAGCTTAGTCCACAAGACCTTTGATTATGACAAGATGAAAAAAATGATAATCACTTGCTTTGGGGGAATTATCCTTGCACAATCATAAGTAAAAGGTCCTGCACATGTAAAAACATGTAAATCCATGTGAGAGAGGCCCTAAATCAATGCTTGGGTTGAGCAAACGATTGTTTAGTCAGTTAGCCAACAAGACTTTAATAGTGAGTGGCTGATACATAAATTTTCCTGCAATTTTTCCCCCCAATCAGTTTTCATTCAATACAATGAAAAAAATAGTTTGCTTGAAAGATGATTGCAATGGAAATAAAATTTAGATGAAATTTACAGAAGTGGAATGTGAATGTCCTTTTTTTGTAGAATCGTCCCTTCATGGTTTTGGCTTCCTCTTCTTCCATTAAAATCTTAGATTTTAAAACAATCTAGAAAGCTGCAATTTATAGCTTGCATTTCTGATTCTTCTTTCTTTAACAGTGGAAAGCAGTTCCAGGTCATCTTTCCTATAGAGCTTTTAAATGTACTTTTCCTCCAGACTGAGCAGTGCAAGTTCAACATTATAGTAAAACAGTTGCAATGGAAGCATTTTGAAGCCTACATGCTGATCCCAAAATAAAAGCTGAAAAGCACTTGGGGAAGCTTTGCAACTGCGAAAGGCCCTTGGCAGACAGTATTCAGAGACAATTTGAACATTGTACTTCAATTGTATTTTTAAGTTACATTTAATGTTCTCTGTTACTATAGGAGCAGGGCAAATGAAAAAGCACTTTTGGAAATAAACACCCTCATTAAAAAAAAAATGCTAAGCTGTTTCTGAATATTCCCATCTCCATAATTGAATTATTTTTGTTCTTTGTTTTGGTTTTGGTTTTATTTCTATCTTAAGACTCAGGGGTGGGTTCTGGCTGCTGCTACTACTGGTTTGCTCTGGGACGCGCTTCATGTGTGCTTGATGCGTGCTATGCACACTTGCACAGTACTAAAAAACCAAGATGGCAGTGCCTATGGTGCCACTGAGAGAACCTGTTTGGGGGCATGGCAGGCCAAGTTACTACTTACTCAGTCAAACCGGTCCAAACTGGTAGGAACCTACCTCTGTTAAGACTTCTAAGAGTGGCAGGGCACATATCACTGTCTGCTGTTATGAGTTTGCGAATAATCAGACATGATTTAGGGTGAGAGGAAATTAAACTTCTAATTAAATTTAGATTGTTAATATACTGATTTGTTTGATCTAAGACTCTTAAAGCTGGATGAAGAAAAAAAAAGAATGTTCATACTAGGCCGCTAATTTTTTTTGGGGGGGAGTAAGCAACGTCAGTAAATTCGAAAATTTCATTTGCGTGAGTTTCTCCAGTTAATTTTCCAGTGGACATGTGTGCAGAATCTATCAGGTTAGCAAGCTGATTGTGCAGAGGATGGGACCAAGACGAGACACTAAGAGTCCTTTTGATATACCATGCAAGGAAGCTCCCATTTCCCACCACCAAATTACTGAGCTGTTTTTGGAAATATGACTGCTGATCTCCAAAAAACAAAATGGGGAGCTCCGTGTTCTGAAATGGAACCAAATGACAGTGGAAGATGTCTGTCACAACAACATATCTAAATGTGGTTAATATCCCATCCTAGGTTAAGGTGACCAGATTTTCAAACTCCCAAAGCGGGACACTGTCGACGGGGGGGGGGGGGGGGAATGCACGCTTCAGTGTGGCACGCGCCTGCGCAGAGGCCATCGGGGCAGGGGCGCGCTCCCACCCGCCCCCACGGGGCCGTCTTTAAAGGCAGTGGCGGCAGCCTGGCCCGGCGGCGCTGAGAGCCGCTGGCTGGGGCGGGGAGGGGGAAGGCGGCCCGAGGCGGCCGCTGTCAGCCCATCATGCTGGCGTGATGGGCCAAGCTGAAAGCGGCCGCCTTCCCCCTTCCCGCCCGAGCCAGCGGCTCTCAGCACCGCCGGGCCGGGCCACCACCGCTGCCTTTAAAGAGGGCCCCGCGAGGGCGGGTGGGAGCACGCCCATACCCCAACGCCCTCTGTGCAGGCGCATGCCATGCCGGAGCATGCGCCCGCCCCACCCCCACTGCCATGGGTGCCCGGGACAAGCCGGGTGAGGAGGAGACAGCAGTGGGGCTTCCGGCCGGCCACTCTCAGCGCATGGCGGCGCAGCACAAACTTCAGGGCCGCGCCGGCTCCGGCTGGCTCTCTTCTTCCGCCGCCTGCTGCCTGTCTGGGTCCTCCCTCGCCGGCCCTCCCCTTCCGCCAGCCCGCCGCTTCCTGTCTGTGCCCTGTGCCTCTGTCTGAGTGCATGCGTAGCGCCCGCCGCCTGCCCGATGCCCGGTACTGCTCCCGGAAAAAAGCGGGACATTTTGAAGAGGCCGCGGGAGGTGGGACTAATTCTTTGAAAGCGTGATTGTCCCGCCAAAAGCGGGACGTCTGGTCACCTTATCCTAGATGGTTGCCCACCATTGCCTGAATTTATTAAGGAAAAGGAACTGGTAGTGTTTTTCCCCACCATGCTGGTTAGCTATTGGATAAATGAAGGGGAAATAAAGCTAGGTGAATCTGCCAATTTCTGCCCTTAAATTATCATGCAATAAAGCTGTCATAACAGAACCATTCATACCAAAATGGGTTTCCATTTTTTTTTACTACAGATTCGCTTGTGCGATGCTTCTGTGTATGTGCAGAAGCGTCTGGGTGGGCGGGCAGAGCCTCCTGCCATCGCTACCACCAGTTCGCCTGCTCCAGGCTGAATCATGAGCAACCCACCTGATTCATATGTCTTGTTACATTGTTACATTGCAAAATTATTGAAAGAATGAAAATTACGCCTGTGTACTTTTCTGACTACTCAAACACTAGAGGAATGCACATTAATGAGCCTCTCAAGAAGATATAGTCGTTTCTAGTTGTTTGATAATCCTAGTTGCCTGTTTTTGAAACCTTATTAAGGGGTGGCATCCAAAACAGCTTATAAGTTGAAGCTGGAGCTAAATAGTACAGAAAAAAATGGAACAATCATTTCCTGGGATATGGAATTTAGTTATTTGCAGACTTTTCTATGCTGTTAATTCTAGGTGGATTCTAAAAGCATAAATCTAATGGTCAGTTAAGCCACTAAATCTGAATACTGCAATCTCCTAAATAGAATTTTCTGTGGAAGAGCATTTTCTTTACAGGGATGGGGGAAGGGGGCATCCTGATCTCTGAGGGGAAAAATACTTTGAAGTTGGTGGCTACTCTGGACCCTTGTTCCCCAATCTCCTGAAGTCTATCACCATTCATTTATTCCATTTTGCTGGAATTCAGTCATTTTTCCAGCAAGTTCATGTAGATCAAGGGTGTCAAACTAAAGTCATGTGGGCTGGGTGTGGCCCGTGGGGTGCTTAAATATGGCCCATGGGGCTGGCTTGGAAATATCAAAGGACCAGCCTGAGGTGCCTCTTCCATTTTTGGCTAAAATCGGCCCATGGAGGTCCCCCTCCCCGGCTGTTTTTGGTCTCCCCAGCCTCCAGCAGCACTGTTGGCCAAAAATGGCTGTGGCCATGGACACACCCACCCCAGCCACACATTCCCCCCGCCCTCTGAGGTCAAACACAACCCTGATACGACCCTCAATGAAATCGAGTTTGACACCTCTGATGTAGATGGTAAACAATAAGAGAAAAAGACAGTGTCCTGAGGCATCTCACTCAAAGGCTCAATCTTCCCTTCACAGCTCAGAAAGGAGTAGAACCAGAGGTGGGTTGTTCCCGATTTGGCCTGGATTGGGCGAACCAGTAGTGGCGGCAGCAGGACGCTCTGCCCACCCACCAGGATGCTTCCGTGCATGCGCAGAAGTGTTGCATGCACACAAACCGGTAGGGGAAAAAAAAAAGGAAAGTCACCACTGAATAGAACCATTGTGAAACAATGGTCTCAATCCGCCCCACTGGTAACACTCCCTGAAAGGCACATCTACCTCCTCCATGTTAGCATGTTTATACCATCATATGAGGACAGATTTCATATAATTGTTTATGAGGCATATCTTTTTGGAAGCAGAGAAATGGGAACTTCTCTCATTTTTATACTGTACAATAGCTTTTGTAAGGATTCTTGTGACTTAATTACAACTCTTAATTTTTTACGAATGCAATCATTTATTTTTACTTCTTTAGAAGTTATCTTTTGAACTATGACTAAAACATAATATAATGTAACTAAATTTGGTGTGGTAGATAATGGGATTTGACAGAAAATAATTGAGATAACATATTTGAATGTGTTCTCATGTAATGAAGTATCTAATTAGAGCAAATGTTGATATACATTGTTGCTGCTTCTTTCTGAACAATGCACTGAAGCTAGCATTGTGATTTTGGATTTAATATCAACATTTTTCAAGAAGGCAATCAAATCTGAACGTTTTTCAAAGAATTGGGTTCTGTAATATGATAGCAGATGGTCATCTTGCTGGAAGTATTGCATAAAACTGGATAGGAGTAAGATTATTTTAGAATTACTGTGAGTGATTCTACCATGGGTATTGCAATATTGATATATTATTGATATGATTATTGTTAAATATTTGATATTTATTGTAGACCTTTGATGCTCTATGTACATTACTATAACAACACTTTGTATCATGAATCTTTGTAGTTGTGATGGCAAATAAAACAAATGCTTAGAACATTAGGTTTACTGTATTATTGTCTGTCAAGATCCCATTGCTTTCATTTTCAAACAATTCCATGTCAATGATATAAAACTGCTCTCTTGGTATGTTAGGACTCTCTCTATATTCTACTGTAGTATATAGTCTAGGGCAGGGGTATTGAACTCAATTTCATTGAGGGCCGCATTAGGGTTGTTTGACCTTGGGGGCCCAGAGTGGGCGTGGCCAGTTTGACATCACATCAGGGGTACTTTTGGGGGCCCGAGCACTCTGCTAGTGAAACAGACTTGTGAGCTGTGTTTTCACCTGGGATGGTCTCCTGCAACTTTCTGTCGGTGAAAATGGAGTTCGGAAGGGCCACACACTTCCCTCGTGAGCTCTGTTTTTGCTGGCAGAGGCACCACAAGCTGATTCTTTGCTGTTTCCAGAGCGGCCCCATGAGCCAGATTTTAGCACCCCGTGGGCCAGATTTGGCTCGCGGGCTTTGAGTTTGATACCCCTGGTCTAGAGTCAATCAAGATATCTTTCTTGGTGTTGTTATGCTATCTTGTTCCTGGTTTTATTCACTGCCTTCTTCCAGACAGGTAATCCAAATACACTTCAAGCTATTTCATAGCAGTGGATAAAGGCATTAAGAAAAGCATTCCTATTAGTTAGAAATCTAGATTCAAGTTGGTTGAATCTACTCTGCAGAAAGAAGAAAATACTTGGCACAGAGACGATTTCAAGACGTTACAAAATTGATCCTATTTTCAGTATGGAAATGAAATGCTAACATGGCCTTTCATTGCATATGTGTAGGGGGGGGGCGGTTGCATCTAAAAGCAAAATGGAAATGAATAGGATAGGATAGCGAAGTGGGGCGCTGTGATTCTATAGAAGCCTTCAACTTTTAATGTGCTAACTAGGCTATGGCTCATAACATTGATAAATTAAAACAGGGTCTGTGGTTAAAATGGTGTCCAGGAACAATATGATCACAATATGGATTTTGGGTTTACATGAATGTATTTTTGTGTCTTCCTCCATAAATAAATAGAACTGAATTTAATTTTCTTAGTGTTAAACCATGGTAGTTCTCAGACTTCTATGTTAATTCTCAGGAAACTGTTTTATAAGGATTTTTGGGGTGCTGATTAGAAATAGTTTCATCAGGTTTTTTGGAGACAATAAGGTGGTATATTTTTCTTTCTCTCAAAATGTTTTACATATGTTACAACCAGATATGTATTTTTAAAGACAAAACAAGATATATTGTGCATAATAAGACAGACAAATGTGTTATTTTAAACCAAAAAAATCACATTTTATTTAGAATATTGATATACCAAAATAAAATTAAAATTAAAAACTCTCCCTTTTATGGAATGAAACATCCATATTTGAAAATGGCAAAATAAAGCTATTCCTAATCATTATAGATACTTTACAGACATCTGAACATACATCTGATTCAAGCTTTAAGACACTGAAGAGCCAAATAGCTCTGGAGAATGAAGACAGGTGAGAAGCCTGTAATCCCATGCTGGGAACCAGTAGGGCACTAGAAGAATGATATGGTGTTAAATGGTCTTACTTTGGCTAGACAGAGAGACTCTAGAAGAAACAGAATGCTTGGCAAGTTACTTAAACTGCTGTTGACACACAGAGATGAGTAATTCTCTTGGGAAAATGACATGAGGGCTCACCCAAGCTCGGGTGTTGGCATGCATTTTGCTGGTATCCTATTAAGCAGATGAGATGATCAAATCACACCACTTTCTTGAGCAAAGTCCTTGAAGCCGTGAAAGTGATTGGCATCAGGGGAAGAGAGGATGACATCTCCCATTGCCCAAGAAAAACCTGCTAGCTGCCTTGGTTCAAAAGGGCGTTTTATGGCGCAATAACTGCAGTGGATGGAAAGGACTGGCAAGAATCCTTCTCCCTTTTGACATAGCTGATATATACTTTAACTGAGATTATGTAACTCGGTTGCAGTGGCTGTAAAAGTATAAAGTACTATACTTTTTCACAAGGCAGTTCACTTCAGTTCATCTGCAGAATAAAGCATTGGAAAAGTGGAGCGGGCAGTTTATGAAATCCATTCCTGGTTTTGCACAACATGCTGAGCCCCAATATCCTTGGTTGGCTTGTGGCTCACTACATAGCCTGAATCAGCCACTATGGAATGGGGGCTTTGCATGTTGTGTGATCCCAGCCAATTGTGGTTTATTTTTTTAAAAAAATAAAACGATAGTTAAGCAAATCGTAGTGATTTTTATCCCAGCCCCTATGATGAAGTCAATTATGAAATTTCAACATGAAGAACCTTCCCCCACAGGTAGATTCTAGGCCAGGGATGTCAAACTCACGGTCCGCGGGCTGGATGCCTCACACACTGGCCATGGCCAGGCCTGCTTTAGTGAAGGGGTAAAAAGTCCCAAGACGCCGCGAATTTGACGCCCCTGTTCTATGCATTAGAGACCCCTGCTTGTTTATGAATGACTTATGGCTCTGTGAAAAAATAGACCCCACCCCTGCCTACTATATCTTTTCTTTCCGAGGGGTACTAGTTAGAACTATGATCCTCATCAGCATTTAATGATATCCCCCTCGTTCATGGCATATCTACATATATAAAAATAGAAAATAGAGTGCCTATGTTCATTGTGCAAGAAACTATTTAAAAGGTGGATAGTAAAAATTCAGAGTACAGATTCATTTCCCCCCCCATTTTTGTTTACTAACACACTCTTTTTACAGGCTTACTCAAAACTAGCAATGATTATTTCAGGGCCATTTTAACCAAACTGACATATGTTGCTTTTTTTTTCCCCCTTCAAAAGGGAAATGGTTGTTTTCATAAAAATAAAAACTATCATGCTGAAAAGTGGAATATGTTTTTCAAAACCTTTTCATGGGGAATAGAAGGACAGCAGGAAGAAATTAAATTGCCAATGTTTAACCGGATACATTAAATTAGCAATAAATTTCCAAATGAATGCTTTCAGTAGCATTTAATCAGGAGTTGCTGAATTAGGGAAACAAAGGTTGGGAAAACAATTTGTTCCTCAATGTCAAGGAATTCTGAATGATATTCTATTTCTATTTCTGAGTAGATGCAAATAAGCTAAGCCTTCATTTAAAAAAGGGAGCAAAATTACTTTCTAAGATGGGTAAGTGACTGGCATGCAAACTGACCATCGGTGGCAAATAATTGAGACAAATTTTAGCAGGAGTGACGTATGAGTCCGAATGCTAAAGCATGGACATGGTTGGGTCTACCTCCACTTATTAGGGAATAACTCCCCTCCCCCCTTGAACTAAGATGTTCTTGGTTTTGAATCAACATGCTATGACTTCATGGTTAGCCTTGCAAACTATTCACTCTTCCATTCGCCAGAAATACAAAATCTTAAGACATATTTCTGCATGGAATACTTTTCAAGGCAATGCAGATCAGTCATGTTCAGTCACTGATCCACCTTTAGATGTCTTCTTTTTAACTGATTTGATCTCTATGTATTTGTGAGTCTCCTATTTCTATGTCAGCTCAGCCAAGACAGACAAATCCACTGATATTAGCATGCTTAAGCATGACTCAAATCTTTCTAGATTTAGGCCATAAAAGGTGAGTACTTCGCCTGAGACTGAATGAATGAATTCACTTGCTCAACAAGAAAAATTTACCATGAAAATGAAAAACTTGTCTCAATATAATCTATGGTCCAAAATGGGATCATCAGCACTGGATTGGGTGTATTCCAGATGAGCTAGCTGGCACACGTTTGGGTGATTTGCAGAATCTGTACCTTCTTTAGGTCTAAAGAATAGATCATGCAAGTCTATTTAACTTATTCACTATATTTTGGTGACCTAAATGGTTAAAGCAGAAGATTCTGTGGATGGGCAACAATTAAGAAAATAACAAATGACTCAGCAAACATTATAATCTGTTTATGGAACTCCAGGAATCAAGGCTTCCAATTAGCTTTCCAATAAGGAAAAATATTTTGCAGATTTTGCAATAATTTAACCCAGTTACTAAATAGTAACTTAGCTGAATTTATTTTTATAAGAATATCAAAGGTGATAAATGTTAGGCCATTATGCATTGCAGTACACTTTCAAAAATATACAAAATGCTCATTTATAAATACAGGGGGGGAAAAGGGATACCAGCTAGCTATCGCCTCACACATTTTCAGAACCAGTTATTTGAATGGGATAGTTGGGATATAAATATTTTGGTTCTGGACAAAAGATGCCTAATTTTCTTCTAGTTCATTTTATAACAATGTTCATCGTATAACTGCTATTATTATTTTTATAACAGTGCAATATCATTTTTTCTCATTTTTCTTTCTTATAACAATAAACAAACTTCCCCTTTCAAAAGTAAACCACAACTGCTTTAATGGAAGAGGAATAAGGCTGGAATGCTGTTTCGAGTTCTGTGGCATTTGAACAACTATCTCAGAACTGCCCTGTCAAAGCATTCTCATAAGTCATATGAAAAAAGAATGCAAATGGTTGCTTATCACTCTTATTAATACTAGAATAAAACAAGGGGAAACCCTTTTAAATCAATGATCTGCACTGATGTAATCCATTCCTTTGGTTACAGGGAACAAAAAAATAATAAAATTCTTAGCATCCCTTGTGAAATACCATCTTCTAAAAAAGTAAAATTTCCATGAATGAGTAGGAGATCAGCTTATAATGCAAACAATTAAGAGAGACGTGAAAGATGCACATGGTAAGGGCACAGCTGCAAATTACCAACTACTACTTCCCACAACTTTTCCACACTTTAGTTTTGCTTCAAATATTTGTTGTGGGATTAGAAAGCAAAGGAAGGCTTGCCCTCCCAACCCCAAATAACATTGTCTACATTTTAATTTAATGCCCATGTACCCTATAAGTCCTATAATTTACTATTATATCTTTATGTTCTACTTAATATAATATTTTGTTATTCTTGTAGTGTATAACAATGTCAGAACATCAATAACTTAAATGACACAGCTACAAACTTTTTTTTTCAATTTTTCACAGTTATGATTAAGCCCTGGAGAGCTTCTCAACCCCCCCAGCTCCCCCCCCCCCACCCCCAAATACAGTTCACATACAGTCATATAGAATGTAGCAGTTTTCCTGGACATCATGGAACATTGAAAGCCCTTTATGTCTAACAGGGTTATTACATTGAGTCCTGAATGATAAGACAGCACAGTTGAAGCTAAATCAAATTACTATGTACCGTATTACTATGTCTGAGTATAACCTCTGAGTCTGAAGTTAAAGTAAGAAAGTTGACAACATTTTCCATTAGAAAAAAAAGTGATTCTGCCTGGCCCCATTAATTTTTGTTTGGACAACTCATGTAAGGGTTATATATGCAGTTACATGTAAGTTTGATTCCATACGTAAAATAGCAGCTTTTCATTGTTTCTCTAGTTCTTCTAATTGTTAAAAAGAACCGAACATAGAAATGAAAAAACATTATGCTAATACACTTGCAACATTAAATTTACATACTTGTTTCTTTGAAGTATTAGGAATGTTATATATTTTATTTGGCTTTGTAAGGACTGAAATCTTACAGATAATACAATCTACTTTTTCTTTGTAGAAAATATGGCTCTTTTCAGCTATTTCTCTGAGGTTCAGAGTGGCATCTTTTTATCTGCAGCTGACTGAAGAACCAGTTGTCTTTTTTTAAGCAATCAAGGATGCTACAGTATAGTTTTCCTATGGATTTTTTTTAAAAAAGTGAGCATGAAGTTTTTCTATACATTAATTTGTTGCAGCACAACCACTCCATTCGGGATTTGCCCTCTTCAAAGCTTGCAGAGTATGATTGCATGGTCTGCCTTCTAGAGTAGTATCTCTAAGTGGCCACAGGAGGGCACTTTAAACATCTTTGCATTGCTTGTGAAGCAAATACAGAAGCACAGTGTTAGCTAAAGTCATTTACAGTCTGTAAAATACTATTTAAAGTTGCAGATATCTATTCTTTGAAGTTCATAAAAATATAAAATATGTACCATACCACAGTATTTGTTTCCTGATCTCTCTAATACTAATATATCTCCAAAGCTAATTTTTGCTTGTCTTTGTACCTTTCATTCCAATTGCACTTAATGATGTATCTTCGGGCTCTATCATCTTTAGGATAGCTTCTATTTTTCTTCTCCCTATGATGGTTCCACCTCAGTTTTGGAGCCTTAGACTTGTTTGGTAGGAGCAGCAATTTGCATACACCAATTAAAAATTGTACCTCTGTTTATGATCTATGATAAAGAAATTACAAGTTATCTTAATGACTTGTGGTCATGAGCTGTGAGCCGCCACTGGAATCAACAGGAAGAAAGAGAAGACATTGGAAGCAGGGAACGTTGTTCCAAAAACCAGCCTTACTGTAAAATTTGCATTCCCTTATTTTGAACAATTCTGGTTAATAGAAATAACTTTGGATAAAGTGATTTGGATGACAATATAGTAACTAAATGAAGAGTGAACAATATCCTTTGTATCTCAAATAGCATCACAGCACAGTAGCTGGAAAGATCTCTGCAAATTGGCTTACTGTGAAGGGCTATTTCCTATCCCTTTCTCTCTCTCTCCTTCTCCTGCTCTCTATTATCAATAGTTCCAGTAACTAATTGACTCAATATTACAATTATTCTTGGCCACGTTTTTTGACTCAAAATATGCTTGAATCAATGCCTTCTAACGCATTTTCGAAGAAACCCTTCAATCTTTAGATTATTCTAAATCTTTAATTTAACTTGACATACCAGAGCCTCTGACAGCATAATACAGAATATATATGAACACAGGCACCAATGCTCTCTTGTACACCCATGGTTACCATTTTTGGTCATGTAGGGCTTCAGTGGAATTTAAAAGGCTCCCCTAATAAAAGCTTCGATAGGAACCTTTAATATTTTTTTTAACAATTTGGCTTCCTAGAGTGCAACCTTTTCAAGAAGGAATTCCCCCTCCACTTTTACAGAAATACTGGCATTGTATAGGAAGGATCCCTTAACTCAGGGATCTGCAACGTTGGCTCTTTTAAGACGGGTGGACTTCAACTCCCAGAATCCTCCAGTCAGCATAGCTGACTGGGGAATTCTGGGAGTTGAAGTCCACCCGTCTTAAAAGAGCCAACGTTGCAGACCCCTGCCTTAACTCAATTGGAGAGCAAATACTTTGCCTGCAGAAATGTTCAAGGTTTAATCCTTAGATTCTTGGGTGCATTATATGTATATAAAATAAACCAGGATCTTTACTTGCAGGGCATTTCCCAAGATTAGTGGAACTGCTGCCGGTCAGAATAGAGAAGATGGAGCTCAAAAGAACCATGCTCTGACAGTGTAAGGCAGCTTTGTAATATTTCATAGGACACAAGACTATTTGTTTCCTCTTCTTAAATTTTGTTCAAGTTTTATATCTTTAAAAACAAAAGTTAGAAAGAATATAATAAATTTCATTTAAAATAAAGGTTATCTATATGATCGGGAAAACCATATACTTTTAATATTTTATTTCGCAAAATTCTGATCTTCTCCTCCTTTCGTTTTCTAAATGCAAGATTGCTTCTTTTAAGAGATGCAAGAAAGAAGATGTCTTACAGCAGCCTGCTAAGATGTAAAGATTGTTCCTCGAGTCCTTACCGTAACATGATCATAAATTTATCAGTTTGAACCAAACCTATCTGTCCACAGCTGCTGAGTTTTACTTGCACCACATATAAATGGTTTTTGTTGTGCCATTTTGTTTTGCTTTGTGTTTCTGGTTTGGTCGATGAGCTGAGTGGTGGCTTGGCGGTATTCCTAGCATTACTCAGCCTTCCTTGCTTTCCTTGTTTTGCCAATGTATGCATCAAAGAAGAAATGACAGAAGAGCACAAAGTAGCTGAGGTACATGAGGGAACACCAAACAACATTGTAAACATGTGAGTGGCATTGGCCTTGTTGCATCCAGGCGAAGACCAGGTAGTTGATTATGCAGCCCACAAACATCTGTGTAATCTGTGACAAGGTGATAAACATGGCAAATTTGCGTGACACTCTGAAGCCCGCAGCGCGCAAGGCATAATATGTGTACATGACTGCATGTACTCCGTAGTTCATGGTCATAAACCAGCCACCACCAGCCACCATGTCCTTGTAAGAGTACCAAGAATAAAGTAGTACTGTAATATGGTGATACCAATGGAGGAAGATGAGCTTCTGTTTCCTAAGAATAATAAATATTGTATCTCCTGCAGGGAGAGAAAAGAAAGAGAGAATAGAATAAATATGTATATTGTACAACATGGTTTTAGGAAAAAAGAAGATACTAAAAGAACCCTTTGAAATACTCTGAAACATTACATCCGTTTAAAAATGTATGTCACAGAAAAAAGGATTTTCTACAGAAATATTTTGAATGCAATATCATCTTAAAATTGGTTTTAGCATCTTTAATTGTGACCATTTGCATTTGTTTGTATAATGACATCATAATAATTCTCTGCAAGGCCCTAACTTTAGATTCAATTTTTATTTCTTAATAAGGAAAGATACACAAGAAATAATTAAGATAATTTCCACAAATTATTAAATACCAGTTAAATACATCTTTATGATAATCTTATACTTCTAGAATAGATAATACTTATGTCTGTAATTAGCATAATCAAAAGAACGTATAGCAAAGAAGAAAATACTTGTGTTCTAAATTACAATATGTTTTCTGAGATCATGTTAATGTGCTTCAACCCAGATTAACTTTGTTTGTTCTTCTTCAGATCTTCAGATCTAAAATATTTTTTACAGAAAACAAATACCCAAAACAGTAAGGGCAAAATAATTTTAGTTACAAGACATTAGTGTATGTGCTAAGATCAGTATTAATATGAATTGTAAGAAAACTTTAAATCTATGACACAGTTGATTCAACTCTCTCTGCATTAAACACCTCATATTTCCAGCTGAATTGTGAAGATAGTGCAAGGGGAAAAATACCCTAGAAAGATTAAAAATTGCTAAGATCTACACAAATCTGCTTTTCACATTGTAAGTTGTAACACAGACCTGATTTTAGAGTGAAGGATATTTTAAAGGCAGTGGTAATGAAAAATATAGTTCAGTGAATTGCAATGGTTTAGTCCTGAGTGGGCACTACTGTTTCAGAGGGTGCATGTTGGAATTTTTAATCATAGTTGACTGTATCATAAACAGTACATACACTACCTCTCTTTTCTCCCAAAACTCAATTCTGCAATCTAAATTCAATATATATTTTTTAAAAATGTCATATTTTTCAGGCTCTCAAAGATGCAAACATATACATGTTCAACAGATTCAAGAGATCCAGAGAACTGGCTCAAGACCTACTGTAACCTTTTTAGAAAAAAACCAAAAAGTTTGTTTAACTCCTAGATATGACTTTCAATATTTCTTTGTATTTTGGTTTGTGGCAACAAGCAAAATAAAACTGTAAGCTAAGTAGCAAAATTAAGATTTCTTTCCAGGGATTGAGCAGATGTGATTTCTTCTTCTTCTCCTTGAAGTATAGTGATAGCTAACCTTTTTGGAAACCGAGTGCCGAAACGAGCACGCATGTCTGCATGAGTGCCGGAGCACATGGAAGAGAGCAGCTGGCTGCTGCACATGCGCATGGTGGCCATCTGCTCTTACGGGTTCCATCGTGTACATGCGCGCTGGACAGCTGGTCTTCTGGCTGGCATGCATGTATGCCCCGGAGTCCAGAAGAGCAGCTAGCGACGGCATGCATGCCCACTGAGAGGGTTCTGTGTGCCATCTCTGGCACATGTGCCATAGGTTCGCCATCACGGTTCTAGTCTATAAAATTTTAACCAATTAATCGGACCTACATCTCGGACCTACATCTCTTCCGTCGGGCCCTGAAGACGCATTTATTCTGTGCTGCCGGCCTTTCGTAGCTTTAAAGGGATTTTAAAGCAATTTTAGCATGGGATTTTAAATATGTAGGCCAATTTATTTAATATTTTTAATATATTCTTTTTAGTTTTTGTATCACCTATTTTACTGTGGCTTTACACCGCCCTGAGTCCCAAAAGGGAGAAGGGCAGTATACAAATCAAATAAAACTAAACTAAACTAAACTAATGAATTGAGCCTTCCACCTGGCACTTTTCACAGCACGAAGACATTATGAATTGTGGCTGCATTAATCAATCTCTGGGCTACTGCAGAACTTACTTGTATGGACAAAGTGCTACTTTCTAGGGCAAAGGTAGAGCTGGAGAGTAGAATAAAGAAAAGAATTCAGAAATTTTATGATTCAAATCTAAACTGAATGGATTAACAATTCCTTCAAGTTTTTTTGATATGCTATTCATTTTACAATTTGAAAGTGATTTTCAAGCTTACAAATATGAAAGTCAAAGGATGCAGAGCAATATTGTAAAACCTCTAAAAACAGAGGTCTCCAACCTTTGCAACTTTAAGTCTGAAGGACTTCAGCTCCCAGAATTCTGAAGGACTTCAGCTCCCAGCAAAGCTGGCTGGAGAAGTCTGGGAGCTGAAGTCCTTCAGACTTAAAGTTGCAAAGGTTGGAGACCCCTGTCTTAAAACACCTAGGTAAATTCTTTTGCAGCTTTGCTTTTTTGCTTTCATTCTGTCCCATAAAGTTTTTATTTAAAAAAAAAGCCACTTACCTAATTCTGGTGCTTTACTTAGCACAAATGCATAGGCCCAGAATTTGCTGACTGGTCCATTGTAAAAACTCTGATCGCAAACAGATTGCTTCAGTCCTTTGGCCATCAATATATACACCATATAAGCACCCGTTCGAACAGCACCAAATATACTTTGTGACCATAAAGAGAAAAACAAATAATAATCATTAACTGCAAGAAGCAATGGAGGCAAAATTTACAGACGCTATTAATGTGTAGAGTTGGTCATGTTTTTTCTTTTAAATTTTTTTTTCACTATATGAAAGAATGAGGAACAAACAGAACACTTAAACATTATCTATATAAAAGCAACACTAACTGAATCACTAATTGAAGAAGCAAGCAAGAACAGAGGAAAACATCTACCTTATGAACTGTTATTTTTTTCCCAGTGGCATTATACAAATGTTAGTTCTATGTTTGTTCTACGAGAGAACCAATTTCTTTGTTGCTGAATATTTGCATTCACAAATATAGCCTTCCTTGTATATACCAAATATAGTATATCCAGGCTAATTCAGATGACTTCTAGTTGGCAGCAAAGTGATACTGAAAACCTATAGTGACTGTCCTGATTTTTGCAGTCCAGATATGGTACCCTCTCTGAGTCTCCAAGGGCAATGATGAATTAAGGAAAAACCCCAACCATATCGTGGGGGAAGGAGGATCCAAAGTTGTTGCGGAAATTTAGAAACTTAGACCTAAATATATATATACCCATAAATCAACAACAATAGTTTTTTTAATCTGGTCAGGGTTAGATTTTAGTGTAGTGAAGTCCAGTGGTAGGATTTAAAATATTTTACTAACAGTTCTGTGGGTGTGGCTTTGTAGGCGTGGCATGGCATGGTTTGTGGGTGTGGCAGGATAAGGATACTGTAAAATCTCCATTCCCTCCCCATTCCAGGGGAAGGTTACTGCAAAATCCCCATGTCCTCCCGATGAACTGGGACTTGAGAGACAGAGAATAGATGGGGGTGAGGTCAGACAGAGGTGGTATTTACCGGTTCTCCAAACTACTCAAAATTTCCACCACCGGATCTCCAGAACTGATCAGAACCTGCTGAATACCATCTCTGGTGAAGTCAGGTGCAAAGAATCAGGAATATTTGTAAGGTTGCAACATAGAAGATTTATTCAAGTCTAAGAATGCGGTCAAGTAAAATCCAACACTAAACTGGTGCCAGATAAGGGTCAAAGCAATTCAGGAAGGGTTGGACTTGGAGTGCTTGTGAGAATTCAACAACTCTAAGATGATGATGCACTTAACTCCCCTGCCATAGCTCTGGCTACTCTTTTCCCACAAGAAAGGCCTCACCAACTTGTTATTATATTTATATAAGAGTCAACACCCTGATTAATCAACCTTAGATAAAAGAGAGAATTCAATGGCAGACTAGTAATTACAATATTATTACAATGACAATAAAGATTATTATCATCATCATCATCATCATCATCATCATCATCATCATCATCATCATCATCAATATTCCAAGCAATTTTACTGCATACATAGTGAAAGAGCAAAGGAGATGCAGCACATATACCATTTCTGTACAATTTCAATGAAATCTCTGTAATGCAGGGGTCTCCAACCTTTGCAACTTTAAGTCTGAAGGACTTCAGCTCCCAGAATTCTCCAATTCTCCAATTCTGGACAAGTCTGGGAGCTGAAGTCCTTCAGACTTAAAGTTGCAAAGGTTGGAGACCCCTGCTGTAATGAATCCAGCATTATAAATGAAACTACAGTACGTCTCTTAATTTTATTATTGCAATAAGAAAAAAAGAATCAATAACTTTACACCCCGTTTCTCTCTCTCTCTTTTTAAATAAGAACTATCCATCATCCAAGGCTATTCCAGGGGTAACCTGAGCCCTGCAGCAACATTGGAAAAACCCAGACGATTCATTTTATCTAAGATTGCAGGGCATGGCGAGTAACTTGCAGATAATTTACAATTTGGTAGTCATTAATTAAATATCAGACTACCTAGCACTGCTCTCAAATATAACTCAGTCTCAGTTATACATGTCATGATAATCTTCATCTTAGAATGTAGAAGATGTGAGTTGTTTTATAATATAAGTTGAAAATTTCACAACCTTGTTGGTTTCCTGTTTCTTACGAGGACAATTTAAAGTCTGGGCAGCTTATTTAAAATATGAAGCAGCTGCTAACTGTTACCACATGAATACAGGGTATTTTTGCAGTACTTATAAAGCTTTATAGACATTAAAATATGGAAACTGAAAGGACCTCATTTTTTTAATTTACCTGCTAATATAATCAAGGAAGAAACAAAAAGACTAGAGCATATCCTCTCCAGTAACCTACACCCAGATAAGCAGGGATTAACACCAGACAAACAATCAGGCAGAATATAATGTCCTAATTAAAGAACTACCAAGGAGAAAACTACACACCCACCAATACTTGTAAAACAAACTGACAGGGAGCAAATATCACTCTCACTAGTACTGATGATGTTATCCAGTTGGGTAATAAAATGTCTGCAAGCGAACTACCAAGGTCAGAGAATATTAAGGCCTCCACAATAAGTGAATAATTTGCTACATTCAAAATGCACCAATTATATGGTGCATTTAGGGTAAACCTGAAGCTTATATAATACTGGTTTCATATTTTACAAAATGCTAAAAAGGACCCTGTTTGTTTTTCAAGCTGAGCTATGTCCTGGTTTGATGGAAATGCTATTTAAAAAAAAAACGCAAATTAATAAATTCCTATTTAAGTATCTATGTTCTCAATAATGACATCTATAATCTATGGCAGGTGTCAACAACCCGCGGCCCCAAAGCCGCATGCGGCTATTTGACCCCTTTCCTGGGGTTCCCTGCTGTCCCGGTAATGCGACCTGCTCTCCGTCCCGAGAAGGTGCAAGTCTTTCCACAGAGCTGCACGGCTAAAGCACCCTTAACATTTTCTCTGAACTGCCCGCGACTGGCTGTTTTTTGCGATTCTGCATCCTTTGCAGGCAGCTCAGCACCAGCCATGGTCCCCCTTGTGTTGGCTCAGCAAAGAAGGAAACGGAGAGCAGCAGCTGCCACCACTGAATGCAGGGAGAGAAGAGCTCTAGCTCTCCTGTCTGCGCAGAATGGATCTCCTGCACAGTGCAGCATAGCCGGCTACTCACCTCACTGCACAGCGCCGGCAGCGGGAGGAGTCACCGTCCCTGCCACTCCCATGATCCTGGCCTGAGGGTATCCCGCTTTTGTGCATGTGCACGCACAAGAAAGACATGAGAGAGAGAAGAGAGGAAAAAAAGAGAGAAAGAAATGAGTAAATGATGGAGGGAGAGAATGAGAGAGAGGGAAAAGAGAGGGAAATAAATGAGAGGGGGAGAGAGAGGGAGATGATTAAAAGATGAGACAGAGAGATGAGAGAAGGAGGGAGAAAGAGAGATGAGAGGAAGAAAGAGAGCGATCAGACGGAGAAAGAGAGAGATGGGAAAAAGAAAGCGAGAGAGAGACAGAGAGATACCTGTTTGTCATAGAAAACACTGAGAGCCACAAAACCTGGGTAGATGTGGCTGGGGAGATCATGTGACTGGGTGGGAGTGAATGACGTTGAGTTGGTCACACCCACCCAGGTTTTGTGGCACCCAGTATTTTGTATTTTGTGGGAAACTGATCCAAATGGCTCTTTTGAGTGTTTAAGGTTGCAGACCCCTGATCTATGGAGTAAAATGCATTCATGCTGTTGCTACCTGTCTACGAGCTTCATAGACAGGTAGCAACAGCATGAATACATTTTAGTTTACAGTAAATTACTTATATATACAGTATTTGCTTCCACTGACCAAAGCCTTAGTTTGGTTACAAATGATAGAAAATCTAATAAACGTCACAATAAATAAACAAAAGAATAAAAAGACAGAAGTAAGAAAGTTAAAAACAACTTAAAATAATCAACCATATTCGTATTCTAATAGTCACCTGGAAGACTAAATAGCTCACTTCTTTTCAAACTAAAGGTTCATAATGAAAACAACCTCAAAAGAATCTGAAAAGTTAGTGTGGATCTCTAAGTGATTTGCTGCCAAAACAACAGTTGGTTGAGAGCACCATGTGAGTGCAAACAACATCTCAATCAGGTCATTCATCTTCATCTATTCGGCCAAAAAACAAATTGTAACAAAAGATTGAAATAGCTACTACAATTACAAGACAATGTTCCAAATAAAGAGCTTATTCTTAGGATCAGCTGATGCCACCTCCAGAGAATTGGGCAAGGATATCGTCAATAGGGATCAGACCAGTGTAACATCAGGGATTATGTCAGCATAATAGCGACTACATTAAAGTGCAGCTTCATAGTATTTTGGCAGACTCACTAACTCTAGGACTAATCTGCTTTGTAGGAATAAAACTGGGCCGAGATACCACTGCATGCCACTTTAGCTTCCAGGAGGAAGATATGAAAACAAACAAAGAGATAAATAAAATATTGTAAATAACATTTTTAATTAAGAGGCAGCAAGAAAATCCAAATATCGCTACTGCTGGCCACACCCAGTTTAGTGAAGGGGAAAAAGTTGTGATACCTCACGTGATGATGCTGTGACAATGTGAGTTTGACACCCCTGCTCTACAGGTAGTTCTCACTGACAGAACTCAGTTAGACCAACAGCTCTGTTGTTAAGCTATTTAGTCTTAAAAATGGAAATTACATGATTGCACCCAATATGCTATAGCAATTCCAGCTGTGGTCATTAGATAATCACCTATGCTTGTTAAGCATGATGTCACATGACAATGACTTGTGGCTTCCCGAAGGCTTCCTCACTGACTTTTTTTTGGTGGAAGCTGGTTGTGAGGGTTGCAAATGGTAATCATGTGACTGCAGAATGCTGCAACTGTCATAAATGTTTGCCAGTTGCCAAGCAACTGAATCACATGATCACTGAATCACGTGATCACAGGAAAACTATAGCAACTGCAACTATTCAGCAGCACTGGAGTTGAACCATCACTGAATGAATGGTCAGTAAGCAAGGATCACCCATACTTTTTTCATTGAGAAAAAGGCATCACGAAAACCAAGTAGCAGTAACACAATTGGAGCACAATTCCAATCATTGAATGATAGCTCTGATAAGGGATTCATTGAGGTATATGAATATTCAAGGAAGGCAAATGTCTCCAAACATTTGGGTGGTGGAGCATGTTAATGGAATGCTCTCAAAATCTCTACTATTATATGCATGGCCAATCATATAATAGTGAGAATTTAAACTGCCTAAATTATTTCCTGCCAACAGGAAACCCTTTAATTTCTCAGACAGATCTATACTACCTCAAGTTCTTTTTCTGATCAGATGGGTGCATTAAAAAAAAATCACTGTCTTTCCCCCCCCCCCCCATTTCATTTTTTTAAGAGTGCTTGGTGTGACCCAGAAGCACTATTAAGAAGAAAGACTTGAAACCTTTCTTTAAATCACGGCAGTCTTATGCCTCATTTTCTACTTAAAAACATTGCAGAGACATAAAATCAGATGGAACTTGTAGCCTTGTGGATAATAATAAATTTTGTAGCTATGCTGGGATCCTGTGAGTTTGTTTGTTTGCTTGCTTGCTTATTTATTCATTGGACGAGTTCTTATATTACTTCAATTACTCCTACACTTCTTTCAATAACAAGTGAAGTGTAACTGAGGCTAGATCAAAGGTGGGTTGCTGCCGGTTTGGCCTGTATCAGGCGAATTGGTAGTAGCAGTGGCAGGAGGCTCCGCCCACCCGCCCGGATGCTTCTGCGCATGTGGGAGCATGCCCGAACCAGTAGTAAAAAAATTAGCAACCCATCTCTGAGCTAGATGACTCTTTCTGCTAATTATTTGTCAGGAACACTTGCTACAATTCAGTTGCAGATGTTCCCCACTACTCTTTTCCATTACTACTTCTGATTTAGGTCTTCCAGCGGCTCCCACTACAATTGTCGTCCTTCCATTCTTCAAGGCCATCTGGAGACCCAGGGCTGGAATCGGCTTAGACTCTTCAAATATATTGACTAAACAGTTCCCAGAGATTTCAGTCAGTATGGCTGAAGGAATGAAGAGCTTTTAAGATGGCAATTCCAGTAAATGTAGAATACCAAACTGGCATAAGACTCTAAGCAGTATAATCTATAATAGATTGCAGTGTTTTATCTTTTCTTTAACATTTACAATTTGTAAAAAATTCTTAGAAATTGATATAAATACTTATCTTCTTTATTTATAAAAGATGGAATGAACATTAGCTTAATTTTTTTTTAAAAAAATACTGCTTACTTGTTTGGTTACATTTTGTTAGATAATTTTGTTAGATCAGTGGAACAGAAGTTGCCTCCAGAAGTTGTGAATGCCCCAACACTGCAAGTCTTCAAGAAGATGTTGGATAGCCTTTTGTCTGAAATGGTATACGGTTTCCTGCCTAGGCAGGGAGTTGGACTAGATGACCTCAAAGGTCCCTTTCAACTCTGCTATTGTATTAAATCAGCATTTATAAATACTGTAAATATATTTATTTAGGGAGAATTAGACAAATTCCTAGTTACTATTGTTTCAATTTATTTCCCCCAAACAAGGTCAAGTTTCTTAAGAAAATATTCAATGCTGTAAATTAGTAAAATTTGATAGCAGTAGATTTAAAAATAAACACATGCTCTTCTCAGGGAGACATGGCAAAAAAGTTCCTGCAATACGCTGACATGTTAATATTATTGCAGATTCAACAGATGACACAAAACATTATATAATAAATGTATATATTATTTACAGAACCCTAAATAAATATATTAAAGCTACCCATTGGGATAAAATTATGTTATTAAAAAACTTCATATGTGACTAGCAAAATGAGGCAGCTTCTCGTTGTAGATGTTTTTAGTTTCAATTCTCTACTTGGCAAATAATTTCCTTGTAATTAAAAGAGTAACTTAGTAAACTTTAACACAATTAAAAACACATGCATCAATACGGTATAAAATTTAAATAATCCTCAACGATTATTTTCAGGAAAGAGCCTGTTAAAACTGTGGTCATAATGGTAATGGTAATAAATCTTAAGTCCTGAAAGTATCTTGAGATATTTATGAAGATTTGAACAGCAGTTTAAAAAAGGAAGGAAGCTTATTTCTACAGGATACTCTTAAGGTTATTAAAAAAAACAGAGGTATCATGATGTTGGAGATAATAGAGCAGGGGTGTCAAAATTGATGTCATTGAGGGCCGCATGAGGGTTGTGTTTGACCTCAGGGTACTAGGGTGGGTGTGGCCAGCTTGACATCACTCCTGTCAAGGGCGCCTGTGGTGGCCTAAGTGTTCTGCCAGTGAAAACATGCTCCTGAGCTCCGTTTTGCACCCCCCCAGCTCTGTTTTCATTGGCAAAGGGTTGCAGGATGCAGCTGAAAACGGAGCTCACTTTTGCTGGCAGAAGTACCGTGGGTCAGTCCTTCACTGTTTCCAGGGTGGCCCCATGGGTCAGATCTAAGTACCCCATGAGCCTTGAGTTTGGAATCCCTGAAATAGAGTATCCACCATTGAAATCTGTCATCTATCTACCTATCATTATCCTAAATAAAAATATTTATGATTGATGATTGTCTCGGAGTCAATCCTCAACAATATTTTTGGAAGTGGTTTGCCTTGCCTTTTTCCTTAAGACTGGTGCACCAAAGTAACTCTCATACACATTTCAACTGTCAGAAAACTTTAAATATGTAACAGAAACCTAGGCAACATCTTCCATTTCCATGCACATGACATAGCACACTCGCATGAAAGCTTATGCCTTTTCATAAAATTTGTTAGGCTGGAAAAGTGCTACCAGACTCTTCTTATTTTCGACTACTAACAATCTATCCTTCTACAGTGCATTCCTGTAGGATTAAGCAGTGTTGCTTTCAACGTGAGTTAATTTGAGTAGACAAGTACAAGATTGCAAGGTAGAATCGCAATAAAGCTGTGGTAAACAGATTAAATCCATAATTTAAAGATGGTGAAAATAATATTGTACTTACTTCCTCAGATGTTTCTTAATCCTGATCAAATCCTCATATACTTTAATGAAGCTTGAAAGGACATACATCTTTCAGGAGGTCAGTTTATTTTTATTTATCTAAAAAAATTGTATAACCACCCATTTTAAAGCTTAACTTTAGATGCACCCATTTTGAGCATAACTGTAGAGCAGGGCTGTTAAATTCCCAGCCCGTGGGCCGGATGCATCACCCCCCCCCCCCAATACATCATGTGATGCCCAGTGACAACATGAGTTTGACACCCCTGCTGTAGAGCATAAAAGCATAAAGCAGAAAAATAAAACACCTCCCCTCCCACCATATCCATTGTCCTGTGATGCCCCTAACATGCCATCCTCAGACTTCCATTTCAATGCAGCCTAAGACTTGGGAGAATAAGTGACCAGATAACTGGGAAAAGGATGCCTCACAGGCTATGGATCACTACAGAAAAGACAATTCACACCATGCAATTTTGGTACATATATATTATAAAACACATTGGCTGGGAATTCTCAAAGTTGAATTTCTCTGTCTCCAAGATCTCCTGCTTGGGGAAGGCAGTTGTAAAATGTAAGAATCCTGATGTTTTTTTAAAAATGAACTTTAAAAATATTTTCCTTATTTAAACCAATTAATAATTTAAATATGAATAGTTTCTTCCAATAAATAGCTTACCTGAAAACTGCGAGACTCAAAGACCACAAAACTAATGGTTTTCTTAGTTCAAATTTTGCTCTTTTGTTCATTAGATGCCGACCACCAAATATAAAGGCAGCATATAGAGCAGAAAACAGGAAAGACTTTTTCCTAAAAAAGAATATTGAAATAAACATCAATCACAAAATGCTATTTGATCAGCCATTAGTGTACAAATCTCCCTATATTTGAAGGTATGTGACACAGAAAAGCATTCATGAAATGCTGATATATTTCTTTCAGTCAATCCAAACATAGAATATGGAATGCAAATTAACAACTCTGTATAATAAACTCAAAATATAATTATAAAGTGCAACCCAGTCAAAATTACTTTGCAATCTTGTTGTGCTCCTAGTAATAATCCAGTATTCTGACATAAGGCTGTTTAAAGACATAATGTAATTCTTTGGTTTGGATTGAGTACATTGTGTAAACCAATCATGATTAAATAATAGTTCAAAATGCCATGAGTTTGTAAGTTTGCAAATATAGAAAAAACAAATTAAAGCATGCCACAATGTTACATCTGAACTGGACCAGCATTTTCAGTATTTTTTGTATGTTTTAATGATAAGGGATTTTTAAAAAAATTATTATTTACATATAAATATATCGAACACAGTGTGACCATCCTGTGTTTCATCCGCCATAGAAACCAAAGTGAAAGACAAATAACATATATACTACTTACGCAGTGCTAGTCTTGTACAATTATTTTTGACCAAAGTATTTGTTCTAATACATATATAGTATCTCATTCCAGGTATTAATAGAAGGTAACAGACCAGCTTATATCTATCTATATCTATATCACCTATATCAGAGTTCTCCAATCTTTCCAGCTTTGTGGACCGGAGGGGGAGGGATGGTTCCACACAAGCGACAGGCAAGGGTGTGCGTGCTGCGGTCATGCCCACCTGCCATTTGCACAAATGGTGTGCATATGCACATGCTTGCCTGTGGCTTGTGCAAATGGGAATGCATGTGCTTGCCTGCCACTTCCATAACCCGGTTTTGAATGGCTCAAGGACCAGTAGTGAGCCGCAGCCTGGCAGTCGGGGACCCCCGACCTATATCTATATCAGAAAATAGCCTACAAGCATTAATTGGGATTTTAAATACTACTCTAGGCTTCCAGATACTCCTAGAAATATTATACTGGTAACTTCAAACACTGGATTAGCCTGTAACATAGCAGCAGGCACATAATAGGGTTTCACTAGCATAATAAAAATATGGGTCTTGCACTGACCTCAAATTAGAATTGAAACATAAGCAGAAAGCACCGCAGCTTCAGCAACAATTCAGAAATTTCCTGTGACATATTCCCCAACAATTTATTTAGGGCAGTTGGAAGACAGAAAGTTATCAAGCTGTCACCTTATAGAACAGGCAAACAGTTTCATAGTTGAAATCCTTCAACAGGCCATTGAATCCAGAAGCAGGTGTCTTGCTGAACTGCTAAGGTGCATTTTAACCTTATGTCTTCCTTTCTCCATGGTTATTTTATACATGACTTATGAAGGACAAGTAAAAATAGTTTCCTTCACACTGAGTTTGGCTTCTGCTGCTGATTGCAGGGACATATCTCTATAGGGTTTTTGGCAATAACACAAAATTAGTTTCTCATTATCTTTTTCCTACCCTCTCCTCCATATAAACTATAATCCGGGAAATGCTAATAGTCTCCCATTGAAATACTAATCAAATCCAGCTGTGTTTATCTTTTTCAGGTCTACATTGGTAGATTCTCCTCTACCATGCTTATGAAGGAGACAGACAGAGAAACAGACGGATGGACAAACAAACAAACACCTCGAGGTGTTCTAAGCAAACCCCCAGCTCAAGCAAAAGACATTTAAAAAAAAAGGTTGTCCAATTTCTTATTGATAACCTCCAATGACGAAACACTCACAACTTCTGATGGCAAGCCATTCCACTGATTGATTGTTCTAATTGTCAGGAAATTTCTTCTTATCTCTAGGTTGGTTCTCTCCTTGATAAGTTTCCATCCATTGCTTCTTGTTCTGCCTTCAGGTGCTTTGGAGATTAGATAGATGGATGGATGGATGGATGGGAAGACAGACTGACTGAGTTTGGGTTGAATCTGATCACACTGCGTCACAAAGCAGTTCAAATAAAAAAATATTGTTTCCCAACTCAGTTAAATTCAGTTTCATCTTGGCACCTTTGTGCTTATTTTTACAATTCTATAATTTGAACTCCTTACTTTTTGTTAGCATTTTAATCACTGCTATTGATTAACAGTTAATTAACTATTGATTAATTAATTAAGTGGTTCTAACTAATTAGTACATTTTATTCTGAGTATGTCTCGTTTTTATAATGTAACTTCTGTAAGCTGCCTTACAACCTGTGATTGTAAGGGAGTCTTATAACTTTCATAAATATTCATAATGGTACAGCTTGGACCCAAATTCTTTGAAATAGCTAAGTAGCTCTTTAAATAATTGTCCCTACTGTAAATTTATATTAAACATTACAGAATTATGAAGATAATTTGTCTCGCAGTGTGTATGTGTATGTATGTAGACAGACAGACATATTTTAAGCACAGTTGAGCACCATGGGACTTGACTCCGTTTAGAGAAAGCCTGAATCTTGGATCTCATTCCATGTTTTTCATGCCTATAAGCAAACTACAGTTAAGCAAAAATGGCTATAAGCAAACTACAGTTAAGTAAAAGGGATGTCTAAATTATCTATGACATTAACTCAAATTATCTTAAGTAGGTCAACAACTATATTTATACATGTCAGGTCATTTCACAACTTTTTAATTAGCTCCTTATTTCAGATTTTTAAAGGTCATAAATGCCAAATTATCTGCATATTCGCTTTATCTATGTAAGGAGTCAGTAAAGTGGACTCTTTCTTCACAGGTCAGGTCTATTGCAGGGATGTCCAAACTTGGGAACTTTAAGACTTGTGGACTTCAACTCCCAGAATTCCGGGAGTTGAAGTCCACAAGTCTTAAAGTTCCTAAGTTTGGACATCCCTGGTCTATTGGAACTGAGTCTATAAATGGGATGTAAAAGACTAATGTATAAGCCTAGCATGCCTGACAAAGTATCACACAAAACGCTTGCTTTTTATTTAAGGATAGAGTAAAAGCTCAACACTCAGAATGGAGTGGAAAAAGATTGATCAAGAATTGGTCTAATGCATTGTCGTCTTCTGAAAGCAAAGAGAAAGTGTTGGGGTGGGTACAGGGGTAGGCTTCAAAAATTTCAGCAACGGTTTCTCTGCCCAGTTGCTGGGTGGGCTTGGCCTTGTCAGCCTCCTGCACCATGGCGGAGGGGCATTTTTGCCTTCCCTGGGCTCTGGAGGTTTTCCTCGAGCCTCTGGGAGGGTGAAAACTGCTTCCCCCAGCCTCCGGAGGCTCTCCAGAGGTCGGAAATAGGCCCATTTCTTGCCTTCTGGAAGCCCCCCCCCCCTTGAGCTTCCGCATGGGCCCTGCACTTATCTCACATCCAACGGGCCATGTGGAGGAAGGAGTGGATGGGGCCAGCCAGGGTTGGGATTTGGAGGTTCTCAGAACCAGCTATAACATTAGCGAACCTGGACGAACCTGTAGCAGCCCACCCCTGGATGGGTAGATGTATGGCAGCTCAATGCCTTTCATAGCTTTACTTACAGGAATAGTGTGATTTCTGGCATGGATGGACAGCTTATTACTCCATTTATCAATACCCTAAATGACTACATATTTCAATGATCAAAAAAGTTGTACAATGAACATGTTAAAATGCCTATCTTAATCTGAGAAGTTAGGGATAATTCTTGAACCAATTGCTGACTGGACAATACCAATGAACACTAAATGTAACAGTGTTCAAATACAATGGACAGAACTATATCAACCAATATTAAGAATTTTCAGGATTCCTAATTCAGTTGAATCCTTTGGTTCTCTGTTCTTCAAGGGGAGAAAAGAAACATAATTTTGCAATGATTGCAGATGAAGGAAAATCCCTCATGTGAAAAATGTTTAATTCTAAACCAGATGTTATTTTTAATGATAGATTTCTTTTTAAGCCACAATGAAAATAACAGTCACTAACAAAACAAGAATAATAAACAGCAAGTCCATACTGTTAAACATATTGCATTGACTTTTACATACTATTTTCACTCACAGCTTGATAAAAACTCCTATTTTTGTTGCCTTCTTCGCGGGTGTTGAGTGGAACATTAAGCCTTAGTGTTTGCCAATTTGAAAACTAGAATAAATGGGTGCTCGTACTCTATCTTTGCTTCCCAACTTTAGGTTCACACATTTTCTGCCACAGATCTGGCATAAAGTAAGGACACGGAAACACCATAATAATAATATGATTTAAAAAGCTGATGTTATTAAACAAGCTTGAGATGAAAGAAATAAAAAGGAAACAAAAATATAGTCAAGTCTTGATTTTTTTAAAAAAAATGTTCCTTGTTTAGAGCCAATTCTTTGTTGCTAATATCTTTGGATTCTCTAATGTAGCCTCATCATATGTGCAAAAATTCAAAGGATCACTAAATGAGAAACAAAGGTAAAACAAGCCAACTCTCTGCTGTATCTGCTAGCTTTATGGACATCTGCATATTGGATAGTCTTAGCCTTTCCCAATTTGATTTTAAGGGTTTGGTGTCTGTAGCAATACAGAGGTCGTTCTCACTTACTGACCTTTCATTCAGTAACTGTTTGAAGTTTTAATGGCTTGAAAAACGGAGATTCATGACAGTCCTTAACGTTGGGGCTATTGCAACATTCCCATGGTCATGTGATTGCACTTTGGGCATTTGGCAATCAGTACTTATTTGGACCATTACAGAACCCTGTGGTTATATGATCACCATCTGAGATTGTCCCGCTTAAACCACAGTAATATGCTTAATGACCATAGTGTCACAGTTAGAATCAGGATTTTTTGCTTACTAGGTTACCAGTCATGCAACCTAATACTATAAATCCAGTTGCCCGTTTCGTTATATAGTATTAATTTGTCACCAAATTACCACATGCTGAAGATTACTATGTGGAGATATTCCTTGAATTACAAAAGAGGAAAAATTATTCAACTTCTTCTTAAGGTTGCATTTTCTTAGCCCAGGACTCATTAAACTTAATGGAGATTTCTTATTAATAGATATTTGCAGATTGCATTAATTTGGCACTAGGAATGGGTAGCTCAGCAGCTAAGATGCTGAGCTTGTCGATCAGACAGGTCGGCAGTTCAACGGTTCAAATCCCTAGCACCACATAATGGAGTGAGCTCCCGTTACTTGTCCCAGCTTCTGCCAACCTAGCAGTTCGAAAGCATGTAAAATGCAAGTAGAAAAATAGGAGCCACCTTTGGTGGGAAGGTAAAAGCATTCCGTGTGCCTTCGGTGTTAAGTCATGCTGCCCACATGACCACAGAGACGTATTCTTTTGTGGTATTTTGTGGTTTTAAATAATGCCTGTGCGCCGCCCTGGGTCCTAACAAGGAGAAGGGCGGGGTATAAATTTAATAAAATAAAAAAATAAAAAAAAATAAAAATTCTTAAACATAATCATACTGAAAACAATAGACTGGAACAAATATATTTCCTCACTCAGGTGTATTTGATTTCCTTAACTTGAGTTTCAAAATCAAGTAAGTCCTATGAAAAGAGATTTAGAAACTGGAGATGTTAAGCCTTGAGAAGAAAAGACTAAGTAGGATAGGTAACCTAATACTTTTCACAGTAGCTGAGAAAAATAGTATAAAGCAGAAAATCAAAACTCAGAATACAAAATGTAGAGTAATAATTTTAAACTACAGGAAGACAGATTTCAGTTGAAAATATTTCCTAATCATATGGACAGTTTGAGGATAAAACAAGCAAGGGGGTTGTGAGCTCCTTCCCACTAGAGATACTTTAATTTGGATCTCTGTACTGAGCAGAAATGAACTTCAACACTTAAATGTCCTTTTCCAGCTCTGTGATTCTATTATTTAGGGAATTAAATCAAAGACACTGGCTTGGATCTTTCCCCAAATTAAATGGCTTCAACATTTACATCTTCTGCTCTGCTATCCTGCTTCCACCGAGGAAGCTCCATTAAATATGTCCAAGATTGCATTATCAATGTTTCTTGGGTGCATTTGCTCCTGGGCAGTGGTGGGATTCAAAACTTTCTACCAGCGTTTCTGTGGGCATTGCATGGCTTGGTGGGTGTGGCTTGGTGGGCATGGCAGGGGGAAGGATACTGTAAAATCCCCATTCCCTCCCCACTCCAGGGGAAGGTTATTGCAAAATCCCCATTTCCTCCTGATCAGCTGGGACTCGGGAAGCAGAGAATAGATGGAGGCGAGGCCAGTCAGAGGTGGTATTTACTGGTTCTCGGAACTACTCAAAATTTCCACTACTGGTTCCAGACAGACACACAGTATGATACTATTGTTCAATAATGTTTTTAAAATTAAAGAAGAAGAAAAGTTACAAGCCTTTAGGATGGAAATGGGCTACTTAATTATCATTAAACTGTTATTTTTCTGGAAAAGAATGAAAAACAATGTATACTTTATCCGTTCCTACTAAACAGCATTAGATTGGAGAGCTAGTTTGATGTAGGGGTTAAGGTATAGGCTAGAAACTAGAAGATCATGAATTTTAATTCCATTTTAGGACAAAACCAATTGGGTGACCTTGGGCTAGTCATCCTCTCTCAGCTCAAGGAAGCAGGCAAGGACAAACCTTTTCCAAAATCTCACCAAGAAAACTGCAGGAACATGTCCAGGCAATTGCCAACATTAATCAATCTACTTTTAAAAAATTGCTTAATTTAAGAAACTTATTTTATTAAAGTATATACTATGGGGTTACATCACAATGATGCAATTCTTTGACATTCAAAGCAACGGGCCCAGTTTTAATGCCTATTGGCTGCCATAGCCATAGACCAGGGGTGTCCAAACTTGGGAACTTTAAGACTTGTGGACTTCAACTCCCAGAATTCCCCAGCCAGCGATGCTGGCTGGGGAATTCTGGGAGTTGAAGTCCACAAGTCTTAAAGTTCTCAAGTTTGGACACCCCTGCCATAGACCCATGGCTAATCATATGCTATCCAATTATCAGGTGATCTAAACACCAACATTACTCAGTAAGAACCCACACTACCTTTCCCAAGTATGGAAGCATATTTACAAAGCAAGTGTTAAGCTACATTTATATACCACTTTTTATCTTTTAAAAAAAACCTCTTTGAAAAAGTATATTCTACCTCCTCTACTTTTTAAAAACCACGTATATCACAATTTGGAAGCAAGCTTTTAAAAAGTAGAATGGGGCAAAAAACTTGGCGGGAAGCATTTGTTGGACATACTGCACATATCAGCACAATGCTAGAAAGCCTATTCTGTTATGCCAAACACACAACTTAAATCCAAAGTTTTCACGCTACATATAAATTGTTTTCATGATCCTTAACAGGACTTTAATCATCTTATTTCTAGAGCAATCTTCAAAACTAGGATTTTAAAACTGGAAGACCATTCAGATTGGCAAGGATTAAAGTATAGGGAAAGGGAAGACAACAATTTGAAAAGAGGAAGTGGCTGCATCTGTATCTCCCCTACATTCTTTGCCATGTTACACTAGTAGTGGGTATACTAGTACTTTAAAGTTTCAGTTTACATACAAACTGTACTACAGATAACATGCGTCGTGCAGAATTTTATCTATTTTCCGAAAAAGGCAAGACAATATATTCATTGTACTTATGAATATTATTTACTTCACATTAGGACAGCATATTAGTACATATAGAACGTTGGATTCTCAACAACAATTCCATCAGCATGAAATGCCGTACTTTTTGGAGTATAAGATGCACCTGAATATAAGACACACCAAGGTTTTGAAGAGGCAAATTTTAAAAAAAGTAGGTAAGTGGAGGGCTAGAGAGGGAGAGAAAGAAAGAGAAATACAGTAGGTAGAGAGAGTAGTTAGGTATTTAGGTAGTTAAGTAGATAAGGGGATAGAGAGAGAGAGAAATAGAGATAGATAGAAAATACAGTAGGTAGGTAGGAAGAGTGTGTGTGTAGGAAGATAGATAGATAGAGAGAAAGAGAGAGAGAGAGAGAGAGAGAGAAATACAGTAGGGAGGGAGGGAGAGAGAGAGTAGGTAGGTAGGTAGATGTTTCCAGGTGTATTTATCCATGTGCTAGAGAAGGAAATCCCTGACAAACCTTAAGACTTTGTTTCTGCTGGAACAGCACTGGATCGATGTAGTTCTATATCAGTTAGAGCTTTCCAAAAGGAAAAAAAAGTTTTTGCACTCTGCAAACCTCCGAAAAATGGCCTGTTTTTTGCGAAAATGGGCCCATTATTTTCAAATAAAAGGCATGAAAAGCCTTGGTGGGGGACTTGCAGAGTACTCGGAGGGGGGAAAAAGAGCAAAAAAGGCCCATTTTTTGCGAAAACGGGCCGGTTTTTTGTCAAAGAAATTGCATGCATAACCTTATGGAGGCTTATAGAGTGCTGCTGAGGGCTTGGGGGGGGGGGGCAAAAAATGGCTCATTGCTTGCTCATTTCTGGCCTCCCCAGCCCTCAGGAGCTCTCTGAAAGCCTCTCTAAGACTATGCACGGCCATTTTGGTGAAGGGGGTGGGGCTCCGGGAGGCAAAAAAGTGCTGTATTCGATGTATAAGAGCACCCAGATTTTCAGCCTCTTTGAGGGAAAAAGGTGCGTTTTATACTCTGAAAAATACAGTACTATTTTCTTTGCTACTAGTTTGGTAGCGGGACCCTGTACTTTTGGGCATGTGCAGTATGTTCTGCACATGCATGATGACGTCAGCTTGGCTGCCACTACCGGTTCAGCTGAATCGGTGGGAACCGGCAGAATACCATCTCTGAATTCCATGGTACACACTATTTTTTGCTTTTGATTAAATTTCTTGTACAGAGGTCCTAAAATTGTATGAAGTTATTCCTTTGTTATTTTTATTCCCATTTGCTTACAGGCATTGTTCTTTGTTTAGTGACATAGAAGTTGCATTCATGATATGAAAATCAGAAATAGATAACATCTATATAAATAAAAATGTAAAATAGTTTGTACGAATCCACTAATCTCAAAAACTACTGGACCGATTTACTTCATTTTTCACACAATGTTCACAAGGACTTCGGATAATAGAATACCAACTCATTTTGTGCCTAGCACACGTGTACACACAGTACACAAATGTAAAATGTACCACTGAAAAATTTTTCACCTCCCTGTAACTCCTCCCACCTGGCATTTCCAACAGTCAGTTCCTCAAAAAGACTGTACGGAGGCCTCTTACGGCCAAAAAGGCACTGAGATAGCATACTCCCAGGTGGCCCATAGACACAGAGAGAGGAAGAAATACAGTTTAACAAAAAGGACTAAGGGTGACATGATAGCAGTGTTCCAATATCTCAGAGGCTGCCACAAATAAGAGGAAGTCAAGCTATTCTCTAAAGCCCCTGAGGGCAGAACAAGAAGCAATGGGTGGAAACTAATCAAGGAGAGAAGTAACTTAGAACTGAGGAGAAATTTCCTGACAGTTAGAACAATTAATCAGTGGAACAGCTTGCCACCAGAAGTTGTGAATGCCCCAACACTGGAAGTCTTCAAGAAGATGTTGGATAGCCATTTGCCTGAAATGGTATAGGGCTTCCTGCCTAGGTAGGGAGTTGGACTAGATGACCTCCAAGGTCCCTTCCAACTCTGCTATTGTATTATTGTATTACAGTAGGTAGGTAGATAGGGGAATAGAGAGAGGGGGGGAAATACAGTTTAATTTATTTTTATTATTATTTACGCTTATATACTGCCCTATCTCCCGAAGGACTCTAATAAAAGAGGGACTAGGGGAGACATGATAGCAGCCTTCCAATATCTCAGGGGCTGCCACATAGAAGAGGGAGTCAAGCTATTCTCCAAAGCACCTGAGGGCAGAACAGGAAGCAATGGGTAGAAACTAATCAAGGAGAGAAGCAACTTAGAACTGAGGAGAAATTTCCTGACAGTTAGAACAATTAACCAGTGGAACAGAAGTTGCCTCCAGAAGTTGTGAATGCCCCAACACTGCAAGTCTTCAAGAAGATGTTGGATAGCCATTTGTCTGAAATGGTGTAGGGAAGTGATGGCTAACCTTTTTTGGCTCGCGTGCCAAAAACAGGGGGAGTGCAGGGGCGATGTGCCCAGGTGTGCCACATCCATAATGCTATGTGCATGACCCCCTGCATTTGGCATGCTTTTTACGTCATCCCCAGGCTCCAGAGGCTTTATAGGAGCCTGGGGAGGATGAAAACAGCCTTCCCCCACCTCTAGAGGGCAAAAAACGGCCTCAAAAGAAGGCCTAAATCAGCTGGCCAGGGCACACATACACACTGAAGCTGACAGGGCAATGCCTCGCGTGGCCTAAGAAATGGTTCCGTGTGCCACCTGTGGCACCCGTGCCATAGGTTTGCCATCATGGGTATAGGGCTTCCTGCCTAGGCAGGGAGTTGGACTAGATCAGGGGTCCCCAACCCCCGGTCCGCGGCTTCATAGGAACCGGGCCGCAGGGCCGGCGAGGAGGAGGGAGCAGCGTGGGCGAGCGCGCCTCCACACCTCCTTCCGACGGCCACCTCAGCACCCTGCACTTTCCGGGGCTTCCTGGAGGGGCCAGCATCTCGACTGGGGAGGTTATCCCGCAGCGGGCGGGCGAAGGACCCAAGCTGCGTGCCGCCAAAGCCATCCGGGCGCCGCACGCCCAGCCCCGGACGGCTTCGGCAGCACGCAGCTTGGGTCCTTCGCCCGCCCGCCTGCTGCGGGATAACCTTCCCAGTCGACATGCTGGCCCCTCCTCCTCGCCTGCAGTAGCCGCAGCTTGGGTCCTGTGTCCGCTCGCTGCGGGATAACCTCCGCAACCGACATGCTGCTTTCCCGGGTGGAGGGAGGGAGAGAATGGCAGACGCACAGAGAGGCAGACTTAGAGAGACAGAAAGAGAGAGAGGGGGAAACAGACACACACACAGACACACACACACACAGAGTGACAGATGGGGGGGAGGGGAGAGAGAGAGAGAGAGAGAGAGAGAGAGAGAGAGAGAGAGAAACAGAGAAGGAGAAAGAAAGAAAAATAGGAAAAAAAGATGAATGGAGGGTGGGAGGGAGGGAGTGAAAGAAAGAAGGGGGAGGGAGGAGGAAGGGAGGAGTGAAAGAAGGAAGGAAAGAAAGAAAGAAAAAGAAAGAGGGATGGAGGGTAAGAGGGAAGGAAGGAAAGAAGGAAGGAAGGGGGAGGGAGGCAATGGAAGGAAGGAAAGGAAAGGAATGGAAAGGAATGGAATGGAAAAGAAAGGAACGGAGAGGAATGGAATGGAAAGGAAAGGAATGGAAATGAAAGGAATGGAAAGGAATGGAATGGAAAGGAATGGAAAGGAAAGGAAGGGAATCGAAAGGAATGGAATGGAAAGGAATGGAAAGGAATGGAAAGGAAGGGAATCGAAAGGAATGGAATGGAAAGAAATGGAATGGAAAGGAATGGAAAGGAAGGGAATCGAAAGGAATGGAATGGAAAGGAATGGAAAGGAATGGAAAGGAATGGAATGGAAAGGAATGGAATGGAAAGGAAAGGAAAGGAAAGGAAGAAATCTATTTTCCTATTTCCTTCCACCTCAAGCTACCTGTTTAGTTAACCAGGTTAAAGATCTATTTTTCTCCCAGCGGTCATTTCAAAGGAATCACATCCTCTGAGTCATTTCCTGGATTCAAACCAGCATCCCAAAGAGTCATGGGCTGCCTTTATATATAACGAGTGCCCATAAATCCATTTTTACCATCTTCAGAAGACCAAAGACCAGTCAGAAATGGAAGGAAGGAAGGAAGGAAGGAAGAACTTATGACCACTATTGAGCCCAAAATTTTGGTTGCTAAGCAAGACCGTTAAGTGAGTTTCACCACATTTTCCAAGTTGGCCACGGGTCACATGACAACTGAGCCACTCCCACAAAAAAGCCCACACCTTCTGGCTCTCAAAAGAAATTTCAGTAGTGGTGCTGTTGATATTTGGCTCTATTGACTAATACGTTTTCCCACCACTGCCCTAGAGGGCCAAGTGAGCCGACTCCCCCCCCCCACGTGCGCATGCTCCCCCTCCCCCTCTCCTCCTCTAGGCCAGCCGGTCCGCAGAATTTTCTTTAAAATGAAACCGGTCCCTGGTGCAAAAAAGGTTGGGGACCCCTGGACTAGATGACCTCCAAGGTCCCTTTCAACTCTGCTATTTTATTATTGTATTACAGTAGGTAGGTAGATAGAGGAATAGATAGAGAGAGAGAAATAAGGTAGGTAGGTAGGTTAGACAGACAGACAGACAGACGGTAGGTAGGTAGGTAAGTAGGTAGATAGGGTGATAGAGAGAGAGAAATACGGTAGGTAGGTAGGTAAGTAGGTAGGTAGAGGGAGAAAGGAAGAAATATAGTAAGTAGGTAGGTAGGTAGGTAGGTAGATGGATAGATAGGGAGAAATACAGTAGGTAGGTAGGTAGGTAGGTAGGGGGGTGGATAGATAGATAGGGAGAAATACAGCAGGTAGGTAGGTAGGTAGGGGGATAGATAGAGGGAGAAATACAGTAGGTATTTATACAGTAGGTAGGTAAGTAGGTAAATACAGTAGGTAGGTAAGTAGGTAGGTAGAGGGAGAAAGCAAGAAATACAATAGGTAGGTAAGTAGAGGGATAGACAGAGAGGGAGAAATACTATAGGTAGGTAGGTAGGTAGGTGCATAGATAGATAGCGAAAAATACAGTAGGTAGGTAGGTAGAGGGAGAAAGGAAGAAATGTAGGTAGGTAGGTAGGCAGGTGGATAGATAGATAGATAGATAGATAGATAGATAGATAGATAGATAGATAGGTAGATAGAAATACAGTAGGTCAGTAGGTAGGTCGATAGGTAGAGGGATAGATAGATAGGGAGAAATACAGTAGGTAGGTAGGTAGGTAGAGGGAGAAAGGAAGAAATATAGTAGGTAGGTAAGTAGGGGGATAGATAGGGAGAAATACAGTAGGTAGGTAAGTAGGTAGGTAGGTAGGTAGGGGGATAGATAGATAGGGAGAAATACAGTAGGTAGGTAGGTAGAGGGATAGACAGAGAGGGAGAAATACAGTAGGTAGGCAGGTAGGTAGATAGGGGCATAGATAGAGAGGGAGAAATACAGTAGGTAGGTAGAGGGAGAAAGCAAGAAATACAATAGGTAGGTAAGTAGAGGGATAGACAGAGAGGGAGAAATACCGTAGGTAGGTAGGTAGGTAGGTAGGTAGGTAGGTAGGTAGGTGTATAGATAGCGAGAAATACAGTAGGTAGGTAGGTAGAGGAATAGAGAAAGAGGGAGAAATATGGTAGGTAGGTAGAGGGATAGAGGGGGAAATACAGTAGGTAGGTAGATAGAGGGAGAAAGAAAGAAATACAGTAGGTAGGTAGGTAGAGGGATAGAGAGGGAGAAATACAGTAGGTAGGTAGGTTGGGGGTTATATGTGCAGGTGTAGATCTACACATGGTTGTGTGTATGTGTGCAGGTGTAGATCTACACACAGTTTGGTTGGCCATTTAACCAGACTGGGCCACAGCAATGCGTGGCCGGGTATAACTAGTAAGAAATAAGAACGTACAGGATGTTTTTAGCTTCAACCTGAACTTGAGGCATACCCAACTATTCCCATTTCTACTGAATTGTTTCTGGATGGGAGTTTCTTGCTTATTCCTACACACAAGGCAGTATATTATTTTCTGGCTGTGGTTAACATAAATACAGCTGTCATTTAATTACTTGCTAACAAACAAAATATATTTGTGGGTGAGAAAAACAGTGACATATAAGTGGGGAAATTGTTAACAAGAGGTTTTAATTCCTTTACTATGTTGGTGACTTCTGAATTAGTGGTTACATTAATTAATTTCTGTATAAATCCTGTGCAAACTAAAATTCTAATACAGTGTTAAGTTCTATTTTTGGTTGGTGAAGTTGACAAGGACTACTAAATTATACCAAAGATTTTAGTAGATTAATAGGCACACTATGTGTACAGAATAAAGAAAAATAAAACAAAGAATTTTTGGAAATGACTCAAACAGATACCTCCTTAATTTACCAAATTATAAGAAAGAGAAGGCGGTACAATAAATCAGGCTTGCAGGTTTCTGTTGTTATAGCAAATTTCAGTAAAAGTAGGTTTAACCTTCCTATGGAGTTGATTTCCTGATTTGATGTATCTTGTGGAGTTGACACTATACTAGAATAGAAACTCATGCGTAGTTCTTACGTTCAATTATCATCAAACCTAAAAATAATTGTTGTTGAATTAAAAATATAGGCATATGGGCGAAGCGCAGGTTGAGGGGGTTTTTAGGGAGGTTTTTAATTCGGATTTTAGGGGGTTCCAGGGAGGAGGGGGGAGGGTATAAACAGTTAAAAAGAGAGGGCCAGGCCAGCAGGCGACGGAGGGAAGCAGAAGGATCCGTGAGGGGGGGGGAACACGAGTCGTTCCGATGGAGGGCATTCCCATTCAGAAGGTCATGGGGAGAGGCAGGTCCGAGGGGAGGCAAGTTCCATCCTCCCGGTTGGGGACACGTAGCCGTTGGTTACAAACAGTCAGGTGTCACAACCCCCGCAGTCTAGGTGGTCAGGGAATACAGAGCCAGGGCCTGAGGCTGATGTTTTGCAACGCCAGGTCCATTGTCAACAAAGCCCCCCTCATCCATGACCTTGTGTCAGAGGGGGAGCCGGACCTGGCAGGAATAGCGGAGACCTGGTTGGGCCACGAGGATGGACTCCCCCTCGTTGAAATGTGCCCACCAGGCTACCGCGCTTTTCATCAGCCCCGGGCCCTAGGTAGGGGTGGTGGGGTGGCGGTCATAGTAAAGGAAGGTCTTGAGCCGAGAGAGACCATTGTGCCACAGACCACCGGTTGTGAGTCCCTCTGCATGAAGTGGGGCCTAGGGAGGCAGTTGGGCTTGCTGGTTGTATACCTGGCTCCCCGCTATGTAGCAGCAGCCCTGCCCGAGCTCCTGGAGGTGATCGCTACGGTGGCAGTCGAGACCCCCAGACTTCTAGTCATGGGGGACTTTAATCTGCCATCGGTGGGCGAATCATCCGTGGTAGCTCGGGAGTTCATGGCTTCCAGACGGCCATGGACCTGACCCAAGTAATTCAAGGCCCCACCCACGAGGGTGGACATACACCGGATCTCATCTTTGTCTCTGGCCAATGGAAGAGTGATCTGGGTATAGGGGATATAGTCATCATGCCCTTGTCATGGTCAGACCACTCACTTCTCCGGCTCGACTTTCCGACCGCTACTCCCCTCCGCGGGGAGGCGGAACCAGAGTCACCGATCTGGTTCCGCCCCAGGCGCCTTATGGACCCTGATGGGTTCCAGACGGCGCTTGGGCCACTTCCTGTACCCCTGACCCGCGCCCCGATGGAGGACCTCGTGGCCGCATGGAATACTGCGACCACGGGAGCCTTGGATCGGGTCGCGCCCTTGCGGCCTCTCTTGCGGCGGCGAGCCACCCTGGCTCCTTGGTTTACCGAGGAGCTGAGGGTGATGAAACGCCACAAGAGATGCCTAGAGAGAAGATGGAGGTCTACCCGTTCTGAATCTGACCGGACACAAGTAAGAGCCCATTTACGGACTTACATTGTGGCGCTGAGAGTGGCCAAACGTCATCATTGTGCCACTCTCATAGCATCCGCAGACAACCGCCCTGCCGCCCTGTTTAGGGTGACCCGCTCCCTCCTTCAACAGAGGGTGCGGGAAGCCCCGTTACAGGGTAGAGCAGAGGAATTTGTGACTTTTCTGCAGGAGAAAATCGCTCAGATACAGAACGAGTTAGCCCCCATTGATGGCCCAGTGGGATGCCACGAGACAGATCTTGTTTGGGAGGAGTTTGACTCCGTTACTTCCGAGGATATGGACAGGTTACATGGGCGACTGCGAGCCACCACATGTTTATTGGACCCGTGTCCCTCCTGGCTTGTATTGGCATCCTGGGAGGTGACACGAGGCTGGCTCCAAGAGGTTGTCAACGCATCCTTAAGTGAGGGTTCCTTGCCTGCTTCCCTAAAAGAGGCTATGGTGAGGCCCCTCCTTAAGAAGCCCTCTTTGGATCCAGCTTTATTAACCAACTATCGTCCAGTCTCCAACCTTCCCTTCTTGGCGAAGGTTGTTGAGAGTGTGGTGGCACAACAGTTTCCCCGTCACCTGGAGGAAGTTGATTATCTAGACCCGCGCCAGTCCGGCTTTCGGCCCGGGCACAGCACCGAGACGGCATTGGTCGCGTTGGTCGATGATCTCTGGAGGGCCAGAGATGGGGGTTGTTCCTCCATCCTGGTCCTATTAGACCTCTCGGCGGCTTTCGATACCATCGACCATGGTATCCTATTGCATCGGCTGGGGGGGTTGGGGGTGGGAGGCACCGTTTTACGGTGGTTCTCCTCCTACCTCTCTGGCCGATCGCAATTTGTGTTGACAGGAGAGCAGAGATCGACCGCGAGACCCCTCACATGTGGGTTGCCTCAGGGGTCGGTCCTCTCGCCTCTCCTGTTCAACACATATATGAAGCCGCTGGGTGAGATCATCCGTGGTTTTGGGGTAAAGTATCACCTCTACGCTGATGATACACAGCTGTATATATCTACCCCAAACCACCCCAACGATGCCGTAGCGGTGATGTGCCAGTGCCTGGAAGCCGTGTGGATCTGGATGGGAAGTAACGGACTCAGGCTCAACCCGACCAAGACCGAGTGGCTGTGGTTTCCGGCTGCCCGGTTCAACCAGCTGACTCCATCGCTGGCCATAGGGGGCGAACATCTTGCCCCTGTGGATGGGGCGCGCAACTTGGGTGTCCTCCTGGATGCCCGGCTGTCCATGGAAGATCAAGTGGCAGCTGTGGCCAGGAGGGCGTTTTACCAGGTTCGCCTGGTTCGTCAGTTGCGCCCCCTATTGTATCGGGACGCCCTTCGCACAGTCACTCATGCTCTCGTGACATCCCGACTGGACTATTGTAACTCTCTCTACATGGGGCTTCCCTTGAGGTGCACCCGGAGACTTCAGATGGTCCAGAACGCAGCCGCGCGGGCAATTCTGGGAACCTCCAGGTTTACCCACATAACACCGCTCTTGCGCGAGCTGCACTGGTTGCCTGTCGTCTTCCGGGTGCGCTTCAAGGTATTAGTCATCATTTTTAAAGCGCTCCATGGCTCGGGACCTAGCTATCTGCGGGATCGGATCCTGCCTCATACATCCTCACGGCCGATTCGCTCCCACAGAGAGGGACTTCTCCGGGTGCCGTCCACTAGACTTTGTCAGCGGGCGATGCCCAGGGGAAGGGCTCTCTCTGTGGCGGGCCCAGCCCTCTGGAACGACCTTCCACCCGACATTAGAACGACCACGGACTTCCGCTCCTTCCGTCTAAAACTAAAAACACATCTTTTCTGCTTGGCCGGCCTAGGGTAGTCTCTCTCTATGGGGTTTTAGTTGTTTTAACTGGGAATTTTAGCATGTTAATGGGGTATTTTAGCACAGGTATATGTTTAATTTGTTTTTAATGTGTTTGTATATTTATTGTTTTAGTTTTCCCTGTGCACCGCTCCGAGTCCCTATGGGGAGAGGAGCGGTCAACAAATTAAAATTATTATTAAATTATTAAAATTATTATTATCTTATACTCAGAACTTTAAAAACATTTTAACATATCCCTGAACTATGTTTAGTTAGAAGAATACTCCAGAATTGGCGTCCTCCCAAAAAATGTTATCCTTCCTTCAGTGCCAAGATTGTGATACAATCAAGAGGCATTTGACACAGATGCTGTCTGTTCAATACACCTAGATGAAAGAATGTCTTGTCTGACTCTAAGTTATTTAGAATATATAAATTAAATACCAAAACTTTAAATCTGCTATATGTGCATTCATTTGTATTCTGAATTTGAATATGTTCTTGCTTTACAGGTTCCTCTATCTAAATTTGGAAAAAGAACGAATTCAAAGAACAACCATCCATCATAGTGAAAGATAGTATATTAACCATGTCACAACTGATCCTGCTTATGACTAAATGAAAATATCTTTATTTATATATGTATAACATACCCACTCCCTCCCGCCTGTGCCAACTCATGAAATATATGTGGAAAAATGAATAAAATGAGATTTTCAGTTGAGACGGTGGGCAAGGGTAATATCAGAAAGACATTGTATTCTGATAACACAGATATTCCTGTTATCAGAAAGGAACAAACAACTTTCAGCAATGTATTTAATATATGCTGGCTCCTTTCCCACAATGAACAATCAAAGTTGCAAAGAGAAAACCTTGGTGGGAACAGAGCTGTTACTTTGACAGAAGGATCTTTTGAACCACATAGGCCACTGAGTCCAATCTTGCCAAGTTCAAGAAGAATGAAAGAAAGAAGCACGGATCCACAGATGACTGTCCAGTTTTTGCTTAAACATGTGCAACGAAATTCATCATTTCTCTGGATCATGGATCATACAATTAAGCTTTTCAAACCTTCACTGGAATCTGCCATCCTGCATTTTTAGACTATGTTACTGTATTGTTGCAGCAAAACTAGGAAATAGAAGCCTGGATATGTTTGTCAACTTGACCAAAAGGATGAAAAATAATAATAACACACTGGACACCATTATTGTGGAAACGAAAAGTCTGGTTCATTGATATTACAATACCAGGTGATGCATGAATTGAAGAGAAACAGCTAGAAAAAAATAACAAAATATTGTGATTTGCAAGTTGAGTGATTATGGAGGAAAAAAATCAATGGTTGTACCAATAGTCGCTCCTGGAGCAATACCCAAAAGGCTGTCTAGATACATAGAAATTTTGAAATATTAGACCTGAATATCCTGACTTTGCAAAAAACAACAACCCCTACTCTACTTTGAATCGTCTATATACTCAGATCAGAGGTGGTATTCAGCATGTTTTGACCAGTTCTAGAGAACCGGAAGAGGAAATTTTGAGTAGTTCAGAGATACCACTTCTGACTGGCCTAGCCCCATCTATTCTCTGCCTTCCAAGTCCCAGCTGATTGGAAGGGAATGGTGATTTTGCAGTAACCTTCCCTGGAGTGGGGTGAGAATACAGTATCCTTCCCCTGACTTGCCCCCCAAGCCATGCCATGCCCACAAAGCCATGCCCACAGAACCGGCAGTAAAATCTTTGGAATCCCACCACTGACTCAAATGCTACCTTAACAACTCTTAGGTCCTTGGTTAGGACTTGAACTGTTAAGTTTTTACCAGTCCCAGACTGTGAATTGAACTGAAGATTAACAAAAGCAGCAGCAGCAGCAACAATAATTTAAAAAAAACGAACACGAAATATATAAAGCGAGTCCAGAAAATCTTGAGATCAAAACTGATTGGAAAAAATACCATAAAGGCAGTTAACTCCAGGGCAGTGTCTGTAATATGATACTCAGCTGGAATAATTGATTGGATTCAGCTAGAACTTGATAACTTGGATCGAAAGACAAGAAAGCTAATGACAGTGAACCATACTCTGCACCTAAAAAGTGATATTGATCAATTGTACTTGCCAAGATCTCAGGGTGTCAGAGAATTCTTACAGGTGAAACAAACTGTGGAAGAAGAAAAACATGGCTTAAATGACTACATTAACAAAGCAGAGAATGTCTTTTTTTCTCAGGTTCCAGAACATATCAGAGTCATAGAATGAAGATCTTAAAGATGTTATTAGTACAATATTAGCAGATTATCTTAAAAGAAACAAAGAACAACTCTGGTGGGATATGGACCTGGTTTATAGAATTTATTCAGCATATGCTAGAATACACAATGTACCAAGAGAGGTTCATGTTAAATTTCTAAGGAGGTCCACAAGGGATGAGATATTGAGGGCTCAACGGGGAGGACCATTAAAGTATCAAGACAAAGAAATAACCATTTTGAAACAAATTCCGAAAAAAATTAGAGAAATAAGAAGGAAATATTCCTTCTTGTCTAAGAAATTATATAAAAAAGGAATTTGGTTCAAATGGCTATTGCCAGAGGGAATGCTGGTCTTCTGGGAGGGAGGGTAGAATTAGAGTTAAATCATTAGGAGAGGCGGAGGCCTTTCTTCAAAAGCACTCTTCACTCCTAGGGGACGAAGATGGGGGAACAGGGGGGGGGGGGCGATGGCCTCGCCCGATGACAGGGAAGAAGAATCAATAGCAAAAAGACTTAGATCTCAAAAATGACTTCATTTGAAATTTTATTGTGATTGTCGATACAATAGATGGCAAAGAAAAATATGATTGAATATATGAACTATACAATGTAAACTATGTACATGTGTATCCTTTTTTCTTTCTAAAAAATTGTACTTTTATGAAGTTTTGGGAGGACCACCATCATCATAGAAGCTACTAAAATGTTATATTTACCCTATATCCCTTTTCCTATGTATATTTTAAAAACCAATAAAATTGTTTTACAAAAAACAACAACAAAGCAAAAGAACCTCTGCTGAAAGATGGGAACAAGAGAAACTTCTTGAAAACAGATTATTGAGAGGAAACAATTGAGCATCGAGGTTTTTAACTGGGAAAAAAAAGCCTATGCACAGTCAATACCCGAAGGACATTGAAAGAAAGGCAGATAAAAAGCTAGCATAGAGCTGGTTGAGATCAGGGGTGTTGAAGAAAGAAACTGAAGGTTTCGTTTTGGCTGCTTAAGAGTAAGCCTTCCAGACCAATTCCAGGAAAATAAAAATTCAATTTGTCAGTAACAACCGTAAATGTTGCTTATGCAACGAGAAAGATGAAACAGTGGCTTATTAGTGGCTATAGCAAAATTTCACAGACTGATTATCTACAATGTCATGATCGAGTTGCCAAAATTATACTTTGCCAGAAGTTTGGGTTTAAATGCAGTAAAAATTACAGGGAACACCATGTTGACAAAGTTCTTGATCAAGTCTTGTTGAACTTTCAGATCCAAACAGGCAGACATCTGGTCTACAACATGCCTGACATCACTACTGTAGAAAAGTGAAAAGTCTGGTTCAGTGATATTACAATACCAGGTGATGCACGAATTGAAGAGAAACAACTAGAACAAATAAAATATTGTGATTTGCACATTGAAGTTGAGTGATTCTGGAGGAAGAAATCAATGATTGTACCAATATGAATAGGGGCCCTTGCAGCAATACCCAAAAGGCTGCCTAGATACATGAAAAATTTGAATTTATTAAATCTGAATATCCTGACTTTGCAAAAAACCACCGTACTTGGAACTGCCTATATACTCAGAAGCTACCTAAACAGATCTTAGGTCCCAGGTTAGGACTTGAACTGTTAATTTTTACCAGTCCCAGACTGTGACTTGAACTGTAGATTAAATCTTAATTAAATAATAACAATAATACTAATATACTCAGACGTTACTTAACAGCTCTTTGGTCCTTGGTTAGGACTTGAACTGGTAAGTTTTTATGACTCCCAGATTGTGAATCAAATTGAAGATTAAAACTGAAATAATAACAACAAAAACAACAAAAACAACAACAACACAATATACTGCTGGAGTTATTAAATGGATACAAGGTGAACTAGCAATTTGGATTAAAAAAAAGTCAACTGATGACTATTCACTATGCATTATACCCCCATACTGATATTGATAGATTATATCTGCCTCACAGAAATGGAGGCAGAGGTGTACTTCAGGTCAAATATACTGCCAAACAAGAAAAGCAAACATTGGTTGATTATTTAAAAGGCAGCCAAGAAGAAGCAATGACGCATGTTAAAAATGGGACTTACTAAATATACAGGAAACAAAAAGTGAGCATCAAAATAACGTTATAAAAACACAAGCAGAATGCTAGCAAGGAAAGTATTGCATAATCAATATCTAAAAAGATCAAGGGAAAGTGGATAAAGATAAACCTACCAATGGATTCCATTGGGAAGATTAAAAAGAAAGAAAAAATCCCAAAGACTTGATTTTGGCTGTGCAAGTGCACACTATTGAATTAATAAAATCAAGGCTATAACTGAACTGTCTTCAAATCCAGATTCTGCAAAAAAAGCAGAGCATATATTTAGTTTATGCAAGAAGATCACAAAATTGATTATTAACAACATAACACAGTCATCAGAATGATTCACTGGAACATCTGTAAAAATTATCAATTGCCAATAATGAAAAAATAGGTGGAACATTGAATGAAAAGTAGTAAGAAATGAACAGATTAAAATATTGTGGGATTGCCGAATACTGACTGATAAAATCTTGGCTCATAATCCTCTATATAAATAAAAATGTAACAATAGTTTGTTCAAAACCGCTAATCTCAGAAATTACTACACCGATCGCTTCCAAATTTTCACACAATGTTCCTTACAAATACTGCACCAATGATATGTATAGATTGTGCAGATGTCACACCTGTGCCAGGTACACGCCTCACAAATGTAAAAGTGCGGCTCCTCTGCGTGTTTCCCTCACTCGCTCACTCGCCCCCTCCTTTTCGTGGCTCCTCCCACCCGACTGCTTCTTCTGCTGTGTCACGTGCACATGGAGTGGTCTGCGCCCCCCCCTTTCCCGCACTTCTACGTCATTGGCGCAATGGTCGCCTCCTACTGTTGCCATGGAAAGAGTGGTGGGTGTAACTTCTCATCACACCAAGAGGCTGTTCCCAAAAAACGCTGTTCCGAAAAGGGGGAGGGGGAGGAAGGCAGAGGTGGAACGGAGCCTCCCATCACGTCATGTGACACCGCCAGGCTTTCAATGTTTACATTTGAAACGTGTGGCCATGGCGCCGCCCCTCTCCCGTGCTCCTCTGTCGTCGCCTCAGCGGCCGCTCCCTCCTCAACAACCTCTCCCTCCGCCTTCCTGCCGTCCCCGTTCCCCCAGCGGCCATTTCACCTCCCCTTGCGCCTTTGGGGCCATGCTGCCTGCCACCACCATCACGATGAGCCATGAGGAGAGGGCTCAGAAGGAGCCACCGCCGCCACCTCTACTCGGCCTACAGCCAAGACTGCCACCGCCATCCTCCTCCTCCTCCCTAAGGCTGCTGGTGGCAGCACCACAGGACACTTGGCCCGCGGAGGGGCAGCTGCTGCCACGCTGGCCATGGAGGAGCTGGTGGTGGAGGTGCGCGGCTCCAACAGGGCCTTCTACAAGGTGATGCTGGTGGGGTGGGCAGGTGGGCTGGCTAGGCCCCAGAGGGCACTGTGAAGGTTCCAGATGGCCCTTCCTTTCTTTTGAGCGGGGGGTGATGGGGGAGGGGAGGGAGGACCTGATAGTCGCTGGGAGGGGGGCCTGGAGGAGGTTGGCTGGGGGTGTCTGGGGAGGGGGATGTAGTTAGGTAGAGGGATAGAGAGAGAGAGAGGTAGGTAGGTAGAGGGAGAGAGGGAGAAATACAGTAGGTAGGTAGGTTGGGGGTTAAACGGTGTTTGTGTGTACGTGTTTGTGTGTGCAGGTGTAGATCTACAAACAAGATTGTTTGGCCATTTAACCAGACTGGGCCACAGCAACGCGTGGCCGGGAACAGCTAGTATACCATTTATAACTGTGGCTGAAAAGAAGGAAGTAGGGAATAATTGATGTTGCAATACCAGAGCGTAGTAGAATATAAGACAAAGAATTAGATCACAAAGTATGAAGATCTGAAAACTGAAACTGGAAGTTTATGACATAAATCAGCCATGGCAGTTCCAATGGTCATCAGCACACTGGGTGACATACTCCAAAACCTGGGCAAAACTTTACAAAGCCTTAGTAAGACCACACTTAGAATATTGCATCCAGTTCTGGTCACCACAATATAAAAAAGATGTTTAGACTCTGAAAGAGTGCAGAGAAGAGCAACAAGAGTGAGTAGTGGGGCTTAAAGGCTAAAACATACAAAGAACAGTTATAGGAATTGGGTATGTCTAGTCTAATGAAAAGAAGGACAAGGGCAGACATGATAGCATTTCTAATATTTGAGGGGCTTCTACAAAGATGAGGGGCATCAAACTATTTTCCAAAGCACCAAAAGGTAACATGAGAAACAATGGATGTTAACTAAGGACAGAAGCAACCTAGAAGTAAGGAGACATTTCCTAATGGTGAGAGCAATTAATGAGAGCAATTGCAGGTGCTCCAACACTGGAGCCTTTCAAAAAGAGACTGGACAACAAGGTATAAGGTCTCCTGCCTGAGCAGGGGGTTGAATTAGAACACCTGCAAGGTGCCTTCCAGCTCAATTGTTCTATGTTCCAAGGCTGGTCCCACTCAATGCTGATAGCAACTATGTGGCTTAGTAACAGATATTTTGGTCCCAGTTGAGGTCATCACTTAAGTACTATCTGTGTTGTCCCTATATTCTGCTGCACTAAACAATGACATGTCTTTATGTCTTAAATGAAGATGTACTGAATTGCAGTTCCTATTCCATTCTTTTTCTCATTTTGTTTTATTGCTTTGCTTTCACTGTTGTGTTGATCTTTCTAGTGGTTCTACACAACCCAGAGTCTCATGACTGGAGCAATCTACAAATATTATAAATAAATCCATAGATAAATAGATCAAGCAAAGCAACCTTCTAAATAGTTATATTTTCCTTTCCATTCAGGCTTTCCTGATAGATTAGTATTCTGGGAACTGCAATGTGCAACGTGTTCTGGAAATGAGATATCACTGCTTCTTCAAGTTGGACCAGTCTAAGCAGGATTGAAGAAAGCATGTAGAGGATAAAGAGGCAGAAGAGGCTTACAAGATTTACAAGTTTGGAACAGAGAAGTTTAGACACTAAGGCAGGTCAGTGCTGAGTGAGTGAATTTTCTCTTTCAAGTAGAGTTGAGAAAGATAATATTTCAAAAAGCTGAAGACTCAAATTGAAAATAATAAGGCTAAAAAACTGAAGGTATTAAAAATAGAGCATGTTCAACGAAGTTGCAACATGTTTATACTCATATTTCAGAAATACAAAAAGCATGTTTGATTAACTAAAATCTTTGCATGTGCCAAATTACAAACTATGCATTTCCAATTAAGTTATGCTATGTTAACATTATGCAATATTACAATAGTACCCAAGCAGTATTAAGAGTTCTCCAAAGTATTGTGTTCCTTCCTCTCTCAGGGGCATGTGTGTTTATTGTGTTCCATGAAAATCACACTGACACAGCTCTTATTGCCTATAGTGTACTGTAGTGTATATACCAACTGCTAGTAATGAATAAGCATCCAATTCTAAGGATACAGTTGTCTGGGAAGTTGCAAATGAAAACTCTAAACATTATATGTAATATATATTTATAATACACTTCACCATGTTTTTGATACCAATTCTGAAGCTTATGACTATTATTATGAGATACAAATACATAATTATATTTTAGACAGATAAATTACACATTAACATACCATTTTTTTAATGGGAGGGAGGAATACCTTCATGTCAGTTTTTTGTTTCCTTGTGACTGCCTGGACAAGCCCAATAACATCTACCTATCCCATGTCCTTGGGACAAACTCAACCAGTGATAAAAATGCCAAAGTCATTCCAAGCATCTGGCTGATTATGCAAAAAATCAGAATAATAACTGGACAAAAATGATAAATCCAGTTTAAACACTTGGTTGACTGTGCAATCAAGCATAATTTATTAAACTTCTTTCCTGCCTGACTCTCAGGGATTCTGAAGAATGGATAACTCTTAGAATGTTCCAGTATCTCAACTGATTATATTCTAGTTGCACTTTTATATGTGAGGATTTGAATTTAATATTCACCTTTTCTAAGCATTTATAAAATGCCACAATGAATCTTTTCTGATGTCTTCCCTTTTATATACCTACATTTGTCTCCTGACTGTTTAAAATAGAACACAATAAAAAGTCAAGCTTTAACCATCTACAAACTTTTCTGAAACAACTGTGGACAAGGAAGAATTCTTACTAATTTATACTTTCTCTAACACAAGGTAAGCAGCTTTACTTGGCTTGGCTTAGCTCTATTTTCCTCAGTACACATTTTATTTCTATGATAAGTTCATAAACTATTGTTTCCAAGACAATATAATAATATATGCATACATTTTCCTAGAAAATATGCATATCTTGCCTCTCTTCTCAAAAAATAGTCATGCTGTTAATTCATGAATCATGCACCACTCTTGTATGAAATAAGTATCTTCATTTTAATAAGAAGAAAAGGGCTGTTAGTGGCTTAAATGCTAGTATCACATTTACAAGTACTTTATTTTTTACTATCTTTTGAGAATTACGATCCTCAAGTCACAGAAATGGCTTCCAAAATCCTAAAGACTGGCATTACATCCAAAATGAGGCAAGGAGCAGAGCAGATTGTCTGCATAGGGAAAATCCTGCAATGGCCAAGATCACTCTACTGAGACCTTGCTGAACTGAGCACCTAGAAGTAGAACTGAAATACATGAACATTTTTCATCCTTCAACATAAAGGAAACCCTTCAATATTAACTATAATCTTGCCAGATTAGTTCAAGTGCGCTTGCTTTAATTTATACCCTGAGATTAATTATATTTCCCAATGGGACAACAGTTATTACTTACTAAAACTTTAAAAGGCACTTTAGATTGTTATATGTGCCGGCATACACATTTATTTGCTATAAAAAGGTATAAACTGCTTCGCCACGTGACTCTAGGCACTCCACAAGCATTCAAATAACTCTTAACTTAATCAATTTGAAACATCTTCATGGCTACATGGTAAGCCAATTATATGTGGCTTACTGCAACAATAAGACAATAAGAAATATAAAGTATAAAACAACCATAAAAGGTAAAGGTTCCCCTCGCATATATGTGCTAGTCGATCCCGACTCTACGGGGTGCTGCTCATCTCCATTTCAAAGCTGAAGAGCCAGTGCTGTCCGAAGACGTCTCCATGGTCATGTGGCTGGCATGGCTAGACGCCAAATGCGCATGGCACGCTGTTACCTTCCCACCAAAGATGGTTCCTATTTTTCTACTTGCATTTTACATGCTTTCGAACTGCTAGATTGGCAAAAGCTGGGACAAGTAACAGGAGCTCACTCTGTTAGGTGGCGCTAGGGATTCAAACTGCAAACTGCCGACCTTTCTGATCGATAAGCTAGTCTCTTAGCCACTGAGCCACTGTGTCCCTATAAAACAACTATAATCTTCTGCTAATCTTCATGTATTATATTACCTTCTTTGCAGATAATTTAAAATGCCATAAATTATGGCAGTTCTGCCTTAGCTAGCTGGCTTAAAGGGTCAGATTCTGTTTGACAAGTATTTGGGAGGTATTTCATCTGGTGACACACCGCTGAAAGACAGCTGGATCAGAAGTAACAATTATGGAGAGCTTGTAAGTGAATATCTAGTGTTGCTGATATGAAGAAATCTTTTTTTCTCCTAACTCCCCACCCACATTGTCAACATATTGGGCTCAGATTAATCTGAAAAACTTGTGACAGAAAGAAAGCAAACAATTGTAACAGGTTTGGGAAACCAGGAGTGCCTGTTTGGTTTTTACTTAACATTTCTCATCACAATCTCATCACAATGTTCAGTCGCAATGGTTGCTGAAATTCAATACCTGCCCAAAGTCATCATCATAGTTTTATACAGGGGAAATAGGAAAAAATATATGAAAGGATCTGTTTTCCTTTCAGGATCGCAAAAAATGAGGATGTGACAAAAAGAATCACAAGCTTATTCTAGTCACTTTCAAAATTTGTCACCTGCACTGCTTATAATTTAACTGCATTGTCCAGGATGTGCATTTAATTACAATTTAGAGAGTAATTTACCTCTGGGAATGCTTCATGCACAAGTATTCTAAAAATGTATGCTCATAGCTTGAAGAGCATTTCTAACAGGGTAGCAATTTCATCTAAATTAGGAAAATTAGAAATCCCATTGCTCACAGTAAAAATATTCTTGTATACCTGGCTACTCTATAATAACTCATGGAGTTTCTACAGTCACTGAAAAAATGACTGTTTTTATCTTTTTTCCCTCATTATACACAATTTTATTTTATTTTTATATTTTATAACATGTAATTGACTGCCACTTAGTCTATTATTTAAGTAAGCGTCCATGCAAAGAGAAGTACTATTCATTTCATTCATTAATGATCACCTATAGCCAAAATAAGGCTATAAAGTATGCTAAAACAAGCTGAAAATGAATCTAGGAATTAAATACTACTAGAGAAATTTAAAGTTTGAATTAAATATACTTAACACAAAGTCCAAAATTGAAAAATCATTAACTAATTAACAGTTCTTCCCTTTTTATCTTATACATAAAAAGTCTCTGGGGTTAATGTGAGCAATGAGATAGCCAAGTTGGCTCACACATTATGTTGTTTAGAATGTTGTTTAAAAAAAGAAAAGCAATGGTTATGCTTACACAGCAAGAATGTCTATTATAATTTTTAATAATAATCAGCAACTGATGAAGTGGGGAGGGGGAAGTATCTAACTTCACTTGTATAATAAATATTACTAGAACATGAATCTTGACTGGATCTTTGGAAGCAAGCTGGCACAAATTTGATTTAAAAATGCAATGTAATGTGCACCTGCTTCCACAGTGTGGAAATTTGAGGGTGGGGGAAAGAGATAATTGGTTACTTATTTGTAAATAATAGCTTAATGTGCTGATATCCAAGCTACCAAAAAAGAAAGGTCCGGGCATATGCAGAGGAAAAATCAAAATGTTATCTACAGACTGAAAAGCCTTCAATGTTAACACTACAGCAAACAAGTGAGACATTCCAGACCAAAAATAAGAGGTATAGCGAGAGAGATATAGAATGATTTTATCAGTGAGCTAGGAAGAAACAAAATAGATAACACATGATGTAATCTTATTGAAAAGTAAATGAAATCTCACTCTCATGTGCAGAGGAAATACCAAACTATGATGCATCTCTAAATACTGTAGGGAATACTGTAAACTGTTACCGTATGTGCCGGCGTATAAGACGACTTTTTGGCCCCGAAAAACATGCCTCCAAGTGGGGGGGTCGTCTTATACGCCGGGTCATCCGCGAGGTCCCCAGATGCCGTCCAGAGCCGCGCGGAGCCGCCGCGCGGAGACTGGTCGCTTTTCCACGCATGCCTATCTTTTGCACGTTAACCAGTCGGGGCATCTGAGGTCCATACTCAACTGGAGGGCGCCGCGTTGGGGAAGCGCCCCCTCCCTTCTTTCCCTCGCCTCCTTCCGAGCCAAGGATATCTATTCTCCATGGTGCCACCGTTCCCTTCTCCGCATGGCCCGAGCGCCTGTTTCTTACTGCGATGATCTCAGCAGCTGCCAGCGCGCCGCCGTCTCGCCCGCTCACGGCTCTTGCCCGCGGCTCTTCTTGCCCGCTGCCCGCCTGGACGTGGCCAGTCAAAAGCCGGGAGGAAGGCGAGCCCCTTCCACGGCATGGAAAAGCGGCAACTCTCCGCTTTCGCGCGCCGCCCGTTTCGCCCACTCACGGCTCTTCTTGCCCGCTGCCCGTCCAGACGTGGCCAGTCAAAAGCCGGGAGGGAGGCGAGCTCCTTCCATGGCATGGAAAAGCGGCAACTCTCCGCTTTTGCGCGCCACCCGTTTCGCCCACTCACGGCTCTTCTTGCCCGCTGCCCGTCCAGACGTGGCCAGTCAAAAGCCGGGAGGGAGGCGAGCTCCTTCCATGGCATGGAAAAGCGGCAACTCTCCGCTTTCGCGCGCCACCCGTTTCGCCCGCTCACGGCTCTTCTTGCCCGTCTGGACGCGGCCAGTCAAAAGCCGGGAGGGAGGCGAGCCCCTTCCACGGCATGGAAAAGCGGCAACTCTCCGCGGGCGAAACGGCTGGCGCGCGAAAGCGGAGAGTTGCCGCTTTTCCATGCCGTGGAAGGGGCTCGCCTTCCTCCCGGCTTTTGACTGGCCGCGTCCAGGCGGGCAGCGGGCAAGAAGAGCCGCAGGCAAGAGCCGTGAGCGGGCGAAACGGGCGGCGCGCTGGCAGCTGCTGAGATCATCGCATAAGGAACAGGCACTCGGGCCATGCGGAGAAGGGAACGGCGGCACCATGGAGAATAGATATCCTTGGCTCGGAAGGAGGCGAGGGAAAGAAGGGAGGGGGAAGCCCCGGGGCTGGGGGGGCGCTTCCCCAACGCGGCGCCCTCCAGTTGAGTATGGACCTCAGATGCCCCGACTGGTTGACGTGCAAAAGATAGGCATGCATGGAAAAGCGGCAAGTCTCCGCGCGGCTGTGGAGGGTTTCCTCTTTCCCCCTCTGTGTGTCTGTTAGACTCTGATTCCCTCCCCCCCCCGTCTTTCTACAGACACACAGAGGGAGAAGAGAGAGGGGAAAGGAGGAAACCCTCCACAGCCGCGCAGAGACTCCGGTGCCGGCAGCGGGCGGGCGGGATAACCTTCCCAGTCGACATGCTGGCCCCTCCTCCTCGCCTGCACTAGCCGCAGCTTGGGTCTTCTGTCCGCTCGCTGCGGGATAACCTCCGCAACTGACATGCTGCTTCCCCGGGTGGAGGGAGGGAGAGAGGCAGACTTAGAGAGACAGAAAGAGAGAGAGGGGGAAACAGACACACACCCAGACACACACACACACACACACACACACACACAGAGTGACAGATGGGTGGGGGGGGAGGAGAGAGAGAGAGAGAAACAGAGAAGGAGAAAGAAAGAAAAATAGGAAAAAAGATGAATGGAGGGTGGGAGGGAGGGAGTGAAAGAAAGAAGGGGGAGGGAGGAGGAAGGGAGCAGTGAAAGAAGGAAGGAAGGAAAGAAAGAAAGAAAAAGAAAGAGGGATGGAGGGTAAGAGGGAAGGAAGGAAAGAAGGGAGGGAGGGAGGCAATGGAAGGAAGGAAAGGAAAGGAAAGGAAAGGAATGGAGAGGAATGGAAAGGATGCCTCCTTCCGACGGCCACCTCAGCGCCCTGCACCTTCCGGGGCTTCCTGGAGGGGCCAGCATCTCGACTGGGGAGGTTATCCCGCAGCGGGCGGGCGAAGGACCCAAGCTGCGTGCCGCCAAAGCCATCCGGGCGCCGCACGCCCAGCCCCGGACGGCTTCGGCAGCACGCAGCTTGGGTCCTTCGCCCGCCCGCCCGCTGCGGGATAACCTTCCCAGTCGACATGCTGGCCCCTCCTCCTCGCCTGCACTAGCCGCAGCTTGGGTCTTCTGTCCGCTCGCTGCGGGATAACCTCCGCAACTGACATGCTGCTTCCCCGGGTGGAGGGAGGGAGAGAGGCAGACTTAGAGAGACAGAAAGAGAGAGAGGGGGAAACAGACACACACCCAGACACACACACACACACACACAGAGTGACAGATGGGTGTGGGGGGGAGGAGAGAGAGAGAGAGAAACAGAGAAGGAGAAAGAAAGAAAAAGAGAGAGGGATGGAGGGTAAGAGGGAAGGAAGGAAAGAAGGGAGGGAGGGGGAAGGAGGCAATGGAAGGAAGGAAAGGAAAGGAATGGAGAGGAATGGAGAGGAATGGAAAGGAAAGGAATCCAGAAGTGGAGGGCCTGGTTGCCAAGGGGAACGGGGAAGCATCCCTCCTCCCCCCCCCCCCGCCCGGCACCAGCAGCGTGGGAGCTGGACAGTAAGCAGGCAAGCGATCTTGTCGCTGTCGTGCCCAAGCAGGTGCCTCTGCTGCTGCTGCTCCCCTCTCCGCCTCACCCCTTGCCAAACCCTGGTAATATGGTGGAAGAGGGGGGGAGGGAAAGGAGGAAGGGTGGGTGAGTTGCTTTCCCGGGAAGCTGGTGGCAGGGGCTTTTCCTATGTGGCCTTGGATCGCTCTTTTCCACCCCCCCCCTCCTCACCGTTTCTCTGCCTGCTCTGCACCTTTTCCCCAAGAAATCGGTAGAATCAGGGTGATGTAGCCTGTGGAGAGATTAATTTGCCGGGAGTTTGAAGTATTGGGTGATGAGGGACGGATTGAAACAAATTTCAGTCATTGTATTGTTGATATTTGTCCAGCAGTCAAACGTTTTATTTGGTGTGTGGAAGGTGTGCAGAAGAGGGGGTAGTCTTATATGGGGAGTATATAACAAACTCTATATTTTGAGTGGAAATGATGGGGGGTCGTCTTATACGCCCAGTCGTCTTATACGCCGGCAAATACGGTATTTCTGGATAAAGTCTTAAAAGAGGATTTTCATTTGGCCCTTACAGAAGACTTTTAAGAAATCGACTGCTCCATCTTGTCTTTCTACAGGTTCAAAGTCAGGTTCATAAATATTCCTGGCAGGTGAGACAGAGCAGGTGAGACAGAACAGCTGAGACTGAACACAGCTGAAACAGGTACAGTGCAATTATAATGCAGATGAGCAATCTTTGGTGATCTTCAGGGAATGAGTGAGAAACTGATCAGAAAGCTGTAGAAGAGGAGGTTCATTAAAAAAAAGGGGGGGGAATTCTCTCTCCCACCTTTGTTGCAAAAAACTAAGCATAATCTGCTATCCCTTCATGCAAGATCACCTTGAAAATGTCCCAATGGATTTTGATAAGAGCCATTACTGTTTGATATATTTGCTGGGTGGTTGTTCTGATATGGCTGAGCTGATCAGCAAGGATAGTGTCATTTTGGAGTATATGGATTGCCAGGATGAAGACAGAATGAAAAATATTCTAATAATGAAAATATTCTAATGACATTCTAATGATTCCATCTTTCATATTAAGAATAATAGAGATGAAGTCTTTATGCTATCATTTTTATTTATATAACAAAAGGGGAGTTCAACTTGCTGACCAAGGACTGAAGGCAAGTTCAGGGCGACTGAGTTTTTTAAAACTGAGCCTCCAAGGGAGCAGGAGGCGTGGCTACACGAACTTTGAACTCAGTCCTTGGGCAGCAAACTGAAGTTAACCCATGCTTGGACACTCCAAGCAGCACCTAGGAGAATTCTCCAGTACTACCTGGACAGTTTAATAATGGAGACAGATCTAGAAGACTTGGCGTGTTTTCCAGATTGCCAAAGGCTCCAGTTAGATGATCTGGCACAATGCTTGGTACCTGGACCAATCAGCTTCAATGCAGAAAGTTCAGGGATGAACTCCCCCTCTGGACATGGATGTATTAAGATATATGTCAGGATGAAAAGTGCTGTGTTTTCAGGGATTAGGATTTTAAGTATATTTAAGGCAACATTTCTGGCTTCATTGCAAAACATTATATTCAATTATTTTCTAGTAACTAGGGTCATAAGCGATAGAGACAGCACATACATTGGCATCATATCTTCTAATATTTAGCAGTTCATGACCAAGCCCTTTAAAGTAGCTAATGTTATCTGTTGCTACATGGATTATGCAATTCAACAAAAATTCACTGATTAATCTGGATTTGTTTTAGAGCTAGGTAGCCAAGAATATTTATTTTACACTTACACACACACACAATTTATTTATTTAGCGTATGGCAATTGTGTGAAGCTAGCTCACCTCCTTGAGATACACCCTGGCAATGTGAACTAAACGAACTAACAACTGCTGGCAGCCAGACTACTGTGTAGACTTTCCTGTCTCAAAATACATGGCAGCAAAAACAGTAGGCAATAGATTTGGTTCCTAATTATTAGGGACATTATATTTCCTATTACTGATATTAAGAAAAGAATAAAACTAAATACTGATATGTGGCAAAATACCTAGAAAGCAGAGGTTAGGAAAATTTTAGGAAATAAGTCTCTCTGATTTTTAGATCCCTATCCAGTGTTCTCCCTTCAATTTAGTCAAGTTGTGAGAATATCAGTGATGGGAAGCAAAAGTGACAACTAGATTTATTACAGAAAGCTATTGTTCTGGTTTAGATAGAAATTCATTTAAGGCCTTTCCTGCATGACTGATATGTAGGTAATCCATCATGCCATAAAAGCAACTATATTTTTCTTCTTGGACACAACACAAATACATAATTCAAAACTGATGCTACAGCATCTTGGATGCTTCGTCAGCAGCACATGTTCAACAACTAATTTATTTCTTAAACATTGTAGTCCTGGGGTAATAACACTGTAATTCCAACAAACCTCATCAAAATAAAATTGTGGCTTAAAGCAATGCCATGTCTTTCTTTTGGTTATAACATTCCTTTTTAAGAGTAATTTAACATGTGTTGATCTAAGTAGTAAATTAAATATAGGATTATTAATTTACCTGAAAATTTGGAAGAAGCAATTCCCAATCATATCACTATTACTACGAAAACATGTAAAACCTGGGGTAATTACTCTTTCAGTATTTCTTTTCCAGCTGTCTATCTCATCTCTGTGTAAGCAAGATGTTACAATATTCAAAGCAATTAAGGGAACCTACTGGGCCACATTGTGAGAATCAAACCGAGTCGGATGTGATCTTGCCGTTACCCAGATGGCAAGCTTTAAACACTTTCAGATCTTTGCATGGTATCCTGAAGATTATTGTGTAGCAGCTATGAAGAGATATGATTAAAAATGTATCTTATGAGGGATCCTTGATGCTCTTTATGCTTGGTTCTTTTCTTGCAGATGTTTCGTTGCCCAAACTAGGTAGCATCATGAGTGCTGATAATATTACCTAGTTTAGGTAATGAAACATCTGCAAGAAAACAACCAAGCTCAGGAAGCAGCAAGGACTCCTCATTTCAATCCGGAGCTACAAATATTCTCCTTTAAAAATATATTTATTTTATTAGACACCTTGGAAAATGGAAAACAATGAGGAGTAAAGTTTCAATTAAGATTAGTCAGGAAGTCGAAGGGGAAAGTCGTGATTAGTCATGTGACGCCGCTGTGACAATGCGAGTTTGACAGCCCTGCTGTATAACAACCTCACTAAAATATAGACACTTTTATTTTCAATGGAAAATAAAATCTGAAAATCTTCCAGATTATGTTCTCGGGGTTCTTTGTCTTTTTGTTTTGTGACTTCAAAGTCAGCATTGATTCCTCGCAACTGTCTGGATAATTCTGTAGTTTTCCTGGCAAGAGTTTTGAGACATGGTTTGCCATTGTGTCCTTCCTAGGGCTGACAGAGAGTAACTGGTCCAAGGTCACACAGTTGGCTTTGTGCTTAAGATAAAAAGTCAGTCTCCCAGTTTCTAGCCTGATGCCACAATCACTACATCAAATTGTCTCTCTCTCGGAGTTTTAGCAAGAGTGAATTGGCCCACTGATTTCTTATTCCTCAGAATGACACTGTTTTATTATGCACAATGAAAAAGTCCACTTTTTAAATGTTGGTATAATATGAAGGGCAGCATAGAAAGTGCTAAATAAATATAAAGACATTTGTCATGAATCAAGTAAGAACTAACTAAGAATTGTGCAAAGGTGGAGTTGGAGGCTGAACCACTTTTGTAGTTTGCAAATGTGTTGGAAAAATGCAGACTGTTGAATTGTAAAGAATCCTGAGCTAGCTGGATTTTGAGACTGTTGCTGATCCTGCTGCTATGATTAGCATCCCAGTTAACCCCAGATCAGTTTGTTAATATGTGAATATGCAGATTACTCATATAGCTCCAGTGAACTTTCCTCGAGGAAAAATAATTTTGCAAGATTGCTTTGATTGCAATTGTTTCTATTGTACTTAGAAACAATAACAATGCATCATTGTAATGTATATTGATGTGTATTTAAAGATAATTGTGCTATTTTTCCCCTCTCTAGGTCTAATGGCATAGGTGCCTGCATGAGGGGAAGAGCTAATAAATATATAAGATCTTGTTTTCCTTTTTCACATTCTACATCAACATGCAGTCACTTCTTTTCAGCTTTTAGAAATTAACACCCTTTACAGAAAGGATGCAGAAGAGATATGACTGTTTCAAGTTTTAATTTGGCTATAAATGAAGGAAAGTATTTTTATATAGCTGCCTGCTGCTTCAGGACAAATGATGAGCTTAGTGTTTTCCTACATATTGTTTGAGTCTGTTTGACATCCTCCTGAATTCACAGTGTTTACTTCTTTAAAGATGTAGCCCAAGTCTTAACTTTAATCACATTAAAAAAAATAAATGTGTATAGTATACTCTAAATCATACCGTAATTCTCTTAACATCTTGCTAATTAATGCTGGGATTTAATGGTGCAAAATCCTACAAATAATATAATTATGCCTGCATCATCTTAGAATGATCAAAATGAAAATAAGAAATTGTTTCTCTGCCCATCAAAACTTACATTCTCCCACAGAGAATCTTCATTAAAAAAAAAAATTCAGAAGTCCATTGTGATAGTCTGGAAAATGACACAAGAGACAAAAAAAATGATTTAATGTTACATCTAAAGTAGTTAGACTGAAACTTTGATCCAGATACATCTCTCTGTAAATGGCTCAACCAGTAGATCAGAGACTAAGAAACACAGCTGTGTGTTTGGCACATGGGAACTTAATCCAGAGTGGAAGCTTATATTTCTTTGCTGGCAAGTTGAAGATCTCCTGATTAAAGCAATGGAGTAAAACTGAATTCATTTAGTGTGTGCCAGAGGCAAATATTTCCATATTCTTTTTGTTGATTTTTATTTTACTGCCTGGACTAGTTCTTGGCAAGATTGCAGAAGTGGCTTCCTCTGCCTTCTTTCCACCTACTGTAGCTGGCTTTGTAACAAAAGGAGGGACTAAAACAGCCGGTTCCTAATCCAATGCTTTAACATCCACACTAAACTGGCTCTCTATAGGTTTGTTAGTGATCTTATAAATGGTGACACCAGACTTATTTTTCTGCAACACACAGTGATCTGTTTGGAAGTAGTTTTATAAAAATATACTCAGGATTTTCCTTCCTTCTCTTCCCCTTCCTTCTTTCCTTCTCCCAAGTTTTCATTTGAGAGGTCATGATGTAATAGGAAGCTTCCCTCCTGAAATATATTAACAAAAATCCATGAGCGTATGATTGGTCCATCAATCATACTCTCATGGATGTGTGAAACCCTAGTTGTTCGAGGGCTTAAAAATGGATGTTGAAGTTCAAGGTATTAAATGTTACACTACAAAATTCAGCCTGCTTTACTAGGCAATAATATCTGGAGTAATAATGGCAGTAAAAATCTGCATGATGCTGAAGTCTCAGAAAAGACGTGCTTCCTCCTTTAAATTGTCAGCACTTTTAACTTTGAACATGTAAAGCCAAATTTGTTGTGAGGACCAGAGATAAAATTGCACACACAGTTTTTAATTTATGGATGCAAATGAAGGAGGTCTTTGGCTACAAGTCTAGGCCTCTCTATACTGAGCATCTAAATTTAGTAGATGATAACATGCATGCAGGTGCTTTGATAGCTTGGCTAAGATCCAGAACAAGAATATATCACAAAACATCCAGCTGTGTTTACAATAGGTCACATGCAGGTGTATTTACTTCTACCCCTGGGTTCTTCAGGAGTGTCCCTATAATGTTTAATTTATGGCTCAATGTATTGTGCCAAGTCAAAAAATGGGTTAAATTCAGCAATATTGTGCTGTGTGGGTGTATAGATTATTGAAATACTCTTGGATTCCCAAATAAAACATGTTGAAATCCTAACTGCTTGTGATCAAAATTAAATTTTCTGTTCTTGATTTTGTTTTGGAATTGCAAAAATGAAAGGAGAATATAGGATAAAGTATAGCAAGAGCCTTCATGGATCACAAGATATGTAATGATGCTCTGATTTTTGATCAATTATAAGCTTGAATTAGTTCTTCCTCCATACAAGGACAGAATCTATATGCAATTTCATCTAGAAGTTCATTTTTTAACATGCTGCACATAACATCTGTTGTTGTGGAGATCCCATCTATGCTAAATACCATTTCAAACATAAAATAGCTTGAATTTAAATCAAAACTGACATATTTTGTATACTTTTAATTCAACATGTTGCAGAAATCCAGGCATATTTGATGATTTAGTCACTAGTATTTTCTGGGGGCAAATGGAACATACATTTTTCTAAATAATGTTACTTTATCTCTCAATAGTGTTAATTACAGTGGCCAAGAATTAAAGATGCTGGATATTGAAATTATACAAATTCTGTGGGGTGACAGGTTCCTGGTTCCTTATGTGGGGAATAATAGACCAAGCAGAAGAAGAAAGAAAAGCAGAATTTCAAGACAAATCGCATCTATTCATTTCTGAACAAGACACTATGTTTATTTAGTAGATAAGGTTGTTTGGAATGAACATACTGAAATATTTTTCTTACTCAAAACATGTGTCAAAAATAGCAATAGGCTTTATACAGTAATACTTGCTAATGGGGTATTTGGTATATCTAGGGATGTTTGAAATGGTTACTGAGGAATATGCAGGGCATTTTGTACACATCCTGACAATGAGTAAAGGGGGAATTGAAGTATCATGAGATTCTGTGTTTCATGCAGTGTTAGAGCTAATTACATTCTAAAAAAATTAGAGGTAGTATTTAATTTAGACTATAGCTTCTAGGAGGTATCTTAGCAGTTAAGTGGAATCAAATCATGCCTGGTTGAAGAGCAGTTGCAATAGTGACTCGGCAGATTAATGTAACCTGTTAAATTGACAAAGGTTTCTGACCTATTCAATCAATGCATGCAATCAGTATAGTACTCCATCATTTTGCTGAAGTATAAGATGCATCAGCCATGTAATAAAACATCCTTTCCCAGAATGTGTACTATTTGTTCCCATCATATTTTCATACAGCAATGTTGCTGTTTTCTTGAAATTGAGCACTAATACTATTTATATATTGGGCATTTTAGCTATCATTTAAGAAATTAGATATAGATGTAGATATAGATGCATGCTACTATGAGAATTCTTTGTTTTGCAAGGTAGGCATAGTGTTTCAAAAGAAAACATATACAGTAGAAGTTTCTTCCAACATTTTTCTCTGTAGGAGAAACAGGGAGGGATGCACTGACAAGTTTCATGTCTTTCAGGTTATTAATTCCCTTTACATATCCTATTTATGGGTGTGCTTTGTCCAACTTTGAACTCTCATGACTATGCTGAATTATTCCTCCAACTTTAAATGTGGGTCCTCCAACAAATAGAGAAATGCAAATTAAAGGGAAAAGAAGCTGTCTGCATTTACTTTCACTTGCACAATTTTTCATTACCCAAGAAAGTAAGTTATCTATTGATCTATGGAACAGGATTTTGTTCTAGTTACTCCATCACAGAAAAGATTTCATACAGCTAGAAAACAAAAAGAAAGGCCAACAAAATAAATCTTTCTGAGGGGGAAAAAGACTGCAGATTTTTCACTCAGAGAAAGTTGGCTACACGTGTTTCAATATTTTACTGCACTTTAGGAATGTGAAAGCTGACATACAGCTCATGCAAATATCACTATTATCTGGATTATTCTCTAAAACCTAGAATGAAAAAAAAATGGAGGCTAGGTTTGCTTGCAGTTTGACAGGGGTGTCAAACTGTCAGCCACTGGCCAGGTGCAACACACAAAGGCCATGCCCACCCCAGCTCCGTGAACAGAAAAAATGTGGCAATACATCACCACGATGTATTGCCATGATGTAGAAAAGATGTGGAGACTCTAGAAAGAGTGCAGAGAAAAGCAACAAAGATGATTAGGGGGCTGTAGACTGAAACATATGAAGAACGGTTGCAGGAACTGGGTATGTCTTTTGTTTAATCAAAAGAAGGACCAGGGGAGACATGATAGCAGTGTTCCAATATCTCAGAGGGTGCCACAAAGAAGAGGGAGTCAAACTATTCTCCAAAGCACCTGAGGGCAGAACAAGAAGCAATGGGTGGAAACTAATCAAGGAGAGAACCAACTTAGAACTGAGGAGAAATTTCCTGACAGTTAGAACAATTCATCAGTGGAACTGAAATTGCCTCCAGAAGTTGTGAATGCCCCAACACTGCAAGTCTTCAAGAAGATGTTGGATAGCCATTTGTCTGAAATGGTATAGGGTTTCCTGCCTAGGCAGGGAGTTGGACTAGATAACCTCCAAGGTCCCTACCAACTCTGCTATTGTATTATTGTATTATCACAAGGCAGCAATGTGACGCAGTGAGTTTGACACCAGCCCTATCCAAATAACCTTACCTTTTCTTCAGAACCTGTGAGTAAGGCTGGGAAAAGAACTCTTGAGATGATCCCTGTGAAAATAGTCTATGGTTTAGCACAATTGTAAACTGGGCTAAGGGGGACGCAGTGGCTAAGACGCTGAGCTTGTCAATCAGAAAGTTCGGCATTTTCCCTGTAACACAGTGAGCTCCCATTACGTGGCCCAGCTTCCTCCAACCTAGCAGTTCCAAAGCATGTAAAAAATGCAAGTAGAAACATAGGATCACCTTGGTGGGAAGGTAACATTGCTCCGTGCACCTTGACCACGAAATCGTCATCAGACAGCGCTGGCTCTTCGGCTTAGAAACGGAGACAAGCACCGCCCCTAGAGTCAGGAGCGACTAGCCTGTAGGTTCGAGGGAAACTTTTACCTTTAAACTGAGCTATACCTGCAAAGGTTTATACAGAATAGGAATCCAGCAGCAGTAAATCAGAAAGTGGTTCCCTCTCCCCCCCCCTCTGATTTTTTTTAAAAGTTGTTTTCTTAATAGTGGTGTTTTATCAGCCACTTGGCAGGAAACTTGTTTTCCTTGAAAAAATGCTTCATGAAGTCTTGATTGGAGCCAACTATTCTTACTAGACTGCCAGGTGATAATATTTTTATTGATTGATTTAATAAGATATAGCCTGACAAATTTATTGAGATATTGTAAACCTTGCCATCCCCTCCCACTTGCAACACTGATGGTCTTTTATGTTTTTTTTTAATAGCTATTTTGTATAGTTAATTAACAGCTCAATTGAGAGTCTGCTTAAGAGTGTTGTATATACCTGTGAAACAAATGAGTGATCCTTGAAAGACTTTTCAAGGCTTCCTCAGACAGGAAACTGCCTTACAGGTATTGGTCTGGCTGGTTCAATACTAACGATCCTTGCCAGGTTTCTTAGGACGACAATGCTTGAAATTAAAACCCAACAGATTTAAAGCATACCAGATTAGACAAAACTATCATACTCAGAATGGCAGCAGCTCTTTCAGTATTTTATCTAAGGAATTTTTTCTCACATTTGCCTGGACTTCATAAGGCTTGAACTATGAACCATTTGCATAAAAGGCATATGCCTTGGCACTGTGCTTTGCCACTTGCCCTGTGTCAGCACCAAATGCAAACATATGGCAATCCTACCATTCTCTAAGATGAAAGTAAATAGAATTATGCAGAGTCATGGCATCATTTAAAGACTTTATACGTTTGTGTGCGTGTGCGTGTGTGTGAATATGTACACACAGACACAGAGAAAGAGATACATAGACACATAAGGGGTTATTGGGACAGCATTCTGATTTTGTTGAAAAGATCCAAGCAGTCTTCTCCAACTAACACTTTCCAGGTATATGAAAAGAATTAGGATCATCACTGAAAAGTATCATTTAAGAAAAGCTTAATCTTTGCTCAGTACACAAAGAATTTTTGCCTGAATATATTCAACAAGACAGAACCCAACTCATCACAAGTTTTTTTGTTCAACATTTGGTGAAACCTGCATTCCTGTGACTTAAGTTCATGATTCCATATGCAACACTGTGGGTCAATAGAGAACAGGCAATGGACTATCGTCCAATGGACTTCAGATATTTGAAGAATGCTACAATTCTTTCCAAAGCCAAATAGACTATGGACCTTTACTTTCTAATGTACTTTCAAGGCTTTCTAAATCCACTCTGTTCGTCAGAGTCCTTCTTTGGTTTTGTGCTTAGAACAAAAGGTAACATCTAGGAGAGAACTGATTCAAATAAACTCTATTTTTCACATTTTAACCAGCCAGGCTGGAATTTCTAGAACTTGTAGCTCGGACACTTTTGGAAGGCAAGAGGTTGCAGAAAACAAAGCATAAAAAGCAACAAACAATTTTACAACAGCTCACTTCAGAAAATGCCAAGGATCTCAATCCTATGCATGGAAATCCGGACAACTTAAAAATGATGTAACAAATATAAAGCCAATAAGGATAGACCTGATACCTTACATACATAACCAATCTATCTGCATCTATTAGAAAAGAAATTACTTTGGAAAGGCATAATGCTGGACTAGATGACCCTGTCGTTCGCTCCAACTGAATTCATCCCATGCTATATGATGCTAGAGACAAAACAGACCCACAGGAAAGTGGGGCATTTATCCAGAAGTCTGGTCAGGGCTGTTTAGCTTGCTTAAGGACGCTGAAGCTACTTGACCTAATCCCTTAAAAAGGATGGCAGCAAGATGATACATCTTTTGGAATAAAATACTTTGCATGGATAGCTTTTTTTCAGGAAAAAATAAATGATTCCTGCTTCCACTCTGCCAATTTAATTCAAAATACTATTTTAAAGCATTTACTGATAATCTGTAATGCACTCTGGATAAGCACTTCTTAATAACATTTAAGTTAATCCTCATAACTACAACATAATAGGAAACGATTAGCCAAAACAGGGGTGGGGGGAATCTGAGGGTTCATTTCAAGGGCTCCTTCATTCGTATGTCAAAAAATGTATCACAAGGTCACAGACTTTGTACTATTTTTTCTATGGGCCAACTACTATCTTAACTTTCATGTTCCTCTAATCATATTTAACTAAAGTAATTGAAACCAGGCAGTGACAGTTAGAACTAATCTCAAGCTACGGTTGACATCTAGTCATAGCAATGAATTATTTAAATAACGGTCATATTAACATATAGCAGAAAAGAGAAAATGAACAGAAAATTAGCATCTGAGAGCAGACAAAGAAAGGAGAAAGTAAGCTGGGGAATGCAGACTGTGCCCTTCTTGCTCATAGATTCAGAAAGGGATATTCAAAAAATATTCAAAACATATCTCTCATATTCTTTTTTGCATTCTCTTTTGCATCTGTATGTATGCTCAGAAGTAGGAGTCATTTTGGTGAAGTGGTTTAAGGCAATATTTCTCAACCTTGAAAGCTGAAATCCATACATCTGAAAGTTGCCAAGGTTGAAAAACCTTGATTTAAAGTATCAGGCTATAAACCAGGACATCTTAAGGGACAAAGCCAGCTGGGTGACTTGGGACAGTCATTTTCTTTCAGCCGTGGGAAGAACGCAATGGCGGGTTACTTCAAAAAATCTTGCCAAGAAAACTTGCCTTGTCTAGGCAGCTACCAGGAGTGAAGACTGACGTGACAGCAACAAAACAAAACACAAATGCTCAGAAATACACAATCATAAAATATCTTGGCTTGCCTTTAGTAAAACAGCAGAAAATCTGAGGCTCTCTATGCTGAATTCAGGTCCTATGTCATGTGATTCAACGTATTCACAGAGAACATGAAGTGCCTTTTACAGATATTGTCATATACATTTGATGATTATTTAAAAACATTTATTTTAGAGAAATTCTAATAATATTATTGTTGTCTTCTAAGTTCTGAACTTGGAATAAATACTTTGCAAATCACTTTTTATCGTTCACATTTACTTCTATATATGAGAATTATTTCTTTCTGGAAGAAACATCAATGCAACTCCTAACCCCACAATTAATCTGCAAATAAAATAATAATATCAAAATATCAATAGAACTGTGGAAAACATTTCATGAGCTGTTCTAAGTATAAGGTAAAAAATAAAATTGTCCTAATTTATATACTTGATGGGTTATCATATGATTATACAGCTAAAATAAATAAAATCATATTCCTCCCATATAATACTAATCATTTGCTGCTTTTTAAAAAAAAATATTTTTCTGGCAACTTGTTTTAACTTTCCTTTTTATGTACATATTTCTGATATTTTTGCTAACAGCCCAGAATGGAAGAATATAAAAGATTGCTTTATAGGTTTATTTATATTGCTGCATAGGAAAAAAAGTACTTGAATATTTCATAAAACATCTTTTTGGTTCTGTGTTATTTCCCATCTATGCATATACAATGAATTAAATTGTCTTCTTTTAAATATTTATACCCTCTATTAAAGTTATCCTTACAGTGGCATATTTCAGTTGTACTTATATTTTAAACAGCCCCACATATATCATAAGGTTTAGAACGAAATGTTACAGGACTGTATTATGTTCCACAATTTTCCTTAACATTATCATGTACAATATTTGTATCCTAGATTAGGCTAAACTACTGAAATAAATATTTCAGGCACTTAAAAACAATTTCTTTTTGATGACACTATGAAATAGGCTTTTCTGAAACACATGCTCTGTGGTTTATTTACTTAAAACACGTGCATGCATAAAGAGGTTTTGTTCTCAGTCCCTCTAATTTTGTCGAAAACATAAAATGAAAGTCTATTTCAGAACTGTCAGAAAAGACCACTCTGCAAGGAAGCTTTAAAAAAAGACTGACAAAAGTCATGCTGTGATGCATTGTCTGTGATCCTAAGAAAAGATTTTTCTTAGAGTTTTGATGGCATCTCACACTCACACTCTCACACGCACAAACACACACACTCTCTCTCTTTCACATCGCAAACAAAAAGCCAACTCTTCTAATGTTATGAACCTTATATTCTCTAAGAGTCAGCAGAACCCTCCCAAATTCCTATTGGTGTGTTCTCTATCAGCAGACATCAGAAGGTGAACACTATTGGCTGAGCGCTCACAAGGACAGTGACTGTCTTTCAATGCTGCTAGCCCAGCAGGCTATGCAAATCAAAGCAAAGAGGAAATGGGGTGTTATAGCATGTTCGGTGGAGTGTTCTTTTCTCTCTCTCTTTCATTTAATTGCAGTTTCCCCAAACTGCAGCTGCAAGTTACGAACAACAGCTTTTAGAACTGTTTCACTCTGACAGCCAATATATAGACTGTGTCAGTTTAAACTAAACTAGTTGTGTGCAGCTGAATGAAATACTGGATCAGAAGCATGATTTTAAAACACATTCTGGCAAACCATGCAGCTCTTTTGCCATTGAATTAGTGCTCCAGAAGAGTTGTGAATGTTTAATTAAAGAATGTTTAATTTAAAATGAGGACTTTTTGTGCAATTTGAAATAGAGATTCAAAACAGTTATTGATGATCCAGGAAAGTATTTAAAATTGAAAAAATTGGAACAATATCTTACTATAAATTTAAGTCTATGAGGCAGTTACTCTCCTGTTATGCAATACAGAGCTTGCAATTTTCCCCTGCCAAAATAGTTACTACTTTTATAATCTCTGAGATCTTCCTTTCCATCTCTGCTGGTGTGCAATTCTTGTATTTTGCAAAGAGCACATAATGAAAGGATTAGGCTTCAATTTCTTTAGACGGTAGAAAACTTTTTGTATAGAATCGCATTCCCTTGAGAGTAATCTGGAAGCTACATTTACTGTGAGGCTGAGGTAAATGCCATTGTGCCTCAAACATTTCCTTCCTTTTATGTCACTACCGGCATACTAGGAGTTGTGATGGGGTAATGTTTTAATCCCTTCATACAGAATTTTTCTTCTGCATCCTTTTAAACAAATAAGTAGTACTACAATATAGTGAGAAGTCCAGGTGGCCTCCAGAGGTTTTGACTACAACTCTTAATAGCTTAACACAACGTAATGAATAATTAGTGGTGGAAACCCTGGGGTAGGGGTTTATTGGGTTTTGTACTGGATTTTTATTTCAATAAGCCAGAGTCACTGTGATTTGGACAGGAATATAAATTGTCTGAATAAATGAATGAAAAAATCAGAAAACGATCCCAACTCCTTCACTGAGAGTTGGATGAAGGGAATGCACCTTTCTGCTCTTTTAAACTTCACAGCAGCCTTCAGTGCTACCAATGATGATTTATTTCTGGCCTGCTGGTGAGGATTGAAGCTCTGTTTTACAGTGATTTTACTTTTCTGAGCAAGCAGTTTCAGTCAATGGTTTTGTGGAAGAAGAGAGACTCAAATTTATAATCTTTCCTAGTTTTCCAGAACCAGATCCTTTCCTGTTGTGATTTACTCCGTAAATTAGTCCAGGAATGGTATTCTAATACCTCTGGAAGGAGTCAGAGTTGGAGAATCTGACTTCATCATCATCATCATCATCATCATACTTTGACTGAGCTGAAATACAAGCAGTTGGTAAAAGTGAAATGTAGCATTGCACCAAGAAATTTAAAGTTGGGAGATTTCACCAAATATCAGAATGGGAACCAACCAGAATATACCAAGCCAGAAAAGGAGTTGCCAAACAATATATCCTTCCTGCTCAAGAGAAGCAAATGGTTAATGTGAGTATATTTCATAGCTTAATAATATTTCACCAACTACAGGACGTTCTCGACTTACAACTGTTTGTTTATTGACCATCTGAGGTTAAAATAGAACTGAAAAAAGTGACTTATGATTAGTATTCACACTTACGACCAACCTTCCCATTGTCATGCGGTCAAAATTCAGATACTGGCTACTGGTATGTAATTATGACAGATGCGCTGTCCTGGATTCATGTCATCACATCTCTAACGTTTGCAACTGACTTCTAACATGCAAAGGCAATAGGGGAAGCCAAATTCGCTTAATGACTGAATAATTCACTTAACATTTGCAACAATTCATTTAACTACTGGGCAAAAAAGATTATGAGGCAAAACTCCAAAACTGGCTTCCTTAGCAATGCAAATTCTGTGCTAAATTTTACTACTACCTCTAGTAATTTATATCTAATTCCAACAAAAATCAGCCATGCAGCACGAAGCTCTTTTGGGATATCTTATATCTCCAACAGTAGGAAATACTATGTCTCAGATGAAGTTACATTTCCTCAAACCAGTATTTGTTTAAGTTTCTGCAATTGTGCACTGTTAACTATTCAAAGTATGCAGGGAAAAATCTCTGCCCCTCCCTCCCATTTTAGAGCATGGGAGTTCATTTTTTGTAGTAAATAAGGTAATAATTGTATTTGAATTTGTAAATACTTACCCATTACTTACATTTTAAAGACCCTTTTAAACTAAATGTTAGATCAAATATTTAATTAAAATTACATGTGCATCACTTGCATTGCTTTATGTATCCCATGCCACAATAATAACATCTAGTAGCACCACTTTGCTAGCCAGAAGGGTTTTAATAGAAATTTGGGTAAATCTTAGCTGAATGAGATCCCATTGTTATATATACTGTGTATTGCTGTATTTTCTGTTTCACGTTTTTCTTTTGGGTTTGCTTGGGTGAAATCACAATTCTGTTTAGCACATGTGACTTCACTTGAGACCTTTTCATTACTATCAGTTTTCTGAATACTAGTATTTATATTGCTACTTGAATGATCACTTGTACAGATCAATGAAATCATTTCTGGTGCCCTGATGGATCTTTGCTGAGCACTATTGATCCAAAGGTCACAGTGTAAGAAGCACTGCTGTAGACTTTGAAGAGAGACATTCATTTAGCTAATTTTGCATTTTTAATCAATATTTAATCAATGCAAATACAATTATACCTCAAATGTTGCAATTTACCAAATAAAAAATATGCACCAAAATGTTAATGCATGGTGCCTAAATGAGTTTGCATTTCTGTAATGTAAACCAGTTTAAAAATATTTCTTTGTACTAAAACATGTGGAAAATATACACTAGACATTCCTGCATATAATATTACATACTAAGTGAACTTTAAACAAAATTTTGAACACGATAAAGCAATTAGACGAACTAAGTTCCAGACTGAAAAAAGGAAACAAAACAACAAAAAAACAAAATACAAATTGACAGATTTTGAAACTTCAAAACTCTCCCATCAGAATATATATTTATAGCCAATCACAATTCAATTAGCCTATGGTTTGTTAATTTTAGAACCCAATAGTATCTTGGGTTCCTTAAGAGAGTGTAACAAATGGTTCCTAAATGGAACTATAAATTGATTTAGGCAAACAAACCTGAATAGAATGTGCATTGTTAAATTGCATAGTCATGATGTGCACCTCACATAATGCACAGATAACATGAAGGAAATCTAGTTAAACACACAGGCGTTTGCAATTGGTACATGATAACACTTCAGTAGATTAAACTACTGAGAAAGAATTCTCTGAAAGTTAATGTACGTAATGCTTATATACATATCTCTATTCATGTATCCAAATGTTCCTTTAAAAAAGGATTATTACATATGCACCAATTTGCATTTAACTGAAAATAATGTCCTATAGGGGTAGTTATTTTGTGTTTAGATGTACATATAAATAGTGCAAATAGTATAATTTTAGTAAGGCAATTTTCTTTGTAAGTGTATATATGGAAATATTTTTTTAAAAAGATAAGCAGCAGCTCCTAACAATTTTTGTAGGAGAGAGAGAGAAAGAAAGAAAGAGAGAAGGGGTGGGTGGGATTATTTAATCTGTCATTTGATTAACTGGATGCACAGCTTTCATCAAAAAGTTTGTAGTTGCTTCATCTTACTGATTTTCTAATGATACAGTTGACAGTTCATAAAACATGGTAGTATCTCACCACAGATCTAATTATTACAAAAGTGAAATAAATTTGCTACATCTTAAAATCTCTTCTGCATTTTAAAATTATAAACCTAGCAATTTAGTTACAACACTGTTTAATGTAAACAGTTGCTTTTGCTTGGGGATACAAACTATATTTCAAATGTATTTATGCACTAAATTTGTTTTGTCATCCCATCTCGTAAACAGGTATAACAACAACAGTGTTCCGAGAGTTGCTTAAATATAATCTGTTAAATGTAGAAGATTCTCATGTTGTTGAAATGTTTTATTTCATGTTCAGGTAAAGAATTATTCTATAGCAGATTAGAGTGAAATGTAGCATTCTTAAAAAGAATCCCAGCTAGCTAAACACTACTTGTTAGTTATACTGTAGATGAATAGGGAGTTCACAAGAGTCAATACATGTAAATAAGCTGCCTAGCTGAAAGACATTTCTGTTCTCTTCATTCAGCATAGAAATGAAGCCACACAGAAATTCAATTCCCCATCTCTCCTTTATCAGCTTCCAAAATCTATTACAAAAAAACCAACCCATTTAGTTTTTGTGGGCTTGCTTGTAGTATTTGATTAGAATGTACTTAGTAATCACCACAGAATGTGTATGTACCTCAAAATTGGCAGAATATGGGTTACAGTTTGTCGGCTTAAAGAAAAGTGTCATTAGAGAACATAGTATAACATGAAAATGCTTGGGACAAACTTGACTTTGCCTTTTCCTTGTGACAAAAGTGACTACATTATACCCAATGACTAGTATTGCATCTGTAATTACAAGGGAATGCAACATGTAACACAACAAAGAATTTGACTGGTAACCAAGTCTATATAAAAAAAAAAGTAAAAGATTTTCCCTGAAAATGTGTGTCTGACTCTAGGGGTTGGCACTCATCTCCATTTCTTAGCTAAGGGGGCCAGTATTGTATGAAGATCCTTTCCAAAGTCATGTGGCCAGCAGAATATGTCAAGGGGCATGGAACGTTGCTACCTTCCTAACAAAGAGGTATCTAATTATCTACTTGGATTTGCATGCTTTTGAACTGCTAGGTTAGCGCAAGAACAGGAGCTCATCCTGTCATCTGGTATATGGGTCCTAGACTGCCAATGTTCTGGTTTGACAACCCAGCATCTTAACTATTAAGCCACCACACCCCTTCAACCCAGGTCTATATGATACCCTATATTGCTAAAAGACATTATGCGACAGCCTTGTCTCACCAAAGCCCATGACAAATGGGCCCATTTGATAATGACCAAAGTATTTGGAAGGTTGAAATGTGCAACATAAGAGTAAACAGTGTAGATGAATGAAATAAATGAAGATGAAAGAAATGAAATAAATAAAATAGGTATGTTGTGTGCCAGGAAATGAAGGAAAAATAGGTATGTTGTGTGTCAGGAAAAGGAAAGGATGTAATAGATATATTGATGGATGTTTTAATCTCAAGACTAAATGTTGCTCAAATGCTGTGCAATTGTTTTGAGGAACTAATTTTTTTAAAGAATCATCGAGATATAAGTGTATAGGTATAAAGACTGGAAAGAAAAAGATTTGAAGCTTCCTTCCTTATTCTATGTTCTTATCAATACTGTATCTTTTCTCAGTTGACACTTCTTATTATATTGTAGTTTTGAGATGAGTACCTGGCAACTTGAATTTGCCTTTCGGAAACTGACAAGCCATCCTAGGAGAAAATGTTTAAAATAACCTTATAGCTCTTTTCTCTTTCTTTCTCTCCCCCCCCCCAAAAAAAAAAATCTACAAGTCATTTACATTTATTGACTCTCAGATCTACTTAGTTCTGTAGTGCTTACTATATACAACCTTATAGTTGTATGGCATTTTATTGCAATGAAAGTCAGGAGAATGACTTATTGAAAAAGAATCTATAAGAGCATAGAAGTTGCAGCTTAACAAAGCCACAACAAAAAAAGACTCTCATAAGAGAGTCTCTAGCATCAACCAGCTGAGAATCTTCTACAAAGAAGCAAACTTTTTTTTATTGGAAAAGCTTTAATTTAGTTAGAAAGTATAATGGTTTCATTGAACAAGCCCCAGTTATAGTCCAACTAAAAAATGATTAAATATCTTTTTTTTTAAAACCTAGAGATCCACTGCCAACTTACTACAGATAAGATAAAGGTAGATGGACCAATAATATAATTCTGTATGAGCAAATGTTTACATATTCAAGATAAGTACATGCAAAGGATTTGTAACCTTCTCCAGAATTTTCTGAAACAATATGCAGTTAAACATGAGGTGGCATTTCACGTCAGTTCATTCACAAAATACAGTCTTACAAATGTGACACCAATATGTACTTATCTAACATTAAAGCTAACACAGTTATTAATTCCCCTATGAAACTGAACAGCATGTGATGAACATTACTGTGTGAGATATCCAGCAGGTAACATTGTGCAACAAATTAGCATACTCCAAAGATACTATAATTAGGGCTGTGAAATATATAATTATGACTGTGCAATGCACCATATTCTGTATTTCACATTTTCATAGAGCATTTCAGAATTTTAAAAAAAAACTCTTTCAGATACATTTATCCTGATATTATAGCTGAAGAAATAGAAATAGGAGCTATATAGTCCTTAGAAGTTAAAACTTAGTAAATATTCACAATATAGTTTGGTGAAAATGTAGAATGGTAAGTTATACTACTAGAAAGATTAAAATTCATTTTTGTAATGATTGAAGATGGCTGTTTCACCTTCAATTCTGATATTTATATGGTAACACATTATTTTTGCAATACCATATACATTGTTCAGTAGCCGTGTTGCAATGAAATTCTCTAATTAGCTATAATTTGGGTTGTCCCAATATATAATCTTTTAACTGAGTTCCCAAGGTAATTGAACATAGGTTTAGCCAGCAATAATTCTGCTGTCACTGGAAAAAACTAAAAAATAACAAAACTGTAAGTAAAGTTAAAAAAAAACAACTTAGGATGTACAATTATAATTCAGCAACAGAAATTGAGATTTCTAATCTCAAGGAATCTGAAGTTCAAATCCACCCCACTCACAAAAGTTTGCTTTCCAACTTTGTACCATGCACTAACCTTCATCCTTCATGACAGACAGCTATTTTTCTAGAGATAACATTGGAACACGAAGTGGTACTTTTTGCATTATTAAGACTAGACAATTAATAGCATTTTTGTGTGTCCTTTAAACACGCACACACACAGAGAGAATATGTACACAATCTGCTTTGTTTATCAAAAAAGATTCACTACACCCAAGTCCAGTAGCATACACACACTAAAGCAAAAGTCTGTCTGGTTCCAACTCAGTGAGTGAAATAATAGGATAGGGTAGAATAGGAATAGGAAGAGAACAAGAACAGAATTATTGGCCAATTGTGATTGGACACACAAGAAATTTGTCTCTGATGCATAGCTCTCAGTATATGTAATCATAAGGTATCAATAGAACAGAGTAGTAGAAAAGATGAAAAGGATAATAGTAGTACAGCCATAGTGCATGGGTAAATATCCTTAAACATAATAAATACTGTGGTAATTAAGTGTTCAGCAGAATGATGGCACTAGGGAAAAAACTCTCTTTGTGTCTGGTTGTTTTGGTATGCAATGTCTATAGCAGCGTTCCGAGGGGAAGAGTTGAAACAGTTTGTGTCCAGGATAAAAGGGGTCTGTAGCTATTTTCTCACCCTTCCTAACCTGTGCATTATATAGGTCCATGATGGCGAACCTATGGCACACGCGCTACAGGTGGCACATGGAGCCGTTTGTTACGGCATGCAAGGTGTTGCCCTGTCAGCTCAGCTGACTTCAGCCTTCTTTTGAGGCCATTTTTCACCCTCTTGAGGCTTCAAGAGGCTTTCCTGAAGGCTCCGGAGAGCAAACCGGAAATCCGTTCAAACTTCCGGTTTGTCCGTAGGGCCAGTTTTAATTGCTCCGGAGTCTCCAGGAAAGCCTCCTGAAGCCTCCAGAGAGCCTCCAGGGGGGCAGGGGAAGCTGTTTTTGCCCTCCCCAGACTCCTAGAAAGCCTCTGGGGCCTGAGGAGGGTGAAAAAAGTGCAGCAAAAGCAGGGTTGCGCGCATAGCATTATGGATATGGCACGCCTGCACATGACCCCCATGCACTCCCCCTGCTTTTGGCACACGAACCAAAAAAGGTTCGCCATCACTGATATATGTCCTCAATGAAGACAGGCTGGTAAGTGAAAGGCTTCTAAAATCCTATGTTACAGTACAGCCAAACCTTCACAGTAGAGACATTGACACTAGTGTGAAAAAACACTGTTGTGGAGACAACGGATAATGGAATGGCATTATTTTGTTCTTAATATCTGCAGGCAATAATGAAGTGTGACATTTTTCCTTGCATGGATTTTCTGGGGACGACATGATTATTCTCTTATATAAATTAAAGGCAAACAAGTAAAATGTTCCAACTCAGAAGCACCTTTTATGCAATTCACATTCACAGGTTATCTCTGATCTCTAATCATATGATTAAACCTACCATAATAGCCATTCTCTCTATAAAGTTATAGGTCTGACATGTAGTTAAATATTAAAGTCTCATTTGAAGATGCCAAAATGTACATACAACTCTCTAATATCTAGAAAGATCCTTTGATTCATGCACTGAGTAACCAAGCTTAGGTTTGAGATTACAGAAAAGTGATTTCAAAATTTTGTGTGGTTCTCAGGACAATTTTATGCTCTAGTATAATTACTTTTTGTAACTTCCCATAATTGTCCCGCATTTTAAATGTATTGTTTGCATATGTATTGCATATGTATTGTTTGCAGAACCAATAGCGAGCATACATTTATTTCAATGTTTATGCAACTGTTATTTATCTTCAGGAAAAAATATTGAAATAGTGTGTGTGAGAAAGGAAATACTTGTCTTCTTTTATCTTTTGGGCAGCACTAGTGAGAGAAAGTGATTTTTTGTTTCTTTGTGTGAGAAAAAAGTAGAGAAGGGAGGAGCTCAACAGGCTGTTTAACTAGTTAATGTAAGAAGAAGAAAAAACTACTAAGTCTTGTGACATTTTAGAAATTAATGTACTATGGTGCAAGGCTCTATAGTTATCAAATTTTAATCAACTGTTCTTTTTACTTAGCGATCTACCTTGACTTGTGCATGGTCACATCAAGAGACATAAAATCACTGTTATCTACTATGCTATGCTTATTAGTTTTAAAAGTGGCTTGTTTCTTTTTCTTGGCATATTGTCCAAATCAAGCCATTAGGCCAATAGCAGTTGTTAAATTGTGAGCAGAGGAAAAGGAAATATAAAACTTATAGTGAGTATGTATATCACAGTCAACTGATTTTAATCATGTTTTGAATGAAACACTGTCTGGATTATATAATGCACTATTATTGCAGATTTTGTTTTGTTTGGTCTTAGTGTGTTATATAAATCCAACATTCATACAACACACTAAGCCCAAACAAAGCAAAATCTAATATGGATTAATATATGAATTGATCATATTGATCAGACTAGAGCAGATCTTATGTAAAGATAAAACTTTGGAAAAAAGGAATTTTTTCAAACACATCGGCATAATTCTTACTTACATGATTACTGTAATCATGCCAGTTTTGCCCTGACATCAGTTTCATCAATTTCCCCCTTATCTTCATGAGGTTGTTTCTGTTTTATCCCCAGTCATTAGTGAGACTAGCCTAACCATTACAAAAGTAATACCCTTCCCCCTTATTTCAATGCTTCTCAAGAAAAGCCTCAAGATGTATAAAATCTTTGCCATTCCATACATTGAAGTTAAGTGACCTGTACTGGCTGTGGAGAGAAATGTGTTTGGGATTTTAAGATCAGCCAACTGTCTTCTGATCACTAGCTAGGTTCTAGCCCAGACATTTCTTTCCTAGCATTTGTCTTCTGGATTAGCAGTTGGTTTCTTGAGTTCCTTTCATAGCCATCTTTCTCCATGATACTGTTTTTGACACCTGTCTTCTGACAAAGTAGAAGAAACAAATCTTCCTTATTTTGTTAGGGAAAAGGGCATATCTAGGCGTATTGTTCCTGTACAGTTTCAAGCATTTTATTTTCCCCTTATAGCAGCCGGTTAGTTTTAACTCACCTGTTTGGCTGTTTACCCTGGTTTGGGAAGAGAAGGGGGGGGGGAGTTCCTGAATCAGAGTTCTAGTCAGTGCCTGGACCCTCGCCTCAATTTTCTTGGCAAGATTGCAGAAGTGTTTTGCCACTGACTTCTTCCAAGGCATGAAGAGAATGACTGTCCCCAGGTCACCCAGCTGGTTTTCTGCCTCAGGCAGGTCTAGACCTGTCTCCCAGTTTCTAGCGTGATGCCTTAACCACTGCACCAAACCACCCCTCAGCCTTTCTATATAGCATTTTCATTTGTTTCATAGAATTTGGATGGGGCGGGGGGGGCAAAATGGGATGTGGGTGGTGGGCCAGACGAGAGAAGACGGGCAGACTCCTGAAGCAAAACACAGTCCAGTTCTTCATCAGTCACTTTGCCTATGACTCCCCCTTTTCATTTGGGAGGGGGGGGGGTTTCCACAGAATCCAAACAGAGAATTGTCTCTAGAGACTGAAGTGGGTCCTTTTATTTCCATTGGGGGAAACCACAGGTTGCTCCTGCATTTCTTCTTCTGAACTGGCTTTCACTACTCTGGGATCTGTGTGATGTGCAGTCACCCCCAACAGACCCCTCTCGAGTGCCAAAGCCACATTAGCTAATGTCTACCTATTTAAGCTAGCAGGAAAGGGCAGAAGTAAGCCAAGGGGGGGGGGGGGGGGACTATCTCGCTTTTTCTTTTCTAGGGCACCTGGCAGCCTTCCCATTTCAGCTCATTCCAAATTCACACTGGGCCAAGTTTTTCTGTCTGCTCAAGGTAACTGTAGGCCAACCTGCCTCGGGGGAAGAGGGAGGGATGCCGGCCGCGTTGTGCAAGGCCGCCTCAAACGGTCGCTTTGCCGACAGTGGTCCAATGGACAACTCCAACCTTACACCGAGGCTGCAAAGCGGGGGAGGCCGAAAGTCGGTCAAAACCCGCCAAAGCAGCACCCCGGGCCTGCTCATGAGAGGAAGCATCAGACCTGAAGGCGTGCTTCAAGTGGCTGGAAGCGAGCCTAAGTCTGCGCCCTGCCACTTCAGCAAAAGACGCCGGCATCCTGTAGCTCACGGGGTGCGGGGGTGGGTGGGTAGTGGAGGACAAGCCACACCGAAAGGAAAAATAAAAACCCAGATACCCACGACTAAGAGACACTCGTGTATCCGAGCTCTCTCTCCTTTCCTAACTCTTCAGTTCTTCAAGCAATACATACTGACGCTCAACCCCCCCCCCGCCCCCAAAGGTCCATTCCTTTATCCCCATCCCCCCCCCCGCCTTTTTCTTCCAACGCAGACCGTGCACCGGCCGGCGATTCGAGTCACCCCCCTCCCTCGTAGGAAACTCACTCTGCACATGCGCCGAAACATTAAACGTACAAGTTTCCGGGATAGAAGAACCCGAGCTTGCCGTAAGCCCCGCCAAGCTCCCGGCGCGCACCTCCTACCCTTCTCCTCCGCCTGCCATTCATTCGCCACTCGAGGCGTGCGTTTGGTTTGAGAAAGGCGCGCGCGCACATACAGGGAGCCCTCGCGGGCCGGCCTGAGCGAGCGAGCCGCCGCCGGTTGGTGAAAGGACGATGCGCGCTACGAGAAGGAGAAGCCTGGAACAACCAAACCGCCCCCCCCCCGCAACCCAGCTCCACACCCCGTGTTATCCCACTAAGCCTAAAAATCCTCACATGTATCTTTGCAGGCTTTTGAACGGATCGAAGGGGGCTTCTAATCAACCACCGTGCCTCGCAGAATTGCCCCAGCTTTTAAAAATAAAATACTTAAGTCAAGGTCATTCCAAGCCGCACAGGTTCCTGTCTTAAGTCAGGTGGCGGTGGGGGGAAAGAAGAACCACAATGAACACAATAAACAGCACGATTTGAGCTCGCCCCAGGATGTTGACGATGAAATAAATAACTTTCCAAAGCACCCCTGGCAGGAGGGCATGAAATATTAGGGCAATGTCTTTACCTTTGCTACAGGTAACTTTAAGGACGCACCGAAGAGGGGCTACACTACTCTTAACTTCCCGGCCCTCTTTGAGCTTCGGGCACTCTTCGGGTCCTTCCCATCCATCCCTGAACCCTCCCCGACAGCGCCTTTTATATGCGCCCGATAAATCAATTTTTATGGGCTCTCCATAGAGCCCAGAAGTAGGTGGAGAGAAAACATGCCCGCCAATGGGTTAGGGGGGCGGAAATAGTGGCCAGGAGAGGACAAGGAGACTACTAGTAGTACCGACAGGAGTTTTAAGACCAGGGCACGGAGGGACTCCGCGTGATAGGGGAGGAAGATCAAAGGCCTGAGCCAACCCCCCCCCCCTCCAAAGGCAGAAAGAAGCCTATTGAATCCATCACTTGAAAATATAGTATATTATATAATTTATTCTGCGCCGGAGGAGGAGGAGAATCCAGGAGGCTAGTTCCCCGGCAATGGTACGTTCCTTTTCAGAGCCAGCCACGCAAAAACACGACCTTCCCTCCCCGCTTCTCCCGCGATCTGCAGACTCTCCCCAACCACAAATCAGGCTACCCCCTAAACCACGCATCCATATAACCACGTACGCATCAGAGGCGCGCCGGGCACGGAGCTCTCACCCTTCGCTCCCGGTCACTCCGCGGCTCTCGGGTTTTACTGACCTCCACCCGCCGGCGGCGGTCTCCCTCCCTCCGCTCCCTTTTAATAATCCATGCCATGGAGATCGCCAGACGCAGACGGGCACCGCCACCTCGCCTCGGGAGAGGCACGAGCCCCGTGGCGGCCAGGAGCGGGCCGACCCCGGCGCTCGAGCCTCCCTCATCACTTACCAGTTTTCTTGCATCCATTGAATCGCTTCATTCTCGTTGAACTGCTTCTCGAATTCGTATTCCTGCAAAGTCAACACTGACATGTTCATTGGACCGGTTTTGGAGAGAACGCTTCGCTACGCCTAGCAGAAAGGACACGAGTCTGCGATTAGACCCTGTAGTGTTTTTTTTCCGCCTCGCTTGGTTTGGGTTTCTTTTTCCCCCCCACCCTTTCGGAGCGTCTTGCCAGGTGTCTCCTCTTCTGGTGTCCTTCTTCCTTTTCAGCCCTGTGCTTGTCGTAGCATTGCTTTTCTGCTCTTCCTATATAGCCTCTCCTCTCTCGTGTCTGGAGATCTCCTCGTCTCTGCAATCTAGCCTGGGCGGCGAGGGATCCGCTGCGGTCTTAGTGCTCAACCCTCGCCTTAGTCCTCCCAGAGCCATTCATTCTCCGTTTTAAAGCGAGAAATTAGTGTCTGGCTACCCTCCAATCGTCGTTTAGAAGGCGGAGCTTGCAGCGTCAGTCTTTTGTAGGTAACCCCGGTAAGTAAGATGCCCGCGTTTGCCTTAAGTTTGCTTGGTAGGGATACTCATCAGCAAGAGTAATAAAGAAAGGATCATGGGAAAAGAAACAACAGGAGGATAGTCGCATCGCAGAAGAATGCAAACGACGAATATACCTATTTTTTTTAATGCTTTGTCTTTTGCTTCGGAAATACCTTTTTTTAAAACAATGAGATAATGATAAAAAGCGAAGCAAATCTTATCAGGGGATGAAGATCAAAAGAAAATGAAAAGCCAACTAATCACTCAACTTCATCTGAGTACATGTTGTTTTATATCAGCAGCTGCTGATTTAAAATCTTTAAGAAAGGGCTTGCCCTGCACACTGTAGTAAAGAATCGTGCAGTTCAAATGGAACATGCTGTTTTTGAGTAGTGAATAATTGCTACTGGTACAGAGGCCAAGTTGCTTTAAATATATTATCTGTATTTAGAAATAACAGCTTGATCATTTATTATGCTAAGCCCCAATATGGTTTATATGATATGTTGATTTAGCCTGGTGTGTGAATTGTATTATTTGACTGCTTTTCCATTCCAGGACATTCATTCACATCTGGCTTGTCCACACCAGCACACAGGATGAGAGACCTGAACCAAATGGGTATCACTTGGCTAACCAACTAGTAACAATATAGATCTAGAGTGGTTAATGATCTGACAAAATCAATGTTTTGTAAAGTGAATGATCTCTGTTCTGTAATATTTATCATGTCTTGCCAACTTTCTTACAGACTATAATGTCAAGTGTAGAAATAGACTTGTATAATACCTTGATTACTGGTTTCTACTTAAACCCTTCCTTAGAAGCAGATACATAACATAATGGAGATTTTCTCTTGCCAAACAGTCCCTATCATATTCTGATTCTTTAATTATAATCCAGGATTATCCCTGGACTTTGGGGTCTCTATACAATCACTACAACATCAGGAGGCATCAGCTGGCATTCTTGTTCCTGTTGGTCCTTAGTTTTGTTATCACAGAAGAACACTACATTAGTGTCTCTCAGTAAATCTGTCAGACCTGCAATCTATTACTGGTGGTAGTTCCAAACTGGAACTGCAATAATCTCCTGATTGGACCATTGTAACAAGCTTTACATTAAGTTAAATTGCATCCCAAACATAGCTAACTAAAGAGTAAAATATATGAGTCTCAACAGTCAACTCTTCATTTTAGCACCAGCTACACTGAACAATGGCTATGTTCACCCAATGTATTTAATATGATGACTGAATTAATTCATTGGAAGGACAGTTGTACAATTCACTGAATCATAAACTAACCAAGTGGTGTGTAATCCTGCTGCATGCCAATGAAATAAAAATTAATATTAACTTAATATTTAGTAAGCATAATATGTTGTGGGAAGGCAGATCATCGCCTGACATGTTTAAACCTGATGAGAGATCACAGCATATTTGAAAGCTAGTTTAAAATGTTGATAATTTAAGGTGTACAGTGGTCTGAAATCAGGGAACATAAGGTCACTCTTCGCCAATAAGTCTCTACACAGTACAAGAATGTGATGATGACCCATCTTGCTCCCAGCCCATGCAGCATTGTAAAGACTTCTGATAATTCTTCCAGTTCCAGTGAATAACCAGTTTTTCCTGCTTCATCAGTCAGAGAGCCAAAGGGTCTAAATTTTATCTGACTCCACCCACCCATTTGAGAAGGTGTGTTCAGGCAAGGAACCTTCCCTTGATTATCATTGATACATTTCTGGAGCAAATGTCAATCAGCATTCTCAAAATATTTTCTGAATTCATTTTGTAAGCCGGCTGACATGGGAAAGCAGGATAGAACAATATAATGTTCCTTCTGTATTCTCACAACACTTTAGCCTACTACTCTATGCTAAATATCCCTAGTGGAAAAAAAAAGTGTCAGAAAGTTAATTTATGCCATAAAACACCTCCTTGTATATTTGGGCATAAACTCATTTATTTATTTATTTATTTTCCAAGTACAGAACACCTTACATTGGGAAAAACAAAATATATTTAAAATTAGAATAATAATCTAAATAAAGAAAACTTTGAAGAAGTATACCTGTTTCCCCGAAAATAAGACCTCCCCAGATAATAAGTCCAATTGGGCTCTTGAGCACATGCGCTAAAATAAGCCCTCCTCCAAAAATAAGCCCTCCCCAAAAATATTGCCACACAGCAGCAGCCATGAGGTGACCACGTTGCACTTCAAAAATAATAAGACCTCCCTGAAAATAAGGCCAAGTGCTTATTTCGGGGGTCAAAAGAAAGTAAGACCCTGTCTTATTTTTGGGGAAACACAGTATATGGAGTATACAAACAGAATCACAGAAGGAATTTCGAACAACTCTGTGATATTATAGCACCTGCGGTTGAGAAAATAGCAGTCTGAATAGCTTTATCATTGGCCAGGAACAAATAATCTATTGTATAATTAGATGCTTACGCATAAGGGACTTACAGTACATAGAACAGATCAGAACCAAATAATTATTGTCTTGATCCTTGACTGCTTTGGCTGATTCCTGTAGGAGGAGCAGTTCTGTTTCTTTTTAAAATCCCCTGGCACTCTTTGGTATCTTTGGCCATGACATCTTTATGATTGTGTTGCCAGAAGGAAGGAAATTATGTGAAAAATGGCATTGTGCTCTGTCCCTCAAAGCAATGCATCCCAACTCAGCTTGCTCACTCCAGAAACATGGACAATTTTGAACACATGTGCCAGATCACCCATAGGAGGATTATAGATTACAAAAATTAAACTTAATGCAAGAATGAAAATGTCTAGGCATAGGCTTCCTCCCCCCAGGGTCTTTCTACAGTTAGCCTAACCATGACACAAAATTGCTGCTAATTATAGCATGCATTAACCTCCTAAAAACAAATGACATATTTCTCTCAAACCAATTATTTCTCTCACATGCAGACCTATGCAAAAGTTATTATTTAACAGACATTCCACTAAACTAATACAAAGATATATATGTTTACTGAGAAGTTCAAATTACTTTGTGTTTACGTGGTTCACTCCCAACTTAGTGTAATAAAAACCACAGTTGGTTTTTTTAATTGGGTGGTAGATCTGTATTTTTTAAAAGTGCTGTAATGGCTGTCATCTTTGAAAGCTTCCTGCTGCTTTCCAAGAAAAATGGAAAACATTTTTAGTTGAGCAAACAATTGTACAATTATTTCACTGTACCAATTAGATGGAAATAAATTAAGTAATATGTACAGTAGAATTTTGAAAACACTTTCAAAATTAGTTTTTAGGAAAGGAACTCCCTTTTAAAATACCCCCTTGCATTTTGTATTTGCATTTAAAATTTAAAATATGACCTCAATATATCTGTCTCCTCAGCATGCATGCCCATTATCCAGTTGCTGGAAAAACGGGTAACCATTTCTGGAGAACATAATTAGCAGGGGTGGGCTGCTGGGGGCTTGTAGGGGTCTGGGAGAACCTCTAGTTAAGATTCTGTGCAGTTCAGAGAACCCCCAAATCCCACTCCTGGCTACCCCGTCCCACCCCTCCCAAGGGTCCCCATGTGGCCCGTTTTGGATGCAGTACAGGGAATGCATGGAGGCTCAAGGAGAGCGAAAAACATGCCTACCAGAAGTTTGGGAAGGCCAGATATGGGCCCGTTTCTGGCCTCCAGAGGGCCTCCGGAGCCTGGGGAGCCTGTTTTCTTCTCCCAGAGGCTCAAGAAAAGCCTCCAGAGCCCAGATAGCTCCTCCCTCCCACAGTGGTGCAGGAGACCAACTAGGCCACGCCCATCCAGCAACCAGGGAAAGAACCCCTTGCCCACCCCTGATAATAGGTTTTCCACTCACTACCATTCTTTGTTGACATGGAGCTGATTTGTTTCACCATGTTTCTTCCGGACTATGGCTTTCTAATATATAGGTTTCTCATGAAGTCAATTAGATGTTCTGGTATTCCCATTTTATTCAGATGATTGCACAGTTGACATGGCGGACACATCTGGGCCCTTAACTGACAATGAAGCACATGACTAAAAAATAGGAAAGAAAATAAGACTAAGTAGAAAAACTGCACAAATAAAAGTACATGTTAACAATATAGTTTATTCTTCTAATTGAGTGGGTGGTAGGTGGGTAGAAGAAAGTAGAAGATAAGAATATAATTATGGAATGCAATGCCACAAACAAATCAGAAATATTAAAAAGGATTCTTGGTTAAATGATAAAGTAGGCTGTAAATGAGAACAGATGTATAGTATATCAGATAGTGATGATTACAAAACTGAAGCTGAGAGAAAGATACCATGTAAGGCAGGCATGTCCAAAGTCCGGCCCGGGGGCCATTTGCGGCCCGGGGGTCAGTTTAATACGGCCCTCCAACAGCCCTCCCTGCTCTGTATAAATGTGGTCCTCCCTTCCTCCCTCTGTCTCTGGGGCTGTGTGGCTGGGAGGGAGATGGACGGAGGTTACGGACGCCTCCTCCTGCAGCGGGCGAGGGAGCAGGCGGGGTGAGCACCCAAGGCTACCGTCATCTTAAGCACCACCGAGGCTGTCGCCCGGCAGGGGCGTCAGGCAGGGAAGCCGGTCGCGCCTCCATCGCTGTGCACGTTCTGGGGCTGCGAAGCTGGGATGGAGGTGAACGCGCGGCCCCAAAACGTCCGCTTGGCACGTTCACCTCCCTCCCAGCCACTCAGCCCCAGAACGTGCAGCTCCCGCTGCACAAGGTCGCCCGGCAGGGGTGTCAGGCAGGGAAGACGGATGCGCGGCCTCAGAACGTAAGCCGTGGTGCCTGCCGGAGGGAGCCGCGATGGAAACGCGACCAGCTTCCCGGCCTGACGCCCCTGCCGGGCGACAGCTTCGGTGGTGCTTAAGATGATGGTAGCCTTGGGTGCTCACCCCGCCTGCTCCCTCGCCCGCTGCGAGTGGCGAGGGAGTGACTGACAGACACAGAGAGAGACAGAAGGGGAGGGAGGGAAAGACAGAGAGACAGACAGAAACAGAGAGAAAGAGAGGGAGGGAGGGAGACGGAGAGAGACACAGATAGAGAATGAATCAGAATCGGATTGAATCGGAAACAGACGGGGAAAGAGGGAGAGACAGACATACAGAGAGAGGGAGGGAGGGAGAGAATCAGAGAGAGTGACACACACAGAGACAGGGAGAGACAGAGAGAGGGAGGGAGAGACAGATAGAGACTGATTAAGTGAGTGAGAGACAGACAGACAGACAGACACACAGTGACAGAGAGAAAGAGAAAGAGAAAGAGAGAAAGAAAGAAAGAAAAAGAGAAAGAGACAGAAAGAAAGAGACAGAAATAAAGAGAAAAAGAGAGAGAAAGAAAGAGAGAGAGAGAAAAAGGGAAAGAAAGAAAGAGTGAGAGAGAGAGAGAAAGAGAGACAGAAAGAAAGAGAAAGAGAGAGAGAGAGAGAAAGAGAGAAAGAGAGAGAAATGGAGAGAGAGAGAGGAAGAAAGAGAAAGAGAGAGTGAGAGAGAAAGGGAGACAGAAAGAAAGAGAAAAAGAGAGAGAGAGAGAGAAAGAGAGAAAGAAAGAGAGAGAGAGAGAGAGAGAAAGAAAGGGAAAAAGAGAGAGAAAGAAAGAGAGAAAGAGCAAGAGAAATGGAGAGAGAGAGGAAGAAAGAGAAAGAGAGAAAGAGGTAGGTAAGTTTTTTTAAAATTTATTTTCAATACATTGTGAAAACTCAACTGTCAGTTGATCTTAATGTTATGAAATGAAAAGTATGTCATTTGCAATTAACTTGGCATAAAATAATTTATTTGCATTTAATTGTAATGGTTCAAAGAATGTTCGGAAAAATGTCCGGCCCTCCACCATGTTCACTTCATCCAATCTGGCCCTCTTTGAAAAAAGTTTGGACACCACTGATGTAAGGTATATAAGGAAGACAGATATGGCTACAAATGAAGTCAAAGAACCAGAAATACCTAAGATTAAACATGTACCTTGTCTTATACAATTCTTTGCAGAATATTATTGTTGCCTAATAATGGTAGCATTGTGGCAGCAAGAAAGGAAGTCTAGATAAAGCATGTTGAGTCGGTAAGAATAAAAATTCAGTTGGGTTGGAAAATGCAGAGCAATTTTGATGAAAATATAATGATTTGGAAGCAGGTAAAAGAACGGACAAGAGGGTTTCTGCAAAGTGGGTGTAAATAACATAAAATAAAAGTGATGAATTTACTTGGGGTAAAACTGAAATGACAGAAAGCCAATACCCCATTTTAGAGATTTGTATGGAAGTGATATGTTGATGAGTCAAACTGAATTGAACGCTATTAATGTCAGTCTCTTATTCCGGAGAAGGTCTATCTATGTGGTTGCTAAGAGCTGACGCTGCTGGATGGTGTGTAATCAATCAATACTAGCGCTCAAGGGAAAAAAATGAGAAAAATGATGTAAGACTGTTGAATAATTGTAAAGTGCAATTGTAACTGGAGAAAGGTTAAAATATGGATGTTGGTTGCATATGGAGTGGCTGTGTGAGTTGTTTAACGTATAGGCGAAGTCTACATCTGTGCCTGAGAACTGATGGAATGCCATTACTGTTCCCCTATAGTACAAAAGGGAAATAAGCAAGAATGAATACAAAAGCTTCAGGGGGATTAATCTGTTGAATATGTCTGGGAATGTTTGACCGAATTCTGATTGAAAGCTATGAGAAGGGACAATGAGCAAAATTTAGAAAGTGCAGTGTGACATTATGCTAAGTAGGATAGGTGGGCAGGCAAATTAGGATACAGGTAGTCCTTGACTTACACTACAATTGACCGCAAAATTTCTGTGACTAAGCAAGGTAGTTGTTACGTGAATTATGCTCCATTTTGTAACCTTTTTTGGCACAGTTGTTAAGCGAATTATGTGGTCATTAAGCAAATCTGTCTTACCCCATTGACTTGGCTTGTCAGATTACAAATGGGAAGATTAAAAATGGTTAACACATGACCCCAGGACAGTGCAACTGTCATAAATACATGTCAGTTGCCAACATCTAAATTTTGATCACATGACAGTGGAGATGCTGCAATTGTGTGAAAACTGGTGATAGGTGACTTTTTTCAGTGCTGTTGTAACATCAAACAGAATGGTTGTAAATCAAGGATTACCTATACTGCATATATGTAAATTGCTGTTAAATATGACAGAGACAGAACAAATAAAGGATCTTGGATTCAAAATTTTAAACAAATACAATGCAACAATTGGAAGACTGATGGAAAAATTCAATAACATTTGCCCAAGGTATAATTTAAGACAAAACTGTAAAAGAAATGTTTTATTTAATTAAGCGATACATTTTAAATGTTGTGATAATTGCAAATCTATTTATTTAGTGATATTTTAATTTTCTCCACTATTTTTTCCCTTTTCTGTAGTCATTCCTAAAATGTTTGATAATAAATGTATTAAAAACTGCCATGTGTTAAGTACCCATTACTTTTTTGTAATGTACCCTACAAAAATCACGAGTCTGATAGCACCTTTCAGACTAACAACTTTTATTAAATGCATAAAATTTCGTGAGTAACAGCTCCCTTCCTCACTCCTTTTGATGAAGTGAACTCTGCTTATGAAAGTTTCTACTGGTTAATATCTATGATGGATCAGGATCAGGACAACAATGCCTCCTTGGTTGTTAGCATTCATAGATAAACATTTAAGGACTATATGCATGCAAAAAAAACAATAATTCTCTGCCCCAACACCTGCCCATGGGAAAGCGAGAGCGTACATTAATCAATGGACTTTAAGACCCAGAAGCATCCACACTTCTTGCACTCGCCCGAGGCAGATAGATTTCTAGCGGAATATCAAAAGGGACTGCACCACTAAGATTCAGGAAACGGGGGAGGGAGGGGGGTATTGCCTATTGAGCCTAGTCCATACGTAGAAATCTTGGTACTGAAAAAAGATTTTTTTTTAAAATCCTTTAAAAAAAAAATCTACCTCTGGCATCGATTCATTTTAACCGAAAGCCGTGCCTTGAAATGGATGGATGCGTTTGAAAGCGTTTCACCGATAGGGGTGGCTAATGAAAGCGGCGCAGGCTCCCCTTTTCGTGTCTGTTTTCAAACCCTCCCTCTTCCTCCTCCGGACTGAGAATGAATGAAATGACGTCACGCTCAGGAGAACGCCGGCAGCCAAAGGATCAAAGTGCGCAGTCAGATGCGGGCGGGCGGGAGCGTGGCTTGAAGCCACAAACCAGTTATTTCCTAGCTAGCTGGAAGCCAATTTTTCATGCGGTGGGTGGGTGGGTGGGTGGGTAAAGTTGTAATAGCGCCCACGTGCTTCTACGGGTTGAGGGTAGGGTTTTTTGGAGGGTAAGGCGGTAGCCGCCAGCAAATCGCCTTGCTTGCCTGATGTTTATGAGCCTTACAGCCTTACCTTACAGAGCAGAATGCGGCCGCCTCTTTTTTAAAAAAGGCATCCAATTTGGTGCCCTCCAAGGCTTTTGGGAGTGCAGTTATCTACATTCTCAAGGGCCAACGAGGCCAAAGGGCAGGTTGAGTATGGCCAGAGTTGTCGTTTCAGTATATTTGGAAGACTTCAGGTAGGCGAAAATGACCTTTAGTTTTCCTGGGCACAGCCAGTACCTAAGGTTTGCTCTTTAAATAATAGTTAACATTAACCAATGCTATCTTTCTGTTCTAAAAGAAATCACTGTACGCCTACCGGCATGTGCAGAGCAGCATTTTATGAAAGGATTAGCCACAATAAATGGTCAGTGCAGACCCATAAATCTGTTTACTACTATTCCAGGCAGTCACCCAACCTTGGCAACTTTTAAGACTTGTGGAGTTGAAGTCCACAAGTCTTAAAGTTGCCAGGTTTGAAGACCTCTGCTGCTTATTGTGTAATGATCCGTAAGGTATTGGTAGATTCTATTGGTTAACGTTACTAGCTTTTTCAAGCTAAGGTGGTGATTCAGAAACCAGCCCAACAGGGAAACTAGATTGCGGACAAGTGAGTAAATAGTCTGCATTCTAATCAGTATTTAGGCTGAGTTTCAATCCTTTGATATTACTTGAGCTCCCTTTGAGCAGTCAACAAACTGTGCCCAAAACTGCATTCTTAATGGATCTATTGTAATGTCAAGCAGGTAAAATTAACAATGCATTATTTTGCTTTTCTCCTTGCTAAAAAATATATATTATTTCTTTAAAACTTTCTTTAAACCTCCGAATAAAGTGAGATAAAATGAGGGCCCAGATTGTTGAGGGCATTTGCAAACTACTCAGAGAGTGCTGTAAAGCACTATGTTGCTAATGCTAGCATCTGACATAGTGTGATCAAGCAGGATAAATAATTCTATTAGGTATTATAAAAGAATGCTATAGCAAAGGGTCAATATGCCTAATACTTCACATTGTGACAGCAGCAAGAATGGTGTATGCACAGCAATGGAAAAGTGAAAACGCCCCTTCAGAAAAGGAGGTAATAAGGAACATACTGATACACGCAAAAATGGATAGACTAACGTTAGAATTAAAAAAACAAGGAGAGACAGAATATTATGTCACATGGAAAGATTTCATCAATGGCTGGAAACACAAGGTGGGAGTCGGAACATGAAAAAATTAGGCTAAGTAGACCTAGAATGAGATATTATATATGTATTAGAACTAATACATTGGTCAAAAATAATTGTACAAGACTAACACTGTGTAAGTAGTATATATGTTATTTATCTTTCACTTGGTTTTTATGACGGATGAAACGCCAGGATGGTCATACTGTATTCCATATACTGTATTTTTCAGACTATAAGACACACCGGTGTATAAGACGCACCAAGATTTCAAAGAAGTAAGTAAAATAAAAGTTTTTGCCTTCCCTCAGCCCCCAGCAGCATTCTGCAGGCTTCAGCAGGGCTGGAACAAGGCAAAAATGCCCCCGTTTTCCACGCTCTCTTAAGTGGGAAAAAGGTGCATCTTATACTCCGAAAGATATGGTACTTATATGTAAATAATAAAAATATATTTTTCTAAAAAAACCAGGATAAATAATTTAACAATAAAATTATATGTACTATCTTGGTAGGTATGTATCAAACCTATTGTCATCTTAGTAAGGAAAGAAAGTATTCTTTGTTCAGAATGTTTACTATTAAATTATACAGTCAAAACTATGCTTTGAAAGTACAAGACATGATTAAGCATCCTTACTGAAATTCAGCTGTGGCTTTCAATGCACAGATAAACAACAGAAACTGTACATAAAAAAGCTTTTGAATGATCTCATCTTATGCTGGTTAATATGTTCCTTGTGCATATTTTATCTGAAACTATTACAGTACTTATTTATTTAAGTATTTATTTATTTAAGTATACTTATTTAAGTATTTATTATAAAGGAAAATTTCCATCATTCATAACCTCTTGAAGAAGGTATTTTTTTTCTTCAAAGTACAGGTAGTCCACAATTGAGCTCAACATTTTTGTTGGTAAGTGAAGCAATTGTTAGGTGAGTTTTGTCCCAGTTTATGACTTTTTTGCCACAGTTGTTAAGTGAATTACTGCTGTCGTTAAAAGTTAGGAACACGGTTGTTAAGTGCATCTGGATTCCCCATTGACTTTGCTTTTCAGAAGGTCACAAAAGGGGATCACACGACACTAACTGTCATAAATATGTGTCAGTTGTCAAGCATCTGAATTTTGATGACATGACTATGAGGATGCTGCAATTGTTGTAAATGTGAAAAGCAGTCATGTCACTTTTTTTCAGTGCTGTTGTAAATTGTTGTAAGTTGAGGACTACCTGTATAGTAGCATTAAGGTTTTCTAACTAGTGTATGTGGACTCTGTTTTCTTTTGTTTGATGTACGTCCTTCTATTTCTCTTTAATAGCAATAGCACCAGTGGTGGGATAGGACCGGTACGTCCCGGTACAGGTGTACCAATGTCTGCTGGGAGCACCAGGTACTTTTCTGGTATGATGCTCTGGAGGGCTCACCCGCCCGCTCTCTTTACTGCTATTTGAGCCGATCGGGACTTACGTGCAAGGAGCATACGGCGCCTGCGCCATGCTCCGCTGAGCAGCTGGAGCGTTGTGGGCGGTAATTACGCATGCACGCGGTAGTGCCAGACCACATTGCAGCGTACCGGTTGCAGCGGGATCCAGAATCTTCCACTGAATAGCATTTAGACTTATATAACTTGTTCTTACCCAGCTCCCTAAACATGAGAGACCTCTCAAGTTAATTCAAATATTCCTTTATTAGGAGCCCTGGCATTGCCAGTGAAGTTTCCCTTTCATCGCAGGCTAACAAGCCCGTCCAGCTGGAAGATGAATAGTTATCTTGCCACATCTCCTCTCCACCCCCTGCCTTTTATCCCCAGAGCTAGGCTGGGGCTGCGCTAGCAGTGGTGGATTTTCCTTCCCAAGGATCGGTCCACAGATTTCCACTGCTCTCCTCTCTTCTGCCTTCTGCGCATCAGGCACTGGACCTAGCTGTTCCTCCTTTTCCTAATCAGCCACTTCCAGACCTGGGGGCTGTTGACTCTCCATCTGAGGGATGATGGACAGATGAGGCTCTGCCTCTGTCTCTCTCTGCCAATTCCACTCCCTCTTTCCCCTCAGAGTTCCAAGGTTGCTTTGACGCTGCCCCTGACTCTCACTCCTCCTCTGATTCAGCTGTTGGAGGGGCTGGCGGCTGACAGGCCACAACATACCGTATTTTTTGGAGTATAAGACACACCTTTTTCCCTCTAAAAACAGGCTGAAAATCTGGGTGCGTCTTATACATCGAATACAGTATTTTTTGCCTCCTGGAACCCCGCCCCCTTCACCAAACTGGCTGTGCCTAGTCTTATGGAGGCTTCCAGAGAGCTCCTGGGGGCTGGGGAGGACAGAAATTAGCCTCAAACGGGCCGTTTCCCCCTCCCCCAGCCTCCAGCAGCACTCTATAAGCCTCCATAGGGCTATGCATGCAATTTATTTGACATAAAAATGGTCCGTTTTCGCGATAAATGGGGCGGGTTTTTTGCTCATTTTTTATCCCCCACCCCCCAGGAGAACTCTGCAAGACCCCCCAAGGCTAGTTATACTTTTTATTTGAAGAAAATCGGCCCTGTTTTCGGGGGAAAAGCAGTTTGGGGAAGTATGCAAAACGCAAAAAAACCCTTTTTGCCTCCTGGAACCCCGCCCCCTTCACCAAACTGGCTGTGCCGAGGCTTCCAGACAGCTCCTGAGGGCTGGGGAGGGCAGGAATTAGCCTCAAATGGGCGATAAATGGGGCGGGTTTTTTGCTCATTTTTCACACACACCCCCCAGGAGCATTCTGCAAGCCCCCCCCCCCCCAAGGCTAGTTATGCTTTTTATTTGGAAAAAAACGGCCTCATTTTCACGGAGAAATGCGCTGTTTTGGAAGTTTGTCCCATGCAAAGGTCCCCCCCCCCTTTCTGAAGGCTCTTTAACTGTTTCTGAGCAAGCAGAAACGATGTTTTAAGGTTTGTCAGCGATTTCCTTCTGCAGGACATAGATAAATACACCTGAAAACCTCAACCTCCCTACCTAATCTCTCTCTCTTTTTACCTACCTACTGTATTTCTCTCTTTCTCTTTCTCTCTCTGCCCTTCTACCTAACTACTATATATATACTTCTACCTACCTACCTACACACACACTCTCTCTCGCTTCCATCCTACCTACTGTATTTCTCTCTATTTCTCTCTCATCCTTCTACCTACCTACACACACACATCTCCCTCTCCCCTACATACCTATTTTATTTCTCTCTCTTTCTATTTCTCTCTCTATCCTTCTACCTATCTACCCACACACATTCTCCCTCTCCCCCTACATATCTACTGTATTTCTCTCTCTTCCCCTTTATCTACCTACCTACCTACCTACCTACACAGACACTCTCTCTCCCTACCTACTGTATTTCTCTCTCCCTCTCTATTTCTCTCTCTCTATCCCTTTACCTACCTATCTATTCTCTCCCTCCCTCCCTCCCTACTGTATTTCTCTCTATTTCTCTCTCTCTCTCTATCCCTTTATCTACCTACCTTACATATTTCTCTTTCTTTCTCTCCCTCTCTCTCCTTCTATCTACCTACCTACCTACCTACTTTTTTTTGTAATTTGCCTCTTCAAAACCTTGGTGCGTCTTATACTCCGGTGCGTCTTATACTCCGAAAAATACGGTAATCACTTCATAATGTTTTACAGCCCTCTCTGAGCAGTTTACAGAGTCAACATATTGCCCCATATCTGGGTCCTCATTTATCGATCTTGGAAGACTGAATCACCTTTGAGCTGGTCAGCATTAAACTCCTGGCAGTGGGCAGAGTTAGCCTGCAATACTGCATTCTAACTATTGCACCACTACAGCTCTAATTCAAAGATGAAAAATATAATGCAGACCTCATGCATGCAATTTTATGTTTGGTGAAAAAAATAATTAGACACAGAAATAAAATAATGTATGCTTTCAATTACTGACGTGTATATTTAAATAAAGATTTGTCTCAGAATGGAATATAATTAAACAACTCAACATATATTAAGAAGGTAAGATAACTATATAACATGGAGAATGAGAACATTACATGCACTGTGGTTAGCTTTTTTTAAAAAAAGATTGAAATCGTTGGGTTCCCCCACTGTTCTCATTGGCTGGATTGAGTTAACAGGCAGAGGATGAATCAGATGAGTGTATATTTCAGCCTGCCTTGTAGAAAGCTTCATTGATATTTTTATTTGATTACAGCAAGTAAATCTTGAAGTTGATGAGTTTTGTTTTACTTGAGTTTAGTGAAGGTTAAGAAATGCAAAAGATAGCCTTTGCTTAGTAACCACAACTGGAACCAGCAATTTCAATCACCATGTTGGTAAGCATAAATCATATGACTGCACCAGACTTATAGTGTCACTTTCCATTGAGTTTTTAACCGAGTTTTTACAGTTATAAAGTGAGATATCACGTGACTGCAACCTGCAGTTTTATTTCCCATGTTCTTCATTAATCCAGCTTTCAGAAGCTGGTTATGAAGCCCACAAGCAGAGATCACATGACCATAGGAAACTGTCATAAATGTGCCATTTGCAAAGCACCCTAATAGCAATAATGGAGTGATGTCATGGTCACAAACCTTTGGTTTATTACATCATAATTTTGAATGGTCATTAAATGCAGTCAATAAGCGAGGAATACCTGCACCATATGGATGCACTACAGGCAGTGTATCTTTCCATTCAAGCTTTCAAACTGCCAAAATATTTTGGTTTCTTGGTTGCACTTAGCAGATGTATTGCCAGTTTTAATCTCTAAGTCTTATTAAGAAGCCTCAAAGCAATAGTCAGAAAAGTGTGCAGTATTTTATTACTCTGTTGTCTGTGGTCTGTTCTGAAGACAAGTCAGTTTATCAATACGGCATGATTTGCTTTTTTGCTGGGATTAGTTATGCAGCTATGCAAAATATGCTTTTCTGGAGGGACTGCCTCTTTGCAGTTATATTTGCCTGCCCTATTAAATCTATTTTTATTAAACAATGCAGCTAAAAAGATGAAAAGTAATACTAATGGGGGGAAAAATAGAAAGGAAAACAGAAAATAAGAAAAAGAAAAATATATAAATTATATAATATACGAATTTCTTCTTCAATAAATGCCTATAAACAATTTAGTAACTTTTTAAAAAATGCAACAAATGATCTCTTTTCCCCAAATCTCATTTCTTATCTATAATTGAATCCTTCAATCCTTATTCAGTCCTGATCACAAAAGTCCCCTAAGGATGACCAGAGAATGCACTGTATCTAATTTTAATCAACTACACGTCTCTGTCTTTTACTTTTAACTGCTCTTTAATCTCTTCAAATAATGTCCTAGAATTTGATTTCATTTGATTTCTTTGTCCATTTTCATAAAATCTTTCAAAATTTAAAAAACTCTTTTTTGTAAATCCAATATAAGAGAATCATGCAGATCGCTATTTTGACTTATTATTTTGCTTTAATTATTAAGACATCAGTCATTTCATTTGTGTATCCTGTGTAGCTTATTTTTCTATACCATTCTTGTAGTCTGTCATTTTAAAATCCACTTTCAGATCAGTGTCAATTTTTTCCTGGTAAAACCTATTATTTTTCCATAACTTATTTTTAAACCCAAACTGCAGATTTCTGGATCTATTATTCAGAAGTATCCTTCAGTGCATTTAATATTAAATATTTTGCTCCATTCTTTACTAGTAAATCAAATTTAAGAATTCTTCACCTTTAGTTGTAATCTTTAGTTTATTTTGGCTGCCCTTAGTGCCCAAACTTCAAAGTCCTATCCTATCATTTTTAAAAAAAAAAGAATTCAAAAGAGAAAAGGAGGAGGTGTGTGTGTGTGATTTCTTACAGTTTATAGCTTTAATTTGTTGTATAATAAAGCTTGTATATTGAACAAATAAATAACAATAGGACATCAGAGTGGCTTTGTTATCTCTAAGTGACTAATAGTCTATGTTCCAGCTATAAAACTAACATTCTCGGTATAGAACTTATTCTCTAGATAAAGGGGGGAATCCCTGGAACATCAAGGAAGATTCTAATGCATTTCAAGCAAGATGATATCTAATACCCATTTTTTCCCCTCTTTCTCTGATACAAGATTCATCTGGATGCCTGTTCCCAACATGAATGATTATGAAAAAGTGGATTATACAGAGAAATAATCTAATCTGGTTTATGATTAAACCAGATTGCTTCTAGGAGAGCTACAATTTTGTAAGAACTCTTAAGAGGTGAATAATTAACATTCTGCATAAAATAAATAGTAAAACCTGCTTATTCTCAAGAGTACAATGTGTGACACCAATGTGGTAAGTAAAATTTCAAGGGCAGAATGGTTACAAAAGGGGTACATTCTTTTGAATATTTGCTTGTCTGAACAGGTTTGTAGAACCTAAAATGATTAGGAAGTAAAAAGATAGTGCCTCTGAAAGTTTTCTATACTGACAACATAACCTAACACATATAAGAATACTCAAGTGGATTAAAGTTCTAACACCCGTTTTTGAATAAGTGCTTGGGTAAAATTAAATTTTACTTGCGTCACATACATGCAGTATTCTGAACAAGGATGTACATACATCGACAGATAACATAGACTATATATTTATCTACTGTAGCAGTTAGGAAAAAAATGCGCTCCTTTTCAGGCGTAGGGTGCGTATTAATCAAGAATAACCTTATCCTCTTTTAGACAGTGTACCTAATTTATTTGACCACAGAAAGTAAGTATATTGATTTTAGCAAAAAAAAAAAAAATTTCAGGGGTGTCATACTTGATTTCATTGAGGGACGCATTAGGGTTGTGTTTAATCTTGGGGGACCAGAGTGGGCACTGTTAAGGATATCTCTGTTAGGAGACCGGAATTGTGCAACGGAATGTAGCAAGAGATATGTTGCTAGTTTTCCACACTAACAGTCACAACAGACACCGATGGTAAAAACAAGTAGACTTTTACTTGCGGTGGAAAAATAAAGTAAGATACACTTCTTCACAAACAAGTGATAAGTAGTCCTGAATCAAATACAGTCTATTACTCAAACAGTTGGCTTACAGTTGCACTCAACTCACGATTCTCTTTGCTTTTGCTGATCTAACCAACATACAGAGTCTTCATCCAAGAGATCAGCGTCTAACAGTGATTCTGGCTTCCTCTTATGGCTGATTGAGGAAACAGCAGCCAATTACATTTCACTGTAGCATTTAAAGTTACAGATACCAATTCCAATCATGGCTTATATATATTGCCAACCCAACACTAGGATTTCATTCCTAACAGGCATGACCAACTTGACGTCACTTTGTCGGGGGAGCTTGTGGCTGCCAGCAAAAACGGGCTCCTGAGCTCAATTTCTAACTGCAATAGCCTCTTGCGACCCTCTGCCGTGCCAAACGGAGCTTGGAAGGGCTGTTGTCAGGGCAGCCCTATAGGCCAGATATAAGCACCCTGTGGGACGGATCCGACCCCCAGGCCTTGAGTTTGACACTCCTGGTTTATTTATTCAATTTCTAAAGCTCAGCCTGAGAGACTTAAATTCAGACGAGAAACAAATGTTACAATTAAAAATACTAATAACATTTCAAAACAATAAAAACACTAAACGTCTAGATTAATATTTGACAATCTCTCATGATATTCTCATAGAGAAGATGGCATGATGAGTGCTAATCTATGCTGTCATTACATTCATACCATTGTGTTTACACACTATTCAACAGGAAGCTAAGAGGAAGTCTTAAGTGTCGAACTGACTGTATTCAGAAGACAGCAAGAGAAGTAATGGGGGACCTAAAACGAAACACTTATAAGGTACAGTTGGCAATACTGGCAAAGTTTAACATGGAAACGAGAAGGCTGCAAAGCCACTGTGGTGGTATTTATGAAGAAGAAAGGTTTTTGCGTAGAAGATGACGCATAATTGTCCGCCTTGTCCCAGAAGACAAAACAAGAATCCATGGATTTAAATTCCAAGGAAATAGATTTTATTTGGACATTTGAAGGATATCCTAATGGTACAAGCTGCTTTTAAAGATGGTGGCCATCTTTTGGATTATTTTACAGGAATTATGTTATTATTCCTGCACTAAGCAAAATATTTGACTAGAAAAACCTTTTCCTTTAACATTTCTAGGACCTATTTTAATTAGTTAGAGTTAAAGGGGCCACATTTCTTAAAAACAAAATAGCTGTTTTTAATTGACTTCTATTTGATTATTGAGAATTTAAAACTTTCTATTATGGCCTTTACAGATTAACATAGTTGGAAGCGATCTTGTAGGTCATCTAGTCCAGCCCCCTGCCCAAGCAGGAGACTCTACACCATTTATGACATTTATGTCTCTTCTTGAAAGCTTCCAGTGATCAAGCTCCCACAACTTCTGAAGGCAATCAACCCATTGGTTGATTGTTCTCACTGTCAGAAAATTTCTTCTTATTTCTAGGTTGAATCTCTCCTTGATCAGTTTCCATCCATTATTTCTTATCTGGCCTTGGAGTGCTTTGGAAAATATCTTGGCCCCCTCCTCTGTGTGGCAGCCTCTCAAATATTGGAACACTGCTATCAGGTCTCCACTAGTCCTTCTCTTTACTAGACTAGCCATGGCGACTACTTGCAACCATTCGTCGTGTGTTTTAGCCTCCAGTCCACAATCATCTTGTTTACTCTTCTCTGCACATTTTCTAGAGTGTCAACATCTTTTTATAATGTGGGGACCAAAACTGCATGCAGTATTCTAGGTGTGGTCTTACTAAGGCTTTATAGAGTTTTATTAGTACACTTGATCTTGATTGTATCCCTCTGTTAATGCGATTTAGGATTGCATTGCCTTTTTTGGCTACCGCCATACACTCTTGGCTCATATTTAATTGGAGCCCATTAAGACTTCAAGATCCTTCTCATACTTACTGCTATTAAGCCTGGTTTCACCCATCTATATATGTACTTTTGGTTTGTCTTGCCTAAGTGTAAGGCTTTACTTTACATTGAATTTCATTTTGTTAGATAGGGCCCAGTGTTCAAATCTGTCAAGATCCATCTGGATCTTGAACCTGTCATCTAGGGCGTTGGTTATTTCTGATAGCTTAGTATCATCCGCAGATTTGGTAAGTTCCTCTTCTATTCCCTAGCTAAATCATTTATGAAGATATTGAAGAGTACTGGATCTAAGAAGGAACCTTGTGGTACCCAACTGATTCCTTCCTTCCATGTAGATGTATCATTAAGGACTACTCGTTGAGTACCGTTTGTCAGCCAGGTACAAATCCTTCTGATAGTGGTGCTATCCCATTTTTTTCTATCTTATCAAGAAGTAGATTGTGGCCTACATTGTCAAATACCTTTATGAGAAGTATATCCCAAGGGAGGTAACTCATGAAATGTGAACAGTTTGGTAGCTCCTTAACATTTTTATCTAGGTTTCTTAGAATTTACTTATCCAGGTTTACTCTAAACATTAAAACTGTTTTTGCAGACTCAGTAAGGCTGTGTCGCAACTCATAACTAGCCAAATATATAAATATATTAGCCCCAATGTCTCCATGACATTGCCGTCATCTAATTCATAACCCATTAGTGAGATAGACTTAAGTTAGTGTATTTATTTATAAATTTACAGACTGTTTCAGTTAGATAACTTTAAACAATATACAGAACAACAGTCAGTGCCAATGCATCAATAGCATAATATATGACTACAGCAACATTGTTAATCTGCTGTGGGGCCAGGGTAAATGTGGGTGTGATGTGTAGACTTTAGGTGGGTGAATTGCTGGTCTAGGAGAGGAAAGTGGTAAGATTTAGTGGGAAATTTAAAGAGAGAATCTTATACTATACGCATTGTAGCATGTAGTATAGGATTCTCTCTTTAAGTGCACACACATAATATACACTAAATGTTGCCAGAGATTCCAGAAAAAGTTAATTGCTAATCTTTAGAATCTTAGTAAACGTGTTCTAGTTGGCTGGGCAACACATGGTGGTAAAATAAGTTGGCTGTTCTGTATTAAAATGATAAAAGGAAAATTAAAAAAATATGAAGATTAAACTATGTAGTAATTTTAGAGAAAGTTATGAATGAGAAACTAAACTTTTCCTTAGTATGACAGAAAGTTTTTTTTATTATGGCCATAAGAGTAATAAATTAGTAAATTATCTATATTACCCATCCACCCACTCATCTTTTGAAGTATTTGCTTTGCACTTGGTAATGCATTTTGTTGCACCATCTGAAAGCTGACTGGGAAAAAAACATGAAAATTTGATCAGGTGCTGCATTTTGTATCTGGCAAAGCAAATGGATACCCAGATTTGTGTAACACCCAGAATCACAAACAGTCATCCAGCCACATTGTAATGCTAATCATTAACGAATATTATGCAATTAGTTCATGGCTTTTTGGTTAGATGTATCATATGAACTACCAAAATAAAGAGAACACCCCCCCCCCCCAGAAAGTCCAGTTGCCTTTGGGATTCTCGAGGTGTGCTCTTTTCTCACACTACAAAAGCTATGGCTTCATCTTTCAGAGAACAAACATTTGATCATCATTAAGCTTGATTTCAACTTGATTTCATTAGGCTTAGGTTTTTAACTAGGCCAATATTTTATCTTAGAAAAAGAAAGCATGTATTGTTATTTCTTACTGAGGAATCCAGTTAAATGTCCTTGTAACTGCAGGATTCCCTGAATAACAGCTTGAATATCTCTCTTAATTGAAACTTTGAATCGTCTGGGAATTGCTGGAACATATGGAGTTCTTTCCCAAAAATAATACATGCCGTTTCTGATTTTCACAAAGCTCTCTAGCTATGTAACAAAACTAGAATAATAAGAAATTCTGTTGTGAAACTGTTTTACTTTTTTTTAAAAACCCACTGTTGATATCTGAAATGAAAATCAGCAGTACTTTTCTATAAATCAGTGCACTGAAATGCTTTTGGGATCACCACACAAAACAAGAGTTTTTAATATCATGTCACAAGTGATGTCCTATAGGTAGCATTCCAAAATGAAATTTAAACTATGTGTGTGTGTGCATACAGGCATGTGTTGTGATGGCTCAAATCAGGTGAGCTCACCAAACTGCATGAAACTGCGGATTACCTCTTTAAATGCCAAATTCTGTACGATTTCAAGAAAGAGTATCAAAGCCTTGTGAAATTTGGTAATTTTGCAAACACTTGGCCGGGTTAATTTATTTTGACACATACACTGTAGATCATCTGAAGTTTCGTAAAAGGCCACAGGTTGGAAAACTTCAGTGTATTTATTTCTTGAAATTAAAAGGGATACGTCCAACAAGTAATTTGTTCTGTTTCAGGTCAATGGACTATTTTCAAGTAAATCAAAGTAAGTATTGAATTTGTCTCAGTAAAATTAATAAGGTATAAAATCATATAGAAATGAATAAGTAGTTACTCCCATGGAATAACTATTTGATCTTGAATGTATAAAATAAACTGAACAAAGAACAATTTCCACAAAAATATATTGGAAAATGAGGAAAAAAGTTAAAAAGCAGGGCAAATGTTTCTCACCATAATAAGCCTATCTGACCCAATAAACAGACAATAGTCAATTCTGTGAGAGAAACAATCTATTGATCTTCATTAACATATATTTGTGGAAGGTCTGTAATTACTATTGAGTCACATATTTTAATGTTCTGATTGATAACAAACAATAGGCCAAATAATGACATTGGTTTCATAAGGATATGAGTAACATCCCTAGAATGTTACACAAGCTTTCTTTTTGAATTTAGTCTGCCCTAGTTATGGATTAAAGGAATCATTACCTACCTTATTACTTCCCGTTTGTTTCTAGTACTATTTTAAGTTTTTCTTTTTGCTAAAAATATATTAAAAGATGTCATAGTTTCATAGTTCCATTGGAATCAGTAATGGTATTCTCTTCTCTTCACTACCAGTTCTGTAGTGAGAGCGTGTGGACATCTGGCATGCGCAGAAAGTCCGTGATGACATCCGGGTGGGTAGGCGGGGCCTTGCACCACCGCTACTACAAGTTCGCCCAAACCATTGGGAACTGGTAGCATACCACCTCTGATTAGAATGATAGCACTAAGAACTTTCTATCCAGAACCTTTCATGTCTTTAACCACTTTATACATCAAATATTCCACAAATATAGTGTGTTTAGATCAATTCAAATAAAATAATCAGCGTAAACATATAAGAAGCTCAATGTCATTAAAATACACGTACGTTTTAATAATTAACCATTCACTGAACGTGATTCAAAGAACTTCAAAAATGCCAACAGGTCAATTGAAACATTCAATAAGTTAGATGTAGCATATTTAATTTTTTGTGTGTGCTGATCCAATTATAATGAATATTTTTCAGTTTGCATAGTTTAATACTGGTCAGGGTGGATGAATAGCTTCATATAAAAGGGTAATGGTTAGGGTTTCTGGAAGACGTGATACTGTTATCCTCTAACCCCTATACCTTTTACCTTAAACTGCCTACTGTGGACCTTACACGTTTCTGAAGAGGTCCCTAAGGGGGCATGCATAAGTGCACCAGTGTGGCTACCATCCCTGTCCTACTGTCCCATTTATATATACTCTTTTTTGCTTATTTATACCCATTTATTTGTCATTTTTTCTTGTTTTCATGCTTGTTTCCTTCCACTTGTTGACAAATAAATAAATAAAATGAAATAAACTGTCATATCTAAACAAAGTGGTGCTGATTTGTATATATATTACATGTACACTGACATGGGAATATATACACGTTGAATTTAATAATAATAATTTGTAGCTCTTCCTGTGGCCTCCTTCATCCTATCAACAAATCCCATCAGTTACCGAGACAATCATTTTGATAGGATGTCCATTGGGTCACAGTCCACAGAGACTGAGTGACTCGCCCTCATTCCTCTGCTGTTCCCATCAAACTTTTTAAATCTATCATCCACTTGCACCACATACTCAAAATATATGAATTTCTGTTTGCCAATCTTTGCCTCCAAGAAGCAATCAATCTGCTTTGTCCACAGTTAATCTGTTCTTCTGGCAGTGCAGCCTTGTGGATTTCAGATCCATAATTTGAAGGCAGATTATCTTTCGTCACTCTTTCTCAAGGCCCAACTTTCCAAACCATACATTACCACCAGAAAGAACACATCCTGTACTATTTTGAAATTTGTTCTCCTAGGAAGGATTCTTATTCTTCGCAATTCAGTTTGCCATTGCTTCCTTCCTTGGGATTAATCCGTTGCTTCCAGAACATATGACCATTTTTATTCAATACTAGCTATACCCGGCCACACGTTGCTGTGGCCCAGTCTGGTTAAATGGCCAACCAATCTGTGTGTATATCTACACCTGCACACATACACACAACCACCGTATAACCCCCAACCTACCTACCTACTGTATTTCTCCCTATCTACCCCTCTACCTACCTACTTATTGTATTTCTCCCTATCTATCCCTCTATCTACCTACCTACCTACTGTGTTTCTTACTCTCTATCTATCCCTCTATTTATCTACCTACCTACTGTATTTCTCCCTCTATCTATCCCTCTACCTACCTACCTACTGTATTTCTCCCTCTCTATCTATCCCTGTACTTACCTACCTACCTACCTACTGTATTTATCCCACTATCTATCCCTCTACCTACCTACCTACTGTATTTCTCCCTCTATCTATCCCTCTACCTACCTACCTACCGTATTTCTCCCTCTCTATCTATCCCTGTACTTACCTACCTACCTACCTACTGTATTTCTCCCACTATCTATCTCTCTACCTACCTACCTACTGTATTTCTCCCCTCTATCCCTCTACCTACCTACCTACCTACATTTCCCCCTCTGTATCCACCTACCTACCTACCTACCTACTGTATTCTTCCCTTTCTCCCTCTACCTACCTATTATATTTATCTCTATATACCTGTACCTATCTACCTACCTGCTGTATTCATCCCTCTCGTTTATCCCTCTACTTACCTAACTACCTACTGTATTTCTTCCTCTCTCTATATTCCTCTACCTAAATAAATAGCCCTCCCCTCCCCACACACACACACCCTCAGTCAACCCCCTCCAGCCCCCCCCTCCCTTCCTCCCTCACTTGTGCCTAACACAGTGGTGGGCAAAGTCATTAGTCTCTTTGTCCCTCTGTTCCTCCTTTCTTCTCTGTCTTTCTCTGTCATTCTCTCTCTCTCTCTCTCCTTCCTCCCCCATCTCTGTCACTCTGTTTGAGTATGATTGCCTGTCTATCTTTCCCTCACTCATTCTCTCTGTGTGTCTGTCTCTCTCCCCTCCCTTTCTCTCTGTCACTGTGTGTGTGCTTGTCGATCTCTCTCATTCATTATCTCTCTGTTCGTCTCTCCCTCCCTCTCTGTCTCTCTGTGTATCAGTCTCCCCCCTCCCCTCCGCAAGCAGCGAAAAGGCCGGCATATCGGGCTGAGGAGTCTAGGGCTGCCTTCTCCCACAGTGAGCGTGGCCATCCGGGCACCGCATGCCCACCCCCACCAGCCCCGCGCCGCCGTCGCCGCCCCCGAGCCCCGCAACACGCAGCCCCCGCCGCCCGGCAGGCGCACCGCGGGCAGGAGAGCCGGCCATGCCCCCACCAGCTCTCTCCAACGGCTCCGGAAAGTGCACCTCGGTGGCCATCGGAGAGAGCTAGTGGAGACGCGGCCGGCTGCCCCGCCCGACAGGCGACTACCACACGGGGCTCGGACGCTTCTGAGTCTGTGGCCCTGCGTGCGTGCGCGTGGAAGAGAGCGGCTGCAGGCAGACAGGGAGGCGCATGCGTTGCTTTCCACATTGCCCCTGGCAACGTTCCTTCAAGGCGGTTTTCTGCCGTCACGTGTCCTTGACGTACAGCCGGATGGGAGGAGTTACACGGAGCTTAAACCGTGTTCAGTGAGTAACTTTTATTTGTGCCTGCCTTGTACACGATACACGTGTGCTAGGCACAAAATGATTTGGTATTCTATTATCCGAAGTGCTTCGCTACATTGTGTGAAAGTTTGGTTTAAATCGGTCCGGTACTTTTTGAGATTAGTGGATTCGTACAAACTATTTTACATTTTTATTTATATAGATGGATTAAATTACATATGCTCGTAGATATTATTGGGATTTCTTTTTGACCACAACTGAATGAAGGGCTTATAAAGATTGGTTGATGTGTGCGTGTGCGTGCATGTGTGGAGAGAGAACAAATTTTTTTTTTTTACAGTTTAACAGAGTTGAAAGGGACCTTGCAGGTCATCTAGTCCAACCCCCTGCCCAAGCAGGAGACCCTACATCTGCCTCTACCTAGGATTGAACTCATAACTTCCTGATTGGGAGGCGAGAGCTCCACCTCTAGGGCACAGATTTGTTTGATTATGTTAAGCAAAACACAAATTAAAAAATAACTATTACTATTTTTGATAGCTCTTAATAGAATGTTTAGAACAGAACAGAACAGAATGTCGCTGATTAAGACTGAATGATTTTTTTTTTACAATTTGATTATTGATAAGAGATGAGATGGGAGATTTTTTTTTTCTATTGAAATACCAGAGAAGGTATTATTACTAAATTTGTTTATGCTTCTCTGGAGAGAGAAAGAACCATCCTTTCTATTTCTTCTTTCTATTTCTCTGTACTCTCTTTTTTCCTTTTTCTGTTTTCCTTACTTTACATTAGTCTTTTAACTTTGTCCTTGTAAGCTTTAATAGAATTACAATAAAAAGAAAAGAAAAGAAAGGGAATCCAAAGATCATTAGGGAAACTCCAGGTGCAGGCCTATTCCAAAGGTGCTTTTCCAAAAGGCAACTGGACTTTCTTGTGGTTTTTTTTTGAAAACATTTTGCTTCTTATCCAAGAAGCTTCTTCAATTCTAACTGAGGTTTTAAATTAGAATGGAAGAAGCTTCTTGGATGAGAAACAAAAGGTTTTCAAAGAAAAAAAAATAAGCAAAACGTTTTCAGGGAAGCACTTCAAGGAAGTGAAAAGTTTGCAAGGAAAAACCCTAATAAAGTCCAGTTGCCTTTTGAAAAACATCTTTGGGGCAACCATGATCTGGACGATTGAGAATCTCCATAGACGCACCTTTGCTGGAGAAAAAGATAAAGGCCTGCTGGACTGAGGACATTTTGGAACTGTTGCTCAAACTTGGCAACCACAAGATGTATTTATTTCAATTCCCACAATACTAGGCATTGAAATCTGCACATTGTAAAAGTTGCCAAGGTTGAGAAACACTATTCTAGAAATATTGTGACTCCACCTGTTTGGTTTCTCTGAAGTGATTTTTTCCCTCATTAAAAATGAGGTAGAAAAGAAATGCCTGGGGCTTGCAAGGAAAATGTATAAACAAAAGAAGGCTCTTTTGTTTATAATGATAGAAAATCCCATTGAAGTTCACAAAAGAAATAATTAGTTAAAGATAGTAAAAACAGAATGTCTTGCCCAGCAGATATTGCTGTAGCCATCAATTTGGGAGGGGACTGGCCAAATTAATAGAGGTTTTGTGATTGCTCTACATTATTTCCAACATAAGAGAGCACGACCTAAATAATTTACTGGGGAGCAACAGTCGAGTAAGATAATTACCTCCTCCTTTCTGTTTATTTGGTATATCCACTGGGCCATTGAATGGCATGCGATGATGGATAAGATTTACCTGTGGCCTTATCTTAAGATGGTTATCCATCCACCCAAGACATGGGCATCTTCCTATTAGAATATTAATTTGTATTCCCGTGAACAAGCAAGTCATCTCAAGTGGATGAGAATGTAGAAGTAGGTGCCCATAATCAGATGAACAAACAGTTAATTTGCTCCTAATGTGAGAGGCCTGGTTGAGGAAAAGAGGACAAAAACCTTGGAGACTGCAATCCAAATATTACACCTCTTGTCCCATGGTCAATTCTTTCACCGTGTGATAACGCTTAGTTTTTATTGAACACATAACACCTTTTCTTGTTTCCTGGATAGACTTTTTAGGCTACCAGATCTGCGTGTTTTTTAATTCTTCCTTTTCTTCCTTGGAATGATTTTAATTACTCCAGGTAGCTTCTCTAAGTGATGTGTATATGCACCAGAAGGGCAGGATATTAATTTTTCCTTAGTAAGTATACTATCTAGCTGGGCATAGCCTTGCTTGAAGTACATATTCATGGAGTGGTAACATAATACACTGCTATGTATCAGATAATTTTTTCAGCAAAGACTTTTCTTTCTCTGTCCTTTGGGGTGAATTATACCGGACTGGTTGGTTCCTGTTTGTCAATGAGGGCAATCGGTTTATAAACAATTATAGCAGTAGCAATAGCACTTAGACTTATATACTGCTTCATAGTGCTTTTACAGCCCTCTCTAAGCGGTTTACAGAGTTAACATATTACCCCCAACAATCTGGGTCCTCATTTTACTCACCTCAGAAGGATGGAAGGCTGAGTCAACCTTGAGCCGGTGAGATTTGAACTGCTGAACTGCAGCTAGCAGTCAGCTGAAGTAGCCTGCAGTACAGCACTCTAACCACTGCGCCACCTCGGCTCTCCAATTATGCAGTTCTAAAGGCTGGTAGTACTCTAAACTACCAGCCTTTAAAACTGTATCAGATGATTAACCATAGGCTAAAACTAGATAAGGAATAAAGCCAGCCTCATTCTATCATCTACAACTGTCTGCCAAGAAACTGGATGGACAGTATCTCCAGGGAAAGGAGAAATTCCTCAACTATTCCTTGGGCAAGAAAATCATCACTTACGGCAGAGACAGTATCGCTGCAGTAACAGCCCACCGAAAGGAAATCCCTCATTCTTTCCTTTGGGACTTCACTGAAGTACAGATAGTCTTGATGCATGACCACAATCAGCACTGGAACTTCTGTCACTAAGCAATGTCATCATTAAGTGAGTAATTGTATGACCTTTTCCCCCCTGACCATTAAGTGACTCAGCTTCCCCCATTGTCTTTGCTTGTTGGAAGCCCCAAGGAAAGTCACGAATGGCAGTCACATGACCTCAGGACACTACAGGATGCATAAATGTGAGGAATGATGATAAGTTGCTTTTTCAGGACTGTCGTACGCTTATTAAACTAATAGTCATAAGTTGAGGACTACCTACATGGCAAAGCAGACTAATGTTTCACTAGAAGAAAGACAGTTGAAAAGGCTATTTTTATACCTTCTTTTGACCATGTCACAACCAGGTACTAGTTGGTTGTGACATGGTCCAAGTACAAAAATACCGCTTGACATTGGAGAAATTATCTGGAATTCTCTTTTCTTGTTAAATAAAGCCTAAGAATTTTATCAAAATGAATGACAATTGATAAACGCAGAGACATTTCTCTGGCATTTGTTGTGGAAAAGATTGGAAGATAATTGATAAAATATATGCTATAATTAGATCAATATTTTCTTTACTGAGGCTAACTCAGAGGATTGTATTAGGTAATGATTTTAATATCTTAAAAGCGTAATAACAGTTTAGGTGTGGTTGATTTCCATGGACTTCAATTTAAATCTGCTGAAGGCATCAATTTATGTTAATCCCAAAGGCGTTCCTGGAATAGGCATTTTATTTTACACAGCCTCCAAACCATCCTTTGTACTATTGACACAGATTACATTTAACATAATCGTACAGAATTTTAAAAATTTCACATCTTGGAAACAGACATACAAGCAACCAGTTGCACACTTTGTGGGATTCATGTAGTAATAGCAAAAACTACTTAAAGGTGCTTGTTGTTCCCGTATCTTAAATACTTAACTAGAAGTACTATACTTGGTTATGTGCTAATTATTTACGCAATGTATTTCACTGACAAACAGGCCTATAATCAGATCATTCTCACACTGAGCCTTTGGAGAAATTAATGGGAAAAAATATGAATTCTCCATTATCCCACAACTAACAGGTATTTCCTTAACCAAGTCTGTGTCATTTATTGTCTATGAAGTGCTAGAAAGATATGAACTAAATGAGATTTATTTCTTTCAAATGAAAATGGTGTACATATTTTAGTATTTTCATATCATTGCACTCTAACCTGATGGTTTCCATTAAAATAAAACACAGGGATCCTTTGGGCTTTACATTTTCCTGACTTTTACATGAGGTTGCTTTAATTATTTATATTTTAAGTTGTTCTTTTATTCCTCTTAAGCAGCAATCTTGGACATTATTCACAGTTTTTGCAGCTGTAAGAGAAGTTTTTTCATACTGTCATTTAAGTTTAATACAGTTGAACATTACAGGTCTTTATCTCTGGGAGTGATAAGTAAATGTACTTTAACGTCCTAGAGTGAATCTGGGAAATGCCCAGAGATGTGAGCTGTGGTACAGGCAGCTTCCTGAAGTGGATGAAGCTTCCTGTACCACTTAAGTTGCATATATATCAGAATCTAAGCAGTTCTTCCCATGTTATACAATTGTTGAATCACAAAGCTCAAAGTATTAAAAACAGGTTGGGGAAGAACCAATAGAAAGCTATTATGAATTCTTTGTCACCACGGGAAAGATAAGAATTCACAATAGCAGTAGAAAACCAATCCTTTTGAGGCTAGAAAGTACATGAAAAAGGAAGTATCCAGAGGTGGGATCCTACCAGTTTAACAACCAGTTCGCTAAACATGCGCTACAGTTTAGAGAAGACTTACCTTCCGGATTACTGCTTGGGAAGGAAAACAGCTGAGGTGCGGGAGAGCCACGCGACTCAGCTAAGAAGATAATAATAAATAATAATAAATTTCATTTGTAGACCACTCCCTCTCCCCGAAGGGACTCTTTACCTACTAAAGGTAGGTAAAGCGCAGGAGCAGGTGGGTGGGCCCACTTGATAGTGGGAGCGAACTGGTTTTTTGGAGCTACCAGTTCACTCGAACAGATCCAAACCGGTAGAATCCCACCCCTGTAAGTATCCCCCTCCAGAGCCAAAGGTTATGAACAGTGCATGCGACTATGGAGGAAACAATACAAAGAATGTTATTAAAGGAAGATGGAATCAAGAAACTTGGTAAAAGACTTGTGACCCATTTTATTCTTCTGTTGCCTACCTTTCCCAGATCAAATTATGATCAAACCGGTCATGGAACAGTACATGATATGTGTGTATGAATGAGGGAGAATTAATCATTGAACCTGCTTAAATAAGTCATAAACATTTACTTCTTGTTCATGTTCCCATATCTTCTGTGGCATAAGAACCTATATTACTCAACGTTGGTTCCTTACTGCAACCGTTCCTACAGCTTGACGTTAGAAAGCAAGGATACTGAGGTAAGACCCCCTAGTATTCTTTGACAGAAGGAGCTGTTCAAGCCATTGTATACTGCACAGTGAGGAAATCCAAATTAAAACATCCACAACAGCTTGGTCTTCACTTCAACACATCCAATGAAAGAGACCTTCACCCTACTTCACTGGATAAATGGCTCCATTGTTGAACTATTATTGCTGCAATGTTTTTTTTTCTAATGTTCACTGGACTATTTTCCTGTAACTTCCTTATTTATTGTCCTGCATAATGAATCTTGATTGTCTTTTGTGTGATATCTTTGGAGTAAGCCAGTGGTGGGTTCCTACTGGTCCGGTCCAGTACAGTACCAGTAGTAGCCGGGAGCAGCTGACAGCATACCAGTATGATGGGTCATTTGGCCCACCTGCCCGCCCGCCTGCCAGCGTTCTATACCTGTTTTTAAAACAACCAGCCAATTGCGCACGTGTGCACAGCATGCAGCGCCTGCCCAAGCCCCAATAAGCAGCTGGGTGTCGCTGGGGTAGTGGATTGCACATGCATGCGCAGCACATGTTCATGAACAGAATGCACGGCCCTGTGAGCAGCATACCAGTAGCGACGGTAAGAGCAACCCACTACTGGAGTAAACCAACTAATTCGCTTTCTTAAGATTAAACATACTGAGTTTATTCTCTCTCTTCATAGTGCTTATCCATATAAACCACTTGTTCTAGCACCAGAATTATTTTTGGGAGACAGGAATGGACAAACTTTGTACTCGCCTTCAATTGAGTCAGTTAACCGCTGTCTATAATTTCTTCCGGAGTTATCTTTATCAAGAATGTTCTAATGGCCAATGGATGCAATACTGCATTTGTAAAAATAAGTTTCCTCGTTTGTAACCTAAGGTAATATTTTCTAAATTACTTTTTCGTTTTCCCCAAGGTACCTACTTATCCCTGGGCTTTTTTCTTGTTAATAAGGTTTTTTTTTTAAAATCACATTTATATCCCGCCCTTCTCCACAAGGGACCCAGGGCGGCGCACAGGAATTTAAAAAACATACAAAAACAATAAATACAGAATTAAAAAAATCATTAAATTATAATCCTATGCTAAAATCCAATTTTAAAACCCCCAATTTAAAACTATCTAAAATAGTCCGTCCCAACGGGGTTAGGCCAGGCCGGCTTGCTGAAAAAGATGTGTTTTTAGACACGACGGCAATCCCTGAGAAGTCCCTCTGTGTGGGAGCGGATCAGTCGAAGGGATGTATGGGGCAGGAGACGGTCTCGCATATAGCTAGGCCCCGAGCAATGGAGCGCTTTGAAGATGGTCGTCAACACCTTGAAGCGCACCCGAAAGACCACAGGAAGCCAGTGCAGCTCGCGCAGGATCGGTGTTATATGGGAGCATCTAGAGGCTCCCGTAATCACCCGCGCGGCTGCATTCTGGACTAACTGTAGCTTTCGAGTGCATCTCAAGGGAAGCCCCATGTAGGTAATATAAGGTAATATTTTCTAAATTACTTTTTCGTTTTCCCCAAGGTACCTACTTATCCCTGGGCTTTTTTCTTGTTAATAAGGTTAACGATGCACCCCTTCATTTTTCTTGCTGAGGTAAAACGGAATCATTCCCAAACAGAATGTGTCAAAATATAGTATAACATACAGTACTTGCTTTCAGTTAAGATTATTCTCCTTTTTAACAACACTAACAATTACAGTTGTACCAAAGGATTTATGGTAGTTTTGACTCACACAGAATATTATTTTCTTTACTTTCCTAAGAAATTTCTGTATTTCTCAAGTTTTTCAACTTCTATCAGGACTGTATAATGCTTGTTGAAATTAAAGCAATAATGTATGCATATACATTTATTTTAACTCTGGAAGACACCTGGCAGGCAGTGTTCAGATAGTGGTTAAGACAATGTAAATCAAGGCTGTCAAATTCAAGGGCCGGACGCATCATGCCCTAGCTGTGCCCATGCCCAGTTTAGCAAAGGGGGGAAAAGTCACAATACATCACATGATGCTGCCATGACAATGCGATTTTGACACCCCTGAAAATGAAGCTCCACTTGACATCACACATGGATGCAAAGGGATGGGGATGTCCATAATTGCAGCTGCTGTTACGACTGCCACCTCTCACAACCCTTGAAAACATGACAGCTGCTGATTCTTACTCTAATGCAGTGTTTCTCAACCTTGGTGACTTTAAGTCCTGTGGACTTCAACTCCCAGAATTCCCCAGCCAGCTATGCTGGCTGGGGGATTCTGGGAGTTGAAGTCCACAGGACTTAAAGTCACCAAGGTTGAGAAACACTGCTCTAATGCAATAGCTATCAGAAGCCAATGAGTACAAACCTCTTTGGGTCTTACGCATTGGGGGTTTGGAGGGACTGTAAAAATAATCTCATGTTATTTACTCTTGTGATATAGCTATAAATATATATAAAACACTTTATCCTATTGGATTTATCCTATTTTCCTCTTATTTTATACCATATATTCCCTCTCTTAATCTGTTTTATTAGTCTCACAAATGTGTGTTTTCTTTTTCTTCTTAATTTGGTGTTTGATATATATGATAGCTGGGTATGTCTAGCTTGATGAAGAGAAGGACCAGGGGAGACATGATAGCAGTGTTCCAATATCTCAGAGGGTGCCACAAAGAAGAGGGAATCAAACTATTCTCCAAGGCACCTGGGGGCAGGACAAGAAGCAACGGGTGGAAACTAATCAAGGAGAGAAGCAACTTAGAACTAAGGAGAAATTTCCTGACAGTAAGAACAATTAACCTCTGGAACAGCTTGCCTCCAGAAGTTGTGAATGCCCCAACCCTGGAAGTCTTTAAAAAGATGTTAGATAGCTATTTGTCTGAAATGGTATAAGGTTCCTGCCCACGCAGGGGGTTGGACTAGAAGACCTACAAGGTCCCTTCCAACTCTGCTATTGTATTGTATTGTATTGTATATATAAATGATTTAAACTGACTGAACACTCCATACCAATTTTTTAAATCTGTGTATGACACACAGTAATCTTCCAGTGAGTTAAATGTGATATTCCTGTATAAAGGTGGAAATGTTTTTTGAAGCTATTGAATTAACTGATTTCAATCTTATTAAAAAGATGATATAGCTGAAAGTATTATTTTTGTATATATCAGAAAATATTTAATATGGCTTTCTTGCAGTTGTCTTGCTATTGGGGGAAAAACCCCCAATATGGAATTTCCTGAAGTCAGCTGATAATGCAAGGCCACCTAGTGGAAAAAGTATGAATTGTTTTTAACCATAGGGCTATGCTATGCCATTTCAAAGGATTGCTTCATTTCACTTGCTCAATTCCACTTTTAAAAAGCTGTTTCATGCAGCAATAGTCTCTCTCTCTCTCATCCACAAGAGTGAAGCGAAGTCACCATATTGCTTGGTTTTTTTTTTTCTTAAAATAGAAATCTGGCATTTCCAGTACAAGCAGATCTTAGAAATGATATAAAGTTGTGTGCCACTGTTTTTCCCTAGCAAATCGAGCACAATTTCTCCAGTACTTTAGCAAAACAAAATATGTCTCTATTGAGAAGGCTTTGTTGACTGGTTTGCTCAGCATTTTTGCTTATGTGTCTTTTGCTTTGAAATTCTTGCAGATAACCATGAGATACCAAGGGAACTTTGAAATATTTAATAAGAAGCTGGAGAAAAGCCAAGAATTAGGGAATAGGAGGAATCTGAATCAAGAATCCGAACATTTTATGTAGATGACTGATCTAAAAACATAAGTAATTTGTTTTGATTACCATTGTAGTACCCTTTGCGGAGAAGGGCGGGATATAAATGTAATTTAAAAAAAAAACATAGACTTTTTATCTTTTCTTTTTCAAACATCATCAGCCAAATAAGCTGCAGTTTTATTACACAACACATACTATTTGCTGCAGACATCATTTCTTCCCCCCAACGACTAATATCCTAAAGATTCCACATATTTTATCTTCTCCAATTTATTTATAAGGGTGGTTTTTAGGCATAAAGCAGGAATAACTAGGCAATCAGTTCTGTAAGGTGGAAAATATGAAGATACCTCACTAAGAATGTTTGCATTTCTTGGACTAGTTCAGTGCTCCTCAATTATTTTCTGTCATGCCCCCCTAGGAAGAAGAAAACATTTTGCGCCCCCCGCGCGACTGTAAATAGTATCATCCGGGTCTAAAAGTCACACGGGCGGGTTTGGCTAATCAGGATAGAGCATCATGTCTATCCAATCGGGTCTGTTCTCCTCGAAAGGGAGGAGCATGCGCAGTCACATGTACTGGCTTAATGCTCACTATCGCGCCCCACTATTTGAGAAGCACTGGACTAGTTAAATAGTGGTACTTGCATTACAGCTTTTGAATTTATTAACTCTGCGTCTATTCAGTATTACTTATTTTTAAAATCTTATCAGAAATATCACTGATCAAAATTTGCTGTATTATAAATACGCTACAGCTAGTTCTCGATTTGACAATGGTTTGAAACAATAACATTTTGGGCACCTGCACGTATAACACTTTTTCTATATCCACATTCTCCTTTGATGAGTCTTAGTTCAGATGATTTATTGCAACTTGGCTGCAGTTCTACAGGAAATGCATTGCACTGAAGTAGAAATGCAGGACTCTACAAATCTTTGCAAAAGGCCATTTTCCCATGAGCAGATAATTTTTGCATCATCTTGTCTTTTGACTGCCAGGCTGGCCTTATTAACTGCACAGGTTAAACAACAACAGCTCAGTATTGTTTCCCTGGCTTTTAAATACCATTTAATTAAATCGAGAGAAGTAATAGCTTATTGGTGGTTTTGCAACACTCTTCCTGCAAATGCTAAGATGCTCTAATAGCAAACAGACTTTTAATGTAGATTTTCATGTACTTTAAATTTCACAATAGTGAGGCTAGCCATAAGCTGATCTGAACTGTTTCCCAAAGTTTGTGGATTTACAGGAAAGATCAGAGTGTTGTATTGAACTGGAAGGTAAATGGGACAAATTGTGAGACAGGCCAAATCCACAAAGCATTCAATTCTCAACTCTGTTACTTCCGAAGATATGGACAGGTTACGTGGGCGACTGCGAGCTACCACATGTTTATTGGACCCGTGTCCCTCCTGGCTTGTACTGGCATCCTTGGAGGTTACATGAGGCTGGCTCCAGGAGGTGGTCAACGCTTCCCTGAGTGAGGGATTCTTGCCGGCCTCCCTTAAAGAGGCAGTGGTGAGACCCCTCCTCAAGAAGCCCTCTCTGGACCCAGCATTTTTGGTAAATTATCGTCTAGTCTCCAACCTTCACTTTCTGGCGAAGGTTGTAGAGAGTATTGTGGCACAACAGTTCCCCCATCATCTGGAGGAAATTGATTATCTGGACCGCGCCAGTCCGGCTTCCGGCCCGGGCACAGCACCGGGACGGCATTGGTCGCGTTGGTGGATGATCTCTGGAGGGCCAGAGATGGGGGTTGTTCCTCCATCCTGGTCCTATTAGACCTCTCAGCGGCTTTTGATACCATCGACCATGGTATCCTATTGCATCGGCTGGAGGGGTTGGGGATGAGGGGCACCGTGTTACGGTGGTTCGCCTCCTACCTCTCCGGTCGATCGCAATTTGTGTTGGCAGGAGGGCAGAGGTCGACCTCGAGACCCCTCACTTGTGGGGTGCCTCAGGGGTCGGTCCTCTCGCCACTCCTGTTCAACACATATATGAAGCCGCTGGGTGAGATCATCCGTGGTTTCGGGGTAGAGTACCACCTCTACGCTGATGATACGCAGCTGTATATATCTACCCCAAACCACCCCAACGATGCCGTAGAGGTGATGTGCCAGTGCCTGGAAGCCGTGTGGGCCTGGATGGGAAGGAACAGACTCAGACTCAACCCATCCAAGACAGAGTGGCTGTGGTTTCCGGCATCCCGGTACAACCAGTTGACTCCATCACTGGCCATAGGGGATGAACATCTAACCCCTGTGGATGGTGCACGCAACTTGGGCGTCCTCCTTGATACACGGCTGTCCATGGAAGATCAAGTGACAGCCGTGGCCAGGAGGGCGTTTTACCAGGTTCGCCTGGTCCGCCAGTTGTGTCCCCTATTGGATCGGGGTGCCCTCTGCACAGTCACTCATGCCCTCATGACATCCCAACTGGACTACTGCAATGCTCTCTACATGGGGCTCCCCTTGAGGTGCACCCGAAGGCTTCAGCTTGTCCAGAATGCAGCCGCGCGGGCAGTTATGGGAACCTCTAGGTTTTCCTATGTAACACCGCTCCTACGCGAGCTGCATTGGCTGCCTGTCGTCTTTCGGGTGCGCTTCAAGGTGTTGGTTATCATCTTCAAAGCGCTCCATGGCACGGGACCTAGCTATCTGCAGGATCGCATCCTGCCCCATACATCCCTGCGGCCGATTCGCTCCCACAGAGGGGGACTTCTCCGGGTGCCGTCCACTAGGCTATGCCAGCGGGCGACGCCCAGGGGAAGGGCCTTCTCTGTGGCGGGCCCGACCCTCTGGAACGACCTTCCCCCTGAAATTAGAACAACCACGGACCTCCGCTCCTTCAGGCAAAAATTAAAAACACACTTCTTCTGCTTGGCCGGCCTAGGGTAATTAAACTGTTTTTAGGGGTTTTTAGAGTTTAGTTTTAGTTTTATATGGGCTTTTAGCGCAGGGTTAGTTTAATTCGTTTTAACATTGTACTTTGTTTGTGGTTTTTAATTGTATTTTTAATTCCCTGTGCCCCGCCTCGAGTCCCTTCGGGGAGAGAGAGCGGGTTAGAAATTAAAAATTATTATTATTATTAACTATGGAAGCAGTAAACAAATAGGAGCAAGTGATTATTAGCACAGTTATAAAGGAATCAATTTTTTGTTTGGCAGAAACACAAAACAGTCAAAACATTTGACTGAAGCTTAGAGAAACTGGATCTGAATCCAAGATACAAAAAAGCAGGAAAGAAACACTGAAAAATCCACAATGATTCTTAAGTCCTTAAAGTTATCTAAGGTTTGCACCTGCAGTATACAAAAGGCTCACATAAGAAGCAAGCAATTGCAATATGCTATGGCTTACATTAGAAGTCAACATTTGCCAAAACTTGAAGTCTTCTCACCTAGAAAAAAAACAGAATGCTTGCCCTTTCCCTCTGTGACAGTTTAAGGTAAAGGTAAAGGTTCCCCTCGCACCTTTGTGCTAGACGTTCCTGACTCTACGGGGAAGTGCTCATCTCTGTTTCAAAGCCGAAGAGCCAGCGCTGTCTGAAGACGTCTCTCTGGTCATATGACCGGCAAGACTAAATGCCAAAGGCACATGGAACGCTCTTACCTTCCAATCAAAGTTGGTCCCTTTACAAGTTGACACTTGCATTTTTACTTGCTTTCGAACTGCTAGGTTGGGCAGAAGCTGGGACAAGTAATGGGAGTTCACTCCATTACATGACGCTAGGGATTCAAACCGCCGATCTGCTGACCTTTCTTATCGATAAGCTCAGCATCTTAGCCACTGAGCCACTGCACTATGACAGTTTAGATCAGAAGTTCCCAAACTTGGCAACTTTAAGATTTGTGGACTTCAACTCCCAGAATTCTCCAGCCAGCAGAGCTGGCTGGAGAATTCTGGAAATTGAAGTCCACAAATCTTAAAGTTGCCAAGTTTGGGAACCTCTGGTTTAGATTGTGCCTAAAAAGACAGGGCAAACAAAAGCATAGAACACTGTTGAAGAATATCCCGTACAGGGCTGATAGGTATTCTACCTTGTTTTCTTTTGTTTCTCTTAGGCTAACAATGCATCTATTTTGAGCATCATGATATCTGCAATGCATTTCTTAAGTATTTCTGCTGGTTGTATAATTGGTTTGTTTATGGTTCAGCAGGAAGGAGAATAGAAGCCCACTGATTTGAGGAAATTTAGTAATTTTTCTATTGTAATGGTTCACTTCCTGATTGGAATAAAATGTTCTGACAGAGCATCTATCACTGAAATATTTCAAGTAATAATGTGCTTTCAGAGGAAACATAACTTGATCCTTTTGAATCTCCCTTTAATTTGGCCAGCCTATCTGACTAGGATTGGGTCTGAACTGTTCTAGACCCAATCTAGACCCTGATACCATCTGAACATTGAGTCAGAAATCCCACATCATTATTCATTGGGTTCAGGTTGAAGATGTATAACTATCATCCAAACTGCTGTATGACCTCTTTCAGTGGGTTCATGTAGATATTAAATAAGGTAGGGTCCATAAAAGAGTGCCTCTAGGCCCAACCTCTTTCCCTTTAACTGCTTATTGGGTAGGGATAGTGTCTTTTAAAATACTGCCAAATCACAAACCTATACACGATCAAAAAAGCAAATATTCAGGATTCTGAGAGAGATTGGAGCACGGGTCTCCAAACTTAGCAATTTTAAGACTTGTGGACTTCAACTCCCAGAGTTCCTCAGCCAGCAAAGCTGGAGTTGAAGTCCACAAGTCTTAAAGTTGCCAAGGTTGGAGAACACTTGGTTGGAGTAGAAGGATGGTAATGGCAGGAGATGAATCCAACACGTTTTATATTCCTTTGCTCAGGTCTGAAGCCAGATTGCTGTGGATCTAGATCAGTGGTTCTCAACCTTCCCAATGCTGCGACCCTTTAATACAGTTCCTCATGTTGTGGTGACCCCCAACTATAAAATTGGTGTCTCGGTTCCTAAGACCATCAAAAATATGTGTTTTCCGATGGTCTTAGGCGACCCCTGTGAAAGGGTTGTTCGACTCCCAAAGAGGTCACGACCTACAGGTTGAGAACCACTGATCTAGATCTAGAATATTTTCCAGAGGCCTCTGTTGTTGCAGTATGTCTGTTAGTGTTATGGGGGGAAACAGCAACATTGCATTTGTATAATTTATTACAAGAAAAGTTCCTATGATCCACATTTTTAAAAAAAAAGGTATTTAGCTTTAGTGTACCCAAACAAACGTATTAAGTAAAAAAGATAAAGCATTTACTTGTCGTATCTGAATTACATTACAAATGTTCCTAACAGCTAGAGGACAAACATCACTCTGTATTCACACAGATCACAATTCTTCTGTTTATAGCTTCACACTTCACTTTCCCAGAACATATCATTCTCTTTAACACTCTGAATCCAGGTCTTGCAATACCAAATGCAATTGTTTTGGGGAAGAACTTTTGAGTCTTTCATATATCTAAACATTTATGTAGGCTCTGACAGTAGCTTCAGTCAACAGTCAATTTTATGATGAGCAAAGGAATCAGAGAAGAATATCCTAGCCATTACAACACTACCTATTTCCAGTGGCTGCTTGAGGATGAACAGTCCATAACTACACCACAGGTGGCCAGATTCTGCACAGCAGCTCTGGGGATTCATCACAAACACATGTCTTCTCCATAGCAATATTATATAACAGTTGTGGCAAACTCTTTGCACTGCGTAGTCACTTCCCTTTTATCATTGTACCTACAATGAGCCATGCAGTTTAGGGATTGCAGCTACCTTATAGTCAGACCATGTGTAATTGACACTGGATTTTATTATAGATTTTAGTTCTTTATTATTATACATTAGAAGTTTTAAGTGATATATACTAAGTGCTTTTATTTGTTCTGGTCACTGCTCTAAGACTGTAATAATAAATTGTTGTTGAATATGCTAGATAACAATTGTATGAGGTTAAAAATATTCCTCATCCTAAAAGGAACATAAAACGTATTTTTCAGGTTTGTTGAAATATATTTTTAAATACTATTTGCTTTTATCTACTCAACGAGTTCTCTATGTTCTGATCTGTGTGTGTATTGTATGTTGTCACTCCCAGATCTAAAGATAGGCTAGTAATGAGATGTTTGTTGGACAAATAGGGTCAAACAAATTGTACCATTTTTTGTTATTCAGATTAATATGGCTTTTCATTTTAAGACAGGATATACTTTTTCCAATTTAATTTATGGAAGGTATTACCGCAAGGTATATCTGTAGTGGTTTAAATTACTGTTTGAAATGGGGTTGGTAGCTTCATGCAGGTTGCTTTAGTTTATATCCATTAATTATTTAATTGGTTCAATTTAAACCACAGGTGCAGCGGAAGAATTAGATGTTATTAGATGTTGGGAACAAACAAGAAATCTTAACTACCATTATTATCTTGGATTTTTATTAACTTCATTGTGCCAAAATGCCATTAAAATCCATGGAATTGTTGGTAATGATAAACATTTAATGTAACTTTCACTTTAAGTATTAATTTACTCTGGATCGAGCCCATCATACCTACAGTACAATATTTCAGATAGCTATAACATTTACAATTGACTAGATTGTAGAAACAGATGGAAAAACTAAGGAAACTTTTGCCCTAATCCAGCATCGTTCGTATAATTTAGCACTATTGGTTTGCGGAAATACTTTTTTTCATGTTTGAAACATTAAAATAATTGATTGGTAATAATTAACCTAAAGCACGTACTGTGCAATCTAATTTATTCTCCCAGCTGTATGCGTATTCATTTTTCTGTACTACATAATTACCCATAGTCGAGACATCCTAATAAACAACTTTTTATTCCAGTGAGCATTTTTTTTCCTGACAGAGAATGTCTAAACAATTTAATTGACTTGCAGCCCCTGATGAAAAATAAAGACAAAAACCCCCAACGCTATCTGATTGTGTCTGTGGATACAAAATCAGAACTGAATTTATAACTGCCAAAAGGGAGAAAAGGAAAGAGTGAAAGATCCAGTCAATTAAAAAGGATCTGTAATTTTCTTTCAGAGATCTGTAAACATTTGTGTCAACAGCAATGTTGATCAACGCAATTACCAATATGGTAAGCTTGGTTGATCTGTCAACAAGGTTTATGGCATTCTGGATTTCTGAAAATTTCTGCCTCTAGAAATTGTGACATATGATTTTTCATGTCACTCAACTTTTACAGAGCCTGACAAATAAAGCATATTCATTCTGGTAATTCCCTCAGAAAGTTAATACGATCATTTCCCCGGATGCTTCCCCAGAAGCCTCTCTGGAGGCTGTTAGTTCAGAGGAAGATGTTCCAGTCCTGAGCACGCCAGGAGGAGAGGAAGTTGATGGCTGTGAGGCAGGGGACTGTGAGTCCAAGTGAAGTGGAACAGATGGCTGTGAGTGACTTGGCTGAGGCACAGTTGCAGCTGGTCAACAATGAGGAAAATGAACTGCCCTCTCCACCTGATCCAAGAACATGGGAAGGTGAAGAAAAGATAGGAGCAGTGAAGGTCAGTCTGGCTACTTGTGGGGCCTTGGTCCCTCTTGATGAGCTCTATTCAAAGCTGGCTATTTAGCACAGCAGACAGATGGAGATGTTGTTGGGAACGTGTTTCCTGGTTGCTGTGATTCCTACCTTTGGACTGGCAGGGGCCTTGACTTTGGATCATGCCTCAGAACTCTGGACTCTTCTTGCCTTTTGTATTGTAGATTTAATTTGCCTGGTGGACTTATCTTGTTGGGAACTTTCATGTATATTATGGACTCATTAGACCATTGCTCTGTGGATTAATGTTGGTTTGCTTTTGCCTGGACTTGGTTGGGACACTCCTGTGCTTTTGAATTGCTGGGGAATATTAAGAAAACCCCTAAACCGTGTGTGTGTGTGAGAGAGAGAGAGAGAGAGAGAGAGACAGAGAGACAGAGACAGAGAGAGAGGGACAGTTCAATTAAATAAAAAAGAATATAAAGTTCAGCTATAGCTCATTAAGTCAAAACAATATCAATATAATGGTCTAAAATCCTCCAAAAGTAGTAAAACTCTTACTAACTTAACAACAGTGATTCACTTAACAATTATGACAAGAAAGGTGAGGCAAAATTTACTTAGCTGTCTCACTTAGCAACATAAAACTGAGGGTCAATGGTGGCCATAAGTCAAGGACTACTTATACATGGGAAAGTGCAGATTTGGACGTGACCATTTCTTGTGATGCAAAAACAAGAGTGTTGAGACAACAATGAAGAATGGACTACGCTCATTGGTGCACTCTTGAAATAATTGCGTCATAGCATCATCTCTGAGATTTTATATGATGCAAGCTACATTGTATATCTTGTAATTAGACCGTTCACTTTTAATCATAAAAATATGAATGGAACACCTGATGAAATTAATATTCTGAGTATAATTAACTCTGAGATCTGCTGAATTGCAGACTTTTCCAACTTTATTTACCCTTTCTGGATAAGAATTGTTCCAAAGCTTGGTGGTTACGAAGTTTATTTTTGGCTAATGACAACATTAAGAAATGTGACAATTGCATGGACACGATCCAAAAGAGAGTATGTGGGGGGGAAATGTCCCCAGTGATTGTGTTGGCTATAATTTAATGTATAAAACTGGAGGTGAAAAGAAGATTGTTCCAAGCGGAGAACGGCCCATCCCCAAGACTTGTTCCAGCTGACAACTTTCTCTCTGGCTGCCTGCAGAATTATTGTTGCCTGCCAAAAAACAGTATTCAAAAGAAAGAATGTCATTCTCAATGTAAAAGAAATCTGCTTTTGCGAGTACCCACAGATTTATCAGAAAGTATTGCGATGCTGTCATTTGTTTTTATCTATTGTATCTGTTTTATGAATTTATTTTTATAATATTTTAATTTTCCCTGTGCACCGCTCCGAGTCCCCTAGGGGAGAGGATGCGGTTATATAAATTAAATTTGAAAAATTTGAATTTCCTAGGACTATGATTGAACTTTGTTGTCACTTCATGTATCTCACCAGAACACTCTCTGCCTAGCTTTGTTCTAATATGACTGTTTGGGTTCAATATAATAATACAATAGCAAAGTTGGAAGGGACCTTGGAGGTCATCTAGTCCAACTCCCTGCCCAGGCAGGAAGCCCTATACCAGGGGTCCCCAACCCCTGGGCCGTGGACTGGTGCCGGTCAGTGGTTTGATAGGAACCGGGCAGCAGTGAGCGGTGCAACTCTTAGAAAGGGCTGGAGAGGAGGAGGAGGGAGGAGGGGGCAGCGCCCTGGGCAGAGCGCGCACCAGGGATGGGAAAACTTAGGAGCGGCCGCTTGCGCTGTTGGGGGCCTGAGAGGGGTGAGTAAGTCGACTCACCCCGCCCCCCACGTGCATGCACTGCCTGTTCCCCCTCCCCCCGCTCCCCTCTACGCTGGCCAAGCCATGGCCACTGGTCCATGGAATTTTTTTTAACATGAAACCGGTCCCTGGTGCCAAAAAGGTTGGGGACCCCTGCCCTATACCATTTCAGAGAAATGGCTATCCAACATCTTCTTGAAGACTTCCAGTATTGGGGCATTCACAACTTCTGGAGGCAAGCTCTTCCACTGACTAATTGTTCTAACTGTCAGGAAATTTCTCCTCAGTTCTAAATTACCTCTCTCCTTGATTAGTTTCCACTCATTGCTTCTTGTTCTGCCCTCATGTGCTTTGGAGAATAGTTTGACTCCCTCTTCTTTGTGGCAACCCATGAGATATTGGAACACTGCTATCATGTCTCCCCTGGTCCTTCTCTTCATCAAACTAGACATACCCAGTTCCTGCAACCGTCCTTCATATGTTTTAGTCTCCACTCCCCTAATCATCTTTGTTGCTCTTCTCTGCACTCTTTCTAGAGTCTCCACATCTTTTCTACATCGTGGTGACCAAAACTGAATGCAGTATTCCAAGTGTGGCCTTACCAAGGCATTATAAAGTGGTATTAACACTTCACGCGATCTTGATTCTATCCCTCTGTATGGCGCTCACCCACCTTGATATCTCTGATATCTTATATCAGATAGTTGAGTTATCCTTCAACATGTATCTATGGAGATTTTCAATCATCCAGGTGATGGTTCTCCCAAAGGTGCTTTCCCACCCCAAAGGGCAACTGGACTTTCTTCATTTGTTTTTTCTTAAGAAAGCATTTCACTTCTCATCTAAGAAGTTTTTCCAGTTCTAACTTAAATTAACTTCTAACTTCTTTGATGAGAAATGAAATGTTTTCAAAAAAAGCCAAGAAAGTCCAGTTGCCTTTTGGAAAAATAAATAAACACCTTTGAGACCTTCAACATGTGCAGTAGGTACCGTAAGCTGGGTGTACCTACCATGAAGTCATGTGCAGCCATTGTAGGCAGAAAATATTTATTTCTTGTTTTTTAATCCAATACTGTGAATCATTTCTTAGATGCTTACTAATGGATGATTCTTCAGTCGCAGGACAAATCTTGGCACTCTCAGACCAATGCCACTGAAAACAATTGACCATGACTACAGAGTGGTTAACCTTTATGGTTCAAACCAAAGTCTAAGTAAATGGTATCAGCATCAGATTTATAGCATGTTTTCCTTTTGATCAAGGGCAGATGTTTTATTTTATTTTATTTTATTAAATTTATACCCCGCCCTTCTCCAAACGGACCCAGGGCAGCGCACAGGAATTTAAAATACATACAAAATTGAATAAAATCTTTTTAAAACTTATTTAATAACAGTCCTGTGCTAAAACCAAATTAAAATCCCCGAAAATTTAAAAACTGTCTAAAATAGTCATTGCGGACGTTACGCTAGGCCGGCTAGATGAAAAAAATGTGTCTTTAGACACTGGCGGAAGAGGCGGAGGTCGGAGATGGTGCGAAGTTCAGGGGGTAGGTCGTTCCAAAGGGCAGGGCCTTCCACAGAGAAGGTCCTTCCCCTGCGTGTCGCCAGTCGGCATTGTCCGGCCGACGGCACCCTGAGAAGGCCCTCTCTGTGGGAGCGTATTGGTCTAAGGGATGTATGGGGCAGGAGATGGTCTCGCATGTAACTAGGTCCCGAGCCATGGAGCGCTTTAAAGATGGTCGTCAAAACCTTGAAGCGCACCCGAAAGACCACAGGAAGCCAGTGCAGCTCGCGCAGGATTGGTGTTATATGGGAGTGTCTAGGCGCTCCCGTGATCACCCGTGCGGCTGCATTCTGGACTAACTGTAGCTTTCGAGTGCACCTCAAGGGAAGCCCCATGTAGAGAGCATTACAGTAGTCGAGTCGGGATGTCACGAGTGCTTGAGTGACTGTGCGAAGGGCAGCCCGGTCCAGTAAGGGGCACAATTGGCGCATCAGGTGTACCTGATGAAATGCCCCCCTGGCCACGGCCGCCACATGGTCCTCCATGGACAGCCGGGAATCCAGGAGGACACCCAAATTGTGCGCTCTCTCCATGGGGGCCGGTGTTTTGCCCCCAATGGCCAGAGTTGGAGTAATCTGGCTGAACCGGGGTGCCGGAAGCCACAGCCACTCAGACTTGGATGGGTTGAGCTTGAGTTTGTTACTACCCATCCAGATCCGTACGGCCTCCAAACACCAGGACATCACCTCGGCGGCATCGTTGGGGTGGTCTGGGGTGGATATGTACAGCTGAGTATCATCAGCGTACAGATGATATCCCACCCCAAAACCACGGATGATCTCGCCCAGTGGCTTCATATATGTGTTGAATAGAAGGGGCGAGAGGACCGACCCCTGAGGAACCCCGCATAGGAGGGGTCTCAAGGCCGACCTCTGCCCCCCTGCCAACACATATTGCGACCGACCAGAGAGGTAGGATGAGAACCACCACAAAACAGTGCCTCCCAGCCCCAACCCCCCCAGTCGGTGCAATAGGATACCATGGTCGATGGTATCAAAAGCCGCTGAGAGGTCTAACAGGACTAGGATAGAGGAATGTCCTCTATCCCGCGCCCTCCAGAGATCATCGACCAATGCGACCAATGCCGTCTCGGTGCTGTGACCGGGTCAGAAGCCGGACTGGCATGGGTCTAGATAATCAATTTCCTCCAGGTGTCGCTGAAACTGTTGGGCCACCACACTCTCTACAACCTTCACTAAAAAGTGAAGGTTGGAGACTGGACGATAGTTCTCTAATAATGCTGGATTCAGGGATGGCTTCTTGAGGAGGGGCCTTACTACCGCCTCTTTCAAGACGGCAGGCAAGGACTCCTCACTTAAAGATGCATTGACAATGCCCTGGAGCCAGCCTCGTGTCGTCTCCCAAGATGCCAGTACAAGCCAGGAGGGACACGGGTCCAATAAACATGTGGTAGCCTTAAGTCTCTTTGACAGCCTGTCCATATCTTCGGTAGTAACAAAGTCAAACTCCTCCCAGGATGGTGCCCCAAGAACAGCCTCGGACAGTCTGACTGGACTACTCTCGATGGAGGGTAGCTCATTCCGAATCCGAGTGATTTTCTCCTGCAGATAAATCTCAAATTCCTCTGCTCAACCCTGTAAAGAGGCTTCCCACGGTCTCTGGTGAAGGAGGGAGCGGGTCACCCCAAACAGGACAGCAGGGCGGTTATCTGCGGATGCAATAAGGGTGGCACAATACTCACGTTTGGCCACCCTTATCGCCACTAAGTAAGTCCTAATATAGGTTCTCACTAGTGTTCGGTCGGCTTCGGAGCGAGAAGATCTCCATCTGCTCTCTAGGCGTCTCTTGTGGCGTTTCATCTCCCTAAGCTCCTCGGTGAACCAAGGGCGCAGAGAGGCCGCAAGGGCGCGACTTGGTCCAAGGCCCCCGTGGCCGCACTTAACCATGCGGCCACTAGGTCCTCAGTTGAGTCGCGGGGCAAGTCCACAGGAATTGGCCCAAGCTCCCTCTGGAACCTTACCGGGTCCATCAGGAGCCTGGGCGGAACCATATAGGAATATCAGGCTCCGCCTCCCCGCGGTGAGGTGCGGCGATCAGAAAGTCTAGATGAAGGAGAGCATGATCTGTCCATGACAGGGGTGTAATGGCTAAATCCCCTATTCCCAGATCACTACTCCACTGTACCGAGACGAAGATTAAGTCCAGGGAGTGTCCACCCTCGTGGGTAGGGCCTAAAACTACCTGGGTCAGGTCCATGGCTGTCATGGAAGCCATGAACTCCCGAGCTACACCAGAGGTTTCGCCTACTGACGGCAGGTTGAAGTCCCCCATGACCAGAATTTTATTTTATTTATTTTATTTTATCAAATTTATACCCCACCCTTCTCCTTGTTAGGACCCAGGGCGGCGCACAGGCATTATATAAAACCATAAAATACAATATACATCAATTAAAAATATATTAAATTAATTAAACCCGTGCTAAAACCCATTATTAAAACCTTACCAAATTATAATTTATATTTAAAAAGTCAGAAGCGGGGGGCTATCCTAGGACGGCTTGTTGGAATAAGTACGTCTTAAGACGTTGGCGGAAGAGGCGGAGGTCCGAGGTAGTGCGAAGGTCGGGGGGGTAGGTCGTTCCAGAGGGCCAGGCCCGCCACAGAGAAGGCTCTTCCCCTGGGTGTCGCCAGCCGGCATTGCCCAGCCGCCGGCACCCGGAGAAGGCCCGCTCTGTGGGAGCGGACCGGACGAAGGGATGTATGAGGCAGGAGGCGGTCTCGTATATAGCTAGGGCCCGAGCCATGGAGCGATTTAAAAATGGTAGTCAACACCTTGAAGCGCACTCGAAAGGCCACAGGCAGCCAGTGCAGCTCGCGCAGGAGAGGTGTTACGTGGGCTTGCCTTGAGGCACCCATAACCATCCACGCGGCCGCATTCTGCACTAACTGTAGCTTTCGAGTGCACCTCAAGGGGAGCCCCATGTAGAGAGCGTTACAGTAATCCAGCCGAGATGTCACGAGCGCTTGAGTGACTGTGCGAAGGGCAGCCCGGTCTAGTAAGGGGCGCAACTGGCATATCAGGCGAACCTGATAGAACGCCCCTCTGGCCACGGCTGCCACATGGTCCTCCATGGACAGCCGGGAATCCAGGAGGACGCCCAAGTTGCGCGCCCTCTCCACGGGGCCAAGTTGTTCGCCCCCAATGGCCAGTGTTGGACTTATCTGGCTAAACCGGGGTGCCGGAAACCACAGCCACTCGGTCTTGGACGGGTTGAGTTTGCATTTGTTACTACCCATCCAGACCTATACGGCCTCCAGACACCGGGACAGCACCTCAACGGCATTGTTGGGGTGGTTTGGGGTGGATATGTACAGCTGGGTGTCATCAGTGTACAGATGGTATTCCACCCCAAAACCACGGATGATCTCGCCCAGCGGCTTCATGTAGGTGTTAAACAGAAGTGGCGAGAGGACCGACCCCTGAGGAACCCCACATGTGAGGGGCCTCGGGGCCGACCTCTATCACGAGCCCTCCAGAGATCATCCACCAACGTGACCAATGCCGTCTCAGTACTGTGACCGGGCCGGAAGCCAGACTGGCACGGGTCTAGATAATCAACTTCCTCCAGGTGTCGAGGAAACTGTTGAGCCACCACAACTCTCAACAACCTTCACTAAAAAGTGAAGGTTGGAGACGGGACGATAGTTCTCTAATAAAGCCGGGTCCAGGGATGGCTTCTTGAGGAGGGGCCTCACCACCGCCTCTTTCAAGACGGTAGGCAAGAACTCCTCACTCAGAGATGAATTCACAATACCCTGGAGCCAGCCTCTTGTCACCTCCCAGGATGCCAGTACAAGCCAAGAGGGGCACGGATCCAATAAACATGTGGTGGCTCTAAGGTTCCTCCGCAACCTGTCTATAGCCTCGGTAGTGACAAAGTCAAACTCCTCCCAAGGTGTAATCTCAAGACCAGCACCGGACACTTCGACTGGGTCACTTTCAGTGGAGGGCAACTCGTTCTGAATCTGAGTGATTTTGTCCTGCAGAAACACTCCAAATTCCTCTGCTCGACCCTGCAAAGGGGCTTCCCGCGGCCTCAAATGAAGGAGGGAGCGGATCACCCCAAACAGGGCGGCAGGGCAGTTTTCTGCGGACGCGATAAGGGTGGCACAATACTCACGTTTGGCCACTCTTAGCGCCACTAAGTAAGTCTTAATATGGTCTCTCACTAGTGTTCGGTCAGCTTCGGATCGAGAAGATCTCCACCTACTCTCTAGGCATCTCTTGCGGCGTTTCATCTCCCGAAGCTCCTCGGTAAACCAAGGGGCCTGGGTGACTCGACGCCGCATGAGAGGCCGCAAGGGCGCGACTCGGTCCAAGGCCCCCGTGGCCGCACTATGCCATGCGGCCACTAGGTCCTCAGTCGAGTCGCGGGGTAGGGACACAGGTATTGGCCCAAGCTCCCTCTGGAACCTTTCCGGGTCCATCAGGCGCCTGGGGCGGAACCAACTCGGTGTCTCCGGTTCCGCCTCCCCTCGGTGGTATGTGACGGTTGGAAAGTCTATCCGAAGGAGAGAGTGATCTGTCCATGTCAAGGGTGAGATGACTAAATCCCCCTCTGACACAAGGTCATTAATGAGGGGGGCTTTGTTCACCACGGACCTGGCATTACAGAACATCAGCCTAGAGCCCCGGCTCTGTAGTCCCTGACCGCCTAGCCCACGAGTGGAGCACAGGGGGTTGGGGCAGGCGACCGCTTTTAGCCAGCGACCGCACGTCCCCAACCCGCGATGGACATCCTGTCTCCCACCGCCCCTGCCCCTCCCCAAGACCAATCGAATGAGACGGCCCTCAACAGAGACGACCCCCAGTCCCCCCTCCCTAGTGGACTCCTGGGGGTCTCAACCGCCGCCTCGGCTATCACCTCTAGGAGCTCAGGCAGGGCTGTTGTTCAATAGCAAGGAGCCAGGTATACAACTAACACGCCCAACTGCCTCCCTAGGCCCCACTTCACGAGGAGGGACTCACACCCGGTCGTCTGAGGGATCGTGGTCTCCTTCGGCTCAAGACCTTCCCTAACCATAATCGCCACCCTACCCCTCCCTAGGGCCCTAGGCTGATGGAAGGCTCGGTAGCCTGATGGGCACATTTCTATGAGGGGCAGTCCTCCCTCGTGGCCCAACCAGGTTTCCATTATACCCACCAGGTCCGGGTCTGTTGCATTATGACACTGCATCACGTGCTAAGCATTTCTGTTAGTGTAGACTGGTTCTGACCGGTCGGACATAAACAAGGAAGCTGGCATGGAAATAGCACACCCTCTTGACACCTAACACCTTGGAGAAAAGTTCCCACCTTCTTGCAACGTGCTAACTATCAACAAAGAGCACGTGACTCCTATTCTACTGTGTGAATTTCCTTTTATGGTCATGATTTGTGTATTGTTTACATGACGTTGCATGCTTAACCCTGCCTTCTGATAAAGTTAATAAAAGGGCTTGCAGGCTTTTGTCTGTGCGCCGTTCCACCCCACTCGAAGAAGAATTTGGTGTCGCCTCTTCTTTTCCCTCACCCGTGGACCGCCCGCCTGATAACGGCGAGAATGTTATCACTACATCTGGTGACCTCTATAGACGTGAATCCTCTCATCATCGGTTAAGTTGTGTTTTGCCTCGTCACGTCCAGCCTGAAGAGCCCCCACACTTACCCCCGCCCAAGGGCACGACGCGTCTCAACTGGTTTTCAGTTCCCTTCGTAAGTATGGGGAGTGGGTCGTCTAAGACACAGATAAGACACCTCTGTGGCCTTGGAGACCTCCTTATGGCTTCCAACATCACTCTATCTAACAAAGGCACCCGACTGCCTTTTCTTAAAAAGAACAGATTTCCTCATTATAGGGCAATTCACCATCGGCCCTGCACTCTCCCTGCAATAATAAAAAGCAGCAGGGGGAGAGGAATTTACACCTCTTTGAGCTATCAGGAACAGTCTGTGTTGGGTTTTGATTTTGCTGCACACTTGCATCCTTTTCGCAAGCGTTATCTATTGCCTTTAATAAATCATTGCATGGATGATGTTTTAATTGGAACTTCAAAAGACAATACCTAATTGGCTTTCAGGAATGCAAAAGGATTTATTGCTTAGGAAAATTACACTGTATGAATGTTATAACTTTTTTCTCTAGTTTGTGTCTTTGTTTAAATGTACATAAAGTTGGGATATGTTACTTGGAAGTTTACAATGTTGCTAGATATAAGGCTATAGAGTAATAGGAATTTTGAACATTAAAGATTTTTTGTATATAAGTAAGGATAATGCACTTTTGAATTTTGTAGAATTTTCCTTCCATGTCCTTTGCACATGTGTATGGAAATTCTCTCTCAGAACTTTAACTTTGATCAAAGAATAAAGTCTGTCCTCTTTGTTATTCAAGCCTCCGTTTAAGTCTCTTGTTTGGCTTATTGTGACTTGAACGTTTTCTATGGGTTTCAATGAATTTTCACCCAATGTGATTTCTTAAGGGTAGCCACATCTGGCTTCCCATACAGCTGAACCCCTTTGAGGTTCGGCAGGCATTCACCATGGTGGACTGGAGACACTGGCGTGGGCCACACACAATGTCAAAGAGCGCTCCTGGTCACTTTTGGACCAGTGACATGGGCTTGGCCAGACACCAGCAGATCCTGAATCCATCCAGACCTGAATGCCAAAGAGGCTTGAAGAAGATTGTACTGTGCTAGGTGAATAGAGAATTTTTTTTCTTTTGGGGAACGAGGGGAGTGTTGTTTGTGTTTGTGCGTGTGTGAAAGGAGGCCTTCGACATGAATGAGCATATCTAATCTGTGTTTTGAGTAAGATCAGTCAGAAAGGATTGCATTGAAAGGTGTGTGTCTGTTGGAATAAATGTGAAACTTTTTAATTGTAAGGGAGTGGTCAGAACGAACCCAGAGTCTGCAAAAATGGAGGCTCTGGTTGCGTTGCAAATAAATCACCCACTTCCTGCTTCTTTTTTGTGCCCCACCGGAATTTGCTTTACTTGTGGGAAGACTGGCCATTTTAAAAATTAGTGCCGCCCTCCAGGTGGGGGTGAGGGAGGAGCCCTAAGATGGCATAAATCTTTCGAGTCCTTTCACCCGAATACTGTTTGCCTACGTTGCAAAAAACTTTTTAAAATGAGCAGAAAAACTGCAGCCCCCCTTAATGGGAAAGTAGGAGGGAGTACTCTTACTGCAGCATCACTCTCTCCCTTTTCACTCACACACAGTCAAAACAAGCAGATACCCACACATCCTTTTGCCCACTCTCCCCCCCTCTTGCCTGCGTCTCTCTGAAGAATAACACAGAGGGAAGAGGAGGACAGAGGGAGGGGTGAAATCACACAGGCCAGACATAACACACACACACACACACACATACACACACATCTTTAAGGGGAGTCAAAGTACATTCACATTAATTTTACCATCAACATACCCACATTTACATACAAATAATCCCATTTCACTCTTTTTTCATGCAAATCAATTATTATAACCATTTTAATGAGCTGTATGATATTTCTTTTTCACTTTTGACAACAATTTTGATTTTTCTTTTGGACATTTTTTGAGTTTTACGTTTATTTTAATCTATAAGCAGGAATGATTTTCTGCTATTTTGCCTGCATTTTAAAATGTTTTCACATACTTAATGAGAGTTACCTAGCTTCCATAACAATGAAGCTGATTTTCCCCACATCCTTTTTTGATATCAGATTTAAAGTACCCCATCCTATGTCATTTGTTTCTTTGTTTTTGATATCTGCCTTTGAAAAATTTCCTTTCATCTGAATTGTCTTTTAATTTTGAGTTTTTGACAGCTTTTCGGACCTCGCTTTTGCCATGACGATTAATTCTCCGCTTACAAAAAAAAGGGGGAATTAGTTGCCACTATGATTTTGCTCCCAGAAGCCTCTTTACCTCACGCCCCACGGCAGATTTTTACAACCAATGGAGGCGCTACAATGTGGATTACCTAACCCAAATTTGCTTCCTCAGAATTATGACATGATGATTATTGATTTAAAAGATAGCCTCTGACAAAGTTCAAACTTTTCCTCCTTTTCAATATTTTACTTTCTTCTCATGCTGCTCCTGCATGTCCACAGGTACAGTTACCTTAAAAACCAACTTTGCTTCAATTACAACAATACTTAGGTTCTATTAATTGGATACGTCCTTATTTATGTCCTACTACTGTTCAACTTTCACCTCTTTTCAATGCCTTAACTAAAGGTAAGCAACCAGCAGACAAAATCCCATTGCAAAAAGAACATTTTGAAACAATGCAATTAGTAAATCAGGCTTTAAAAACAAAATGGGTAGATCGTTTGCTGGATGGTTTTCCTCTTGCACTTTTGTTAATCAACACATTGCAATTACCTACAGCTGCAATTGTACAAGTTACACCTTCACTGTTAATCCTTGAATGGATACACCTTTCACACACACCTCATTCTACTTTAACTACAAAGCCAGCTCAAATGGCACTCCTTATTACTAAGGGTCGCCATCGGGCTAAAGCACTTGCTGGACAGGAACCAATTACAATCTATGTTCCTTCTTCTCTTGCTACTTGGGAAACTCTTTTGGCCTCCAGCGAGGCATTGCAGTATGCTCTTGCTGATTGGCCTGGTTCTGTCTCTTCTCATCATCCTCCTGACCCAAGACTACAACTTTTGAAAACCACACCTTTCGTGTGGGAAACTCCTTTTTCTTCATTTCCAATTCCAGATGCTGTCACAGTTTTTGCAGATGGAAGTAAAACATATGGTGCTTGTGCCTGGCAATCTGAAGGCCAATGGCACACAAAAATTACTCCACCACAAATTTCTGCACAACGCGCAGAACTGTATGCTTCAATTTTGGCTTTTCAACAATTTTCTGATCAACCTTTTAACCTGATTTTGGATAGTCTGTACGTTACACAGATTATTCCTTCTATCTATCAAGCCTACCTTTCACCTTCTATTGAATTCTCACTTTTGTCTCTTTTTCTCACTCTTCAACACTTAATTGATCAAAGAACAAATCTCTTTCATGTTTCTCATATAAGAAGTCATCAACCATTTCCAGGTATTATCCAAGAAGGAAATGACGTTGCTGATCAAGCAGCTTCGGTCGCTACATCTTCATCTATTGTTTATTCTCTTTCTTCCCTTACTCCATGGGAAAGTCACTCTTATTTTCATCAAAACAAAAAGGCGCTGATAAAACAATTTGGTATAACAACAGCAGAAGCAACTGCTATATTGCAACAGTGTCCTACTTGTAGTAAACAAGTGCATTCTATCCCTATGGGAGTCAATCCCCGAGGGACTGAATGTTGTCAAATTTGGTAAATGGATGTTACCCAATATTCTTCCTTTGCTCCATGGAAGTACATTCATGTGTCCATTGACACATTTTCAGGTTTCATCATGGCCACCCCTCAAAGGGGCGAAGCCACAAAACATGTAATTAATCATTGCATTCGTACCTTTGCATCGCTGGGACGCCCAAATGAACTCAAAACTGACAATGGGCCTGCTTATACAAGCACTGCATTTGCTGCCTTTTGTCAAAAATGGAGCATAATTCACAAATTTGGTATTCCATACAATAGTCAAGGACAAGCCTTGGTTGAAAGAGCAAATCAAACCTTAAAATATGCTCTTGACCGTTACATTGGCTCACGGGGGAAAACAGCCCCTGGTCTCCCAGCTGTGCAAGACACCCTTAACTTGTGTCTTTATACTCTTAATTTTCTTAACCTGACTGGTCAACCTGCAATGTCTGCTGCTTGTCGTCACTTTTCTTCTTCCCCCTCTGCTGAACATCAGCGACCACTCGTCTATTACCGGTGCCTACCTGACCTGACCTGGCGAGGACCAGCAGAGCTCATCACTTGGGGACGTGGTTACGCCGCCGTCGCACTTCCTGAAAAGACTCTGTGGGTTCCTGCTCGACATGTTCATCCCTATCATCTGCCACCAAAGGTGAACATACATTTTCTTCTGATCCTGTCACTTCTCCAGATTCAACTGCTGCTTGTGACGACCATCGTGATCAGTAAAGGACTTCCAACCAAAGATATCAACCAAAGAACATCAGGTACCAAAGCACTACACCAACATGACAACTTCACAACACCTCCAGTCCTTTTGAGGCTGCGAGGGGACTTTGATAAACATTTTCACAAAGCCAAATGCAATGTGTTGTCAGGAGATACCACATATTGCGCACCTTTGCATCAAAATCACTAAACAAGAAGATAAGGTCATTCATACCTTGATATATAGTACTCAATTGAACTGTAAAAACAAAGCACTCCAAACATGTACACACAATGGCACTACTTATTCAATTTGTATTGACAATAACCAACAACAGTGTTATGACCCTACAGGTCCAACTCATAGATATACCATACAAATTACTGCTGGCAACAAATTGATCATTAACAAGGACTTTTATAATTTGGCACTTCCTCAATCAGTCATTTTTGATGCATGTGAAGCCATGGACGAGGACACCAACGAATGTGGCTTTCTCTCATGGCGTAGAACATACTCTAACAATGAAAAATAGCAATCCGTATCACAGTTGCGGCTCTGGCACATCTTGTGGAGATTGGAGATGTGTGGACTTTATATCCCAAGGACTCACTGTTCCGCCAGACACCATCCCAAAACAAGAAAAAGATAGAAAATTGTACATAACCAGATTATCCCCACCAGCTGACTGTTATCAACACACTTGCAATCCCATTAACATCACCTTTCCTGTTCCACAAAGCTGGCTAACCGCACAAAAGTGGAAAGGGATGCAGGATGAATATGCGCTGGGGATACATGGCACTGGAAAAGATCCCAGTGTAAAGCTTAAGTTACAGATTCTTCAACATCACTTAGACAACAATGACTTTCCTTGGTCTACCCCAGACGAACTGTATTGGGTTTGTGGACGTTTTGCTTACAACAAATTACCAGCAAACTGGTATGGGTCTTGCGTCCTATCCACCATTCGCCCTGGTTTCTTTCTACTCCCACTACGACAACGACAAGATCTGGGAGTTCCAGTCTACGAAGAACTAGGTAATGTGCGAGACTGCAGAGACATTATAGACACTAAAGACATTCATAGACGAGATTGGACTGATGAGGATTGGCCCCCTGAACGCATAATTGCCGTCTACGGCCCAGCAACATGGGCGGAGGATGGCACATTTGGATATCGTACTCCCATATACATGATAAATAGAATAATTCATCTTCAAGCTGTAATTGAAATTATTACAAATCAAACAGTATTAGTCTTACAACATTTAGCCCAAGAAAGTGCAAAGTCTAGAACATATATTATGCAGAATCGTTTAGCTCTTGCTTACTTATTGGCAAAAGAAGGGGGAGTATGTGGTAAATTTAATTTGACTAATTGCTGTATTGAAATTGATGATAGTGTGAAAGTCATTCAGGAAATATCAGACAAAATGGTAAAAATTGCTCATGTGCCTGTACAAACATGGCATGATCTAAATTTGAAAGAAATGTTTGGTTCATGGTTTCCAAAATTACCCGGTTTGCAAGCTATTGTAGCTTTAATTGGTATGATTGCTTTAGGATGTATTGTTTTACCTTGTGTTTTGCCTATTTTTGCTCGTACAATTTCTAATAGCTTATCTTTGTTTGCTGAGAAACGAGCTATAGCTCACATCAATGCTTTGTGGGAACAGAAGTATGCTCCTGAGCCCCAGGGAGACCCTCTGGAGAAGAAACCATTAACCCTGGGCAGTGACGAGGAGGAAGAGGTAATTTTCAAACACCGAATTAAGCCCCCCCCCCAGGCTGCTGTATGGTGACGAAGAACATCCTTTTTGAAAAAAACAAAAACAGAGGAGATGTTGCATTATGACACTGCATCACGTGCTAAGCATTTCTGTTAGTGTAGACTGGTTCTGACCGGTCGGACATAAACAAGGAAGCTGGCATGGAAAGTTACTAGCACACCCTCTTGACACCTAACACCTTGGAGAAAAGTTCCCACCTTCTTGCAACGTGCTAACTATCAACAAAGAGCACGTGACTCCTATTCTACTGTGTGAATTTCCTTTTATGGTCATGATTTGTGTATTGTTTACATGACGTTGCATGCTTAACCCTGCCTTCTGATAAAGTTAATAAAAGGGCTTGCAGGCTTTTGTCTGTGCGCCGTTCCACCCCACTCGAAGAAGAATTTGGTGTCGCCTCTTCTTTTCCCTCACCCGTGGACCGCCCGCCTGATAACGGCGAGAATGTTATCGCTACACGGGTCCCCCTCTGACACAAGATCATGGATGAGGGGGGCTTTTTGTACCACGGACCTGGCATTGCATAACATCAGCCTAGGGCCCCGGTTCTGTGGTTCTTGCCCGCCTAGTCTGCGATGGGAGCATGGGGGGTTGGAACGTGTGACCGCCTGTAACCAGCGGCCACGGTCCTCCAACCGGTAATGTCCATCCCGTCTCCCACCACCCCTGCCGCTCCCATGTGACTTAGAACCATATGTAATCATAGGGATCTTTCTGTGTGAACTTAGATCAGGGGTGTCAAACTCGATTTCATTGAGGGCTGCCTCAGGGTTGTGTTTGACCTCGGGGGCAGGTGTGTGTGTTGGCCAGGTTGGGTGTGGCCAGCTTCACATCACTCCTTTTGGGGGGGGCTGTGGTGGCCCGAGCACTGTGTCAGCGAAAATGGACTCTTGAGCTCTGTTTTCGGCTGAACTGGCCTCCTACAACCCTTTGCCAGTGAAAATGGAGCTCGGTAGGGTCATGCGTGGCCCTCCTGAGCTCTGTTTTCACAGGCCGAGGGACTGTGGACTGGTCCGTCACTGTTTCCAGGGCAGCCTCATGAGCCAAATCCAGCCCATGGGCCTTCAGTTTGATACCCCTGACTTAGATACATCATGGGTTTATCAGGATAAGTCTATCTAACTAATGTTTTCAAAGTGCTTCCTAGCAGCTGATCTAATTTGATTGGCTGCGTTTTCAACTCCCTAGAAAAAATAATTTTGATAGCCATATACATTTTTCAAAAATTGTTATTAAAGTTTACAAATACAAAGAAAAAAACTAATACAAACTTAAAAATAATTTAAAAAGTAAAAAAAATTAAAAAGTTGGAAAAGAAAAGGAAGATATATTAAATGTAGGTGTTTCCGGTACTTCTTGTACCATTTAATCTCATTTGAACTGGAAGAACAATTCTGTCATCATAGATAAGTCGCCTGTTTTTTCTGCCAAATAATGGGATGGGCATGTTGAATGAATGCGATGGTCGGTGATTTTGTATAAAGTTCAGCATTGCCTATAGCTCTGAGTCAAGAGCAGTAAAGTGAACAGTAAAAAAAGCAATCAGTTTCTCTGAAAATAAGCCCTCCCTGGATAATAAACCCAATCAGCTTTTGAGTGCATGCGCTAAAATAAGCCTTCCCTTGAAAATAAGCCCTCCCTGAAAATATTGCAACACAGCAGCAGCCATGAGGTGACCACACTTGTCACCTCCTGCACCTCAAAAATAATAAGACTTCCCTGAAAATAAGGCTAAGTGCTTATTTCAGGGGTCAAAAGAAAATAAGACCCTGTCTTATTTTTGCGGAAATACAGTATAAATATTGAAGCATGCAATAAGAGTACTTCTAAAAATCAAATTGAATCTGAACCAAGATATTTTACTGGGTGTTGAGCAAAATCATCTACTTTGCTTTTCCTGGGTAATATTCAGCATGAGGATAGTTTCTAGAAGAATAGACTGGGCATCTGGTCTTTGTATTTGCAGTGTATCAGGGCAAGCAATAACTGCAGGCTGTATTCAGTTGGTAAGATTCCAGTTTTTACAGATACTTTAAGAATTGTTCCTACATTCTTTCTCAATTCAAGCACACCACATTTCTGGATTGCTAAATATTTTTAAATAATAGGTTATTATCTCTTCGCCTCTTCTTTGTGACCTTGAGGCAATGCACTGCCTAATTCCAGTGATGCTAACATGAGCATTTGAAATAGCACATTGGCTGACATTATAAAATGCCAGAACTTGAGATCTGGTAGAGTTGTGTGACATTTCTGAAAACATCATTGTATATGTGTCCTCATTTCCAAATGTTATCAGCTTCAAATCAAATCAAATTAAAATTGTATTATGTTCATAGACATAACAGCATATGCAGAATTTTAAAAAGTACATTTTTAAAGGTATTTTAAAGGAAAAAAATAACACCTACCCATGTCAATAACTGTTATTGGCCAACATGACAAAATTTTACTATTTTTAAAAACAGGTAATCTTTGACTTACAACAGTTCATTGTTAGAACCAAGTGTTAGAACAGCACTGAAAAAAGTGACCTACTAGAGTTGGGACAACCTCCTAGTGATCTCACACTTCTGTATTGAACTTCCTCTGGAGTTCCAGGACATTGTTAGGTCCAGGGTTGGCTACTGCTGGTTCACTCAGGGATGTGCTGTGCACACACACACTGGATGTGCGCTGTGTGTGTATGCACATTCCAACAAAAAATTATCTGTGCATGTGGAGAAGGCAAAAACAAGATGGCTGTGGCTACAGTGCCACCGAGAGAACCAGTTTGGGGGTCCAGCGACCCAGGCCACCAAGTTACTACCGGTTGGGATGAACTGGCCTGAACCGGTAGGAACCCACCTCTGGTTAGGTCCCTGATGCCTTTTTTTGAAGGGTCTTCAAAACTGAGCTGTTTGGAGGAACAGTTTTTTTTTAAACCTACTGCGTCTTCTTTCACTTGTTATTTACATTTTTTTCCAGTTTTATTTTCTCTTCCTCTTGTTTGTGTTTAAATCTTATCATGGCTGATTTAATTTTTTCTTCTTATATTCTGTATGCTGCTGAGAGTCCTGAGATTGCACACAAATAAATTGAGCAAATAAATATGTATGCAAAAAGCATCTGCATGTTATCATGAGATAATTTTTTAATACATAATGGAATCAAATATTCAGTATTGTGAAAGAAAAAAAAGGAACGGAGAGGTGAGGAAATGTAAAGATTTATGCACAGTTATTAAGTCAGCCAGATCTTTAGATAAAATGATGATGTTATTTATGTTATATCAAAAAGAAAGCTAAGAAAACCATTTTGCTGTTCTTCAGATTAATTCCATGTTACATTTGTGGATTTGCCCCCTGGCGGTCACATTTATACACCCTGAAGAACATTGCCATCATTTGCCACTAAACATAATTATACTGTTAGGGATGGAAATAAATTTGCAATGAAGGGTAATAAATTGGGAACGCAAAGGCCATAGGGAGAACAAAAAAAAAAACAGTATAAATATCCCAGCGTGCATTTTTCACAAAGGTTTTTTTTTCCCAAATGAAGGGGAAATACCGTTACATTGTAAAAAATAATAAAAATAAAAGCATATTTCTTTCCAGCTAAACGATTAGCCTTTCAAAGATTCATGGATGCAATTCAATTGGCAACCAGGAAAAGCAGAAAACCAAAAGCTCCCCAGTGATATATCAGAAATGGATATCTTTCTGTTTCTTTTGCAATTTATATTTTTTAGAAAAGTTCTTTAAAAAAAAAAGAAATCTTATATGAATCTATCGAATCTTTTTGGTAGATTCTAATTTTTTTTTGCAAAAAAATAACAAATGCTGAGATGTAACAAGAATCTAAAATAACCCCATTAAGTGAATACCTTTGAAATATTTTAAGGATCTTTCATTGTGTCTTGGTAAAGGAATATCTTTCTAGTTTTAACCTGGACGAGTGGTGCAATTCAGCCGGTTCTATCTGGTTTGGGTGAACCAGTAGTGGTGGTGGTGGGAAGCTCTGCCCACCCACCTATACGTCATCACGTCCCGTTTTTTATGTTCTGCGCATGCGCGGAAGGTCCTGTGCATGAGTGAAGGTGGCGCAAGCAAAGTGAGCACCTGCACGCATGCTCTCACATTTGCGGACCAGTAGTGAAGGTAAGTTGGTTTCACCTCTGACCTGGACTCCTTGTAGCCAATATTACCTTGCAACTTCTAAAATCTATTATTTTTCTGGGTTTTTTTTTGTTAGCCTCTTGATATTTTAGTATTTTTTATTTTTAAATTTTTGTTAGCTGTGCTTTTGAGTTTATCCTCATGCTGGAAGTGGTACTTATTGGTTCTTCTGTTAATGATCTTTTCTCACTTTAAAGCTTCTTTAACTGAAAAGAGCGTGACTGGATGATTTCCTCATGAAAGTTCTTCTCGCAACTTCGGGGAAGGAGTCGAAAGCAAAAAGACTGCAGGCCGTGAGAGAGGAATGATCCTGCAGTGAAAGATGGGATGTTCACACACACAGCTGGGCCACCTCATCATAAATTATGAGTGAACCATGACCCGCACAGGGAAACGTCCCTGACGTCTTTGGATAATTTTTAAAGCAAATACTCTTTCATCCAACAGAATGAGAAGTCCTAAAAGAAAAAATGCAGGAATGTCGTGTCCCGTCCCCACCCCCGCCCCTGTCAGAGAGCAGTGAATCTTGAGTGATTCCGTCACCATTTATTCTGAAATAGGTTTTTCATTCCCATGAACTACTTTAGAACTAATATTTTTCTTTCAGAAGAAATGAAGAACATGACCTGTAGATAGAGGGAGAATGGATTTTTAAAAGCTTTCAAAGAAGAGTTGATGCTACCAAAGGTTCCTTAATGGAAATGGCATATCCTTCAGTCATGGAAATTGATCACATTTGCTTTCTTCCCAGAGGTGGAAGGAGTGAAAGTTCCAGGGGAATCAACCAAGCAGAATCCGTAAATAACTGCTGTGCGGACAGAATACCTGTCCCAAACTGAAGAATTGATTGGCATCTGGACATCCATTTCTTAAGCCATAAAAAGGTAAAGGTAAAGATTCCCCTGGCATGTATGTGCTAGTTGTTCCCAGCTCTAGGGGGTGGTGCTCATCTCTGTTTCAAAGCCAAAGAGCCAGTGCTATCTGAAGACATCTCCGTGATCATGTGGCCGGCATGACTAAATGCCGAAGGCGCATGGAATGCTGTTACCTTCCCACCAAAGGTGGTTCCTATTTTTCTACTTGCATTTTTACATGCTTTTGAACTGCTAGGTTGGCAGAAGCTGGGAGAAGTAACAGGAGCTAGAGATTCCCAATTATGCTACCCACAGACACCAATATACATGTCAGCAATTCACTTTTATGCCCACCAGACTCAATGTCTTACTCTATTTATAACCTTTTTTTAAAAAGGTTTTTAATTTTAATCAAAATTAAAGAGGAGGATGGAAAGAAAAAAACATCAGCCACCAGAATTCTGTTTAGTTTCTAGAAGTTTACTGGATTCTTCAGTGGCTCATAAACATTATTGGAATATCAAAAGAATGCTTAGTTCTGTCCCAGTTCCTTGTTTGAAAATGTAAGAATAAAAGTTGATAATATGCTGCAGTGTAGGCCTAGCTCAGCGTTTCTCAAATAGTGGGGCGCGCCCCCCCAGGGGGGCGCGAGGCTCCGTAAAGGGGGGCGCGTTTGATAGTCAGGAGCCGCACACCCAGAAAGGCCGATACTGCCGCCGCCGCCGTCTTGGCATCCCAGGCCCACTCCGCGGCAGCGGCGGCGGCAGCGGCTGTAGGTAAAGCCCGAAGGCGACTGAGAAAGGCGTCAGAACTGGACGAGGCAGAAAGCGGACGCGGGGATAAGGAAGGGGATGCGCTTCGGGCCAATCAGCGTGGAAAGGTGAGGTCGAAGGAGGAGGGGCCAGCCCCCTTGCAGAGCACGCAGCCAGGCGGCCGGGGCAGGCTAAGGCTAGTGATCGCGGCGGGCGGGGATGGGGGGCGGGGATGGGGACGCCAGGTTCCTTCGTCCGGGGGGTGGGTGAACGAGCGAACAAGCAAGCGCGGGCGGCCAAGGAAGCTTGCTGCAACAGCGCCCAACAACCTGCCTGCCCACCGCCTGCGGTTACTCGCTCGCTCACCTACCCACCGGACGAAGGAAGCTGGCGTCCGGTGGGTGAGCGAGCGAGTGAGTAAGTGTGGCCGACTGGCCGGCGGGCGGGTAAGGAAAGTTGCGGCAGCGCCCAACAATCCGCTGGCCCGCTGGCCGTGGTTGCTCGCTCGCTTGCTCACCCATCGGACGCCAGGTTCCTTCGTCCGGTGGATGGGTGAGAGAGCGAGCGAGTAAATACAGCCAGCGGGCTGGCGGGCCGGTCAGGCTACTTCCAGGAGCTGAGGAGGTTTGTGGGGGGGGGAGACAGACAGACAGAGAGAGGCACAGACAGACAGAGAGATAGGGAGGGAGGGGGGAACCAGAGAGTGACAGACACACACAGAGAGACAGAGAGTGGGAGGGAGGGAGAGAAAGATAGACAGAGACACAGAATGAGTGATTTAAGTGCCTGAATGCGAGACAGACACACACACACACACACACACACACACACACACAGAGTAACAGATGGGCAAACAAAGGAGAGAGAGACAGAGAGAGAAAGAAAAAAAAGAAGGTGGGAGAGAAAGAAAGACAGACAGAGAGAAAGAGAGAAAAAAGAAAGAGAGACAGAAAGGAAAAAGAGAAAAAAGAGAGAAAGAAAAGAGACAGAAAGAAAGAGAAAGAAAGAGAGAGAGAAAGAAAGAAAGAGAAGGAGAGAGAAAGAGGGAAAGAAAGAAAGAGAGAGAGAGAGAGAAAGAGAAATAGGGAAAGAGGGGGGGAAAGAGGGAAAGAAAGAGAAAGAAAGAGAAAGAGAAAGAAAGAGAGAGAGAGAAAGAGAAAGAAAGAAAAAGAAAGTGGGAGAGAGAGAAAGAAAGACAGACAGAGAAAAAGAGAAAGAAAGAGACAAAGGAAAGAAAGAGAAAAAAAGAAAGAGAGAGAGGGAAAGAAAGAGACAGAAAGAGAGAGGGGGGAGAGAGAAAGAGGGAAAGAAAGAGAAAGAAATAAAGAGAGAGAGAAAGAGGGAAAGAAAGAAAAAATGAGAGAAAGAAAGAGAGAGAAAGAGAAAGAAAGAGAGAAAGAAAGAGAAAGAGAAAGAAAGAAAGAGAGAGAGAGAAAGAAAGAGGGAAGGAAAGAAAGAAAAAGAAAGAGAGAACTTATGACCACAATTAAGCCCAAAAGTTTGGTTGCTAACCAAGACCATTGTTAAGTGAGTTTCACATTTTCCAAATTGGCCACTCCCACCCGGTCACATGGTTTGACATGTCCAATCAAAAAATGTTTATAGTTTAAATAAGAATTTTATGCACTTTAAATCTTTTCTGCTACAGTTAATAAAGCTATTCTTTGTTGTAAATTGATCCACATTTCTTTCTTTTTTTTATTCTCTTATACGTTAATAAGGATACAGTGTTATGCAGAGGTGTACTAACAATTTTATAGACAAATGATACTATTTACAGTCGCGCGGGGGGCGCGAAATGTTTTCTCCTTCCTAGGGGGGGCCTGACAGAAAATAATTGAGAACCACTGGCCTAGCTGATTATCAGAGAGCAATCTTACCAGTTTTTTTCCACATTTGATAGTGCTTTGTCACATCTGCCACACCTGCTTATTACTCCCTATAGCCATTAAGAACATGATAGATATTCACCTTTGAAGCTCCACTAAACCAGGGCTGTCAAACGTCACATGATATATCACAACTTTTTCTCCTTTGCTAAACCAGATGTGGGTGTGGCCAGCGCGTGATGCATCCAGCCCAAAGGAGGCCAGGAGTTTGACACCCCTGCACTAAACCAAACAGATGGTAAAGGTAAAGGTTCCCTTTGCACGAATGTGCTAGTCGTTCCCGACTCTAGGTGCTCATCTTCGTTTCAAAGCCGAAGAGCCAGCGCTGTCCGAAGATGTCTCCATGATCATGTGGCCAGCATGACTAAACACCAAAGAAACATGGAATGCTGTTACCTTCCCACCAAAGATGGTTCCTATTTTTCTACGCGCATTTTTACATGCTTTCGCACTGCTAGGTTGGCCGAAGCTGGGACAAGTAACAGCAGCTCACTCCATTATGTGGCCCTCAGGATTTAAACTGCCAAACTGCCGACCTTTCTGATTTACAAGCTCAGCATCTTAGCTACTGCGTCCCTCTAACAATTGTTAGGCAAGACCAAATCTAAAAAAAGGCATGTTCCTTTTTTAAAAACGCACAAACCGGAGCAGATATAAAAGGATTTCATTCATTCATTTTATAGCCACAGTATAAAGCCGAAGTTGGAAGAAAGTATATTCATAGTTCTGATTCATCTCATTCCTATTTGGTAATCATGATCAATATTTTGTGAATCTGTCAGATTTGTAGGATAGATAAAAAGCTGCAACGTTTGGTTTAGGCCCAATTTGGATGCAGCCAATTTGACTCAAAATGAGTCACAAGTGATGTGGCCAAATAAGTGAGATTGGGAAAAAATAAACTTTCTGCTTTTTTTTTTTAATTCACATAGAAATTTTCTATGTGAATACATTTGAGCATTTGAATGTAAACTGTAGCATTTGAAGACCAATTAAAGCAGGTAGGTGTAAATTCTGTTGTTTCAATTTTAATTTTAATCTAATTTTAAATAGATGATAACTGCATCATCACGGAGGAGTACGAATAATCCTCAACTTACAACCATTTATTTAGTGACCATTCAAAGTTACAGTGGCACTGAAAAAGTGACTTATGACCATTTCTCACACTTACAACCATTGCAACTGTTAGGAGTAGACTCCTAGAGTTGGGTAGGCAATATATAATACCAGGATGACAAATGGTCATGGTGGCTTTAAGAACGTTGGAATGTTAGAATGCAATTAGAGAATGTAATTATCTTCAACTATAAGAGGAAGCAAGCAGAACGCATGCTGTCTCTCTGCCGGATTTGCTAATTGCTCCCTCTGCTTGAAGATCTACTGATTTGCTATCTGCTCTATGCTGTGATTAACTGTGTTGGAAGAAGGAAGAATTGTGGTTTGCTGACTGTAAGCAAATTGTTAGTTTGATAAGACTTTGTTTTGACTCACTTTACCATCATTTCTTGTGAGGCAGTAGCTTAGTTTTACAACACCAGTAAAGCTAATTTGTTTTTACTAACAGTATCTGGTCTACTATTTGTGTGTTATACTAGCAACATTTCTCTAGCTGCACATTCCGCTGCACAACTTTCTGTCTCCCAACGGAGATATCCCCTAACACAGGGGTCCCCAACCCCCGGGCCGCGGACCGGTGCCGGTCCGTGGCTTGGTAGGAACCGGGCCGCAGGGCTGGAGAGGAGGAGGAGGGAGGAGGGGGCAGCCTCCTGGGCAGAGCACTCAGGAGAGTGCAGGCGTGGCTGTTCGCGCCGCTGGAGTGAGGCTCTTCCACCCTCGTCGATGGTGGAACTCCTGGCCGCCGATTCCCTTCCTCCCTCCCACTTCCTCCCTCCACAGCCGGTATGCCGGCCACTCGTCGTCTTCCAGGGGCTGCCGTTCCTCTCTCTCTCTCTCTCACACACACACACGGAGGCTTCTCAGCTGAGCGAACGAGCAACCAAGCTGGCCGGGTGGGGAGGGCAGGCTAAGACGAGTGAACACGGCGGCCCAGGCTGAGGAGGCTCCGCGGGGGGCGGGCGGGGCGGGGATGACGACATACAGACAGAGAGAGGCACAGACACACAGAGAGGGAGGGAATCAGAGAGTGACAGACACACACAGAGAGACGGAGGGAGGGAGAGAAAGAGAGACGCAGAAAGTGATTAAGTGCGTGAATGCGAGACAGACAGACAGACAGACACACACACACATAGAGTGACAGATCGGTGGACGAAGGGGAGAGAGACAGAGAGAGAGAGAGAAAGAAAAAGAGAAAAAGAAAAAAAAGGGAGAGAGAGAAAGAAAGAGAAAGAAAGAAAAAAAAGTGGGAGAGAGAGAAAGAGAGAGAGAAAAAGAGAAAGAAAGAAAAAAAGTGGGAGAGAAAGAAAGAGAGAGAGAAAGAGAAAGACAGACAAAGAGAGAAAGAAAGAGAGACAGAAAGGAAATAGAAAAAAGAGGGGGGGAAAGAGCGAGAGAAAGAGAAAGAAAAAGAGAAAGAGAGAAAGAGAAAGAAAGAGAGAGAAAGAAAGAAAGAGAAAGAGGGAAAAAGAGAGAGAGAGAGAGAAAGAGAGAAAGAAAGAGAAAGAGAGAGAGATAGAGAAAGAGGGAAAGAAAGAGACAGAGAAAGAAAGAAAGAACATATGACCACAATTGAGCCCAAAAGTTTGGTTGTTAACCAAGACCATTGTTAAGTGAGTTTCACATTTTCCATGTTGGCCACGCCCACCCAGTCACACGACTGCTGAGCCACTTAGCCGGTCCGCAAAACTTTCTTTAAAATGAAACCGGTCCCTGGTGCAAAAAAGGTTGGGGACCCCTGCCCTAACAGCAACAATCCCATGGTCACATGATGAAAATTCAGATTATTGGCCTCTTGGAATTGCAGTTCACACATTTTCTTTCTGGTAGTTGCCAGATTGACTTGGTTTCTGCTATTGACTTCTGCTATTAACGTTAAAAAAAATAAAAACAGCAGCAGCAATATTGTTACAAGATCAGCAGCAGAGAAATCATTATTATCAATACTACCATAGCTGCTTGTATAGGATGATTGCCAGATCTCTGTTTCTCAAGTTCCCATTGCCCAACCTGCTCCATCACATTAAAGAGAAGAATTACTGATTTTTCCATCCAGCAGGTGGAAGCAGCAACCTTAATAGGAAGGGAAATGCAGATGTCAGTCAAAGCACCTTACCTTGCTTTTCACTAAGTTGTTAGGCCAGGATCACCTGCTTGAAATGGACAGGCGTATTCTAGGCCAGGGGTCTCCAACCTTTGCAACTTTAAGTCTGAAGGACTTCAGCTCCCAGACTTCTCCAGCCAGCTTTGCTGGCTGGAGAAGTCTGGGAGCTGAAGTCCTTCAGACTTAAAGTTGCAAAGGTTGGGGACCCCTGTTCTAGGCAATCCAAAAGGTTACAAGGATCCATAAAGAGCTTTAAATTGGTCTAAAATCTCCTACAATGTTGGTATTATTGTGCTATATAGATGCTGACCAACTGTAAATCATCTTTCTTAAAAATAAGAACACTATTAAATAGTTTTACAATACTAAAAGATAATACAAAATGGAATCAGGGAAACGAATAGAAAAAAAAAGAAATAGAAAGTGCAGAAAGGAAATAGAAAGAAAAAAGAACATTTAAAGAAATTATTTCTGATTAATTAATATTTGTCCAATCCCTGTGAAAGTACATAGGAGGCTCATTTTTTCCCAATATTTCCCCCTTTCCATTCGCAAATCCAAACATCATTTTCATTTCTGTCCATGTTAGATTTTGTGGTGAAAGACAAGACTTGTACAGCTGAGGTAACAGGAACAACTATTTTATTAATAGGAACAGAACAAATGCAACTATATACAATTCAGCACCATGCCCTGCTTGACAGCTATTTATACAAAAGCTGTCAAGCGGGGCAGCCAATAGCAAGACTGCAGAAAGCACAAGCCTTTGGTTGCCGGGCTGTCATTCATAAATTGAGGACTTGCGGCCGGTCGTAAGTCAAGGACCCAAGACCGGTCACAAATCGAAGACATAACAGTCCAAATGTCAGCAAAAAGTCCATAAAGGTTTTCCAGAATTTTATAAAAGTATTCCATATTTTATGGAAAGAAGTTAATTTTAAATTCTTTTGCTTCTAACAATGTTAATCTTTAATCCATCAAATTGCTGTTATAGAATTAATCTCCATGCAGACTTTCTTTACAGGTTAACAGAGTTGGAAGGGACCTTGCAGGTCATCTAGTCCAACCCCCTGCCCAAGCTGGAGACCCTACCTCTGCCTCTACCTAGGATCGAACTCACAACCTCCTGATTGGGAGGCGAGAGCTCCATCTCTAGGCCACAGCAGCAGATGCTTTCTCCCATCTCACTTTTTTTCAAGTTTTTAGACTGTTTCTTTTGTAAATTCAAAAATAAGTCCTTGCCCACATCCTTTTTCCGCTCTTGATTTCTCATTTGTCTTGCCAATCCAAGTGTCATCTCTGTTTTATAATCCTCCATTTAGTTATTTTTCAACACTTCTCCATCAGCTAGAGTTTGTATTTCCTCTTCATCCTGTCTGTCCACGAAGTCTTGCATATATTTATTATATCTGTCATATTATTTATAATCTTCTTCAAGAAATACATTTACAGATGCAGAGATAATTGCTGTCAGATTTGTTATAAATTTGTTTGCCAGTTCTTCAAAAATGCTTTGACATTTCTGAAGTATCATACTTTTATTTATCACCAGCGTTGCCCGGGTATTTATTTATAGGGGGAAAATGTCCAGACCAAACATAATTTCTAATGTTGAATTTTCCCCCTTACCAGAGGGAGCTCCCTTGTGGAGTACTGTGAAGCCATTACCATGGCAACTCCACTTGTGCTGTACAGGAGAAACCATTTTACAGCAGTACAGTAGAATCCATTTCAAGGCACAACAGGCTGTATCTTAACAGAACAACCCCCCACAAGGGGTGTTAGGAGTGTTTTACCCCCACAGTGTTTTTTCCAGAGAGTAAGTCATTTGTGTACCAAGTTTGGTTGAATTTGCTCAAGGCATTCCAGAGTTATGCTGGAACACACACACACACACACACACACACACACACACACACACACACGGCCATTATATATATATATATTTATTTAAAATGCTGCAAACTCCACATGGTGCCAGGAAGGGCATCCAGCAAGTAAATGCTCAGCTCCATCAAGTCACCCAGACTTTATCCCGAGTTAAGGGGGTTATAACCAGAGGTGGTATTCAGCCAGTTCTCACAGGTTCTGGAGAACTGATAGTGGAAATTTTGAGTAGTTTGGAGAACCGACAAATAGGCCGGCTCTGCCCCTGCTGCCTCCCAGCTGGATCTTCTTTTGTTGCCCTGAACAGGAGAAAGGAGCTGGAAAGCAGGTTAGAGGAGTGGGAAGTGAATGGAGATTTTGGAGTATTCTTCCCATGCCATGCCCACAAAGCCACGCCCACAAAGCCATGCCCACAGAACCGATAGTGAACATTTTTTAATCCCACCATTGGTTGTAACACTAGGAAAATGAAGACTCAATTTTTTCAAAAAAAAAATCTTAACAAAAGATTATTCAAAATCCTGGAAACAAGAACCACTTAGATTTCTGGAGAAAATCTTAATTACTAGTAGGGCAATATAACAGAATCTTGAAAGTTTATCAACATCATTATCCCACACAATTAAGATAGTATTACTTTGAGTCTTCTTCTCACACTTTCACCTTCCTCTGATTGGATGAGTAGAAACCACAGGAGGTATATTATACATACCCTCATTATCCTAGAATGGATTCATAGTTTCCTTGGGAGTCCAAGCCACTTCCCATTTTTGTGCTAAAGAAGCCAAATTGACGTTAACAAAAAGCATAAGCCTGAGAAACCTCCCTGACATCTTATTAGGGAGTCTTACAAGTAGCAGCATCCTAAATCATAAGGACCCAACTTCATAAGTAGAATCTCATAGCTGCTCACTTTTAGAGCATTGTCCCTAGAAGCCACCAGAGGGTCTCTTAGTTGACAGTGCCCATATACCCATTCTGTCTCAGGGTTAAATGTTAATGCCATATCTGCAACCCATGCTTTGACAGCTCTCTTATGATTCAATCATGAATTAAAAGGTAACGGTAAAGGTTCCCCTCGCACATATGTGCTAGTCGTTCCCAACTCTAGGGGGCGGTGCTCATCTCCACTTCAAAGCCAAAGAACCAGTGCTGTCTGAAGATGTCTCCGTAGTCATGTGGCATGACTAAAAGCCAAAGGCGCACGGAACACTGTTACCTTCCCACCAAAGTGGTCCCTATTTTACTACTAGCATTTTTACATGCTTTCGAACGGTTATTTTATTTTTATTTTATTTTATTCATATTTATATCCCGCCCTTCTCCACAGGGGACCCAGGACGGCGCATAGGAATTTAAAAAATATACAAAAAACCAATACAATATATAGAATTTAAAAATAAATTAAATTAAATTCTAATCCTATGCTAAAATCTAAATTAAAATCCCCAATTTAAAACTATCTAAATGGTCAACAACGGGGGGTTAGGCTAGGCCGGCTTGTTGAAAAAGATGTGTCTTTAGACACTGGCGGAAGAGGCGGAGGTCCGTGATGATACGTAATTCAGGGGGCAGGTCGTTCCAAAGGGCAGGGCCCGCCACAGAGAACGCTCTTCCCCTGGGTGTCACCAGACGGCATTGCTGATGGCACCATGAGAAGGCCAACTCTGTGGGAGCGGATTGGCCGAAGGGATGTATGGGGCAGGAGACGGTCTCGCATATAACTAGGCCCCGAGCCATGGGTTAGGTTGGCAGAAACTGGGACAAGTAACAGGAGCTCACTCTGTTACATGAACGGTAGGGATTTGAACCACCGAACTGCCGACCTTTCTGATCGACAAGCTCAGCGTCATAGCCACTGAGCCACCACGTCCCTTAATCATGGATTAGGAAAGCCTTATTAAAGATTGAGTTTGCTTTCGGTAGCAGTGCCTTCTGCTGCTTTGACCACAACAAAAGGCCTTTCTAGAGCGAACCAACTCCCAACCAATAACACTTTTATCAACCATCTTTGTAATGCTGACATCAATTAACAAACAATAGTTGGCCAATAGCCTCCTGAACTTACACCATATTCCTATTACTTTTTCTCTATTCCCACGGTCTTTTAGTATTCAATCACAATCACATTGCATTTTCATATATTGTATGTAAAAGCAGAAAACTGAAGCTTAAGTTTTATAGTCTCCCATTTGCTTCCACGAACTGAAAGATTGCCATCTAAATACATATTCTTTGTGTTCACATTATTCACAGAAACAAAGAGGTTTTTTGGCTGGATTTACATAAACAACAAGTTATTTTATTGGAATTCTGGGGTAGAGAATAACTACAGTCTAATTAGCTTAGTTGAACCCATCTAGGTGGATGTAAATAATTCAAGATTACAGACATCTCGATCTAAATATTATTTCAAGATGGAATATCTATATTTATCTCTTGGACACTTTCCAAGGTTGGAAACCAGAAGACCATGGCGTTCTAGTCCTGTTTTAGGCACCAACCTAGGTTAGTGACTTTGGGCAAGTCATTCTCTTTCAGCCTCCTAAACCCAGAAGTTTAAATAATTTAGTTAATGGAAGAAGTAGAACCTTTCATAGCTTGGAGTGGTTATTGAAAAAAACAATCTCCCAAAAGATATTGATAGATAGAGCTATATGATAGACAGACAGAGAGACAGATAAAATTGTGCACCCTACCTTTTCCTGTTGTAGATACAAATGTTATATTTCTACCTCTCTGTAAATAGTTTTCCACAGCAGTGTAAACAGACTTGATAGCTCAGATCTGACAAGTGTTGCAAAGATTGTAATTATGTAAATGCCATGAAGCAATGAAGAAAGTCAATAAATGTTCCAGAAAAGAAATGTTTAATTATAGTACACACAATATTAATACCAGAGAGAGATGCGCCATTAAATGCCACATTGAGAAGAAGGTGGGGGTATACACAATGTGGGAAGAAAAGGGAAGGAAACTGCTGTGTTTGATCTTCTGAACTTAATTATATGCATTGCTAGCCTTTGAATTCATATGAAGAACTAATTCATTCACAGGTTTTCTCATTTCTGATTCACACAGTTACTCATATTCATAAAAATGGATTCCTCGAAATGAATGAAAATACATCTACTTGAGGTAAATAGTTCAAATTATACCTAAGTAGATGATGTTATTTATAGTTTATAATGGTATATACCAGGGGTCTGCAAAGTCGGCTCTTTTAAGACTGGTGGACTTCAACTCCCAGAATTCCCCAGCCAACTGGGTGGGGAATTCTGGGAGTTGAAGTCCACCAGTCTTAAAAGAGCCAACTTTGCAAACCCCTGGTATATACTATATCCTAAATCAGTTCCATAGATTCATCGATGGTGAATCTATGTAATGATTGCCACAGGTGGCATGCAGAGTCCTTCTGTGGGCATGCCAGCTGTTGCCTCAGCCCAGCTGCACCACTTTCTTGCTAGTTCCTAATCTCATTTTTTAAGGACTGGTAAAAGAACTACGTCAATTTTTTTTTGACAAGATGTGCCTTAACTACCACTATCCTTAAAAGTCTCAATATTTTCCACCAGAGCTGTTCTGTGACTAATATCTGAACCACTTCGGTTGCAGAAATTGTTATGGCATCATTATGATCAATTTTTAATACTTTCTGCTGTTTTAATACTTTTCTTTCAAAATTACAACCTGTAATTTTGAAAGAAAAGTGCTTTTCTGAATCTCTGGAAAAAGGAAAGAATCTATTGATATCAGTGACTTCTATTTTCAGGTAGCATGCCTCATTCTTTTTTATATGCAAGATTTCCCAACTTTTATGACTTTCAAACTTTGTGGGATTTCAAGCTGAAAGAAGGAGTGTAAACTTGAAGTTAGGATGTGGTAAAATTAAATTTAGTGTTGCTCTGGGACTATGAGAAAGCAACTGTTTTGAATGGATGAGATTTTCAGCTGGAGTTGCTGTAAAATATGAGCTCTCTTCCAGTACTCTTAATAAACCTACGAATGCTAATTCCTATAAAGCAGAAGAAGTGAGCAACCATTTGAAGCCCAATCGGGGTGGAGTGGGATGAGGAATTAGGCCTCTGTGGACAGGCATGCATAATAAACCACACTGATATTAAAGTGACAATTTGTGTTTCATGGTGTCATAGGCAAATGATGCAATTACATACTTGTGTCATAACATCATGACACAACTGTTTTCATTGGCCTACCAGTCTGCTTTTATGAATCTCAAGGCCTTCAGGAGAATGTATCACTAAAATGGGACTGAAATGTTCATCCTATTTTTTATAAGCTGGGAGGGATAATGATGATGTTTTATACCCAATAGATGGAATTACTGTTTTGTTGATGCTACTGGTAGGAGTAAGCCTCTGGTGAGTGAAGAATTTAAGATCGTTGGACAGGAAGCTGTCAGCCATTTCTATGTGTTTTTCTTGTATTGATATGACCAAATTATCAAGAGCATCCAAATTTGCATCCCCTTGTCACCAGTATATCTGATATGTATAGGTTGAATAGTATAGGTGCCAGAGGTGGGATTCAGCAGATTCTGAACAGTCTGGAGAACCGGTAGCGGAAATTTTGAGTAGTTCAGAGAACCGGTAAATACCACCTCTGACTGGCCCCAACCCCAGTCCCAGCTGATTGGAAGGAAATGGGGATTTTGCAGTAACCTTCCCCTGGAGTGGGGAGGGAGGAGAGATTTTACAGTATCCTTCCTCTGCCACATCCACCAAGCCACGCCCACAAAACAGGTAATAAATTTTTTGGAATCCCACTACTGGTAGATGCCATTACAAAGCCTTCTGGGAGGCCATTGTTTAATCTTCTTATTTATGTTCTCCCCGCAAAAGAGATGCCAGGCTTTGAACTACAATGTTAGCAGTGGACAATCCTGAATAGGATTTGCACCTCATATACCATCTGCTGGGACTCTCTGTGTAAATGGGGTGTAGTATCCTCACCTCAGTGGGACAGTGGGTCCCATGTCAAACTGTAGATCACATTATGACTGGCTGTACGCTAAGGTCATACACTATCAGTCCAGCCTCTGATTTCTTAAAATGTAAAGAATGCTGCCCTTCAGTAGTTAGATGGCCATAGACATTGGTATTTGAACATAGAACTTTTTAACATTTATGTTTTGTTGGCCTCTACTAATCTAGTTGAAATGTTAATATATATTGTTAGTCCATGTATGATATGCCACACACTTACTAAATAAATAAGCCCAATAGACATGTTCACTATCACTGAAATGACAAATTCCATCACAATACCTCAAATACCCAAAATCAGAGATCAGGCTAATTTCTTCTTGTTGGTTTTTAAGAAGATGTTAAAAATAGAACCATCCTGGAAATAATCTGACTAGGTTCATCCACAATGTTATTTTCTTCTTCTTCTTCTTCTTCTTCTTCTTCTTCTTCTTCTTCTTCTTCTTCTTCTTCTTCTTCTTCTTCTTCTTCTTCTTCTTCTTCTTCTTCTTCTTCTTCTTCTTCTTCTTCTTCTTCTTCTTCTTCTTCTTCTTCTTCTCCTTCTCCTTCTCCTTCTCCTTCTCCTTCTCCTTCTCCTTCTTCTTCTTCTTCCCTCCTCCCTCCTCCCTCCTCCTCCTTCTCCTCCTCCTTCTTAAATCCTTTACTTTTTCACTATTGTTCATTGCTTCTGAATGTAAGTGTTCAGCAGATTTTTGTAAGATTTAAAAAATCTGAGAAACCCATTTAACCAAAGATGACAACATTGGAAAAGAAATAGCTATCTACCAATGGACATCTATCTATCAAACATATCAGCCCATGTTGGCTCTTTGTGCAACCCACAATCTGTCTGTGGGAAATTTGAAGAAATGTTTTCTTATCTGTCTCTTCCATAAAGCAAATTAAAACAATTTCAATATTACTTTTCTGTTATCAGTTGATATAATAAATCAGAAATGTGATTTGGAACATAGAGAGAGCAATAAAACTCAACCTCTTTATCAGCATTTATATCCTTTGATGAACTCCAGAACAGATGAAGCCTGCAATTACATTTGTTACATTTATCTGTAACCTTTTTCGCAACACTAAGTACAACTTCACATTAGCTATAAACCCATTCAGATCAATTGACTCATGTCCTGTATTATCATTTTTAAATGTCACCATGGGAACCATACACAATCAGTTGCCTTTAGAAAAGGTAAAAAAAAAATGTTAATTTCAGGATTCAGCATAGAAAAGCTTTTTGCAGTATACCAAAAACTGATATACGTGAGGACTGGGAGACTTTATGTCTGGATATATATTCTAAGTTGTCAGTGTGCTGGAAAAGGATGGATACTGAATAATATTTATCTATTATTTAGATAGTGGGATGTGGTGGCTCAGACACTGAGCTTGTTGACAGTTTGGCGGCCAGCAGTTCGGTGGTTTGAATCCCTAGTGCCACATAATGGACTGAGCTCCTGTTACTTGTCCCAGCTTCTGCCAACCTAGCAGTTCTAAAGCATGTAAAAATGCAAGTAGAAAAAATAGGAACCACCTTTGGTGGGAAGGTAATAGCATTCTGTGTGCGTGTGCTGGCCCACCTCTTGTGCATGTCCAGCTGCATGCATGTGAGTGTGTGCCAGCCAGTCACTTGTGCAGCCCATTTCCTAACAAGCCATGGCCCGGTAGTAGCCTCCAGCCAGGGGTTGGGACTCCTGTGATATGGGATATGCTAAAAAGGTATTTTTTGTCTTTCATTGGTTAAAATAACTCTGGATATTTGCTCAAAATTGCACTGATATTGTAAAGACTTGTTTTAGCAAGTGAAATACCTTCGGTCGGTCACTATAATCGGCATTGTTCATAAAGTTTGGCGTCATTGAGCACCCGCCTGGGCCCATTTGTTTGCAAAGGCTCCTAGACACAATTATTCTTCCTTGGCTGCTGTTATCGGTACATCTCTCTTTATTTTTGCAGAGAATAGTGAGGAAGGACAAAAGAGATGAGGTGATGCTCTAAGTACATAGTGGCAGTATTCCACCTCTCAGATGAAAGACATAGTTTCCTTAGTTATTTGTTTGTTTGTCAAACATGTACAAGATAACAAGTATAGGTATGAACATTAACATAAACATAAACAAAGGAAGCAAATACAGAAAAATGGGGACAGTAAGACAGGGACAGTAGGCATGCTGGTGTGCTTATGGATCTCTTAAGAATGGGGTGAGGTCCACGGTAGACAGTTTGAGATTGAAGCTGTGAGGGTTTGATGCTGTAACAATGGAGTCGGGTGGAGCATTCCATGTTTTATTGTAGCCCGTGTATTACTGAGGTTGAAGCTGAAGAATTTGTTGACAGGCAAGAAGTTGTAGCAGACAATTTTGTGTACTATGCTTAGATCGGACCACAAGCGGCGCCATTCTGGATTGTCCAAACCCAACATTTCCAGCCTGGTGGCATAGAGAATTCTATTCTTATGGGGAACATGGTATTTCTTCAGCAGCTGAATTTACCTAGATCCAATATAATTTTAACGCATGGTTTTCTTTTCCAGCCACACCTCTTTTTCTGCCAGCATCTTCACCCATGTTCCTCTCACCTTTAGATAAGAGATTGCACATGTCTGTGTGCATCTTGAGTGCTTTACCCCCAAGCTATTCTCCCGTTGTGTCATCTCCAAGCATAACCAGTGCGTCTGGGTTACCAGATAATAGGATGGCAGACAATATTGACTTGTGCTATTCAATCCCACACAGAGAGGTAAGTGTAAAATGGTACTCTATTGATTCGTGCTCTTCTTAAAACCTGGACTTTATGACTACCGTGCAGAATATTGACTGGTGCATGTGTGCAGGTTCATATTTGTCCATATTTGGGTAATCTTTATGATGTAGCAAGAGATACTGCTCCCAGGGAGCCAATTTTGTGAGCTTTCCTGCTGTGCAAGAGCCGTCTGGGACCCCTCACCCAGATTTCACAGCAAGATGGTACATAAAATGTTGACTTTTCACTTAATTTTATACCCAACCATGGCAAAGCTGCAATTCCACGGAGAAAGGCAATTGCAGAGGTTTACAATAGTAATGCATGCTTAAGGCCTTTCGGAACCATCTGATTAAAAGAGTCAAGGAACTGATTACATGGAATACTCCATTTTATTCTTTCTGAGCCTTCATTACAGCTGAATGAAAGATAGCGCTGGGGAGTGATATTTATATCTACATTTGGAGCTGTGTCAAAAGGCGTGAAGTAACCATTCACCATAGTTATCTTATCTGTTGCCACATTTCATTTGCTAATGAACTTTGAGATAGCAGAGTCCTTCCTTGAACATTGCACATACTTTTCATTTGATTAAATAGATACTAAAGTAACAATGCAAAGGGTGCGGATTCATTGCCTTGGTGGGAAAAGCTTTTCCTGGTGCCCTTCAAGACATCATGAACATTGCAAATAGTAGTTTCCATTGGGTGCAGAATTAATATCAGCAGCATATGTATCAGGGGTGGGTTCCGGCTGCCGCTACTGCTGGTTCGCTCAGGGACGTGACACGCATGCTTGCTTGATGCGCTTTGTACATGCATGCACAGTGCAACAAAAATTGCGCTGCACATATGCATAGGGCGAAAACAAGATGGCGATGCCTATGGTGCCACCAAGAGGAACAGTTTTTTTATTTATTTATTTTATTTTATTAAATTTATATCCCGCCCTTCTCCACAGAGGACCCAGGGTGGCGCACAGGAAATTTAAAAAGCATACAAAATACAATAAATATAATTTTAAAAAACTATTAAATAATCCTATCCTGCGCTAAAACCACATTTTAAAACCCAATTTAAGACTACCTAAAAGTCCCCATGGGAGGTTAGGCTAGGCTGGCTTGTTGAAACAAATATGTCTTAAGACATTGGCGGAAGAGGCAGAGGTTGGTGATGGTACGTAGTTCAGGGGGTAGGTCATTCCAGAGGGCTGGACCCGCCACAGAGAAGGCTCTTTCCCTGGGTGTCGCCAGTCGGCATTGTCCGGCCGACGGCACCCTGAGGAGGCCCTCTCTGTGGGAGCGTATCGGTCTAAAGGATGTATGGGGCAGGAGGCGGTCTCGCATATAAATAGGCCCCGAGCCATGGAGCGCTTTAAAGATGGTCGTCAAAACCTTGAAGCGCACCCGAAAGGCCACAGGAAGCCAATGCAGCTCGCGCAGGATCGGTGTTATGTGGGAGCATCTAGTGGCTCCCGAAAGCGATTGGTTTGGGGTGTGGCAGGCCTGGGTCGCTGCTGGTTCCAGCAACCCAGGCTGCCAAGTTACTACCAGTTTGGCCAAACCGGTCTGAACTGGTAGGACCCCGCCTCTGATACGTAGGCAGTACCAGAGGATAGTAGAGGACAGAATGGCCTGGAGGAATGTTGCCCATAGGGTCACAAGGGGTTGGACACGACTTTGCAACTAACAACAACAAATGTAGGCAGGCCCAGTGGAAAGTGCAATGGCATTGGCTCCAATAATTAAACATGGGTACCAAGAATTCATCTCTTTGCCAAAAGAAAAAAGAAAAAAGTGAGCCTTCAATTTACTTTGCAGGCTTGGATCAGGTTTGAGATCTAACATTGGATTTCCTGGTGTATTAACAATGTTGATCCAAATTCTCAGTTTATAGAAAACATACCTCTTCATTAGCTACAAAACAAGCCTGGTGGCAAATCTCATCCTTCCATGTATGTCACTGGGCTATTCTTCAGGAAGGAGAACTCAATATATGTTGACACAGTGATATTTACAATAGTGTGAGCATTGGCAAACTGAATAACAATGCAGGAATTTGCCAAAAAAAGAAGAGCTATTTGCAAAATGCAAGCTAGTGTTAAATGCAGTTATTGAATATTGAATATTCACCCATCTTAAATATACTGGTTTGTTTATCAAATTTATATGGCCAGTATTATTTGCGGGACCGTCTCCTACCACTTACCTCCCTTCGACCGATCCGCTCCCACAGGGTGGGCCTCCTTAGGGTGCCGTCGGCCGGTCAATGCCGGCTGGCGACGCCCAGGGTAGGGCCTTCTCTGTGGCAGGTCAAGCCCTATGAAATGACAACCCCCCGAACTTCGTACTATCACGGACCTTCGCCTCTTTCGCCAATCACTCAAAACACACTTCTTCCACCTAGCCGGCCTAGCTTAGAGTTAGATTAGATCAAATTTTAAATTAATAATAATAATAATAATAATAATAATAATAATAATAATAATAATAATAATAATAATAATAATAATAATAATAATAATAATAATAAATTGTATTTATAACCCGAAGGGACTCGAGGCGGGGCACAGGGAATTAAAAAACAATTGAAACAGACAAAGTACAAATTAAAATCGAATTAAACTTACCCTGCGCTAAAAACCTCTATGAAATTAAAACTATCCCTAAAAACCCCTTAGCAATTTAAAATTTGAATTACCCTAGGCCAGCCAAGCAGAAGAAATGTGTTTTTAATAGCTGTCGGCAGGAGCGAAGGTCCGTGGTTGTTCTGATTTCGGGGGGAAGGTCATTCCAGAGGGTCGGGCCCGCCACAGAGAAGGCCCTTCCCCTGGGCGTCGCCCGCTGGCACAGCCTAGTGGACGGCACCCGGAGAAGTCCCTCTCTGTGGGAGCGAATCGGCCGCAGGGATGATTAGGTATGGGAATTTTACCATTTTAGTTTATATTTTAGCACAGGTTATTTCAATTTAATGCTATTTTAATGTTGTGATTGTATTTATTGTTGTTTGTTGTCTCATTTTTAATTTCCTGTGCACCGCCCTGAGTCCAATGGAGATAGGAGCGGTATATAAATTGAATAAACCATAAAACCATAAAAACCAGTCATCTCACAAACAGTGGCACTGGGTGGCATAGTAAAGGTAAAGGTTCCCTTCGCACATATGTGCTAGTTGTGTCTGACTCTACGGGGCAATGCTGATCTCCATTTCAAAGCAGAAGAGCCAATGCTGTTTGAATATGTCTCCGTGGTCATGTGGCTGGCATGACTAGATGCCGAAGGCGCATGGAACGCTGTTACCTTTCCACCAAAGGTGGTTCCTATTTTTCTGCTTGCATTTTTACATGCTTTCAAACTGCTAGGTTGACAGAAGCTGGGACAAGCTCACTCCATTATGCAGGTCCATCGAATCCCAAGGAACGTCCTACTATCCTCACCAATCCATCTTGGGAAGAGAACCAAGGCAGCCGAAGGCACCCTAAGCCAGGTATCTTGAGCTTCACTAGTCTCAGGACTATCAGAGTACACAGCAAACACCTGCCCACTTTTGTACAACACACACACACACACACACACACACACACAAATGTTCACAGATACCCTTCCCCTGCTGCTCCCATCAGCAAGCAGAGGGATTCCTTGAAATTCATCCTTCACCAATTTTTCCTTAGGGTGTCACCCAGAGGGAGGAGAAAGAGGGAGGAATCAATCTTCATTCCAAGTGGGAAATCCACAGTTCAACTCTCATGTAATTAAACATTAGGTGGAAACTGCAGCATATTTCCTCCTTGGGGCTATAGGAGGAAAGGCCTGCAGGAAGGAGGCTATCCACAATAGTCTACTACTTTACTATAACACCCCCCACCCCATTGGCCCATCCATTGCTCACATCATGGCTGAGTTCACAGATACAATCAATATGGCAAAATCAGGAAAAGAACAAAAACAGCTCATCCCTCTGTGTGGCCTATCCTTTGGCCTGCTTTTCAGCCCATTCTTCCAGGAAACAGCCTGAAAGGTCCTATACAGCAAGGGTTCCCACCTTTGCAACTTTAAGTCTGAAGGACTTCAGCTCCCAGACTTCTCCAGCCAGCTTTGCTATACAGCACCCTGAGCAGGTCTTCCAAGCAGCAGATCCCTCGAGATTGGCTTAACTGGTCTGAAAAAGCCATTAAAAAAAAAAAAAAAGACAAATCCACAGATGCGGAAAACATAGTCTGTTTGGTAGATGTGGCCAATGCCACAAGACAGCAAGCACAACCATTTCCAGTTCACTCCCTGAATAAATCCAAATTATTCTGACAAATCCAAAGACCTAGCTTTCATTTAGCTCAACCCTCCCTCCCCCCCCCAAAAAAAACCCATTCCTCCAATTCAGAGGATAGTAGCTCCATGGCTCACACTCCTTTGACTTTAGTTTCTTGATTCCTGGTGATCTCCTGCTTAGTATATCATGATAACCCCAAAACAATGAAAAAGGTGTCATGATATCATGACATAAGCTATGCTTTTTCAAATTTGCAATGTGCACATGCCCGTGAATAAGGGATGGAGCTTGCGTTCACTATCTCTCTGCCATGGATGTCTATGAGTGGGATCGCCATCTCTTATTGTCATAAGGATTGGACGGTGAAAGTTCATATAGTAGTCAGAAGCATATATGTCAAATTTGGGCGGTCCAAACTCAATAAATCTTCATTTACTCAAATTTCAGCAGGAAAAAATGATAAGTTGAAGCAATAGAAAGCCATTGCTTGAGGGAAGTTGGGTGTTGATTGAGAAAAAGATTACATGTTTTTCTTGGTCCATATAATAATTTTTTGTGTAGCAGTGGTGGGTTATGGCTGGTAGGCCCCGGTATGGGCATATCGGTGCCTGCTGGGAGCACCAGGTACCGTTCTAGTATGGTGCTCTGGAGAGCTGGCCCGCCCCCCTGCTGTCCTTACCTGTATCTGACCCAACCAGACTATTTCTGCACATGCACGGAGCATATGGCAGCTGCGCAGCTGGAATGTCACAGGCGGTGGATGCACATGCGCGCCTAGCACTCATGCACATGGTGGACACCCGGCCCCATCGCAGCGTATCGATTGTGACAGGATCCGGAACCCATCACTGGTAGAGAGGATGATCTCTTTGGTAATAGTGACTTAACTGTAACCTGTATTGGAACATCCTCATCCAGATACATGAGATGCCATCTTCCATGATCCAACATTGCTGTCCCCAGGTTGGGAAAGGATTATGCTGGAGTTTCCTGTGTTTTGCTGTGAAGTTATTTGCTTACCTGATTCATTGTCTTTTCCTGGAGAGGATATAACTTGTTACTTGGGAAATTAAAAAGGGTTGGGACAGAAATGAAAATAGTAAGCATGACGAAAAGACAACCCATGAAAAGGAAATGCAATACATAAAAATACCTGCATCACAGAAACCATTTCATTTAACTCTTGATCTGCCTCTCAGCCACTTTTATTTCCCTGTGTCAAAATGTCAATACTGAATGGCACCTATTACAACTGATAAAAAACATTGGTGGGAGTGTGAAAGGTGGTGGATTAATGAGAATATGAATAGGATAAAGCTGTATTAAAAGATTAGAGGATCCTAAATTTACTAAAGTCCACAGAGCAAACTACAGAAACTCAGCTCATAATTATAGTCCCTGTGGACTGCCATGGGCTTACAAGACATCAACATTCAGAATAACAGAAATTATTCTCAGAGGGAGAGAGAGGCTTAATTGTTCCAAGTATTGTGTATTTTAACCTACTACAAGATTTTTTTTTATGTTAGAGTAAGTGCTTCAAGTTCAAGTAAGGAAAATAAAATTAATGAAGATGAACTTTTCCTTTTCTTTTAACTCATAGTTAAAGTCTTCTATGAAACCGTCTATGGAATGCAAGACGATATTCATAATGTTGTCAAGATTCAGTAGATCCACCAGAAATAGACGTAATTATTCCTTGTGAATACTTTTTTCCCTTTGTATAAAACCCATTAGTTTTCTACAATGTCCTAATAGAAATAATAACAGTAATAAAAAAACAAGAGTTCTTATCTCATTAACAGAGTATCACATAATACAAATAACAACCCAGAAAGAAGGTTGCATGATTGAAGGAATGAATGGATTGTGGGGAGGGGAGGGGAAAGGAAAGGAGATACAGGTAGGCAGGAAGTTTTCCAATGCTCCCCACCAGTGGAAATTCAATGGGGAAGCAGCAGGAAGTTGGAAATCATTCCCACTGGCCAATATCTTTGAAACAATGACCCAATGGGACACAGGTTGTCTAGTAAACATCTAACAATGCTTACTTATATAATAGATCACTACAATTTCGAAGGAATCTTCAGAGGCTCATGTCTGCTTGTTTCACATGTTGGATCAACACACTGCTTTTTATAGCTAAAGTATACACTACTCTGTTCCCCCCCAAATAAGCCCTCTCCGGATAATAAGCCCAATCGAGCTTTTGAGTGCATGCGCTAAAATAAGCCCTCGCCCCAAAATAACTCCTCCCTGAAAATATTGCAACACAGCAGCAGCCATGTGGTGACCATGCTCGCCACCTCCTAGACCTCAAAAATAATAAGACTTTTTACTATTATTCCAAAATAAGGCCAAGTGCTTATTTCAGGGGTCAAAAGAAAATTAGACTGTTCTTATTTTCGGGGAAATATGGTAGTTGTTCATATGCTGAATAGCTGGATCTGTTATAGTTTCTGTGTTCTATAAATGTCTCCAAAACATCTGGCTGACCATCGCTGGAAGAAAAATAGATGGATTAATTTTCCAATGCAGCTGAATCATCGCACTGTTAATTCAGTGAACTTCTTCAAACATAACGTGAGTTTGTAAAATATATTGTGAAGATCAAGTTACAGGATAAATCAATTTGCAAGCTTTCAGTTTGAATACTAGAGCGGCTTTCATGTCATGCATTTAGTTTAAAATCTTTCTATTTCCATGACATTGGTTACAAGTGAGAATGATGGCAAACACAACCTGTTAAGTAATCCTGTGTTCTCCATAAGTCAGCAATGTTTACACTCTAGGCAGTTCAAAGGATTAATTATTGTTTGACATCATTAGCAGTCAAGATTAAGAAGTCAGGGATTTCTTTCTTTTTTCCTTCTGTAGGAAATGAACAGCCAGAAGAATATTTACTGTAATAATACTTCTGTCTCTTAATTTTTTTCAGGGTGATCAATCCACATTTCTTTCCATCTTCACAGGTGTTTAGATGCTTTCCTGCATCATTGAAAAAAGTGAAGTAGCCAATTAGTTAGGGCACTTGCTATGTGTGCCTGGAAGTAACAGCAGAGGTGGTATTCAGCCACTTCTGACAGGTTCTGGAGAAGTGGTAGTGGGAATTTTTGAGTAGTTCGGAGAACCGGCAGACACCACCCCTGGTTGGTTCTGCCACATTTATGCGCTGCCTCCTGAATCCCAGCTGATCAGAGTCCCAGCTGATCAGCTGGGTCTTCTTCTGTTGCCCTGCACAGGAGAACTGAGCTGGAAAGCAGGTTAGTGGGGTGGGGAGGGAATGGAGATTGTACAGTATTCATCCCCTAGAGTGGGGAGGGAATGGGGATTTTGCAGTATCCTTCCACTGCCATGTCCATCAAGCCAAGCCATGCCCACTAAGCCACACCCACTGAACTGGTAGTAAAAAATTTTGAATCCCACCACTGAGTAACAGATCTGAAATTCCTTATGGTTTGCATGTTCTGGAGCATATAAACAAGGTCAACATTTCTTATGGTTAAGATCAATTTATGTCAAAAAAACAAAAACAAAAAAAAACCTCCAAGCACTTACACAGACAAGGTCTGGTTCATATAGAATGCAAAACCATAATAAAGTTCATTTGTTTTTTATTTAATATAATAATAATAATAATAATAATAATAATAATAATAATAATAATAATAATAATAATAATAATAATAATAATAATAATAATAATAATAATAATAATAATAATAATAATAATAATAATAATAATTTTATATCCCGCTCTCTCTCCCCAAAGGGACTCGAGGCGGGGCACAGGCAATTAAAAATACAGATAAAACCACAGACAGAATACAAAATTAAAAAATGAATTAAATTAGTCCTGCGCTAAAAACCCATAAACTAAACTAAAACTACCCCTAAAACCCCTAACCTTAGAAGAGACTACCCAAGGCCGGCCAGGCGAAAAAGATGTGTCTTTAATTTTAAACGGAAGGAGCGGAGGTCCGTAGTTGTCCTAATATCGGGGGGAAGGTCGTTCCAGAGGGCTGGGCCCGCCACAGAGAAGGCCCTTCCCCTGGGCGTCGCCCGCTGACAAAGTCTAGTGGACGGCACCCGGAGAAGTCCCTCTCTGTGGGAGCGAATCGGCCATGAGGATGTATGGGGCAGGATCCGATCCCGCAGATAGCTAGGTCCCGAGCCATGGAGCGCTTTGAAGATGATGACTAACACCTTGAAGCGCACCCGAAAGACGACAGGTAGCCAGTGCAGCTCGCGCAAGAGCGGTGTTACGTGGGTAAACCTAGAGGTTCCCATTATTGCTCGCGCGGCTGCGTTCTGGACCAACTGAAGCCTCCGGGTGCACCTCAAGGGGAGCCCCATGTAGAGAGAGTTACAATAGTCCAGTCGGGATGTCACGAGAGCATGAGTGACTGTGCAAAGGGCGTCCCGATCCAATAGGGGGCGCAACTGGCGTACCAGCCGAACCTGGTAAGACGCCCTCCTGGCCACGGCTGTCACTTGATCTTCCATGGACAGCCGGGTATCCAGGAGGACACCCAAGTTGCGCGCCCCATCCACAGGGGCAAGATGTTCGCCCCCTATGGCCAGAGATGGCATCAACTGGTTGAATCGGGCAGCCGGAAACTACAGCCACTCGGTCTTGGTCGGGTTGAGCCTGAGTCCGTTACTTCCCATCCAGATCCGCACGGCTTCCAGGCACTGGCACATCACCGCTACGGCATCGTTGGGGTGGTTTGGGGTAGATATATACAGCTGAGTATCATCAGCGTAGAGATGATACTCTACCCCAAAACCACGGATGATCTCGCCTAGCGGCTTCATATATGTGTTGAACAGGAGAGGCGAGAGGACCGACCCCTGAGGCACCCCACATGTGAGGGGTCTCGAGGTTGACCTCTGCTCTCCCGTCAACACAAATTGCGATCGGCCAGAGAGGTAGGAGGAGAACCACCGTAAAACGGTGCCTCCCACCCCCAACCCCCCCAGCCGATGCAATAAGATACCATGGTCGATGGTATCAAAAGCGGCCGAGAGGTCTAATAGAACCAGGATGGAGGAACAGCCCCCATCTCTGGCCCTCCAGAGATCATCCACCAACGCGACCAATGCCGTCTCGGTGCTATGCCCGAGCCGAAAGCCGGACTGGCACGGGTCTAGATAATCAACTTCCTCCAGGTGACGGGGAAACTGTTGTGCCACCACACTCTCAACAACCTTCGCCAAAAAGGGAAGGTTGGAGACTGGACGATAGTTGGTTAATAAAGCTGGATCCAAAGAGGGCTTCTTGAGGAGGGGTCTCACCATGGCCTCTTTTAGGGAAGCAGGCAAGGAACCCTCACTCAAGGATGCGTTGACAACCTCTTGGAGCCAGCCTCGTGTCACCTCCCAGGATGCCAGTACAAGCCAGGAGGGACACGGGTCCAGTAAACATGTGGTGGCTCGCAGTCGCCCACGAAGCCTGTCCATATCATCGGAAGTAACGGAGTCAAACTCCTCCCAAACAAGATCCGCCTCGTGGCATTCCACTGGGCCATTAATGGGGGCTAGCTCGTTCTGTATCTGAGCGATTTTCTCCTGCAGATAAGACACAAATTCCTCTGCTCTGCCCTGTAAGGGGGCTTCTGTTGAAGGAGGGAGCGGGTCACCCTAAACAGGGCGACAGGGCGGTTATCTGCGGATGCTATGAGAGTGGCACAATGGTGGCGTTTGGCCACTCTCAGCACCACAATGTAAGTCCGTAAATGGGCTCTTACCTGTGTCCGGTCAGATTCAGATCGGCTAGATCTCCATCTTCTCTCTAGGCGTCTCTTGTGGCGTTTCATCACCCTCAGCTCCTCGGTAAACCAAGGAGCCAGGGTGGCTCGGTGCCGCAAGAGAGGCCGCAAGGGCGCGACCCGATCCAAGGCTCCCGTGGTCGCAGTATTCCATGCGGCCACGAGGTCCTCCATCGGGGCGCGGGTCAGGGGCACAGGAAGTGGCCCAAGCGCCGCCTGGAACCCATCAGGGTCCATCAAGTGCCTGGGGCGGAACCAGATTGGTGAATCAGGTTCCGCCTCCCCGCGGAGGGGAGTAGCGGTCGGAAAGTCGAGCCGGAGAAGTGAGTGGTCTGACCATGACAAGGGCGTGATGGCTATATCCCCTATACCCAGATCACTCTTCCATTGGCCAGAGACAAAGATGAAATCCGGTGTATGTCCACCCTCGTGGGTGGGGCCTTGAATTAATTGGGTCAGGTCCATGGCCGTCATGGAAGCCATGAACTCCCGAGCTACCATGGATGATTCGCCCACCGATGGCAGATTAAAGTCCCCCATGACTAAAAGTCTGGGGGTCTCAACTGCCACCGTAGCGATCACCTTCAGGAGCTCGGGCAGGGCTGCTGCTACATAGCGGGGAGCCAGGTATACAACCAGCAAGCCCAACTGCCTCCCTAGGCCCCACTTCACGCAGAGGGACTCACAACCGGTGGTCTGTGGCACAATGGTCTCTCTCGGCTCAAGACCTTCCTTTACTATGACCGCCACCCCACCACCCCTGCCTAGGGCCCGGGGCTGATGAAAAGCGCGGTAACCTGGTGGGCACATTTCAACGAGGGGAAGTCCCCCCTTGTGGCCCAACCAGGTCTCCGCAATTCCTGCCAGGTCCGGCTCCCCCTCTGACACAAGGTCATGGATGAGGGGGGCTTTGTTGACAATGGACCTGGCATTGCAAAACATCAGCCGCAGGCCCTGGCTCTGTACACCCTGACCACCTAGTCTGCGGGGGTTGTGGCACTTCACCGTTTGTAGCCAACGGTTCTGTGCCCCCAACCGGGAGGATGGAATATGACTCCCCTCGGATCTGCCTCTCCCCATCAGCCTCTCGATGGGAAGGCCCTCTATGGAAACGACCTGTGTGTCCCCCCTCTTAGCGGATCCATCCGCCTCCTTCCGTAGTCTGCTGGCTCGGCCCGTCTCTGGCTCGGCCCGTAATATATTATACTAGCCCAACCAATTGTGGTTTATTCAGCAAATTATAACAAAAGAAGCTATGGTTTACAGTGATGTGAGAAAACTATCATAAACAAAATCAGATTATGGAAGGAATGGAATTTTGACTTTATCAACTATCTATGTAGTGTTTTCCCCCACAAAATGTTAAGACTGTTTTATTTGAGTAGGGTTGATACATTAACTATTGATATAACAAGTCAAAAGTAATATCCTCCTACCTTTCTAAGGTTTATGGCTTTTAATCCAATTGCATTCTTTCTTACTGGTAGAAGTTAATCACAAATCTCATTGAAGACATTTTAAAAAATAAATGAAAATATATGTTTGGGATTTCTGTCATTATTCCGCTAGGATTGTAATTGATTCAATCCTTAGTTGAAAAGGCAGGTGTAAAAGAAAATTTCCATGGATTTCAATGAGGTTGATGAAATCCTTCAAAATAGATTCCACCACAGACAGAAATTCTATCATTCTTGTCTCATAAATCTATGCCTTCCCCACCCAAAATGTTTATTTACTTTGTTTTACTTGTATACTATCTCTTCCTGAATACTCTAGACAGCAAGAAATCTCAGCATAAAATAATCTCCTTTCAAAAGGCCCATATATACTTTTAAGAAAGATGAGACTAAACGCGAGTATATATTTGAGAAAAGTAACCTTTAAAAAAGCATGTATAAATATACTTTCAAAACTTACATATTAGAGATAAGGTGAAGTTTTCTTCAAGCTGAACTCAGTTCTTGGTGAATTCTTGGATGTGTCTCCAGAGCTTCTTGGCAGCAATACAAAAATTATTGGCATGGGATGTTTTTTTGTGATTTCTCAGTTTAGCCTACAACCTTTATATTCCCTGGAGAGGTCCCAGCCACATATTATCCCTGTCTGACCAAGGTTTTTATGGCCAGAGAAGGCCAGTTAGATGCTGCCACCCACAGAGTTCCATATTAAACTCAATAGATTAGGGAAAGTTGCAAACAACAATAATGAATGCTTACTCAGAAGTTAAACATGCAAAAATGTAAAAAAAAAAGGGTAATAAAATTTACGCCACTTCCACAAATAGTCTCTTCTATTGGTACCAAGGTCATCCAGCTGGCTTCCATGGCTAAGGCAGAACTAGCATGTGGGCTTTTACACTACTCAACTAGTGCTTTAATTGTTTGGTCAAACCAATTCTCCTGACCACGTATAATCAAAAATAAATTCTATTAGGTTCAACGGAGCTTGCTCCCCAATAGAAATGTGGTATTAAACCGGTTGGAACTAGCATAATTTATTTTTGATTATAGATGTTCAGGAGAGTCAATTAGTTAAAGCATGTGCTAGTTCTTCTTCTTTTTAAACATTTTTATTAGTTTATCAAAATATAAAATACAAAGAGAAATCAAAAAAGTAATAGAAAACTAGGAGGAGGGGGAGGGTAAAAGGAAAAAAATGGTGTAAAGAGGAAAAAGGAAAGAAAAAGGCATTGACTTCCAACTGCCTTTAGCACGGTAGAAAATAACAACATTACAACCTCGACTTTTTACTTTTACACAATAGTACGGTTTATATTAGCAATTTCTATAACAACAAACCCATATCATTAGCAAAAACAAAATCAAAATGTCATTTTTTTTAATGCAAGCACAATATCTGGAAGCAAATCCTAGACAGAAACAAAATTAAATGTATTCTCTTCTTTGGATAAAAGAATCAATAATCCATGGGCTAGTTCTGTGTTAGTCATGGAAACCAGTTGGATGACTTTGGTACCAACAGAAGAGAAAATGTGTAGCTCAGGGATGAACTGTGAGGTCCTTCGTGCTCTCAGAGCTTGGTTGTTGTCTTACAGATGTTTCATTACACAACTAAGTAACATCATCAGTGTTAGAAAGGAAGGTTTGCTCTCTATTTATGTTCAGATGGCATATATTTTGTATACAAAAGATGACTTTGGGCCAATTGTTCTCTCTTGGCCCTAGAAAAATGACAATGGTGAACCACTATCAAAAATATTGATAAGAAAACTAAATGGGCTTCTCTATATTTTATTTATTTATTTATTTTATTAAATTTATACCCCGCCCTTCTCCAAACGGACCCAGGGCGGCGCACAGGAATACTAAAATACATACAAAAACATATAAAATTAAAAAAAAACTTATTCCAATAAAATCCTGTGCTAAAAACCAAATTAAAATCCCCAAGTTTAAAACTATCTAAAAGTCAGTAATGGAGGTTACGCTAGGCCAGCTAGATGAAACAGATGTGTCTTAAGACACTTGCGGAAGAGGCGGAGGTCGGAGATGGTGCGAAGTTCAGGGGGTAAGTCGTTCCAAAGGGCTGGGCCCACCACAGAGAAGGCTCTTCCCCTTGGTGTCGCCAGTCGGCATTGTCCAGCCGACGGCACCCTGAGGAGGCCCTTACCAGATGCTTACCAGATGTCATATCTGACTAGAAGGAACACACAAACAAAATTATATACTGATCTGCAGTGTACATTTGTCATAATCAGAAACTGTGCCAACATTTCAGCTATGTTGGCTGGGATTTCCCCTGCTCATTTTTTATATTTACATTTGAGTCTTTGAATACTTTCAGCAATTCTTGTTCTCTTTAAGTAGCCATCAAGGGAAGGGTTATATTTCCGCTGGGCTTCCCAGCAGTACAAATCATCTAGCATTGTGATTCAGAGCTACTGGAAACCTCTACATTCTTCTTCCTGTTTGAGGTTAAAATGAAATGAAGAAAAATACATTCTGAGTCTTTTGTATTTGTTTATATGTGACAAGGGAGCTATTAAGGAATTAACAACAATGCTGCGTCAAAGATTAAAAATATTCCATTATTATACTGCACGGGCAGTTCTGCTTACAAATACCAATTTCATCTTTCAATCTGGTCTTAACAAGTTAATTTTATTTGAATGCAGCCTCCAGGAGAGCAGGTACTGTACGTAATAGAATGCCCTAACAGTTCTTTTTAGACAGACCTTTAAAAAAAACCCACCCTACTAATGTTCAATGTAATTGGGACTGACCTAATTTGAATTTAAATCCTTGTCACTACCACTTGGGGTAGTGTCCTGAAAAATAGTATCATGAATGGTTTTTATATTGCTAGAGTTGTGGACTGAATCCAAAATATACGCCAAATAATTGAAGGAGCAGTTGGATCTCTTCCAGTCTACTGTATTAGGCAAAAGCTTTCTACAGCAGTTGCTTAACTATTTATTTTAATCATATTTACATCCCGCCCTTCTCCACGAAGGACCCAGGGCGGCGAATGAATGTGGTTAACTCCAGAGGTTCTGGAGTAGGTGTAGATGTTGCTGCTATAATTGCATCTTTGTTTTTGAGGGAGGGATGTCATTGCACATAAGTCTCATTTTACTCAAGCTTAGTTTGCCCACACAATTCCTCCAGTCTTCTTGATGCCATAAATGACGCTGGGCCCTTGTGATTTGTTACTTGGTTTATTAAAGATTTCTATAGGAGCCTATTTAACTTATATGCAGAGCACATCATGAGAAAGGTGGGGCTAGATGAATCAAAAATTGGAGTTAAGTTTGCCAGGCGAAATATCAACAACCTCAGATATGCAGACGAAACCACTCTAATGGCAGAAAGTGAAGAGGAACTAAAGAGCCTCCTGATGAGGGTGAAGAAGGAGAATGCAAAAGTTGGCTTGAAACTCAACATTAAGAAAACTAAGATCATGGGATCCAGCCCTCTCAATTCCTGGCAAATAGATGGGGAAGAAATGGAGAAATAGTGACAGATTTTATTTTCCTGTGCCCAAGATCACCGCAGATGGGGATTGTAGCCAAAAAATTAAAAGACACTTGCTCCTGGGGAGGATAGCTATGGCAAATCTAGGCAGCATATACTAAAAATAAGAGACATCACCCTGCCAACAAAAGTACATATAGTCAAGGCTATGGTTTCCCCCGTTGCAATATATGGCTGTGAAAGTTGGACCATAAGGAAGGTCTGAGCACCAAAGAATTGAGGCCTTTGAACTATGGGGCTGGAGAAGATTCCTGCAAGTCCCTTGGACAGCAAGGCGATCAAACTGGTCAGTCCTAGAGAAAATAAAATAAACCATGACTGTTATTTAGAAGGCCAGATCCTGAAGATGAGGCTCAAATACTTTGGCCACCTAATGAGAAGGAAGGACTCACTGGAGAAGAGCCCAATGCTGGGAAAGATTGAGGGCAAAAGAAGAAGAGGACAGCAGAGAATGAGGTGGCTGGATAGAGTCACCGAAGCAGTAGGCATGAGCTTAAATGGACTCCAGAGGATGGTAGAGGACAGGAAGACCTGGAGAAACATTTCCATGGGGTTGCAATGGGTTGGACACAACTTCGCAACTAACAACAATAGGTGCACTTGTATGGAGAAAGATTAAAAAAAAAGTAGTATTATGTCCATGGTCTGGAGTTCAGCCACATTAAAACCTTTGTTAGTTGGCAGGCTATGAATCATTTTATGCTATGATTGTTACTGACAATGGAATGTTCTGTGCCACTGATTTTATTTCTCTTGGAATGAACCTTATAGGATTTGAACATAAGGAAATTTCCAATGCCTGATGTGTCACATTAGGACAAATGGTTCACACAGTACCTCTTCTTGCTCAGTAGCAATTTTTGACATCTGCCAAACTACAAAAACTCCCTTGGAGGATTGGTGAAGTGATCTTGAGGCTTGTAGTAGCAGGTCTTGCAGCTCTTAGTTTGAAAGTGCATAAAGCATCCAAAATACTCTGTGGAGGTAAAAATCCCTCTGTATCATCAGCAAAATTAGAGAGTAAAATAATAGAATCAGAATATCTTCAGGAACAAAATTGGGATGATTTGGACAATTCCAAACTTTTCTGGTCTAGTAGTTTTTCATAACAAAAATATTTCAGAACAATTATTATTGTTTGGTCATTTACTTGGAATAAATTGGCTCAGTACCTATTACAAATTAAGAAAAGTTATTCTGTTTTTTCCTGCATGTAAATGAGGATACAGTATACCTTCTTGTCCTGTTTGTTTATTTACTGCTTGTAATTGCAAATACAGCATTTTGAAATGGGCACACTTGCAAATTATTTAATTAATTTACTATAGAAAAATACAAATGGCCTTTTTTGAAATTTCAGACTGATAGTGGTCAGTGATGGGTATAAATTCCTGCCAGAAAAGATAAGTTTATTAAATTCTTTGAAATACTGAATTTGATCACAAGAGAACCAGGGATAGGAAATCCAGCTAAATGTTACGAGAACTTTCTTAAATATATATTTTTCTCTTTGGAGTACAAAGAACAGAATATTTTTATAGAGCAATTGTAACAATTGCTAAGAATTGTCGAATCACTAATTGCCAATATAACCAACTAAGTGCCAAAGGTTTTATATATCAAGGTAAATAGCTTTCTTGTCATAAATAAATGTGTATTTTAGATGTGCTGTTTTTCACCTTGTTTCTTCCACTAGTTAATACTCAGGATGAGCCGAGAATGTTTAAGAGAAAAAAGTGTAATGAAAAGTAATAGTTTGCACAGTACTTGGGTTGTGTCAATAGGCATGCGGTGCTCAGCTTCTAAGATTCTCAGTCATTAGATTAAGTTATCACAATTACTAAGATGATTGAGTGTATTTTGGCACCTAAGTGGTTTTAAGGTCTTACATAATTCAGTATGCTTGCATAATAGAAGTTTATTTTGCCTTTCTTTATTCTTCTTACTCGTTTTTCTCTGCTTGGAGCATCTGAGAAAAGGGAAACAAAATCCTTATCTGTCACCAAAAGTCCTTACGAATGGCAAACTGACACTGCTGGAGACAATTGAATGACTTACTATTACTCTGTACTATTCAGGTCCCTCTTGTTTATTGTAGGGACTCTGGACTCTTGTTCACCATCAATTGCAATACAATACAATAGCAGAGTTGGAAGGGACCTTGTAGGTCTTCTAGTCCAACCCCATGCGTGGGCAGGAACCTTATACCATTTCAGACAAATGGCTATCTAACATCTTTTTAAAAACTTCCAGGGTTGGGGCATTCACAACTTCTGGAGGCAAGCTGTTCCAGAGGTTAATTGTTCTTACTGTCAGGAAATTTCTCCTTAATTCTAAGTTGCTTCTCTCCTTGATTAGTTTCCACCCGTTGCTTCTTGTCCTGCCCCCAGGTGCCTTGGAGAATAGTTTGATTCCCTCTTCTTTGTGGCACCCTCTGAGATATCGGAACACTGCTATCATGTCTCCCCTGGTCCTTCTCTTCATCAAGCTAGACATACCCAGCTCCTGCAGCCGTTCTTCATATGTCTTAGTCTCCAGTCCCTTCATCTGTTGCTTCTAAAGTAGTAAATCCAAAGTGCAAAGGATTCAGTCATTTCTCCTCTTGGTACAATAAAGCCATCTTCCCCAACTTGTGCTTCTGCAGAGCTGTTGAGGTTAAATTGCTTAAGATTCCAAGAAAGTGTGGTCCGGTATATTTGGAGGAAAACAGATTGAAGAAGACAGTACACCCTTTTCCATGGATGTTAATCAATGGTGGACTGCTGCTGGTTCAGACCAGTTCAGAGAAACTGGTAGTTCTGACGATCAGCTGGTCCAGCCCCCTGCCCTCTGCCCCCGCCCTCTCCTGTCCTATATGTCCTTCTTTCTGGCTCAGCTGATTTGCGTGGGACGCCTCCACTGTTCTACTCACCAGGGCTGCCTTAGAAGGTAAGCAGCTGAGTTTCAAATAGCTGTATGGTGAATGGTGCGCAAGGGTGTTAGCGCATGATCACCAGCCTGGTTGCAGCCCACCGTTGATGTTAATGTGATTCTTGTCATTGTGTTTTTCAAATCTAAATTTTCCCTCTAGATTATTGTTAAAATATTACCATGAAAGCCGCAAAATAAAAACAAAAACTCATTAAAAAATATAAAGATATGAACTATCCTAGTTTGCAAAATTCATTGATTACTTTATTGTTTCATATTTCCTGAGCTAAGGATGAAAAGAAAGTTAAGGGAAAAAAGTGATAAAATATATAAGGTCCTTAATTCTTTGCACCATGCATTTAAATAAGTTTACATCAGATCAGGATTTTCCAGTTTAGCAAATGAATATCAGATGTGAACAGGATATTAGCTGTTTACATTAAACTTGGCCAATAATAACAAGTGTAATCTTTTTTTTTTTTAAATGGCATTTGTCATTGGACTGGCACCAAGATAAGACTCTACTTTTATATGCAGAGCAAGATTTTCCTATATGCTTGGGCAAGAGAAAAATGCTTACAATTTTCCAAATTTTCCAGCTGTTTGTTGTTTGTTTTACAGCTGCTATGAATGCATTGCAATTAGACATGGGATTAATGAGAAAGCGTAGTTCATGTCAGTTTGGAAGCACCATTGAGTTCAATCAATACATTGTGTCACAAAGGCTAAGAGCCAGCCTCTGTCTGTTTCTGCTGCCTGATACTCAAGTTTTATAAAATGATAATGTTATTACAATAGTATATACTGTGGTTGCATCAGCATAATTTTTACCAGTCAAAGGAGGGGGGAGAGGAATTGGAAGGGGAAAATTTCGATATCAGTCTCAAGTACAGCTTTAAACATTTACTACTTTTTTAAAAAATTTAAAAATATTCTCCATAATTCTACTGTAATTCTTGCTATTTGGTGCCCATATTAATAAACTCTAGCCTCATCCTTGCTTACTTGATTTTAAATTGATTCTCAGGACAATATTATACAGCTAGGTTCAGATATGTTTAGGTATACCCATCATGATATTCCTTTTCAGAGTAAGTATTGTTTGGGAAAGAAACAATAAGACAAAGAAATTAAATATTGTTGTTGTTAGTTGCGAAGTCATGTCTGACCCATCGTGACCCCATGGACAACATTCCTCCAGGCCTTCCTGTACTCTAGCAACCTCTGGAGTCCATTTAAATTTGTGCCTACTGCTTCAGTGACTCCATCTAGCCACCTCATTCTCTGTCGTCCCCTTCTTCTTTTGCCCTCAATCATTCCCAGCATTAGGCTCTTCTCCAGTGGGTCCTTCCTTCTTATTAGGTGGCCAAAGGACTTGAGTTTCATCTTCAGGATCTGGCCTTCTAAAGAGCAGTCAGGGTTGATCTCCTCTAGCAATGACCAGTTTGATGGCCTTGCAGTCCAAGGGACTCACAAGAGTCTTCTCCAGCACCAGAGTTCAAAGGCCTCAATTCTTTGGTGCATAGCCTTTCTTATGGTCCAACATTCAACGCCATCCATTGCAACTGGGAAAACCATAGCCTTGACTAAATATATGATATAAGGAAATATACTAAAAGAGCTGAAACTGCTTCACACCAACCCCATTAACTCTAATTATTAAACAGTCCTTGAACACTTCTTTCTACCATGTGATTACACACTTTCACTCCATGCCCTTTATTCTTTAAGTCTCTCCATTTCTATTTTTTCAGGATCTAATCTTCCTCCTCCTGCAACAACTCAAAGGTCTCAGTCCATTACTCAGTCATTTATACACTACTGGCCTTTTTATGACCCTGTAGTCCGTATTCAGATTAAAGTCAAGACATTTGGATGGAGCTGAGCGTTCACTGGCCGAATGTCCTTATTGATGCCATGTGGAATTCACAGCAGGTACTTTGTGCTCTAGGAGAGAAAAAACTGGCGCTGCCTAGGATTGAACTCTCAACCTTCTGAGTGTCTTTACCATTAGCCTACCATGGCACTCTACTTCCTTCACACACTGTTGTATGTAAAGGTTTATGCACTATTTGTCATGCTGGGCCTTTCAATGAACCCCTAAGACAGTGATGGCGAACCTATGACACGCGTGCCACAGGTGGTACGTGGAGCCATTTGGCAGGGCACGTGAAGTGTTGCCCTGTCAGCTACGAGTAAACTGGAAGTGACTTCTGGTTTGCTCGTAGGACAGGTTTTAGTCCTCCGGAGCCCTCCTGAAGCCTCTGAAGGGCCTCTGGGGGGGACAGCGGGGGGCTGTTTTTGCCCTCCCCAGGATACTATAAAGCCTCTGGAGCCTGGGGAGGATGAAAAAAGCATGTACAAATTGGGGGAATGCCTGTCACGTGCACTTGCACACTGGGGGTGGGGGCGCATTTCATTATGGATGTGGCACACCCGCGTATGACCCCCCCTGTGCTCCCCCACCCTTATGGCATGCGAGCCTAAAAAGGTTCACCATTGCTGCCCTAAGAGAACAACAGCTGACCTCTACATACTACAGGCGGTCTTCCACTTACAACAGTTCATTTAGTGGCCATTCAAAGTTACAACGGCACTGAAAAAAGTGACATGACCATTTTTCACACTTATGTCCATTGCAGCATCTCCATCAGTGGTGGGTTACGACCAGTACGTCCTGGTACAGGCATATCAGTGCCTGCTGGGAGCACCAGGTACCTTTCTGGTACAGTGCTCCAGAGGACCCACCCACCTGCCCGCTCTCCTTACCTGTATTTGACCCAACTGGGCCAGAGCGTACGGCGCCTGCGCAGCGTACCAGTTGCAATGGGATCCAGAACCCACCAGTGGGCCCCATAGACACGTGATTTATATACGGATACTTGACAACTGACTCTTTATGATGGTTCCAGTGTCCCGGAGTCATGTGACCTCCTTTTGCGACCTTCTGACAAGCAAAGTCAAAGGGGAAACCAGATTCACTTAACAACCGCATTACTAATTTAATAACTGCAGTGATTCTGTTAACAAATGTGGCAAGAAAAATCCTCAAATGGGTAAAACTCACTTAACAAATTTTTTCATTTAGCAACATAAATTTTGGGCTCAATTGCTGTAAGTAGAGGACTATCTGTCCTATTAAACATGACATCTTTCTGCAAAATTACTATTTATGAGCAGTGGGATACAGTTTCAAAGTGATCTCATTTAGTAACAAATTTCCAGGTCTTTATTCTTGCAAAACTTCCTGGTTCAGACGCAGCCTCTCAACACAAAAAGGATGAACCTAAATGTGCAACCCAGCTGCCCCACCTCTCTAATCCTGAGGTTATTCTTGGCACATTCGTTGGAATGCAAGAATAGGTTCTTGGAAATGCGTAGTTTTCAAAGATTGCAAAAACTATTCATGCATGGGATAAGAATCATTTGAATGTCAAGTTTATTTTTCATGCATTTGCTCTGATGTTTGTAACGTGCAGACTAGCCCACAGAAATCATCTTTGCTCTAAGTACCCAAATTATCTCTTTGAACAAACAGTGTGAACCACAAATAGCTAAATCAGACGTGTATGTCCATGGCCGCCTGTTTGCTCGGTATGCAAATTAGAGTGGATTCTTGGGGATTACATTTGGCTTTCTGTGTGTAAGGGGGGGGGAGAAGAGAGAGAGAGACATGAGGGTGAAAGAGAAAGAAGAAGAAAAGAAGCTGCATTTGCAGCTTTAATGTTCTTTCTATAACCGCATGGAATAACAGAGTGTAGGAGAACTGAAAGTAAAGCTCAGCCATCTGGAAAACCCAGATAGAAACTTTTTAAGAAGTGGAAAGGACTTCTGTTTTTTTTCTCAAAATCAAGAAAGAAATACAGGAGATGGAAGTCCAAGGAGAATCCTGCTCATAAAAGAAACTGGATGAGAAAGGTAAAGGGAGTGACAAAGGTTTGAGATCTTTGATCAGCGACATCTCTCGAGCAGTGCGCTGTCTTTTGGAAAGTTGCTGACGGAGCTTTGGCATTCGATCATCTCCAACTGCTGATTAACACAGCACTGTTTTATATTTAACTCTGACCAGAGCAGGAGGAGCTGGGGGTGGGGCTGTGCTGCTTATAAGGCAAATCGGGAGCAGCTACGAAGTTCTTCTGTAGGCATTCCCTCTTTCTTCTCTCCTGAACTGATTTCTGCTTTTCCAGTCATTTTCCTTTGGGGAAAAAATCAAACCTTTTTTTTTTTTTTGGTTAACTGTCTGAAAGGGAACCGAGGAGAGAGGCAAGCAAAAGCAGATGAGGAGGAAAGAAGGAAGAGACAGACTATTAAATCCAGCGGAGTCCCTTCAGCCAAAGAGAGAGAAGAGAGTGAGCAAGGCACCGCACTGTTGCTTAATGTGTCTGTTTTAAGTTTTAAGTTTGGTAAGGACAGTGGGCGATGCAAGGAATGGATATTGAAGACAAGTCATCCAAAATGTATTGCATGAGAGGCAAGCATGTGGCCATCATTTGTGGAGTGGTATCTGTTGTGGCCTTAATTTTGGGACTCGGATTAGGTTTAGGATTAAAACCTGAGGCCTGCAATGGGCAAATGTCAACAGAACCACCCACCCAACAAAACCACTCATCCACTACTCCACAAGTCACACCTCCTTCAGAGCCCAGTGTCTTTTGCAGTGCCAAAAATGATGAAAATGGAGCCTGGGTGAATTTCAGGCTGCCCAACTATGTTCAGCCAGTTCATTACGATTTGGACTTGACTCCTGAGATGGAAGCTGATGTGTACACCGGAATGGTAAAAATCTCCATCAGCTTGAAAGAACAGACAAGGCATTTGTGGCTTCACCTGAGAGAAACAAAGATCACGGAAATACCTGAGCTCAGGACATCTTCGGGCCAGGTCATTGCGATAAAGCGTTGTTTTGGATATGAACCAAATGAATATGTGGTGATAGAGGCTGAAGAAGACTTACATCCTAGCAACTATCTCCTGAGTATGAAGTTCAAAGGCTATTTGAATGGTTCCCTGGTTGGATTTTATAGAACAAGCTATGAGGAGAATGGAAAGACCAAGTAAATCTCTCTTTTAACATTTTTGCACTATTAATTTTTGCACAAGGCTCTTCTCTTTCTCTCTCCATCTTACACCTTCTCTTTCCTCACCACAAAGCTGTGATCTTTCTTCTGTGTGTATATAATGAATATTAAGGAACACAATAATGGGATAATGATAAGTACAATGAAGAAATAGTTGGTGTTTGTGGGAATATGATTTAGTTTTGCTTATGAATTTATCACATATTTACAGAATGCAAAGGCAACAAAATAAGCACGTATCTTTTGGGCTTTTGTTCTATAAAGTTCTTTATCTTATTCTTAATCATACTTTTATGTTGTTAGACAGATGTTCCAAGACTGGAAACATATGTCTTGTAGTTTAATTTAAGTTATTATGATATTATAAGAGAAATTCATTATTTATATAATGATGGCCTTGTTTTAGTAGAAAATACATCCAGGAAGCCTTTCTTCTCTCTCCCCGCACGCACACTTTTAATGCACAATTTTGTCCGTTTGTTGCCTGTAAGGTATGTTTATGTATAATTGTTTGGCAGCTTCCAGATTAAGAATTGACTACTGTTAGGTATGTAGAAATGTATCAGTGTAAGGCTAGATAGGAATCTGGTTGCTGCTTCTCAACTTCCTAATCACAACTTCAAAGTGTTGTTTTTGAAACAGGACTTTGGTAGTGGGGGGTGTCCATAGAGGACATCTCAACATCTCAGTCCATATATGGAAATCATATATATTGGTTTTAAAATAATAACAAAAAGAAAAAGAAAAGGAACAAAATGCAAAGACATTTATGATAGAAATAAATATATTGTCACAGAAAAAAATACATAAAACAATAGCTTGTAAGATTTTTTGAAACAGTGTTCTCTATGCTGTAGATTTCTACAGCTATTGCTTACTTAAAAAGTGAAAAAATGCAATAAAGGAAAAAGAAAAAAAACATAATATGATATATCATAACAGCAAGCAGTTACAATTCTATACAGGTAGTTCTCTATTTACAACTATAATTGAGCCCGAAATTTCTGTTGTTAAGTGAGAGAGTTGTTAAGTGAGTTTTGCCCATTTTAAAACCTTTCTTGATGCAGTTTTTAAGTGAATCACTGTAGTTAGTAATACAGTTGTTAAATGAATCTGGCTTCCCCATTGACTTTCCTTGTCTGAAGATCACAAAAGATGAGATCACATGAGCCTTGGACATTGCAATGGTCATAAACATGACTCAGCTGACAGGTATCTGAATTTTGATCATGTAACTATGGTGATACTGCAAAGGTTATAAGTGTGAAAAATAGCAATAGCACTTAGACTTATATACTGCTTCACAGTTTGCAGAATCAGCATATTGCCCCTAACAATTTTGGTCCTTGTTTTACACACCTCGGAAGGATGGAAGGATGAGTCGACCTTGAGCCTAGTGAGATTTGAACTGCTAAATTGAAGGCAGCCGGCAGGCAGCAGAAGTAGCCTGCAATAGTGTATTCTAACCACTGTGGCATCACGGCTCCTGTTGTGGTCATAAGTAACTTTTTCACTGCTGTTGTGACTGTGAATGGTCATTAAATGAACTGTTACAAATCGAGGACTACATGTACTTACCTAGTACAAGTATCTTTCTAGTATACATATATTTCTAATACATTTATATAACTGTCATGTTTTTAACCTACGAGTCCCATGTTTCATTATACTTGTCCATACAAAGTCTTATAGGCACTCCATTCATAGGTGGCAAATACAATCAGGTCCTCCATCCATTGACTATATGGGGCCTTGTGTTTATCTTTCCAATCCCGCAGCAGCAGCCTTTTGGCCATAATAAGAGCATAGACAATCCATTTAAACCCCATTTTCAACCCAACTATTATCTGGTTGGCAAATTCCATGTACTAGGTATGTAGTTTAAGAGAATATTATTCTCTGAATTTTTTAGCTCTTGCTTCTGCACTCAAGTCATTAAGGCTTTGAGAAATAGTCAGATTTCGAAATAGGCTTGCTTTCTGCTGCTCCAGAGGTCTCAGCTAGAATCAATGAGTGGAAATTGCAACATTAGGGAAACTTCAAGCAGGAGCTGTTAGATGATGGAACAGAGCACTCCGGGGAGGACCTATTTAAGCAAAATCTGGACAGCCGTATGTTAAGGATGCTGTGGTTGCAAGATCCCTGCAGTGAACATTATTCTATCTCGCAGGCTTTCATAACAGGCTGCATTTGCGGTTTACACCATAGCATTGTTTCCGAAAATTTTGCAAGCTATTGTTCAATTGGAAATTCATTTCATCACAGTGAATGTTCCCTGGGAAAGTACAATACATATTAAACCAAAGGTTTGGAATTCTTCCATGCCTAGTTCAGTCTTTCCCAATCTCATGGTTTCCAGATGTATGACTACAACTCGCATCATCCAGTGCCATTTGGATATATTGCCTGGAAGAGTGACAGTCTGAGTGAGTTTCATCCTTCATTCCAATGTTTAGTCAGAATTCTAAATAGGAAACCGTGGATTGATGAAGCAATGTTAGTGCTGACATAGTATTAATCATTATTTGTATCTAATACCTAGAACAAATAATTTTCCAAGGACTGATTCAGATATACACAATATGTATTGTTTTGTTTGGCCATGCTTGTACTGAGATGCTTGTGGAGGCTTCAAAATTAGAAATTTGTATTTTAATAAAATGAAATTTAATGAACTATTCAGAAGAATAGGTCAGGCTGAACATTGTGCAAGTCGCGTGGTGCCACAAGTTCAGACCCTGTTGTGGATTGTCTTCTCACTTCTGAAATGCTGTAGAAATGTATTAAATTGTAGTCTTAATAGTCCTATTATGTTTGTAAGGTAGTTAGTTAGCACTATCTGATCCCATCCACGAGCTATTTCAACTTCCAGTACAAGCCATAAACCAGTATGTATTTTGTGCAATGGACAGAGATTTGAAAATCAGAAGAAACTCTGAACTCTAGGACTGCAAGAAGAAATTTAGAGTAAATGAAGATGTGAGTCAGGATTGTGGGCACAGAATCGGTAATGCAGAATGTTAACTAAAAAAAAAAAAGCAGGATTGCTCTCATTATACACACGCAGGGTATGTGTGGCCAAGTCCCTCCTGCACGTGACAATTAATGGACTATATAGAGACAGTAGAAGAGGGAACATCTGTTTTATGGTACTCTGCTAAATAGATGAAAAGGAGTTGAAAGGCAAACCTTATCCATTTGTTGATCTTAGTCTTCCTTTCAAAACCATTAAGGATATGTACTTAGTAACAGCACCAGTAAAGAATCCTTTTACCCTAACAAAGCTGTCATACACTTGAAAGTTAAATAATGTAAAAACGTGCTTTCACCACATTTTGGTATGTACTAATGGGTATTTTGGAACATAATTCTAATTTTGTCTACATCAGCCTTCTTTAACCTAGCACCCATCAAATGTGTTGAGGCTACAGCTTTCATTATCTGCTTGCTGGGAATTCTAGGAGTTGTAGAGTAAGGAAAATATTATTTGGGAGGGATGGTTTAGAGCTATAGGTGTTCCCCAAACCAACTAAGAGATACTATTTAACTAGTTAAATGTAGCTACTTGGGAGTTGGAAGGAATGTACAGCCTCATATATTTCTTCCATATTCAAAATATCTATTTGTCTTCAGTATTGTATGTGATTTAATTCATATGTACACATGGCAAGGAATAAATTGAAAAGTATGATTGATGTGATGGCTTGTTGTGACAGAAGGAATAAGTAACAAGGACATGGAAGTTATTTGAAACAGAATGAAAATAATGGTATTATAGAGAGCCTGAAAAGTATGTGGAATTGTACTATTAGGAAGCATGAAAAATAATGATTTGTGTAATGATGAAGTGAAAGAGGCTGTGGATGATGAAAAATTTCATATAGCAATAGCACTTAGGCTTATATACAACTTCATACTGCTTTATAGCCCTCTCAAAATGGTTTAAGAGAACGATTGCTGAATAAAAAAAATAAGAATGAGAGAAAGATAGGTTTGGACAGCAACCACCATTTTTCAGAGCAAGTTGTATTTTAGTTAAGACCTTTCCAATATCTACAGCATTACTCTGACCTTGGAAATGGCATAGCATCTTTACGGTCCTGTCTCTACTATGGTTATCTACTACAAATGTAGTTTCTAATTCATTTTCTAACAGGTCATCATCATTGGGACAATAGCGATAGAGCTAGAGTTCAAATTGGTGCCTGAATTTTCAAATACATTTTTGCATTTTATCAGTAAATGATGAAAATCCTAGCTACATGTTCTAATCAAAGTTTTAAGACCAATTTTGAAACTTTAAAGGATTTAAAGAATTGAAGGATCAAGCCAGGGACCCTGACAAGTTGAAAACAAGTTGAAAACTTCAGAGAAATTATAGTCTATTCTTCTTTATTATTTTTTCTGTGTTTGTTTGGACCTTCCTTACTTTTATACAGTTGACAGTATTTCTAAACTTGTGGTTGAAAAATTAACCAACACTTTGAATTAATTTAAGAGCTAAATCTGGTTGTATGTTCTCATCAATCAATTGCTACAATTGGACATTGTGCACAATATATGTTTATTAACAATGCTGTTAATAAACCATAATTCACCTTTATGTAAAAATGATAATATTAATTAGGGAAACAGCTTTAGTAGCAGTTTATCTTGGTAACTTAAATTATCTACACATAAATTAATATAAGAAACATCATAAGACTTGTTTCAGTAGGTTTCTGTGTGAACTTCTGCAGCATAATATTCCAGGTTATTCAAGAATGCTGTTAGATCGTATTTCTTGAACAATGGACAAAGTTATACAGGATACTCAAAGTGAGGAATGATATTATTATGAATATACTAGTTCCTGGTTGTTTTGACAAGTTGCTAAAACTTATTCTAAATACACAGAAACACACACACAAACACTGAAGGCACTTGAAAGCCCTTAGCAACCTAGTTTTTGATTGCAATCTTATTTGTTATATATGTTGATCAATCAATCGGCTCTCCATCCGTCCATCCATTCTCCAACTATTACAATCAATGTGTGTTGAAAGTTTAGTAACATTACTATTATAGTATTAACTCTTTGTCTAATTTGGACATGGGACATAGGTATCTGATATCCATTTTTTATTCAGATGAAATAAGTAAGCATTGTTCCCATTCTTCTAATAAATTTTTCCGAATATCCATGAGTAATGATTTAATACAATCATTTTCATTCTTTTCCAAAGATACATAGCAGCAACAGATCATGAGCCAACTGATGCACGAAAATCATTTCCTTGCTTTGATGAACCTAACAAAAAAGCAACATATACAATATCTATTACTCATGAACGTGACTATGAAGCCCTATCAAACATGCCAGTGGAGGTATGTATGTAGACTGTTTCTTATTTTTTAATATCTATCTATCTATCTATCTATCTATCTATCTATCTATCTATCTATCTATCTATCTATCTATCTATCTATCTATCTATCTATCTATCTATCTATCTATCTATCTATCCATCCATCCATCCATCCATCTATCCATCTATCCACCAGGGTGGTGCACAGGAAGAATAAAAAACAGCAAATATACAAACATTTAAAAACAAATTAAACCTATACCTGTGCTAAAAATCCCCATTAAAACTAAGTTAAACTAAAATAACATTCCCAATTAAATATAGTACCCCATAGACAGAGAGACTATCCTAGGCCGGCCAGACAGAAAAGATATGTTTTTAATTTTAGACGGAAGGAGCGGAGGTCCGTGGTCGTTCTAATGTCGGGGGGAAGGTCGTTCCAGAGGGCTGGGCCCGCCACAGAGAGAGCCCTTCCCCTGGGCGTTGCCCGCTGACAAAGTCTAGTGGACGGCACCCGGAGAAGTCCCTCTCTGTGGGAGCGAATCGGCCGTGAGGATGTATGAGGCAGGATCCGATCCCGCAGATAGCTAGGTCCCGAGCCATGGAGCGCTTTAAAGATGATGACTAACACCTTGAAGCGCACCCGGAAGACGACAGGCAGCCAGTGCAGCTCGCGCAAGAGCGGTGTTACATGGGTAAACCTTGAGGTTCCCATAATTGCTCACGCAGCTGCATTCTGGACTAGCTGAAGTCTCCGGGTGCACCTTAAGGGGAGCCCCATCTTAAAGGTGGCCAGCTTGAGAATTGCTGCTCTAGCTATTTTGGATCCAATGGCCACTTTCAAACTTGATATTTCTTTTCTTGGCTTTTCCCACAGCCAAATTTGACCCCTCTGTGTACAGTTTTTGAACAATTGTCCCACTGGTAGAGACAGTCCTGAACCCCTTTCCATAAAAAGAATGACACAATATGTTTTTCAAATTAGTACTGAAGCACAATGTCTGGAAATGCCACAGTGTAAAAGGGTAGGATCCAATGGACAACTGTGTGTAACTATATGTAGTTTCAATTATATTGTTTCAGTTATGCTTTTGAGTACAGATTATATGTTGCAGTGTGGCCAATTCATACTTGCTATATAACTTCCAGATTTCCCCTTCTGAATACCGTTAAGTAACAAGGGGTATTTCTGGAATAATCGTCTATGAATAGCGAACTGATTAAAGGTATTTCTTCCTCTTTCTCACACACAAACACTCCTATTCAATATTATCAAAGGAGTATAAGAGGGGCTGACTTTAATGCCTTGAAGGTATTTACCTGGAAATAAGGGCATTTGAGCTCAGTGGAATCTGCTTCTCAGCAGGCATCCTTGAGTAATTGTAGTTGGGGGAGTGGAGTTATGGTTTTAGAATTTTTTGGGGGGGGGATTGAAATGAAGTTACTTTGAAGACTTGATTAAATTTTTGGTAAGCTAGACAGTTCCTAACCACTTTTGGAAATTGCTTATTAACCATCTCAAACGATTAGACATCTTTGAAATGACAAGTTTCAAAAGTCTTCATCGGGTTTATGGTTTATTGGTTTATGGTTTATTTAATTTATATACCGCCCTTCTCTCTCTCGGGACTCAGGGCGGTGAACAGCCACAATAAAAAGAAGAAATACAAAAATTAAAATAGCAGATTAATAAATATTAAATAATTTGGCCTCTTAATTATAACACCCAATGCTAAAACCCATTTAAAAGACTATGAGAGGCCGGCTGCACAAAATAGGTGTGTCTTCAGGGCCCGACGGAAGAGACGTAGGTCTGTGATTGTGCGTAATTCAGGGGGAGGTCATTCCAGAGGGCAGGAGCTGCCACAGAGAAGGCTCTTCCCCTGGGGGTCGCCAGCCGACATTGTCTGGCCGACAGCACCCTGAGGCGGCCCTCTCTGTGGGAGCGGACTGGTCGGTGGGAGGTATTTGGCAGCAGGAGGCGGTCTTGCAGGTAACCAGGTCCCTTGCCATGGAGCGCTTTAAAGATGGTCACTAGAATCTTGAAGCGCACCCGGAAGGCCATAGGCAGCCAGTGCAGCTCACGCAGGAGAGGTGTCACATGGGAGCGTCTAGATGCTCCCAAAATCCCCCACGCGGCCGCATTCTGAACTAACTGGAGCCTCCGGGTGCACTTCAAGGGAAGCCCCATGTAGAGAGCGTTACAGTAGTCCAGGCGGGAGGTGACGAGATGAGTTGTGAGTTTATCTGCAATTCTGCAGTTGTGACGAGGGTGAGTTTATCTGCAATTCTGAACAAAAGAAAGACAAGACAAAAAGCTTGTGAAGAGTTAAGTTTAAATTTTGAAATAAACAGCAAAACGCTAAGTGAGATATTGATCTATAAACATTGTAAGAGGATTAAGAGTTATTATATTTTTAATATTTTTCATATAAGATTTTAGAACTAACTTTAAAAAATAAACAACTTGCCGTGGGAAACAGATTTGTTTTGGCTATCCTGGCTATTGCAAGTCATAACACAAGATAAGTGATGACATCAGAAACTAGATCCTAGAGAGTACTTAAGATTTAAGCAGGATAAAAACAAATGCAAGCCTGTTCGTGATGTTGGTTGATGATAGAGCTTATAATATGACACAAAATGTTATAATGTTGGAAATATTAATGGGGCCAAGACAGGATTTAGTAATTATAATATTGATACTGTTAGTCTGCTTTTGTGGATAGACTATGCCTAAAAGACATAATGAAGGAACGGGAGAAGTAGAACCTCAAATGATAAGCCAAGAGAATTTTTTTGGATAGGATACGTTACTAGATATGCAAAAGAAAGTGGCTGAAGGTTTTACTGGATTTACAAAAGAGGTTGTTAAAGCCACGACAAAACCCATGTGGCAGAATAAAGACAAGTAAAATTCTACACAAATATTTGACTGAATTAAAGTTTCCATCTGTTGAAGCAAACTAACTGTTCGTAGTAAAGGAAAGGATATACAGTTGGGTTAATGATCAAGGTTAAAATAAAATTCTCTCTCTCTCTGTCATTCTCTCTCTTTCTCTCTCTTTCTGTCTGTCTGTCTGTCTCTCTCTGTCTCTGTCTCTCTCTTGGTTCTGGGAATCATTTATGACATTTTTATTGACTATGAAAAATTTATGTTTTGTGCTTATAGGTAAGAAATGAGATATATGATGAGGAGATATCTGTTTAACCGTATAGTGAGTGAAGAGTTATTAAATTTGTTTGTACTTGTGATGAAGGTTGTAAGTCATTTCTTTATTTTTTTTCTTCTTTTCTTTTTCTTTTTCTTTGTACTTTTTTATTCTTACCTTCCATTCTTTTTCTCTACGTTTAGCATGCATTAGTTTCAACTATTGTAATTAAATTCATTAATAAAATTATATTCAGAAGAAGAAAAAAAAGTATTGCAAGATAGTAATAATAATAATAATTATAAATAATAATAATAATAAATTTAATTTGTAGACCACTCCCTCTCCCCGAAGGGACTCGGGGCGGTGCCCAGGGGAATTAAAAACGTACAAACATAGATACATCATAAATATATAAAATCAAATTAAACAATTTATCCCTGCGCTAAAAAACCTAAAATCCTAAAAACTAAACCCCTTAAAAACCCAATTAAAACAATTTAGATGTTCAGACTAAAAAGGCTGGAAGGTAGGTTAGGTAAGAGCAATCAAGTAGAAAAATTCTGCTCAGCAATATTCCAGCAACAAAAAAGAGATGATTTTTGCTCACCATAAATCCAGAGGACAACAAGATGACAACAAAGAGATACAGAAAACTGAATGAGATGCAGGTCTTATAGTCCAAGAACATTAACAATGAAAAATATTGAGTTTCTGGATTTCATTCTCTACATAAAAGAATCATAACAGACAATTGTTTCCTTTACAGAAATGCTTCATTTGTAAGCATTTCATTTATTTTTTCCATATTTTTATTCTCCAGAAAACAGTTTCAATAGATAACAAATGGACAAAGACAATATTCAGGAAATCTGTGAAAATGAGTACTTACTTGGTGGCCTGGGCTGTGCACCAGTTTAAATACGAAGAAAGAAAATCATCTCGTGGAATTCCAGTAAGTTCTACACTGGTTGCTTTCGCAATCTTTCTCAGGGATGCTTTGCTTTGCAGAATGAAAAGCAAACTATAGCTTTTACCAAAAGTCACATCCTAAGTAATTTTCTGAGGTTGGGCTTCTCTGTCTGCAAAAGGAGATCATATCATTTCCTGCTTAATTGTGCTATTTCACAAAGTTCTCTTACATCATGTTCTAAAGCAGAGGTTCCCAAACTTGGCAACTTTAAGACTTGTGGACTTCAACTCCCAGAATTCACAAGTCTTCAAGTTGCCAAGTTTGGGAACCTCTGTTCTAAAGGTTTAGTAAAGACTTTGTAATTTTGAAACCTACCTGCCTTTCTTCTAATCATGCTACATTCTGAGAAGATACTTGAAACTATACTTTTATCTAAGGATCTGAATGAAATCACGTATTTGGAGTAAGAGTGAAATAAAACTTCATCTAAATATAACACATTGTGGAGAATGTCCTAATATTTATCCACCTTGAAAAAAAAGCCACTCCCTTCTGTGAACCACCAAGCTACACTACAACCTACTGGATATGTGTGGTGGTTTGACGCAGCAGGTGACAGCATTAAGTCATGTGCTGATCATCATTCCTCCCCCCCCACACACACACACTTTTACCTAATCAGACTCTGCCATGGTTATTTGGATGGAGAAAGCAATAAGAAAATCTAGGCTAGGTTGGAAAATTGAGAAATGTCTTAGAATGAGACAAACCATTCTTACATTGGCAATAAATATACAGGGATGTGCACCATTCAAAGAAATATTTATTTAAAATGCTTTGCATCCTTTGCAAAGTCCCCATTCAAAGTCCCCGTTTTAAGTTGTGTATGACTGAGGTCCAGATAGTTTCATAAGCCCCATCTTGAGAAACACAGCTTCTTTCTAATAGCACTTACTCCTGCAGCTTTCCAGAAAGGAACTGCAGTGGAACTCTTTAATGGGGTCTTGATGTTATTGTATGCCTCCATGAAGATTAAACTTGATTACAATCATAAGGTTATAGTTAATGATGTTTTATTATCCTACTAATATTGTGGCTTGTTGTTTTTAGAATAGAATATAGAATATTCTTTATCAGCCAAGTGTGATTGGACACAATAAACTCATTCTACATATAGAATGGATCAGATGAGATGATCTTCACAATCTTTATTTATTTTATTTTATTTTATTAAATTTATACCCCGCCCTTCTCCTTGTTAGGACCCAGGGCGGCGCACAGGCATTATTAAAACCACAAAATACAAAATACAAAATCGATTAAAATATATTAAATTATTAGACCCGTGCTAAAAACCCATTTTAAAACCATACCAAATTAATTTTAAATTTAAAAGTCAGAAATAGGGGCTATCCTAGGCCGGCTTGTTGGAATAGATACGTCTTAAGACGTTGGCGGAAGAGGCAGAGGTCCGAGATAGTGCGAAGGTCGGGGGGTAGGTCGTTCCAGAGGGCCGGGCCCGCCACAGAGAAGGCCCTTCCCCTGGGTGTCGCCAGCCGGCATTGCCCCGCTGACGGCACCCGGAGAAGACCCTCTCTGTGGGAGCGGATCGGACGAAGGGATGTATGGGGCAGGAGACGGTCTGTGATTCTTTATTCAAGGCTATGATGAACAAACATTTGCTACCTCAGACTATGTTTTCGATTCAATTCAGATCCACAATTTCTGAATTCAAATAAGGCATAGACCCAAAGTTGTATTTTAACTGGATCCTATTCAAGTTGATTGCTCCAGTGCTTTGATATTGTATCTTACCAAATGTTGGCTTTTTTCTGTTAATGAAGGTTACATTAACAAAAAAGAGACAGAAAGAATTATATTGTACCTGAAAGCATAAAAGGAGCTCTCATAATATTCAAAACAATTTGGACTTTGCATAGAATATTATATTATCTATATGGTTATCTTGATATATTTTATGCTTGTACTAAATGCAAGATGCTGAGAACATAAATTAATAAGTAATCCATAGAGATAATCCTTTATGAAAGGATTGTTTTGTGTGCCTGTGTGTGCCTGTGTGTAGGACATTATTAATCAAGGATACTAAAAATATCAATAAACCTGTTAAAATATGAAATTTTAGTAATAAAATTATTTTTTTTTAAAATTATGACTTGTCCATAACATAATACTGTACAGGTAATCCTCGGGTTATGAGCATTTCCTTAGTGAATGTTTAAAGTTACGTGATCAGCGCCCCCTAGTGTTTCCAAATGAGACCTGAAACTACAAATCTTGCAGCACCATGGAAGTTGTTCGCCCTTACAAACAACTGCAAAGGATCTACAACATTCATCTGGCATGTTGCCGGCTGAAATGGAGCTTCTGAGTGGCAAATCCACTACTTAGAAGCCCTGTTTGGCCATCCAGAGACTCCTCCTGGCCTGTTGCGGGCCAAAATGGAGCCTCTGGGGGCTGGATACAGCCAGTGGTGGGATTCAAATAATTTAAAAACTGGTTCTCTGCCTTAATGATTTTTTCCAACAACCAGTTCACCCAACTGCTCAGAAACCTAACAACCAAAGTGGTGAGAACTGGCTGAATCTCACCACTGGATATGGCCCTCTGAGGCTTTGTTCAGCCCTCCACGGGCTGCCTGTTTGTCACTCCCAAGAAACTTCAGGTTACAAATAGAATGGGCAGGTTCTATTCCATTTGTAACTCAAAGACTACGTTTAACTCCACTTAATAGCAATAGCACTTAGAGTTATACACTGCTTGATAGTGCCTTACAGCATTCTCTAAGTCAGAGGTCCCCAAACTTTTTGGCACCAGGGACCGGTTTCATGTTAAAAAAAATTCTGCGGACCAGTGGCCATGGCTCGGCCAGCGTAGAGGGGGAGCTGGGGGAGGGGGAACAGGCGACGCATGCACCTGCAGGGGGTTGGGTGAGTCGGCTCACTTGCCCCTCTCGGGCCCCCAACAGTGCGAGCGGCCGTGCCTGTGCTCTCCTGCCTCCGGCGCATGCTCTGCCCAGGGGGCTGCCCCCTCCTCCCTCCTCCTCCTCCTCTCCGCCCCTTTCTAAGAGTTGCGCCGCTCACTGCGGCCCGGTTCCTATCAAGCTACGGACCGGCACCAGTCCACGGTCCAGGGGTTGGGGACCCCTGCTCTAAGTGGTTTACAGAGCCAGCATATTGCCCCCAACAATCTGGGCCCTTATTTTACTGACCTCAGAAGGATGGAAGACTGAGTCAGCCTTGAGCCAGTGGGAAATCAAACTACTAAACTACTGGCAGTCGGCAGTCAGCAAAATTAGCCTGCATTTCAAATCATATCAGGAAGGTTAGCTTTTAGAAGAAGTAGTAACTGAAGAAATACGGTATCAAGGTGGAATCTCTCTGATAATATCTTCTACATTGTTTTACAGCTCCGCGTTTATGCCCAACCACTCCAGCTAAAAACAGCCAGTTATGCAGCAAATGTAACCAAAGTTGTATTTGATTACTTTGAAGAGTATTTCAACATGAGGTATTCGATTCCGAAACTGGGTAAATTTCTGTTCTTCTTTTTTAATGAATGTTAAAATTTTGTTTTCTGTTTACGTATTCTCTGACAATTGTATCTAAGGTTAAGTTGAAATAATTGGCTTTTTGTTGCTCACAGTTGTGTTTTATAGGCATCCAATTATTGGTCCACAGCAGCAAGTATAATCTACTCAGATTGGCAACAGATTTCTCTTTTGAAGCAGTTTTAATCTCATTTCTCCAACTAGGGGAAAAGTATATCAAGCTGAACAAAGTGCAAATAGTGGAAATAATTTTAAAAAAGAATCTTTATATCAAAATAGGCTTAAAGCATCAGAGAACATATAAGCAAATCATATACATTACGTTAAGCTACATATCTGGCTTCCAAGCAATGTGAAGGAAGGTGTTTACTGTTACATCTTAACTTTGAGTATTTTCTGGGTGTGGGTCACACATATGGTATGTTGAATTGAATTGGACAGAATCCACTTTAAGCAAGAATTTATACAATTTTCAACACATTTTATGCATTTATGCAGACATTTTTATTCACAATTTTGTGACCACTCAATAAAAGCAAACTTTAGAAGTACTTTCAGTAAATAAAATGCTATAAAGGAAGTAGAAATTTATATTAGCTACCAGTTAAGAAACCAATGTTAAAAAAAATAAAGAAGATGTGAGGATTTCAACTTTTTGGATGCAAAATTCTTGCATGAAGCTTCTCCATCTGGGAAGCAAATTGACTTCTTAGCTGGTGGCAATATTGTATGCCCTCCTCCAAGGATTGTTGAGTCCATCTTTTTCATTTGAACGAATATTGATTATCTGCTATAAAGACATGCTCTTATATGTCATAGTGAATAGAATCAGATATGGTTCATTACACGAATCATAAATTTAGTTCATTAATTTATCAATAAATATTTCTGAGTCCCATTATCAAATCACTTTTCAACCAAAGCATAGGAAGAATCTATAGAAATTAGTGTGGCTGAAGCAGTGAAAATCATTACTGTGTGTGGTGAAAGGTGGACTGATTGCCTGCCTACTACATACAGTGTTATGTATTGAATATATATAGTTGTGTTAAGCCCTGCTAAAGTGAAACTAGGCTTTAGATCAGGGGTTCACAAACTTGGCAACTTGAAGACTTGTGGACTTCAACTCCCAGAATTCTCCAGCCAGCAGAGCTAGCTGGAGAATTCTGGGAGCTGAAGTCCACAAGTCTTCAAGTTGCCAAGTTTGGGAACCCCTGCTTTAGATGACCCTAAGTGTTAACTGCAACTGTTTTGGAGGGAAACTTAGAACATTCATATTTGGGCGGGCTTTTTCAAGCACTGTGATTGGTTAAGGCTCTGTGGGCCCAGAGTATAAATTACAGAGATTTGCCTGTTGTTCCACAGTTCCAGCTTTGAGTCATTAAATTCTCTTGTATTTATACTTGTTTGTTCTTGCCTACTGAAGCCCGACTGAAGAAGTAATTCACAAATGAAGGCAAATATACACCTCCCGAGATAATTTTGCAGGATCCAATCTGGGTTGGTCATGAGACCAAAGATTTAGCTCCTCCAGGAAGAGAGAAGTATCCTGAGGATGGGCTCCATCACAAGTTTGAAAGTTCCGAAAATTAAACCTCTGGTCCCAGTGACTGACCCAGATTGGATCCTGCAACATATAATGCTACCTTCAAAGCTGTGAACGTGATTGCAAAACACTGTTTCTATGTAGATTATGTACATTTTGTATCTCCCTTTTTATATAATTAATTTACTAACAGTGGTTTGATCCTTTTTAATGTGACATTTACAATGGTACCATGGAATGACTCACTTACATTAAATATGTAAGCGGTCTCATATATAATAATAATAATAATAATAATAATAATAATAATAATAATAATAATAATAATAATAAATTTTATTTCTAACCCGCTCTCTCTCCCCAAAGGGACTCGAGGCGGGGCACAGGTAAATTAAGAACAGATAACATAGAACAAAGTACAAAATTAAAATCACATTAAATCATATCCTGCGCTAAAACAACTATAAAATACCAACTATCCTAAAAAACCCTTAACCCCATTAAAACAATCATTCCCTAAGAAAACCCTAAAAGAAGAGACTACCCTAGGCCGGCCAAGCAGAAAAAGTGTGTTTTTAATTTTTGATGGAAGGAGCGGAGGTCCGTGGTTGTTCTAATGACGGGGGGAAGGTCGTTCCAGAGGGCTGGGCCCGCCACAGAGAAGGCCCTTCTCCTGGGCGTCGCCTGCTGACAAAGTCTAGTGGACGGCACCCGGAGAAGTCCTTCTCTGTGGGAGCGAATCGGCCATGAGGATGTATGGGGCAGGATCCGATCCCATAGATAGCTAGGTCCCGAGCCATGGAGCGCTTTGAAGATGACAACTAGCACCTTGAAGCGCACCCGAAAGACGACAGGCAGCCAGTGCAGCTCGCGCAAGAGAGGTGTTATGTGGGTATACCTTGCGGTCCCCATTATAGCTCGCGCGGCTGCATTCTGGACCAGCTGAAGTCTCCGGGTGCACCTCAGGGGGAGCCCCATGTAGAGAGAGTTACAATAGTCCAGTCGGGATGTCACGAGGGCATGAGTGACTGTGCAAAGGGCATCCCGATCCAATAGGGGGCGCAACTGGCGTACCAGGCGAACCTGGTAAAACGCCCTCCTGGCCACGGCTGTCACTTGATCTTCCATGGACAGCCGGGTATCCAGGAGGACACCCAAGTTGCGCGCCCCATCCACAGGAGCAAGATGTTCGCCCCCTATGGCCAGTGATGGAGTCAGCTGGTTGAATCGGGCAGCCGGAAACCACAGCCACTCGGTCTTGGTCGGGTTGAGCCTGAGTCCGTTACTTCCCATCCAGATCCGCACGGCTTCCAGGCACTGGCACATCACCGCTATGGCATCGTTGGGGTGGTTTGGGGTAGATATATACAGCTGCGTATCATCAGCATAGAGGTGATACTCTACCCCAAAACCACGGATGATCTCACCCAGCGGCTTCATATATGTGTTGAACAGGAGAGGCGAGAGGACCGACCCCTGAGGCACCCCACATGTGAGGGGTCTCGAGGTCGACCTCTGCTCTCCTGTCAACACAAATTGCGATCGACCAGAGAGGTTGGAGGAGAACCACCGTAAAACGGTGCCTCCCACCCCCAACCCCCCCAGCCGATGCAATAGGATACCATGGTCGATGGTATCAAAAGCCGCCGAGAGGTCTAACAGGACCAGGATGGAGGAACAACCCCCATCTCTGGCCCTCCAGAGATCATCTACCAACACGACCAATGACGTCTCGGTGCTATGCCCGGGCCGAAAGCCGGACTGGCGCGGGTCTAGATAATCAACTTCCTCCAGGTGACGGGGAAACTGTTGTGCCACCACACTCTCAACAACCTTCGCCAAAAAGGGAAGGTTGGAGACGGGACGGTAGTTGGCTAATAAAGCTGGGTCCAAAGAGGGCTTCTTCAGGAGGGGCCTCACCATGGCCTCTTTAAGGGAGGCAGGCAAGAAACCCTCACTTAGAGAAGCATTGACAACCTCTTGGAGCCAGCCTCGTGTCACCTCCCAGGATGCCAGTACAAGCCAGGAAGGACACGGGTCCAATAAACATGTGGTGGCTCGCAGTCGCCCACGTAACCTGTCCATATCCTCGGAAGTAACGGAGTCAAATTCCTCCCAAACAAGATCCGCCTCGTGCAATCCCACTGGGCCATCAATGGAGACTAACTCGTTCTGGATCTGAGCGATATAATATTTAATATATAATATTTGCTCATGTGACATGTGACATATTCCTGTGCGACGCCCTGGGTCCGTTTGGAGAAGGGCAGGGTATAAATTTAATAAAATAAATAAAATAAAATGTAAGTTTCAGTTTAGAGCTTATGTACCACACCACACACATATTGCCTAAATCAGGGATCTGCAAAGTTGGCTCTTTTAAGACTGGTGGACTTCAACTCCCAGAATTGGAGTTGATGGTTGGGGAATTCAGGGAGTTGAAGACCACCAATCTTAAAAGAGCAAACTTTGCAGTCCCCTGGCCTAAATGAAGCAGTAACATTAGGGGTTAAGTTCATTATCATTCTTATCCTTCCATGTGTATTTCTGGATTTCTGTGAAAGCAGACTTGTAAAATTTTGGTATGGATTTGGTATAACAAACAGCCCTGCTATGTCGTACTTTCCTTGGTTAAAAAAAATGTCCATGAAGACAATTTGTTTAAAGATTCACATCTAAAAAAGAACATGTTTCTAAAAGTTGTATCTAAAAAGCAACAGTTTTGGTAATTTTGGAAGTTTTGCAGATTTAGAGAAAATTATATATAAAAGTTGTATATTAGGGAAAGCTATGAATAAAGATTTGTAACAGTAACTGGGAAATTACTCTAATTATGCAGAAAGTAAAATGAATTAATTTTATACTGATCCTTATCATTGTCCTTATCAGCATTATAATATATAAATTGTTACAATTATATCATTATTATCTTCTTTTATTGCCTCTTAAGATAGTTTCTCATACTCTTTCTATTCCTGTTGCACCCATTCTACTTAAAACTCATTCAGTGGCTGAGAAGATGGACAGATTGAGGGACACACTCATGGAGAGGCACCATACTTGATATATCAGTTGCAATCTTTCAATTATGTTTTCACTCTTAACTCTATAGGCTTCCTTGAATGATATGGAGGGTTGTGTCTAAGTTCACTTGGTAGAAAGATAAAATGGAAGAGAATAGAACTGATTCATAGGTATTATCCTGTCATACCCAGCAGTGAGTTTCTGTATTGGAAGCACAGAAGCAGGCATTGTCAGATCATTTGAGTGGCAGATGTACTCTGAAGCAGGCCTGTCAAATTGGCAGCCCATGCGCCAGATGGATCATATGCAGGCCACACCCACACCAGCTCCACAAAGGCAAAAAACATTGTGATACGTCATGATACATCATGTGACGTGATCACGTTTGACACCATGGACTAGAAGGAGATGAAAAAGTTTGAATGCTAAGTAAACATCTCTCTTGTTCCATTTAGACAAAATAGCAATTCCAGATTTTGGCACGGGGGCCATGGAGAACTGGGGGCTGATCACTTACAGAGAAACTAATCTCCTTTACGATTCACAAGAATCTGCTGCTTCAAACAAGCAAAGAGTGGCAGCTGTGGTTGCCCATGAACTTGTGCATCAGGTATAGTTTGTTTATTTATTTACTTATTAAATTTATGTGCCACCTCTCTCACTATGCAAAGTGCCTCTGGAGATTTATTGAATATTGTTGTCAACATGAAACCAAAGAACATTATTATATTTAAGGAAATTATAACGTGCTTATCCTACAAATCATTTTGACAGGAATTTTATCTGTGTTTTTCTCAGTTATAAAATAATTAGGTTAATTTGATGTTTCGGATATATATTTCACAAACAGGTTTTACCTCATCCTTTACCAATATTTTATTTTTAGATGGGGTTTTACTGTTGGCAGCTGCTATAGCATGAAGCTGTAGCTATTCTTCAGTCTCTATATTATTCAGAATATATAAATCATGCTAAATTGTAAGAGTTGTGCTATTTATAAGGACTCTTTTCTTTTGGCCTCTCTTCTCACAAAGGAAGGGAAAAGAAAGATGTGTGAAAAAATGACATTGATTTCAACATCTCAATTTAGCAGCAGAATTTCTTCACCAAGATTAGTTGAAAGACAATGGCTTTCCACCAATATTTACAATACAAGCACTCATTAAAATTGCATCAAAATTAAAGTAAATTCTTATGTTTAACATATTCCATTTTCAGATAAATGTGCTCTGAGAGATCTCATTAGACTTTTAAAGGATAACATTTATGATCCAATAACAAACATTGTTTTTTCAAAATTACAGTCTCTTAATACTGAAATATTTCTATCCATCTTCAAAATTGATAACCTGTTATGGGGAATGGCTTTTTGATGGTTTTTTTTTCTTTTTTTCTCTGTGAAGTTTGTATTATTTGTGTTTATGTTAAAAAAATAAAAAAAATATTATTAAAAAAATATTTCTATCTATCTTTTGACAAAAAGCTTTCAAAGTAGGATATTTCAGTAAAGGGTTTATTATCATTTTTAAATGGAAATGCATTTCAAAAGAGTGAATTGAGATGTTGTTAAATCAATGAAAAAGAGTACTTTCCCAAGCTGTTCAATCTGATATCTTGAGTAGTTTCATTGCTTTGAGTTCTGATTGTGTTAACCATTATTATAAATTCACTTGGTAATATGTATCTTCAATATATGCCTATACTTACAAGTATTATTGCATTATTTTAAGAATAGAGAATTATGATTAATGTAACCAATACTGTAAACCTTGATTGTAACACCTATACAATATATATACTGCAAATATCTTGAAAATGGAAGCGAAAAAACTTAGGGTTGCTTATAGTTATATTTATACAAATAAGATGTTCACGAACACGGAAGACGTATATTCTGATTCCCATATGATAAATACAGTATTTACGCAAATGCAGTCAATATTTAACAAAACTAGCTGGAATCAGGCAAAGAGAAAGCACCATAATTATAGCTGCTCAACATATGGGCAAGTTACAACGATTTAGGTTGGTATTTGACAAGAAATAGAGGACATTTTTATTTAAAATGATAAGAGTTTTGCTACCCAAAATGTCCAGTTCTCAGTTATTACCCATCTAAATGCAAAACGGAAGCTCTTGGGGGGGAAAAAAACTGGATTTTTTGAGCTGTGGTTTGTGTTGCCTTTGTGTTATTTTCCAAAAAAAGGAGAGAATCTCTTGAACAATATCAAAATAGCTCATTTATGGATGATACATTTATCTTAACTTCCTATTCATTTTCTTTTGTTTGCTCTTTTTTTTTTAACTTATTAAAAGCTGTTTGCTTTTTTTTTTTTAACTTATTACAGTGGTTTGGAAATATTGTGACCATGGATTGGTGGGATGACTTATGGCTCAATGAAGGATTTGCCAGTTACTTTGAATTTATGGGTGTAAATGCTAAAGAAGCAAATTGGCAAATGGTAAGAATTTCTCATCTTGGTATAATTATAGAATATGAACAAAGAAACCGCTGCTAAATATTAAGTATGGCTGCTCAACAGGCGATAGCTATTAGCTGACCTTATTTGAGTTATTTAAGTTTAAAAGCAAGACAACATAAGGTTTGGTTAGTACTTAATTAAGAAATACTCAGGATCTCAGCGCTGTAGGCTAAATGAAACATCCTGAGGAAAAATACTGTTGAATTGCTGTCAAATAAAGTGAATGTTTTTTTAAAAAAAAGAGGAGTTCAGCTTCACTGAAGCATTTTTATTTTTAGTGGGATAGCTTTCATTAAGTTACTTAGCTCTGACATATGAAATTTATAATCGGAGTATCCAACTTTGGCAATGTTAAGATTTGTGGACTTCAACTTCCAGAATTCCCTGGCCCATGATTTAGAAGCTTCAATCTATAAATTTTCCTACTTGAGATATCAAACTTGATGGTAGAAAAACATCTTAACCAAACGTTAGCTATTTTATAATATGTAATGATGATACATATGATACATATATTTATATAATCCTGAGGTAAAATTCTAGAGAATCAAGAAAGTGAGCCGCCCTAACTATCTCTTTTTGACTATTACTTTGCTCTACACTGTTAATTAGCTATCAATCCAAAACTCCTTTTATCCTATGATAGATGAGAATGGCATGTGGCATGATTTTAGTTATGCTCATTGTTTATCATGTATTAGCCTGCTTTTAGCTAATTAAATAAATCATTGTGGGGAATAATAACTTTCCCCATCAAATCTTTTTTTTCTCCACAGCTGGACCAAATTTTAATTGATGACCTACTCCCAGTGCTGAAGGATGATTCTTTGGTTTCATCTCACCCTATTACCGTGACTGTGTCTTCTCCTGCTGAAATAACTTCGGTGTTTGATGGCATATCCTACAGCAAAGTAAGAACTTAAGTTTCCCAATGTAACTGGGAGAAAAGAAGATAAATATATTTAGTGTTTGAACTGATTTTTTTGATCTTGGGGGAAAAAACATGAGATGAATGTTGTGGGATATATATTTTACACTTGTTATATGTGTACAGTATATCTGTGCATCTGCTGCTGTGGCCTAGAGATGGAGCTTTTGCCTCAGAAGCAGGAGGTTGTGAGTTCGATCCTAGGTAGAGGCAGATATAGGGTCTCCTGCTTGGGCAGGGGGTTGAACTAAATGACCTGCAAAGTCCCTTCCAACTCTGTTAATGAGAAATGTGGTGTTACAGTTCAGAGGCAGGAAAGATGGAGAACTTGGTTTCCTTGAATAGCAGAGGAACAGAATACCGCATGTAGTCCACAACTTGCAACCCAAGCAATTGGGACCAGAATTTCTGGGTGCCAAGGCCCAAATTTTGATCACATGACCATGTGGATACTGTGACAATTGTAAATTCAAGTACTCACTTGAATTGTAACTCACTTTTTTCAGTGCCTTGTATAGAGAGTGTTTGGGGCGATAATTAGATAATCGCGATACGCTGCACTGTAATTTTCACCACTTAGTGGTTTGCAAGAGCACAGCTGCCCAAGTCAATATATATTATATGAAGTGACACACAGGAAATGGCAAACGTTAGGTAAATTAATCATTATCTTTGTCCTGGTAATGACCTGTGGATATTGTTCCTACCTGTTGATATTTTTTATAGTGTACTTTCCGGGTCTCTTTACAACAGGGCTGTCAAACTCGCAGCCCAGATGCGTAACGCGCTGGCCACACCCATGCATCTGGTTTGGCAAAGGGGAAAAAAGTCACGTGACGATGCCATGACAATGCGAGTTTGACACCCCTGCTCTACATTGCATCGATAATGAATGATACTTAGATGAAAATGACCTTGTCTCTTTGCAATAGCCATGTGTTCCGCTCACTACTGGCTTATATAATTCAGGGAAAGTGGCTATGTAAATGGATTTTCACTTTTATAGTCAGCCTCTTGAATATGTATTTAGGACTTTCATAGTCAAGGTATGAAAAAAGAAAGAAAGAAATGGTCTGAAATTTACAACTGATAATGGGATTCTCAAGTATGAAACGTATGTGATACAACCTTCACTTTTGCTTGCACAGGGGTACTGTTGTACCCCTGTGCAAGCATACAAGATTTACTCACAACCAGGCATGAATCACCAAGTGTGTTTGGTGATTTGGATCACCACATATTTTTAAAGGCTGAAATCACACGTCTGGATTGAATTGTGGCAAACAAAGTTTGCTTGCAATCTGTTTATAAATGAGGAAGATGTCTTGTATCAAACCAGAGTGCTACTCTACTTCTGTCAATGTTGTCTAGGTTGATTATGAACAGATCTCCAGACTTTCCGACTTAGCAGTGCCAGTGATTGAACTTGGGACCATCAGTACGCAAAACATGTAGTTGCTACTGAACTCTGACACTTTTCTCACTGGATTGCTTCAAGTTGGAATGGGAATGGGGAAACAGAGCCACTGACCGTAAGAAATATGTAAGCTGGCACAAAAGACATTAATCGGCATGCCAAATGGAGCTGGTTCATATTTATCAGATTATATCTTCATTTGGTGCTGATAAATCTTCAATTTTCCAGATGTTTTTTTCCTGTTTCTGTTTTCTGTCCCTCTTGTGCTTTAGAACAGAGCAGAGCAGAGCAGAGCAGAGCAGAGCAGAGCAGAGCAGAGCAGAGCAGAATAGAATAGAATTCTTTATTGGCCAATGTGATTGGACACACAAGGAATTTGTCTTTGGTGCATATGCTCTCAGTGTACATAAAGAAAAATAAAATATTCCTTCTTATCCAAAAGATTGTTTGACCACGGGATTTGGTTTAAGTGGGCGATGCCGGAAGGGATGTTGGTGTTCTGGGATGAAGGAAGAGTAAGGATTAAAACAGTTGTTGAGGCTGAAGCCTTTCTTAAAAAACACTCCTCTGTCCTGGGGGATGATTCAGGGGGGGCAGGGGGGGCCACAGCCCCGCCCGCTGGGGGCCAGGAAGGAGAAAAAGAAGATACAATTGCCAAGAGACTTAGATCGAAAAAATAACTTTGCTTTTTTATTAACATTGTATAACCTTTATATCTGGATGTTTGCACACGACTGCCAGCACAGAATTGAGAATTTAGGAAACATACACTTATTTTCACCTTGTAGTATTTTTGAAAAATGTTTTTTCAATGTTTTATTATGAAGCCCTGGAAGGGCCAATGATCCCGACGCGAAACTTCTTAAAATGTTTCTGTATCCCTTACCCTACCCTTTTGGAAAATTGTAAAAACCAATAAAACTTTTTCAATATTAAAAAAAATAAAAATAAAATAGAATATATTCACCAAGAATCATAAGGTACAACACTTCGTGATAGTCATAGGTTACTAATAAGTAATCAAATTATACAAGGAAACAAATAAAACAATATAAATGTTAAAGATAAAAGCAACATGGTTATAGTCATAAGTCAGGGGTAAGTCAGCATAGCTGGCTGGAGAATTCTGGGAATTGAAGCCCACAAGTCTTAAAGTTGTCAAGTTTGGGAACCCCTGTCATAAGTGGAAAGAGATAGGTACTGGGAAAGAGATAGGAGTGTTTAGTTAGAAAGAGATAGAAGTGTCTAGTTTCTTTTTGTGGTGCCTGTGCTTATTGTGAGGTACCAAGAAGGGGACTTGTTATTTTCTGTTCCTGCTGTGATCCTGAAGTTTCCTTGCCTATCTCCATTTCCCAAACTTCTAAAGTTCCACAGAAGTATGTTCTTCATCTTATCTGAAGTTAATTGAAATAGTGGAAGTCAGGGAACTTGTAGATGGCTGGAAAGATTATTGTACCAATGAAAGACGAGTCATTAATCTGTATACAGACATGTGCTCACTTGGTTATATTATTTCTGTTCCTCAGTGAGATTTGTATTAAAACGTTCTCCTTAAAACTGAAGTCCAAGTTGACATGATCTTCATCACAGTATTAATATGCACAAGTAACTGTGGAAATCTCTCTGAACAAAGCTACGTGTGGGTGGGTGCTGCCTTTTATCAGCACTTATCTAGTGAAGTCTGGAAACTAGAAACTTCAACAGACCAGAATTTTTAGATATGTTGGTTTTTATCAATATTCTTCAAAATGTTAAAAAAAAAATCAATGTGAAGCCACAAAAACCCAACAAGGGCTTGAGTTCAGTAATTTGGGACTGAATAGTTTTATAATATATCTGCTTATATAAAGACAAGATTTCAGCAAATGGGTAGGCAATGTTTATTAGTTTTGCTAATTCTTGGTTATAAGGAGTTTACTACAATAAAAAGAATAACTCATACAATGCTTGTATTTCTGGATTGCACAGGAATAGGAAGAGTATACATTATCAGTGTGCCTTATTCAGGCAAGCTGGAACAGTTTGTTTACTTTTTGAACGCTTTGAATACAAATTGGTATATGAAGTGCTATTTATCAATATTATCAAATCTCTGTCTATCTAGGGAGCATCAATTCTCAGAATGCTTGAAGATTGGATCTCACCAGCACACTTCAGAGCTGGATGTCAGGTATACTTTCTGATGAAATTAAACTCCAAATGATTAATCATTTGAGGCTGTACTGTATATATTTTTCCGGGAGAAATTATTGGATTTTAGTTGTGAATTAACAGACTTTGAGGAGTGTGTGTGAATTAGGGGTTAGGACAATCTTCTCTAATACACACACCCACCCACCCACACACACACACACACACCTCTTTCTGCCTTAAGCGTGCTGGTTGAATAAAAACTTTGTTTAAAAGGAAGAACACGCATCATGGTCCCACATGCTGCTTACCTTATAAAAGGGCACCTCTTAAGTAGAGCTAGAACTGAGATCAAAGCAGTTAAGGTTTCAGAGCCTATAATAATATTGCTCATAATTGCTGATTGGGAAATAATGATTGTGCAAGCAGTTCTCTACCTTCTGCACTTGATCAAGATGCAGTTGGTTAGCATATTTGATCTGCACTTCTGATTCAAGCTGGGAATAACTTCATGGAAGCATCGAAGTGCTGAGTGAGACAAACAGTGCCATCTATTGTTCTAATGCAGAACATTCAAATACGTAGGAAGAGCCAAGAAAAATATGATTTACTTCCAAGGTATCAAACCAAGAGATGACTTCTGGGGTACATGTAACAACTACAACTATAATTATACAACCTCTCTCTCTCTCTCTCTCTCTCTCTCTCTCTCTCTCTCTCTCTCTCTCTCTCTCTCTCCCTCCCTCCCTCCCTCCCTCCCTCCCTCCCTCCCTCCCTCCCTCCTCCCTCTCCCTCTCTCTCCCTCTCTCTCTCTCTCTCTCAGGAACTTTCTGAAACTTCCTCACTGTATATGTACATAGATACAAAAATTATTTTCATCTTCACTTCAACTTCCACGTTGCTGCTAGGAACACATTTTTAGAAACTGTGTTCATGGTTGATTTCTATGGAAATAAATCCAACTGTTCCAGTTTTCCCCACCACATCCTCCACACTTTTTGAGATCCTTTTGGGTCCTTTTGTAGGAGAAGGGCGGGGTATAAATTTAATAAAATAAAATAAATAAGATAGGTTAGGCTGAGGAACAGTGACTAACCCAAAATTGTTGATGAAATTTCTGTGGGTGAGAAATTTTACTATTTCTTCTCTATCATCTTACCCACTAAACCATAGGAGCTCTGAGAAAGGGAAATATATACTTTTGATGTATAACTTTCAATACCAGCAATGACCATTCACAGCACAACCAAGATAGTACCTTATCAAGTCTAACAAATATCTATCTGGGTTCAGTTCCAAGTGGGGAGGAAGACACTGGAAACATGGAGACTGTTTGGAAAGATGGTTTAATGGTGGACAGCAGAAGTAGGTTCTTACCTGTTCGGACCGGTTCGGCTGAATAAGTAGTAACTTGGACGGACACGTGACCATACTGGTTCTATCCTGGGAGCCGCCATCTTTATTTTCTGCATGTGCAGAACAGTCTTCATTGAAAAACTGTAATCACCCCCTTTTTTAATGGTGTGTGCTTGCACAGATCTTTTTTAGTGCAAATGTGCAAGCATGCAGGGGGCATGCACACAAAAGTTTTCAAGCACCGAACCATTAGTAATGCTGGCAGGAACCCACCCCTGGTGGACAGGACCACATGGCTTTGAAGTCCTGGGCAATTGAGTACATGAGTGTGTATGTTTGTGTGAGAGAGATTTACTCCCTCTCTTGGGCTTTGAACTTGCTTCCTGTTCCTGTGTAAGAAATGCATTCTGATTGGTTGTCAGACTCCCATGGGGCCATGCAGGGGTAACTGTAGGTTGTCTTGAGTCCCAGGTTTGATTGAATCTTGCTGGGTGATGTAATGAAAGGGCTTTGGGAAATTCCTATTATGGCTTAATGGTATTGTCCTACTTTGGATCTTGAGTGAGGGATAATCCTATCACTCTGGAGCTGAAGGTCTTTTGTCTTGTAGATAAGCTGGCACCAAAATATCTGCTGAGGCTGCATTTCTGTGTCCCTTAAGATTTCTATTTCTCTTTTAGGGGAAATACTCTGCCTTTTTCATATTTCCTAGAATATTTCATTTTTCTAGGAGAAGGGTTGGTGCTAACTTTTTACAGGACTCTGTGGGACACATTGGAGTGCCCATGTCCTCCATCCACCCCACAAAGTGAAGATAAACTTGTCCCAAAGGTTCATTTTTTTCAAAAGGCCTCTGGACTTTTATTGGCTTAGAATCAAACGTCGAAGAACTGAATAAGCATCTTGGATGTGAGAAGTGAAATGTTTTCTAAGGAGCAAAGTCCAAGGAAGTCCAGGTACCATTTGAAAATAAAGCATATCTGGGACAACGACGACCTGGATGATGGAGAATCTCCATAGACAAGGGAAGAGGAAGGTTTTACTGATTTTCTTGCACTCAGTAATTAATCCAAAGAAGAAATACAGGTAGTCCTCAACTTTTTGGGCCACAATTGAGCCCAAAAATTCAGTTGCTAAGTGAGACATTTGTTAAGTGAGTTTTTCCCCATTTTACCGCCTTTTTTGCCACAGTTGTTATGTGAATCACTGAAGTTAAGTTAGTAACTCGGTTGTTAAGTGAATCTGTCCTCCCCATTGACTTTGCTTGTCAGAAGGTCGCAAAAGGAGATCGCATGACCCTCTCCCCCCGGGACAAAGCAACTGGTCATAAATATGAACCAGTTGCCAAGGGTCTGAATTTTGATCATGCAACGGTTGTATGCAAAAAGATGGGCCTAAGATATTTTTTTCAGTGGTGCTGTAATTTCGAACGGTCCCTAGACAAATTGTTGTAAGGCGAGCAGGGGTAGGCTGCTGGGGATTCACAGAGGTTCGGGAGAACCTCTAACTAAGATTCTGCACAGTTTGGAGAACCCCCAAATCCCACTCCTCGCTGGCCCACCCACCTCATTCCTCCCAGGAGTCCCTGCGCGGCCCATTTTGGATGCAGGGCATGTGCTGAGGCTCTGGGAGGACACAAAATGGGCCTCCCAGACGTTTGGGCCTCCAGAGGGCCTCCAGAGCCTGGGGAGGCCGTTTTCACCTTTCTGGAGGCTCGAAGAAAGGCAAACCTTGGGAGGGCAAACCTTGCCATGGTGCAGGAGGCTGACTAGGCCACGCCCATCATGGCCACACCCACCCAGCAAACGGACAGAGAATCCCTTGCTAAAATTTTTGAAGCCCGCCCCTCAAGGTGAGGACTATCTGTAGCGATAGAATCTTCCTTGCCGCTTTTTGCTTGCAGTCCTGTGCATAAAAACTGATGAAATGTGTACCTTTAATCAACCTAACCATTTTTTAAAGTAAACCAGGCATGGGGCCTCCATAAAGAGCATCCCATTCAGCAGACGTTATCCTCATGCACAGTTCTTGTCAAGCTCACCCCTTTTGTTTAAAAGCTGACCTCAGGTAGAAATTTAACAAGAAGGGGAGTGGGGGAATAAGTTTGAAACAAAAGTGCTGGGTTAGGGTGTTGTGTGTAGAGAGGAGGCAGAGAACACTTAAAAGACAATTCAGCAAAAACACAGCTGTTCCCTGACAATAAAATCCACACTCCGAATCTTGCATGTCTGCAGCATCGGCTCGTTGGTCTCTGAAAGCAAGTTTCAATGCTTTTGAAAGGACAAATCTATTCTTTATCCAGCAGTGACATTGAGAGTCAGCAGATTTTAGCCTGACAAATGTATTGGGCTGTACATTAGGGCAAAGAGCTGAGAAAGAACGAGAGAGAATTCTAGTTGTGTTCTTTTTTTTCTTTTCCTTTTTTCGGTTGTTTGTTTACTGAAACCTACGCAGTGTGCTTAGATTATAAATTCCTGTCTTGTTTAATGGATGAGGGACTTATTTTAAGATGTGTGTTCTTGAATAATTGAAATAGAAGGTGAAGCGGAGTATGATGAGAGCAATCCCACTTTACCTCAATAGCTTTCGCTTGGTGAAATAATTAAGGTCAACAAAAGTAACATTTCTAACTAGGTTTAAATCAAGGGCATTTTTAAAATTCAACGTTTTTTTGGGGGGGGGGGGAAATATAGACATAAATTATTTATTTTTGCTTCCTTAATAAATAATTTAAAAATATTTATTTTTAAAAACTGGATTTTTAAAACATCAGCATTGCACACCCACATCCTCAGTGGTGGGATTCAGCCAGTTTGCACCTATTTGGGCGAACCGGTTGTTAACTTTCTAAGCAGTTTGGCGAACCGGTTGTTGGAACCGGAACTCAGAGGGTGCCACAAAGAAGAGGGAGTCAAACTATTCTCCAAGGCACCTGGGGGCAGGACAAGAAGCAATGGGTGGAAACTAATCAAGGAGAGAAGCAACTTAGAACTAAGGAGAAATTTCCTGACAGTTAGAACAATTAACCTCTGGAACAGCTTGCCTCCAGAAGTTGTGAATGCCCCAACCCTGGAAGTCTTTAAAAAGATGTTAGATAGCCATTTGTCTGAAATGGTATAAGGCTCCTGCCCACGCAGGGGGTTGGACTAGAAGACCTACAAGGTCCTTTCCAACTCTGCTATTGTATTGTATTGTATTGAATATTTTGTTTTTTTTCAACTTTACAGAACTAATCCTGTAAGGAAGGCAGGAAGGAAACATTCTGGTATTGTTTCTAGCCTAATCTTTATTGCCCTACTTATAGAAACTGCCTCTCTGTTAACCCGTATTACATTATACAGCTAAGGTGATGTGCCCATTGATGTGAGTGATGTTGAGTTGGCCACGCCCACCCAATCACATGACCATTGAGCCACGCCTACCCAGCCGGTCATTAGGGCAGAGAACCAGTTGTTAAATTATTTGAATCCCACCATTGCATATCCCATATATCAGAGTGGAAACTTGCAGTCCTCTGGGTCTTCTTGGGTGTTTAGTGGGATATGATGAATTGCCCTGAAGCTTTAAAATCACAACTGGAATTGTTTAGAAAACAATTGAGCACTAGCTACTTGTTTGCCTGCCTCCGTGACGTGCTTTATCTGTGTACTTTTTTAGAGTTTGTCCACTTCGCTAAGCCATGTGCCATGATCAAAGAGTGATCTGGAGGATGACAAGTTAAAGAAAGATGTTCTAATAACAATCAATATAACTTGTTAGAAATGTTATGGCAAATGCTAATATTCGGAATTTGCAACCCCATGTAATAACTTTCTTTCTGCCCACAGAAATACCTAAGAGACCATGAATTTAATAATGCAAAAACAGATGATTTTTGGAAAGCAATGGAAGAGGTATGTTCTCTTTCTCTCCAGTAAGTTCATATGTTTCACTAATACCACCTGAGCTTGCATCAGAGAAGAAATAATAATTTAGTGTTAATCATGCTTTTCATGTTGTTGTGATGGCACAATTAGGAAAAGACAAGGAGAGCACCAATGAATTAAAGAACTATGAATTAATGGTATGCTAACAGAAATTTGAGGGTAATAGCAATTTGCAGCTTTTTTTGTGTGTACTTATCTTCCAACTGTCAAAATTTGCTGGCTAGATTTGTAAAGTAAACAAACTGAAATAGCCAAGCAAGACTTAAAGAAAAAGTGCCAAAGATTTGAGCCTCAATTATGTTGTACCCATTAGGTTGGGGGTACTAACCAAATACAAAGTTTGACTGGAGGACCAAATGATTATCTTAAATATACTCTGAGAAGCCAATCAAAAGAAAGAAAATGTGCATTAGCACAAGATGTGCCACCAAAGCTCAAGCTACAATTTAATATCTGTCGCAAATAAATGAATTGCTCAAAGACCTCCTGGACAATTGATTTCATCTCTACTTTTGATGTTGAAGACTCTCCAAGCATGATCATCTATTGTTGTTTTTAGGTAAGTGGAAAGCCTGTCAAAGAAGTGATGGACACATGGACCAGGCAGATGGGTTATCCTGTGCTGAAAGTTGATTCAAGCTCAAAGGTCATGCAGCAACGTTTTCTACTGGATCCCAAAGCAGATCCTTCCAAGCCATCTTCTCCATTTAGGTATCTTCTGTTTGATATGATATTGCTAGACTGGGGGAGTTTGTTTTCTAAATGGTCTTAACCAAGTTCTTCTCACATAGATAATTGACATTGTAATAAAATAGTTTAGTTGACTCTTATATTAGGACTGGAGAACCTATGAGCTTTCTGATGTAGTTGTGGTGTAACTTCCATTTTTATGCCAACTGGAAGTAATGGAATTTGGAGCCCAGCATTTTTGGAACAAATTGCCAATCTTTGCCTTAGTTAATTGCGGTAACACTATTTTTCTCCCAAATCAACCATGATTCTACAATCAGTGAAATTGAGCCATGATGGCGCAGTGGTTAAATGTAGTACTGCAGCCTACTTCTGCTAACAGACTGCTGACTGTAGTTTGGCAGTTCAAATCTCACCAGGCTCAAGGTTGCCTCAGCCTTTCATCCTTCCAAGGTCGGTAAAATGAGGGCCCAGATTGTTGGGGGCATTATGTTGACTCTGTAAACCACTTAGATAGAGCTGTAAAGCACCATGAAGAGTCCTAAAGGTACTTTTTCAAGAGGAAACTGGACTTTCTGGTTTTTCTGTGAAGATGTTTTGCTTCTCATCCAAGAAGCTTCTTCAGCTCTGGAATAGCTCTGGAACAGAGCTGAAGAAGCTTCTTGGATGAGAAGTGAAACGTCTTCAAAGAAAAACCAGAAAGTCCAGTTGCCTCTTGAAAAAGCACCTTTGGGACAACCATGACCTGGATGTCTGAGAATCTCTATAGCCACTGTGAAGCTAAGTCTATAAGTCTATAAGACTATAAGTCTAAGTGCTATTGCTATTGATCAATTAATTTCAATAGCTTGATTAGTCATTGCTTTGCTGGAGATTCATTGATTCCTCACTGACAGAGTATATGTTTGTATTCAAAAAGTCTCTAAAGGAAAGCAGCGGCCAAGTAAGTTTAAATAAAACTACATTTGATGGGCAGACAAGTTGGTAAAGGCAGCCACCTACATTGTTGGAACTGTTGCTAATTTCTACAGCTGAGTTACAGGTAGTCCTCCACTTACAACCACAACTGAGCTGCAAATTTCTGTTGCTAAGCAAGAAAGTTGTTAAGTGACTTTTGCCCCCATTTATGATTTTCTGGCCACATTTGTTAAGTGAATCACTACAGTTGTTAAGTCAGTAGCACGACTGTAAAGTAAATCTGGCTTCCTCATTTGCTTTAGTTGGCAGAAGGTTACAAAAGGTGATCACATGACTCCAGGATATTACAATTGTCATAAATATGAATCAGTCGCCAAGCATCCAAATTTTGATCACGTGACCATGGGAATGCAGCTATGGTCATGTGAAAAAATGGGTATATTGAAGCAAATATTCTAACCAGCAAAACCACAAATGTTTTAATAGTGGCACAATTCATTACAAAAATTCTTTTAAAAATATGTCTCCTTTCTGAATTTTTAGTTACAAGTGGAATATTCCAGTGAAGTGGGAAGAGGGGACTACATCAAATATAACATTCTACAATATATCAGAATCAGCAGGTAATCAAACCCAATGGATAGTAACCATCCACAAAATAAACATTTTCTTGAATCACATCCATGGCAAATACCAAAGTGGTTTGACATTGCTTTCCTCTGAACTGTTTTCTCAAGTTCCAGTCTCTCCTATAGGATGGAGTTCTTTGATGACGTCCCTTTTAGGTAGGCCAAATCCAACTTGGTTTCCAAGCCTAGAAAAATCAGAGTAAATGGCATTAACGTGATAGGAGTTTCTTTTGAAAGAGCAAGGTTGGCCAAGAGAATTCCCCACTTTGAATTCCGAAGGAGAATGATTCTTCTTTTCACAGTTCCTTCTCAGGTGATAGCAAAATTCCAACTCTATAGCCTTTCAAATCTTTGATTGAATTTTTTTGAAATATCATTGATAGCTGTCTGTGCAGGCAGATACCCTATCCATCTGTCTTTGAATTGCTTTGCAGTACATAGGATAACCAGTTAAAGTGACTCTAAATCAGTCCAAAACTCAAAACAGCAGAGACTCTCCTTAGGCATAATGAAGGACTTTAGAAGGTAGTCATACCATAATCATTGTCCATGCTGGCCTGTAGCCTTAGTTGGCTCTTTCATTATTCTTGGTAGAGATGATGATTTCTTACATTTCTTAATAATGTCATGTGCCTTATATAGGACTGAGTAGAGTAGAGTAGAGTAGAATAGAATAGAATAGAATAGAATAGAATAGAATTAGAATTCTTTATTGGCCAAGTGTGATTGGACACACAGGAATTTGTCTTTGGTGCATAGGCTCTCAGTGTACATACAGAAAATATAGCATCGTTTTGCGGGTAGGAGTTGAAACAATTTAGGTTAGGATGTGAGGGGTCTGTAGTTATTTTCACAGCCCTCTTTTTGACTCATGCAGTATACAGGTCTTCAATGGAATTTAATTTAATTTTAATTTATTTACATTAATATCCCGCCCTTCTCCGCAGAGGACCCAGGGCGGCACACAGGAAATTTAAAAAACATACAGAATACAAAAATAAATACACAATTTAAAATATAAATTAAACCATCTTATCCTATGCTAAAAACCCAATTTTAAAATATCCGATTTAAAACTATCTAAAAGTCCCCATGGGAGGTTAGGCTAGGCCGGCTTGTTGGAACAGGTATGTCTTTAGACATTGGCGGAAGAGGCGGAGGTCGGTGATGGTGCGTAATTCGGGGGGTAGGTCGTTCCAAAGGGCTGGGCCCGCCATAGAGAAGGCTCTTCCCCTGGGTGTCGCCAGTCGGCATTGTCCGGCCGACGGCACCCTGAGAAGACCTTCTCTGTGGGAGCGTATCGGTCTAAGGGATGTATGAGGGAAGAGGCGGTCTCGCAAATAACTAGGCAGGTTGGTCGCCATTGCTTTTTCTGCAGTTCTAATTATCCGTTGAAGTTTGTATTATGTATGTAGTTTGAAATTTTCAGTGAATACAGAACAGCACAGCTCTCCTGAATAGGGAATACAGAACTTAACAGCCATGCTAGTCTCCAAATAGGGCTAGAAATATTACACAGATTACTCATTTATTTATGGAAGGATTACAGAGCTCTGTTTATAATCCTTAAGATCCTATATGGCTTGGATCTAGGCTACTGAGTTGCTTGTTGTTAATGATTATTCTTTATGCAACAAGATTATATGAGAAAAGTCACCGTATAATGTTGTCTGGCCCGATAAGGTAAAGGGCTGTAATCCTCTGGGTTTACACAACAAATTTCTTGCTTCGGGGAGTCGCTGCGGTGACTATTGATCTTCCATGAAGCATCTTGCTTGTTTCTCTCCCCCCCTCCCCAATTATGGTCTTTGATACAAATTGGCCCACACACTGCCTGTTCTTACAAAAGTAACCAATGCAGTTTTTATTAAAAAAGTAAAATGATCAAACACAAAATGCATTTATATTTCAAATATTAATGCCATGTTGTCTCTTAAAAATGGAAAGGGAGAGATGGCTTGATAAAACAGATATTTCCAAAATGCTTAAATGCCGGAAGGAGGGAAGGTTACAAAACATGATGCATGTTCCAATGTTACCACAAGATGGCGCTGGTCTGTTACAAACGGCTAGTTTAGTACTCCGATCAATCTTGCCCTGTTCCAAATTTAACATGGAAATATAAAATCATGTTCATTAACTTTCTTCAAAATATATAGCTGGAAAACGGATCTACTAATCCACATTTGGATAGATTTCCTGTGTAAAATTTTACCTATTTCTGTAGAAACAAACTGAATTTTGATGCAAAGTCCTTTCTTTCCCTTACTTCCTTTCCTTCCCTTCCCTTCCTTTCTTTCATCTGTCTGCTGTCTGTCTGTCTGGAATTATACGCATGCCTTCCAGAGTGCCTCCTGGTGATTACACCAATTATCAGTCAGCCAATCCATCAGCCAATCAATCATCAACCAGAATAGAATGAAAGGGGCCTTGGAGGTCTTCTAGTCCAACCCGCTGCTCAAGCAAGAGACTCAATACAATTTCAGACAAATGGCTTCCTGGTCTCTTCTTAAAAACCTCCAGTGATGAATCACCCACAACTTCTGTTCACCCAGCTGTTCCACTGATTAATTCTCCTTGCTGTTTGGAAGTTTCTCCTTAATTCCAGGTTGCTTCTCTCCTTGATTAGTTTCCACCCCTTGTTTCTTGTCCTGCCCTCTGGTGCTTTGGAAAATAAGTTGACTCCCCTCTTCTTTATGGCAGACCAGTGGTGGGTTTCAAAATTTTTTAGAACCTACTCTGTAGGTGTGGCCTATTTTGTGGGCGTGGCTTGGCAGTCATGTGACAGGGTGGGAGTGGCCACCTTTTAAAATGTGGTGAAACTCATTTAACAACGCTCTTGCTTAGCAACCAAAATTTTGAACTCAATTGTGATGATAAATTCTTTCTTTCTTTCTTTCTTTCTTTCTTTCTTTCTTTCTTTCTTTCTTTCTTTCTTTCTTTCTTTCTTTCTTTCTTTCTTTCTTTCTTCCTTCCTTCCTTCCTTCCTTCCTTCCTTTCCTTTCCTTTCCTTTCCTTCCCATTGGGTCACTGGCAACGGCGGGCCAGATTTACTTCCAGGTACGCCGGTGGAACCCCCTCTCACCGGTTCTCTAAATTTCACCAACCGGCTCTCGCGAGTAGATGCGAGCCTGCAGAAACCCACCACTGTGGCAGACCCTCAAGTACTACAATGCTGCTTTCATGTCCCCCCAGCCGCCCTTTTCTCTAGACTGGCCATACCCAAATCCTGCAACCGCTCTCTGCTATTTTTCCCTTATTCAGATGAAGCAGCTTCTTTTTCTCTCTTTATTCTTAAGGATTCAAATCCTCCTAAACTATAGCAGAGGGAGAAAAATTAGGGTACGTAAGTGACAGAAAAAAATACCTCCCCCAATGCTGATTCTGCTTAACATGGAAAATGTGTGTGTATTCCCAGTCTGGCAAGCTAGGAATGCAGGCTGGCATAACAACATGCTTATTATAGTGTTCATTTATCTCTTTATAGCTGCTTCAGAAACCTTACTCCAAAGAGACACTTTAAAAAAATATTTATTTCTTTTACTGTTTGATTTTATCTGTGGTTCTGACTCTGTTTTTGCTGAAAATGGGGGGGGGGGGGGGAGGGAAACGGCACAATTGTTTTCATGTCTACATGGTCATAGAGTGGAAAAACCACAATGATTACCCCCACCCTAAATTGGGTAGGTCAACTCTATCCACCCAAATGCCTTTCTGATGCAACGAAAGAGGGAGACTCTTTCCTTGCATTCAATGCAATATGAAAAGTGCAGGTTGATGCTTTTCATAGACTAGGAAGGTGGTTGTGCCTGTTTTTCCATCACGGAGTTGATGGGTTCAGGGGTGGAATTCCCTTGACTTTCCCCTGATAGAATATAGTCCACCCTGTTTGTGCATTAATGTGTTCAAAGCATAATATGATTTTTTAGTTCAACTTGGTCCCTGCAGGAGGTGTTGCAAAATAATCTCTGATTTCTGGCCACGAAGATGGCAAATCTGAAACTCAGAAATTACTAATGTACCAGCATATTGATTTGTGGATGAATTACAGAATTTCTGACTTAAAGTGAACTCATTCTGGGTGTTATTCTTTGTTAGAATAAACCACATCAGGCACACCAAGGTCAAATTTATTTAAACTACGGTAATCATAAAAAATTTAGCCCTTTTCCCCCCAGCCATATTTTAGACTAATTTAACATGCTATTCAATGCCTAAACAGTGATGGCTCAATTTGTACAACATGCAAAAAACACGGCCTGAATTCTCATAAAGAACAATAGCTATCCAAGACTTCTTTCACGTAGGCTAGTAGATTATATGAACCCAGTCTAAAGAAAGCACTTCCTTAGCACTGTTTGAATGCTGTACACCAGGGGTGTCAAATTCAAAGCCCGAGGGCCAGATCCAGTCTCTGGGGTGCTTAGATCTGGCCCAAGGGACCACCCTGGAAATAGCGAAGGACCTCTGCGGTGCCTCTGCCAGCAGAAAAAGAGCTCAGTGCGCACATCTCCTACCCCTCTCGGGCTCCATTTTTGCTGGCAGGGGGCTAACCAAACAGTCTAAAATCAAAACCAAACAAACAGAAAAATGGTTCCCCTTTTGCATTCAACATGCAAGAAGGGACAGGAAAGGAGAAAGGGGAAGAGGAAAGACAAAGAAAAAGAATGGAAGATGGGAAGAGAGCAAGAAAGGAAGAAGAAGGAAAGAGGGGAAGGAAGAAGAAAGGAGAAGGAAGATGGAAGGAAGGATTTTGAGGAAGGGAGGAAGAAAGGAAGGACAGAAGGAAGGAAGGAAGGAAGGAAGGAAGGAAGGAAGGAAGGAAGGAAGGAAGGAAGGAAGGAGATTATAATGAGGGAGGGAGGGTCTGGGGGGAAGTCCTGCCTTAGCACTCGGTGCCCCCAACACGTTGATCTGGTCACGCCCTCCCCTCCCCTGATGCGGCCCTCAATGGAATCAGGTTTACTCTACATAGTAACGATGGAGTAAGGTTGGAGGTGACTGCATTGCAGTTCTGCTTTAGAAAAAATGTTAGAGAACAAACAATATCCAGATGTGGTTGCTAATTCTGAGGAAACTCCCATAAATCTCCACTATTGAGTTGATCAGCTGCCCACATCCAGAGACTCAAAATAGATGAGATGCGAAATGAATGTTGTAGAGGCTGAATAAGCAGGTGCTTGTAATTATTAGACATATTGCAAGAGGATTTTAGCTTTTTCACTTTTGCTGAGATCCTGGTGAGAATTGTCTAAGTGTAGAAGATTTTTCTCTTTCCTCCTGTTTCCCATTATTGGAAAGGAAATGGTAAAGTCAGCAAAAATGTTACACTCCTCCCCATAATAATTCTCTCTAGGTATCTCCTTATCTGCATTTTTAAAAAATAGTCCTTTTAAATAAAGTTAGTGTTGTATCACTTTTGGCTCTTCTTAATGTTTGTCTTTTGGAAAGATATTTCACACCACTGTAACACATTTATAACTTTCTTCCCTACTTGTTTGTTGTTGATACCACTACAGGAATTACCATTCCACGACTCAATAACCCTCCTCCCAATTCTTTCTTGAAAGTAAACAAGAATCATGTTGGTTTTTATCGTGTCAATTATGAACCCCAAGTCTGGGATGGTTTAGCTGTTATTATGATGGGTGAACATCAGGTCAGTTTGCTGAAATTTAATGTTGGTTCAGTTTTGGAGATGATCATTCACTGCATTTTACTTTTACCCATCTGATGTCAATTGCTTCTATTTTCCCCCCTTCTCTCCTCTTAGAAGTTCAGTCTAGCTGATCGTGCCGGTTTTATAGATGATGCCTTTGCATTGGCCAGGTAGGTTTCAAAAATTAAAGTAAGTCAATGGATGAAATGCAGTTTGTCTGATGCTATATTATAAGTTTGCTATTTAACATAATATTGCCTCAAGAAACATATGTGAACGGACACCTGCAAATATATTACAATTCATTTTCTTGTTGCTAAGGTTGCAATCCTATTCGCATTTACTTTGCAATAATATCCAGTGAACACAGAGGAAGTTATTGTAGAGTAATTACAAATGTCCTTTCGTTCCTTGAGGTTTATTCTCTTACTGTCATACTTAGTTCCCAAGAAACTTTTTTTTTTTGAGAAAACAGAAGCCATAATTCATCGTTGGATTTTGCAGTATAGATCCTTGATGGCGACCCATATTTGCTGGCAAACCAGCAGTCAGCTCCAGCACACAAGCACGTGCCGGCCAGCTGATTTTTGGCATTCCGGAAGGCCAGGGGAGGCCATTTTGCCTGCATGTGTGTGTGTGTGTGGGGGGGGGGTCATGCGCGCATGAGCAGGTGGGCGGGGAGGATTGAATTGATGTAGGCATGTGTGCCTGAACAACAGCACGTGCACACACAATTTTGGCACTCCATGAGAAAAGGGTTCGCCATCACTGGTACAGATATTCCACGAGTTCTAGAATCAGTGAATGTGGAAAGTATGTACTTACTGAATTTGCAATTTGGAATGCTATTAGTCAGATGGTTCAAATTTTGTGACGCTGCTCTCCATACAAGCATGCCAAAATGTATAGTACATACTAAAAGCTACATGTGACTTTATTCTTATTGCGGTGCCCTTAATCTGTTTTATATAAACGGGCATTTAGGTCATCAAACACTATGTGCTCATTTATGGGTAGAATAACAACTAACTGATAACAACAACAATAACTAAATAACTAATTAATAAATAAGTGATAGTCCATCGGATTTAATTCCTAAGATTTAATTTCTTCATTTTCTTTGCTCTTTCCCCATTAGAGCTGGCCTTCTGAAGTATGCTGATGCATTCAACCTAACAAAATATCTGCTACATGAGAAAGAATATATACCATGGCAAAGGGCTGTAGTAGCGGTATCCTATATTGGAAACATGATTGAAGATGATACGATACTCTATCCCAAATTTCAGGTAAAGTTCCCTGTGAAATTGAATATACCATGAAAACAACAATAAAAATCTCTAGTCCTCACATTCATTTGCCTTCTGTGGTAATGCTGAGGATCTGACTTCATTAATCTGGAGTCATTTTTTTTTTAAAGAGTCATACTGCATTTCTGAAATGTATTTGTTGTTAGTTGCGAAGTCATGTCTGACCCATCGCGACAACATTCTCCAGGCCTTCCTGTCCTCTACCATCTTCTGGAGTCCATTTAAGCTCATGCCTATTGTTTTGGTGACTCCATCCAGCCACCTCATTCTCTGTCGTCCTCTTCTTCTTTTGCCCTCAATCTTTCCCAGCATCAGGCTCTTCTCCAGTGAGTCCTTCCTTCTCTTTAGGTGGCCAAAGGATTTGAGTTTCAGGATCTGGCCCTCTAAAGAGCAGTCAGGGTTGATCTCCTTCAGGTCTGACTGGTTTGATCACCTTGCACTTCAAGGGCCTCACAGGTGTCTCCTCCAGCACCGTAGTTCAAAGGCCTCAATTCTTTGGTGCTCAGCCTTTCTTATGGTTAAATATTACAATTTAATCTTATAATTTTTATAATTTATAATTTGACATATAATTATAATTTAAATATTATAATTTATTATATTAAATATATTATAATTTGATTTAATCTTATGGTTAAATATTATATTGCAAATTAAGTAAAGTGTCATGCTATGGAAGGTTCCTGTTCAGAAGGTCTGCCTGTCCCAAATTTATCAAATTTTAGAAGTGTTTGTGGTACTTATACCGATCTAGACAGTCCTCCTAAACCAGTGCTTCTCAAATAGTGGGGCGGGCCCCCCAGGGGGGGTGCGAGGCTCCGTAAAGGTTTGACCTCGGCAGTTTAGTTTAATTAAGGATTTAATTTTTTTAAAATTTCTAATGCACTTTAAATCTTTTCTGCTACAGTTAATAAAGCTATTCTTTGTTGTAAATTGATCCACATTTCTTTCTTTTTTTATTCTCTTACACGTTAATAAGGATACAGTGTTATGCAGAGGTGTACTTATAACAATTTTATAGACAAATGATACTATTTACAGTCGTGCGGGGGGCGTGAAATGTTTTCTTCTTCCTAGGGGGGGCATGACAGAAAATAATTGAGAAGCACTGTCCTAAACCCACCAGGTTTCTCTCTTATGGATGATTGTGTAATTGTGAGGTGTGACTACTTGGAATGTGAAAGGCAAGGAAGTAAGATTAGCTTTATGTTGTCTCCCCACCACTATCACTTCCATGAGTCCCATGAAAAAAGTCCCACATCAAAGTCACAAAACAGCATGTAAGCTTCTGGATTCTGAAGACTTTTGGAGAGCTCTTCATCAGCAGGAAAAAGGAGAAAGAGAATTTGCTTCCCTTTCAAATTATGTGCCTGCATATAGACATAATCCGGGGCAGAGCAGGACTAGGTGGCCAAAGAATAAATTGGTTTGTATGAAATAATTTCAAATTTGCATTTACAAATTTACAAAGGCTCTCCGAAATGGGTAATATTGATGATCACGATATAAATGGAGAAAGAGGAGGGTAGGATCTTCCATTTTTCAAAAATAAATAAATTCATGGCCTTGATATTTGAAAGCATAAATAGAAAGACGGTGCACAACTGAACTAGGAATAATTTTGCAGGAGAGAGGGGAAGGAGGGAGGGGAGGAAGGAAGGAAGGAAGGAGGGAGGGGGGAGGAGGGAGGGAAAGATGGAAGGAAGGAAGGATATTTTATTAAAAATATAAGAACCTAAGCTAATTTGTGGAATATATAAACATTTGTATGCTATTCTGTAATTTTAGACTTAGGAATGAGTTTGGGGAATTCTAGAACTTTGCCTTTTCTGTGATATAACGAAAAGGTCATTCATACATAAAAATAACCGGTTGTTAGAGAAATTTAATATCAGCTCCTCTCAAGGAAACAGCAATCTTGTACTATTTCATTGGAACAATGTTGTTTACCCAACAGAATGCAGACACAATAGTAGTGCAGTTGAAACGTATACAGTGGGAAGGCTATCTGACTAGACCAGGGGTCTGCAAAGTCGGCTCTTTTAAGACTGGTGGACTTCAACTCCCAGAGTTCCCCAGCCAGCATAGCTGGCTGGGGAATTCTGGGAGTTGAAGTCCACCAGTCTTAAAAGAGCCGACTTTGCAGACCCCTGGACTAGCCACAATGACAGCAGGATACGTAGCAACCTGCTTTGCTTCCTGACGCCTGATCTCTACTAGGGACTTTCCAGTCACTGTCAAAAGTCCACTTAATGCAAAATCTCTTTGTTTTATGGCCTCGGATTAGCCCTAAAAAGACCATGTTTTAACTGTATCCATTCTCATCTATTCAAAAGAAAGTTCTTTTTTATGAACTGCCCATAGGGATAACAGAAACTCATCCATTTCAATCATAATCAAATTCCTACTGTAATATTTAATATAGAGTACTAATGTTGATAGTTAGCATAGAAGTCCCAATCAACTGTTTACTGTTGATGTTCTGCTTAATGGTGATGACCTAAAGAGGTTTCCTGAAACCTGAAAAACTTAAACAAGATGTTCTATAGGTGGCACATCCCACCCACAACGTTAGCTAAAATTAACAAAACTTTATCGCCACAATGTTGGAAATGTAATCCAGGGACCTTCTACCATATGTGGTGGAAGTGCACGAAAGTATTTGGCAGAGATGCTAAATCAATGGATGGACTTGAGGCCAGAATTATTTCTACTAGGGATTACAAAAAAAAAAAAAAAAAAAAAAACCCATGGCAAAGGTGGACTATATTTAATGCTGCATATTTTAATGGTGGAAAGACTGGTTTTTGCACAAAAAATGGAAAAATAAAGAAACTCCCTCAGACCAAGAAATAATAAATAAGATACTGACTTGTGCAGACAGACTGACTCTGGAGCTCAAAGACAAGGGTGAGACAGAATATCACAAAATCTGGGACAAATGGAACTGATGGTTAGAAATGAAGGAAAAAGGCCAGGACAGAAAAACACAGACAAGAATGGGAAAATATGGTATTAAGAATGTGTGATAGGTAGGGATTGGATACGTATTTGTATGATTAGTAATTATATAAAAGAAAAGATCAATGGACAGGTAATCTGACTAACTGTACACACCTGTGTAATGGATCACTATATGGAAAAATTTAAGCCAGAAATGTCGCACTATGTCCAATGCTTTTAATGTTTATCTAATAATAAACTTTTTTTTTTTTAAAAAAAAAGAGGTCTCCTGAATGTAATTAGACTATTTAAATCTGTTTGCTATGTAGAGATTCCAACATCAACCCTTATTGCTTCTGTTTTCAGAGGTATTTTGCTAGCCTGGTCAAGCCCATCACAAATGAACTGAAATGGGAAACTGATGATGACCATATCAAGAGGTGACGCATTTGTTTCAACTGCCTTATATGCAAATTTGCTTTGGAGCAAATTTGCATTTGCTGTATGTTGCGTATTATCTTTCAAATGACCCTTAGATGTCCCTGATCTTTATCAGCCCTTTCTTTATTTATTTGTAGGATCAAAGTTACAGACAAATGAAATCTTGTGCATAATGAGATTTAATCATTCTATTGATGTTAGTTAGTTTGTTAGTTTGTTAGTTGTTAAACTAACAAACTAACCTTGTTAGTTGTCAAACAGACAAAAAAACTCCACCCCTAAACAGCTGTACTAATCAGCTTTTTAATCTGCATATACATGAGACAGAGAGAAAGAATGTGAGGAGTGGGGGGAAAGGTTTGAAGATAGTCTTCAAGCTTAATGCTCCCAGATAAGGAGCACTGTTTTTAAAATATATGGAATTACCCTGTCCTGTATGGATACTGTTTCTTTCATTGATAGTTTTTCTTGTGGTTTTCTAGTATTGCTTCCGCATCTTTTCACTGTAAAAAAAGAGTGCAGAGCAATTGGTGTAACTGTACAATTCTCGTTGACTGATAGTTCTTTCCACCTCCCCTCTCTCTTAATTTCATCATCAACATTGACCCAAGCCTGCTTCCCTTAGCTTTTGATCCACCCTGGGACAACATGATAGGGCATGCAGTAATCTAACATTTTTCTAGAAGGAATATGATGCGATAATCAAATCAATATCCTCCAGTGTCAAAAGTCCCTTTACGTGATAAACGTTGTGTTCATTTTCCAAAGTATCTGCATGATCAGATGAATCACACAGCAAATATTGGATTTTTTTTTTCAAGCTTTCCATTGAGAGCACCTCTATTGGCTTCTGCTTCCGTTTCTTTCTCGTCTTGACCTTCATATGCTCCATAGGAGATCTGTAACCGGGATCTGGCTTTTTGGTTACTTGAAGGGGGGTGCAACTCTCAATATGAGCTTGCTTTATTCAGGTCTCGGACTGTATACACTGGTTTATTTACAGATAGTCCTCGACTTACAACAGTTCATTTAGTGACCGTCCAAAGTTACAATGGCCCTGAAAAAAGTGGCTTATGACCGTGTTTCAAACTTATGATTCCATTGCAGCATCCCCGGGGTGATGCGATTTACATTTGGATGCTTGACAACTAGTTCATATTTATGACGGTTGTAGTATTCCAGGGTCATGTGATCTCCTTAACAACCATGTTGGTAACTTAACAACTGCAGCGATTCACTTAACAGATGTGGCAGGAAAAGCTATAAAGTGGGGCAAAGCTCACTTAATAAATTTCTCAGCAGTGTAAATTTTGGGCTCAATTGTGGCCGTCAGTCGAGGGCTACCTGTATATTCAATCTAATTTGAATATACCTTCCTTTAGAACTCCTGCAGAACAAATAATTAGCTTGAATGCCTGAAGAACGCTTCTGTAAGCACTGTATAGAATATCTAGAGCAGGAGTCAGCAACCTTAAACACTCAAAGAGCCACAAAGCCCCCTGTTCAATTAGGGAGCTGACCAGAAGTCTGGTTCCCCCACCATAGAGTCTCCTCCTAGCATTGCATCCTTTTTTCTCCCTGCTGACTGGAAGTCCAGTTCCCCCATCACAGAGTCTCCTCCTAGCGCTGCATTCTTTTTTTCCCCACCGACTGAAAGTCCAGTTCCCCCACCATAGAGTTTCCTCCTAGCGTGGTGTCCTTTTTCCTTTTACCGACTGGCAATAGGGAGCCACAGCAGAGTGATTAAAGAGCCACATGCGGCTCCAGAGCCATGGGTTGCTGACTCCTGATCTAGAGGAACAAAGACCATAAGCGTTTTTTTCCCTCCCTCCTACAACAGTTCTTGTCTTATACTCCACCTCCTGCTTTTCAGACCCACCCCTCATTTTCAGAAATGGACTGCCATGTGTCCTATAGCACTGCTGTTTGAGGGTTGAATGTGTGTAGGTTTATGTTTACATGTATATAGTTTAATACATAAACTACAGCGTATTCCAAGCAAATAAAACTTAGATTTCCTTCGTCCTTTTCTCCAGCCTCCTTCGTACAACTGTTTTGGAATTTGCATGCAATATGAATGACCCACAGGCTTTGGGAAATGCCTCTTCAAGGTTTCAGACTTGGAAGAATGGAACAAGGTAACTATACATATTTATGTGCAGATGCAGATGGTGTCCATGGGAAAAATGGCATGGAAGATAGGCCTCTTTCACTAACAGTATCATTCTCTTCCATATTAGGCTAGATGTAAATATCCGCCTCCTGGTGTACCGTTTTGGGATGCAGCACTCAGGTGACGAGGAAGCCTGGAATTATATGTTTCAACAGTACAGAACTGCAACATTAGCTCAAGAAAAGGAGAAGCTTCTCTATGGCCTGGCATCAGTGAAAAACATAACTCTGCTGAACAGGTTTCTTTAAATTACCTTTAACTTTCTATCTTAGAGGTATCCGTTTGCTGTTCTTAAACCCTAGTTCTCAAAACAACAAAAAAGGATTGGTGGAGGAACACAAAGGCAGAGGCACTGAGCATTCTTAGTAGGCATGGAAGTTTAGCAGGAAGCAAGTGGTTCTTAAAAGAATCCGTGATTAATTTCCCAATAGATGTAATGCTATCTTTCTAATGTTTTTCACCAATGGTTTTACATTGGGGCCATGGGTTATGGTTTCATATACACAAGGTTGCTTAAAGCAGTAGTTTTCCTATCCAATTTATTATGATGATGACCAAGGGCCTAGGAACTGTCAAGGTAACGTCGGAGGATATAAGCTGTTCCAAGCAGGGTGGCCCTTAGTAGAGTCAGAATGCTCAAGTCCGGCAAACCTAGAACCTCCACATAGTGAGGCAGTCCCCTAGGTATTGCTCCAAGGGCTCCAATCACAATCGGGACAACACACGACTTTCTCTTCCATAGTCGCTCAACTTCAATTTGCAAGTCCCGGTATTTTGTGATTTTTTCTTGCTGCTAATTTTCAATTCGTGCATCACCAGATATTGCAATTATTATTATTATTATTATTATTATTATTATTATTATTATTATTATTATTATTATTATTATTATTATTATTATTATCATCATCATCATCATCATCATCATCATCATCATCATACATCCATATTGTGTGTGAACAGAGTTGGCTCTGGTTATCATTCATATTAATCCAATTCACAGTAACAATATTAGTAATCTCTATCACATTTATCAAATTTAAGTAATCCTCATTATATTGTTACCAAAAAAAATGCCTAACCTCGTGCTTATCTCTATCTTCATCTCTATCTTTCTTGTTCAATCTAAACATTTCTCTATTGTGTATGAACAAAATTGGTTGTGGGTATCATTCATATTAATCCAATTCACGGTAACAATTAATAATCTCTATCACATTTATCAAGTTTTAGTAATCCCCATTATATTGTTTAAACACATTTTTTAAATTTTTATTTATTTTATTTTATCTAATTTATACCCCGCCCTTCAGCCTTGTTAGGACCCAGGGCGGTGCACAGGCATTATTAAAATCACAATAAAACAATATACATCGTTAAAACATATTAAATTATTTAGACCCGTGCTAAAAAAACCATTTAAAACCCTGCCTAATTACAATTTATACATAAAAAGTCAGAAACGGGAGGCTATACTAGGCTGGCCTGTTGGAATAGAAACGTCTTAAGACGTTGGCGGAAGAGGCGGAGGTCCGAGATAGTACTTAGGTCGGGGGGTAGGTCGTTCCAGAGGGCTGGGCCCGCCACAGAGAAGGCCCTTCCCCTGGGTGTCACCAACCAGCATTGCTGAAAATGCTGAACATCTGTAAACTACTAATTTTTCTATATATTATTTTTATTTATTCTATAAAAATTTATATTCTAATATTTCCCCTATCTCATTTTATTTCTGCCTCTTTCAGCTTACAATCAAGCTGCTAAAGCAGTAGTTTTGAACTACTGTGTTTTGCTGCCTGTGAACTGCAAAGTTCCTTGAAATTGATCAGGGAATTCTTTAATTGACAAGCAAAATAATGGACATTTCCCCTAAAGCCCCATATGCACCATAATCTTGTAAACTGGAACAGAAAGGGAGTGCTAGTTGTGTTTTGTCCAAACAACCAAGAGGCAAAATTGACTTAATTAGGACAGTGCCTGAATCATAACCAGGGGTGAAATGCTACTGGTTTGGACCAGTTCACTCGAACCGATAGTAAAAAATGCTACTAGTTTGGGTGAACTGGTATTTCCGACGATCAATTGGGCAACAATCAGCTGTGACATGCAATTTATATTAGCTAGAATTGTCGGATTTCCTGCTTTCTAGCTAATCTAAATCGTGCCCCTGCTGTTCTACTTAGCTTTGCAGACTCGGAAGGCTTCAAAATGTTCCTTTTTTAGCGCTGCACGGGAGCACCTCAGGTGCGCATGCGCATAAAGTGCGTGCTAGGTAGCAGATTTACCGAATCGGTAGCAGACGTCAGAGGATTTCATCTCTGATCATAACCAATGCCATATTTAATTCAGAAATCTATCAGGGAGGTCTTGTCTAAAGCTTCCTATTCAACATGCTTCTTTCATCTTTCTTGATTGATGTCTAGAGAATTCTGAGGTTTGGGATTTATTTTAAAGTTTCTTATGTCACGTAAATTAAATCAAGAAAAGCAATTTAAATCTCATTTTCTATGCAATCCAAATGAAGTGCTAAATATCAGATACAATTGCTTGTTTCGTCTCTAGATTCTTAAATTGCATCAAAAATACCAGTCTCATAAGAAGTCAAGATGTGTTTACGGTCTTGAGATACATCTCCTTTAATAGTTATGGCAAAACCATGGCTTGGGACTGGGTACGGCTCAACTGGGAATATTTGGTCAAACGGTAAGTGCTGGATCCCTAGACACTTCACTCTCTTTTGTAAACCACCTTGATTTTTGTTGAAAAATAACCCCCCTAAATAGAAGGTATCAGACTTTAACATCTCCACACGCTATCCAAACTGGAAGATAAATTCCTTTCATTTGGTTGTTTTCTGTTTTATGAAAACTGCACATCTTTACATTGTTATTTGCACAATTTAGAAATACCATATTTTTCAGAGTATAAGATGCACCAAAGTATAAGAAGCACCAAGATTTTGAAGAGACAAATTTAAAAAAAAGTTTTTGCACTCTGCAGATCTCCCAAAAACGGCCCGCTTTTCATGAAAACAGCCCCCCCCGCTTTTTTTTAAAAAAAGGGAATAAATAGCCTTTAGAAGGCTTGTAGAGTGCTTCTGGTGGGTGCCCCCCCAAAACGAGCAAAAAACGGCCCATTTTTCACGAAAATGGGCCTAGTTTTTGTCCAAAAAAAGGGCCATGCATAGCCTTTAGGAGGCTTATAGAGTGCTCCTGGGGGCTTGGGGGGGCAAATTGAGCAAAAATGGCCCATTTTGCACTCATATCTGCTCTCCACAGCTCCCAGGAGTACTCTGAAAGCCTCCTAAAGGCTATGCATGGCCATTTTGGTGAAGGGGGTGGGGTTTCGGGGGCAAAAATTCCTGTATTCAGTGTATAAGATGCACCCAGATTTTCAGCCTCTTTTTGAGAGAAAAAGGTGCGTCTTATACTCCGAAAAATATGGTAATGTTTATGTCAGACCTGGAAGCCATCTGTTACATTTGAGTCTTTAGGTCTGTCACATTTTCTACTGTGAGAAACTGTGTTACTTGGAATCCTGACAGTTTATACAGAACTTTCTCAAGACATTTGGCGCCTCTTCTCGCATCACATGATCAAGAAAGAAATGCATAGCTGCAGATGAAGCTGAAAGAGTATTGAAGCTCCAGGGCCTGATATTTGTGATGAGCCATGCTGGAAAAGAGAACTGAACAAGTCCATACATAAGTCATATGTCCCCTATTCGGATTCTGGGTTAAAACCAAAAAAGGATATCCTTATTTCTATGATTGGAATAACCTCTGGACTCTCCTACTCTGATAGTCTATGGAAATATAAAAGGTGAATTAAAACGAAGGATAGAAAAGGTCCATCAAAGCAGCATCAAGCCAGAGTATTTTCTCTTGTGGCAGCAAATTGTTGGAAGAAATTGTTGGCTGCATCCCAGGTTCTGGCTTGAAAGAGACTCTTCCATTGCTCATGTGGAAATAAGACACCCCTGCCAATCACATCATTTCTCCTTTTTTCACAGATACACTCTTAATGATAGAAATCTTGGCCGTCTAATAGCAAGAATATCAGGCACATTTAACACAGAGCTCCAGCTTTGGCAGGTAAGACACAATGTGGTTGGCTACTGTGCAGCTATCCAATTTTCTAGATATGAAAAATGCCAAGGGACTACTCCTCATCCCTCTTCTAGGTGCACCTATTCAATGAGATGGATATTGATAGGGGTGAGGGATTTCTTGATTGGCGCACTAGCAACCCATTAAAGTTTGCCAAATTCTGATTTTATAGTCTTTGGGGCCTGTGTAGTCTCCTGACACTTCAAAATAAAACAGTTTTATTGGACATGTATATAAGCATTAACTAGAATGATAAAACCAGAACAAGAACTGGATCAGGGAAATCTAATAGGAATATTGCTTCCGCCATTTTTATTGTGGCAAACAAAATAGGGCGCGCAATTTGGGTGTCCTCCTGGACTCCCTGCTGTCCATGGAGGACCATGTGGCAGCCTTGGCCAGGGAGGCGTTTCATCAGGTACGCCTGATGCGCCAATTGCGCCCCTTACTGGACCGGGCTGCCCTTCGCACAGTCACTCAAGCTCTCGTGATATCCCGACTCGACTACTGTAATGCTCTCTACATGGGGCTTCCCTTGAGGTGCACTCGAAAGCTACAGTTGTCCAGAATGCAGCCGCGTGGGTGATTACGGGACCCCCTAGATGCTCCCATATAACACCGATCCTGCGCGAGCTGCACTGGCTTCCTGTGGCCTTTCGGGTGCGCTTCAAGGTTCTGACGACCATCTTTAAAGCGCTCCATGGCTCGGGGCCTAGTTATATGCAAGACCGTCTCCTGCCTCATACATCCCTTCGGCCGATCCGCTCCCACAGAGAGGGCCTTCTCAGGGTGGCGTTGGCCGGGCAATGCCGACTGGCGACACCCAGGGGAAGAGCCTTCTCTTGGCGGGCCCTGCCCTTTGGAACGACCTACCCCCTGAATTGGGTACCATCTCGGACCTCCGCCTCTTCCGCCAGTGTCTAAAGACACATCTCTTTCAGCAAGCCGGCCTAACCTAACCTCCCGTCAGGGCTATTTTAGATAGTTTTTAAACTGGGAATTTTAATTTGGTTTTTAGCATAGGATTGTAATTTAATATGTTTTTAAATTTTATATTTATCGTTTTGTATGTTTTTAAATTCCTGTGCGCCGCCCTGGGTCCTTCGTGGAGAAGGGCGGGATATAAATGTGATAAAATAAAATAAAATAAATACTACAATACATACAGCAGTACGTTCAGTTCAAAGCTAGCACAGTCGGCCACAGTTTCCCAAAGGACTGCCTGTACAATATAAGCCAATCAACTCTAATTCCCCCACTCCACAAAACAAAGTAAAATAAAACCATAACAAATCAAGGGGAAAAATTTCATATCCAGCCCCAAGCCTCAAGTTGGTTGCAACCCTCAAAAGATAAAAAAAGAAAAAGAAAAGAAAAAGGAATTGTAGTCTTTGCTGGCCATAAAGTTTCCTAATCCATCCTAAATGTATTTATTTGCAGGACTTATATGGCCACCTAGCTCATGGATAACCTTTTCCCCATTTGTTCAGAAGGTCTTGTTCTTTTCCACTCTTTCTAGTTTTCCTGTAAATACTCTCTGAAAATTGTGTGACTCACTTAATTTAAGGGAACAATTTAGAATATACATGGAAACCAAGAGTAGGACCTGTACATACTCTAGTACTATCACAATCCAAGCCAAATGACTCATTAGCTATTCTTAAGAAAGAGAGGAAATATGGGAATTATCACCAAGAATGCTTACAGAATTCATAGTTAGCCCTTCCCTAATAATGTCACATGGAATATTTCCCCGATGATCTAAACTGGAATAGTCTGTGAATAGTTTAACTCAGGGGTAGACAACCTTTTTATACCTGCCACCCACTTTTGTATCTCTGTTAGTAGTAAGATTTTCTAACCGCCCACCGGTTCCACAGTAATGGTGATTTATACAGTAGGGAAGTCAAATTAAAAAAAGGAAAGTGCTTCAGTATCGGACAAAACCCCTACTGCCCACCATGAAAGCTGGAATGCCCACTAGTGGGCGATAGGGACCAGGTTGACTACCACTGGTCTAACTGCTGTTGGGGACATTTCCTGGTTCAGACATAATTATCCTTTAAAATAAAAGGAGAAACATTAGCAAGTAAGTAACTCTTTTTTTCAAAGAAAAAAATCAGAACAAAATATAAGTTATAGAAAAGCTAGACCACTACAAGGGGAGGAGTCATGCCAAATTTAGAAATCAATTGCAAGGACTTTCAAGTTTTGCTACTTAAAAGTTTTAAGTTCTATAAGGTCCTTGCTTTGTGGGGAGATTTTGCAGAAAAATAGCTCTTTCGTGAAGAATATCTTTGGAAAATTTAAAGCAGGTAAATAGCAGAGGAGTTAATGATGGCAATATTTGATAATGCACATCTTGGGCATCTGACGTTCAAAATCACCAGAAATCTAAAAGATTGGCTCATTGGTCTTTTCCTATCAGCTAGTTAAGACAAGACATCAAACAATGCCAAACAATGTGGAAGGGTGAAAGTCTAGTAAAAAAATCAAATGGTGTGAATGGTAAAACAGAAGCTGTCTTTGACTTCAAGAATTCCCCAAATTTCTGCTGATAGGATGCCATGAGTCACTTGAACCAGAGTGATTGGAAGGGTCACTTTGAGTTGTGGCCGTACATCTTGGTCACTAAATTCAGTCTCCTCCTTCACCCCACCCTGGTATTTCTTTCAACCGGTACATTTTAGCATGACAACCATAGTGCACCAAAATCCCAATACAACAAATCAGGAATGAAATTTGAAATCAAAATCAGGTGGGATAAAAAAATGTTCACCCTACATTGTGTAAATTATAATCTGTTTTGATTTACTCTGATCTGCTTCAGAATTCAGGCTTCATTCCAACGTCAATGCGTAGTGTTAAACTTAGATGCATAAAACCCAACCAGAAATAACCGAGCTCAAAACCTATTTACAAAATATTCTTGCTTATTATTGACTTGTAGATTTATGAAAAATTCTGCAAACTGGAGATAAATGAAACTGTTTGGTCTTCTGAGAAACCAGTTCTATGTCGTTAATATTTGCACATGTTTTATCTTCTTAAGATGGAAAATTTCTTTGAGAGATATCCTGATGCTGGAGCAGGAGAAGCCTCAAGAAAGCAAGCTTTGGAAACTACAAAGAGCAACATTGAATGGCTAAAACAATACCGAGATGACATAGCAACCTGGCTTGAAAATTCACAGCCGCCAAACTTTGGATAATTGTGTCTCAGTCCTCATGAAAATTCTTAGGATTTTATTTTTTTAAAATCACACCAACATGGTAATTTGCAGAAATACTACATTTAGATTTTGACAGATCTGTCAACTTTGAAATACCTTAATTTATTGAAATATATATTGAAAATAGCCAGAAAGTGATTCTTAAAAGTTTCTATAAATGTTTCTAATCTCTTAGAACATTTGTTCACATTGTAATTGGACAAAATGTAAAATTATCATTTGCACAAATATAATTATAGGATCTCCATTGCCTTTACGAGCATTACTGATGTTTGTACTTAACCACATAATTCACCACATTGAAAACGAAACTTTTATATAAAAATATTTATTATTCCATGTGTTCAGGAGGCCCTTCCAAATAAAACTTCAGAGAATCCATTCCAAAGGGAGGGCTTTGCCTCTATTCAGGGGGGAAAAAAGATAATATGTATATATTCTGTTAGGAAATAAAAGCACAATCCAATGTTGGCAGGGAGGAGGGGAGAAATCACAACATTTTGAGAGACAGACAGATAGACTAAAGTTATTATTCTAAAGCAGGGGTGTCAAACTCAATTTCATTGAGGACCACATCAGGGATTTGTTTGACCTCAGGGGGCCAGGATGAGTGTGGCCGGGGTGGGCATGGCCAGCTCGAGATCACCCATATCGGGGCACCTGTGGTGGCCTAAGTACTTTGCCAGAAAAAATTGACTCCTGAGATCCATTTTTGGCTGCAACGGCCTCCTGCAACCCTCTGCCAGCGAAAACAGATCTCGGGGGGGGGGAGCGCTACCCACAGCCCTTGCAAGCTCCATTTTCGCTGGCAGAGGCACCGCAGGCCAGCCCGCTGTTCTCAGGGCAGTTCCGTGGGGCCAGATCTAAGCACCCAGGTCCCCGGATCCCTGGCCCTTGAGTTTGACACCCCTGTTCTAAAGTGACTTTGAGAAACCCATAGCTTTGATAAAGATTATATCTATGGCAAGAGAAAAATGCATATTCACAAATTTCAGGTAAAGAATCTTTGGTAGCAAGCTTGATCTAAGAATTCTCATCTTGAACCCTGAAAAGCTGTTATCATTCAAAAGAGGAATCAGCAACATTTTAATTGGTGGGTACTACTGTTTGGCCTTGTGTTATAGCATCGGCACCTATTTTTTAAATTTATTTTTTAATGTCCGGCTCTCACCTCCATGTATCATATAATCTTATACACAAACACTAAAATCTCTCACACATTTGGACAATCTTGAAAAAAAATCAGCCATTGGAGATTGGATTTTAACAATGAAAAAGGCTATGATACAATTTTATAAACAAATAATTTGCTCTTTCTGAAATGGGCACTTTATACAGTAGCTGAGCACTGCTGAGAAAAACAGCTAGTAATTAATTAGTCCAAAATTAAGGGATACTAAACAATCATCCAGTAGAGCAAATTAAGACCTTGAAATATCTGGATATTGTTTTCCATTCAACAGGCAACCATAAATTCCATGCCAGCTTTAAGTTCCATTATGTCAGTTTAAATGCACAAAAACAGCATCAACTTTAAATCTTTCCACTTCTCCAAAGGAGCTGAAATATACCTGCAGCAATTTAAAGGTTTTTTTCTCAGCTAAGATCTGAGCCCAGCGTCTCTTTGGAGTTCAGGTTATTTCTTTCTCTTGAAAGAGTTCAGTTCTAGCTTCTGAGATCTAAAGGTACAAAGTAAACGTTCCCCTTGCTCATACGTGCTAGTCGTTCCCAATGTCTAATGACTAAATTCGATGACTAAAGGCCGAAGATGCACGGAACGCTGTTACCTTCCCACCAAGGTGGTCCCTATTTGTCTACTTGCATTTTTACGTGCTTTCGAACTGCTAGGTTGGCAGAAGCTGGGACAAGTACTGTAATGGGACTTCACTCCATTACGCAGCACTAGGGATTCGAATCACCGAACTGCCGACCTTTCTAATCGACAATCTCAGCATCTGAGCCACTGAGCCACTACTTCATTCCAAATGGGATATTTTGCCCTGAAACCAGCCTGCTTAAAATAGAAAACCTATGGCTCAAAATTGCTCCCCCCACCCGCTGATTTAGCCCCTTTAATCATGACTTTGACTTTTCCTGGTGCTAGACAACACTTACTCAATTGCAATGCTATGGGCAGCTCTCACCCTGAAGGACTGTGAAGTGCATCAGCTGATCTTAAACAATGGGCTATCGATCAGATTCATCAGTTCTACACAGGAAAAAAAAATTGCGCTACAATATTCTGTCTATTTTCTCTGACCAGTCAGATAACTAAGCTTCATAACGATTCCAAAATTTAGAAAGGCTTATCTAACTAAAGAAATGTGGTGGCTCAGTGGCTAAGACAATGAGCTTGTCGATCAGAAAGGACAGCAGTTAGGCAGTTCGAATCCCTAGTGTCCCGTAATGGAATGAGCTCCCGTTACTTGTCCCAGCTTCTACCAACCTAGCAGTTCGAAATGCAAATAGAAAATGTAAAGAAATGCAAATAAAAAAATAGGAACCACCTTTGGTAGGAAGTTAACAACGTTCTGTGCACCTTCGGTGTTTAGTCATGCTGGCCACATGACCATGGAGACATCTTTGGACAGTGCTGGCCCTTCGGCTTAGAAACAGAGATGAGCACTGCCCCTTAGACTTGGGAATGACTAGCACATATGTGTGAGGGGAACCTTTACCTTATCCTTGACTAAAATTAATGCCCTGCTGCTAAGAGCTGTTACTGAAGGAAGATCTAAAACATCCTTTTGCATCCATGAGGTGGAGGAATAGTTGAGGTAATGGAGCATGTTCTTTTATATTGTCCCTTCTAAGCAGGAATTATCTATATTCTTCACTAAACATCCTGGTTGCTCTATCCTGGTTGTTCTATAATTCTTAAGTTGCCACTACCTGATAAATTTGATTTAACTTCACTGACAACAACCAAGAAGTTCTCTATAGTTGGTACAGTCCACTGTAGCATCTCCTCTCTTCTTTTACATATTTCAGAATGTTATGTCTTCCTCTTTTACTTTAATTAATTATGATGTTTTGTTTTATTTGCTGTTCTGTGACTGAATAAACGTTGATTGATTATATTAATTGATAATTTAATCTGAAGTTTTTATGCTTTTATATAAGTGCGGTAATACACCTGAGTGGTTGTATTTCCAGTCCTTGAAATGATCAGTAGTGTAGCAAAACTATCATCCCCATAAGATAGATCAGACCAGGAAAAAAACAGCTGCAGAAGACTAGACTAGACTAAACTAGACTAGACTAGACTAGACTAGACTAGATTAACAGAGTTGTAAGGGACCTTGTAGGTCATCTAGTCCGACCCTGTACCCAAGCAGAAAACCCTACCCCTTACCTACACCGTTTCTGACAAATGGCAGTCCAATCCGCTCTTGAAAGCCAGATGAAATTTTAAAAAAATATTAGAGTAAAGGCAAGCATATTTAATAACAGAAACTGATTGTTCCTGATCTCCCTCCTCCTTATGACCAATGAATTGGAGAGAAACTTTCCTGAGTTGCTTCCAAATACTATCTTGCTTTCAAAGACTTAAATCATGTTTCAGCCCCCTTTGCTTACGTATCAGTTCTTGCGTATTTCTATGAAAGTCAAGTCTCTTACTCTCTACTTAGGTACACAAGTAGTCTAAATCATTGTAATGTAGCTTGATTGCAGATGTAGGAGAAGATAATCTGGCTACAGTGTCACACACACACACACACACAGCGACAGACAGACAGACAGACACACACACACACGCGCGCGTATGTTTCTCTCTCCTAAATAGAGCTTTGGGTTGTACAGCCAAGTTTTTTTCCATTCTATTCATTACATCACACTGGATCATGGAACAAGGGTGTTCATCGTGCATGACTTCAGGTGCAAACTGGTACCTAGAATCAATATGTGGAATATGTTGGCAAGAATATGTCTGCTCAGTTTATTAGTTACCCAGTTTTAAATTTATTTCATCTTATGTTTTCATTTTGTTTGCAATTCTCAGTAAAACTCTGCTTCAAATTTTATGCCATTTTGGGCAATTGTTCTTCTAAGAGACATAATTGTGTGTGCATCTTCACATCTGTAAGAGCATAAATTTTTGTTATTTTAATGAGCAAAGAAAAAATGTATTTATTCCTACTTTTCCACACTTGCTGAAAAAACAAACAGATCAAGTAGTTCTAATATTACAAATCAAAATAGTAAACTACATGAATACAGTTGCAAGTATGCAAACTTACATTTTATCATTACGTTTTAATAGCAGCCTCTATTGGCAAAGATGAGTCCTTGCAAACAATTAACATTTTAAGCTGCCTTATTGTTTAATGCATAAGAAGATTTGGCATATATTAGGGAACATGATTTCCTTGAGTTTGGAGACCACACTTAAAAAATGAGCACAGTTCAGAAAAACAAATACAAATAGTGATGCCTTATATTGTGCATTTCATAATTTGAATGTCACATTAAAAATACAATTTGATTTTTAATGCTTAAAGGGACCCTGGGTGCTACATAAAAGATTTTGGGGTGGGGGGTGGGCAAATAGCCTTGAGGTTGTACGTTATAAAGCCTTATTTTAAATAAACATTGCTGGACTATCATTTATTCTTTGCAGTATTATGGTATTTACTATAGTTTAATTTTGCTGTCCTAACTTTAGAAGACCATTATCACAGGCTAACTTTATTTATTAGCATTTTATCCTTGAGTAATAAAAACTGGATGTGGTGGCTCAGTAGCTGTTCGATCAGAAAGATCAGCAGTTTGGCAGTTCGAATCCCTAGCGCTGCATAATGGAGTGAGCTCCCATTGCTTGTCCCAACTTCTCCCAACCTAGCAGTTTGAAAGCACGTAAAAATGCAAGTGGAAAAATAGGAATCACCTTTGGTGGGAAGGTAACAGCGTTCCGTGCACATTTGGTGTTTAGTCATGATGGCCACATGACCACGGAGAGGTCTTTGGACAGCGCTGGCTCTTCAGCGATGATATGGAGATGCTATCTCTACTCCTGAAAAAAAGTTGCCTTTTTGTTTTCTTTTTCTACTTAGGATTCTCTCCTATAAGGTGACTATTCAGTATGTTGCTTAGGCTAAGTTAATGGAGGACGGGTTGAAGCCGCAGACATTATAATGCCCTTCTTCACATGACTGTCTTCCTTCCATAAACTCCATAAATTAGATAAGTGATCCTTAATTTTGCCTCTCATCCAGCAGCTATTCTGTCAAATCGCAACAAAAACAATACTGAATGACCGGAGTGGGTGTAAGGATGAGGAAGGGGGAGGAACTGTGTTAAACTCTGTTAATAACATCCACTCCCCATATGCTGTTTAATTACATTATAAGTTATCACTGAGTTGCAAGCCTTTAGAGCAACCGTCCCAATGCCGTGACCCTTTAATACAGTTCCTCAGGTTGTGGTGACCACCAACCATAAAATTAGTGTCTGGGTTCCTAAGACCAACATAAATATGTGTTTTCCGATGGTCTTTGATGACCCCTGTGAAAGGGCCGTTCGACCCCCAAAGGGGGTCTCGACCCAGAGGTTGAGAACCGCTGCTTTAGAACAGGCCTGTCAAACTGGCGGCCCATGGACCAGATACGTTACACTCAGGCCACGCCCACCTCGGCTTCCCAAAGGCAAAAAACATTGTGATACATCATGCTCTGGCCTGTAACATGATCAAGTTTGGCATCCATGCTCTAGAGCAGGGGTCTCCAACCTTTGCAACTTTAAGTCTGAAGGACTTCAGCAAAGCTGGCTGGAGAAGTCTGGGAGCTGAAGTCCTTCAGACTTAAAGTTGCAAAGGTTGGAGACCCCTGCTCTAGAGGTTACTCCCAAAGTATTTAGGGCTTCTTCGGCCTTCAAGTCCCACCTGTTTATCATTTGCAACATGTACACAAACAGGTGGAGCTTGAATCACAACAGTGTAGAAATCATCTTGGTTTTTTAAAATCCTAATCTGGGACCATCTCTACATGCCTAAAGTACCATATGTGGGCTGCAAAGTTCCTGTCGGCTAGTAAATATTTATTGTTTACTGTATCTCTTTGCTGCCATCTGGTGCCCACCTGAATATTTTTAGACTATATGGTAATCTAGAATAGAAACAATGAATAATAATCCATCACTAAGGATTTATTTATTTATTTATTTATTTAATTCGATTTGTAAACCGCACCAATCTCCGTTGAGATGGACTCTGGGTGGTGCACAGGACATTAAAAACTACAATAATAAATAACAAATATACAAAAGTTAAAAAGAAATTAAATAATAAACCTGTGCTAAAATTCCCATTAAAACCTATCTAATTTAGCTGAGGCTCTATCGTTCCTAAATTTAAATTCTATGCCAGTCCAGCTTGCTGAAAAAGATGTGTCTTAAGTGAGCGGCGGAAGAGGGGAAGGTCCGTGATAGTACGAAGTTCGGGGGGGGAGGTCGTTCCAGAGGGCAGGCCCTGCCACAGAGAAGGCCCTACTCCTGGGCGTCGCCAGCCGGCATTGACCGGCAGTCAGCACCCTGAGGAGGCCCTCCCTGTGGGAGTGAATCGGTCAGTGGGAGGTAATGTTGAAATGTTGACGGGCACTTTATGGTCTTTGAAAGAAATGAGGAATTGTTAACTGCAATGGAACATGTAGAGTTTTCCGCTAAATGGTCTAAGTTAATACACTGTTCATGCAGTTATTACACTTGTTACAAGAAACAGGAAACTATAAAGAAGCAAAAAATGGCCCTTTCTAGATATTAAAAATAATTCCTTCCAACAAGTATAGCAGCAAGAAAGACAAATGCTTTACAAATATCATAATGCTGGATAATTGTGTAATTTGTCTGCAAAGGTATCAAATGATTCTTACCAATGCTTCAGATGTAACTATAAAAAAAAGGGAAAAAAAGCCTTAAGCAACAGAGCTAGGATGTCTCTTAATTAAAAAAGAAAAGGAAAAAAAATCTACAGCTGAACTTGTTTAATGAAAAATGCCCTGAAGATTCTCTGATTCATGTAATGGTATTTTTTACTTCAACCAACAGCCAATTAAATTGTTTAATATAATTAAAACAACCCATGAAAGTTTTCTTGCAAAACCAAACCATACATGATATATATATATATATTGTGCGCAATGGCCAAATTGATTAATGATGTATAAATGCAGATATCTCTTCAATGGTAGGTTTTACATTCTGACGATGTTAGCAGAGGCTAACAAAAGCTAAGTGGGTAATATATTTTAAGTCCCGGAAATTGCAATGTCTGTCTCTTCTTATATATTTATATATGCATCAGGCATGGCTGCCATCATCTTCTAAATGCTAGCAAGTGACCCAAATGACAAAGAAGTAAAACAATAGTAGCATGTGAACATCACAATCCTCTTAGAGCTGCCTATTGTAAAAAAAAAACCACTAGAACTGTGAAGCTTCAAAGGTTATCTTCACTTTGAGAAAAGTTCAAATGATGCAAAGCAATGTACACGCCAAGGTTCTAAGAGATTATGAAAGCCACCAGACCGGCCTCATCTAACTCTGCTTCATGACTTCAGCAGGTGCAGGGAGATTGCTCATGCTTGTGTCAAAGTGGCCTAGCATGACGCACCCCAGATGTGCACCAAAGATTTTCCAGTCTCTTTGGAATTGGCAAAGAGGGAAACAGCATGCTCTCTGTAGTAAGGAGATGTGAGTGATCAGGCGAAAGTAAGTTGGAAATCTTCTGCAACATTAGCCAAGGGAGAAGACAAACAGTCCATGCAAACACCTTGCATCTTCTTCTTTGGTAAGCACTGCAGAGGCTTACTCCCGACTTCTCCAATAGCTTCATGTACTGAAGGACTTCAAGGCTGGATGATTTGAGAGCATATTGTGACAGCCGTGGCCAGGTTTTTTTTCCCCCCCGGTTCGCCTGGTCCGCCAGTTGCGCCCCTTACTTGACCAGGACGCCCTTCGCACAGTCACTCAAGCACTCATGACATCCCTTCTGGACTACTACAACGCTCTCTACATGGGGCTCCCCTTGAGGTGCACCCGTAGGTTACACCTGGTGCAGAATGCAGCTGCGCGGGGGATTATGGGAGCCTCACGGCATTCCCATGTAACACCTCTCCTGCGCGAGCTGCACTGGCTGCCTGTGGCCTTTCGGGTGTGCTTCAAGGTGTTGATTACCATCTTTAAAGCGCTCCATGGCACGGGGCCTAGTTATGTGCGAGACGTCTCCTACCTCATACATCCCTTCGACCGATTCGCTCCCATAGAGAGGGTCTTCTTCAGGTGCCGTCGGCTGGGCAATGCCGGTTGGCGACCCCCAGGGGAAGGGCCTTCTCTGTGGCGGGTCCAGCCCTCTGGAGCGACCTTCCTCCCGAACTTCGGACCATCACGGACCTCCGCCTCTTCCGCCAGCGGTTGAAGACGCACCTATTCCATCAAGCCGGCCTGGCCTAGCTCTCGGGCCCATTTTATATACAATAGACTGTGTTCTAAATTGGTTGAGGTTTTTAATTAGTGGGATTTGTATTAAATTTTTAGCACAGGCTTTCCTAAATTTAATTAGCTTTTACTGTGGTGTATTTTGTATGGTGTGTTTATTTATTTATTTTATACTTGTTTTTAACTTCCTGTGCACCACCCTGAGTCGCTTCGGGGAGATAGGTTGCAGTTTATAAATCAAATAAATTCAATTCAATTCAATTAAATATTGTGGGTCATCCCAAAGTTAGCAAACCTGGAAGTATTTGAATCAGCCCTGGAAGAAAAGGTTCAGACAAACTATCGCCTGTAGCCTTGGCCTGAAGGGTGTCCAGGGCCACTGACTATATTGAGTCAAATCAGATAGGGCCTTACCTTAAACAATGTTCATAGTGTCACTACATTTCCTTCCATAGAGTCCTTATGCTGAAGCAATTGTAAGTCACTTCACACAGACCTAACTCTCCAGGAGACAAACCATGGTGTAATCCAGGGGTGTCAAACCTGCGGCCCACGGGCTGGACATGTCACGTGCTGGCCACCCCTACCCCCATTTTACTGAAGGGAAAACAAGTCGTGATGCGTGATGACATGAGTTTTACACCCCTGGTTTAATCAATATATGTTTTTCTTACAAGACACAAGCACTAGTTTTGAAAAATCCTCTCCATTTTAGAAATGGTTTGCGGGGGAAGACAATGATATTTGAAAAAAGGAAAACTAAAGTCTTCAGTTTATCAGGCTCAGGAAATGATAAGGTAGAGGTAAAGATTCCCCTAGCACAGTGGTGGGCAAACTTATTAGTCAAGAGAGCCAAATATCAACAGTACCACGATTGAAATTTCTTTTGAGAGCCGGAAAGTGTGGCCTGTTTTGTGGGAGTGGCTCAGCGGTCATGTGACCGAGTGGGCGTGGCCAACTTAGAAAATGTGGTGAAACTCACTTAACGATGGTCCTGCTTAGCAACCAAAATTCTTTCTTTTTCTTTCTTTCTTTCTCTCTCTCTACCACTTTCTTTTTCTTTCTATTTTTCTTTCTCTCTCTTTTTGTCTCTGTCTATCTCTCTCTTTATCTGTCTCTCTCTCCTCCCTCCACCCATCTGTCATTGTGTGTGTGTGTGTGCGTATCTCTCTCTCCCTCTCTCTGATTCCCTCTCTCCCTCCCTCTCTCTCTGTGTCTCTCTATTTGTCTCTTCCTCCCTCCCCCTCCCTCTCTCTCTGTATGTTAGTCTCCCCCTCCCTCTCTCCCTCCTTCCCCCCCCCCAAGCAGTGGAAAGCCCGGCATGGGTTTTCATGCAGTGAGCGGGCGGGGGGAGAACCTGAGGCCGCGGCCATCCAAGCACCGCGGAGGCTGTCCGGCTGCCGTGTGCCCACCTCCGTCCCAGCCGCACGCGGCGGCCAGCCCCGGAAAGCATGGCTCGGCGCTCTCTGCAGGTGGCTGTTGCTGCTGCTGGCCCCGAGCCCTGCGACAGGCAGCTCCCGCCGTCCGAGCGCATCGGGCAGGACAGCCGGCCATGTTTCCACCAGGTCCCTCTTTGGCCTCTCGGATGTGGCTCTACCTCTCTCCTCCCCCCCCCCGGAGGCAGCGGAGGGCCCTGCATGTCGATTGGGGGGGGGCTCTGGCTGCCTCCCCCTGGAGCGAGCGAACAAGTGAACGGGCGGGGGTAGCGCCCGTTCTGCGGCTGCGCCGGAGCCATCCAGTGCCGCGCGCCCGCCTCCCTGTGTGCACAGCGCCCACCTCCCTGTGTGCACGGCAACCGGATGGCTCCGGCGCAGCCACAGCCCCGGGCATTTCCCCTGCCCGTTGGCTCGCTCGCTCGCTCCAGGAGGAGGCAGCCAGAGCCCCCCCAACTGACATGCCAGGCCCTCCGCTGCCTCCGGGGGGGGGGAAAGGAGAGAGGAAGAGCCGCACCCGAGGTGCCAAAGAGCCGCTCGTGGCTCACGAGCCGCGGTTTGCCGACCACTGCCCTAGCACATATGTGCTAGTCGTTCCCGACTCTAGGGGGTGGTGCTCATCTCCATTTCAAAGTCCAAGAGCCAGTGCTATCTGAAGACATCTCCATGGTCATATGGCCAACATGACTAAACACCGAAGGCGCACGGAACACTGTTACCTTCCCACCAAAGGTGGTCCCTATTTTTCAACTTGCATTTTTACGTGCTTTTGAACTGCTAGGTTGGGAGAAACTGGGACAACTAACGGGAGCTCACTCTGTTACATGGTGCTAGGGATTCGAAGCGCCAAACTGCTGACCCTTCTGGTCGACAAGCTTAGCGTCTTAACCACTGAGCTACGCATCCCTGTGAATGATAGGTTCTGCCTAAAACAGGCAAATTTAAAGTGGGCTACCTAAAGCTCTATTCATGCCAATATTGCAATTCATGTAGACCTTGACTTAGGACTGGAATTGAACCCAGAATTATGATTGTACATCAGACTGGTCATTAAATGGGTGGCCATATGATTGCTCCTGATTTTATTACCTTTCTTGAAGCAATAATGAAGCAACCACTGCAGTCTCTTTTTGTCTCTGTCTATCTCTCTCTTTATCTGTCTCTCTCTCCTCCCTCCACCCATCTGTCATTGTGTGTGTGTGTGTGCGTGTCTCCCTCTCCCTCTCTCTGATTCCCTCTCTCCCTCCCTCTCTCTCTGTGTCTCTCTATTTGTCTCTTCCTCCCTCCCCCTCCCTCTCTCTCTGTATGTCAGTCTCCCCCTCCCTCTCTCCCTACTTCCCCCCCCCCCCAAGCAGTGGAAAGCCTGGTATGGGTTTTCACGCAGTGAGCGGGCGGGGTGAGAACCTGAGGCCGCGGCCATCCAAGCACCGCGGAGGCTGTCCGGCTGCCGTGTGCCCACCTCCGTCCCAGCCGCACGCGGCGGCCAGCCCCGGAAAGCATGGCTCGGCGCTCTCTGCAGGTGGCTGTTGCTGCTGCTGGCCCCGAGCCCTGCGACAGGCAGCTCCCGCCGTCCGAGCGCATCGGGCAGGACAGCCGGCCATGTTTCCACCAGGTCCCTCTTTGGCCTCTCGGATGTGGCTCTACCTCTCTCCTCCCCCCCCCCCCCCGGAGGCAGCGGAGGGCCCTGCATGTCGATTGGGGGGGGGGCTCTGGCTGCCTCCCCCTGGAGCGAGCGAACAAGTGAACGGGCGGGGGTAGCGCCCGTTCTGCGGCTGCGCCGGAGCCATCCAGTGCCGCGCGCCCGCCTCCCTGTGCGCGTGGCACCCGCCTCCCTGTGTGCACAGCGCCCACCTCCCTGTGTGCACGGCAACCGGATGGCTCCGGCGCAGCCACAGCCCCGGGCATTTCCCCTGCCCGTTGGCTCGCTCGCTCGCTCCAGGAGGAGGCAGCCAGAGCCCCCCCAACTGACATGCCAGGCCCTCCGCTGCCTCCGGGGGGGCAGAAAGGAGAGAGGAAGAGCCGCACCCGAGGTGCCAAAGAGCCGCTCGTGGCTCGCGAGCCACGGTTTGCCGACCACTGCCCTAGCACATATGTGCTAGTCGTTCCCGACTCTAGGGGGTGGTGCTCATCTCCATTTCAAAGTCCAAGAGCCAGTGCTATCTGAAGACATCTCCATGGTCATATGGCCAACATGACTAAACACCGAAGGCGCACGGAACACTGTTACCTTCCCACCAAAGGTGGTCCCTATTTTTCAACTTGCATTTTTACGTGCTTTTGAACTGCTAGGTTGGGAGAAACTGGGACAACTAACGGGAGCTCACTCTGTTACATGGTGCTAGGGATTCGAAGCGCCAAACTGCTGACCCTTCTGGTCGACAAGCTTAGCCTCTTAACCACTGAGCTACGCATCCCTGTGAATGATAGGTTCTGCCTAAAACAGGCAAATTTAAAGTGGGCTACCTAAAGCTCTATTCATGCCAATATTGCAATTCATGTAGACCTTGACTTAGGACTGGAATTGAACCCAGAATTATGATTGTACATCAGACTGGTCATTAAGTGGGTGGCCATATGATTGCTCCTGATTTTATTACCTTTCTTGAAGCAATAATGAAGCAACCACTGCAGTCATTCAGAGAACACTGCAGTTGTTAAGTCAATCCATTGTCCACAATGAATGTTTCTGGAAGTAAAGGTCGATTTCTGGTTTTAAAAAAAAAGGCATAAATTGTGGTCATGTGATCACAGCACACTGGAAAAAAGCCATGAATGCAGGCCAACTGCTGACTGCCCAAATTTCTATCATGTGACCACAGGGGGGCAGCTGTTCTAACTTCAAACCCAGGTCATAAGTAGCTCTAGAAAGATCTGTTGTAATTTCAAATACTCGCTAAGTGATTGGTCATAAGTTGAAGACTGCCTATGAAATGAATCACACAAACTTTTAGTTTCCCAATGCATATAAAGGTTATGTTTACACTACACTATATACCATAGTCTATCAAATGTGCAATAGCATTGTGTCCTTAAAAATGAATATAGTTTAATTTAAAAAGACTTTACAGTATCGCTTAAAAAAATGCTACGCCTCATCTCAGCCTTCAGTGAGTTGCAATATTTTTGCTGGTTGGAGGCTCTCGACAAAAAATGCAATATCTGTGAAATGCAATAAAGCAAAGCACGATAAAATGAGGTACGTCTCTAGAATATGCTAGGGGTCTGCAAAGTCGGCTCTTTTAAGACTGTTGGACTTCAACTCCCAGAGTTCCCCAGCCAGCATAGCTGGCTGGGGAACTCTGGGAGTTGAAGTCCAAAAGTCTTAAAAGAGCCGACTTTGCAGACCCCTGTCAGCTAAACTCTCAAATTAGCACACAATTTAATGGCAGAGTTACACCTGAAGATGTCAGTTCTGGTGTGACATCACTAGAGGGAGCAATTCGTTCTGAAATATTAGAATTAGTTTAGTTTATAGGAAAGCTTTCAGGAATTATTGAAATAGAGATTTGGGAATGGAAAGAGAGAGAACAAAGATGACAGAAAAAAAGCATGGCACCACAGTGTTTAAAAATCAACTCATTGACATGCATTCATGAAGGGCTGAAAATGTCCAGTCCTGAAAAGAATTATTTTGAAGCTGAAATATTTTATGCTATTATACACTTGGTTTTCTGGATATGCTGACTGTTGGATTTCATTTCTCAATAGGTTTGCCTGAAGGACCTAGTTCTGACTGGAACTATATTTTAAACTTAATTTTAAGAGGAGCAGTATCTTAGTAACATTATGGGGCAGCTTTGTATGAAAAGGTTGATTAAATAGCCCACCTTGGAAAACAAAATAAATTCCAAATATCTGACCTTTTTAGCCAACAATAGGCTGAAAGTATGTCAACATTTGCTTTCTAGCCTCTATTCAAATGTAAGGCATTTATGACTACTGTAAACATTCATTTAGGACTGTGGGTGAAGAGACAAGGCCGCAGCTGAGGTAATATGTTGGTTTTACTGTTCAAAATCTTAAATGACTGCTTGTTTTGAGGCAACATTTTCAAGGCTAATAGTCCGACCAACATGCCTGTTCTGGTAAAGTTTGAGTCTTAAGGTAATTTAATCACATCAAAGACAACTAAAACTAAATTGTCTGAATTTCCCATAAAGAGGGTGATTCGGTGCACTATATTTCCTGAAATTTTCAGAAACAACCAAAGTTAAGGTGATATTTTCCATTTAGACCTGACTTGCTCTCACAAATGGATCTGAAAATATTTACAGGGGCTAAAGCCATTAAGGAGCTACATGTAACTAATTTTATATGCCCACATTTTCTCTACAAGATAACATATTAAAATCTTATGAGTGTAGAAGACACCAAAGGAATTCTTATTTCTTATTTTCTTTTTTTATTTCAGAAACAAGAGCCATGAAGTATTGGTACGACCCAGTGGTGGGTTTCAATTTTTTTTAGAACCTACTCTGTAGGTGTGGCCTATTTTGTGGGCGTGGCTTGGCAGTCATGTGACAGGGTGAGAGTGGCCAACTTGTAAAATGTGGTGAAACTTATTTAACAACGCTCTTGCTTAGCAACCAAAATTTTGGGCTCAATTGTGATGATAAATTCTCTCTCTCTCTCTCTCTCTCTCTCTCTCTCTCTCTCTCTCTCTCTCTCTCTCTCTCTCTCTCTCTCTCTCTCTCTCTCTCTCCATCTCTCTCTCTCTCTCTCTCTTTTTCTTTCTTTCTTTCCTTTCTTACTTTCTGCCTTCCTTTCCTTCCCATTGGGTTACCAGCAGCGGCAGGCCAGACTTACTTCTGGGTCCGCCGGTGGAACCCCCTCTCACCGATTCTCTAAATTTCATCATCTGGCTCTTGCGAGTAGGTGGGAGCCTGCAGAAACCCACCACTGGTACGACCTATCACACTGCAAAGAGCAAGAGAAAGGATTTGTCAGGGAAAGAAATGAAGCAGATACTTTCGTGAGGGGAAAAAATGACCATGTTAAATTTTTGGTTGAAATGAGCTGCTCCTTCTCTAGCAATTTCTTACATGAAAAGAAAGAGTCATTTTTCTAGATAGAGTAGAAATAAGGAGGAGGTGGTGGAGAAAATGGTAGCGCTAACACTAAAATGGCAACAGAAAGAAGGGGAGGGGGGAGATTTGCCATAAGCAAATTCCACCCTCAACAACAGCAGCAAGAAGAGTCTTTCTTTGTTGGCAATATCTTGATTTGGGAATAGCTGTAAGACGTTTCTATATAGTAGTGTGAGCTGATTACAAAATGAGCAGCTAAAATAAATTAGGAACATAAAATGTTGCTACAAGCAATACTGATCCAGAAAGATAAGTCGCTTGATTAAAAGCAAGGCTGTTTCTTAGGTTCACAACTTTCTTATGTTGATGCGCTTGCTAGGGTAGTCTATAAATCTAAGGTGACAGAGGAGGAAAATTAATATATGACGATTCGCTTTTTTGTTTTTCCCTGCAGGCAAGAAAGAACAACAACTAAAGATTCAAGGATTATGATGAAGAACATGCAAGCTGTATGGCTGAATAAAGTCAAACAAAAGATGGGCCTTTAGCGTACTAAAAACATCCAAGCAGTAAAAAGTTTTTTAATATATGTGTTAGTTTTATGAGCTGATCAATAAATAAATCAGAGAGACTAGTATAGATCTATTTCGAGCTTTTTAGCTCTCATCAGCTAGCCATACCCTTACTGGGATTCGAACCAGGGCTGTATTGCATATTTATTGATCAGCTCATAAAACTAACACACACATTTAAAAAAATCACACAACGGAACTCATGGCTTTCTGTCTAGATGGTCTCTGGTGATGAGCCAAAAGGCAGAAAAGGAAACAGTATATCTCCTCCCTTAATTGGGGCCCTAACAGGGTGTTGTGGAACAATTATAGATACTAATCCTCCTGTCTCAGCTGATGCAATGGGAGAGCCTCTCTCTCTCTGTCTCTCTCTCCATATCTCCATCTCTCTCTCTCTCTCTCTGTCTCTCTCTCTCTCTCTGTGTATGTGTGTGTGTGTGTGTGTGTGTGTATAATTGTTTCCACAACACCCTGTTAAGGCCCCAATTAAGGGAGGAAGCACACTGCTTTTCCTTTATTGATAAAGCTCAAAAACGTAACACACATATATATGTATGTATACACACACACACACACAAACACACATATAGTGTCACAACACCCTGGTATGCCCCAAATAAGGGAGGTGGCGAAAGAACTTCTTCCCTTTTCTGTCTTTTGGCTCACCCTGGGAGCCAGCCAGGCAGAAAGCTATATTTTCATTGCCTTTGTTGTATTTGTGTTTGAACCTGGGAAGTATTACATGATCAAGAAGGAGAGCATGTGGGCTAGTGGCAATTACAACTGCCTCACATGTAATACTTCCCAGGTTCAAATCCCAGTAAGGGTATGGCTAGTTGATGAGAGCTAAACAGCTTGAAATAGGTCTATACTAGGCTCCATTTATTTATTTATCAGCACAAAACGTAACACACACACACAGAGAGGGGGGGAGGGAGGGGGGGAATATCTTGGATTAAAAACTCTTTTTACCCATGAAGGTAGGGAAGCTTAAAGACCCTTGGTCCTCGGGCCACCCATGAAGAAAGGTGAAGTTGGCAGCTACAGTATGCCATTACAGTTCAATCTTTTTTTTAAAAAAAATTATATATATATTTCTACAGTCTTCCCAATGAAAATCCAAACAGACATGAAAGTGACTGTTCTGGTTGATAAAATCTGGAACAGGGTTAAGGCAAAAATCATGAGGTTACATTCTTTAAAAAAATTGAGTTTCCTTTGTGCTCTCTGAGCTTGGTTGTTTTCTTACAGACATCTCTTTACCCAAACTAGGTAACAAAATCAGTGCAAGTAAGGATGGGGTTTGCAGTCAGAGGTGGTATTCAGCCGGTTTAGGCTGGTTCATCTGAACCAGTAGCGGAAATCACAGGTGGGTGGGCACATCCACCCCAGCTCTATGCCCTCCTATTTAGGCACGTTTTTGAGGCCGAGCACATGCATGGAAAGCATTCATGTGAGCAAAGCACATGCGCAGAAGGCCGGGCGCATGCGCGGAAGGTGCACCAATGTGAACCAGTGGTAACTAAATGTGCAACCCACTGCTGGGTTTGCTCTCAATTTATATTCTTGCCATCTCAATGTTGGAGAAAGCCTCCTCAGAGGCTCTTTGGTTGGACTGTTTACTGTTAGCTTGTTTGGCAGCTCCTTGATTGGTGTATTGTTTACTTCTTGGTTGCTAGTTTGATTTTAATCTTGTTGTTAATCTATGCTCATCTGGGTGTTTGATTGCTGGTGAGGAGGTGTTGTGGTCTTTTTGTTCCTTTTTTTGGCTTGTTGATTGTCTCTTGAACATTGGAATTACAAATTTCATTTCTTCCAGTTCCAGTCAGCTTCTTTAATAATACAATTGTTCTTAACAAATTTAGATGGATATAAAGAGAAAGGTGCATTGCTCTCAGGATTGGGGTCAAAGTCAGAAGAAATCTCCCACACATATGAGTGAAACAAAATAAGTGCCTTTTTCTTCCAGTAGCGAACCAGCAACACCTGTAAGAGGGACACAGAGAGAGAGCTGGCATCTCTTAAGCGATAGGATCGTGTACCCAAGGACCTTGATTCAGCAGCTTGGAAAGCAACCTAATTTGCTTCTGAATTATTCAGAGCCATCCCAGGCCAATTTAGTTTGAGTCTTGAACTGATATCAACAAGCCACCCATTAATAGTAACTAATGAGGCAAAAAGATATTGGAAAATGGTACAGTTATGGCTGGAACAAATGGTGGGGGATCAAATTCTGTTCAGACCAGAAATTTTTCTCCTAGGTATAATACCAGAGCCGTATAAGGAGGATGTGCTTTATTTAGTTATCCATGTATTGACAGTGGTGCGAATAACCTATGCACAGTATTGGAAAAAAGAAAGTATCCCACCAGAATTAGACATAATTAGAAAAATGTGCGGAAGCAAATAGGCTTACCCTAGAATTAAAAAATAAAGGGGAGTCGGAATATTATGAAGTTTGGAACATATTTTATTATTGGTATAAGACAAGTGACAAGACTGGAACAAATTGTAAATAATGTGATTGGATAGAAGGATAAGTAGACTGACAGCTAAAGGATGAGATTATGTGTATATACTGTGATTGTATGTCCACAACGCAAAAACAATAATAATAATTTAATAATTTTTTAAATTTCTAAACGCAAGAACAATAAAATATATATTTTAAAAAACCAGTAATGAATTTCTAGTGAGAGATCTGCGGCACAGAGAAGAATAGTAATTTTTATAAGATGACCTTTGCCAAACATTGTAATGGCTTTAAGCCAGGGGTTCCCAAACTTGGCAACTTTAAGACTTGTGGACTTCAACTCCCAGAATTCTCCAGCCAGCATAGCTGGCTGGAGAATTCTGGGAGTTGAAGTCCACAAGTCTTAAAGTTGCCAAGTTTGGGAACCCCTGGCTTAAAGCATAGAAATGCAAACATTTTAGAAGGACTAGTTCAGCATTTTGGTTATTTTTCTTTTCTTTCTTTTTAAAAAAAACATATTTTAAAGAAGAGGGACGTTCTTGGTTTAAATAAACACTCTCTAAGAGCAATATTGTCAGGCAATTGAGTAAATCTTGAGTTGCTGCACCAAAGCAAGACTCGGCAGGACCGTAAAAAGTGAAGTGCACTGGAAGATCTTTCCCCAAGGCAGTGCTGATCCCAGGCTAAGATACGAAGCCTGACAAAAAGTACTGAAAAGTTGACAAATGTTGGAGTGAAGACAAGTGAACCTGGCTGAGAAACAAGCTACAAAGCTGAAGTACCAGCGATTGATTGTCGATATCCAAGTCATGCTTGGAAGCTTTTAAATAAAACAGACCAGATCAGAAGAACTGTTGATGGTGCGGACACTCTGTCCTTCCTTCTTTCACTTTGTGGTATTCGGTGATTCGGTGGTATTGAAGTTTCCAGAAAATTAGAAGAGTGCTTGAACCTTAAACTCTCCTCATTTGTTAATTACATTGATGATGGTTCTTAATACCGCTGTTGACTTTACATTGTTGTAAAAATTATTCTGCTATATTTTGTTAAATATATTACTACACCATTTGATTCAAAATATTTTTCCCTTGTTTTCTTCCTCTAAAACCTAGGTGTGTCTTATACTCAGGTGCACCTTATACTCCCAAAAATGTGGTAATCTGTGTGACAATGTCACTGGTATTCAACAGTGGCCCTCGCTCAAGGCTTTGAGTCTCTAGAAATAGGTTCTCATTTTTGGTATCTGGTTCAAAGTCTAAGATCTAAGTAATGTAGTTTCTGCTTCCAAAGCCATCCTGGAATCCATAACTTCACCATCTAGAGAAGGTGACATATTAGAACTGCTTTTCTCATTCTGTCACTCCTTCATTTTAATACGGAGTTTAACCAGATTAAAAGTTTAACCAGTTTAAAATACAATGTTACAGCTCCAGAAAGTGGTTGTTCAAATGAAAAATAATTCTCATTTGACAACCATTCGTTTAGCAACTGTTTGAAGTTGTAATGGTACTGAAAAAGTGACCATTCCTCACACTTACAACCAGTGGTGGATTCAAAATTTCCCCACTACAGGCGAAGGTTACTGCAAAATCTCCATTTCCTCCTGATCAGATGGTACTCGGGAGGCAGAGAATAGATGGGGCAGGACCAGTCAGAGGTGGTATTTACCGGTTCTCTGAACTACTCAAAATTTCCGCTACCAGTTCTCCAGAACCGATCAGAACCTGCTGAATACCACCTCTGCTGGCAACCATTGCAGCATCCTCATGATCAAAATTTGGGCATTTGGCAACCAGCATGTATTTATCAGTGTGATGAATCCTCCAGAAGCTTCCCCAGATACCTTTCCAGATGTCAGCTCAGGGGAGGATGAACCAGTTTCTGGCACATCAGGGGGGCAGTTGGTCAATGGCTCCAAGCAGCTACCTGTGAGGGATTTGGCTGAAGCACAGCTGCAGCAGGACAGCCCTGAGGCGTCAGAAGGGGAAAGCATCCACCTGTAGCCGATCAGGGATGAGGAAGAGGAACTGCCTTCTGTACCTGATCCAAGAACACGTGGGGCAGAGAAAAAGCAGGAGAATAAAAGGCCATCCAGATTACTTGCAAGGAGAAAACCTTGTCTTTCTTGATGGGCTGCACCAGAAGCTGGCTGATTAGTAAAGCAGACAGGTGGAGTCAATGCTGGGAACAATGTGTTCTTTTCCCAGCTGTGTGTTTTCTGGTCGTTGTGATTCCTGCCTTGCTTTGGATTGGCACCGTGCCTTGACTTAAATTATGCCTTGTGATCCCTGGATTTTTCTTGCCTCATGAACCCTCTTGTATTGTGGATTTAATTTTGCATGGTGGGTTTATTTTGATTGGGAAACTTTCAAGTGCCTTGCGGACTTATTGGCCAAATGGTATATAAGTCTAAGCGACATTGCTATTTTTCTGTGGACCAGCATTGGTCTTCTTGGATCAGTTCTGGGTTTTTGGCGAAGGGAATTTCTGGGGAATATTAATGAACCCACTTAACCATAGTTATGTGTATGTGTGAGTGACAGTGCAATGATGATTGCTGTATCCTGGGGTCATACAATCACCATTTGTAACCTTCCCATCTGGCTTCTGAAAAACAAAGTCAACGAGGGAAGAAAGATTCACTTAACAACCTCATTATTCCAACTGTAGTAATTTGCTTAATTGGGGCAAAAAATTGTGTAAATGAGACACAATTCACTTAACAGCCACATTGCTTAGCAACGGAAATTTTGGTCCATTGTGAACATATGTTGAGGACTACCTGTTTCTATAATTGTAAAGGTGTAAAGTGTTAAGGCATTCAGTTATGGCAAGTATGCATTCTGCTTTTATTCAGCTTCTCTATCTCAATTCTACATCTGAAAATTTGAATAATTGGCTCAACAGACCAGTTTCATTGGTTTGGGAATACACCATATCCTAGGTATATGGATTTTGCTTTTTTATCTTCAACCACGATTTTTAAAAGGTTTTTTTGTTAAACACAAAATAAAATGTTGGACACAGAGTAAACTGTCCTGGCAAAATCTTTGCCATACATGCTGAGATATCAAGTTATACATTAGAGCCACTCTGGTTTTTAACATTTGATCCATACCGTATTTACAAATCAAAAAGTATCCTATACCCAGTCATGTTGATTTGTGTTTATCTTGTACATTCCCACATTGATCGTTTCATATGTAATTCTAGTCTCCATTCTATGAATCTTAGACCTTGCCTATTTTGGGCTTTCCCTTTTATATTCCAACCATCGATAAAATTTATCCCACATCTTATAATATTCTGATTCATCTTTATTGTTAAATTCCCATGTCAATTTATCCATTTCAGCACACATCAAGATTTTCCTAATTATTTCCCCTTCTTGTGAAGTTTCCCTGTTTTTCCAATTTTGGGCAAAGACCATTTTTGCTGCTACGATAATGTGTATTGCTAAAAAAAAACCACCTTGTTGTATTTCTTGTTTATAATTCCCAAGAGAAATGGTTCTGGTGTAAATTCTATTTCCTCTTCGGTTATCTCCATCAACCACTGTGGGATATACTGTCAATATACTTTTGCTTTTTGGCACGACTACCATATATGGTAGTACCTGCCTGGTTTATGGCCTTTCGTCTTTTAACCACCATTTTTTTAACGCCTTCCAAATCATGTACTTAAATCACATCTTGGGAGACTGGTTTTTAATGAAAATGGAATTCTATAAAATTATGACAGCTGCTTGCAGCTGAAAAATCATGGAGATTTCAACCATGGTTGCTGAACATCTGTCTCGGGTTTGAAGTGGCTTTTGAAAGCTTTCAAACTCCCAAATAATATAATGTGTATGAATAATTTGGACCAGCCTTTCCAGTTTGGCCCCTATGGCAGCTAGCTGGAAAACGTGTTGTCATTCACATCTGGAGGAAGAGCTGCATTATTTTTAATCAGATGCCAATTACACTGTATAAAACCCTTGACTGACTTCCATCAGCCAGACATGGAAGATTACTGTCCTGCCAAAGGGGTGCAAAAAATAAAAAAGGGCAGAGAAGAGCTTTTTCAAAACGATGGAATCCAAAGATGTGTTTGGTTATTTTGGAGGAGGTTCAGAGGTTGTGGTGGCCATGACTGAGCCACTGAAGTCCTGCTTCTGTTTTTTTAGGTGCATTGCATGTATACAGTTCCCACGTATACTTTCCACACCCCTGGTTTTTTTTAACATTCTCTGATCAAAATGCTTTGGAACAGGGCTTCCGCCTTTGGCAAAAGAGCAGAACATCTTGTTCTCCATGCCCTATATGTGGCAGCTCCGGAGTCTAGCTTTTCCTCCCTGCATCCCATCCTCCGACATAACTCTCTTTGCCAGACCTGGATGCAAATCGCTCTGACTCCTGGGCTGGAGAAGGTTCCTCCCATTGGCCTTAAAATCACAGATACGATGACAACCAGGAAAAAAAATATGTTGGTTCAAATTCACAAGATGACACGTATATAGATGTTGTATATTTTAATGTAAGTGCCATAACCCTAAGAATGTTGACACGGAGATTTTACTAATATAAGTAGGCATCGGGGTCTTCAAGAATTGGTTTGGAGAGGAAGAGGGAAGAAACAAATCTGGTGTGTAATATAATATAAGATAACCTTTATTGTCATTTTTTTACTGTGAACACACTGGCACACATAAAATTAAAAATGAAATTCTGTTGCACGAAATTCTGTTGCACGCTCTCAAAAGAATATATACATATGCACATGTTATATATACCTACACACAGCGTGCTCACATTTGCAAACCAGTAGCAAAGGTAAGTGAATCCCACTTACCTTAGTGGCAATTACAACTGCCTAATGTGTAATACTTCCCAGGTTCAAATCCCAGTAAGGGTATGGCTAGCTGATGAGAGCTAAATAGCTTGAAATAGATCTATACTAATCTCCCTTTATTTATTTATCAGCACCAACGTAACACAAATATAACAAAGGCAACGAAAAAATAGTTTTCTGCCTGGATGGCTCCTAGGGTGAGCCGAAGGAAAAGGGAAGCAGTTCTGCTCCCTCTCATATTTGGGCCATACCAGGGTGTTGTGACACAATATATACTTATTCCCCTGGCTCAGCTGATCAAGGAGGAGAACCCGTGGCTTAGTGGCAATTACAACTGCCTAATGTGTAATACTTCCCAGGTTCAAATCCCTAGTGGCTAGCTGATGAGAGCCTAAATAGCTTGAAATATATCTAGACTGGTCTCCCTTTATTTATTTATCAGCACAAATGTAACATACCCACAAATATAAATATATATATGCATACATATGTACATATATAGTACACATATATACATACATGTCCACTGTGAATACACAGCAGGAGGAAACCTGACCGTTCCTAAGGTTGATACTACAGGGAACAAAGCTGTAACTGAATCTAAATGTTCTGCTCAGTGGTGAAATTCAAACTTTTTTACTACCGGTTCTGTGGGTGTGGCTTGGTGGTCGTGGCAGGGGAAGGATATTGCAAAATCCCCATTCTTACACTGGGGCCAGCCAGAGGTGGCATTTGCCAGTTCTCCGAACTACTCAAAATTTCTGCTACTGGTTCTCTAGAACCTGTTACAACCTGCTGGATTTCACCCCTGGTTCTGCTTCAGATTGTGCAATGCACTTCAGATATACAGTGATCTGCCTGCAAACATTCAGCCTGGCTGCTATCACACCATAGGATGTGTGCATACGCTTTTATTACTGTGCCTTATTCACATTGTACAAAATAGACATTTGTTTTGATTATAATTTGTTCAACAAGCTATAATACTTTCTGAACTCAAAATAGAAACCTTCCTGTCCCTGAAAATATGGATGAAGATGCACCATTTTCCTTCCTCGCTACTATGAGCAGAAGATGGGGCTATGGAATGGGAGGTGAAAAGCTGCATGTCAAATATAGCCGTCATATTTGAGATGACAATTGTGAACTTTGCAAAGTTTTACATCTGAGCCTGAAAGTAACTAATTTTAACTCCATCATTACTTTTAATCTTACTACTTCAGCACTGCAGGGAAAGGTGCGTTTTTAATGTATTGTTCAGTTTTCAGTATAAATGAGTAGCCGACATGAAGACTCTTGAAAGTTTTTTTAAAAAAAAAGAAATTAAGTAAATGTTGCATTATGTCACTGCCACTCAGAATTTGAACGAGCTATTGCAGAGCACTAAGATTTCCCACCTTCCTTTTCTTTCTTTCTTTCTCTTTCTTTCTTTCTTTCTTTCTTTCTTTCTTTCTTTCTTTCTTTCTTTCTTCCTTCCTTCCTTCCTTCCTTCCTTCCTTCCTTCCTTCCTTCCTTTCCTTTTTTTTGATGGCTTACACCCCAGTGCCTATAAGTCTGGGGGCCAGTACATGAGTGGTCATTAGGAAGCACTACTTATGAAAACAATCCAGAGTTCCCTTTTAATATGCTGGCTACATACCTTCTAAAGTTTGTTTGCTTTGCAGAGGGGGTTGCCAGTAGCATTGTTTGCTTAAATCCCAGACCATTTTAGGAACTGCGTACTATAGCAACAAAGATTAGCAATAATGAAAAAGATGTTTCTGCATTAGGTGAATAAAGTATTATAGATAACCCACATTTAGACAGTCCATATTAAGCAAAAGGTCTATGCTTTGGAAAGTTTCCCTGAAGGGTAAATCACCCCATATTAAGACCTCAAATAAAATATACTTAATGCGGATTAAATGAACCTGCTTGGTATTGAGCCAGTCTTAACCTTGTTTGAAGAAGAGTTAAATATAACATGTTCATGGCACTTTTGATCAGTGTCAAACTGACTGAATATAATCTTAAAATGGAATGGCTAATTTAGATTAGTACGGATTAAATGCTTTAATAAGGGAGCAGTAACCTTCCCAATAGACAAATAATTAAATTACTGAATGTTCATTAAATATCCGTTGTTTAACCCACCAGCACTAATTAACCTGGGAAAAAATACACATTTGACTCCCCCTCCATCCCCAAGTCTACAGTAAATAGGCAAGAAACAGCTATGGTAACTCAGACAGGGAAATATTAATATTGGGGAAATTACATTTTTTAAAAACCCTGCTAGGTTATTTGAGATTAAAAGAAGCATCAGGCTTCACAGCTACTTCAGCAGAAACATTCTTCTGACATAACAATAAAACAAAGGCTGCTTTCATTCTCACTCTTACTAAGAAGATCCTCCTGATTTGCTACCTGTGGGTGGTCATTAGCACATCACTTCTATATATTTCAAAGCCAAGATGGTGCTATATAATGCAGCCCTGAGCCAGGACCAAAGACCTCTAGACCTATAAACACAGTGACTGACAGTAGTTGTAAAGCAAGGAGTACTGTAAATTAGGCTCTACATTCAGTACTCCATAACAAAACACCCAGCAAAACACCTTTGATTTGAATGAAATGAATGAATAGGGTTGGCTATTATTCTAGTCTATGGGACAGGTTAATATCATTTGCACTCAGACTTCGGTAACCTGCTGCTCTATTTGCTTGTGATGACGGGAATTGTACTCTAATGCCCCTAGTGAGCATTAAGATGAAGGATGCTGCTTTAATCATGGCATTGCTTGATTGTTTCATATTGATGATGCTTTTTGCTTTATTGTACCTGGCAGTGTTTTGAGGAAGGGTGATGCATAGGCTCCCTAAATTAACGCATCAGCAACTGAACTGCTGTTGACTTCTGCAAAAGAAAACCAATATTATTGGTTTATTGGTTTATTAAATATTATTCTGATATTTGTTGGAGAGCTTAATTGTACTTTTAAATTTCTCTTGTCAATTGGAAGTTCACCAGAAGTTATTCTATTTGCCTATCAGCTCTAAGGATCGTCATTAGCAACAGCATCCCCCTGGAAGGGGAAAGTGGGAGATCCTGACCAGGTCTATAATAGGCATTTGGGGATTTAACCATGGTCGTCCTGATCCTGATATGAACATTGGACATCAGGACGGGGTCAATATTATGGGGTCCCCCCCGCTATTTTATTCTGGAAGTGATGGTTTAGAACAGAAAAGCGGTGGAAGTCATTCTCTTTTATTAGAACAAGGAGTCTAAATCCATCCTGGTCCTTCCTGGCGGTCAGGAAGGACTACTAGCCCAACAGAGGATGAAGCTTTTAAAAAAGATCCCTTTTTTATGATGCACCCGGACAGAAGGAGGAGGAGGAGGAGAGTTGCATTTCGCTGGAGCGAGAGGGCCAAAACTGCCCGCGCAAAATTACCCCTGACGGATCGGCTCGCTCTTGTTCTGTCTGTCTGTCTGTCTGTCTGTCTGTCTGTCTGTCTGCGAGTGCGTTCCGAAAACAAGGGAAAAAAACCTTTTGGGGATGGGATGGAATTGGGAGGTAGCCTGGCGTTTGGTTGAGCTTCTCTTCCCATAGACGCGGAGGCGCTTGAGCGGGATGCGTCTTGCAGGGGGGAACGCCCGGCTCTTCAACTCGGGGGCTGTTTAGGATTGGAGACGTGTTTGTCTCGGGCAATGGGGGGGGGGGAGGGGGAGAGAAGGCGGAGGGGGGGGGGAGAGGCGGCCCGTCAAGCCGGTCCTGTAGAGAGAGAGAAAACGAGGAAGAGTGTTGGGAGTGGGGGATGAGTGGGGGGAATGAATACTACAGTTACTCCTTCGTCTAGGTTAGTCCCATGGCAAGGTTGGCTTGTTCCAAGGTTGGCTTGTTCCATGGTTGGCTTGTTCCATGGTTGGCTTGTTCCAAGGAAGGTTGACTTGTTCCGTGGTTGGCTTGTTCCATGGTTTGGCTTGTTCCAAGGAAGGTTGGCTTGTTCCATGGTTTGGCTTGTTCCAAGGAAGGTTGACTTGTTCCATGGTTGGCTTGTTCCATGGCAAGGTTTGGCTTTGGACGAAATGAATCTGTGAGCTCCTTGGGGAGCTACAGTCCTGTTTCCCGGCAGGTGACACCTCACCTCCCTGAATGCCTCTGAGGATTCCAAAAGTCGCGTTTCTAAGGGGAAAAACCCGCGGGAGCCCTAGACTCATTCCTAATGTTGGCCGGGGAGGGGGGACGGGGACGAGACGTTTACTATTGCTTTCAGTTCGATGAAAGTACCCTGGGTTTCCCCCCAGACAAGCAGCGCAAGGGTTGCGCTCCAAGTCTCTTCACTCACGAAGTCATTTTGACAAAGTCAACGCAGAGACGCGCTCCTGAAATAAAAGTGGCGCTTAGTCATCGTCTGCTTGTCCTTCTGCGGTAGCGCCAGCCGTCCTTTCTCCTGTCCCAATCGCCAAGCGGCAGGTGGAGTTCCGCTCCAAATCTCTCCCTGCGTTCCTGCTCCTCAGGGGACGGCCTAGGGATCCCGCCAGGGGAAATGACCATTTGTCGGGAATGTGTCCGGGATGGCGCGGGAGACATTGAAATCCCTCTGGGGAATCCCGCGCAGGATGATTGGTAAATAAATGGACTCGAACTGGTCTCCTGGTAGTCGCTTTGTTCTATTCCTTGGTCGAAAGTAAACTACGTGGATCAGAGTAAGCAGTAAACGCTGCAGCATTGGTTCTTCCCCATTACCCGGATTATAACCAGGGAAGAGGAAAGAGCACTTTGGGGACAACCATGACCTGGATGGCTGAGAATCTCCACAGACTTTTAGCTATACAAGGGGGGTCCAAACTTGGGAACTTTAAGACTTATGGACTTCAACTCCCAGAATTCTCCAACCAGCGTGTCTTAAAAGTTCCTGAGTTTGGACACCCCTGACCTATACAATTTGGGATGAACGAAATTGAATAGTGTGGGAGTAGGAATGGATTTTCAGAGGGAGGAACATTGCAGACTGCAGGAAGCAGGAGAATTACTCAGGTGACCCTGAAGACACAGATAAACCTCCAAGTGCTTCAACGACCCTCTAAAACAGTGGTAGTCAACCTGGTCCCTACCGCCCACTAGTGGGCGTCCCAGCTTTCATGGTGGGCGGTAGGGGTTTTGTCCCATACGGAAGCACTTTCCTTTTTTAAATTTAATTGACTTCCCTACTTTATAAATCACCATTACTGTGGAACCCGTGGTCGGTTAGAAAATTTTATTACTAACAGAGATACAAAAGTGGGTGGTAGGTATAAAAAGGTTGACTTCCCCTGCTCTAAAAGAATGCAAATGACCAGCTGTCTGCAAGGAATATAAATCCTTCCATTTCCCCACTACAGTGGTGAAATTCTTTTTTTTTTTTACTACTGGTTCTGTGGGGTGTGGCAGGGGAAGGATATTGCAAAATCTCCCTTCCCACCCCACTCTGGAGCCAGCCAGAGGTGTATTTGCCAGTTCTCTGAACTACTCAAAATTTCTGCTACGGGTTCCCCAGAACCTGCCAGAACCTGCTGAATTTCTCCTATGCTCCACTATCCTATCACAGATGAAGAAGCTTCTTGGATGAGAAGCGAAACGTCTTCAAAGGAAAACAAAAGAAAGTCCAGTTGCCTTCAGAAAAAGCACCTTTGGGCCAACTAGGGAACATGCTGCTGTATCTAAACATTCTCCAAGGAAACGTTGACTTTGATGAGTTTGTATCACTTTGACATCTTAGGGTGTTCTCAGCTAGAAATACGATATTAGAGTTTTCCCGAAGAAAAGGACTGGACGGTTTCCCCCCCAGAAAAGCCAGGGATATCTTCGGTTTTGGAAGCCGGTGGAAGGAGGAACCGTCTCCGGAGATGCAGATTTCCCCCTCTTGCGTGACTTCCAAGTCTCACCAGGATCCCTCAGCCAAGATGCCTTCTTGGCTGTGCAGGCTGGGAGGTGTAGTTGACTCTGTAGCTGGCTCTTGAGATGCCCGATGAAGATGCAGCCTGGATCTCCCTTCCGCTCTTCGGAAACCTTCCCTTCTCCGCGTTGTTTCGAGCTGGAGATAGACGCCCCCTCCCGCTCCCCCCAACCATCTCTGGGGGAGGCCACGCGAAAGGCCCGGCGCGGTTCTTATTCTGACGGGGGTAAATATTTAGTTGGGAGCATATGAAGTCCAATCGCAAAGGCTTAAGTGCCTGCCAGGATTTACCAAGCCATTTTATGGAGCTTTTTTAAAAACAAGATTTCGAAAGATCATTCATTTTTATACGTCATATTTTACACCGCCAGGGGTTAATGTTCAACCTAAGATAGAAGGAGAAGGGCGTCGGTCGGCCCCCACCTCTCCCTCCGGCCCTTTTGAGGGTGGGGCGGATTCTCTGTTGGAGAAAGGAGTTCAATTAGAGGGCGCAAATTCGAGTTGTGAAGCCCCCTCCCCCCCAGGCTTGCTCGCCCTTTGCTTGAGTGGCTCACTAAATCCGAGTTAGCAAACCGGCCGGACTCTTTCCACAAGAGGCGGCCAGGGGGAAAAACCACGCGCGGGGATGTCACGATTTCACCTATAGCTCGCATAAATACTCTTAAAAGAAAGGTGGCTGCGTTCCTATGAAGTAACCGTGGTTTACTAAAGGAGCCCAATATGGGGAGAAGGGGTTGCCTAGTGCAGGGGTCTCCAACCTTTGCAACTTTAAGTCTGAAGGACTTCAGCTCCCAGAATTCTCCAGCCAGCTTTGCTGGCTGGAGAAGTCTGGGAGCTGAAGTCCTTCAGACTTAAAGTTGCAAAGGTTGGAGACCTCTGGCCTAGTGAACTGATTTTTAAAAAGGATTAAAAAGGTAAAGATTCCCCTCGTGTGTGCTAGTAGTTCCCGACTCTAGGGTACAGTGCTCATCTCAAAGCGGAAGAGCCAGTGCTGTCTGAAGACGTCTCCCTGGTCATGTGGCCGCCATGACTATATGCTGAAGGCACACAGAACAACGTTACCTTCCCATCCCATTTCTACCGGCATTTTTTCATGCTTTCCAGCTGCTAGGGCAGGGGTCCCCAAACTTGGCAACTTTAAGACTTGTGGACTTCAACTCCCAGAATTCTCCAGCCAGCTATGCTCATTGAAATACGAAATAGTGAAATCAGAATGGTGCGTTACACCCACACACACACACACACACACACACACACCGAACAAAATGTAAATCCCACCTCCGTTATTTAGCTAGTAAGTTGGGGACATGACATTAAAACCTTTTTGTATGCTTTTCTCCAACGCATTCTTGGTCAACCAGCTAAAACTCAAACGATCACAAGCGGTCCATTTATTGTGCAGTATATTGTCGTTGAAGTTTTCAACAACGGCGACAACAATATTGTGGGGGAGTTTTCATTCCACTATTTAGAGCAGTGGTCTTGAAACTTGGCAACTTTAAGACTGGTGGACTTCAACTCCCAGAATTCTCCAGCTATCTGGCTAGAGAATTCTGGGAGTTGAAGTCCACCAGTCTTAAAGTTGCCAAGTTTGAAGACCTCTGTGCTAGGGTTTGTTTCCTTAAAAAAAAAAAAGTAAAGTAAAAAGGATTAGATCAACGCAATATGATGGCGCGTTATGTGTGGCTTGGCATGTCCTGTGAATGCGGTGTGTGATTTGTAAATTCATGTTTCAGGGTAACTGCACAACCAAAAAGAAAGTGTGGAAAAAAGATGATTCTTTTGGTCACTTGGGGCGGAGAAAACTTTTTCCCCAGGTTCTTGGACTACAGTCCTGTCTGCATCTGCGGGGAAACAAATTCCACTGGATTCTCTCCCCCTGAGCAAATGTACAAAACAAAACAACAACAACAACCCAAACCCTGAGGAATTCATTTATTCAGTCTATCAACCTTTGCTCAACTTTAAAACACTGCGGCTTCAGCTGGAGTTTTCTCTCTCCGATTTGCAGCCCAAGTCCCTCCTGGTCTCCAGAGTCCAGAGCCCACAGGGACAATGGCGTCTCTGGGATGGAGAGACTGGCTGTCCCTCTCGTTTCAATTGCCTTTCTAGTTTGCTTCCAGGGAAAGGAGGAAAGAAAACTTTCCCTGGCTCTCCTCTTCTTTTATTTCAATAATAGGGATTTACATCATGTTAGAACCTGCAGCCTATCTGCACTAAGCCTCGTTCTTAGCACAACGGGATCTCAGGATGCAGTTGCTTAAGGTGTTGAATCAAGACCAGCAAAACCGGCACTAGGACCCAGAAGCCCAACTCATCTTGCCAAGTTCAAGCCTTAGGTCTAGTCCAGGGGTTCCCAAACTTGGCAACTTTAAGACTTGTGGACTTCAACTCCCAGAATTCTCCAGCCAGCATAGCTGGCTGGAGAATTCTGGGAGTTGAAGTCCACAAGTCTTAAAGTTGCCAGGTTTGGGAACCCCTGGCTAGTCACTCTTTCCCACCTCTAAGCCCACTTGGTGTAATAGTTGTTATAGGAAAAGAGTGGAGGTGAGACATAACCAGTGGTGGGTTTCAATTTGCACCCCTAACCCTTTAGAAAACCCCCCCCAAGGATGTTCAAACTTGACAGCTTTAAGACTTGTGGACTTCAACTCCCAGAATTCCTCCTCTCGCTCTTCATCCTGATGATGTGAGGATGAGTGGGGGGAAGGAGCTGGAACCGGTTCTAAATGGCACTGTAGATGTGTGGAACCTCTTCTGTAGAAGAGGTTAGAACTGGCAGGAACCCACCCCTGGACATAACACAGAAATAAAGAAGTGCATTTGTGAGAGATCCTATTCAATTGTCTGGGATTCTAAGAAAATATGATCTAGGATTTGGACAAATCCCCTGCAGGGTTCAAGCCTCACATTACAAGCCCCCCCCCACTCCTAGAAAAATAAAATATCCTGGGAAATATTGAAAAGGCAGAATATTATATTTCGCTGGATAAGAAATAGAGAAAAAATATTTTTAGGCAGAAAACAGACTCATCCTTAATAGCCCCCACCTTTGTCAATGGGCTATGAAAAGGCCTGAGCCAGTCTATTCTACATAACAAAGGTCTCCCCTTCCATTTCAGGGGATGGGATTAAGGCATGTTAATATTAGCCCTTTACCCATCTCACCACAGGCCACCTGGGAAGAAGCAATGCTCAATCAAACTTGGACTCAAAGCACAACCTACAGAGTTGGCCCCATGGGAGTCTGACAACCAATCAGAATACAAGATCAAGATCAAAGGCCAGAGAGGGCATTAAATCAGGGACTTTCAGCATCTCTGCCTCTTTTTCTTCCTCACCCAACATCAGGAAGCAGGTGAACACCCCCCCCCTTTTCTGTTTAGGAGCTCAAGCCATGTGATCCTGTCCACCATTAAACCAACTTTCCAAGCAGTCTCCATGTTTCCAGAGTCTTTTGCCCCCACTTGGAACTGAACCCAGAAGGACATTTCTTCCAACACAGTAAAAGAAGTCTTTGCACAATTTTGTTTATTTCTAAACCATTGCTGCTTTACACGCCCATATAAAAATCCCTTATTGCTTCTGGCTTGGGGGTGGGTGTTTAAGTTCACTACAGGAAAGTGTTTGAGTAAAATAAGTCTGAATCCAGATCCATTTCAGAAAAGATGCCAAGTAAATAACATTAGGCTTTGGCTTACTGGCATTAAGACACATAAGTCATGGATTTTCTGGAATTAAACTTTTCCCCAGACACGGCTCTCCACTTTTGTGGTAATACTATATGCCACAGCGAAGAATAAAGGGCACAAACTTTCCTTCAGTGCTGATGCCCAGACCTCTTTGTCATTGAACGTGAAGTGCACAAGAGGGCCTGCAGGGGGCAGCCGTTTCGGGTTACGGATGCAAATTCCACCTAGATCAGTGTTTCTCAACCTTGGCCACTTGAAGGTGACCGGACTTCAACTCCCAGAATTCCCCAGCCAGCGAACGCTGGCTGGGGAATTCTGGGAGTTGAAGTTCGGACATCTTCAAGTGGTCAAGGTTGAGAAACACTGACCTAGATTCTACAGGGGTTCCCAACTGGGGGTGCAAGAAGATATCCCAGGGGTTGAGAAAACTTAGGTTTTAAAATTATAATGTACATGCATAATTATAGGGACACGGTGGCTCAGTGGCTAAGCTTGTCGATCAGAAAGTTCGGCAGTTCAGTGGTTCAAATCTCGAGCGCCACGTAACGGAGTGAGCTCCTGTTACTTCTCCCAGCTTCTGCCAACCTAGTAGTTTGATAGCACGTAAAAATGCAAGTAGAAAAATAGGGACCACATTTGGTGGGAAGGGAACAGTGGTTCATGCACCTTTGGAGTTTAGTCATGCCAGCCACATGTCCATGGAGACGCCTTCGGTCAGAGCTGGCTCTTCAGCTTTGAAACGGAGATGAACACTGCCCCCTAAAGTCAGGAACAAATAGCACATGTGTGAGGGGAATCTTTATCTTTATGCATAATTATATGCACCCTTACTTTCGTAAGGGGTGTGAGACTATATCAGAAGCATTCCAGGGGTGTGGGTGGGGTATAGAAAAGTTTGGGAACCTCTGAGCCAGCCGGTTGCTTCCAGACCATCTTAGCTGATCTCCAACAGTTAAGCATTGCTGGACATTGCTAATGCTTGGATGCGAGACCATTAAGAAACATCAACATTCTTAGTTAGATCCAGAAGTTGAAAAATATCCCCCAGGAATGAATTGACTGGCCAGTTCTGATTTTTTTTTTAAATTAAGAACAGAAAATACAATAAAACCACAAGAATGTGTATTAAGTCAGATGCAGATTCAAAAAGGAACCACAGAAACTTATTGGGTTCTGGAAGCAGTCTTTTGGTCCCAGTTATAGGCCTCTAATTCCTACCAGACACAAAGCAATGGCTTGTTTTCGTAACCTTGAACCATATCCAGGTTGCTTTGCATAAACCATTGTTGTGGTTTATGCTTTCCCCATCTTAGGTAACCCCAGTTCAAGTTTCTGTTGGATCATAGTTGAGACCACGAACTAAGTTGGGATCGGTCCTCTTGTGTCATGTAGCATCCTAACCTTGTGGGTGTCAAGTAATGTTGCTTTTTACTGACTTCCAATTAAAATCAACACTAGCATAGAGTCACAGCTAAATAAACCACCTAAACATGCTTTGCTCTGAAGTTTTGCTTCCTCGTTGCAAAAGGACGGTGGCTTGAACCATAAATCTCTCCCCATTCCAGTATACTGAGTTTGCAAGTTTCAGTGATAAGGTCACTTTCCCCACCCCTCCCTCTCCTCCCAAAGCTCTCGGCCCTGCTATTGAAAAATCATGGAGAGGAAGGGATAAAATCAGACAACCATAGAAAAAGGCCTGTCTGCTGAGAGTCCAAAATGAGCTAGTTGATAGAGACTGCCTGCCTTGGCACAATCCACTGTGCCCCATAGTAATCAAGTAGCTGAGCACAGTCTGTCTAGCCTCGGGGTTGTGCGAACACAGCCTGCCTGGTTAGTCTAGAGTTATGCCAACCTAAAAATTAGGGTTAATTGAGGAAACTGTTTTAGTTCACCAAGAAGAAATATGTGGGGTGCAGATAGGCAAAGGATGCGAGGTACCGCCCAGCCCTGCCCTGCCCTGCCCAGCCCTCCCCCACCTTCTTTCCAAACACAGCCAGCTAGAAAACCTAGTTTCACATGGAATAAACCACCTGCTTTTCCATTTCTTCTTCTTTCTACAAAGTCTGCTCAAAGCACGCGGGAAGATAGGCAGGGAAAATATGCAGAGGACTTTGGATGGCATTTCTTCCTAAGAATCTGCAGAATTCAAACCCCCACTTCCCAAATCTGAAAGAGATTAATTGCCTTCTACTTTCAGACTCTCCACAGGACCAGGAATGCTTTAGGCCTGGAAGGATGCCACCCTGCAAGAACTAAGTGTTAGATGAAGAAGAATGAATGTCAGTGTCTATGCATGCATATGTACTCTGTGTGTGTGAGAGAGAGAGGGGGGGGGAGTGGGAGGGAGGAGGGAGGAAGACAGAAAGGGGGAGGGGAGAGGGATGAAGAAAGGGAGACAGAGAAGGGGAGAGAGGGGGAGAGGGAGGCAGAGAGTGGAAGAGAGAGAGAAAGAGGGAGAGGGAGAGAGGGAGAGAGGGAGGGAAAGAGAGAGAGAGAAAGAAAGAAAGAAAGGGAGAGGGAGACAGAGAGTGGGAGTGGAGAGGGAGAAAGAAAGGGAGAGAGAGAGAGGGAGAGAGAGAGAGAGAAAGAGAGGGAGGAGAGAGGGGGAAAGAGAGAAAGAGAGGGGAGAGGTGTACAGAGAAAAAGCTGGGAATTTTACCCAAAGTACCCAAGATTTTAACAACAAATCTTTGAACAGCTTCCCCAAACTTACTGACCACCTGATCTGTTTGGACAGCCAGTCCAAGGACACTCCTCTACTTGGACAATTGCAAGCCGGTCATTTGGGGAGATGGATTCCTGGTTCTTCTGGAATGTTGAAGGTAAACACAAGGCTCCCTAGGCCTGCACGCCATACAAGGCAGCTTCTCAGCTGCAGCAAGTCGATGCTGTAAGCTTTGCTCAAGGGAAGACTAGGAAGAAGACCAGAGTTCAGGGGTCTCCAACCTTTGCAACTTTAAGTCTGAAGGACTTCAGCTCCTAGACTTCTCCAGCAGCTTTGCTGGCTGGAGAAGTCTGAGAGCTGAAGTCTTTCAGACTTAAAGTTGCAAAGGTTGGAGACCCCTGCCAGAGGGGAAGGATCGGTCCCAAAGCACTGAACTTGGAAGTCAGAAGAAGAAAGAGGAAGAGCCCGTTTTTGGCAGGGAGGGCTTTGGAAAGACCTTCACTTAGCTCCCCTGAAGAGGCGTAGACTGGGTTCAAATGGTGGGCAAAGACACAGGCCAGTTTAACAATGCCCTGTAGATAGCAGCCATAGTTGCATGGTCTAATGGCTCTCATTTATTCCAAACAGCAACTTTGGAGTCACTGTGAGCACAACACTGTAGGACCGATGCCTATTGTGAAAGGGTGGGGTATTATGGGATGCTTACTGTGTCTACTCAAAGGGGAATTTCATGAAACTCAACTGTTCAGTGTGGAATCTGTATGATATCATAGTCTACAACTGAATAGCTCAACTTCAAAGCCTTTATTGTTATTGTACATTCCGTATCTTTTGGACTATACGATGGAGCTTTCCTCCCCCCTAAAAGAGCATGGAAATGTTAGTGCATCTTATACACCGAATACAGCCATTTTTGGCCTCCCGAAGCCCCGGCCCCACATCCAATTTTTGTGAGAAATGGGTGAAGAATCGGCCATTTTCCACAAAACCTGGGGTGTTTTGCCTTGCCTAGAAGTACTCTGCAGGCTTCAGCAGGGCTGGGGGAAAAGAAAAATGCCCCCGTTTTGGTGAAAAACAGGCCAAAATGGGCCATTTTTTACCCAAACGGGTGTTTTTGCCTTGCCCACCAAGGAAAAATGCTCCCATTTCAGTGAAAAATGGGGGGAGTTGCCTTCCCCTGGCCATGCTGAAGCCTGCAGAGTGCTCCTGGGGGCCGGAGAGGACAAAAACTTTTTTTTCTTACTTACCTCTTCGAAATCTTGGTGTGACTTATACAATAGTGTATCTTATAGTCTGAAAAATAGGGTAAAAAATAGGGTAAACCAATTAGATTGGTTGTAACTCCCAGATGCTTCTTCCATCACAGCCAAAGACCAGCCTGGCTAAGGACCTTTAAAAAATAATGTTTCAGTCAAACCCCCTCAGAAATCAACTGCTGAAATCCAAGTCAGGAAATACATCTTGACTGGGATGAGAATCAGTGGTGGGATTTAAAATTTTTTATTACCGGTTCTGTGGGCGTGGCTTGGTGGGGGTGGGGTGGCTTGGTGGCTATGGCTTGGTGGGCATGGCATGGGAAGGATACTGTAAAATCTCCATTCCTTCCCGATCAGCTGGGACTCAGGAGGCAGAGAATAGATGGGGGTCTCTGCTGTCATTGCCGTCATGTTTTTTATTAGCTTTTCATGGTCTTCGCCAATGCGCAGAACAATTAACAGTAAACTTCGCATGCGCAAGCAATGTGCATCTGGCGCACGCAAGCAAAGTGCATACAAAGCGAACTGGTACTCGTGCCGGTAGGAACCAACCCCTGGGAAGGATACTGTAAAATTTCCACTGTCTCTCCACTCTAGGGGGAGGTTACTGCAAAATCCCCATTTCCTCCCGATCAGCTGGGACTCGGGAGGCAGAGAATAGATGGGGGCAGGGCCAGCCAGAGTTGGTATTTGCAGGTTCTCCAAACTACTCAAAATTTCCACTACCAGTTCTCCAGAACCTGCTGAATACCACCTCTGATGAGAATGCCCTATTAACTTATTGGGCATAATAATATCTTATTTTTCTTGTCTGATTGGGTAGAGCAGGGTCTAATAAATTGTCTAAGAGTTTCTGATCAAACTTGGGAACTTGGGCTTGGCCAGATCACTTGAAGCTTTGCATCCCATCCAGCCTGCTGCCTGCCATGGCTCCAAGGTCTTAACGTTTCTTCAAAGTTTAAGAAACTTTTAAGAAATTTCCAGGCTTTCTATTTGTCCAACACCAAAGTGACAATATGGAACCAGAGGGCAGTTTCGTTTAGACTGAGCCTGGCAAAATTCTTTTTATTTCCAATTAGCAAAGTGGGTGGGTCAGTTGCCAAAGGGGGAAAAAAAGGCCAAGAAAGGTTTAGGATGATGAAAAGGATTAGATTTGTGTCTTCCTTTTAGCTAGTTTAGTCATCCTTCTCTGGATTAGGACACTTTTCTGAGTTCCAAGGACATTAAATATGAACAAGTCAAGGAAACCGGTTTTATACTGTATATACTCTGGGCTAAAATGTGGTTGCAGCAGCAAACACTGGTGAACCAATGTGCTTCAATGTGCCTACCCCGTTTAGTAGGTAGACTGAGGGAGCCTAGAGCAACCTCTTGTTTTATTCACAGTAAAGTTACAGCATGTTCTGAATTTTATTCCCAGTGAAGTTAAGGCACATGCACTGGCCTTTATCCCACTGAATAAAAATAAAAATATTCATTTTACACTGGGACTTTACACTTTATACTGCAGGAGTCAAAAAGAGGGCTGTGAAAATATCTACAGACCCTTCACATCCTGGCCATAAATTGTTTCAACTTCTACCCTCAAAAGGACGCTATAGGGCACTGCACACCAGAACACCTAGACACAAGGACAGTTTTTCCCCCTGAATGCCATCACTCTGCTAAACAACTAATTCCCACAACACTGTCAAACTATTTACTAAGACTGTATTACTATTCTTCTTCTCTTCCTTCCTAGTATCTGTCTCTCCCCACTTATGACTATAACCATGTTGCTTGTATCTTTAAAATTTATATTGTTTTATTTGTTTCCTAGTATACTTTGATTGCTTATTAGTAACTATGACTATCACTAAGTGTTGTATCTTATGATTCTTGGTGAATGTATTCTATTTTATTTTTCTTTATGTACACTGAGAGCAGATGCACCAAAGACAAATTCCTTGTGTGTCCAATCACACTTGGCCAATAAAGAATTCTGTTCTGTTCTGTTCTAAAAGTGGAACTTATCAATTAATCTAATGGGATTTTAGTCAAAAGAGGATTGTCAGAATTGAGAGTTGAGAGATACAGCCTTGTGTCTATTTCCCTGATGGTGAAACCAATAGAAGCCAGAATAATAATAATTTTTAATAATAATAATTTTATTTATAGACCGCCTCCTCTCCCCAAAGGGACTCGGAGCAGTGCACAGGGAAATTAAAAATGCAAATATAAAATACATAAATAGGTAAAATAAGAATTAAACAAAATTATCCCTGCGCTAAAACCCACTATACTAAAATTAAACTACAATCCCCTAAAAACCCAGTTAAAAAACGGAAGACTAACCTAGGCTGGCCAAGCAGAAGAAGTGTGTTTTCAATTTTTGACAGAAGGAGCGGAGGTCCGTAGTTGTTCTAATTTCGGGGGGAAGGTCGTCCAAGAGGGCTGGGCCCGCCACAGAGAAGGCCCTTCCCCTGGGCGTCGCCCGCTGGCATAGCCTAGTGGACGACACCCGGAGAAGTCCCTCTCTGTGGGAGCGAATCGGCCACAGGGATGTATGGGGCAGAATCCGATCCCGCAGATAGCTAGGTCCCGTGCCATGGAGCGCTTTAAAGATGATAACTAACACCTTGAAGCGCACCCGAAAGACGACAGGCAGCCAATGCAGCTCGCGCAAGAGCGGTGTTACCTGGGTAAACCTCGAGGTTCCCATAATTGCTCGCGCGGCTGCATTCTGGACAAGCTGAAGTCTTCGGGTGCACCTCAAGGGGAGCCCCATGTAGAGAGAATTGCAGTAGTCCAGTCGGGATGTCACGAGGGCATAAGTGACTGTGCAAAGGGCATCCCGATCCAATAGGGGACGCAACTGGCGCACCAGGCGAACCTGGTAGAATGCCCTCCTGGCCACGGCTGTCACTTGATCTTCCATAGACAACCGGGTATCCAGGAGGACGCCCAAGTTGCGTGCCCCATCCACGGGGTTAGGCGTTCGTCCCCTATGGCCAGTGATGGAGTCAATTGGTTGTACCGGGATGCCGGGAACCACAGCCACTCGGTCTTGGACGGGTTGAGTCTGAGTCTGTTACTTTCCATCCAGGCCCGCACGGCTTCCAGGCACTGGCACATCACCAGATTGAATGACTTTCTAGTAAGCAGATCAGGGGGTGGATTGCACAGCTAAGAAACTGTGTTCACTGACTAGGAAGAAAGCTTGCAGCCTTAAAAACACTTTCCAAAGAATGTTATGGTTATAAAATACCAGACAACCACTAGAGGTCATCAGATATAGAAGTACAATATTACAGTATTGAATAGTAATTCAGATTTTTGCCGGATAGTTATGGTTGCCTTGATTTTAAGTAGGATTTGCTCTTTAAGGGGGGGAAGGCTAATGGTACCTCAAGACATATGTCCAATAGTAACCCTACTTTTTTCCTAAATTAGCCAGACTAGTTTCTTGATGGAAGACCAGGATGAAATACTGACTATAGACCAGTGCTTCTCAAATAGTGGGGCGGGCCCCCCAGGGGGGGCGCGAGGCTCCGTAAAGGGGGGCGCGTTTGACCTCGGCAGTTTAGTTTAATTAAGGATTTAATTTTTTTAAAATTTCTAATGCACTTTAAATCTTTTCTGCTACAGTTAATAAAGCTATTCTTTGTTGTAAATTGATCCACATTTCTTTCTTTTTTAATTCTCTTATACGTTAATAAGGATACAGTGTTATGCAGAGGTGTACTTATAACAATTTTATGGACAAATGATACTATTTACAGTCGCGCGGGGGGCGCGAAATGTTTTCTTCTTCCTAGGGGGGGCATGACAGAAAATAATTGAGAAGCACTGCTATAGACTGAGGGGAGGGGGGGGACAGTGACAAGTTCTTTTATATCAGGGGTCACCAACCTTTTGGATGACTAAATTCATAATTTTAAATCCCACGGACCACTAATATGATCTGCCTAATGACTGGCTGGCTGGGCACGGCTGGCTGGTCATGTGACTGAGAGGGCGTGGCCAACTTGATGTCACTTATGTCAAAGGGCGCCCCCCCCCCTTTGGCCTCTACTAATCCCTCCTCTCCCAGCCACTCCTCGCCTGTCCACCTGGGCTCCTTAGGGCCCCAAGAGGAAGCAGTTGCTGGAGCTAAGCAGCCACCATCGGAGAAAGAGTGGGCAAAATAGCTGGTTCAGTTTCAAATTGGATCTGACTGAGAAGGCGGATCAGCAGAAGCACCTCACTGAGGACTACAAGCAGAGGCTTTCCAAGCAGAGGGTAGACCTGCAAGAGTGCAAGGCCAGGTACTGGCACCTGGAGGCTCAGCAGGCTGAGATGGTCAGCCATTTCCAGGCAATGATGTAGCCCCACTGGAACAAGGCCCTCCAGCTCTTTGCCACCAACCTTCACCCAAAGCCCCTCGCCAGGAGGCTGAAGCAGACCCCAAGTCAGACGTTCTTTCCCCCTCTGATACACACAAAAAGACCCCACAGGGCAAGATTCTCTGCAGCAAAACAAATGTTCATTGCACGTATCCGGCCCAGGGGCCATGGTTTGAGGACCCCTGATTTAGCACAATATAAAAAATGCAAATATTTTTTTCTGTGGACCACCAATTTTTTTTCATGGACCACCAGTGGTCCACAGACCACCGGTTGGTGACCGCTGTTTTACATCATTGTGAAGAAAACTACAGTTTCATCTCTCTGGAAGAAGACTCTACATTTACCTTTTGATATTCCAAATACTTATCTCTGGTATCTTGGCTTTCTTCTTACTTGACTCCTTACTTAAAAACCTCCATGGAAAGTAACCAGATTATTATCATGTACATACAATTGAAAAAAATATCAGCTATTGAGTGATTAGTTTGATTTGAGAACAGCTGTTTATGGAAGTTTCCAAACTCTATGTAAATATTGATGGTGATTCATGATCGGGATAACATTATTACTTGCTCTGTTCATCCAGCGACCAGTTCAACTTGTTCATTCGCTGGGAAGAACTCAGTTGTAACAGAGTGGATGCTACCAAAGGGCGTGTACGACTTGCACCAACATCTTAGGGAAATCTGGTGATCTCAATCTCTAATAGCAAAACAGATTCTACTCGAGAATGAACTGGAGGGTTGTGGTGAAGGTCACACAGTAGTAAATGAGTGAAACTTTACAGATGGACCTGTGCTCCTGTCTATGATTGCTCCTTTGCAAATTTGGCTCATTAGTGGGTGTGGGGAAGCAATGAGAGTAGCATCTCTAAATCAGTGTACCTCACATGGAAACTTATTTGGATGTCTATCTATTGAATCCAAATTAAAATTGTATGTAATGGTTCTGTTTTGTGTGCTTGGATCTAGATGAACATTTGTTTAGGATGGGGTCAGCAACCTTCAACACTCAAAGAGCCATTTGGACCCATTTCCCATATAAAAGAAAACACCGGGAGCCACAAAACACTTCCCATGCCTGACTATTTTCTGAGCGGCCACAAAATTAGTATATGTAGTTGAATTAAACATTCTGTTTTCTTCTGAAACTTTTCTTTGGTTGGCCTACCAGGGGTTGAAAACCTTAATCAATCACGTCCCAGTGGGTATTACACATTGACGGTTTTGATGCATATTTTGAGCGACAGGGAGCTGCAGCGGAGAGATGAAAGAGCCACATGCGGCTCCAGAGCAGCGAGTTGCTGACCCTTGATTTAGGGCAATCTTTATAGGCATATTATATTTGTGCTCATCAAAATTTAGATGCATCAAAACGCTGATCCAAAATACATGTGCACAGTTTAAATTCATAAGGGCACACTATGTTCCAAGGTGATATTTGTCACAATTAACCTGCTTAAGAAATAAATGAAAACATTGTCTCTTCCCACCAATCCTGCTTTTGTAGGAAATTCCTCATGTGCTACTAAAATAAATTCCTGGCATTCTCCCCCCCCCCCATCACCCCACTCTGCCACGTTTTTAATGGTTAATTGCTCTTTAACTCCGCCAAGGTTGATTATTTAGCAGCATAATTTGCCATGAATTCCAGAATATAGAAGAACTATTTGGGCACCAAAGGAATTTGTATAAGCCCAAAATATAACAGTCAATTTTGTAGGGAGTGGGGAATATTAGACTGAGTTTGAGTTTTGGCTGTTTGCAGTAGCAGGAGAACTTAAACGAACTTCTTCAGAAAGAAGGAAGAAGCCCTGCTAAACATAGCAAGACTTACCTCCAAAAAGTTAAGGAATTACAGACTTTATGAATTGCGTTGGTCGATTAAAGATCACAAGTCAGACAAAGGTACAATTCCCTCCCTCCTTCTTTCCTCCCTCCCTCCTTCCCTTCCCCCTCCCTCCCTTTTCTTTCCTCGTTTTGCTAATCCTTTTCGCTCTTTCTGTCTGAAATGCGAATTCCATTCTCGATCTACAGATGCCCAAACTTTTCTCCAATACCCACCCATCGTTCAATTCCGAGTCCAGCCACATTCAGACAACCTGCACCTTCGGAAAGGCTCCATTAGGCTGGGGGGACAAAGTCGGGGAATCAAAGAGTCCAAGGCAGGGCTCTGCGTCCAAGCTGGAGCACTTCCAGGCCTTGCACGCGCACTGGGACCCGCCCAGCTGTCCCTGCTTGCCTCTCTGCCGGCCAGCCAGCGCCTCCGAAGGATGGGCGAAGAGGAGGCGAGGGCGGCGGGAGAGTTGGTCTCCGGACTCAAAGGGATGGGAGGGGAAAGGAGAGAGGGACTCTGCCGCCGTGTGTGTGTGTGTGTGTGTGTGTGTGTGTGTATTGGGATGTGGATTCCGAGCCAGACAGCCCTGTTTGTTCACACGCCGGGGCTCAACCGTGGGGATCTCGCTGGTGTTTTTAATAGACTCCTCAAGGGAGCAGCAGCAACTCCAGGCGCTTAATTGATGGCCCGGTGCTTAAGACGTGCAACTTTGAAAAGCAATGTGGATTTCTTCTTTAGAGACCGGGCTTTTGCTCCTTCTCCCCACCCCATCTTCTGCCTGCATTCTTCTGCCTTCCCGCCTTCCTGCCCCAACAGCTCGCTCTCTTTCCAAGGCCGCCTGCGATAGAGGGGGGGGGGAGGGAGGAAAAAGAGAGGGAGACAATAAGTGGGAGGGAGCGGGGGAGGGAGAAAGAAAAAGGAAGGGAGAGACAGAGAGAGAGAGGGAGGGAGGGAGGGGGGGAGAAAGGGGGAAAAAGAGAGAGAGGGAGAGAATAAGAGCGAAAGGAAGGGAGAGACAGAGAGAGAGGGAGAGGGAAGGGGGGAAGAGAGAGAGAGAGAGAATAAGGGAGAAAGAGAAAGGAAGGGAGACACAGAGAGGGAGGGAGGGAGGGAGGAAGAGAGATGGGGACAGGGAGGGAGAGAGAATAAGAGAATGAGAGGGAAAGAATAAGAGGGAGAGGGAGGGAGAGAGGGAGAATGAGAGAAAGAGAGAATAACAGGGGGAGAGGGAGAGAATAAGAGGGAGAGCGAGAGGGAGGGAAGAGAGAGGGAGAGAGAGAGAGAGAGCACAGCCATCACCCTCTTTCCATTTCTGGCCGACCAAGGCATGGAAAAAAGCTCCTGAGAGGGAATAAATGGCCACGCAGAGCCAGAAGGAGAAGGAGAAGGAGCGGGACAAGAAGGGAAAAAGAAAATTCCTTAAATTGAGGCAGGGGACTATCATTTCCTGCAGTCTTCTACTTGCTGGCCTGAAAACAAGGTTATCTCCCATATATACATGCGTGTGTATATATGGGAGATAACCTTGTTTTTATATATATATATATATAAACTATACACTAATTATACACTAATGAAGCTGCGGCCCTGAAGCCGGTTATGTAGGAAGAAAGGCCCCCTGAAAACCAGGGAGTGGAATCCTGAATATGGGCCCAGTCTATAACCTGCAAGTCCTTTATCCCTGAATTGTCAATTAAGCAAAGGCCCTGATTTCTCCGAAACTTGTTTCTAAAATCTCCTTGATACGGGAGACCCGGAAATCTCTGTTGAAGGCCCACCACTGCATCCCCAAATGAAGGGGCCACACTAGAAATACATTTGAAGGAACAGAATGGGAGAAGAAGAGGGGGGGGGTTCACCAGGAGCTCTCTTCTGGTTCTTTATTAAAGTGCAATCGGATTAATAATTACCATTATGTTAAACACTGGGCACGTAGGAAAACAGCCATCATAAATATCTCCCAGACCCTTTCATTCCCCAATCTGAAGTTGTTGACAAGAGTGGATCAATCGACAGCAAACTGCTGGCGATGGAAATAGGGCAGTGTTTCTCAACCTTGGCAACTTGAAGATGTCTGGACTTCAACTCCCAGAATTCCCCCAGCCAGCTGTCCCGGCATCTTCATGTTGCCAAGGTTGAGAAACACTGAAATTGGGTGATAAGGAAGTAAGTCCCCCATTTGGCTGCTTTTAGCCTCCCCGCCCCTACGGCCCCGTACTGCCTTAAGTGTGGTTGGAGCTGGGGTGAATGCAGGCCACTCAGCCTTCCCTGCTCCTCACCCCCAGCCCAGGCCTTCTCCCCTTCAAGGCCCTCTAATGCAGTGTTTCTCAACCTTGACGACTTAACTTCAACTCCCAGAATTCCCCAGCCAGCTCTGCTGGCTGGGGGATTGTGGGAGTTGAAGTCCACAGGAATTCAAGTCGCCAAGGTTGAGAAACACTGCTCTAATTCAGGAGGTCTCCAACCCTGGGCCACTTTAAGACTTGCGGACTTCAACTCCCAGAGTTCCTCAGCCAGCTTTGACAAGGCTGAAAGTGGGCAAGGTTGGACACCCAGGCTCAGCTGGGAGTAGGGAGACTTGTCCCATGCATCTGGAGGGCGCCAGGTTGCGCCCCAGTTGCATCTGAGATGACATTCAGGAAAGATCGATCTTCAGCTGTGATTTTTTTTGGACTCTCAAGATTCAAACCTTTGAAAGTGGACAGGCGCACTTTCCACTGGATCCCGGCTACTTTTTTTTTTTTTTTACTCCGTCGTGTATGTCCCCTGTGTTTTTGTGCTGTTTCCCCCCCCCCCCCTCCCACAGATCAACCCAAACAAGGACTCATTTAGGCTTTTTACGCTTCCTTGAAAAAGGAAGATTATAATCTCAAAGGACTCAGAATGTATTCGGCGCTGGTGAATTCAGAAGCTTTCGCATTTTGAGTTTTGGGGCGGACAGTCCATTTTTCTTGGTCTGGATGCGGAGCCCACGCGTGTTTGAGAGGGCCTCTCTCTGCGGGCGATGGGCTATCAAACCAGCCTTCCCCGAACCCTACTTAAGTGGCCAGGGGTTTGTGGGCGGAAGGGAAAGGATGCGTAAACCGGTCAAGCCAAAAATGGACGGTTGAGTAAGTTTCCTGCTGCAAGTTTGCTTGGGCAGAGGCGATTTCAGATGCTGGACACTTCCGGCTTCCCCCTTGCGGTCTTCCTCCTTTCAGTCCCCCTGCTCTTCCTCCGCTGTCCCGAAAAATAAGGGAGGGGGAGGCTTTGGTGTCCAAGCAGGGGATTAGTCCGCTGTGGGGAAAAAAGGGGGGAAAGGAGAGAAGGTGACTGAAGGGCCTCTGGCCACCACCAGCGATGGACTTTAGCTGGGATTTTCTCTCCCTGCTATTCGGCCGCGATGCGGAGCAGAACAAAAGCAGGTCTGTTTGCTGGGATTGTTGATGAAGTTACAACATTAGCAATTGCGACGCAACACACACACACCCAACCAAAAAAATCTGGGCATCCGGGGAGAGGCGGGAAGGTTTTCGGTCTGGATTCCCCCTTCCTTTTGACCACGTATGCACGTTGGATCATATCTTTTCCTTCCTTCCTTCCTTCCTTCCTTCCTTCCTTCCTTCCTTCCTTCCTTCCTTCCTTCCTTCTTCTTTCTTTTTCTTCTCTCTTTCTCTCTTTTCTTTTCCTCCTCATTTCGTTTTTAGCTCTTGCCTTCTGTCCCTCTGTGTCGGAACCTCCCGGCTCAGAGAGCTAGCGGGGTTGAATTCATCCTGATTTGCGTCATCCTGCCGCAGACGCGATACAAAGCGCAATCCGGAATGATTTTTCAGAACCAGTAGCTCTCCAGATCCAAGGAGATCCACCTCGTTGGGAAGCCAAAGGTTGCAACCAATTACTACACCGCTACCACCACCCCACCTCTCCCCGAAAGGGAATAAAAAAACGTCAGGCCCCCCAGCCTAGCCCCTTTATTTCCCCCCTCCCCCACTGCCGGTCCACAGGGGAATCGCGGGTCATTAGGGGTGGGGCCGGAATCGATTTGGGGCAATGGTCTGTTCCCCTCTAATTAACGGATGATTCTCGTCTAAAGGGGGCGGAGGGAGAAAGAGACAAATAAAGAAAACCAGTGGAAGAGAAACGTTAGGCTATTTGATCATTTTATTGGCCAGTTATTTGTACTAGGCACACTCCGGCCAAGGTTCAGAACTTGTAAAGCTCCAGGTTTAAAATGGCTGGCAAGAAAAGCAAACTTTTGCCACAGGGATTTATTCCCGGAGTTTTCTGCGAGGCTCCCTCCAGACCCCCGAGCCACAATCTCTGTTTTAAAGGCTTCTTTCCAATTTCTTTCGTGGAAAGTCAAGAGAATCGGCTCTCTCCTGGATCGAATCCACTCGGGTATTGGTTGATTCGATCCATGAAGCAAATGACAGGCCTTCCGTTCTCCCGGTTCCTGGAATAACACCCTTCGTTTTTTCAAGACGTTGTTGCAATTATTTACACCTCCTCCTTCATGCCGTTTATGCCAGAGACAACCTCAGAGGAGAAAATCGAGCATTTTCGAAGTTCTCAGGCCCTAATAAAGGTTTCGGGGGCTTTAAAAAAAACAACCGAAATAAGATTCCTTCTCCCTTTTTAAAGAACAGGTTGGATAAGAGCTAAGCATTATTTTTCTTTAGTACTTGGGAAATCCGTTCAAAATTTACCCCCCCCCCCAAAGAAATGCAGACCAAACTGTATGCTGTATATTTTACTCCCATGAAACACATTTTTTTCCAATGTTGTCTGAAAAGGAAAACACTAATTATACGAAATGTTATACACGGGGTATGTTTTACATTGCAGTTTCAAAAGTCACCATTGCATCCACCAGAGGTACTATTCTAAAAACTGATATTCACACAATGGGACTTCCTTTTTAATAATAATAATAATAATAATATTAATAATAACATGTTAGAAACATACAGTGTTGCATTTAGTACACTATATACATTCCCTTGCTCGCAAGCGGAAAAGAAAAAAAAAAGAACAAAAAACAAATCCCTACTCTCTTGTGTAACATGCTTTATTTTAAAGCCTAACTTTTTAAAAACACTGTGGAGATATTACTAACAACTGCTTTTATAAAATTAATTTTGACATTTCAATATATATATACATCCTTTTCCGTCATTTTTTCTCCTTTTAATGTTAACAATGCTAAACATAAAAAATAACAAGCTTATAGGAACATTAAAATGTCATACCATATCCAGTCAAACGTTTGTCCGTATTTTATATATATTTATAATAATATATGTCCTTTTCTCGGTTGGGAACATTTCTTTCCCATTTTTTTTTCTTTAAAAAACAAAACAAAAACAAAACTCTTTCCATTTATTTTAAGGAGCCGAAAAACACCCTTTTTAAAAAGCAAAGAATGCCGAAATTTCAATGGTTTCCCTCCTCGCCTTCTCCCTCCGCCTGGGTAGATTAAATTCCGCCGCCAAATTGCTCCTCCACTCGCTCGCTCTCCCCCACCCGCCCCAGCGCCCGTTTGCTTTGGATGGAAGGTTCGTGTCCTTAAGATGTCGAGGCTAAGAAGCCGCCTTCGTCCCTTCCGACGGTCACGCGCGATTGCCTGCCCTTCTTCCCCGCCCTCCTCCCCCCTCCCACGCAGCAACGAGAGCAGCCACCCCGAAGCCCGGCCAAAGAGGCTGGCTTCTTTTTCTTTCTTTCTTCCCCCCCCCTCTCTCTCACACCGGCCTGTCCACGGCGTATTGGCAGGCGCTCAGGTTGGAGGCCGGGGTCTGGACGCTGGCGTAGCCGAAGCTGGAGTGCTGCTTGGCTTTGAGTCTCAGGCTGGCCAGGCTAGAGTTACACGTGTCCCGGTAAACGTAGGGAGGGGTCGGCGGGGCGTAGGGGCAGGCGGGCGTGGGCACGGCCGAGTTGAGCGAAGGGTTGCTCAGGTTGTTCAAGTTATTGAGGCTGTTGAGGCCGGAGCCCGGCACGCCGGCCACCGCCGAGGGCACCATGCTGGAAGACATGCTCATGGACGAGATGGAGTTGGGGGGCGAGAACATGCTCTGCGAGGACAGCGGGTTGACGTTCATGGAGTTGAAGAAGGGGAAGCTCTTGGTGGAGAGCGAAGCCGAGGTCAGCCCCTTGGCGGCCCAGTTGTTGTACGAGTAGCCCGGGTACATGTCGTCGTAGGGCTGCATCAGCCCGTTGAATTGCGGCCCGAAGCCGTTCTTACAGAGTTCCGCCTGCTGGTTCCGCTCCCGCTTCCGCCACTTGGCCCGCCGGTTCTTGAACCAAACCTTAAGGAGAGGGAAGAGAGAGAGAGAGAGAGAGAGAGAGGGAGGGAGGGAGGGAGGGAGGGAGGGAGGGGGAGGAGGAGAGAAACAGAGCGAAGGAGAGAAGCTGGTCACTGCGGGGAAACCAAAGGACCCTAGCATGCGACCTCCCTCCCAGCCCCCCCCCCCGCGACCCCCGCACTAGGGGGCTCCCAGAGGGAAGGGAGGAGGTGAGCGACCACCCCAAACCACAACTCCCTCCCCCATCTACAGCCTCATTTCTTCGGACATGTACACTAGCATGCCCCCCCTCGCCCCCTCAGCCCCCCCCCGCGACCCCCGCACTACGGGGCTCCCAGAGGGAAGGGAGGGAGGGAGCAAGCACCCCAAACCAGGACTCCCTCCCCCATCCATAGCCTCATTTCTTCGGGCATGTACCCTAGCATGCTCCCCCCTCGCCCTCTCAGCCTACCCAGACCCCCGCACTACGGGACTTCCCGGGCTCCCTGAGGAAAGGGAGGGGATGAACGAGCACCACAAACCAGAATTCTCCCCTACCACCCATAGACACCCGCCCTCCAGCTCCAGCCTCGGCCTTTTACTCATCCAGGTTTTTATTTGACCAAAAATCTTTCTTTCTTTTTCTTTTAAAAGGCCCTCTTAAAAAGAACGCAGGTCCTTCAAGCTGAGCCTGAAGGATAAATGCGCGCCCACTCGCCTTCTGATGCCACAAATGAAACCTTTCAAGGATCCTTTACAGGCGAGGGGCGGAGGGGAGGAGGAGAAGAGGGGAAAAAGAGTCTTAAAGGTTGTCGGAACGTGAAACGTGTAAAATGTACCGCTATTTATCTAGCAAGGCCTTCTCTGGGGTCCCCCCCCCCCAGAGATGAGCGACCATTGAAACTCTTCGCATCCTCACGACCACACGAGATCTGGCGCTCAATCTCAAAACCTCCCTTCCAAGTAAGCCTTAATGAACCTGCAGGGAAATGTCCCGGCTGGGCTCCCAGCGTGAAAGGCCCAAGTGGTACCAGTAAAACAGAGCGAGGTTCTGTGGGCAGAGACCTTTCCCCCTCCCCGCCCCGAACGCCATTTCCTCCGATTTCGCTGAGGTCAGCACGGAAAACCTGTTTTCGCCTAAGGACGCTATTTACACCTTTCGCTCAAGCTGGTCCACACGGAGTGCGAACAGTTTTGTTCTTAACATCTGCGTGGCTACGTAAACAAACCAGCCTTACCCTGACATTTACATTTAGGACAGGGGTCTGCAAAGTCGGCTCTTTTAAGACTGGTGGACTTCAACTCCCAGAGTTCCCCAGCCAGCATAGACTTTGCAGACCCCTGATTTAGGATAATAAGTACGCAGCCGCTCGCCCCTACGCGCTGCATTTTAAACAAACGGGCTTCTCCAGAGAGAAAGCCAACTTCCTTCTCCTTAAAAGGGACAAAAATGGTCATCCGCAGCTGACTTTGGAGACGGGGAAGACTTTGACAAAAGATATGTTGAGATCCGAAGGCGAACACCGTCTCTGACCAACTGAGATCTAGCCAAGAAAACGTCCTGTGCATCTGCTGGTTGGTTTTCACCCCGCTTTTCTGCCATCTCTCTCTCTCTCTCCCTCTCTCTCCAATTTTTAAGATCTTAGAATAAGAGGTATCAGATGAAGGTTATAAAAGTTCTTCCTTAGTGAAGACAATGCATGCCAATGATCTGCCTTTATAAAAGGCTCTGTCCGTCTGTCTGCCTGTCTCCTTCCCTCTCTCTGCAGTTCATTCAATTTGATCCGAGTGGTTATCTTGAACAAAAGGAATAGGCGGCTCATTCTTTTCCCCCACTCCAAACCTCTAACTCCCCTTCCTTCCTCCAACGTCTCGAAGTCCAAGGCAAGGAAGTTAATCCGCCTTTAACAGCCATTTTTTTCTACCCAGAAGAGGAAGAACGATCCTCGCGATGATATTAATAAGCCAGGAGTAGTTTTGAAATTTAAATCCGGTCAATGATTTTCTCTCCAGCAGTCCGGGAAAAAAAATAATAAGAAGTCAACCTAAATATATAACGGCTAGGAAACCTTTTACCTTAACGGCTGATGACAGGAGCGTCTTTCTTTCATGTGCTAATCATTAGTAGAGCTAAGCCAGGTCCGGGCCGGCTGCTTCCCCTGCGCTTTTGGCAAACTTTGCTCTCTCTCTGTCGACGCGAGAAGGAAGGACGGGCGCCTCCGCCGCCAAGACAAAGGCGACAGGCGCGCGCGTCTTTCTCCAATCCACATTCCCAGCTGCCAGCTCGGCCCACCCGCCTCCTGCGACCTTCCGATGTGGATTGGAATGGCCCGTCTGCTCTTGGGTTGACCCCACGCGAAAGTTCGCTCTAGCCGGGGACCCCCACCCCCTCCCCGAGTGCCACGCCAATCGAAGCCTAGGCCGCGGTTTGTACCGCTCGGCGCCCCCGAAACTCTGCAGAGGCCGCCACTGCTGACAACCTGCAGGGCGGATCGTGTTTCCGCCATCTGCAACGGAGGGCAGGGCGTCTCTTCAAGGCCCCAAGAGCAGAGCCAGGCGGTTTCGGAGCAGGGGATCGGACGGCGGCATCGTGCCCAGCGGAAGGTATATCGTTCAGTTCTGAATAAAGGCCGCTTTCCTTCGTCCGAGGTTGGGTTTTTTTTTTAGGCGTTTGGGACAATCCGACAAGTTGTTATTGAGTCTAAAACGAGTCTGGATGTGGTTTACTGCAGACTGGAGCCATCATAATACCCGTAGTACAGTTGGGCATCTGGGGTTGTGATTGCATCGCTTGTTAGAAGACAAACCCACGGAGGAAACTTGCCTAGAATCCCAACAGCCAAATCTCAAGAGTAACAACGTCACTCTTTAGAACGAAGCAAAGGCTCGTTAAAGGATCCCAGAAGGTGGCTTCGATAGATCCCCGTACTGCGTTGTTTTCGAAAGGACAATTTTCCAAGAAAAGGACTCAATTCGAGACCAGCTTAATTGCCAGCGTCTCCGTTTAAATGGTTTGAACCACAAGAATTCCGGGTTCAATGGACTGAGTAAGCCAAAAGGATCAGCTACCTCCTCAGACTTTGCCATACCCCCCAACCAAATAAACCTTGTTGTTTATTTGCATGAAAGCTTGAGTCGCAATCCTTCCGATTTTCAATTTAAAACAACTTTGCCCTGTGTATTCGCTCTGAGCGTTGCAATTAAATGGGATTCCTCAAAAGGACGGCATGGAATGGATTTCGGCGTTCATTTGTCTTTCCCAGATTAAATGGAGACCAATCCATCCACACCGTCCTTTTCACATTGCAAAGGCAACATTTTATTTTCGTAAATATGGGTAACTTCGTCACAAAACAACGCTCTGCTCTCCTCGATAGATACTCAGCGTCTCTACTCTACACTCGACTCCTTAGTGGCAAAAAGTCTGGAAAGAAAGGCGGTTAAAGGTGGAGCAAGTAGTAGGACTGCATTCAAAAGTCCTCCCTTTTCCCAACAATTGTTTGGAAAGACTCTTTCATTTTCATCCAAGAAAACAACTCTATGGTTTACCACCACTCCTTTAAAAAAAAAAAAGCTCCCTCTCCCACGTGTGTGCGCCTCCATGAATGGTATGTGCATGCGTGTATGAAACAACAGCAGCGACAACACAGAAACAAGCTGACCTCTGCTTCTCCGGGGCATCTCTGCCCCTTCCCTTCTTTTCACTGGCTTCCATTGAAACCAGCGAAACGAAGTAAACTGAATTGGCTTCCACTTCAAGTAAACCTTGGAATCAAATCCAAAGGTTCATTGGCCAACTTTCCTGACTCCGAGCGGTAGTAACTATTCAAACCTTTGTTTAGAGTTTGAGAGTCACTCATCCCATCGAATGAGCAGAAGCCCATCTACGGATTTCTGCCGGAAAACCTAAGCTCGGTTTACACAGGAGGAAAAAAAAAGCCGCATCGGATTCCCTCTGGTTTTCCTACCACGAGTAGTTATGAATTATAACCTCAATAGAAAAAAAACTGCCTTCCCCTTTCCTCTCCGGCACACGGGGGTGGTTTCCCCCTCCTTCCCTTTCTCTCCCCCCCCTCCGGCTGAGCTGCCTGATCCTGTCGGATTTGAGGGGCTTTTAGACCGAGCCATAAATCTAAGGCGAGAAGAGGGACGGGGAATCAGCCACCAGAGTTGTGAAAGCGGAGGGGAAAGGAGGGAGGGCAAAGAATGCGGAGAAGGGAGCGTCTCGGGGCCTGGGAAGGCGGCCGAGGCCTGGCGTTTGGGGCTGGGCGCACGTCGGAGCCTGCCCTGAGCCGCTTTCTTGGCGCGGGTCCCCTTTGCTCCTCCGCATCCCGTTCAGAACACGCCGCGCAGCGTTCGGCGCCATCCATCATCTTCGGAGGAGAAGGCAATCCGTCAGGGGGCCTGACAGAGAGAACCCGGGAGCTGCGCCGGGCCAAAAGCCCGCCTCGCTCGCTGGAGGCGAAATCGAAAGCAGCAGCGCCCGCCGCCGCCTCCTCCGCCTCCTCCTTCTCTCCCCGCGGAGTCCCGCCCAGCGTCCCCACCGCGCCTCGGCTCCCTCTTACCCTGACTCTGGCCTCGGTGAGGTTGGTCCAGACCGCGATCTCCTCCCGCGTCGACATGTCCGGGTAGCGGTTGCGTTGGAAGGTGGCCTCCAGCTCTTGCAGCTGCTGGCTGGTGAAGTGAGTGCGCTGCCGCCGCTGCCGCTTCTTCTTGGACGGATCGTCGGCGCCCACGTCCTCGTTCTTGCTCGGCTGGCTTTTCTCTTTTTCTGCCAAAGGAAAAGGAAAGGGGAAAAAAAAAAACAGCGTCGGGTGAGGGGCCAGTCAGGGAGGAGGAAAAGGCGAGGCGGTGGCAAGGCAAAAGGAGTCGCCCAGTTCCAGGCGACTGGAAGCCCACGCAAGGCCAGCCTGTGGGAAAGGGCCCACTGCCTTTCAGCCCGCGCCGCTGGAAAGCAAGGGGAGTCGGCGCGGAAGAGCCACAGCCACGGCGGGTAGGACTTAAAACGAGTAAGAAGCACTTAAAAGGAAGAGAGAAAAAAACAACCAGGCGTCTACCTATCCTCCCTCAGATACTTTTTGGGTGAGAAGAAGCAGAAACTCGAAGGGCTGCTTATAAAACGAAGGCGCTTCTTTTCCAGGATAAACAACCCATCTGAGAAGGGAGAAGCGCCCCCTCATCCTTGGCGTGCGTCCGCAGGAGGACTGCCCCACGGGGGCGAGAGTGGCTTCCTGGTGCCGCGGATTCTCTCTCCCAGGCTTTGGCAAAGGTCGTGCCAAAAGCATCGGCTGAAAAAGGGAAAAGGAAGGGAAAAGAAAAGGGGATTCCCACGACGCAAAACTACCTGCTTAGACTTGGAACGTGGGTTGTGTAAATTAATCCCCGAGCGTTCAAACGGCCAGGTCCAAGCAGGTTTGCTGCGATTATTCAAGAGATGGCTCACCCCATCTCCCTTAAAGCAGACTGTTTTGTTGCAATTAAATCTATAACCGCCGGTGGTTGTAGTAGTGGGACAGTACAAGTCTGAACGGACAAATCTTCTAGAATATAGAACAAGGGTCTCCACAACCTTGGCAACTTGAAGTCTTTGGGGACTTCAGTTCCCAGAATTCCCCAGCCAGCAAAACCATACGCTCCATTGCCCTGGGTTTAAGGTACCTAAATACGCAACACAAAACCTCTTTTTTCAAAGGACAGACAGATTTTGAGAAAACCTAGTATTATCTTGCATATTCTTACTTTTCCCCTCCAGACATGTCCACTTTGGGGACATCCACATCCAGGAATTATATCACATAGTAAGTCGCAAATGGGAGAGTTGATCTCGATTGATACAAACAGCCGAAAAGAATAAATGCCGAATATAACAAAAACTGTAATCGGACTGATTTTTTTTTCCAGAAGCAGTTATTTTACGCACAGCAGCAAGTTTTATGTGCACTAGGAACTGCAGCAAATATCTACGAATCATATAAAAATAGCTACCCTGCTCTCTTTAGGTCTCAAGGTTGTCCTTGATATAAATTAGAAGCGTTTCTGAGTTACAATGGCTTGACCTTAGTATAATTTGAGGTGGTCACGATAAACCTGCAGTATTCGATTCAGCAGGTCAACTGTACCCGTGGATTTAGCCCCAAATAAATAAATGAACGTATGCAGCGTTAACCCAAGACTTGGTGGTTGAACCCGAACTATAAAATTGATCGTGTTTACTTGCAAATAAGTCCAGTTCTTTCCTTCTCCCTGGGCTAAAATAGTGTGCACTGCATATTCTGACAGATGGTTCTGAGCTCTTGCACACATGAGCTGAAATTGCAGTTGAACTCTATGCACATTAATTCTCAAATACATCCAGTTGATCTCAACAGGACTTACTCTTGAGTAAGCAGAGACAGGAGTGGCGTTTGTCTTTCAGCAGCATTTTCTGCAGCAGAATTTCCCAACGCAGCTTGATTGGAAAGTCTCAGAAACTTGCACAGAGGCTTGCAACCAAGCTCTTGCACTCACCTTCATTTCACTCATCCCAGATTTTGGACATCTCGTTATTTAGTTTCCAGTAAGGAAAGAGTTCAAACAGTGATGAACTCTCCTTATATCAGGTGATACCCCTGGGAATTGACTACTTTTCAGTTTAGCAGGGCCGACCTCTTGCTGGGTTTGCTGTCGGGCCAGCTTCTCTCCCTTGCCAATACCAAGGTTGACCCCAGAAGAGGGAATACAAAAATTGTCCCCATTCTTTGCCCTCTCCAGACCAACACAGCCAATATCTGGCACGATCGGATTCGCCTTTCCCCTCCCTTAAACGGAGTGGAGAATTGCTGCTTTTTTTTTTTTGCTGATGTTTCTTCTCTCTACTTTTCTAATTTGTAGCTATGGAAATAACGGATCAGGTCCATTAGCCATTATCGCCCCCACTTACACACACGCACACATGCACACACGCCCGTTGCCACTGTACAATAATGGGGGGGGGGGCAAGAGCGTCTCTAAAGCGAGAAGCCAGAGGAAGGTTAGTGGCTGGATTAGGGGCAAAGAGCGCCTTACCTGCGGCCTCGGGGCTGGAGGTGTCGGAGATGGTGTGAACCTCCAGCCGGTGCTTGGCAGACTCCAGGGCCGATCGCGGCTGGCCGGGGGTCAGGGCTGAAGCCATAACCAGAGCCGGCTGTTGCTGGTGGTGATGGTGGTGGTGATGGTGGTGGTGGTGGCAAGACGAGGAGGCGGAGGAGGAAGAGGAAGAGGAAGGGGAGGTGGAGCAAAGCTTATTCCCGGCTCCCAAACGCTCCAGGCTGAGCGGTTCTTTCAGGCAGTTCATCGAGCGTCGCCAGCCAGCCAGCCAGCCAACCCGGGCGGCCGGGGGCTGCGCGCTGGCGGAGAAGAACCCCGGCGAGGGAGGGTGAGCCGCTGCCAAGGGCAGAGGCTGCCGCAATCGGTGGCCCAGGAGCAGCGGCTGCTTCAACCCCCTGGCCAGATTTCGCTCCTTCCGGGCCCCTTTCAAGCAGTCAGGCAGTCAATCAATCAATCAATCCCGTCCGGACCTCAAGGCAAGGGCGCTTCCCGGCCGCCCCCCTCCGCCGCATCGGCCACTGCAAAGCCAAGGCTCCCGCGGCACCAGCGCCCCCGCTGGGAGAGCGTGGCCAGCCTGAGCCCTAGACTCCCAAGGCGGACGGCAGCGGCGCGGACCATGAATAAGCACCCCGAGGTGGGCTCGCGGGACGCTCAGGCGCAGGTTGACCGGGGGTAGATCCAAAGCGGTCGGTCGGTCGGTGGGGCTTGGCAAAAAGCAAGCAAAGCAAAGCAAGCAATCCCGGAGCGGAGCCGCTGTGGCGTTCTGGCCCGGCGCGGTGGCTGCGCCTTCCCTCCCCTTCTCGGGCGCTCGGAGAGCCGGGCTCCTCACTGGCTTCCCTGTTTGCCTAACGTCTTAAAGGCAGAGGCCGCCTTGCCGGGCCAGCGGTTATCAGCCGGCCCCTTTCGCTCTCCCCTCCTCCCAGCCGTCCCCCCCGCCATCCAGACTCGCTGCGGAGGCCGAGACGGACGCGGAGGGCAGCCAATCGGAACGCGGAACGCCTCTCCCCCCCCACCCCCCGCGGCGCAGGGCTATAATAAGGAACAGCCTATCAGGAACTTCAGGGCGAGGCTCAATGGGAAGCTTCGCTCTTCTTTTTCTCTCTCTCTCCCCGCCCCCCGCCCCCCCCCGCAAACCCCCTTCTCCCTCCAGTCAAGTTTTCGAGCTATGCGTTGCAAGTCAGCAAAGGGAAAATTGGAAAATCTAGGTGGGGGGGGGGGGGAGGAAATCCGTCGACGAGGCAATCTTCTTATTACCTAAAGCTTTCATCCTGGGGAGGAGGGGAAAAAAAAAAAAGCTTTCTCCTGCATTTATTTCGGAGATGCCCGCAAGAACTCTTGGAGCCGCTCAATAACCCCCATCGAGAAGGCTACGATCGTCACAATCGCTCCCTAGCACCACGCAAAGGATCCCACCCACCCCTTTTTTTTTAGATTAAAAGAAAGCAGGTATCCCGGAGGAGGGAAACGCAGCCTGGAGAGTTTTTGCGATGATCTCGGACTTTGGTTTCAGTGACGCAGAAGAGAAAAACTACACCTTTTTTATTTTTTTTAGAACAAGCCAAAGTGAGCCGAGAAAGAGACGGTGGTGGGAAAAAGCGTAGAGAAACGTTTAAGGACCTCTGTGTAATTCGCGGCTGTCAATTATTATTACACTGAATACACCACGCCGTGTAATAAATGTCCCCGACTGACAGTTTTGCAAGACTATTGTTTAAAATCCTCTCCGGTGACTTTAAACTATCACCGATGATTTTCACTGAACTTAATGTACCTTTTTATAACCGTCTACCCATCGGATTTCTAAAAGATCTTTGTGCTAAGCCTAAACACTTTTCATTCTTTTTTGTTGATAAGACTGCAAAGATTCGAAGCTAGTATCCATCCAACAGCGGGACAGACAGGCGTAATTGGCGGTTGAGCCCCTGTCCCCTTCCAATATAAACCAAAACTAAGGTATGGTTTACCTTAGTTTAACATGACTCTGCATTTTCGCAATGTTTCAAAATAAAAAGTCCCTAACGTCCTTTTGCTATCTTTTATTTTACAATAACGAAAACCAAATTAGAGTAAGAAGAATGAAAAACAACAACCCCACCACCCTAGAAATAAACCAGACGCTGACAACTTTTAATTTGGTTCTCGCTTGGCTTTTAAAAAAGCCAGGTGCGTGTCCTTAGTCAACGAGACTCGCCTGCAGAGACGGGACCTTAAAAATAAATATCTTTTATTGAGGCGTCATCGGGATTTAAACACTACGCGTTTACTCTGCTGGAATTATGTTCCCCACCCGCAAACGCAGCCTTGCAACTTGCAACAAAGTCGGGGCTTAAATCGCTGACACAAATACAGGCATTGGAGCCAGCCTGCCTGCACAGGAGCAGCCCCGCATCTCAGTGAACAAAATTAAGTACAAACAGAAAATGCGCTCTCCGCAGGTGAAATGGGCTATTCTTGGCTTTTCGGTGTTTTTTTTTTTTAAGGGTGGTGTTATATTACAACCTTTAGGGAAAGGCACAAATAGAATCTCGGGTAGACTTCGCTTCTAGCTGGGCTGGGAAACCGTATCTATCCTTTAGTCTCTCCCCTTGGAGAGTGCGGGGCAGTGTGAATACCCCTAAAGCGAGGCTGTCTTTCTGTCTGTCTCGCAAATCCCCGTCGATTGTGGTAGCGTCGATTACTTTTAAAGATGCTTTGTTAAAGTTCCTTAATAATCCCCCTTTTCCCCCCACTCTGGATTCCCAGTGATTAAACCCGTGGAGTTCGCAGAAGCGGTAAGAGGAGGATCGACTCAGCCTGGTGTGTAAAAGAACTGAGACTCGCAGGATTGGACCCCCGTTTTCCGGAGGCAAGCCGCCGCCAATCCCCTGGATGTTGCCGTAGGGAGAATGCCTGGGCTGGTCACTTTCACACAAACACACTCAGCTCCTTTTCCATTCCCTCCCCTTTATGGAGGGGACGGTGCCCGCCCCTCTTGTCGCCTTCCCCGCTAAACCCCAGGTAGAATTTTAGCAGTACAGCTAAAGAAAACGCAGGTCTCGTTAATTTACATGCGGCTCATTATCCGCTCATTAAACGGCGGCGCTTTATCCCTGCGATTTGGCAGCGACCTGCCTCTCCTCGGGACCCCTCAGCGTTTGGATGCAGACAATTCTCTTACACTTGTAGTGGGTTTTAAGCTGATAAGACTCTAATTTGCTTAAGTCTTTTAAATAGGGGCTTTCGCTCTTTTCTTATTGGATTGCCTCTAATTCCCCCCAGATCATAAAGTATATGTATAAAGTAAATAGTTTCTCCCTAAGCACCGCCAGCAGATGACCTATAAGTAAATCAATAAGGATCCGGAGCTTTTCTCCACAATTTGTTTACTAACCGTAGCCCGGTTCTCCTTAACCTCCCAGGGCTACGAGGGGGCTGCTACACACGCGGCGTAAATCCCTCCAAGTTCTTAGTAAAGCAAGGGACGGCGCGGCCGCGGCAGAAACTACTCAGTGGTAGCAGCAGAGTGGAGCACAGGAGGCAGAAAATGCCGCAACCCCCCCTCCCCACTCTATCCCTCCAAAAGAGAAACCAGGAATTATACTTCCCCAAATTTGGGAAAAGGCAAGGAGTAAGAAGACGCGAATGAGCTGGAGAAGGGCTAGCCCAGATCCAGCCCTTTGAGGTTGGGTGAAGGAATTATACCACCTTTCTTTCTCTCATCAGATTGAAGGTGCCCCTTTGCGCTCAAAGGGACAACCCAAGAGCACCCTAACGCTTGCATTTAAAGGAAATCCTAAAGATACACCCCCGTCTTCCGTTAAATTAGGAAGGAGGGGGAAACCAATCCAGCGGACTTCCGTACTTGAGAAGGGGCGATTACAGGAAAGCTACACAGGAGATACGCCAAGCTCGGCACCTTCGCTGGTAAGAAACCAGCGCTTGCCCTCCGCAATCCTAAATATATCTACTACGCAGTAGTAGTGAGGCTCCCAGTTAAGGGAATGTAAGAAGGCTGCCTTGCCAGTTTGGAGTTCAGAAGCTGAAGTGGAGACGCGGAAAGGCCAGTTTTAGCACTTCTTAAAATCCAGGCGTAGTGGCACGACTACTCCTGAGAAAAATGCAGACCCCATGGATTTTAAGAAGACTAGCCATAGCAAATCAACGACAAGAGAGGTGTTTATACCCAGTTAAAGGTGAATTAATAGCTTTACATGTGTTATGGAATATGGCCCAGTAAATTGTACGTGGTGGTCTGAATTGTGAAGAGAGTATTACCATGCATAGAAATTGTGCAGCAGCAGACCCCATCCTGGTGCCCATGGGTAGGTTGGATTTCAACCCTTATAATCTCATTGACATTTCAACACGTTTTGGAGGGCACCAGGTTAGGAAAGGCTCCTGCAGGCAGTTCTCTATCTAGTTGAAGGGAGGGCATGACATCCTGAGGTCCTATGGTTCCTACTTGATTGGAAACCTCCCTGAGAATCTGGATTTAATCATCTAATCTAATATAATCTAATCTTTCAGATCATTGAAATATCTAATTACTCTTATCTGGTAGCAACTCTCAAACAGAAGCCATTCACAACCTTTCTCCTATTTTGAGGTGGATTACTAAGGTTGAACCTGGATCGTTTCCGTAGAAAAGGACCCACACTTTTACCATTAACTTTCTTCAAAAACACCAGCCATGGGGAAATACGCATTCATATTTTCTTTAAAAAAATGTTTTTATTAAACCTGTTTTTAGTAAATTATACTCTTTTTATCCATACATGTATATCTTCATATATACATCTACATCTACATATCCATCCATCCATCCATCTATAAATACACACACACACACACACACACACACAAACATAGATTTTTGATCTACTAATATGGTAATTTATACTTGTATTTCTTCTATACATATTACTCTTTCAATGTACTTATTTCTATACAATACATCTTATATCTATGTACATATATTCCTCTTATAACTATTATTCTGTACTATTTTATATACAATATATCTTACATTCTCCCCCTCTTATTAGTTATGCAGTTTTATGATTGTTTTCTAATTTCTTAATCTTTTTTCCTTTAATGCTTTCTTATTCATGGCATCTTTCCTCTAGCCATTGGTACCATAAATTCCATATATTCTGAATGGCTACCCCATCCAGACTTCGAAGGCTTGCCCCCCCCCCCCCATTTTTGAGTCAAAGACCAGCAGATGGCAGAAAGTAGCATCCAACACAACAAATTTAAATCAACGATGATAATGAAAGTATTGATAATATTAATGATAAACAGGAGCAGTTTCTGGACAAAAATCAGGGAAGGAAATGGGCAGTTCGAAAAATGTGAACAACAAACAAACGACAAGAGATTGATTCTGGAAGACACGGTTGGCTTCCCACATCATATTTGCTCAAAACAAGTTAATTAATCCAACATTCTGGGTTCCCAGAATGCTAGACTAGTATAAGTGGTGGATGGTTTAATGTGTCATGGGAATTTGTTCATTATTTTAAGCATGTTTTTGAATCAGCCGTTAAATAGTTTATTTTGGGGTTATTCATTTATTTCTCTCCCACCTTTATTATCTTTACAAATAACTCAATGCAGTGATCATATCTTACACCCCTTCCTCTTCCTATTTTTCCCGCAACAACAATCTTGTGAGGTGGGTTGGTCTGAGAGAGAAGGACTGGCCCAAAGACCATTCCCAGCTGACTTTCATGGAAGGACTCAAACCTGGTGTCTTAACCACTAAAACAAACTGGCCTTTATCATGTTATAATATACTCACAGCAACGCTCCAAGGCCACTTCCGTCAGATAACTATTAAACCCAAATAAAATACACCAGCATCATAAAGTAAGAAATAGCCACGTTATAAAACAAAAATTAACAACAGCGTAAAACACATGGCATCAATGTTCAGAGTCAGACAACAGACTAAAATAGACACTGCAGGAAAGGCTAATGAGTTAAGGTTTGATATTTTTTCTTAAAATTGGTGTCATGGAGAGACCAATTGAACTGTACAACAATTATGCTTTAGCTCAGGAGTCTCCAACCTTGGCAACTTTAAGCCTGGTGGAAGTCAACTCCAGAATTCCCCAGCCAGCTTTGCTGGCTGGGGAATTCTGGGAGTTGACCTCTGCCAGGCTTAAAGTTGCCAAGGTTGGAGACCCCTGCTTAGCTTGTTGCCTGAATCCAGTTTGTCTAGTGCCTGCTGCGACCTGACCTTCAATCTTCATAGGAAGTAGCCTTAAGCCCAACCAAGCCAGTAGTGGGAGTATTTCCTAAATTAAAGGTGGTGGGTTTTTAACTCTAGGTTAGGGATGGGTTAGAACTTTTGATATGTTAAGAATCTGCTCTGTTCTTGAGAAAGAAGTGTTGCCCATGGACAAGATGGGCTTCATAAGATTCGCCATCCCCACACTCACTGTATTTTGTCCAGATCCACAGCCGAATGTGGTTTGAAAATATATTTTCATATATTTTATAATAAATGGGCTTTTATAACTAGATTAACAGGGACGTGGTGGCTCGGTGGCTAAGATGCTAAGCTTGTTGATCAGAAAGGTCAGCAGTTCAGTGGTTCGAATCCCTAGCGCCACATAATGGTGTGAGCTGCCATTACTTGTCCCAGCTCCTGCCAACCTAGCAGTTTGAAAACATGTAAAAATGCACGTAGAAAAATAGGGACCACCTTTATTGGGAAGGTAACATTGATGCCACATGAGCACGGAGACGTCTTCGGACAGCGCTGGCTCTTCAGCTTTGAAACGGAGATGAGCCCTGTCCCCAGAATGACTAGCACATAAATGCGAGGGGAACCTTTACCTTTATAACTAGATTGACCAAAGCCATGAATCTCATCTTTGAAAAGTGAAAGGGCTAAATCCCTTAACCAGGTAGCTCCTGTCTAAGGTGTGGTATGTGGCATAACTCTCTTGTCCCTCATCTCAGTAGCTTTTCATTCCCACTCCTCTACATTTTTTAAAAGAAATAAGTCTTGCTTTGTATCTCTGACATTGGGAGTGCAAAATAAGAAATATGGGCAGGTTTGATTTCAGTTCTTATAGCCACTGGCTGGAGCCAATGGGAAGAAGACCTCTTGCTCAAATGCCAGAGGTGTGAACTGCATGGAAATATGCAGTTCTTCTCAAGCACTCTTGATCTTGGGCAAGACTTTGCTTTTCTCAAAGAGGTTTGCATAATCTCGTTTTCTTTCATCTGCATAGGTATCTTATCCCAAGCAGTAATCCCGTGCTGTTCCTTGCATTGATCTGCGTGGGATACATTTTTACATAACGTTACAAAGCAAAAACCACCTCCGTGGTGGTATCTTACCCAGGTTTCCTCTCCAAATACTGTGCCTTCCAAATACTCTCCCCTTAAAGCATCTCATGAGGGGGTCTACCAAACCTAAGAAATAATTAAGACAGTATGGTATGATTTCTTGTCTTCCTTAACACCACCCTAATTGGTCCCACGGTTCCAAGGTGTCTGTCCCAACCTCTTCCGTGAAAGAACAAGGCGATCCAGTTATGCTAACAGCAGCTGGAAATCTGGCAGGGAAACTACCTTTCCCCACGGCGGTTCCAAACCTTACATTAGAAATGCAAGTCTGTCATATTAAAATTAAACAGACAATTGACTGATAATTAATAGACACCCTCTTTTGTGCTACACTTTAGCATTTATATCATTCCAGGGAGATGAGTATTATTTACTTTAGTGCTATTTCTAAGCTGTTTAGATAAGTTTGAGAAAGTTGGATTATCAAGTTCACTGAAAATGATAATCAATAAGAAATAGTTACTATTCTAAAGTTGGCAGAACAGAAACCTACAGAGAGATAACAAAAAATCAATAACCTCTTGTGGCTCTCTGAATGAACTGATAATTTTGTAGTGAGCTCCTGCTATTTGCTCAGGTATAGTAATAATGGAAGGGACATCTAGTATTTTCAAACTAGTTAAATATAAGATGTAAGGAGTTTGAAATGATGAGCTCCATTGATTCAAATTATATTCTAGTATCTTAACTGGACAGAATTATGTGACCAAGAACAGTTCAAAAAGTTCTTATAAATTCCTTAAACAACTACGTTTTACTTAGGAATAAAAGATTGAGTCTTCAGAGTTTGGAAATTCATCATCACTGATTTTACTGATAATTTTAAAGGGTAATTCAGTGGCAGTTAGTTTTCACTAGTAAATCTCAGAATTGTGCTATTTAAAACACAATACACTTTTCTTATCATTCTCTTTGTTTCTATTACACTTCCTTCAAATAGATTAAATTTGTATTCATAATGCCCTAAATTATCTTCTGAAGAATCTTGAAAGGTAGACTGATTAGCCCAAAGTCACATATGCAACTCTACGATGTGCCCTTAACAACAGTGTTAGGATTCAGACATAGAAAATAACTGTACAATATTCTGAAGATTGTGTTTTGGAGAAACACACACACACACACACACACACACACACACACACACAGGTCAAAAATGAAATTAAATAAACAACTGTATTGCTGGCTCATATATAACTGACCCACAAGCATGTTCCGTTCTACCATTACAGGTTGCTCAATTTTCATTAAAATCCATAAAAGGTTTTCATCGGTCCATCCCTCATGTCGTTCAGAGCCAAAAGTAGATTGGGATGACTTCCATGGCAGGTGTGTGTGTGAGAGCAGGAGATGCGCTTGTGGACTTGTGGATACTTCAGGGACCATCCTACTTAAAGAGCAGGGAAGTGAAAATTGGTTCAAACCACATGAGGTTTGCTAATTGCCTCCCCCCCCATCCAAAGCAAATGCTAAGCAGAATTAAGGGCCAGTGGGTTGCAATGACCAAAATGTTGCACTAGGACAAAGACCAACCTTGTTCAGATTTGCTCCCACACAAGGAATTGTGATCAAGATATTCTCTTTGTTAAATAAAACAAGTAAATAAAATAAGGCATGTAGCATAGCAGAACCAGAAGATATGAAAACCATGTTATTCTTCTTTGTTCATTTCTACAATGGAAACTTCAGTTGAATTTCATTTCATAATGGAAGCCAGACAGATAACCCTTGTTTAGTATGTTGGTTAAAACAATAAAGAACATGATGAGTCCTTCAGGACCAACCTTGCTGTTGTTGTTGTTGAAATTATTCAAGATAAACTATTCATTATTTTTATCAGATTTTTTTCCTCCTAGATTTAGGAAATACAGTCTATTTCCAGCTTGTGCTACAATAAAATAATTACTCCTCAATTAGCACAGAACTCTGTTGCTTTAGCTTATGGAGCAAAAGGTTTTGAAAACACCCTCGTGGGTGTTCCTTAAATCATTTCCCGGGGCCACTAATCAATGTGAAATAAACAGGGGTCTCCCTTTCCTGTTTTCACAGTCACCACTTCAGCACCGAAGAACCAATTTTCTCCTAAAAGCTCTATGGACAAACGCAAAGCAAACAAACAACACCTAGCCATCTACCTTGGGTGGGCGAGCAAGGAAGAAGCTAAAGAAAGATTTCAAATAAAATGCAAACGAAAGGGAAAGAAGGAAGGAAGGAAGGAAGGAAGGAAGGAAGGAAGGAAGGAAGGAAGGAAGGAGAAGCCAAACCAAGTTAGCTGGCGGGAAAGGGAAAATTAAAAAGGAAAAAAGAATAAAGAATAAAACAAACCAGAACAGAAAGAACAAGCAAGCCGAAAATAGGGAGGAAAGGGAAGGAAAAGAAGAAAAGAGAAATGTCGACAGAGAAATAATAGCTAGCAAGCAAAAAAGAAAAAGGAGTGGGTGTCTCTTCTCCTCCCCCTCCTGATGACGATGATGATATTCTTTATTCATTAAACATGAAACTCAGTCAACGGAACATTCAAAAATGCATCAAAAACATCATTGACTGGTGCTAATGGTTGATACGGGTTGCTGCCAGCATCCTAGGTATCAACCAAGGACCTTCTTAAAATATATGATGTTCCAATTAGCGCAGTTTTTTGCAGTTCCGCTGGTGTCATTTCAGGAAGCTGCAATTTATTTATGTATCTTATAAAATTCTTGGACCTGGTACCAAGTGCCCCAATGACAATGGATTACAAGTTTCATCCATAATCACGTAGTTTCGATGGTCAGGTCACCATCATCATCATCATCTACTTTATTCTTTAAACATGAAACTGAATATTCAAAAATGCATCACAAATACCATTGACTGGTGTTAATTGTTGATATGGGTTGCTGCCAGCATCCTAGGTATCAACCAAGTATATACTACTACTACTACTACTACCACTACCACTACCACTACCACTACCACTACTACTACTACTACTACTACTACTAATAATAATAATAATAATAATAATAATAATAATAATAATAATAATAATAATAATAATAATGACACAACTTAAATGATTACATCCAGAAAAGTGAAGAACCAATGATTAAGGAAGTAAATAAAGGTGGCCTTTTAAAGACAACTAAGTCAAAAGCTGAAGATAAGAAAGAAGTAATTGAGAAACGAGCTGAAAATTGGAAAAGCAAAGCTATGCATGGCCAATACTTGAAAAGTATTGAAGGCAAAGCTGACCAAAAACTAACTGGGAACTGGTTAAGATCAGGAGTAATGAAAAAAGAAACAGAAGGCTTTATTTTGGCAGCTCAAGAACAAGCCTTGGTCACAAATTGCATGAAGGCAAAAATTCAACATGTTACCACCAATAGCAAATGTCGCCTTTGTAGTGAGAAAGATGAGACAGTCGACCAACTGAACAGTGGGTGCAGCAAAATTTCAAAAACTGACTACCTACAACACCATGACCGTGTTGCTAAGATCATTCACTGGAAATTGTGCCAGAAGTTTGGATTTGAGTACAGCAAAAACCACTGGGAACATCAGGCTGAGAAAGTTTTAGAGAATGAGAAAGTCAAGATCTTGTGGGACTTCAGAATTCAGACTGACGGGCACTTGTCCTACAACACACCTGATATAACAATCATTGAAAAGAAAAAAGTATGGTCCGTTGACATTGCAATAGCTGGTGATGCACAAATTGAAAATAAGCAAGTAAAAATCACGAAGTACCAGGACTGGCAAATTGAAGTTGAGCGACTGTGGAAAAAGAAATTGCGTGTTGTCCCGATTGTAACTGGAGCCCTTGGAGCAATACCTAAAGGGCTACCTCGCTATTTGGGAATTCTAAATTTACCTGACTTGAACATTCTGACTCTACAAAAAACTACCCTACTTGGAACAGCTTATATCCTCCGATGTTACCTTAACAGTTCCTAGGTCCTTGGTTAGGACTCTAGCTGCTGAGCTACCAACCAGCCCCAAAGGCTGTGAATCATCATCATCATCATCATCATCATCATCATCATCATCATCATCATCATCATCATCATCATCATCATCATCATCATCATGACGGCAGCAAACCGTATTAACCATTAGCACCGGTCAATGGTATTTGTAATGCATTTTGAAATGTTCAGTTGGCCGAGTTTCATATTTAAGGAATAAAGTATAATAATAATAATAATAATTTCTTTTATTCAATAAACATGAAACTCAGTCAACTGAACATTTAAAGATGTATTACAAATATCAATGATGATGATGATGATTATTGTCGCCGTCGACATCTCATGCTTTCCCTATACATTCCTTCGCTGTTCCCTAAATCAGTTGTTCTCAAATTTGGCAACTTTTAAGATGAGTGGATTTTAGCTGGCTGGACAATTGTGGAAGCTGAAGTCCACACATCTTCAGATGGACTCTAGGGTGAGAAACGCTGCCTTAGAGGCGCAAGCCTTTGGACGGCGCTCGCTCCTCGTTCGATTTAGGTGGCTCGCAAGGTTTTTTCCCTCGTCCGGCAAGAACCCCCGTTGCCTTCAAAACAGAAACGGGGAAAGAGTGCGAAAAAGAGAACGGCGGCTCATCGCCTTTCGCCTTTCTCCATTCGCCTTGATGAAGAGCCATTAATTATCCCCATTCGGTCAATATTAGGAAGGCGATAAAGATGGTTTCTATTTTAAAGGTAAGATTAAGGAGACCTCAGATCGCCCCCGTTAGCTTATTCCTGCTCACGGCCGAAGCTTTCGTTGCGCGGCGCCCTCTCCGCACGGCCGATGGAACCAGATTGCATAAATTAGGAGCCGAGGACGAAGGCGCAGGTCCTAGGGTGGGAGCGGGTTTGTGCGCGCGCGCGCGCGTGTATGCGTGGTCTATACTTGCACACGTGTCTGCCCCCGGGAGACAAAAGTAACTTGTCGCCGCCGCTTTGCACAAAGACTGCCGCTGGATTCAACGCGGAATGGTTGATTTGGCTCCAGGAGTTGGGACAGACAAGTCAGGCAGATCTATTTTGTTCTTTAACCTTGGCAACTTTAAAGACTTGTGGACTTCAACTCCCAGATGACTTCAACTCCCAGATGACTTCAACTCCCAGCTTCGCTGGCTGAGGAAGTCTGGGAGTTGAAGTCCACAGGTCTTCAGGTTGCCAAGGTTGGAGACCCCTGCAGTTTAAAGGAGGTGTTAAGTTTTGGATACCGGGTCCTTGGGCGTCGCTGCCTCTTTGCAGGTTCTTCCCGCCCTTCATTTACTGCATTCCTCCTCATCCTTCGGCAGCTCTGCTCGGAGAACTCTTGGTAAAGAAAGATGGTTCCGAGAAAGCCCACAGAGTGGTTCTAAAACAGGGGTCCCCAAACGTGGCAACTTTTAAGACTTGTGGACTTCAACTTCCAGGCTGGCTGGAGAAGGAGTTGAAGTCCACAAGTCTTAAAGTTGCCAAGTTTGAAGACCTCTGTTCTAAAAAGTGAAATGAAAACTCCACCACAGTGTTGTCCTTGTTGTTGAAAAATTCAATGGCAATATACTGCACAATAAATGGACCTGCTTGTGATCTTTGGAGTTTTAGCTAGTTGACCAAAAATGCATTGAAGAAAAGCATACAAAAAGATTTTAATGTCATGTCCTCAGACCAACTTATCAGCTAAATAATGGAGGTGGGATTTAAAATTTGTTCTTGGTCAAACAGAAGAACTCTGATTTCACTATTTCATATTTCAATGAGTCAGCAATGCTGTTCCTTACCGTGATGTCTTTCCAATTGCGCTTGAATATAAGAGGCACATTGTTGGATAATTATAGGAATTGTAATCCTGGCACCAGATTGAGGGAAGCTAATTACAATTGGCCAAATACACTTTATCTTTCTATATGTTGCACTTTTCCACATTCTGGTCTGTCCAAATTACAGCACTTTAGGAAATGACGTGCAATGGATTTCCAGCCTCCCAAAAATTTCACAGGCCAAAGTTTGGTCGCAGGGTACTGGTTGGCTAATCCAGAAGACATGATGAATAATATAGAATTATATATTCAAAAGTAAGATACAAGGGGGGGGGGACACATAATCAGGATAGATTTGAGAAGGAAAAGGAACAAGAAATGATATTTAACTATTTTTGGGTCTGTGGAAATACCACCCCAAGGAAATAAAAATTAAGAGCTGTAAGCAGTGTCTAAAGACACATCTTTTTCAGCAAGCCGGCCTAGCCTAACCTCCCGTGGGAACTATTTTTTAGATAGTTTTAAATTGGGGATTTTAAAATTTGATTTTAGCATAGGATTATAATTTAATATGTTTTTAAATTTTGTATTTATTGTTTTGTATGTTTTAAATTCCTGTGCGCTACCCTGGGTCCTTTGTGGAGAAGGGCGGGATATAAATGTGATTAAAATAAAATAAAAAATAAATAAGTAAGAGGCACCTATAACAATAGAAAAGAAAGGAAGAGAGGAGAGGAGAGGAAGAAGAAGAGGATGGAAGGAAGGAAGATAGAGGTGAGGAGAGGAAGATGGAAGGAAGAATGAAAGAAGGAGAGAAGGTAGGAAGGGAAGAGGAAGAGAGGAGTAGGAGAGAAGGAAGGGGAGAAGGAAGGGAAAGGAGAGAGGAAGGGAAGAAAGTAGAGGAGGGGAGAAAAGAAAGGCAAAAGAAGGTGGTGTCAAAACCAGCGAGGGATGGAAACAAAGCAACCCAAATGGTATGCCATAACCCTGTAAATCGGTGGTTCTCAACCTGTGGGTCAGGACCCCTTTGGGGGTGGAACAACCCTTTCACAGGGGTCGCCTAAGACTATTGGAAAACACATATTTTTGAAAAAATACTGAAAACATAAAATAATTTTATGGTTGGGGGTCACCACAACATGAGGAACTGTATTAAAGGGTGGGGGCATTAGGAAAGTTGAGACCCACTGCTGTAAATGGAATGACAAAGGTATAAGAACAGACGAATGTAAAAAAAGAATAATAACTCTGTGAATGTATACCTATGATTGTATATAGAGAACAAAAAACAGAACACTTAGGAAAATAAAAGAAATGATGGGAGATGCAATTGAAGATTTAAGGGCAGCCTGTAAGAGAAGTTTGCAGAAGCCGATCAATGCATTTGTAGGTGTTTTTGGGCCATTCTCCACATCTAGGAGAGATAGATGGAAGAACTGAGAGAGTACAGACATCTTGGAGACAAGGGTTATTAAAGCTTTCAGAATTGCATACACATCACAGCTTCCCTCCCTTTCTTATCATCAGTGCTATTGTCATTGTCATCATTAAGTCGGGGCATTTTGTTTCTGCCGTGTTTATGATCCTTTGGATCCAAGAGGCCAGCAGGAGTGTAGAGAATCCCAAATACCAAAAGAAAACCATCTTTAACTTATCTGATCTAATGCCCCAAAGGAAAAGCATCAATTCATTTGGTCGTTTCAAATCCTCACTTCATGCTTTGGTTGCAGTTCTCGTTATGCAAGGAGCGGAGGGCAACTAGCCATTCCTTAAAAATCAAACAAGAGTGCATGCCTTCTCCATTAGGAACTCAGTTTCTGGCTTTTTGAGGAATACTGTAGGTGGAATGTTTACTTGGATTGGCAGTAAACCCCCCCGCCCCCCCCACTACCAAACTGCCCAAAAGTGCTACAGTAGCCAATGCATTCCTAAAACAAAACACTGACGCTAAAAATGGCTGTGAATCAGAACCAGACAAACTAAGACAGTTGAAAATGCAAAGTGTAACATAAAACCTGTTAACAGACTCAGGAGTTCAAGAAAATCGAAGGTGGAAAATACAATGGAGGAACCCAACTTATTCCTGGCAATTCCGTAAAGCAGGCAGAGAAATGATGTTAATGATGTTTACCTATGTAATATTATTATGAGGATAGCTGGAAACCTCAACCCGGTTCACACTTTGCTCAAAAATATGCTTTTGGGAGGTGGGGTGGGAGAACCAACAATGGAATTGTAATATATGTATACTTTTAAAAGGAGGATGCATGTAAAATTATTAATATGAAATATGTTTATTGGAATGTAATAATTATTAATACCATCAACATTAAAGGGAGTTTACTCAGACACTGAAATACAAAGGGAGAAAGGGAGAGGAAAGGAGGGAGAAAGGGGATAGGAGAGAGGGAAGGAAAATAGTAGGAGAGGAGGAGTGGAAAGAGGAGAGAGGAGGAGAGAGGAAGGGGAAGTAGAGAAGAGAGGGATGGCAGAGGGAAGAAAGGAGGTAGGGTGGGGAGGAGAGAGGGAGAGGAAATAGGGTATAATCTGGTGTATGGAAAGCAGAAGAGCAGATGATAGTTGTTGTGGGTTGATTGATGGTAAGAAGAATTGATATAATATTGGATAATACAAAATAGTGCTTATTAAGATGTAATGCTTTAATTTATGTGTGCAGTGCTTGGCAGTTTCCATTCCTCCCATCTCCCAGTCTCTTGAAAACATCCTATAAAAATTGTTAACTGGTAAAAAGCAGTCTACTAATTCTTGGATAAAGAATTCAGAGAGAAAAATGTCTAAGTCAGTTTATTTAGAACCAGAATTAATGTGTGAAAAACAAAACAACATGGCTCCAAAGAATAAATGTTGTAAATATTCTTCTGATTTTTTTTTATTTATGTGCTACTTTTCTGGGTCAATTTATTTAGCATCCTAATTGTAACATACTTTGGAAGCCAACGCATCTTGAAAAATGGGATATATAAATATCACAATATATTCTCCCCTCAAAATCAGTTGCGTAGATCCTATGCAGCTTACTCAAAAGTAGTATCTTCTTTTAAATATCCTAAGGGATCCTATTAATTAAATTAATCCTAAAGGGATTAATTCCTGTGCCTGAGTAATTTACTCAGAAGTAAACCATATCATTTCATTAGGTTTTCTGCATACAAAGAAATATTCCTGTTTCCCAATAAAATCTTCATGCACCTTGACTGCCCTGCAAACTATAAAAACTATCAAGACACCAACCAAACTGAAGATGGTTTAGAAACCTGAGATCTAATGCTCCTCATCATAAAAATCATTCTGGAAAAAAGATTCCACACGTGGGAAGAAAACTCCCATTGTTTTCCATATTACTTGATGTGGTTTCAGGTTTGAAGCATGGTGTAGAGATAGGTCTGGGGTTCAAATGTAGCTAGGATGGCCCAGATGACTTTCTGGTGGCTGAAATTATTCTAAACATCTTTACTCAGAATAAAGTCCCACAGAATTGCTCCCTTATTAAAAGGCTACATGCGCTAACAAAAACATATGATAAAGCTAGGGCAGGAAGAATGCTTAAGTTTGCAACTCTAGACTCACTTATTTGGAATGCAGTGAATCAGAATCCGGATTAAGAATTTAATTCAGAAGAGATATGAACTGTATTGTGTTATAAACTGTAAACCAAGGAGTATTTTTTTTGTCTGTTTTTTAAATCTGAAGCAGACCCATAGGCCACTTACACAGGTATTATTACAGATAAATTATCCAGAGCATCACTTGACAATTTTGAGTTGAAGCAATCTGGACATGGGGATGCCTTTTCTCCAGTGAATAGAGATAAAGTAACATTCTGCCTATGGGAAACTGACGTGTAGCCCTTTGAAGAATAAAACTATTTGGAAACTTTACAACTATATAGGATGAAGTCCTTTAACATCCTTATATATACAGATATGTATTTATTTATTTTTAAAAAATGGGTATTGGGTGCCCATCCTGCCATAAGGTACTATATCACACAAATAAATTATAAACAAGAATTAAAAATCAAGGGAGAGGGCAGGAACAGAATGTGGGAGGTGGGATCTGTTGTTACCTCCATTGAACCACCTCCCTTGAACTGTTTGGGGCCACAGGGTCACTGGCAGAGTTAGGTCTTTAGGCTTAGGAAAGGATAGGAGGTTTGGGGCCAACCTCACATGGGAGGGAGAAGAGCAGAAAAGGACCGCTTCCTGGACTGACGGGACCTACAGCATGCCTCCCTGGCAGCATGAATGGGATTAGCCAATCCCAGTGAGGTGAGACAATCCCTCAGATAACCTGTATGTCCTGTATTGGAAGTATGTCCATCCAAAATAGGCAAGTTGAATTCAATGGGAGTTTTAGCATCCCAAAGGTCGCTAATTCAGCATTTCTCTGGAAACATTCTCACTCAACTCAGATAGCTAACTTCCACAGTAAGTACTGTTAGGTCTCAGTTCAGTAGGGAGATCTACTCAGAAGGTGTTCATCTCCTTCTCTAAGACACACAGAGCTCTTAAATCTTGTGGGTTGTCTTGTGGATTTCTTTTAATGAATTGAAATGAAAAATACATTATCTGACCTAGCAAATGTTGCTCAATAAATTACACATTTTAGTACCTGCATTAAAATGAAATTAATTTCTACACAGGAGAACATTAAAAAAGTCCTAAAAGATGTACTGCACATAGACACCTTGGAAGGTGAGTACAATAAGACTATTAATGATTAATAAGATTGACGACACTTTGGAAGGTGAGTAGGATAACACTATTAATGACTTAATGAGTTAGGATCAAAAATATTCAATTCCTACTGAGTATCAGTTGCTGAGGTGCATCACACTAAGGTATCCCATTAACATGGAAATGAAGTCAGACCAAAAATACTCTTGGTCTCATTCAGTTAGCTTTTCTGATATCCTTATGTTAACATGTATCAACTATAGTTGGAAAGCAAAACATAAATGTTACAAATTTATGAATTGATCTGATCTGATTAAAGTTGATTTTGAAATTAAATTGGTCCAAATAGCCATTTTATTTGATTTAGAACTCATTTGGATTGGTGCACATGTGTTTTCATGCCAAAACTACCAACATAATTTTGGACTGACATAATGTGATTTGCCATTCCAAATTGATTGGAATCGGTTGGAATCACTCTATATTGTTGACATGGTAGTGAAGATAAAGGCCAAGACTGAGGAGACTAACTTTGGAAGCTCATTGGGTGATTTTGAGTCAACTATTCTTTTAGTCTAACCTACCTATCAAGCCTGTTGTGAGAAAGTTTGAGAATAGACTTTTGCATACATTGGGATATAAATCAATAATTCAATACATACATAAATGCATAGTTTTAATTTCAAAGCAGTTGAATCTTTATATAGTCTATATGATGACACAAGCCTGCCTGATGATGACAAGTGAGATCTTGTCGAAACGTTGCAACAACTTTTCTATGCCTTATACACGGGAAAATCCCCGAAGCCAGCTATGCCAGCATACCTACACCCGTGAAAATCTACGAAAACACACACACACATATGTGTGTGTGTGTGTGTGTGTGTGTGTGTGTGTGACGTTTTTAAGCTGATCAATAAATAAGTCAGGGAGACTAGGATAGATCTATTTCGAGCTTATTAGCTCTCATCAGCTAGCCATACCCTTACTGGGATTCGAACCTGGGCTGTATTACATGCCAGGCAAGAGCCTTGCCATTAAGCCAGCTAGGTTCTGTTCTTGTCAGCTGAGATAGATAGATAGATAGATAGATAGATAGATAGATAGATAGATAGATAGATAGATAGATAGATAGATAGATAGATAAATTTTAGACCTCTGTGGCAGCCACTAGTATTATCTTTTTAAAAAAGTATTAATCGTCTTTTACAAATAAAATGCCTCTTCAAAGGTGTGCATTAAAACAACAATAAAAGCAACACCCAATTTAAACTAGGTGGTGCTGAATTGAGGAATTGTTGGGGTCAATTAACATATTTAAAATCTATGAAGGATTAATCCCCCTAGCAACATGTCTCCATTCAAAAGAAAGAAAGAAGGATAAATAGGCAACTTAACTTGTAAACCTTTCTCAGTACTTATTTGAATTAGACTTCTAAAATAAGTGATGTTCACATTTGCCTGGCTTACCTGGACATTAAGATTTCAATTAAATGCTTGTCAGCTTAAATTTAAGCACTGCCCAGAATAGCACCATTTATTTATTTTTGGCCTAAGTACAGGGCAGTTTACTTTCTAGGAAGCCTGTTTAGCAAACAACCCACCCAGACTTAGAAAAACCGGTTTGTCACAAACAAGGCTTTCCCAACTGGACACCCCCCCCCCCGCCCCATGTCTGTATTTTTAAAATCAAAACCCAAACCAGTGAATTCAGCCCCCCCTCCCCCTGCTTAAGTAAAACCTTGCCTGGAATTGTATCTGCTTGGAGAATTTGTTTTAAGGGTTGCAGAAAGTCAAAAAGACCTTTGGATGAAATACATTTTAAGGTTAGAGTTCTCAAATGTCATTGGATTGATCGTAGAGCTACATGCTGGATACTCCTCAACAGATTCCAAATAATTGAATTAAACTAGCCAGCAACATTTGCATCCCAGTTCTTTTGATAGCAAGGTCCTACATATATTTATTCACAAGCAAGCCCCACTGTGAACTCAAGAAGGTTCATTCCAAGTTAAATGTGTATTGAAACATCGCATGGAAGAACACTTCTTGTTTTACAAACTGCCCACTGCCCACCCAGTGAGGTTGTTAAGAATGTATTGAACTTATTCTCTCATCTACAGTGACCATCATCCTCAACCATTGGCCCCTCAAAACCTAGAGATTATGAATAGATGTGTGGTCCAGCAAGTCTGAAGTCTAGGGATTGGAAGGTTGTTGAATATTTGGTTAGTGAAGTCAAAATATGGGCATTTTTGTGACATTTGCAAATTGTTCTAAGTTTTGCTAAAACTTTCCCACTGCATTTAAAACAAACAAGCTGGAGGAGATCTATGGGTTCCTCAGCAAAAGATCTTCTTTAACAAAAAACCTGAATCCTTCATTTTGGTGATGAGTCCAGGGACGGCAATTGCCTGAAATCCCTCAATGGAAGCTTCCTTTCTTTCTCACTTTGCCAAATAGGTTTTGGAATGAAAAGGACAGTCACTCTCCTATTGGGGACAGTGGCCATTCATTTCATTGAATGCATTTATCAGAAATCTTTTTCAGGCCTGTTTTTGAGGCACTTTTTGCTAAACATAGGATAGCTCCCAAAAGCAATAATCCTACAGACTCTATTTAGGAATAAGATTGGTGTACATAGGTAGCAAGTCCCACTTATATTATTTGAAGGAAAGCAAGAAGTGAGGAGGGATACAGGCTACAAGGCCCACTTTTCAGCCATTTCAAATTCACCTGTGAACATTTCCTGAAGCCGTTCTTCTTGACATCTATGGCATCTGGACAGATGCATCTGATGGTTTCTGTCTTTTAAACTCCACACGGCTTTGTCTTTGCTTTCTAAAATACAAAATATAGGCTATTCCCACCCAAGTCCCAATCCTTCCATGGGTGGGATTGCAATTCTCGTCATTTTCCTCATTCCGTTGTGTAGAATTTCAGGGTTTGAATCCTATTGACAATTCCACCATTCTCTCTTAGGATATAGTTAGCCTTGGAGTTTCTTCCCCAATATTGTTCCATTTGCTCCTCAGCTTAGCACAAAAATGGGTTTAAAAAAATCCATCTTTAGTTTAAGATGATTTCTCTTCTTTTTTCTAAAAAAAAAAGCAACCACCACCTATTTCCTTTCTGATTCAAGAGAGTAAAAAAAGACACGCATATTGTGACATATTGCATAGGACAGGAAATGGATAGGACACAAAACTAGGGAGGCAGAATTAATAGTTAGAAAAACTACAATTTGTTTCCCAGGGGAGGTCCTGATTTGGGGGGGGGGGGTTTGGAGGCCCAACTTTTCTTTACTTAAAAGTCAAAGTCATCTAGTCAGGCTGGCTCTGCAGCCATTATCTTCTGTTGGATGAGCCACTCTGGAGATGAGAGGCTTGGGGAAGTTTCCACCTAATTCGATTTGGGGCATCCACAGAATGTGGAGGTACCTTTCTGTTGTAAGTCTCCCCACTAAATCAAAGTTGCCTTTTTCTGTGATGATTCCAGCTCCCGCAGAGGACAACCCTGATTCTCTGAACTGGCTTTTTTCAACACTTGACTCTTCCTGGAAAAGGTGTTGTTTTTTTAAAAAAAACATCTGGATAAGGTACCTTTCAATGTGATTTTCCAACTCATCCTCCTCCGAGGCGTTCTTTGCACGGGAGGGGAATTCTTTCGCCTGAGAATTAGGTCCCCTTGTTTCTGAGTCAAAAAACTCTAGGCTGGAGGGTCTCCTTGGGGAGCTCGGTGCAGATCCAGGCCTCCAGCCAATTCGCTTTTGTTGTCTTACAAAGGTTCCCCCCCCCCCCCAAGGGTGGCGTCGAATTTTTGCAACTCTGCGCGGCGGCAAATGCCACCATTCAGCAGGGAAATGTGAGGTTCACGCCCAGTCGAATTTTACTCATCCCTTGAATAGCTGAAACCTCGCCCTGGTGCAACCCATTCAGTGGAATTGCCCCAACTAGTGCGCTTTGTATACACCTCCTTGTCAGCAAATCTCTCGGGCAAACATTCTTTCGACCAGATCTTCAGGTGAGTGAGTGCCAGGCTCTCAGTGCAAAAGTGTTAGGTTACCACTCGGACCGTCTGCAATCAACTGCAGTGTCAACTGCACTTCCAACTCCCGGCAATGGATTCCCCTGGCTGGGAATCGCAGAAGCTGTAATTGAGGCTAAGGGGGTCATATAGCGAAGGCGGCTTCCCCAACCCCACATTTACCGACCGCAGCACGAACGTACCCCCGTCAACATGCCTCCCCCCCCACTTCCCTGCCGGGGCCTGTGCCCTAGAGATTCGCTTGTGCTGAAATCACCCCTAAGGAAGCCAGTGGGGCAATCGCTCGTGATGGAGGGTTGCAGGCTAACGCCTAAAAGCCCTTCCTACGGATTGTGTTGTAGTAGCCGAGGCTTTTGAAACAACTCGAGTGCCACTTCTGCCCGGGTGCTTTCTTGAGAAGAGAAGACGTGCCACTTGGAAGTCAGTGGAAGTTTTCCAATTTAGGAAAGCCATTGGATTTAACAATCCTTACGCTTTCTCCTAAACCACCGGGCCCATCTGCATAAACAACGCGCGCGCTCGCTCGCTCCGAAGAAGTTGTTATAGTCTTGAGGGTATTAACGAAATGGCATTTCTGTTAATTAAACACAACTGCCTTCTCAAAACAAGGACAGCCAGAGCCATCTTATTAGGGTAGTAATATACTCTACACCACTGCAAACAAAACGAAAAAAAAAACAAAAAAGGGCTCGTTTACTTTTATTTCCAGCTTATTGGTTTAAAAAGCAAAAAGGCTGTTTTTTCCCCCTTTTCCCTATTTTTCCATTTTGGATGGGGGAAAGAGGCTGCTAAACTCGCTTTGTTACGGAGATTTTGTAAAAATATCATATATATATGAGAGAATATTTTCACGATATATATACATCGATACTTAGCTGAAAGAAACAAGGAAAATGCCACTTGCCTTTGCTCGAGGATGGCAAAAAGCAAAGACCTACCATTGCCGTCCTACTTTCTACCCCTACCATTATTGCCAGCCCTTGTACGCAATAGTCTCGTATCTGTCTCGTATCTTAGATAACGGACGGGCGCTTCGAATTCCGTGGGGATACAGCCGAATCAACCGATTATTATTATTATTATTATTTTTTGGGGGTAAAAAAAATCGCCATGGGTGCCACGCAGGTAGCATTTCCTGGCAAACAGGCACGCTCAATACAAATATTTTCCCTTCCCAGGGGGAAAAAAACCCCCAAACCAAACCACCCGATCAAATTCCCTTTGCCAAAAATGCACATTTTCACCGAGCGGCTCTCCGCTCCGCCCCCAATCCTCAACAGCAGAGGGCGCCCTTGCACCGCCTTCAGCTCGCCGCCCTGAGCCGCGAGGAAAGCTGGGAGAACGCGCAGAAACCCCTCGCCCGGGTCGCCGCAGACGAGCCAACAGCTGCTCCCAAAGCTTTGGGAAAGAGGGGAGGGAGACCCCCCCCCTTATTTTGGCTCTTTCACCGTCCCCCCCCCTCCTCTCCCACGACGGCGCCCACCCCCGGGATTCCTCCCCCCCCCACGCCGGCCTCAAGCGACGTGCCTGCCTTGGTCGTGGGAGCCATGGGGCTCGCCCCACCGCCGTCCTTAGAGCCCGGGAGGGGGTTCACGGCCGGGGTGACTGGCTGGGTGGGGGGCGTCGATCTCTGCCCCCCCCCTCTCCCCGTCTGCGTAGGCAGAGGCGGCTCCGCCTGGACTCACCGTTGGCGCTGGGATGGGCCCTGCCGAAGTGTTTGCTGCTGGAAGCTTCTTTCCTGCCTTCCGGAGCCTCGCCGAAGTCCCCCTTTTTAATATCGGGGTCTTTGGAGAAGAGACATTCGACGGTCGAAGGCTGCACCCCTAAAGAGGGAAAGAGAAGGAGGGCTGTTGGTTCCGCAGGGAGAAGGGTGGCGGTGGTGGATCTGTCCTCACTGCCTAGGTTGGGCTGGCTGGGGATGATGGGGCTTGGGGGCCTGAGGGATACCCTTCCCCCCCCACGCCACTGGGAAAGGCGAAGGTGGAGGCGTTGGTCCCCTTTTGGAGGAGCCTCATAGCCTTCCAGTTCTCCCTGGACCTCCGTTGTCCTTCTTTCTCCACCCACCGCTCTCCCAAAGGGGCTGCTTGTCCTCCTCTGTTGGGTTTTGAGTTCGAATCGGGCCGTCGAACTCCAAGGGCGCTTTTGCCCGGGATTAGAAGCCTCGGGGCTCTTGTCAGTTCGCCAGCTTTTAGTTGTAACCCCCTCCCCTCCCAGGAAAAATTGTCCGGGACAGCGCTGGACTGACGGGAAAGGGGTTTTTGTACACAATTGTGTACAAAAGATTACATTTAAATGACATTCTGGTTGTTTTTGGTGTTGTTGTTATTAATCATCCATCTCATCATCTACATGAAACTTGTAGAGACGCTTCATTTGGGTCTTTCTATGTTTATTTTTTTTCTCTAAGGCAGGGATGTCCAAACTTGGGAACTTTAAGACTTGTGGACTTCAACTCCCAGAATTCCCCAGCCAGCTATGCTGGCTGGGGAATTCTGGGAGTTGAAGTCCACAAGTCTTAAAGTTCCCAAGTTTGGACATCCCTGCTCTAAGGTAAAGGCAAAGGCTCCCCTCGCCACATACGTGCTGGTCGTTCCCGACTCCAGGGGACGGTGCTCATCTCCGTTTCAAAGCCCAAGAGCCAGCGCTGTCCGAAGACGTCTCCGTGGTCACGTGGTGACCCAACGCTCTACTTGCCTTTTTTAAAACATGCTTTCGAACTGCTAGGCTGGCAGACGGACGGAGGACGCTTTAATTCTCACCCCATCAGTTGAGGTGGGTGGGGGGAGTTTACAGGATTTTCGGTGGGCTTTTGAGCTCCGAGGTTTACCCCCTGGTGGTGCACTCCGTGAAGGGGCGCCCGCTACATATATGTACAACCACCACCACCACCCTCGGACCTTTTAAGGTCTCTTTTTTTGAATCGGCGTGCAAGCTCACTTCGACCTTAAACACTGCAGGCCGTTCCGGTTCAAAACGAAAAAAAGCAGTTCGGGGCGAAGCATTGTTTTTTTTTTTCCTCCTTACCTAACTGGACGCAAGCCGATACAAGTTTACGGCAGTTGGACTCCATAACCCGTTATCTGCAAAACATCAAGACGGATTGGCATTGAGATGACAGGCGAAATCAACGTCAGCTTCACAAAAGTCAGACGAGAAAAAAAAAACCCAAAACAAAACAGCGACGCTGGAAAGAAAAAGAACAACAAGCCGGCGCGTCGAAAACAAATCATCCTGCAGTACTGAATGGGGAAGGGAGGAAAAAACACGGCCCCAGTCTAGACCCCTATTTATTTATTACATTTGTTTGGCGCCCATCTCGCCCCCGAAGTGACTCTGGGTAATATCCTTATAAAGTAAAACCATTAAGTTATAATGATCACATAAAAAAAACACAATAAAATTACAATAAACTTATACCTAAAGGACGATTCCAATTTCCCATTATTTTCCAGCCAAATACTTTGATTTAAGCTCTGGTGGATACCAGCTAGCATGGTGAAATCTGGAAATTGGGGGGGAGGGCATTTAAGGTATCAGATTGGGAAAGCTAGTATAAAAACCCCAGGAGCAGACTGGCTTTGCTAAATTCGGTTATAAAAATGCTGAGGTCCAGAGGGAGTTGTCAAAAAGTCAAGGTGGTGATCAAACTCACGTAATCCAGAATTTACTTATTCTTCATAGGTATCAACTTTTTTGACCAGCGTCTGTTCACGCCCCTGGTTTGAGGTCGTCCCTGTGAAGCCTATTCTTCCTCCTTCCCCCCCCCCCCCTTGTGGTGTGTGTGTGTGTGTGTGTGTGTGTGTGTGTGTACTTGTAGATCTCTTTCGACTGTGCATTTCAAGGCAGGGAGTGAAGTAGATGTACTACTTCGCATGCTTTACATTCTGATGCTCCAACCAAAGAAATCAAAGATTAAATCCGGGAAATCAACTTGACCAGTGAATTAAGCTTTGGACTCTAGAAGCAACTTAAGGCTATCTAGCTTTCTCATTCATTGAATTTAAATTTTGACTCTGCATAAATTTCATGATGAAATAAATTCACTCTCCCATAGACACACACACACACACACACACACACACCAAATCCAGCGATGCAAACCTAATGTGATGCAAACCTAATGTCAATTCACGTGCAACATTTCACGCCTGGAATCTGACAAATGCCCAGTGGCCCCCAGGATATTTCTCTCCTGACAGAACCATTTCAATGCACATAGATCTGCAAGGGTTATATAATTAGAGGGAAAAGTGGATTTTCTCACAGTTTTCTTTAATAGGGGTGCTGTATGCAAAAGAAAGAAAGAAAGAAAGAAAGAAAGAAAGAAAGAAAGAAAGAAAAAGAAAGAATCTGATTCTGAACAAAGGGAGGAAGACATCTCTTGAATCAATGAAATAAAAATGCACTAGTGTGAAAATTCTGTCCACTTCTGTCTGTGTGTCATAAACAGCTTACTTCAATTTAACTACCCAAAACGAATTTTTTCCTCTTGAAATGGCCCATCCCCCCCCCCCCCCCCCCCCCATCCATTCATTTGTGATGAGGAAGCCCAATTTTTACAATCTGTTTCCCTAGAAATGGGCTTGTACTTGCTGGATGTTATTGATTGATTCCAACCATCACGTTTGAGATTTTCACCTAGGAAATCAACCCTATGGACTTGAAGAGGGGGTGGTGGTTTCAGTGTACCTTCAGAAAAATTAAGGCCTTAAGGCTGGGCATTTACCTGAAAGCAAAGCTGAGGTAATTCAGTGCAACAGACTCCCAAATAAAACCAAGGCTGCTTGTGAGTTAACAAGGGCTCACCCAGCCTGAAACCTATGAAATGTTAGTCTTGTCTAAATCCACTGGAATAAATCAATAGCTGACATCTTTGAGCCAGGGGAGCATATCAAGATATTCGGCTTAACAATGCTGCAATCTACATAAGGGAGCAGGGAAGTTTTGATGGCTGTCACCTCCACACGTGGGAAGGGATATTCTTTTCAAGAGACCCAAGCAGGTGTGCCTCACTGTAGATACCTTTTCCATTTCCAAAGATTGACTTTACAGAACCATTGCCATGCCACTGTAACAGCTATGGAGGCAACAGCAGCACTGACTGGCAGACTGCTATATATCACTAGTGTGGATTGATCTCGGAAAACAGGAAGGTCTGGGTTTGAATTTGCATTCTCCGGGAGTCTCTGGCTTATTGGTAGAGAATGAAAGCCCAAATGAAGTGTCTGAGCCCCATTTGCAGGTAGAGGAGGCGGCCTCTCCAGTGCAGATTCCAGGGGAGGCCTTTTTGGGATGGGGAGAAAGGCAATGGGCCACTCCCCTTCTCTGCCTTCCTCCTTTGGCTAGAAGGGCAAAGGGGCTGCCTTCCTAACACCTTAGATGCCACATCAACTTTTAATTCTTTCGGAAGAGTACTTTTTAAACTTAACAGAGCAGAGCTAACGAAACAGAGCAGGACAAACACCACGACTTAACACTAAAAAAGAGGTGTTAAGAAAGAAAAAAAAGGAACAAGATTAGTGCCTGATTGAGATGTCTGTTTGGGAGATATTACAAAAATCATTACTGGAGCTCTCAACTAACTTGATATGAAGTAACACAGATGGGAGGTTATTAGTCCAGGCTTCAAATGTTTACTTATGGTAATTCTGATAGAAAATTTGCATGTCCTCTTCTGTTGGATAATTTAACACCCCCCCCCTCCCCATTCCCCAATATCTCCTTCCACCATTTCGGGTGTTAACAGGCGCTCACTCTTAACCAACTTATCCTTCTGAGCCTTCTCCGAAATCCTTGGGGGACAGGAGGGCTCTGCCTAACTGGCTAATCAGAAACAGCCAGGAAGATGAACAATAATCCCCTTGACTTAATGATGAGGATGATGAGGGTGATACCCCTCCAGCCTATTTAAGATGACTTACAAAACAAAAACATGCGTCTTCACAAGGAAAAACTGTTTTTCAGATGAAGTTTTCTTGCTCCAGGGAGAAAATTCCTACAAGTTAGTAAGATTGCTGACTTCTTCCCACCCAGGCTGGCCTTAAAATCTCAGATCGGAGCCCTATGATTTCTCTCCAAGACATCAGCTATTCCAAAGTCTCTTGGAGTAGAACTGGGTGTCAGCAATGGATGCAATTGAGATATTGCTTCTCAATTGTTTAATGTATGTGACCAAGGGGACATATGGAAAAGGTCGTAAGTTCTTTAGTTTTCAGCAGTCACAGCTGACATATAAGATGCCCAGTAACAGTTTACCTTCTGAGCTACAACAGAAGAAGCAGAGGAGAATTTTTCCCATAAGGAAGGCCTAATTTGAGATCTGTAGTGAAACTGTTCGAGAAAGGCAGTTGAAAGTCTCTTTTAATTTCTCTTGGAGGATTTCTCTTTGAGGGTCCTTAAAGTGGGTTTTGTCAAGCAGGTTTCCCAGGATAAATTCAAACTCTCAGGCTCATCGCTTGCCATATCGGCTAATTAATTGAACACACTGAGACAGATAAGGCTTTAATTTTTGCTTTAAGTCCTTCACTTCCAAAAACTGAACCGTTAGAAAGTATTATTTTAAAAAATGCAATATCCGCAGTTCTATTTATCCATTGTTTTACAATCTTGTTCTTACTTATTTTGGAATATAAATTTTTATTTGATTGCAACGATTCCTGAGAGTTGAGGAAAAAAGAAATTTGCAGCTGAAGTCTTTCCAGATTTATACGGAAGGCAGTACCAAGTTAAAACCAGTTGGGCAAGTAAGGTTAAGACTACAGTGAGAAAGAAGAAAGGAACCGGAATTTTGCCAAGAAAAAAATATTGATTTTGACATCCAACCTGCAAATTTATCTATTGGGGGAGGGGGCAGGAGAAGGCTCTTGGGAATGACTGTTAGGCTTTATTAATATTAGCTCCAGATGCTAGACTACTTATACAGAACATGCAAATAATCATATAAATAGAATAAATAGGACCCTCTACCAAATAATTTGGAGTTCACCAATCAATATTACAATTAGAACGGTATTATTTTCTGCACCCAGTCTTCTTCATCATACACTTGCCCCTTATTTTCATTTTACTGTTTTAAATCCACAAACCTAAATTGCTTTTATGAGCAAGAAAATGTACACTCTAACAAAAAATAGCTAAAATAAAATAAAGTGCATCTTTTACAGAAATGTAAAAAATGAAGTAAGTAGCACTGCAGATTAGAATTCGGTATTTGGTGTGTGTTTTTTCCCTTCCTTCATCAATAGCAAGTGACTCACAACTTGCATTTTTGTGGCATTTTAGATAGACCTATAACCTGATTCTTAGCGATACAAACGGGCAATCCTGAAAAAGTGCAAAAATAGGTCAAGAATGGGCATCAAAAGACATAGCCAGAAATTGTAAGAGGCAGGATCCGTTTTCATTATTTGGAGTATTTGAAAAATTAAGAGAAGAATGTTACATTTCTCTTTAAAGGTGGATTCACCCCGTGGAAAGTAAAGGAACTTTTGTGAAGCCAACTAAATTAATTAGAGGAACCCCCCTTAACTCTTATTCCCTGCCTGGTCTCTTGTTTAATTTAAGACTTCTTCACTGTTCCTTAAAAATAAAAGAAACACAAATTACTCTTTATACTGCCTTTGGAAGAGGAAACAGATTTAATAATAGGGATATGATGGAGTCAGAAGGCAAGGCAAGACAAAACAAAACACCCCCCCCCCCAAAAAAAAAACCCTGCCACAAACTTCAGAAAATGTTGCCTTTTAAATGGGACTACACGAAGCAAACAAAATGTTGAGGATCTCCCTAAAATTAAGTCACCCACGTCTCAGAATCCTGATGCCCCACGTGGTTTGCCATAGTAAACCATCCTAGGATTTGTAATTGTAATTATGTGTTTACAAAAGTTACACTTCAGCTATAGAGCAAGACTCAGTTTCATTGTGGCAACTCCTTGGCAAATTGGCCTCCTCGATTCCCCCCCCCCCCCAAGACTGGATGAAAAACATTAAAGGTCACGGAGGGCCAATCGTATTGTGCAAAGAACTGCATTTGCGAAAGCTCCGTAAAAGGACTTGATATCTCTCTTTCTCTCTTTCTCTCTTTCTCCCGTTCTCCCTTCCTTCCTTCCTTCCTTCCTGAATCCCAGGGAGATTGCAAGGCCAGGAAGTCAAGGCGCGTTTCTCAGCCACCAGGGAAAAGAATAGAAAAAGAAAAGACGGGAAAGCAGAAGGAAAAGGCGCTCGTCCAAGCCGGGCAAGGGGAGAACCTGGAAACGAGCGAGACCCCACTGGAAGCCCATGACACAAAACAAGCGCAGGAAGCCGAAGTCTCGGAGCCAGCCGAGCGCCTCCCCTCCCTCAAAAAAAAAAAAAACAACCACTCGGGGCCAGCCGTCCGAATTGGGGACTCAACTCACACCGCTGGCCCAGGGGCACTGCGCGGCCCACTTCCTCCGGCCTCGGGCTTACCGGCTCCAGTTGGCTCTTGGTGGCTCCTGCCTTGCCCGGCGGGGATGGGTCCTGGATTCCGAAGCGCTGAGCAAATCCCCGGGCGGGGAGGAGAGGTCTGGGAGAGGGTCGCACCGCCGCCAGCGCCCCGAGCAGCAACTCCCGAGGCCCGCCCGAGTCAGAGAAGGGCGGCAGCCCAGCAGGATCGTCAGGAGAAGAAACGGGGGCGTCGAGCAGCCCGTGGAAGGGAGGAAGGGAGGGGAGGGAAAGGCCAGGCCCGGGTGGGTTGGTGGCGATGGTAGCGGCGGCGGCAGCAGCAGCGGCGGGGCACCTTCCCGGCGGGCGACCCGGCTCCCCCTGCCTGGCTCGGGCTCTCCTGCGGCTCCTGTTCCGCTCAACTCCGCTCGGCTCGGCTCGCTCGGCTTGGCTGGGGGAGTCGCGTGACGTCAGCAGAGATTCCACCAAACTGAAGTCGGCGGCCAAGCCGAGCGGAGGGAGGGAGGGAGGGAGGGAAGGGGTGAATAACGGGGGGGGGGGGAGGAGGAGGAGGAGAAGGCAGGGGCGGCCCAGCTGCTGCTGCTGCTGGGAAAGGACGGCGCCCAAGAAAGGGGATTGTGGGGGCAGACAAAAAAAAAAAATGGAACTCGGACGGACGGAGCCTGAATGAAGGAGATCAAGGTTAGAGCCGCCTCTATATCAAGCTGCGGGGCGCAGTCGAAGGAATGGACTACAATGCCTATTGGCCAGGGGCTGACGGGAAGTACAGTTCAAGATATATGTAGAGGACGCCCGTTTCACAAAAGCTCGGCAGACGGAGAAGGAGAAACCAAAAACCACCGTGAGAGACACAAGAGCAGTGAACAGGCTCCTTATGGTTGAAAGTTTCACTAAGAACAGTTAAACTTTCCGTGGGAGAGGACGAGCGTTACTAGCTCTGTGTGTGTGTGTGTGAGGGAGGGAGGAAGAGAGAGAGAGAGAGAGAGAGAGAGAGAGAGAGGAAGGGGGGGGGGGAAGAGACCGACCACAATGGCAAAAAAAAAGATGCGGCGGAGCGAAGGCGAGAGAAGGGGCAGCGGTTAAAGAAGCGTAGCAAAACAGGCGCAGAGGAAAGGAAAAAGGGGAAGCCGAGAGGTGTCCTCTCAACCGGGGAAGCGGAGGAGAAAGCGAAGCGGGGGAGCTGAGGCTGGGAAAAGGCGAGCTCTTCCCCCAGAGGCCTGCTTGGCCTCCCTTTTCAAAGCTAAGCGGGCTTTCCTTTTCTTAAAGTCGCAGCAAAGGGAGAAGCGCCGAAGCCGGCGGCGAAAGAAACAAAAGAGGGGAGCAAGTAGAGGAAGGAGAAGAGGATCGAGGCCCGAAGGGGGCCTGCAGGCAGAGGCGCAGCGCAAGAGCGGGGGTGGGTGGGTGCGTCGAGCCCTGGAGCCGCCGCAAAAGGGCCTGGAGTCGCCCCAGCCCACCTGGCTTCCCAATATTCAAGCCAGCTTGATGAACCCGGCAGGAAAACGGGGCCTTTTCTTTTCTTTTTTCGCGTTGCAGCTGGGAAAAGTTGGATGGGTGGCGGCGAGGGCCGCGACCTACAAGACCCAGAAGCGCCTCGCAGGGTAGAATTTCCCCGCCTGTCTCTGCCCCCAGCAGGTTCACCCAGGGTGACCGATCATTCATTGGTGAAAATGACGAGGCACGAGGCGTAGGAAGAAATACGGTTTCCGAACGGCGGTGGCTGCCGTGCAGTTGGCGCGGTTTCCGGAGAGGCGGCCGGGGAAGCGGGTGGGGGGTCTATCCCGGGCCAGGCGCGCTTCCTCGGGAGCAAAGCCGTGGCTGAAAGAAGAAGCACGGAGAGATCCGGCCTGCTCGGTTACTACGACCCTATCAAGAAGAAACAGCGCAGGAGAATTTCCCTCTGCATTAAGGGAAATAGGGAATATTGTTGAACTATTAACCAAAAACACACTAGTAAGATCTATCACAGCAATTGCAAAGACAAATGCCAAAGTTGAGCTGCAGACACTACACCTTAAACGTCTCCAAGAAATTGTGGGGCCCTTTTTGTTTTTGTTCCTCGTTCACAGCACGCCCTTCAAAATAAAATCCATTTTTAAACCTCAGTACAGTTAACTGTTTTCAGATCGCCATTAAATTTAATTTTGCTTTTGTGTTTTGTATTTTTTTTAAAAAGCGAAGGAAAACGATTCTACAATAATTGAAGGAGCTAATTCTCTCCCCCCTCCCTAAAACAATTAAAAAAGTTGCTTTAGTTTGACACTCTTCTTTCAACTCTTTTTAGTGTAGTTGGAAACTGGGAAATGGGTCGGTTCTGACGCAAAGAAATGGGCGCCATTTTGAAGTGCCTGGTTCTCCGCCTACAGATTTAAACACTGAATGGATTATAATTTACCTGCATTTAATTTTTAAGCATTTTCGTTTCGTTTCTTGTAAGGAAATCCTTTTCTACAGCATGGCTGTAAACCTAGGCCCATTTGCTTGGAGTAAAAAAAATGGAATAAACATGAGGATTAATTTATAAAATTGCTTTAGTGGGGAAAATTCTTATTCCGTCGATATTATTTTTAGTGTGCCTTAGTGTTTAAACATCAAATACAGTGTTACCACTTGCAGGCCATTTGAAATGACCGTCCTTCTTGTCATTTCCCCTACCGATTTTATTTGAAAAGGTAAAATATTTAGCCAATTCTATAAGCATCAAACATAAGGCCACCACAGGCACCTTGCGTTTAGAGTCGAATCGGATACTTCCGCTGCGGGTTCACCCACCGCTCCCAAACCGCACGTGTGAAAATGGAGCTGCAGACCAACCCGCATTCGTGTCCTTGGGAAGAGCCTCCCCCCCCCCCCGAGTTATTGTATCGCAATAAGGAATGCGAAGGGAAAAATAAATCCATGGGGGTTAATCCTAAAATCTCTCTTTCGGTCGCTCCGTGAAGTGGAAGAGGGGGGGGGTGAGTGGGTCGTGAAAGTGGGGGGTTGGGGGAGAGCGGGAGAGAATGAAGCCTTTTGTTTGGCTCCCAGCGACTTCCAGGCGGTCCTTCGCCTCCCGGAATACCCCGGTGCTTCATACACCTAATTAATGTACGGACAGTAGTGGGTAAAATAACTAAGGTAAACAGGCGCTCCGTGTTGTGGCTGCCTTTGCTTTGAATCCGTCTGAGGACCGGGAGAAAGAGGGGAGGTGGGGGGGGGGGCTGCTCCTTCCCCTGCCCCTCCTCCCAGCACGAGTCTAGGAAGATGCGCGCTTGTTCCCCACCACTTGCCTCTTCCAGGCACTTCAAATTAGGCTCTGTCACAGACCTGCCTCTCCGCCTCCCCCCCCCCCTCCAGCCCCAGCCAATGCTGGCTGGCTGGTTCTCCGTCTGCGCTACCTAGCCAGACTGCCAGCCGGCCTCCAGTTGCTTCCTTCCCCCCCCCCCCCTTCCTCCCCTTGTTGGTCCCCGGGCTGCCTCCCTTGCCCCCTTCAATGCCGGGGCTTCAGGCCGGAGCACGACTAGGGCCGGGCACTTCTCTCTCTCCCTCGCTAGGAATGGGGTGAAGCTGAAGTGAGCAGCTGGTGGGAAATGCAAATGGCTGGTGGAGAAACATAAGATACAGAGTGATTTTCATTCCCTCCTCGAGTGCGTGGAAGGAGCTGGACATACGTTTCACGCTCCTAATCCTTCTTTTACATTTTTAGTCATACTCCTATTAAACAACTAATTAATGCCCGAGATCGCTGGGGAATACATTAGACAGGCTGCCTCGAAACAGGAGTTTGGAAAGGTTGTCTGGAAACTGTGGAGCTGCTTTAATACACGGATTTTAATTCTTTCTCTCTCCTCATCCCTGCCACCTCCCTCCTCCATCCCCCATCCCAGCACCCTTTCTCTTTCTCCCAGGTCATGAAACACAATCCGGGTGTGTGTGTGAAGACATTGGCCCCTTTGGGCCACCGGAGAGCCCCAGCCGCTTTTCTGACTAGTGGTAAACAAAGTATGCAACGTCTTAACTAGGTTAGACCAACTGGGTTATCTCAAGGTTACCTCTGTGAGAAGGTTCAGCGGCGACAAGATTGCGCGACTTTCCCAGTGACTTATTATTATTATTATTAGTATTGGAATTAAATAGGGTGATTATCTGAGACTCCCTTGGAGGACACTCCGAAAGTATCTCTGAGATGCCGCAAGAAGGGACTTTGGAAAAATGGCCCCTTTTCCCGGCTTCTCGCAAAGCTTCGCCTGAAGTCATTTTGCCGCGGCGAAGTTTGTTCTGCTCATTTCCATGAATCCCGAACTGAGCAAAGGCAGGGTTGAAGCCTCGGCTAATAAGCAGGTGGAGTTAGTTGCAAGTGCTAATTTCGGGCACTTGATTTTCCATTGAAGGACGGCTGGTTTATTTAGGAAATAAACGGACACTTAAAAAAAAAAGACCTCCAGAAAGATCCCCAAAGGCCGTTTTTAATTGTCTACTAGTTATAGTGGCTACTAATTGCCTACCAATCGACTGACATTGCGGGTAGCAATTCTTTTTTTTAAAAACAAACAAACCCTGTTTTATTTCTTCAAAGCTGATGGTCGGATTATAACAATCTTAAATACAAGCCCTTGACTTCCGGAATCAGATGGACCTGTTCACAAAGCATTTCCCGTTCCAGATTCCAGAAACGATTTTAACTGCCATTAGATTTTACTTATTTAAAATTGATGGTAAAAAACTGTCCTTAACCAAAATGCTGATCCTGGAAATGCAACATTCTGTAGTAACCCCGCTTGGTAGCAGATAATTCCCACTCACTTCAATGGGGCTGACCCAAAGGTAGAAGAATCCAGGCAGTTTATTCAGAACTTGGTCCTATGAAATTTAGCAAGGTGTGCTAAGGCTACCGGAGTTCGAAGCTACCGATTTCCAAACAAACCCGCCAACATTGCAATTGCCCCTTAGCCAAGAATGAAATCTTTTTCAAACCAATTTCTCTTGAGTAAAATGAATGTAAATCTTTTTTGTTGGTTTTACTAGGGATATTGAAAATATTCTGCTCTATCATCTATTTCCCCAATGAGAATGTATAAAATCAAACTCAGTTAAAAAAGAAAACCGTGTTTGCTCTTCGTTTAGGTCAGTGGTCCAGGAGGGGGAAAACGTTATTTAAAAGAAAGCATTTTTGGATGGGAATGCAAACTAAAAAGGTTTGATATAGTAGCATAATTACACTAAAATCATATTCTAGTACCTTATGCTAATAATAAAGAAAAATCGAAGAGAATGGCTGATAAGAATTCTATTTACAGACATTCAACGCTAATTTCATCCAGGAACTGAGATAAATGTGAAAATTGGGAAGTGAAGGAGAAGAAATTTCAATAGTAAAGTATATATATATATATATATACACCTTACTATTGAAATATTGCGAATGGGGTGGAAGTTTACAACACACGCGCTGCACTTTTGTTTTATGACTTCTGCATTTCCTCCTCCCCCCCCTTCCTCCTCCCCTCTATTTCTTTTATGATTTTATTTCCGTATTAGTCGTCTAGGCATCTCGATTCCATACAAATAGAAAAACGGGGGGGGGGGCGGGGGCGGGCGGGAAACCCTTCGAACGGACCCGTTCATTTGCATATAAATTAAAACCCATCCAGCTACCTCCTGTGTTCCGGTAGCCTATTATCGTTGCGAAACCAGGAACGCTTAAATACTTGAGCGAAGTGAATATATATAAATGTCTTGACTCAGTAATGAACGGCCTCATTAAAAACGTCCCATCCCGACGGTCGGAATTAATAAAGAAATAAAGAAAAGAAAAGAAAAGAGGGAAGGAGGAAATACCCTGGTAGAGAGAGAGGGAGGGAGGGAGGGAATACCCGGGGAGAGAGAGAGAGAGAGAGGGACAGAGAGAGGGAGGGGGGGAGGCGGAAATGTTCAAATCCGGACTTATTCGGACACAAGGCAACAATCCATGGGAACACAAAAGGGGCATCTCCCACCCCCACCCACCCCATTTACAGAGACTTCGCGAGAAACCAAAGCGAAGCAAACGGGAGGTGGAAGAAGTACAAAGGGAGACCCTCCCGCCCCCCCCCCCCCCCCCGCTTTCCGCGCCTGGTCTCTGCGCCAGCCGGATCTCAGCCTCCTCTGCCAGTGGCCGGAGCTGCGGCTCCAGATCCAAGGACGCCCTCTAGCCCCGGCGGTCGCTCGGCTTCCCCGACTCTCCTCCCAGACCGTCGAGCCCCGGCGGCGGCGTGAGAAACCCCCAGCTCCGGCGAGCGCTTACCTGGGTCCGGAGCAGAGGCGTGAAAGGAGGGGGGGGGGGGAAACCTTCCTGGACAGGGCGAAGAAGAAGCGGCGCGGCGGAATGCCACAAGTTGCTGGGGAGGAAAGGCGGCGGCGAAGAGGAGGGAAGAAGCGGGGCTGGCTGGCGGTGGGAAAATCTGTCGCCTCGGGGGCCAGGCAGGAGCGCCCTTTCATTTCAAGCGCTTATTGATTTGCTGTTGTCATCTTTGGCCGCGCAGAAGGACACTTGAAAAGAAGCGCTGAGCTCAGGGAGGGGGTGACCCGACCGGCGCTCTCCCCCAAATCTTAATTACCACCTTCATGCCTTGGGAGAAGGGGAGGAAAAAAAGGGGGAGAGAGGAAAAGAAAGAGTCCAGCAGCCAAAAAAGGCTTTGCTTATTCGCAACTTTGTCTTAATTATTCCAGACTTCTCCCTGGGCGATCCTATCCGCTTCCAGGCAGCCTTCTCTCTCTCTCTCTCTCTCTCTCTCTCTCTCTCTCTCTCTCTCTCTCTCTCTCTCTCTCTCTCTCTCTCTCTCTCTCTCTTTATCTCTCTCTCTATCTTTAACTATCTATCTCTTTATCTCTCTCTCCCTTTATCTCTCCCTCTCTCTTTATCTTTATCTCTCTATCTCTCTATCTCCCTCTCTCTCTCTTTATCGCGCTCTCTCTCCCTCTCTCTCTCCCCCTTTCTCCCCAGCAGCCTTCTTTCCCAACGACCAAGCCCCCTGCTTGAGCGCTCCTGCTCCCCGAACCCTGGTGGGGTGGATGCACCCACTCAGAGGGCTCCCGGTTGGAGGGCAAAGGCTGCCCCGAGGACAGAATTCGAAGCTGCCTTCTGGCTCTCTCGAACCAGCCAGTTGCATTCGAATAGGGGAATGAAAAATGAGAGAAGGAGAAGGAAGTTGTCGGGGTGGGTGGGGGAAGAGGGATTAACAGAGACCCAATGTTCCCTTCTTGCCAAGGGGTCTCCTCGGGTTTCAGCTCCCGAACTTGTCTGAATGTCGGGTTTATGGGAAGCGAAGATGCTTCTGAAAACAGGGGAAGGGTGGTGGGTTTTGGTTTGGTTTTTTCCCCCTGTGGATCACAGCAGCTCTCAACTAGGGGCTGGGGGATGCGTGGGAACCGTGCCATTGAGTCGAGTTCCTGCTTTGCCAAACTACCTGTCCTTCCCCGAGAGAAACACTCTGCTGTACTCCAGCTGTTTTGAACTTCAAATTCCTAACAGCCTGGCTAAGAGCCAGAAATCATCAGAACCGGTAGTTCCCGAAAGATCTGAAGGGCACACAGGCTGCTTGCCTACTCATCATTTCCAGGGTGTTTTTCTTTTTAGATCTTGTTTTTTTCTTCTGTAGTTTTCACAGGAGAGATTTATAGTAGGCTGTTGGGGTTTTTTTTAAAGGCACCCTTATAGTAGTGCAGGCAGCATATTGCCCAAGCCGGGGCTAGGGGACAGCCAAAAAAATATTATAAATACAAATATATATATATTATAAATAACTTGGGAGGGAATTGGGCCCCCTAGACCAGGGGTCCCCAACATTTGCAACTTTAAGTCTGAAGGACTTCATGTCCCAGAATTCTCCAGCCAGCTTTGCTGGGTGGAGAATTCTGGGACCTGAAGTCCTTCAGACTTAAAGTTGCAAAGGCTGGAGACCCCTGCCCTAGACTACTGTTGGGTTGGTTTTTTTGTTTTTTTGTTTCCCAAAAAAGAAAGTCAAACAGCAAAGATGAAAGAAGAGAGCGGAAGATGCTCTTCTCGACTTTTGGAAGCAAAGTGTCTACTTCTCCCACCCTCCCATCTTTGGAAATAATGTTGTTGTCCCGCCCCCCCCCCCTCTCTCCCGAGCCAGCTCTGGAGGAAGCGAAGCGCGAGAAAACCCTGCGTCTCTGGAAGAGATGAAAACAAATCACCACAATGAAAGGAACACTGAACAAACCTGAAGAACCTGCCCAGGCTTTTCGACCTTGGAATAAATGGGCAGAGGAGACGTTAGAAGGATAGTGACAGAACTATAAATAGTTCAGTTGTCAAACTGTTTTGGTATCTGTCGGTATCCAGAAATGGAGCGTAGAAAGTAGATTTCCACAGGGTAAAAAAAAAAAAAAAGACAAACAGCTCTGCAGAACTCTTCTATTCTCTCTATAATCAGACTTTATTGTTAATTGCACCAGATCCAACCAAATGCTTGGATTTAAGCAGCCACTGTCCCTATGCCACCTTCCGTTTTTGCACCCTACTGCCTTTGTCTTTCCAGAAAGTTTTACATCAAGCCAAGAATTTCCAATGGAAGTTTAATAGATCTCTTGGGCTCTAGGAGTAATGCTAGGACCTCTTTGGGGGGCAAGCCAAACTTTTACAATTTCTCTTTGGATTCAGAGGTGATCTTGATTTTTGCCTTTGTGTTTATCAGCAATTAGTGGCCCTGTATTTGCTGTGAAGCCCCTCAGAAATGTAACCATCTTGGTCAAATTGTTCTACCATTCCCAGTGACTGCCTTGTGAAACAATATCATTGGCAGATGTTTTACATAATAACTGTACCAGAGCTAAATCAAAATCAGCCTGAAACCATATGAATAAATTGATGTGCAGAAAAAGTGGCCATTATTCTTAATTCTTGAACTTACTATTGGTATTCTTTTCTGCTGTCCTTCATATGCCAAAGCAGCATTACATATAGGCCAAAAATCAGAGGCCAGTAGATTTCTACTTTTTCAAAAGAAAAAAGAAACTTGTTTGACTCTGGGATAGTAGATCACTTTCAGTTGTTTTTGGATTCTATACTTCTGACTAACTGCTAGTGGCCCCCAACCTTCAGTTGAGATAAAACAGGCAGTCTTAAATAGTAGCAAAGCTAATATTAAAATAGGAGAGGGAGGGGAGGTAGGGAGGGGGAGAGGGAGGGGGAGAGGGAGGGGGAGAGGGAGACTTTTATAAAGTTAGATCATTGGCATGTATAGTTCATTGTCTTCCCTAAGGAAGAACTTTTATAATATTCATCTGATACCTTATTCTAAGATCTTAAAAATTGAACTGGGAACAGGATACTGAATAGGCATACAATAGAGTGGGTAGTGAATCCACAGAAACTTTATTTTTTTCCAAGCTTAAAAAAGACTGTCTAAATTAGTTTTACATTTGAACTAAATTTTCCATTCCCATACAACTTAATAATTTTCTTTATCCCTGATTTTCATGTTGATTGATTGATTGATGTTGGGTGTAGTTCAAAGCTATCGGTGGGATTTCCATTAGTAGAATTGCCTTCACCTTGATACTGGTGTCTAGGAAACCTCTGTTACTGAATCTTCAGAACTAACAGCTTTAAGTGAATACAACATTTGATTTTGACCCAGATAAGGCAAACTTTAAAAGAGACAAAATCTCTTCAGATTGATATGGATGCTTTCCAAGTTGACTTGGGAATGAATAGGAGCTGAGATTCAAAATTCTGAAGTGTCATGCTTCCTATTAATTGTAAATGCCAGTCAAAAGGATGACATTTAACTGTAGATCCTTCTGAGGACGTGAAGTCAGATTTCAGAAAACTAAGAATTGGTGTGTTTTTGTTCTAATATTCTCTAATTTTGTAGTGCTTTCTAAAACAAGGAAATGCCAATAAATGTTTTGTGTGTGAGGGAGAGACAAAGACTGTGTGTGAATGGGGGTTGTATTTGTGTGTGTGCAAACTGGAAAAAAAATTGTAAGCATTGTTGCCACCCTTGTGGGCATTAAGCCTACAACATTTCATATGGATCATGTTACTCATTAAGATACAAGTAGAGTCTTCGCAGTTTTGAGGTGAGTAATCTACTGTGGGCAATGTGTGGCATCTGTCCAAGGACTTGCCCACAGTCTGCTTTTACAGACTAAAAACAACAGCAATAATAAAGTCACACTAATTTATAGAAGATGGATCAAGATTGTGAACAAATGTAGGATGGAAAAGGAAAGATGTAGGAAAAGGGCTGGAAGATTAAGATGGAATGGTTTGGACTCCGATCAAGAAGGGATTAAGTGTTGCACAAAAACAAAAATTATCTCTGTTTCCTTCCTCTTCAAAAGTCTTGTTTTGTTGAGTCAGAATTAACAATTAATATATATCTGGACTTGGCAAAACATCATATAAGACTCCATATTTGTCTCACAAAGTGAATAATTGTAAACTCTAGTAAACCTTTTTGTGTATATTTACAAGGTAAATAGAACAATCACTCACTTCCTTTCTCCCAATCTCCATATTGGTGTTGCACTAGAATAGTTTCAAAATAAAAAAACCAAAACAAATAAAATAAAAATAAAATCATGTTTGCCCATCATGGTGGAAAAATCAATTGCTGGGGCTTTGATTTGAATAAAGATGGATGGAAGCCTTACTGCTATGAGTTTGGACATAGATGTACTTATTGTAAGAGATAAATTTTCTAGTAGAATGTTGATGCTGTAAATTTACAACTCATATCTTGAATGCTGTCTTATACTGCATCAAGACATTTCATCCAATACTATTTTTACCTGTGAGAGGCAGTTTGGTGTAGTACTCCATGGCTCGGGGCCTAGCTATATATGAGACCGCCTCCTGCCCCATACATCCCTTCGTCCGATCCGCTCCCACAGAGACGGTCTTCTTCGGGTGCCGTCGGCGGGGCAATGCCGGTTGGCGACACCCAGGGGAAGGGCCTTCTCTGTGGCGGGCCCGGCCCTCTGGAACGACCTACCCCCCGACCTCCGCACTATCTCGGACCTCCGCCTCTTCCTCCAACGTCTTAAGACGTATTTATTCCAACAAGCCGGCCTAGGATAGCCCCCTCTGACTTTTTAAGAAAATTTATAATTTGGTAAGGGTTTTAACATTGGTTTTAGCACGGGTTTACTAATTTAATACATTTTAATTGATATTTATTGTATTTTGTGTTTTTAAATGATGCCTGTGCGCCGCCCTGGGTCCTACCAAGGAGAAGGGCGGGGTATAAATTTAATAAAATAAATAAATAAATAAATAAAATAAATAAATAAAATAGTGATTAAGGTGTCAGGCAAGAAATTGGGAGACTGTGTGTTCTAGTCCTACCATGCCCATAAAGCATGGTAGGTAAGTAACCTTGGGCCAGTCACTTTCTCTCAGCCCTAGGAAGAAGGCAATGGTAAACCCAGGGGTGAAATCCAGCAGGTTCTGACAGGTTCAGGAGAACTGGTAGCGGACATTTTGAGTAGTTCAGAGAACCAGCAAATACCACATCTGGCTGGCCCCAGAGTGGGGTGGGAATGGAAATTTTGCAATATCCTTCCCCTGCCATGCCCACCAAGCCACACCCACCAAGCCACGCCCACAGAACTAAGAATAAAAAAAATTGAATTTCACCACTGGGCAAACCACTTCCAAAGAATTTTGCTGCCCCCCTAAAAAAAACCACCTTCAGCTGGACCAGATTGATTGGAAGAAAACAACTACAACAACTACTACAACAACAACGATCTTCCAAGAAAGTCTTGGAACTTACAATTTAGACAAAAAATGCTAGAGAAAACATGGGATATTTTCTATCCCATTCCTGTCTTCAGTTCATGAGTTGTATCTTTTTTTCACAATGATAAAAAAAGTAAGAATATGTATACAGTATGTAATTCCTATTGTAACAGTGATTTGGAGTTGATGGGAAGGATGTACTAGTTTTAAAATTCTCTGTATGAGTTCTTACAACGTGCTAAACTAATGTAGAATGGAGATGGATATTTCGTGGTCAGCAGACTATGAATCAGGCTGCCAGCAAGTGCCCAGGAATGCGGTGATTACCTTTTAAGAAGCTCTAACATATGGATACATCCTGGCTAATTATGTCATGCATGATCCTCTCCATCTAATCTCAACATCTAAAGGGGACTTTTGGAGAGTCTCATCTCCATATGGAATTCAGGGGATGTAAACTATGGGTTGGGCCTTGTCAGTCATACTCTTCCTTGCAAGTACATCCGATTACCTCTCTTTTCATGACTGTGAAGATTATTTTATTTCAATGGTCTTCAGCTCTTAGCACCACTGCGGGTGAATGTACTACACGTACATGATTTGGCATGTTTATATTGATGCTTTTCGTAAGTGAATCCTGCTCAAAATCTTACTAGAATACAGAAATGGACCAACATTATAAAATGAACATATACATATGTATCAATTCATGGGTATTGTACATCATGTGAATATGGAAACTGTTTTGTTAACCTGAAATCAGAGAAGTAGCTAAAACTACTAGCTCTGGGCTGCAAAAAATCTAGACTATCACCAGAGGGCAGCAAAGAAAAGTCAAACAAACAAACAAACAAATATCTTTGCTGTCATCTAGTGATCACTTGATGCTTTGCAGTCGAGATCTGGTACCTCTGTTCAACTTGTATGCTGAAATTTAGGTAGCTTAAGTTACAGAAATCATAGTTGGGCTTTACTTTTGCAAACAAAATTAATTTACTGTATAAATAAATGAGCTCTAATTGTGATATTAAGGCCATATTCCTAAGTATGTTTACAATGTAGCTATTTCTTTTTATTATATTGTGACTTAATTTCAGAGAAATAAGTCTATCAGACATAGATATAATAACTCTCTGCTGATAATTCAGTTGCATTTTTCGTTGCCCCCCCCCTCACTAATCATGTTCCTTCAATTCAAATTCAACTATGTTCAGAGATGGGTGTGACAAAATTGTTTGCAATTTAAATAATACAAAACTTTCTGGCAACTAGACAGTAGAGGAAAGTGATAGCAAGAAACATTATTAAAGCATATATTATAGCAAAGAGATGCATTCTAATCGTTTGAAAAAGATAGTACATATGGATTGTGTTTGCAGCATGCCTTTACATCTAACCATGCTTTGGTCAACTAAACCAATTAAATCAATGTTTGGATTTACATGGCACATCAAACCATGAATCAACACATGCCCACCTACACAATGGGCCAAACTTAAATATGGTTGCAAAGTGGGCAGACTGGCATTTTATCTGATCCCTGCTGTAATTTGATGTAGCAATTTGAGTTCACCTGCTCAGGAGGCAATGGGGATTTTGCAGTAACCATCCCCCTGAAATGGGGAGGGAATAGAGATTTTACAGTATCCTTCCCCTGCCACACCCACCAAGCCACACCCACCATAGGATCGGTAGTAAAAAAATTTGAATCCCATCACTGATATTATAAATTCTCAATTCACTATTTTAATGAACAATTTTGCTGACCAAGGTGAGCAGGATTAGATTAAAAGGACCGGCTGTTGGAAAAAAACTGACACTGCAGGGACATGGTAGACAGCAATTGCAACTCTCTCTTTAACCGTACCTTGAAAATGATAAAACATTGACAGTTGAGAAAAGCACTGCTTTAAGGGCAAATTCAGTGGCATGCAGTAGATTGCTTTTTGTCTGGGAGATCTGCCAAGTTCTCTTACTCCCTGTAATATACCATGTCAAAAAGTTGGCTCTTTATTATACAACTTTTTTCCCCTTCTGAAAATCTGTTTCATCTGGAAGCAGAAGGGGTACATTTGCTCTTCCAGTGGAATACTCCTTTGCAAAGCGCACTACATTTCTCTTGGCAGGAAAATAGTAAATTTTCTTTACTGGCTGAATATGGCTTTCGAATCTTTTACTTTTTATATGAATCAGTTCTGGCACCATCTGTCAAAACAATACGCTTAAATGCTTTTAGAAAACATTTTTTTTCTGATTAAATTTATTACATGCTGTCTTTGAATTTATGGAAGGCTGAATGTGATAATAGAGATAAAATAGCTCTCAGTGACATGGTTCTTATCTGATAAGAACGCTGCCTTGGACTTCACTATGGAGCTTATTAGGAAATGGATTGTGGTAAAATAACGCATCACCAAGATTGAAGAGGAGTATCAACCCCCCCCCTCTCACTTCCCCAAGAGGAGCATCAACCCCACACTTCTGATATGAAAATTTTACTAAGTAGTCAAACTTAACATACAAATCTAATTCTAAACCAGGTGAGGATTATGGTAGCTGTGAATCACAGGACCTCTGCAGGTTGGAGAAAGTGGAGTTGTCATCACAACATATTTTTCTTTGTTAAGAGAAAGCACAATGAAAGAATTATATTTCTCTCTCTATAAAGTAAATGTAAATGTTCCTCTCGCACATATGCGCTAGTTGTTCCCGACTCTAGGGGATGGGTGGTGGTGCTCATCTCCATTTCAAAGCTGAAGAGCCAGCGCTGTCCAAAGATGTCTCCGTGGTCATGGGGCCGGCATGACTAAATGCCAAAGGCACACGGAATGTTGTTACCTTCCCACCAAAGGTGGTCTCTATTATTTTATTCGCATTTTTACATGCTTTCGAACTGCTAGGTTGGCAGAAGCTGGGACAAATAACGGGAGATCACTTCGTTAGGGATTGGAACCACCGAATTGCCGACCTTTCTGATCGACAAGTTCAGCATCTTAGCTACTGAGCCACTATGTCCCCCATGTCTCTCTCTATAGGGTCATCATAATTTGGCTATTTTGTAGCCACAAGGACAGGAGGGCAGGTGTGAGGCATTCAAAACAACAACGAGAATTTTACCTTTTTGCTTCAGTTGGGTAGTTCTTGGTCCTCTCCACCTTTTGGACAAATTGACCCCGACATTGCACATGGTGGTTTTTAAATTATTGGGATTGTAATCCAAAACTATATGGAATATATCATGTACTGTACCCATAATTTATTATACTTGGAAGGTATACTGAATATAATGATTGTTATTCTCAGGTAATTTGAAAGTGATCTAGTGACTAGAATGGGGTTTTAAGTTTTGAACTGCCCCCCCCCCCAAATGAAGGCATTATTTTACCCATATTGTTGCATCTGGCCTATGCTGTTTGCCTCTTTGTTAGTTTGTGCAGTATTCCTACTTATCATTGTCATTAAAGAAAAGAGGGTTTTCTTCTACCCTCAGATTGGCTGAAATGTTTCAAGATGTACATACATACATACATACATACATACATACATACATACATACATACATACAGGTAAAGGTTCCCCTCGCACCAGGGGTGGGTTTCTGCAGGTTCGCACCTACTCGCGAGAACCGGTTGGTGAAATTTAGAGAACCGGTGAGAGGGGGTTCCATCGGCGTACCTGGAAGTAAATCTGGCCCACCGCTGCCAGTGACCCAACGGAAAGGAAAGGAAAGGAAGGAAGAAAGGAAAGAAAGAAAGAAAGAAAGAAAGAGAATTTATCATCACAATTGAGTCCAAAATTTTGGTTGCTAAGCAAGAGCGTTGTTAAATGAGTTTCACCACATTTTAAAAGGTGGCCACTCCCACCTGTCACATGACTGCCAAGCCACGCCCACAAAATAGGCCACATCTACAGAGTAGGTTCTAAAAAATTTGAAACCCACCACTGCCTCGCACGTATGTGCTAGTCGTTCCCGACTCTAAGGACAGTGCTCACCTATGTTTCAAAGCTGAAAAGCCAGCGCTATCCAAAGACGTCTCCGTGATCATGTGGCCGGCATGACTAAAAGCCAAAGGTGCATGGAACACTGTTACATTCCCACCAAAGGTGGTTCCTATTTTCCTTGCACTTTTACATCCTTTCGAACTGCTAAGTTGGCAGAAGCTGGGACAAGAAATGTTAGCTCACTCTGTTAAGTGGTGCTAGGGATTCGAACCACTGAACTGCTGACCTTAGCCACTGGGCCACCACACCCCTTACATACATATGGCTTATTAAAGTATTACAGTAGATCTTTATGAGATAACAAATGTTTTTTTTAACAGCTAGAAGGTGCCCAAATTTAAGAAATATCTTAAAAACCTGTTGTTATCCCTTGTGTAAATGAAGCCCAAATATTATTCATTACTTTAGTTTCTTTGAAAACTCATTTTATTCTGATGAAACAAAGGGGGAAAAATGCTGGAGTTATAACCATGACTTTTTAACCATTTGCACACCCAGTAAAAGGAAGCTGAGTATTTGTCTAAATAACCTGTTCTACTGATTAGTTTTAGTTTAGTTTATTGGTTACTGATGAACGATTCCTATGGTTTGGAACTGTCCTAACATTCTGCTGGGATTTGCCTGTCTTATTTAGAATCTTGCCATTCAGAAACCAACTTCCAGGAGTTCTCAAACACAATACATAAACCATCAACATATTCTTTCAGTGCACTTAGATATACTCCATCTGGCCCTGGAAATTAAAGCTATTTCAAAGTAAATAAGTTTTCCTTAATCATGTTTCCACCACCTTTGGCTTTCAATCCTGACACTTCATCCTGCTCTTCACAATTGCCTGATGGAACACAAACTCTTTGCAAGAAAAGACTGAGCCAAACAGAAGTTGAATAGGTTTGCTTTCTTTTGTTATCTGTCAGCTTTTTGCCACATTCATTGAGCGCTCTGACAGTTCTTTCCTATTTTGATCTTATTAGACCTTTTAGTTTTCTTTAATATCCTTCACCAACTTCAGATCACTTGGTGAAAGCAAAAAGATGACATGGTTCTCGTAAATCAGGCGCTTCAAATGTTCTGAAATCTTCATCTGGCAGTTTCAGTAATTGGAAGAGGCTTCTCTGCATTCACTGTGCATATGAGAATGTTCTTCCAGAAGCCGATTGCAACAGTTAGTAGAATTCCTCCTTCCTATGTAACAAATGCATGGAACTCTTTTTTCTAGCTACTGCAAATGCTGGAAAAGGCTTCTTTTCACTTTTGGAAGCAGCTGCATTGTTTCTGAAGCAGTTTTAAAGGAATGTATTACATAAAGCTTTGTTAAATCAAAACACACATCAAAGCTTTGCCCGGTTCCATTCTAAATAACAAAGTTGAATTTACTTAGCGAAATCAACATTTTGCTGGGGTTTTTTCTTTTGAAGGAAAATTCTCTTTTTCTCTATCTCAGAGGTTAACAGCAGCAATATCCAATTTCCTCAAAGTTTGCTTTATTGCAAAGTCTTTTATTGTCTAAGGAGTTCCAATATAAATTATGTCTGTTACATTCCTTCGGAACAAAGAAACTAGGAGAAATAGGAAGCTGTCCTACCAGGGTCTATTTCTACTTGGAAACGTCAAATAGGATTGAAAACTATTTTATTATCAAAGTTTTAAATGACCTAAGGCTCAGTGGCTAAGATGGTGAGCTTGTCAATCAGAAAAGTTGGCAGTTTGGTGGTTCGAATCCCTAGTGTCGCGTAACGGAGTGAGCTCCCGTAACTTATCCCAGCTTCTGCCAACCTTGCAGTTCAAAAGCATGTAAAAATGCAAGTAGAAAAATAAGAACCACCTTTGGTGGGAAGATAACAGCATTCTGTGCGCCTTTGGTGTTTAGTCATGCCGGCCCCATGACCACGGAGACATCTTCAGACAGCGCTGGCTCTTCAGCTTTGAAATGGAGATGAGCATCACCCCCTAGATTCGGGAACAACTAGCACAAATGTGCTAGGGGAACCTTTACCTTACCTTCAATGAGAACTGTGCAGCTAACTGTTGAGGAATAAGGTTTGAAACTCACTGGCAGGAAAAACGCAAAAGTATCATCATTTCATTATAGGACATATAATCTTGGTTTAGGACATGAAAGATCTTCATTGGAAATGGAGCATGGTAAATGTCACACAGTATGTGAAAATGGGTGTTGTTCTTGGAGATGATTTAGGCTTAGAGGAAAAAAAACCGTGTGGTATTTGTGTGATGAAACAGAAAATCTAGCCAATTTCTGTCATGGTTGAAGCTGTGTTGCCAGCTTAGAGACCACGTCTTCTTTGTTCTACTGCTATCCCTAAAGCATACAACAGAGAACATGGCCAACCCATTCCTCAGTTTTAAAATAGCCACCGAATCTTATTATAAGTTGAATTGTTGAGTCGCTTATACTACGCACAGAGAAGTCCATTTCTCAATTCACCCCGTGAAAATTTCCTACACTTTTTCGCTTACATTTAGATGCTGTAGTGTGCTGGCAGAGACAATTTCCATTTCCATAATTGGACTTATTGTAGCACACATTGCTTTGGCTAGGAAGAATTATAATATCTAAGGGCCAAAGGATTCCGAAGGTTGCCAATAAAGGAAGAAATATATAGCAGCAATGTGTGTGTGTGTGTGTGTGTGTGTGTGTTGGGGGCAGGGATTGAGCTCATGGCAAATGTATTTTTCTCCATGAAACTCAGTGGAGATGATCTCAGAAGCACTATTGCTGTTAATTTCCAGCTGTTCCAGAAGAGGAACTCCCCCCCCCCATATCCCTCTTGTAAGGAACACAGTTTGCTAAGCAACAATGCTAGTAGATTGCACCAAATGGGTCAGCTGGTTTGCAGCTGGAGACTGCTGGTAACTCAAACTTCATCCTTTGCATTCTTGCAATGGATTGATATTTCAAACGTCTCGTTCCCCTTTGTTTCTCTTTAATACTTCTATCATCAAGGCTAAACTGATGTCACTCTGTGCGGCAATGTGAGGAAATACGACTTCTGTTCAATGTAAATCTCAATTTTAGTCCATCGCTGAGCTTTGTGGTAACGTAAGACTCAAATAGCATTCAGATTTGGAAAAGATCTTCCCTTAAGCTTAGAGTTTTAAATCATTGATTTGTTGTATTTATTGGAGGTATTATGAAGTTGAATCAATTTTAAGTATTTGACGATTTTTCTTTTTTCGGAGGCTAAAGCATGTCTGCATATCCTTGTTGGAATGAAAGGAAAGGATTGTGCTAATTCGTCACATACTGTTTGAAAAACCCTTTTGGAGAAGGTGTGGGTTAGAATATCAATTCCTTGCCTGTAGAATGCTGGTGCTCGAATAAAGTCCTGTTTAAATTACCTGTGATGGAGAATGAGATCGTTTTGCCTGTGCCCCCCCTCCCACTTTCTGAACATAACATTGCTATCTGTCCTCTAGAATAGAATATAATTCTTTATAGAATAGAATGGAATTCTTTATAGAATAGAATAGAATTCTTTATAGAATAGAATGGAATTCTTTATAGAATAGAATGGAATTCTTTATAGAACAGAATGGAATTCTTTATAGAATAGAATGGAATTCTTTATAGAACAGAATGGAATTCTTTATAGAACAGAATGGAATTCTTTATAGAATAGAATGGAATTCTTTATAGAATAGAATGGAATTCTTTATAGAACAGAATGGAATTCTTTATAGAATAGAATGGAATTCTTTATAGAATAGAATGGAATTCTTTATAGAATAGAATATAATTCTTTATAGAATAGAATGGAATTCTTTATAGAATAGAATAGAATTCTTTATAGAATGGAATAAAATAGAATTCTTTATAGAATGGAATAAAATAGAATTCTTTATAGAATGGAATAAAATAGAATTCTTTATAGAATGGAATAAAATAGAATTCTTTATAGAATGGAATAAAATAGAATTCTTTATAGAATGGAATAAAATAGAATTCTTTATAGAATAGAATTGAATGAATAGAATAGAATAGAATAGAATTCTTTATAGAATAGAATAGAATTCTTTATAGAATAGAATAGAATAGAATATAATTCTTTATAGAATAGAATAATAAAATAGAATTCTTTATAGAATAGAATAATAAAATAGAATTCTTTATAGAATAGAATGGAATTCTTTATAGAATAAAATAGAATTCTTTATAGAATAGAATAGAATTCTTTATAGAATAGAATAGAATACTTTATAGAATAGAATAGAATTCTTTATAGAATGGAATAGAATAGAATTCTTTATAGAATGGAATAGAATAGAATTCTTTATAGAATAGAATAGAATTCTTTATAGAATAGAATAATAAAATAGAATTCTTTATAGAATAGAATAGAATTCTTTATAGAATGGAATAAAATAGAATTCTTTATAGAATGGAATAAAATAGAATTCTTTATAGAATGGAATAAAATAGAATTCTTTATAGAATAGAACAGAATGAATAGAATAGAATAGAATTCTTTATAGAATAGAATAGAATTCTTTATAGAATAGAATAGAATAGAATTCTTTATAGAATAGAATAATAAAATAGAATTCTTTATAGAATAGAATAATAAAATAGAATTCTTTATAGAATAGAATGGAATTCTTTATAGAATAGAATAGAATAGAATTCTTTATAGAATAGAATAGAATACTTTATGGAATAGAATAGAATTCTTTATAGAATAGAATAGAATAGAATTCTTTATAGAATAGAATAATAAAATAGAATTCTTTATAGAATAGAATAATAAAATAGAATTCTTTATACAATAGAATAGAATGAATAGAATAGAATTCTTTATAGAATGGAATAAAACAGAATTCTTTATAGAATAGAATAGAATTCTTTATAGAATAGAATAGAATTCTTTATAGAATGGAATAGAATAGAATTCTTTATAGAATAGAATAGAATTCTTTATCAAATAGAATAGAATTCTTTATTGGCCAAGTGTGATTGGTCACACAAGGAATTTGTCTTTAGTGCATATGCTCTCAGTGTACATAAAAAAAATATGTTCATCAAGAAGCATAAGATGCAACACTTAGTGATAGTCATAGGATACAAATAAACAATCAATAATATTAGGAAATAATAAAACAATATAAATTGTAAAGATACAAACAATATGGTTATAACCATAAGTGGGAAGTGAAGGAAGGAAGGAAGGAAGGGGCGAATAATAGTAATACAGTCTTAGTGCCTTTTTCTCCTCAAATAAAATCCAACCCATAAAAAAAACAAATATTAACAAAGCCAAATACAATGCAATATGATAAAACAGGAACAGCGGCAATAGTAGTCCAATAAGTCTAGGGAGATGATATGTTGTTAACTAATTAGGCCCAAGCTTGTTGAAATAATAGAGACTTTAGATATTCTTTAAGCGCCATTAAAGTGGGACCCAGGTTTATTTCCAGCTGGGCGTGAGAGCTCTATTTTGGGTGTCGACAAGGAGATCACTGCCTCATATGTTTCAGCTAACAATAGATCTTTTCTGCATCCGAATAATGTAAAGAGGAAGTCATAAGTTTCTTTCTCTGTCGGTTGTGGGAAGAGGGCTTAGTTAGTGTATTGTAGCAAAACAAAACTGAAGACGCCCAGTAGCATCTTTTCTGACTAAGACATTTTATGCGAGGTTGAAGCTTTGGAGAACTGCAGTTTCCTTCATCAGAGGGGAGAGAGTAATTCTCCATCAGCCTAGCTAGTCTTTGTCTCTGATAAAGTGGCTGCAGTTCACCAAAGCCTGTGCCTCTTAACAAAATTTATTAGTTCAGAAAAATATGCTATTGGGCTCCTTCAGATGTTTTTTTTCTGTCCAGGTGTAGCACTTGGCATTTGAAAGTGTGCTGGGGACCACCTTCAAAAAATAGCTTTGATCAGAACAAAAAATATTGTAGGTGGACTGGATGCCAGATGTAAACAAAATTGGATTTAATGTAAGTTACATCATCCACAACTTAACTTTGTGTTTAATTTTCTTATAAAGTTTTATTTGGAGCTGACTTTTGAAGACACCCTTGGGGCTACACTGGAAGCTGGATGTGGTTTTGGGAATCCACTTGCATCTCTAACACATAAAAAACAAAACCAGATTTATATAAGAGGAAGGAATCTCTTAATTAAGGGATGCGGTGCCTCAGTGGCTAACACTCTGGGATTGTCGATTAGAAGGTCAGCAGTTCGGTGGTTTGAATCCCTAGTGCCACGTAACGGAGTGAGCTTCCATTACTTGTCCCAGCTTCTGCCAATGTAGAAGTTCGAAAACATGTAAAAAAATGCAAGTAGAAAAATAGGAATCACTTCGGTGGGAAGATAACAGCACTCTGTGTGACTTCTGTATTTAGTCATGCTGGCTACATGATCACAGAATCGTCATAAGACAGCCCTGGCTCTTCGGCTTAGAACCGGTGATGAGCACCGCCCCCTAGAGTTGGGAATGACTAGCACATATTTATGAAGGGAACCTTTACCTTTAATTTCTTAGTTATCCAAGATCCAAGCCATTTAGGCTTTAAATAGAAGTGTCAGGAATTTTAATTCAGCTTGGAAACAGACTACAATACAAACATTTCTCTTTAACAAAGGGTTTCCATTGTTCTCTTCTTTAATTCTTTCTGAGGTTCTTATACATTTATATCAATATGTCCCAAAGGTGCTTTTTTCAAAAGGCAACTGGACTTTGTTTTTCCTTTGAAGACATTTCATTTCTCACCCAAGAAGCTTCTTCAGTTCTGACTGAATGGTGGAGGATGGAAGGATATATTCCTTGCAGTCATCTGGTTGCCAGCAATCTTTCAGAGTTGTTGAGACAACTTGGAGATTTATCTGTGCCCTCAGGGACACCTGAATAGTACAATGGGGTGTGGAATGATGGCTAAGAATCTCCATAGACATTTATATCAATAGTAGAAAAAAAATGGGGATTGTTCTTGTCCTGGGATACTATACTATAAAACTGCAGTTCATTATTTCATTTCATTTAGTGCATCAAATTTAGACAAGAATTATTTTTGAAACATTGAAAACAAAGCAGGTAAATAGGGTGGAAAAAATTGAGGCTTTTAAAACTGTTTGTGGCAGAAAAGAAAAATTGATATTTGTTTGAATCGCTATGTAGTTTGTGGTTATGAATTATTGCAATTGATTCTAATCTTTAACATGTACGAGAGTCTCCTTTCCATGTTTATAATGCAGGGGTGCCAAACTCAAGGCCTACAGGTCGTTTCCAGCCCAGGGGATGCTTAGATCTGGTCTGAGGGGGCCACCCTGAAAACAGTGAAGGACCGACCCATGGTGCCTCAGGCAGGGACCCTCCTGAGTTCCATTTTCGCTGGCAGTCGCAGCCAAAAACGGAGCTCAGGAGCCTGATTTTGCTGGCAGAGTGCTTGGGCCACCACTGGCGCCCCTGACACGAGTGACATCGACCTGGCCCCGCCCCCAACACCCTCCCTGAGGTCGAACACAACTCTCAATGAAATCGAGTTTGACACCCCTGTTATAATAAGTACAGCTATTACACTACAACTGTTAAATATTATCTGCAAACTAGAGAGTTTTTAATTTTTTTAATAAGAATTCATTCACATTTGTGTTAGAATACAATTTCATTTTAAAAAAAAAACACTGGACAGGTATTGTTTTATCCCTGAGTTAAAACTTAATAGGGCTTATCTACAATGCTTGCTGAATTGTAGCCTTAAATGAGGATTCACTCAGCTTTCCAAACATATTATTACACCTTATAGATACACATGTATGATTCTCCATTTCTCATTTCTATTCTATTTCTATTTCATGTTTCCAATTAATCTAATTAATTTACAGTGATGTGGTAATTCAAAGCAATTTACCAAATGGGTAAGGACTTATGTGTGAAGAGATACAGTATATTGTGTGTGTGTGTGTGTGTGTGTGTTTAATTTAATCATGAAAAAGTGACCTGATCAATAAACTGAAATGATATCTGGATTTGCACAATCTGAGGATGCTAATAGACTTTGATACTTTATAATGAACTGCTGTTTTGCATACATGAATGAGGAATTTGTCCTAGAACCTGTGTGTCACATAAATAGTAGATTTGTGTAGAATTGGTTCACACCTTTATTAGAAAGGCATAAGGATAAAGTTATTAATGATTTGTGTATGAACCAAGTTTTTCTTTCTTTGCAAACAAAATAAATTGCCCTTTTTTTGCATTAGAAACATTCTCCTTTCAAGGAAGGTAGGTCATTTTTCATCTGAGATTAATTTTTTCCTGTGACATTTGGGATGAATGGTTCAGCAGAACAAATTATTCAGTATGTTTCAGTTTCAAGCTTCCAAAGTGGAATTCAGGTTTTAACATCAGGATCCAATTAAATGATAGTTGGATCTGACTGCAAGGAATAATGGCCCAGAAGAGAAACTGTACTATTTGTTGATGGTATTTTTCGATGTTCCTATTTAGAGTTCTCCTGTTTTAAATAGAAATCTGGACAATGCCCAGCAAAATTTTAAAACCATGTATTCCATTCAACAGCTGAACACATGGTCACACCCAAGCATGATTGCTTTATTTAACAATTGGTTGTTTTGCTGTAGGCTGTTCTTAGGTGCCTGCCAGCATCTGTGAACTTGGCTAGAACTTTAGAGTTGGGGTAATGCTTTGAAAGATTCTTTTGCTACTGATCTGCTGTCCTTTGGAAAGAATGTAATTTGGTCATTATAAATAATACCTGTCCTGCAAATATATCAGGCCCAACAACAGTTATCTACTGCCAACCTTTGTTTACATACCTTCCTGGTAATATTGTTTTGATTTTGCCCCAATGTTCACGTTAAGTATGGTAGATATAAATATAATAGATGTCTCACTGCATTATATTTGTCATAAAGGTAAAGGTTTCCCTTCTCTGGTTATGTCCGACTCGAGGGAGTGGTGCTCATCTCCGTTTCTTAGCCAAGAAAACCAGTGTTGTCCAAAGACATTTCTGTAGTCATGTGACCAGCAGGCCTATACGCCAAGGCACATGAAACCCCTTTACCTTCCCACCATAATGGTACCAATTTATCTACTCACATTTGTCATAGCTTTATGGAAATGATAATGAAAGTATTTGAAATAACATCTTTCGACACTGAAGAAATAGTTAAGAAACCCATTTTCTGTGGCATGAAGGTTGCCATAGAAGATTAAATCTCCAACCTGACTCGGGGTGATTTTATGGACATGTCCAAAAGTGTTTTGCTACTTCCTTTTTCCAGGATATTTTGTTCACCACTAGGGGTAGTTCAGGCAAAAAACCACAAGCAGGAGAACTATTTATATTGTTAGATTATGCTGACAAAAATTTGCAAAAATGTTTGCCCTATTTCCTTTTATTTTCCAGAAAACTTTGGAAGGTCCCTTCTGAAATGTCCCTGTTTCTGTAGGCTGAGATATCTTATACATACTGGTTGTCCAGTCTGTGGGTCTCCCTTCTCCAGTCTGTGACTCCCAAGGCAGTGGTGAAATTCAAATTTTTTTTGCTACCAGTTCTGTGGGTGTGGCTTGGTGGGCGTGGTGTGGCTTGGTGGGCGTGGCTTGGTGAGCATAGCAGGGGAAGGATATTGCAAAATCTCCATTCCTACCCCATTCTGGGGCCAGCCAGAGGTGGCATTTGCCGATTTTCTGAACTACTCAAATTACCGGTTCTCCAAACTACTCAAAAATTCCACTACCGTTTCTCCTAACCTGCTGGATTTCACCCCTGTCCCAAGGTCACTTCCACATTCCATTGTTACTACCCAAGCTAGCCTATAGCCCTGATACTGGTTCAACCAAAGAGTAGGCACATTAGAAATGGCTCTGAAATAAACTGTGTAACTTCTAATACTATTCCTAGTAATAGTTGCAATACTGAAAGCAGGTAATGTTTATTTTCTAAGAATGTTGAACACATAATGTCTCTAATAAAATATCTTTTATCAATTCTGCAAGAGTTTCTTTGCTCATGTTTGAAAATATACATGTATTACACACTACCTTGTACGAGTAGAGAAACATACAGGTAGTTCTTGAGTTACAACAGTTTGTTTAGTGACTATTCAAAGTTTCCATAGCATTGAAACAGTAATTTATCACCATTTTTCACATTCACGACCATTGCAGCATCTCCTCAGTCACATGATCAAAGTTCAGATGCTTAGCAAATAACTCATATGTATTTATGACAGTTGCTGTGTCCCGGGATCACACCATCACCTTATTACAACTTTCTGACAAGCAAAGTCAATGTGGAAACCAGATTCACTTAAGAACCATGTGACTAACTTAACAACTGCAGGGATTCACTAAACAACTGTGACAGGAAAGGTTGTAAAATAGGGCAAAAGAAATATAAATGTTTCAGAAATGTTGTACTCAGTTGTGGTTATAAGTACCTGTTCTTGCTGTACAGTCTTTGTTGAAGGATGATGAGCAGAGGTGGTTATTCAGCAGGTTTTGACCAGTTTTGGAGAACCGGTAGCAGAAAGTTTGAGTGGTTCGGAGAACTGGTAAATATCACCTCTGGCTGGCCCCGCCCCCATCTATTCTCTGCTTCCCGAGTCCCAGCTGATCCAGAGGAAATTTTGCAGAAACCTTCCCCTGGAGTGGGGAGAGAATGGAGATTTTACAGTATCCTTCCCCTGCCATGCCCACCAAGGCACGCCCACAGAACTGGTAGTAAAAAAATTTCAATCCCACCATTGATGATGAGTAATGTATGAAATGACCATTGCCTGACCTAGAACCTTCATCATCACCTTTTGCGATTCTAATGGGCTCCAAGATTGCCATGGATTCCATCCATTCTCTTGATCCATTGTAGGGACTAGATTACTTAGGGCACAGAGAATGCCACCTTAGAATTATTAGTCCAGGAGCTAATCCCAATGCCAGTGTAAAGCCAGCAGCTATAACCTTGCATTAATGCTGGCACCCTATTGTCAAATCCAGTAAGCCCATGTGGTTGCACAGCAGGTCATAAGATCAAAATCCCCCCCAATCAATGTCATCAAAGAAGAATGGTTAGCAGGTTCTGTCCTGAATAAACAGCTGTTCACAGTAGTCCATAAAATTTGAGGAGGGTCAGTTGTATAATAAATTCTAATGTAATGCTTTGAATACTTGATCACAATAACTTTTACATTACTTTGTAAGGCACATCATGATTCTTATGACTTTGCACAGGAGGAAGCTAAGATAGGGTGACTTATTAAGGCCATGGAGTTCATAATCTCATATCCTCTCTTTATCCGCTGATACTACGAAGTCTTACTGAACTTAATAGAATTTATGTTTGAACAGACATATTTCACATCTGTGGGTCTTAATGACTTTGTTCTAAATTTTTGAACATGAAAACTTTCAGCTAATGTCCTATGCCTCTTAAGTTCAGGACTCTCCAATAGGTCCATCAGGAATTTTGAAAACATGTTATCCACAGTTTCAAAACAGTCATTTATCAGAAGGAATTGGTAAAGTTTCTTCTTGCCACTTCCTTGAGCCTCCACATCAGCTAAGGTTTTTAAAATCATTTTCCTGGGCAGATAAGCCAGGAAACATAGTAATAAGCTGTAATCACTCACTTTAATACCACAAATGCTTGGTGGGACTCTCTTTAATTTAGATACATTAAAGTGGAAAAGTAAATAGACTCACAAACTCATAATCATACAGTCACTCGCTAAGATATTTATACTTAAATTTGGGGACATCTATCTGGATTCAGTTAATTTCTTAATTCTTCCAGTCTGGTACAGTCCTAAGGCAAATGGTCAAGTACAAGGCACAAACTCTTCTAATTCAGATGGAAAGGAGATGTTGAGTGTCCCAAGCCTAACACAATGCTTCAAATCTTTGGATGATTGTCCACAGAGACTTCTCGTTGAGCAACAGGGAAAAAGTCTCATAAGTCAATGTTGTAGAACTAAACAGAAATCCTCCATTGCCATACTTTTGAGATGGTTTGGCCAGTGGCAATGGAATCACTCTAACAGTATTCTAATTACCAATCTACTAAATTGAACTACTCCAACAATATCCCATGAACAGCTATGTCAAAAGCTGCAAAAGAATCCACCTAATCTCCTTATGTGTCTCCCAATAAAGTTCACCAATGAAGGTAACCAGCTTTTATTATATCTGTTATAAAGCTATTACATCTAGGTCTGAAACCAGACTGAAATGGATTTTAATAATTGGCTTCAATGAAACATGCTTATAACTTATGCCCGCTAAACCTGAAGAAAAGAGTATTTGCAATGGGACAATAAACACAACAATAAACAGGGATGCGGTGGCTCAGTTGCTAAGGCTGAGTTTGTTGATCAGAAGATCAGCAGTTTAGCAGTTCGAATCCCTAGCACTGCATAATGGAGTGAGCTCCCATTATTTGTCCCAGTTTCTGCCAGCCTAGCAGTTTGAAAGCACATAAAAATGCAAGTAGGAAAATAGGAACCACTTTGGTAGGATGGTAACAGAGTTCCATGTGCCTTTGGCATTTAGTCATGCCAGCCACATGACCACAGAGATGTCTTTGGACAGCTGGCTCTTTGGCTTTGAAAAAGAGATGAGCACTGCCCCCTAGAGTTGTGAACGACTAGCACATATATATGAGGAGAACCTTTACCTTTAATAAACACAAATTGCCTAAATTTGAGTTAAGGAATTACAGCCAAGGAATATTACACAAGTCCATAGATGGCAACATTGCAGGCAGGGCTAAAATTCAATGGTTTAATAAATCCTGCAGTAAATGTAACCAAAATCTACCCTCCAATTTTCTGGATTTTCTTCATTCCTTCTCCCAAATCATTTCTTCTTTAGGATTTCCCCCCCCTTTTTCTTCTTCTTCCAAATCTATTTTTCTGCAGTTTTGAAGCTATCCATAGTATTGTCACATAGTAAATATGGGAGTATTTATTTCCACTTTCCTTTTGGTGGATTTTCTTGAGATTTAGTTCTAATAGAAGCGGTCATGGAAGCTGTAGGATGCTTTGGAGATTATGTCCATATGTTTTTAAGGTTCTCTGACAACTAACTTGTAATTAAGGGAAGTGTAATAATTCCATATTCATCCCAAAATTTATATCATTTGTCCTACTTTGAAACAAAAACACCCCAAAGGAAGTGTTCTTCTGGCAGATTGAAGTACAATATTTGGTAAAAGGTGGGAGTCATATTCAAGCTCATAGTATTATTAATCATGCTGAAACTTGGTGGAACGTTGAAATAATTTACGTGAGGACTACGTACAGGTAGTCCTCAATTTATGACCACAACTGAGCCCAACATTTGTGTTGCTAAGTGAGAAATGTGTTAAGTGAGTCTTGCCCCACTTTACAACTTTCCCTGCCACATTTGTTAACTGAATCACAGCAGTTGTTAAATGAGTAACATGATTCTGAAGTGAATCTGGTTTCCCCTTTGACTTTGCTTGTCAGAGGTTTTCCAAAGGTGATCACATGACCTCAAAACAACGCAACCGTCATAAATATGAGTCAGTTGTCAAGCATCCCAATATAAATCACATGGCCATGGAGTTTTTTGCAATGGTCATAAGTGCAAAAAATGGTCATGAGTCACTTTTTTCAGTGCTGTTGTAACTTCAAACTGTCACTATATGAACTGTTGTAAGTCGAGGGCTACCTGTAAAGTCTTCTTCAAAGTATTTTTTTTTTAAAATTCTCCATATAGACCAGTGATGGCTAACCTTTTCCAGACCGAGTGTCCAAAGCGCGTGTGCACACCCCCAAAATGCAATGCATGCCCCCCGCATACGCCCCCATGCATGCACGCATGCCCCCTGCATGCACATGGCCCATCCATGGATGTATGTTCCCCCTGCATGAGCAGAAGAGACCTGAAGATCAGCTGGCCAGCAGAAAGCGTGCATGCATGGTGGAACTGAGCTGGGGCGACGGCTCGCGTGCCCACCAAGATGGCGACGCATGCTACCTCCGGCACGCGTGCCATTGGTTCGCCATCATGGCTGTAGACAAAGAGGTAGCCTTTTCACATAACGGTGCCATTATTTGTGCCTTGATGCATTGGACTGAACTTTCCTTGCTTCCTCAAGTATAATCACATCTGCAGACCTCCTTATAGAAAATTAGTCCACTTTATTTGCATCTTTGATCTATGTTCATCAGAAGGATTATGGATTGGCATTTCCTCTGCTGACCCTGAAACAATACAATGGGATTATCATGGTATGATAGCACAGAATAAACATGATCCTAAAATAAACTCTTTGGTCCTTTAGGTTAGCCCAAGCCACTTTTCATGTGACTGAATTTGTACTTTGGAAACTGGTTGATCTTTGCATCCACCTAGACTTCAAGCACATTACAATGCAACAGGGATTAGCGAGTGTCTCTTGTTTCATTATTGTTCCATTAGTTAGTTCTGCCCATAATTACACTCCACCTGCCTCCTAGTTTCACTTGGGAAAATACTTAAAATTCATTGGCAATACGTTGCTTGCAAATATATTGTGATTTTCAGTTTCACTCTCCTTTTTTCTCATAGGACACATACACAAAGCTTGAGATATGCAGGTTGATTTTTTTTTTTAAAAAAGAGCAACGATGTGCAACTACAACAAATTTGCAATTTCCAGATACTAAAGAGGTCTAGAAAATACTATATAGATAAAAGAAAGATGCTGAGTTTTGGAATCCTTTATTTTAAAAACTAGACATTTTGATGAGAGCAATTGTGAAGAGCGTCCTATGACTGAAATTAATGTCTGCTTTTATTCTTTTTATTCTACTCTTTATGCTTTTATTTAGTCACCTTTGCACATTGAGTAAGAAGCACCAATTGTTAGAAACCGTCTCATAAACAATGTCTATGGAAATTGTCAATGTCATCCAGGTCATGGGTGTCCCAAAAGTGCTTTTTCAAAAGGCAATTGGACTTCCTTTGTTTTCGTTGAAGCCTTTTCACTTCTCATCCAAGAAGCTCCTTCACCTGTGACTGAACTGAAGAAGCTTCTTGGATGAGAAATGAAACATCTTCAAGGAAAACAAGAAAGTCCAATTGCTTTTTGAAAAGGCACTTGTGGGACAGTCACATGAATAGGTCACATGAACAGCCTTTGGTTTCATGGAAGCCATCTTTTCCATTGGGTCTTCAGGCCTGCCACAATTTCTACTGTGGGAAAAAGGGGAGAAGGTGATTATATGGAGTATGGATGATATATACTCAAAATAACATTCTTTTCTCAGAGACTCAAGGACACTTTGCCCTGCAGCTACGATGGTGTGACTGGGAGGTACCTCCAGTTTTGGATGGTGCCTGATTGGATCATGTAATGGACATGTGGATGCTGGGCAGGGACTTCAACTTTCACTTGAGCGAGGAAAACCTGGAAACTTTCAGATTCGGGGTTTCCCAGATGTGTCAATATGACATCTCTATAATAAAATGGATCTTTGAGGAACTTCAAGCCTCTGAGTCTTCTTTCATTGAGGGTGTTACTTGGAACCCTGACAGTCTTACTTGCTTGGCACATAGTGGGGATTTACTGCCTGCACAACGTTATGTCATATTTCCCCCCCGCTTCTTGGGTTTCCTTTCTTCAGTTTATAAATACTGAGAACAAAGAGAACAAAGCACAAAGGCATGGGAAAGTGAACAAGAACAATGGCAAAGAAAGAGCCGTATACCCTTGTATATCCTCAAGAGAGACGAATCAGATATTTTGAGGATTTGAGCTCCACTAGGAGCCTGATGTTTTTGCATCTTGCATTGAGAAGAGAAGGATAATGCTGGCTAATATTATGTCCATCTTTCTTAAAAGGAAAAAAAATATATCTGTAAGGCTTCCTACTGAACTCAGATGATGGGAAGCCATATTATAGCCAAGAGGGGACATGCTGTCCAGTAGCACATGTTATTTTCCACCACTCCTTACTGACAGGCTTGCCCTTGCCTTGGTGAAACCTGAGAATAGGAAAGGGAGAGGTAAAGGGTTTGGGCCATACAAGGGCTGACCAAAGATAGCTTTGTTCCATAGTTGGCAGCCGACCTAACCAGGAAGAAGATGCCATTCTCCCTCTTCAACACCGATGTCTGAGCTAGCTGCGCTCTCCCTGTTTCATACATCATCCTTCTGCTTCCCATAAGAAAAGCCTTAAAACGGGGTCCTCGGGAAGAAGCATCGGGGAAGGCCTTCCCTCCCAAACGACCACGTTGCAACGTTGTCTCTGCTGCCTGCTGTAATAAAGGTTGTCAATCAAAATTCTTTCCTCTAATCCTCATCACAAATCTCTGCGGCATATTTTGTGTTGTTCCATGTGTGGAACATTCACCAGCATCAATAAACCCATGAGCTCAGAATAAGTACTGAATCAGAATGGAGAATTTAGACCTATGAGAAGATGCATTAGATTGCTGTGACAAATGGCATCCCACAAAGAGCACGTGCAGAGGAACGGTGGAATCTGCGCTATTTTCCTACAGGAGATTCATAGCCATCTTTTTGTATAAAAACAAATAAAAGGCAGCAACAGCAGCAGCGGAAAAAAAATCCTGGCAGTTATTGCATTATATCAATTTTTTTCGTGTTTTGTTTAAATATATAAGCTTAATTTTGGATAAGTCATTTTTGTACAGGATCCTGTATAGGGACATGGTTGCTTGGTGACTAAGATGCTGAGCTTGTCGATTAGAAAGGTTGGCCTTTCGGCAGTTCCTCTGTCCTGGCTCTATTAGACCTCTCAGCGGCTTTTGATACCATCGACCATGGTATCCTCCTGCACCGGCTGGAGGGGCTGGGATTGAGAGGCACTGTATTGCAGTGGTTCTCTTCCTACCTCTCTGGCTGGTTGCAGTGTGTACTGACAGGAGGGCAGAGATCGACCTCGAGGCCCCTTTCATGTGGGGTACCTCAGGGCTCGGTTCTCTCACCCCTTCTGTTTAACATCTACATGAAGCCGTTGGGTGAGATCATCCGTGGCTTTGGGGTAGAATACCATCAGTACGCTGATGACACGCAGCTGTACATTTCTACCCCTGGCCACCCCAACGATGCTGTGGAAGTGCTGTCTCGGTGTCTGGAGGCCGTGCGGGTCTGGATGGGGCTGGATGGGGAGGAACAAACTCAGACTCAACCCGTCCAAGACCGAGTGGCTGTGGTTTCTGGCATCTCGATATAGCCAACTAACTCCATCGTTGGCTATCGGGGGCGAGTCATTGGCTCCCGCGGAAAGGGCCCGCAACTTGGGCGTCCTCCTGGACTCACGGCTGTTCTTAGACGATCATGTGACAGCCGTGGCCAGGGGGGCCTTCTATCAGGTTTACCTGATACGCCAGTTGCACCCCTTTCTAGATCGAGATGCCCTATGCACGGACACTCAAGTCCTCATTATTTCCCGCCTAGACTACTGCAACGCCCTCTACATGGGGCTCCCCTTGAGGTGCACCCGGAGGCTCCAGCTAGTGCAGAATGCAGCCATGCGGGGGATTCTGGGAGTTTCTCATTACTCCCACGTAACACCTCTCCTGCACGAGCTGCACTGGCTGCCTGTGGTCTTCCGGGTGCGCTTCAAGGTGGTAGTTACCATCTTCAAAGCGCTCCATTGCACGGGTCCTGGTTACTTGAGAGACCGCCTCCTACCACATTCCTCCCTCCGACCTGTCCGCTCCCACAGAGTTGGCCTTCTCAGGGTGCTGTCAGCCAGTCAATGCCGACTGGCGACCCCCAGGGGAAGAACCTTCTCTGTGGCAGGTCCGACGCTCTGGAACGACCTTCCCCCCGATATCCGCACCATCACGGACCTACGCCTCTTCCGTCGGATGGTAAAAGCTCATTTCTTTCATCTAGCCGGCCTGACATAGATTAGGGAATATTTTAATTCGTTATTTATGGGTTTTAATTATTTATTTAAATTTTAGCACAGCTCTACTGCTTTAATTGTTTTTTATATTTTGTATGTTGTGGGGTTTTATCTTTCTGTGCACCGCCCTGAGTCCCTTTTTTGGTGAAAAGGGCGGTATATAAATTGAAATAAAGTAAAAGTAAAGTAAAGTTCGAAACCCTAGCACCGCGTAACAGAGCGAGCTCCCGTTACTTATTCCAGCTTCAGCCAACCTAGCAGTTTGAAAGTAGAAAAATAGGAACCATCTTTGGTGGGAAGCAAAAAGCGTTCCATGCATCTTTGACGTTTAATCATGCTGGCCACATGACCACGGAGACGTCTTTGGAGAGCGCTGGCTCTTTGGCTTTGAAAAGGAGATGAGGACCGCCCTCTCGAGTCTGGAATGACTAGCACATATGTGCAAGGGGAACCTTTACCTTGGGAAAAAAAAATAAAAAGACCCAAATGAAGCATCTCTACAAGTTTCATGTAGATAATGATATTGATGATTAATAATAATAACAATCAGAATGTCATTTAAATCTAATCTTTTGTACACATTTGTGAATTTGGAAATATGGATTCTTGAGTGATATTTAGCTGTCTAAAGAATCCAATAGTAATATTCAATCTTCTTCTTGCACTGAAACCAGTACAGAGCTACAATGTGCACAAGTGTTGTTTTGATAACTGTGAAATCATTGATCCAATGTCTCAAGCCATCCAAGTTTCCTATGTCTCCATATAAACCCCAGAAAAAGATATGTAAGGGAATGCCGCACACATTTTTTTTAAACACAGGGGAGGGGGGGAAAACTCCACATAGCGCTACTCTTGAAGGGCATTTGGAAGCTGCAGCTGGTGCAGAGTGCAGTGGTGTAGTGATAACTTTCACGCCGTTATCAGGCAGGCGGGCCCACAGATGAGGGAGAAAAGAACACGACACCAGATCTTCTCTGAACGGAATGGGACTGCGCAACGGACAAAGGTCCGCAGGCCTTTTTATTAACTTTATCAGAAGGCAGGGTTAAGCATACATCGTCATATGTAAACAATACATAAATCATGACCATATAAGGAAATTCACACAGTAGAATAGGAGTCACGTGCTCTTTGTTGATAGTTAGCATGTTGCAAGAAGGAGGGAACTTTTCTCCAAGGTGTTGAATGTCAGAGGGTGTGCTAGTAACTTTCCATGTCAGCTTCCTTGTTTATGTCCAACCGGTCAGAACCAGTCTACACTAACAGAAATGCTTAGCACGTGATGCAGTATCATAATGCAACACAGTGGCATGAAACAGTTTTGGGCCCCCAAGACTGACTTGTGTAGCACCACTGCTCCATGAGTTTCACTGGCTGTTGGTTTGCTTCTGGATGCAATTCAAGGTGTTGGTAATCACCATTCAAGTCCTTCATGGCATGGGCCCAGGCAGTGGTGGGTTCGGGCAGAGACTACTGCCGGTTTGCTCATGGGCGCGCCATGTGCACATGCAGGCACAGTGCAACAAATTTCGTCTGCGCATGTGCAAAAGTGAAAAACAAGATGACAGTGTCTATGGTGCCACCGGGAGAGCCAGTTTGGGGGTGTGGCAGGCCTAGGTCGCTGCCTGTTCGAGCGACCCAGGCTACCAAGTTATACCAGTTCAGCCGAACTGGTCCAAACTGGTAGGAACCACCACTGGGTCCAGGTCACTTGAGCCCTGATGGGGAATGGTTAGAATGCAGCATTGCACACTACTGCTGGGTGTCATTTGAATTTCACCAGCTCAAGGTTGACTCAGCCTTACATCCTTCTGATGTTAGTAAAATGAGGACCCAGATTGTTGAGGGCAATAGGCTGACTCTGTAAACTGCTTAGAGAGGGCTGTAAAGTACTGTAAAGTGGTATATAAGCCTAAATGCTATTGCTATCGAGGGACTGTCTCATCCCAATAAGATTGGCCAGCAGCGGAGGTGTGCTGCAGATCCCATTGACCGGGGTATTCTGGCTAGTGGGGTCCAGGAGAAAAGCCTCCTTTGCTGTTGCTCCTCCCATTTGGAACATCTTGCCCATGGAATGAGGTCACCTCCCAACCTCCTGACTTTCCACAAGAGCTCGAAGACCTGACTCTGTCAGTTGGCTTGGGACTCCAATGAGAAGGCTTCTCATTGGGGTCTAATGACAATTCATCATGGCAACTCATCCTGGCCAACTCATCACAGCCAATTTGCTATGAGACAACTCACATGGCCAACTCACCACAAGGCAGCTTGCTGCAGGATAGGAGTTACACTAATATCCAAGAAATGGTCAAATGGAATCATTAAAGAAAGGATGCAAAGGGAGGAAACCAAATGAAATTACAAACAATTAAATATTTTTAAATTTTATTTTAAACAATTAAACTGAATTGTTATCTCATGCATTGGCTGCTTACAGTTGGCTGTGGCAAGTTGTCCCATTCCATTCACCTTGGAGGGGGGGGGTAACTGATCCCACCACATCCCCATTCATCCTACTCTTTCTCTTCATATCATTTTAAAGGACCCATGTATATACATTTTTATAGTTTTTTAAATCTGTATTGCGCATAGTTTCTGTATAGTTTTGCCCTTTCAATATTGTAAGATGCCCACAGTTACCTCGTGGTGAGATGGGCAGCCAATATTTTATTTATTTTATTAAATTTATACCCCGCCCTTCTCCTTGTTAGGACCCAGGGCGGCGCACAGGCATTATTTAAAAACACAAAATACAATAAATATCTATTAAAATGTATTAAATTAATAAACCCGTGCTAAAACCCAATGTTAAAACCCTTGCCAATTATAAATTATTTTCTTAAAAAGTCAGAAATGGGGGCTATCCTAGGCCGGCTTGTTGGAATAAATACGTCTTAAGACGTTGGCGGAAGAGACGGAGGTCCGAGATAGTACGGAGGTCGGGGGGTAGGTCGTTCCAGAGGGCCGGGCCCGCCACAGAGAAGGCCCTTCCCCTGGGTGTCGCCAACCGGCATTGCCCCGTCGATGGCACCCGAAGAAGACCCTCTCTGTGGGAGCGGATCGGACGAAGGGATGTATGGGGCAGGAGGCGGTCTCGTATATAGCTAGGCCCCGAGCCATGGAGCGATTTAAAGATGGTCATCAGCACCTTGAAGCACACTCGAAAGGCCACAGGCAGCCAGTGCAGCTCGCGCAGGAGAGGTGTTACGTGGGTTTGCCTTGTGGCACCCATAATCACCCGCGCGGCCGCATTCTGTACTAACTGTAGCCTTCGAGTGCACCTCAAGGGGAGCCCCATGTAGAGAGCGTTACAGTAATCCAGCCGGGATGTCACAAGCGCTTGAGTGACTGTGCGAAGGGCTCCCCGGTCCAGTAAGGGGCGCAACTGGCGTATCAGGCGTACCTGATAGAACGCCCCCCTGGCCACGGCCGCCACATGGTCCTCCATGGACAGCCGGGAATCCAGGAGGACGCCCAAGTTGCGCGCCCTCTCCACGGGGGCCAGTTGTTCGCCCCCAATGGCCAGTGTTGGACTTATCTGGCTGAACCGGGGTGCCGGAAACCACAGCCACTCGGTCTTGGCCGGGTTGAGCTTGAGTTTGTTACTACCCATCCAATAAATTTAATTAACAAACAAATAAAGATTTTTTTAAAAAAAAGGAGACATGCAACCTACAGTTTAACAATGAAATGGAAAGCAATAGCCTTCTGATACCTTCCAAGTTCTAAAATGTCCAAATACACTTTTGCAGTAAATTCTAAAGAAATGACTTGAGGAATGAGGCAGGAAAACAAAACATTGTTTTGACAGTGTAGGAAATTTTCAACACAGTTTGTTAGCAACTATGGGTTCAGAACCAGTGTTACAACTCTGGTCCCGTAACCAGTGTTAGGGGTAACAAACACCCCCTTTGAAAATAAATGCGGAATAGTGTAATACACTGGACAGTAAAGAGATACTTTGCTTTAACCACACACAAACTCTAAAACAGTGATAGTAAGAAAATAAATAGTCTTTATTTTGTAGCAACTAAAATACTTCTTCCGACCAGTGATACTAACTTCTCAAACAATAACAGTCCTTCACCAAAACACAGAGTTATCTTACAGTGATGCAAAACAAATACTTCTTCTTTTCTTCAGTCTTCAGCTACTCAGCGGCAAACAGTAAATACAGGAATCAAAGGGAATTGAAAAGGGAATGAACTGTGTTCCTGAGCTTGCTTATATGGTAGAGCTGAGAAGCACAGCCAATTAGAATTCAACATAGTTCTTAAAACTACATATACTCTTTAAGAATACTGGCTTATATATATTGTCAACCCAAAATAAGGATAAATATCCTAACACGGTTCGATGACAGGTTCTGAAGAGATAGGTTTGTGTCTTCCTCAATTTCATCAAGCATGTCAATACAAGACAATAGCAGAGTTGGAAGGGACCTTGGAGGTCATCTAGTCCAACCCCCTGCCTAGGCAGGAAACCCTATACCATTTCAGGACAAATGGCTCTCCAACATCTTCTTAAAGACATCCAGTGATAAGGAAGGAAGGAAGGAAGGAAGGAAGGAAGGAAGGAAGGAAGGAAGGAAGGAAGGAAAGAAGGATAACAGAGCTGGAAGGGACCTTGGAGGTCTTCTAGTCCAACCCCCTGCCTAGGCAGAAAGCCCTATACCATTTCAGACAAATGGCTATCCAACATCTTCTTTAAAACTTCCAATTTTGGAGCATTCACAACTTCTGGAGGCAACTTCTGTTCCACTGATTAATTGTTCTAACTGTCAGGAAATTTCTCCTCAGTTCTAAGTTGCTTCTCTCCTTGATTAGTTTCCACCCATTGCTTCTTGTTCTGCCCTCAGGTGCTTTGGAGAATAGTTTGACTCCCTCTTCGTTTGTCATTTGGTTCCAAGCTTTTGTGCATCAGTTCTTGCAATTAGGATTAAAATCACAGGTTCTCCATCAAACATAACTAAATACATGGCTATTATTGAGCATTGTGTGCTCAGATTACCATTCATGTTCCCCCATGGAGTATACCACATATTCCAATGCTAATTTTCAATGGTTACCACAAATAGTTATTAGATATTTCCCTTCATATATGTTTCATTACATCCATTAACTCATTTAACATATAAAAACCTTTCCAGTATCCAGAATTTTTAAGTGAGTTTTGCTCTGTTTTACGGACTTTCTGGTCGCCGCCGTTATGTGAATCGCCACCATGGTTAAGTTGGTAACCAGGTTGCTAAGCGAATCTGGCTTGTTCCATTAACTTTGTTTGTGGGAAGGTCGCAAAAGGGGGATTCACAGAACGCCGGGGTAGCTGACATCCTAAGTACAGGTAACCCTCCATATACCGCAGCTCATTTAGCGACCATTTAAAGTTACGACTGCCCTGAAAAATGTGGCTGTCCCAGTGTTCACAGTTATTTTACTTTCCTGGGCTCCAAGATCACCGCAGATGAGGGACTGTAGCCAAGAAATCAAAAGAGGCTTGCTCCTGGGGAGGAAAGCGATGGCAAATCCAGACAACAGACTACAAAGCAGAGACATCACCCTGCCAATCAAAAGTGCATCTAGTCAAGGCTGTGGTTTCCCCAGTTGCAATGGATGGCTGTGAAGGTTGGACCATAAGGAAGGCTGAGCGCCAAAGAATGGAGGCCTTTGGACTCTGGGGCTGGAGAAGAAGACTCCTGCATTGAGTCCCTTGGACTGCAAGGCCATCCCACCGGTCAGCCCTAGAGGAGATCAACCCTGGCTGCTCTTTAGAAGGCCAGATCCTGAAGAGGAAACTCAAAGACTTTGGCCACCTAAGGAGAAGGAAGAAGGACTCCCTGGAGAAGAGCCTCATGCTGGGAACGATGGAGGGCAAAAGAAGAAGAAGGGTACGACAGAGAAGGCGGGGGCTGCATGGAGTCACCAAAGCAGTCGGCATGAGCTTCAATGGACTCCAGAAGATGGTGGAGGACAGGAAGGCCTGGAGTAACATTGTCCATGGGGTCACGATGGGTTGGAGAAGACTCCTGTGTGTCTCTTGGACTGCAAGGCCATCCAACCGGTCAGTCCTAGAGGAGATCCACCCTGGCTGCTCTTTAGAAGGCCAGATCCTGAAAAGGAAACTCAAAGACTTTGGCCACCTAAGGAGAAGGAAGAAGGACTCCCTGGAGAAGAGCCTCATGCTGGGAACGATGGAGGGCAAAAGAAGAAGGGGACAGCAGAGAAGGAGGGGGCTGCATGGAGTCACCGGCATGAGATTAAATGGACTCCAGAGGATGGTGGAGGACAGGAAGGCCTGGAGGAACGTTGTCCATGGGGTCGCGATGGGCCGGACACAACTTCACAGCTAACAACAACGTTGAGGACTAACTGCATTTAATGCTCAACCCTAGAAAAATCAGCTGATTCGGGCCTGATTTAATGCACCATCTCTATTTTCTGTCTTATCAGTTCCATCTTCTCCAACTGATGTAAATTGCCAACCAAGCACCAGTTGGCGGTCTTAAGATTATGGCCAATCGTGATGGCCATTAAGTAATTTCCTAGACCCAAAAGAAATGGGTTGAAAGCTGCATTTAACTCTCATCATCCTCATTGAGATGCATCCTCAGTCCTCTGAGGAAGAGGGGGTTGCATGAAGAGAGAGAGAGAGCGCGAAAGAGAAAGAGGGAGAGGGAGGGAGGGAGGGAAAAGGGAACCCTCAATGCTGAACACAAAATTTCATGCATTTCAAGCCAGAAGTATTTTTGCTGGGGATTTTACCTGAAACTTATAATAAAGAGGATACCTATTTAATTATCCATGTATTAACTGCAGCTAGAAATGCAGGACACTGGAAGAGTGAAGAGATTCCTACTGATGAGAAGCTGATCTGGAAAATGTTAGACTTCTTCAGCTTCAATGTGAACATTTTGTGGTAATTTTACAACAGAGCATAGAGTGGCCTACGAGGTATACAAATCATATGGAAGCCATAATGAAACAAAGAGAAGGTACCTGTGGAGAATGACAGAGCTGAAACTGAGAACACAGTGCAATACTAAAAGAAGCACTAATTAGAACAATGTGCTGTGATATGGATAACGAGTCTGCTCTTGATCTGTGAATTGTGAACAGAGGTCAAGCAGTGATAGGTATCTGTTTTAGGAGCTTATTTAGACACCAAAATGATCTCCAGACAGAGTGGTTGTGCAAAACATCTTGGCAAATGGTAAGGAAGACATACGGTAACCACACCCCTGGGATTTCTTTGCAATAAACTAACTGTATTCTGCACCTAGGATATTACCCATGTTTAAAAGGATGCAGCCTCAGCTTAATCAACATTTTTGCTTTAAATCTCACTGAGTCATGAAACAAATACACAAGATAGTGAAAATATTTTAATTGTCAAACAATTGAACTGTTGCTGAGTTTTGGAAAATAGTCTACGTTATTTTGTTGTAAGGACTTGCTATTCCATGTACAATTTATGCCTATTTGTCTTTTGATGGGGGAGGTATTCAACACGGCAAATGACTTTATCAGGACTTCTCAAATTATTTTGTGAATAGGTGAAATGTTTTGAAAATGAACTACAAACCTGCTTGAAATTTGCAGAGTTCAGCATTAATTCCCTCTGAAAGTATAACATATCTGTTATAGCTTCACTATATAGTCTGTTACTTCAATATATCCTGATTTAATTGTTCAGTGAATGTTTTAAGCCCCAGAAAACTGTCTGTTAATAGAAGTAAGGAGAAGCCTTCATATTTAAGACAAGGCAAAATTTTGTAACAATTTTATAGTTATTAAATCTCTAAAATACTTTTGTATAAAGATTATACAGATATTTGTCCTGTATACGCATGTGTGTATCCATTCTATTATATCTAATGCTTGCTTAGAGTGTCTTATGTTGGATATTTGCAATCCAGGTCATTTCCATCTCTCTTGATTTCAACAATGCACTACTGCAGTGATGGTGAGCCTTTTCGGCACTGAGTGCCGAAAAGAGAGCACAAACACGTGCGCTCGTCAGGGAGACCCATAAGAGGAACTGCGGTGACCAGTTTCCGGTGTATGCATGCACACCAGGAAGCTTCTTTTCCAGTTTCTGGGGCGCATGTGCATGTGACTATTAGCTGGCTGGCACACATGCGGAAACCAGAAGACCAGCTCTTTCAGTTTCCAGCACTGCTGCGCGCGTGAAGGCCAGCTAATCATCACATATGCATGCCCAGCAGAAACCCAGAAGAAACCCAGAAGAGGCCAGGCAACATGGCTCTGCATGCCACTTTGGGCACACGTGCCATAGGTTCGCCATCACAGCACTACTGGGTACTCAGAATATGAGTCTTTTTCTTTTTATTCTCCCCCCCTCCCATCTCTCTGTGAAAACAACAGTGACAACAGGAATAATTCATAATAGGGATGGAATATAGTCGTTCAATATTCCAGTCGTTCAATTGATACAGTTGATTCAATATAGTTTCTATGGCTATATATAGAATATACTGGCAAGACTTTTCTTAATTTAAAGTCCTAAAAGTCCTAAAATTATGAAGAAAACAACACAAGCAGCAAAAACCAGATCAGCTATTGTAGAAAGAAATGGCCACATAACAAAATGTGAGGACCAATGAAGAATGTTAAACCAGAAACGTAATTTGTGTGTCCAGGGGCATTTCATGGCTGTCTAGCAACCATAAAACATTCACACCTGCTAGCAACTAAAGAGGCAAAGGGGTTGATAGTAAGGGACAGAGCAATAGGGCACTTGAAGTAAGTGGCGAACAAAAAATGATGGAGTTACAGAAAGTTCATATGAGGCGAAGACTAAATGTTTATTCAGAACTGTTTAATAAACAATTGATACATGATCCAAATTCTTCTTGAAGGATCTGTCTGATGATCTGCTGAAGGACATCACTGTGATTTACATCTGAATGGTAAAAGCATTATTTTATCAGCCTTGTCCAAAACTTCAAAAGGTGCTTGGTTTTGGCAATGCTTTAAGCAAAGATTCCTTCAAAGCTGTTTCAAAAGCAATGTGATCCGCTGCTTTTAATAGTAGAACAAACTGTCAATTCAATTGGTTGTGATTGATGGGAAATCTGTTAGTTGGAAAAAGACTTATATTGTCTCTTGTGGGTAGATGCAACTGGCAGATCTTGAGGTCATTGGAAAGATCTTGTTGAGGAGTAATATCCTCAATATTATACACCTAATATTATAGTGTATTTCGGCAGCAATACTGTCTGACTACCAGAGGTATCCAAAAAGTCATGATGGTTAATATAACCATGCAATCAAAGTCCTGCCATTGCTTTGATCACATGGTTGTGGCAGCCATCTTGATGTTTTGAGCCTACACATGACATATGCACATTTAAGGGCAGCAACTGGCAGAAACCATGCTTTCATGCCTTCACTCATCCAGCATCATCTACCAGTGGGAAAGCAAACTACCAATCTCTCCCTTAAACCTGGGACTGTGCAGGGATGCATTGTCATTGAAGGAACAGGTTTTTTTATATGTTAATTGATCTTTCAACTGGGAGAACAAAATCTGCTTGATGCTTCCATAACTAATCAGCATGAGGCAAGTACATTTATAGATACTCTAATCCAACTGACAGAATTGTTAAAAAAGTCATAATTACCAGTACATTAAACAAAAGTGCAGGAACAAACTCAAGCAGTTAAAAAACCCTTCATAACAGAATGCTAAAAGGGATGCAGTAGCTCAGCGGCTAAGATGCTGATTTTGTTGATCAGAAAGGTCAGCAGTTCAGTCGTTCGAATCCCTAGTGCCGTGTAACGGAGTGAGCTCCCATTACTTGTCCCAGCTTCTGCCAACCTAGCAGTTTGAAAGTATGTAAAAATGCAAGTAGAAAAAATAGGAACCAACTTTGGTGGGAAGGCATTTGTGTGCCTTTGGCATTTAGTCATGACCACAGAGACATCTTCGGACAGCGTTGGCTCTTCGGCTTTGAAACAGAAATGAGCACCGCCCCCTAGAGTTGGAAACGACTAGCACATATGTGCGAGAGAAACCTTTACCTTTAATAGAATGCTACAGTTACAACAAATGTTTTATTTCATTCATAGCCAATTAAAATGCAATATTAATATTAGGATGCAAGATTTTTATAGTAGTATGAATGGTAGGAATATCAGAAGCCCATTCTTTGTATATTTTTCTTTCTTTTCAATTTTTCTTCTACATTTTTCTTTTCTTTTTTCTTTGTGCATTTTAGCTTTCTCTTTTATTACTTCCTTTTTATTTTTTCCTTTTACTCTACTTTGAGTAACGATCATGAGGGTTCAGAATTGGGGGTCAATGGTTCTACTTCTACCTAAATGAAGGAAGAGGTTAGTTGGTGATGACAGGGAAGAAAAAGTCAACCTGTTTGTTATTTCCTTGTGGATTGTGGCAGGTTTCATGGCTCTCAGCTTTGATTCTTGGTATCTACATGAAACTTACTAAGCGGGTTCATCCACTGGTTTGGGATAGCAATAACGCTTAGATTTATATACTACTTCACAGTGCTCTATAGCCCTCTCTAAGCAGTTTACAAAGTCAGCATATTGCCCCAATAATTTGGGTCCTCATTTTACCCACCTCGGAAGGATGGAAAGCTGAGTCAACCTTGAGCCTGGTGAGATTTGAACTGCCAAATTGTTCATGGTTTGACACACATATAAAGTCATGCACAATGGCGCAGTGGTTAGAATGCAGTATTGCAGGCTAACTCTGCCCATTGCCAGGTCAGAAGTTTGATCCTGATGGGGCTCAAGGCCTTCATAGTTCCAAGGCTGGTAAAATGAGGACCCAGATTGTTGGGGGCAATATACTGTACTGACTCTACAAACCGCTTAGAGAGGGCTATAAAGCACTATAAAGCAGTGTATAAATCTAAGTGCTATTGCTATTGATTGCTTCAAAGGACTGGTTAGGAACCTAAACTGGGACAGTGATCCTCTTATACTCACTCTCCATCCTCAAAATCTGCCTCCAATATCTTTCTAATGACATATGAAGAATTTGCTGTCACCATGTTTGGATCAGTGATTTTTTTTATATATGTATATGTTGGACTCTGGAATTAAATGCATATAGCTTAATCCAGTTCTTTCCTAGTATAATGAAGCTTTGTAGTGTACTTATAAATAGAATTTAGAAGTATTTCCCTTATCTTGGACTTTTCTAAACTAATAGGATGAATAAGATGTTGAGGTACTCCTGAGAAAGTAGTCCCATATTTTTTTTTTACAGACAAGCCGGTTTAAGAATGATTGATACAGTCCTAGAGCCAATTAAGATTCCCATGTCCACCAGAATCCTGTTATTTCATGAAGCATTCTGGTTTGAGTAGGAATCTATACATCCCATGAAATAACACAATAAACAAAGCAGATTGGGTAAGAAGGAAGTGGAAGCCTGTGACTGGTAGTGGATGCAGGGAGTGATTGAGAAAAGCCAGCCAAAAGAGACAAGAAATGGGAGTCTGACAGAGAAAAGACTTTTTCAAATAAAGTTAGAAGGAAAGATATGTAGCAACTCTTAGAGATATCTGTGCACGTCTTATCGGAACTTATGAGCCATCTCAGTGAGAAGAAGACCATGTCTGAAAAACTGGGACAGTGGATGAATAACCCTTGGCAGACAATGATGAAAATAATTTTCAAAATGCTACTCTGCTTTTCCCATAATTCAGCTTTGAATCCTACAAGAATGATGTAAAATTATTCTGTTGTGGGTTGATATTGACAAAGATGACAGACCAAACGAACAAATGGCTTGGGACCTAGCTATCTGCGGGATCGGATCCTGCCCCATACATGCTCACGGCCGATTCGCTCCCACAGAGAGGGACTTTTCCGGGTGCCGTCCACTAGACTTTGTCAGCGGGCGACGCCCAGGGGAAGGGCCTTCTCTGTGGTGGGCCCAGCCCTCTGGAACGACCTTCCCCCCGACATTAGAACAACTACGGACCTCCGCTCCTTCCGTCAAAAATTAAAAACACACTTTTTCTGCTTGGCCGGCCTAGGGTAGTCTCTTCCTTAGGGTTTTTTAGGGAACATTAGTTTTAATGGGGATTTTAGTGCAGGGACAATTAGTTTAATTTATTTTTATTCTACTGTATTATTGATGTACTTATTTTATGCGTTTTTAGTTTTCCCTGTGCACCGCTCCGAGTCCCTCTGGGGAGAGGACGCGGTATATAAAATATTATTATTATTATTATTATTATTATTATTATTATTATTATTATTATTATTATTATTATTATTATTATTATTATTATTATTATTATTATTATTATTATTATTATTATTATTATTATTATTATTAAATTCCAGGTTTGGGTCATAAAGTAAATGGGGAGAAGATTTTTACTGTAGATTTATGGGAAAAACTATATCAGTTGTTCTTTTTAATTGTTTCATTGTATTATAAGAGAAATATTTAGTCAAAAATTAATATTTTGACAGGTTTGGGTATATCTCCTAGCTAAGACATTATACGATTTAGAAAATAGGAGAAACTCTCATTAGCTGAATATTTAAGAGAAACATCAATTTAGCTATACATAAATCTGGCAGTAGAGAATGTCTAAAATATTGAAGCGATAACACAATCCCTTAAGTGGCTGCTTGGGCCTCATTCATGTACTAGCAATTAATTATTTGCTAAAATAAGGAACACAAGGTAGCAAGGGTGATTAGCTCAGTCCTTTTGAAAGCAAGATGAATATTTGTGCTAACAAGTTATCATTCTCTTTATAAAAGGTTAGATAAGGAGTGGAAAAAAGAAGAGAGGCGAATTTTAATAGGTGGTAGAACATTTCTTCAGATTGAAAGGAATGGAGAGAGAGGGAGGAAGTCAATACGTATATTTTCTATCCTTTTTGACATTTTTCTTTCAAAATGGTTGGGTTTAAATCTGCTAATAATAGTTACAAATATATCACAGAAGTGAGTACACCCCCCTTGCATTTTGTAAATATTTAAGTATATCTTCTCATGGGAAGAAATGACACGTATGTCTTTTTTTAAAAAAAGAAATCCTCCATTATATGTTGTGCATTTTTTTGTGACAAAAGAAAACAAAATCTGGAATATATCACAAATAAACATATTTATTAAATGTTTTTAATTGGTTCTCTGGGAGTGGGGTGAGGTACAGCCACTGTGCAATATACTGGTTTGAGCTTATTCATCCTCGGCACATGCTAGAAATAGTAAAATCTTTTTTCAGGTTTCTATGCCTCCTTTTAGGCATGAAAACTAGCTGGGTGATTTTGGGCCACTCCGGTGGTGGGTTCCGGATCCTGTTCCCACTAGTACAGTTGGAACGGGCCCGGCGTCACCCACATGGACGTGCACAGCACACACGTGCAGCGCACGCATGCGTTGTATATTTATATTTATATTTATTTGATTTATATCCCGCCCTTCTCCAAAAGGACCCAGGGCGGCGAAGGGTTGCCAACAACCCTTCTGCAAGCCTCCACGATGCTCCAGCTGCTCAGCAGAGCATTGTGCAGGTGCTGTACACACCATGTGTGTACATGGAAGTTCGGGCGGGCGGGTGGACCCTACGGAGCACCGGAATGGTACCCGGTGCTCCGGGCAGGCTTTGGTATCCCTGTATTGGGAGTACCACCTGCAACCCGCCACAGGGCCACTCACTCTCACTCAGCCCAACCCACCTCACAGAGCAGTATGTGTATGTGTGTGTATATGTACACACACACACACACATACCAGTAGTGGGTTCTGGATCCTGTCGCAAGGAGTACTCTGTGACAGGGCCGGGTTTCCTCATTGGGCGTGCCACCACCCAGCGACACTCAGCTGCTCAGCTGTCTCTTTAAATGAATAATACTCTTTCAACAGAAAAAGCAATTGTATAAGACTTCACTTCCGTAGACTATTTTAAGAGGACAACAGCTTGGGATAACACAGGATTATACTGATGTATAATGATTTGAAGAAATGGATAATAAAAGACAAAGTACAATTGATCCTTTTCAACTGTCATTTGGCGGCCATTTTATTTCAACTGTCATTTGTCGGCCTTTTCATTTGCCTGGAGAGAGATTCCTATTGTGGCTGTCACTGCTTTCTGTATTCCACCTGGCGCTCAAACCAATTTCATTGTAATTTTATTATTACAATGACAATAAAGATTATTATTATATTATTATTATTATTATTATTATTATTATTATTATTATTATTATGTACATGTACAGTTGTGACACAACTGGATGAATGAACTACTTCTTTAAAAAGTATCGCATTTGAAGTGATAGATATTTCTGATCAATGTATTTGTTTGGTGAAATTTGTTTTACATAGGCAAGCCATCCCTTGATGCTGTAGTTGGTCAGAAATAAATGAGCATGCATGTAAATGATTTTTAAATGAAAGGTAACTTACTATTAAAAGGAAAATGTATTAAAGTTATGTTGTGTGCCTAATTTATTCCCAGCTGAAATGTTGGAACTGTAAATATTTTTTTGCTCTAGCATTATTGAGTTCCAATATTACTGCTTAATCATCATAAGGATGAATCATTTTGTTACATCAAGCTATTTTTTTTTGTGCCAGACAAAATTTTACTATTCTAGAATCTCAGACATTTAACACTTAATCAGCACCTATGTATTATTAATCATTTCAGTTATGACAACTTATGAATTATCCACAAAAATAAGCATTCTGAAAATTAGCTTCCCCCTCCTCTCCAGTTGATATACAGTAAAGCTAGGCTCAAGAATCTACACAAATGTACATAAAACAGCAGCAATTTGAAAATTTAAGGTAATCTTAAGGTCTCGGTGAAGCTAACCTTGGCATCATTTTAAAGTATTACAATCATGTAATATATTCTCCCCTCTGTCCTTTATAAATCCAGAAAGACTGTTGAACAGATGGAGAAAAGCTTGTGTCATTCCTGAACAAGCCTTTGCCAGTTTCTTGTTCTATATCAAGACTCATGTTTACATAGCTGATTCATCATAATGATTTACACAAGCAATTCATGAAAATAATGCTGAGCAAATCATGAAGAATAGTTACAAGTGTCATATCTTTCCATCACCCGTGGTAAACATTGCTCCATTTTCTCTTTTCCAACATCACAGTATTAATTGCTAGATTAATAAAACACCTTAAATAACCCTTCTTTCTTTCCTTTCCACCCAATATTGTTGTTAGCTGCTGCAGTGTTTTCTTTTTTCCATCCCCATCCTCAATTCAGAAAGTTCCTAATTAGACAAAAAACCAATGAACAAATAGGAAAAAGCTTTATCTTTCTCATCATCATCATCGCTATTTGATGATAATGACTTCCAATGGTCGAGAAACTGGTTTAAGTTTCATGGATAGATGTGATCTTAGAAAATGTCTATTCTTGGATAATACCGGTAGCATTATGTCCCTATGCAATAATATACAGTATTAAGACTGTATATGTATTTCGAGATAGCTGATTCTTCACCATAGATAAAAAACCCACTTTAGATGAACTTTTCCTCAGATCATTAAAGCAGCAGCATCTTTTTCCAGGGCGATGTGAAGGTAGCTACAGGTAATATCAAAACATATGCATTAGTTTGGAAAAAGATGTGGCTGCTTCAATAATTCTAAGTAAAATGCTTGGGATGAGTTGCTATGCCTAATGAATGGGATCTTTTTTGTAGGATTGGTGCTGCCTCTTGTTTATAAGTCATTCTCTATTCTAACATTCTCCCTCTGATAGTGGCAAACAATACTAGTGGGCTGCTATTTTTGTGTATTTTCAAGTTAATTTAATTTGACCTTTTATTTACATGACATCAGGCTGTTCTCCATGTAGTCTTCCCCATGTTTTGAGTTTTTCTATGAAAGATGTTATCAAATGTCCAACGGCTGCACTTAATAGTTCCATGGGGAAGTGGGAAGTTTCACATTAGGTGAGGGCACATCATACTCAAGGGTGGGTTCCAGCAGGCACTACTGCTGGTTCGCTCATGGGCGTGCTGTGCATGCTTGATGCATGCTGCGTGTGTATGCACAGTGCAATAAAATTGTTGTGCACATGAGGAGAAGTGAAAAACAAGATGGTGGCGACTATGGCGCCACATGGGCATGGCAGGCCTGGGTTGCTGTTAGTTCCAGTAACCCAGGCTGCCAAACCACTACTGGTTTGGCTGAATCGGTCCGAACCAGTAAGAACCCACCACTCATCATACTCTTAGGCTGGATTGAAGTTTGGAAGCAGTTTTAGAAGGCAAAAGTAGGAAACTGTTCTGTTAGTTTCTAGAAATCATGGTGAGAGCAAACTCTAAACATTGCAAAAAAAAAAAAAAAGAACAAATTAGTGAATCAATTTCTATGTAGATCTCACAGTTGGAAACCAGGGCCATATTTGTAACTCTCCATCAAGAATGTTGTGAATGCTCCAATACGGGACGTTTTAAAGATGTTAGATATACATTTGTCTGAAGTGGTGTAGGGTTTCCTGACTAAGCAGGGGGTTGGACTAGAAGACCTTCAAGGTCCCTATTCTATTCTATTCTATTCTATTCTATTCTATTCTATTCTATTCTATTCTATTCTAATGTTCCATTGTGATTCTGAGTTATAACAATTATTCAGTGAAGTCTTTAAGAAGATGTCGGATAGCCATTTGTCTGAAATGGTTTAGGGTTTCCTGCCTGGGCAGGGGGTTGGACTAGAAGACCTCCAAGGTCCCTTCCAACTCTGCTATTGTATTGTAAGTATCTCTTGGAAGAAATATTTAGCCATTTATGTTCATAACCTGCTTAATCATAGGATTAACTGCTGTCTATGTTGCTTATTTATTTGCATTTTACAAGTGGGTATTGAATATTCGATGATCAATATTCTGAAATTTTTATTTTTCTCCCCCGTGATTTTTATAATCACTCTAATAGTTGACTGGGATTTTGTAGTCATTAGCCAAAAACAGTTTTACTGATCTATTTCTAAGTTTTTGTTTATTTTCAGTGTTCCAAAAGCTTTCTTGTATACATTCCAGCAACTTTTAGGCTATTCACTGACCTACTGGAAATTTGTATCATGGAGTGGGATGGTTTTGATTACAACATGCTATTTATAGTTTGAATATTGGATATCGATGGAAATATAGATTTTTTTAAAAATATGTGATTAAAAAAAATCTGCTGCTTTGAGGATTTATTTTAAGGAATAGTAGTGTACAGCATTATAATCCTAATCCTAGAACAGGAAAAACTAAGAAAAGGGACTGTTGACATAGTAGGGTAAGGTGCTTTTGTGTTGTGTTACATCTAAATTTCCAGGAGGGTATTTGGTTTAGCATTATATTAATAAGAATACCAATACTGGATAAAATGAATTTTGGTTAGTTCATGCCAACAAAATAAATCATTTAGGCTTCTACTGTAATATACATTAAAATAATAATAATAATGCTAGCAGGAGTTAGTTGAGCTGTCTCAATGTCTTTAAATGAAACACCAAATGGATCTGATACATTGTCTTTGATTTCTCTGTTTAATGAGCCTGAGATTTAGAATATACATCAGCAATCTAGAAAACAATTTTTCTATGGCTCTCCTAGCATTGCTTTTTCATATCTGGTAGAAAATATTGATTAATTAATAATACATAAGTTCAGTTGAGTCTATTACGCCATAAAAATACTTAATATTTTTATATTAAGGACCAGGCACTGTGAATTGGTCATGTAGTTGTTGAAATTTCATAAACATATTACAAATAAATCTTTTGCCTTATACATGGAGGGAGCAGAAACATAAAGACTACAACATTGGATCCCTTCAAAACTCTCTCTGCTAATGCTGAGTAGAATACTGTACTTCAAATCTGAAATAGTACTTTGAGCATAAAACAGTGTTCAGTGTTTATTTCCTGGAAATATCCTAAGCTCAAAACATTTTGAAATGCAAAGATTTCCAGAATTATCCAAATGACATAATATTTCTGATAAGTTGTTTTAAAGAAAAATTGATGTTTCAAACTAAAATGTGGTATATAGAGTTCAACATGTTTGGAGCTTATAATCTTTTGTACTTCTCTACTCTATTTTATTTTATTTAGTTAGTTGGTCAAAGAAGTATGAGATAACAGGTATAAGTATAAAAATGGATATGAGCGCATGAAATGAGTACAAATAAATGGGGACAGTAGGACAGGGATGGTAGGCACCCTGGTGCGCTTATGCACAGTCCCTTTACAGACCTCTTAGGAATGGTGTGAGGTCCACGTTAGACACTTTAAAGTTAAAGCTATGGTTAAATTAAATTAAATTAAATTATGGTTAAATTAAAGTTTAAGGTTAAAGCTCTGTAGCCCAATACTAGATTACAAATGTTATCTAGTCATACTGTATTTTTCAGCTCAATGGTAGCACCTTGGTGGCCTTGGATGACCTCAGAAATTCAGATTCAGACTTGGTTAGTAATTGGACTGGAGCCCAACAGAAAATAAAAGACTGGGAAGTTGAAGAAAATCTGAAAATGCAGTGGCAAACTATTTCTCTATTATAGTCTAGTAGGGTTGAAATACATTTTTATAATTATTTATCCTAATGGCATAGTCACATCACATTTTGATAAAAACACAAGAGATAGAAATGCAAAATATTTGCTTTTTATTTTGCATTTGAAAACATAAAATCTAAGATACTATAAATATATGTCTAGATTACAGATATCATTTTTTGCTTCATTTGTCACAGTTAGGAAATCAGCGAAGTGCCCATTTATAGCTTCTGTTTTGGCACTCTGACACTATGTGTTGGATGGTTTGTTTTTCAGCTTGACAGTCACAATTCGGTGATAACATTTTTGCCACACTTATAAAGGGTGTCAGCACATCTACCATGGTCGGTCTGAATTTGGCCAAGGGTAGTCCATATCACAATGGGCCTGGTCAAATTGAGGTAGCAGTTACAGTACAGAAAGCTACTCTGATTGTAATTTACGGCGGTTGTAATAAAAAAATACATTAGCTTCTGCAAGCTGCTTGGCTAAATCTGCTCTTGCAAAGACACTTAAACACTCTGGGTTTCCTGCAGTAGTGCCATGGCATCCTATCTTTTTATTATAAATGTGCAGATCTTAAGATTTTAATATTTTCAGAAAAATGCATCATATATTTTTAATGGTGGCAAATACGTTTTTGATTAATATTTGTAATTTGTCAACAATTATGAATATACATCTTTGAGAGTTTATTTACTGAAAGGAATGATCTTTATAGTCATTTACATTAATATTTACATTTGTAATTATTTTAAAGGGATGCGGTGGCTCAGTGGCTAAGACGCTCAGCTTGTCAATTAGAAAGGTAGGCAGTCCAGCGGTTCGAATCCCTAGCACTGCGTAATGGAGTGAGCTCCCGTTACTTGTCCCAGCTTCTGCTAACCTAGTAGTTCAAAAGCACACAAAAAATGCAAGTAGAAAAATAGGAACCATCTTTGGTGGGAAGGTAACAGTGTTCCATGCACGTTTGGTGTTTAGTCATGCCAGCCATATGACCACAGAGACGTCTTCAGACAGTACTGGCTCTTCAGCTTTGAAACGTAGATGTGCACCGCCCCCTAAAGTTGGGAATGACTAGTACCTATGTGCAAGGGGAACCTTTACCTAATTATTTTAAAAAATAATTGGATGCAAGAAAGGCTTCAAAAGGTGTTCTGAAGACAGGTGCACTTCTGTCACTTTTGTGAATATTTTCTCCATTTGAAAAAGATGAATCTTTTTTTTTGCATAGGGTTTTTAAAGCAACAATGATTTGGTGAAAGCCCTAAGCCTGTACATGTCTTGTGGAAAAAAAAATACATGTGAAAAAAAAAATAACCCGGTAAATATCCAGTAATGATTTCCCCATCTCATGTTGGCAATAAATTTGAAAAGCTACTCAGCTTGGCATAACCTCTTTCCTAGGAAAATTAAACGAAGCAGCCAAGGGAAGGATCACAAGCTTAGAAGTCTAGTAGCTGGCAAAGAAATCTGGCAAACAATAGCAAGTCTAACAGTTCTGAAAAGTCTCAACTGCCTTTAAAGAACTCTTCATTTCTCATTTCTCCGACAGTTTGTTGAAAATGCAGGTTTCTACATTGCTCCCTTAACTTTTACTTTAAAAAGAAAAAGCGAGAATGGCTTTTGTTTAACTGCTCCGAGGCAGGGTTGGGAATTCGATCAATTTTACCTATGGTAGCCTGAAAAATCTCTCTGAAGCAAGTTCAATAGGCAAAAGGGAAGGGATGCCAGCTTTTATATGCAAATATACGAGGGATTTTTCTCCAGCGTTCAAAGCTCTGCCAAAAGGCTTTGCAAAATAGTAATTAAAATTTACAACACATTGAAAAGGGGGGGGGGGGAGGAAGAGGCACCCCTTTCCAAATGTTCAGCACTTATTGCATAGAATGTCATTCCAAGAGTATCTTGAATCCACATTTTATACCTAAAGTACATTAAACCCTATTAAAATGACTATTTTAATGCTGTCAGAGGAGCGAGCATTCTAGCACTGGGAATTGCTGCTTCAATATGTTTTACATCTAATTGCTGAAGGATACAATGCACCTGTGTTATTACATTGGTTTCATTCTTGGATGATTTCCCCTTTGGCAGACCAGTGACACTTTTTCATTGGTTATTCATTCACTTTATTGATTAACACATGGACCAATTTATTAGTCCTTCCGAAGCTATTGTGAGAGCCCAGCTTTTGAAAGGGTGAGTATCTTTTACTGAATACTAACAGAGGATGTGTTATATTTGAAAAAAGGAACATTTTCTGTATAAAACATACAGTATAATTACAGCATGCAATATAATTTATATCATAATCTCATTCATCATTTCATTCTTATATTCTATTTTAGGGCATCTTAAATAGAATAAAGGTTCAAGGTTGACTCGGCCTTCCATCCTTCCGAGGTCGGACCCAGATTGTTGGGGAAAATATGCTGACATTTGTAAACCACTCAGAAAGGACTGTAAAGCACTATGAAGTGGTATACAAGTCTAAATGCTATTGCTAAGTGCTATCTCAATGCTGCAAGAGAACAAACCACCCACCCCGTATTCTATTCCTAACCAGGAAAGGACAGTTTTTGCTTTTCCTCAATTAATAATTTGTCATTTGAAAACTGGAAGCAGAATATAGTTTGCATTAGAATCAACACATGCAATAATTTTCTTCGAAGGAAATCATTTGGAATAAAACACAATGATCAGTTTTACTCTTCCTCCAAGCTTTGAATTGATCGGGCCTTTCTAGATCACATTACCTAAAAAGAATATAAATGCCTTAGTCAGCAGTTGCATGGATATCAACATTTGAATACAGTAGCTAAATAATATAATGACATATAAAGCTATGTTAATATGAACATGGTATTCCAATTAAGAGAGATTGATTCAGTTCAGTTCTCTACAGCACTGGTCAAGGAAAATCTAGAGCATTTTCTTTGTATTGTGCACCACATTTTAAGAAAGACATCGATACAGTGGACTGACTCCAGATAAGGGCAATATGAATGATGAAGAGCCTGAAATAAGTCCTCTGAGTCGTGAAAGAGTTGAGGATATTTGGCCTGAAAAAGTGAAGATTAAGGAAAACATATTAGTTCTGAAACAGATGAAAGGCTATCATCCAGAATATAGTGCAGATGTGTTTTTAATTTTCTTAGAATACCCAAGTGATGCAAGTAGTAGAGAAACAGAGTCTGGCTAAATTTACTAAAAAGAAATCTTTATGTAAATACAGTAGCTGCTCTGATGCTAAAACCAATTAAATGAGTTTTTAGCATTCAGAATCATAGAATCTTCCCAGACCAATTTGTTTGGGCTAGAAATAATTTACGCAGCATGCCTGTCACCTGTTCTACTACAACATTAGGGTTTTTTCTGCTATTGTACAGAGCAAATTTGATTGATTTTCTTGTCTGGGAGTTAAAAAAAGTGGTTATAACATTTCATTCAGCGATGTTATGTCTCCTACTGCTCTTGATTTTGTCTTGCTCCTGTCATTGCTTTCTACATTGGTTCTCATATTTTATTTTATTTTATTTTGTAAAATGCTTTATGAAACTCTCCAGATTCAATTCCAGAAAGGTGCTTTGTAGAATGGTGCACCTGCCTTCAAAACAGCTGCGTCTTTTCCAAGAAATGTTTTTCCCCCATGTTGCACAGCCCTAACATTGTGTAGTCCAGAAGTACAATACACCAGACCCATGAATAAACCCTCCAGTCATTCACTCAATAATCTCAAGAGGAGTATGCAGTGCAGAACATTTCTAAGCCTATTAGAGATTTCTAGATAATATTCTTTTATAGATAAAATCCATACCAACCAACTGCACTCAAGAGGTTCATTGCTATGCATGTTTTTCTTCTTCACAAATAGTTGGAAATTGTTGTTGTGATGAACATTTCTTTAGAGTAGGATCAACTGAAAACAAACAGAGATGTTGATGAGTGGAATCACATCTTATTGTCCTCAAATATCAGAGAGGCTGAAATAACTTGTCGGTACCACCTATAGTGTGTAAATTCTTCTGATCTAGCACTAGGTACGATACCAGTATTTGCTCCTGAGTTATCAAAAGCAATAAATAAGCCACAGCCAAACTCATTCTGTTTATAATGCTAACTTGAAAAAAGAACAAATAAATGACTGTGTTTTTAAGGCATATTGCTCCAGCTTCTGGTGATCTGTTGAACATTCATAGTTCATACCATGTTTGAGTACAAAAATCGAGGCAGGGAAATGAAATGCTTTCTATAGTGATGTTAGCTCCCTCTAACATTTCCACAGCTAAATCACTCTCTTTGATTTCTGCACATGTATTTAATAAAGGGACAGGCTTGTCAACAGCCTGTGTTTAACATATGCACACCAGAAATTACTAGCTGCTAATTGATAAATGATTGATGGGCCAACGAGATCACAAGAGAGTTTGAATTCCCACAACCTCACTGGGCTGGGAATCATGAAGCTTTAGGATGCTAAAGAGAGGCGAACAGAGAAATCTAAATGAAGCTTTGTGTCTCTACAAATGTGTGTACCACTTAGCGGGACATCTGAAATGAGTATCCAAATGGTTTCATTTACTAACATTTATTAGAATGCTAGTTCTAATAGAACTATATTTAGTTAAATATTAGGCTGTATAGAAATCTACAAAGTACTAGAAAGTCTTAAAGAAGAAAAATGGTGGAGGGAATTGAGAGCTTTTTCCTCTTATAATTCATGACTTCCAGGTTTTTAAGCAGGCAAAAAACTAGCAAGCAAAAAACTTAGCAATCAACTTCCCTCCTGCAAAATGAAAATAATCTATATTATAATTATAACACATTTCAGATTATTGATGAGCAACTGATGAGCAGGGTATGATGATGAGCATGGAAAACCACAATATAGGAATCAGTCTAATTCTATTCTATCCCTGATCAGTTTTACATATGTTCACTGTTTGTGTGTAAGCCTGTCCTTTCACATTTCTGCATTTTGCAGCGAATGTTCAAGAAAACCCATGGACATTTTACGTTCATTTTTGTGCGACTCTTATTCTAATGTTTGTTATTTGTACAATGCTGTTTGAAATGCAAAGATTAGCTGTGTCCTCATCAGCTTTAACAACCGGGATAGCCCAATTAAAGATGAAAAGTCAGATTCAATTATCCAGAATTCCTAATTGTTATATGCTGCAACTGCAATGCACAAGATTACAGAAGGCTAACTTAGGGCATGTTGACTCAGCAAGAAAACTGCATAACGGATTGCAATTAAAAAAAAAAAGACTAAAGAACAAACACAGAGACTAGGATTCATGTGGGGCATAGATACCCTTTTGACTTTCAGAAGTATCTGATTAATAAAATTGGGCTTCTGCCTGATGATGCACATATCTTGGTGAAACGCTTACATAAAGCTTGATATTTGCTTTATTATGATATACTTGGCCTATTCTAATTGGCAGACTTTCCCTATCTCCAAAAGCATCTATGGCAGGAGTATCAAACTGCCAGCTCGTGGGCCGGATGCATCATGTGTAGGCCACGCCCCTCCCAGCTCCGCGAAGGGAAAAAAACGTCAGAAAATGTGACATGACAGCAACAGGAGCTTGACACCCGTGATCTACAGGATGCTAAATAGTATCCCTTATAATGTACCTGCAAGTTATATGTTTTCTAGCAACTGCAGCAATTCCATCCACATTATTTCTTAAAGGGAGCTCTCTATGAGAGCCTTTAAAACAGGACTCTAAAAGTTACTGGGTTGGGTGACAATTCAGTTTTGCAAAGCATGTTGAAACCTGAATTCAAGAAGAAGGTCGAACTAAGCCTAGTTTAGAAGAGGGTTTTCAGTGTTTGAAGGGGTAAAAAGATGCTTTAAATCAGGAGTGAAATCAACATACTTTCGCTACCGGTTTGCAAATGTGAGCATGTGCGCTCACCTCTGCAGGACCTTCCGCGCATGTGCAGAGCTTCAAAATGGGATGTGATGATGTCCGGGTGGGTAGGCAGAGCCTACCGCTGCGGGCGCTACCAGTTCTCCTGAACCGGATAGAACTGGTTGAATTTCACATTTTAAATATCTGCAAGGCCATTTCAAAACCTTTTAAGGTTTTTAAAAAGGCCCTTTTAAAACAACCAACCATCCAAAAATGCAAGAAAGGCATACATTTTTACTCAGAAAACAGTAAGCCACAAGAAGGATACTAGAAGGTCAGATGGCACTTTTGGGTTACATGTAGACTGCTTGTTTCTTTACCACTCACTCTCTATGAGTGTAACCTATTTTTTTAATAGCAGAGGACCTACATCCATTAGATTTGGAATCTGAATTTAGATTTTTTTTAATAGAAAGCTTTTCTTGATTGCTTTATGGAATGGTAACTTTTAAACTGGGACTTTGAATTTTGTTGAATTTCTTAGTTGACTACACTTTCTGATATTTACCAATGTTGTTCATTTGCTGGTAGTGACAATGATTACAGATTGTATATAATATTAGATGGGAAGTACAATTCATTACTTTTGAAAATCTGCAAATGCGTAAGAGCTATAAGAGTTGTATTGAAAACTCAAGTATAGCAGAGGATTTCTTCCCTTGCGAAGCCGGCTCCTTTTTTTCCTACTGCATTCTACGAGTTAGTTATTAGATATTTTTTAATATTTGCTTTTAATAAAGTTTTTGAACTTATTTTATTCTTGTGAACTATAGAAGATTCTATCTTCTTCTTCCTCTCCATTTACCTATAACTCTGCAGCATCCCTAGCTGCCTTTGTTTCTTTCTAACTGTTTTCCATGGGGATTTGTTTGGGAAATTAGAGAAGCTACAAATCACCAGATGGATGATGATTGTAAAAAGAAAGGCGTACATCCTGCATATAAAAAAGCGAGAAGACTTTCTACTCACCCATGAAAATGTCTTTTTTCTTCTTCTCTTAGGCATTCAAACTGAATGAGAGCATGAGTAGGAAAAAAAGTAATATATTTTGGGGTCAGCACTAAATAGCTATGATCAGCAGCGTTTATTCATGTGCTTAGCTCATATTGCTTGTTGTTGTGGATTTCGGGAGTATAATGCCTGCCATCCTTTCTAGAACAGTCAAACATAAGGAAATTAAGGGCCAATGCCAATTTAGGCTATGGAGAGTATCTACTTATCTTTATGAAGAATTCAAACAGTTAATCATACCTGGACAGTGGAGAAGGAACTCATTATATATATATTATGACTCATTCATCCTAATCAACATCTACCAACAATGTTGGACCCCCCCCCCAATTTTAAATGTTAAAACAACTTCCTAATATTAAAGGGTGGGGGGGAGAATCTCTCCATCCGCTTTCTTCATGCCATACATAATTTATAAGCCTCTGTTGTCTCTCTCTCTCCCTTGCTGATATCGCTCCCATCCCTGCTGTCTAAACTAAATAGCTGCAGACATCGTAATCTTCACTCCTAGAGAAATAACTGTAGCCCTCTTGCAGGATGCTAAGTGAATAAGATGCTTTGCAGGAAAGCCAAGAAAAGTTTCACATAATAATTTCTTTGAAACATATCACTATACATTTATATATATATATTCAATGTATATGTTGCTTCCATTGTCTAGATCAGGGGTCCCCAACCTTTGCAACTTTAAGTCTGAAGGACTTCAGCTCCCAGACTTCTCCAGCCAGCAAAAGCTGGGAGCTGAAGTCCTTCAGACTTAAAGTTGCAAAGGTTGGGGACCCCTGATCTAGATGTACTGTTATAAACAATAACAGTAATATGCAACACATATTATGAAGGATACATATAAGATATACACAAGCATACACACACACACACACACACACACGAACATATATTCTGTTATTCAGGTTTGATAGTGTGTATATATGTGTGTGTGTGCATGTGGTGTGCATGTGTATATACACATACACACATATTTTGTTTAATCATGTCTGATAGCGTGTAGTGTGTGTGTATGTGTGTGTGTGCATGTGTATATATAGATAGATAAGGATAGATAACGATACAAATGCACACACACATATTCTGTTTAAACATGTTTGATAGCGTGTGCGTCCGTGCATGCGTGTGTGTGCATGTGTATATATTGTGTATAGATAGATAGATAGACAGACAGACAGTATATATAATATCTTTACATTAAATACACATACATTGAAATTTGCCATTTAGTTGCCTTTTTGGAGAGTTACTTTGGAAACTCAGTATAATTTCCCCCCTGTACTGGTGCTGTTTTACAGAAAATTTTGTCCAGATTAATTTTGGAGGAAGAAGTGCAAAGGGAAGGGATGGCAATAAATGTTAGTTATTTATAGAATTAATGTATCTGCTTCAAACAAACTTGACCGATATCAAACCCATTGAAATATTGCAGTTCAAAAAGAAAACAATTAACCATCGTGGCAACAACACAGCAATTATTTGTGCTAAAACCACAATTGCTGAATCGCTGCAAGCCTTCTGAAACAGCCAAGTTTTAATAAGCTTTCAGAAGGACACAAGAGGGTCCTCCCTTCTGTTTCAAAACAGAACTACTTGAACAGTGGATGACTAGGACTGACTGCCTCTCCCCCTTCCTCTCTCTCTTACAGCCCTTTTTCAAATGATAACTAAAGATATTTACCTAATATCAGCCCTTTCTGTAGCAAAGAGGATTCTGATCTTTCATGTATTTTGATTTTATTTCGATGTGCAGCCATGTTCATAATGTAGAAGAGTGGCTTCTTTTTCTCTAGCAGTAAAAGTAACTTAATCCCTGTGTAAGAAATCAGTAAGTATGGTCCGCTTAATCTAGTCCCAATGTGAAACTGTTGACATTTGTTCTTTTTTCTTTTCTCCCTTCACCTATCATTATGTGACTGGGCCTGTTTTGTGCTGGATTAGGCACAAATCTCCCATACAGCACATTTGGCATGTTACTAGTAGTTTAACTTCATTAATAATGTATGAAGAAAATGTAATCCATGACAAGGGAAGGAAAATAAAAGTTTCCCCCTCTCCTTTTCTCCTTTTTAACCAACTAACAATTATCTCAGCAAAGGTATAGTCGTGATTAAGAAAGGAGGCCTTTGATGCTGCTGTCATAACTCTTATAGCATTGATTGGAGCTGGACGGGGTAAATAAATAGAAAATTCTCTAACTGAGCAATAACCATTATAAATTGCTTTCTTTCATTCTGTATGCTAGGTACTCTAGATGAGAAATTTTTTTTCTCCTGTAGTTAATTTACATGCAATTGTCTTTTAAATATGATTAAAGCATAAGAGAATTAACAAAGAAAGAGGGGAAAAAATCTATTGATTTTGCATTGCCAGAGGCTTTCCCTCCAGTCCATCATATAATAAGCAAATTTAATTCTCTTTCCATTCTCTTTATTTAATTCTTATATCTGGCGAAGCAGGTACTTATGTGTACTATTTAGTAGAATAATTCAAAATCAATTTCTTGCTTTTTAACAGGAAACCAACACCTTTTTCTTCTGTTAACAAAGTCACTATTTCTAAATGCAAATTCTTATGATTACCGGTAGATGTTCTGTTTAGACTATCTTCTGATATATTTATATTAAAGTAGAATGGTTTAAATTTTGGCAGATCACTCAGTACAAACAACATCTTTTCTATTTTGATTTGGTTCAGTTTCCAACGTATTATTGTTAATGCAACATTTTTCTAATTTCTTTTTTTATTACAGTGCTGATTGGGTGCCATTCCTTTCTTTTGTGTCTAATAAAAGTTAAAAAGCAAATCCCTTATTAGTATGTTCTTTTATGTTAATCTTGCCTAAATCCATTTAAAAAAAAAAAATCAGGGTTACACAGAAATCTATGTGTGTACCTAGTTTTGAATGGTAGCACACGTTAATTAATATAAATAAACAATCGGAGAACCGGTACAAGTTTGTGTTCATCAATGTGTAAGTAAAAAGTTTCTGGGTAGATCAGCGAAAGTGTTGTCACTGACGTTTTGCTTTTTTGCATTTTTAGAACAACTAACTGCTATTCACCAAAGAAACTGGATAATAGTGAACATTTTCTTGCATTTCTGGAAGTTATTCAGTGTTGATCTTCACAGCAACTGGCAAAGCAGCTCAGGCAACAGAAGTGACGCTCCAAAGCAGTCGTCACTTAGAAGTACTTTGTGCTCCACACTTCTGTCACATTTGTGCTATCAGAGCAACAGCTGGGGAGACTTTTTCAACAAAGATGAGTGTCAGATAATCCTGATGAGATTCCACATCCAGCATCTTTTGTAATTATGTCACATTCGGCTGTAATGGAATAATTCAAGCTGAAAGGACAAGCTTTGATCCTTTCTTAAACCTTTCCCTGCGGACTGACTATCTGAAAGATTCAAAGATATTTCTGTTACAAGATCTAGCATTTCCTCGGGGAAGTCATACTTCTGAAGCAAAGGGGATCTTGCAAAAAGCAATATCATGTTTGCCTAGAACATTTTGGAAAGATATTTTTATATGAAACAGAGATGTCAATAAAACAAGATCCTTCTATTTTCTGATCAGAAAGGCAACCCTTGTTTTAACCATTTTACTGATCATTTGGGCATTTTGAAAACAGATGTACAAGAAGAAAGAACTGGTTTTGCAGAAAGAGAAATGCTTTATGCATAAATGTGTTGCATTCCAGCTGTAATTCCATACCTTCTTCTCTGGAAACAACTTATTTGAAACTGTGGGACTGGCTTCAGAACAGACAATATAAGTTTCAATCTTAATTTTTTAAATAGCCTCACTTGTATGGATCTAATTCAAACCAATATAATAGCAAACAATAGAATTTGTGCTTTTGAATTAAACATAAACCATGCTTAATGCACTCACCCAGGAAAAAAATGCTAGATGAGTCAACACTATAGCTTAGTAATGCACCCTCCTTTTGGCTTGTTATCCTAGTAATCTTTGATTGGTGGATAGTAACCTGATTTTTTATTTGTGTATGTATGTGGAACTTTCCTAGCATGATTTGATTGAAAGAAGAATCACTTGTGTGGTAGAAGAAAGAACATTGTTCCTCAAACCTTTTATCTCCAAAGTCATTGAGACTAAAAAACAAATCTGTAGGGCGACTGTTTTTGTAGCCACTCTAATATCTTCTCATGGTGAAGTAATGCTGACCAAAACCAAACTAAGGGTATAAATTGCAGATAATGTAGTCTTAGCCACATCTTACTCATAGTTTGTACCAGGAAAACATGTCACGCTAAATTATACTATGGCTTTGCATGACATAGGGTAAGGTCATTTACCAGACTGTTAGTTCAAACTGCTGTTGGTGGATTTAATAATCTACTTAAGGATGGTCTGTAGCATTTCCTTTCAATGTACCAAGTGCTTTACTCCATCCCAGCTCCAGTCTGGCAAACCTCCATATCCCACATCTCAGGGGCTGGTCACTAGTCTGTCTCACTTTATCCTGGGTTACCAGGCTCCTATATTCTTCACTGATAGCTGGCAGTTATCTTGTGGCTGGTCCAACAATGGTCATTAAGTCATTAAACTTTCCCTGCCTCTAAAGAAAGGCAAGATGCAGGGACTGACTAATTAAGAACTGTGATAGTCTGGACTGAGGACAAACCTGGCTCAACTCAACCATTGAAATCTGGAGTGGAATTTTGAAGTCAGCTGGGACCAGCACAGGAATGAAGCTATTTAGGCTGCTGGGTGCAATTGCCCCTAATAACTGAAGGCATCTTGCATTAGTTTAATGCCTCTGAATAAGAAAACCAAACACAGAAGTAAAAATGGTTCAAAGATAAACAATAATAAAAACACAATGTTTTTTTTTTAAATATAGAGAGTCCTCAGATCAAATTTGTGTTTTAAAGCATAGCACTTTATAATATGGAACACTTTGAACTCTTTGTTTCTGTACACAAAAATTGTGATTTATAGAAACGTTAATCCTCCATGATAGCATCTTCTTACTCCCACTTCTCCCTAGCACTGTTTATTACTGTTGTTGTCGCTGCTAGTTGTAAAGTCACGTCCGACCCATTGTGACCATATGGACAACTTCCCTCTAGGCCTTCCTGTCCTCTACCATCCTCTGTAGTCCATTTAAGCTCACTCCTACTGCTTCGTTGACTCCATCCAACCACCTCATTCTCTGCCGTCCCATTCTTCTTTTTTTCTCCATCTTTCCCAGCATGAGGCTCTTCTCTAGTGAATCCTTCCTTCTCATTAGGTGGCCAAAATATTTGAGTTTCATCTTCAGGATCTGGCCTTCTAAAGTACAGTCAGGGTTGATCTCCTCTAGGACTGACCCGTTTGCTCAGCTTGCAGTCCAAGGGACTCCCAGGAGTTTTCTCCAGCTCCATAGTTCAAAGACCTTAATTCTTTGTTGCTCATCATTTCTTATGGTCCACCTTTCACAGCCATACATTGCAACTGGAAAAACCATAGACTTGACTATACACAGTTTGTTGGCAGGGTGCTGTCTCTGCTTTTTAGTATGTTGTCTAGATTTACTGTCTAGTATGTATACTATACCCACATCAAAACCTGGTTCCCTAACTTACATACCTTGTGTTAAGCTTTGATTTTCTACAACATTGTTCTTGTATTTTGACTAGCTTGCATTTCAATTTTTTTGATATGAAATTTCTAAATAAAAGAATTAATGTGAATGCCAAAGAGAATTAATCTCTCTCCAAAGGTCCTTTCAGGAGAATAACTGTCATGTAATTGTAGCGTTGGTATGACAGGTAGTCATCAAGAAGATTCTGCATTGTAGCCAGAGCTATTTACTTTCAAGAAGAACAGTACAGAAAGAAATTATTTTATAGTGCTCAGCTACTCTTTCAAGAGCTTGGATTCCCATTAGTTCTATTGTTCTCTGCTCACCTATGAATTACTTTCATTTTCAGTTTAGGAGCTTCAGCTGCTGGAAGGAGAAACAATGTGCCCCATTAAAAGCGTCTAATGTTTAGACAGATATGTCTCCTTACTTTCCTTTGAGGGACAGGCATTTTTTTTTGGCCTGTCTAGGTAAAAATTAGTTTTCCTTTCCCCAAATAGTGCTTGGTGTCTTTCCAGGAATAAAACTTTTACAAAGAGCCAATTTCTGCAAGAGAGAACAGGACAACGAGACTATGCAACAAGTACTCTTTGTTACTGCCATGTTTGGGTTTTATGAATGACTATTCACATTATGCCAAATTTAATCATTTTGAAAAATGAGACTGAAATGGAACAGCTGGAAGAAACCAGAATAATGTTAAAATTTTGACAAATATTTGGGAAATATGAATACTCAAATAGATTGGCTGACATTGGAATGTGAAGATTGATATCGCTAACATTCTGTTGCAGCCCTTAATATTTCATTAGGAATTCCTTCTATAAATGAGGAGCAGGGTCTACTATTATATATATGTGCTTAGACAGTAATAGATTCCTGTTTTCTGGGAATATAATGAATTATATTTTTTGAATTTAATTTGAAACAAAACTACTTTTCCAAATTTTGTTCATAATTCTCTTTGCAGTAAATAGTTATGTACCCTTGAAATTCTATCATATTTAGTGCCATTATCTATTTTCTATGTTTAATACTGGTAATTTACATGGATCTGAAAGCTGTCATCAATCACTGTCATGCATCAGAATTCCTGTGGAGCATTAGACACATTCTCAAAGAATTCTAGGAATTGTAGATCTTAGTCCAGTAAAGATAACTTCTTTGGGAAAACTATTAATTATTATTAATAGTCATTAATTTTCAAGTCTAGATCCTAATTTGGATGGAATTAGTCAAAAGATCAATTCAAAAACTTGTTACCATAAACCTGTGATGGGATGGTGAACCTATGGCACGTGTGCCGCAGGTGGCATGCAGAGCCATCTCTGCAGGCATGTGAGCCATTGCCCTATGTCAGCTCCAGGGTGCATGTGCGCACCAGCCAGCTGATTTTCAGCCTCTCCGGAGGGCCGTAGGAGGCCATTTTTGCCCTCCCTAGGCTCCAGGAAAGCCTCTGGAGCCTGGGGAGGGTGAAAAACAGGCCTACTGGGCTTACCAGAAGTTCAGAAATGGACCACTTCCAGCTTCTGGAGGGCTTCCGGGGGGCCAAGGGAGGCCATCAGTGGTGGGTTTCTGCAGGCTCGCACCTACTCGCGAGAACCGGTTGGTGAAATCTAGAGAACCGGTGAGAGGGGGTTCCACCGGCAGACCCAGAAGTAAGTCTGGCCTGCCGCTGCCGGTAACCCAATGGGAAGGAAAGGAAAGGAGGGCAGAAAGTAAGAAAGGAAAGGAAAGGAAAGGAAAGAAGGAAGGAAGGAAAGAAAGAAAGAAAGAAAGAAAGAAAGAAAGAAAGAAAGAAAGAAAGAAAGAAAGAAAGAAAGAAAGAAAGAATGAATTTATCATCACAATTGAGTCCAAAATTTTGGTTGCTAAGCAAGAGCGTTGTTAAATGAGTTTCACCACATTTTAAAAGGTGGCGACTCCCACCCTGTCACATGACTGCCAAGCCACGCCCACAAAATAGGCCACACCTACAGAGTAAGTTCTAAAAAATTTGAAACCCACCACTGGAGGCCATTATCGCTTTTCCCTGCTCCCCTCCCCCATAAGCCCCCTGGAAGCCAGAAACGGTCCATTTCTGAACTTCCTGTAGGCCCGGTAAGCCCATTTTTTGCCCACTCCCAGCTCCCTGGAAGAAAATACCAAGCTCAAGTAGCACACCAGCAATGCAGCTCATGTGGGGGAGGGGGAGCATGGGGGAGGATTGTACATGTAGGGGTGCGATTTGCATTATGGGTCCTGGCAGACGTGCACACTTTCGCATCTGAATGCTTGCATTTTTGGCATCCAACAACAAAAAGGTTAGCCACCACTGCCATAAACAATCTGTATTTGGTGGAGAATATGAATAGAAATCCTGGAAGGACTCCTTCAGCAGTAAAAAAAAAAAAATCAGTCACTGTATATTGCCAAATATGCTATAATGAGTAATTAGTGCAGGTTTCATTAACTTCATGAATTATTGAAGCTAATATTCATTTCTATAGCTTCATTTCTCTCTCAGTCCAGCCCACCTGTTTTAGGAAAAATAGGAGGAGGAGTATAATGTATGTTTGCTGGCTTGAATTATTTTTTAAAATAATAAAGGTGGGAAATATGCCCCAAGACAATAGAAGGAAGGGTGTTTAAAAATACATTTATTTCAGTCACAGACCAGCATAAAATAATATAAAACTAAAATTTACAACAGAGACTATATAAATCTGGACTCTAAAATATTAATAAAAATTATAATATCCATATCCAGATACATACATCCACATACTTACAAATACACTATGCAAAAACATGATGGACATTTTAATAACAAGTGATGTATGTTAAGACTAAAACTATTATTGTAAAACAAGGATCACTGATGTAAGCGCTACCTCCTTTTTATTGTCCTACATGTTCATTATATTTATTTGGGAAAAAATCTGAATGCTCATAATTCTTTTAACATTAAAAATTATAATTAATATTGATAGAATAGGATACATACTTTTTCTGCCTTTTTTTTCTCTTTTCTCTCTCTCTTATCCACACTTAATACTCTAAGGCATCTATATAACAGAATCTAAGAACCTTAGGAATCTACGGCTATTATATAAATACTATTTTATGAAAATAATACATTATACTAAAAGTGAGAAGATGGGGCAATCAATGTTTTATATAGCTAGATTTAATAAAATGTTAAACACTGAGCTATAGGTTTTCCCCAACTAGTTGCCAAGCACCCAAAAGACAACCATGTGACTACAAGTGTTTGTGCAATAATTGTAATTTTGAGGAAATGTTGTAAATAACTTTTTTTGAGTCTGTTGTAACTTTGAACATCATTAAGTGAGTGATCATTAAGTGAGAACTACCTGTAATTCTAGATTAACATTGTATGGCTATATGTTGAGTTTCTACGTAAGTCCCTCATTTATTCATTATTCTATGTATTTTATTCTGATTTTATTAACATTGCAAAATTTTGGTGGTACTTCATCATAGTGTACAGGACATGATCTAGTTGAACCCAGGGAGGGGTCAAAATGTGTAATCAGCCATGAGTCCCTCTGCACCCACAAGAGATCTAAGAACAGCCCACCTTGAATTCCCTTCTATTCTTAACTGCTGATAATTTCCCTTGACTGTTAGTAGTTCTGTTTCTTGTAGAGAGCTTAAGCTTAGAATAAATTTTTGTACACATTTGAACTGCCTGAATCCCCTGATTTCCCTGGTGCTTGACACATAGATTCTGGTTATCCACACCAATCTATCTCTATCTCTATCTCTATCTCTATCTCTATCTCTATCTCTATCTCTATCTCTATCTCTATCTCTATCTCTATCTCTATCTCTATCTCTATCTCTATCTCTATCTCTTTATCTATCTCTATCTCTATCTCTATCTCTATCTCTATCTCTATCTCTATCTCTATCTCTATCTCTATCTCTATCTCTATCTCTATCTCTATCTCTATCTCTATCTCTATCTCTATCTCTATCTCTATCTCCATCTCCATCTCCACCTCCACCTCTACCTCTTGTTATGGCCACCATTGTTTATGACCACTGCAGTTGGTCATTGTTTTTGTTGTCATCCACTTAACACTGCCTAGGGAGCCCATGTAGCTTAAGGAATGCTACAGACATGGGTGACTATTGCTCCCCATATTGTAGAATGGATTTTCATAAATTTTCTCTCCAAAACAGCCAGAAGTGGGTTCCAGATTCTTTTACTATCAGTTCACAGAGGGATGTGCTTCGGGCGTGTGCACGCAAAGAGTGTGCACGCATGCACAAAAGTAAAAAAATTGGTTCTGCACATGCGCAGATGCCAAAAACAAGATGGCAGCGCCATAGGCACAGCAGATAGAACTGATTCAGGCGTGTGCACGGCCGAATTACTACCTACTCAGCCAAATTGGTCCAAATTGGTAGAAACCAGTCCAAACCAGCAGGAACCGGTCCAAACTGGCCCGAACTGGTAGGAACCCACCTCTGGTTTGAATATGTCTAATTGCATAAGACATGGCATAGATGCTTCTATATAACTGTAACTGACAATAATAGGAAACTTGGAGCTTTGCTAAAATCATGGATGCGAATCCATAATTGCTGTTTTCCACAAGGTAACTGTTTGTTGGAGAATGGGGGAAGGAAATAAAGTAACTGCAGAACATTTTAAATACCAGCATCTTCACTGTTCTTCCCATCTATGTCAAAAAGCTGTCCTTTATATCTTTAAAAGAGTTTAGAGTCTATTTATAATCCCTGTTCTTGTCCAATTATAAATGACCAGCTGTTCATATCTCTTGACAGTAGCAGAGGTATCAGCCTTCATGTACTTTGTCAGTATAATAAATTCAGCAATGAACTCTATGATGTCTCATTCTAAGGGCAATTTCTACATATGAGTTACTAAATTAGATTTCCTTTTCACAAGAAGCCTAGGCTCCTGTCAAACTCAAGATATTTAAATATAGTTAAATATTATGCTCTGGCATTTGTGTAGGTCAATACACTGGTAATAATAAATTAATTAAATAGGAGATGAAATGGATATCAGCAGAATGTAGGAACTACATTTGAGAAATATCATGTTCACTGCCGTAATGAAAATGAAATGTGAAGTTTTAAGCACTGGTCTTTTTATAAGTCATGGCCTGAACTTTATAATTCACACAACAGACTACAGAATAGGATAAAGACTCCAGTTCCTAATTTATTTTGTTTTTGGTTTGGCAATGTTTCAAACTAGCAAGAAAATATCTGGTTTGAATATATCAGCTGATCCAGGTGTGGTGTCCACAACTGTCTTAATACCAGCTTTAGCCAAAACGCAAGGATATTTATATCAGAATTTTATTGCAAATATCCTGGACAGAATGCATGTAAAGGTTAATATAAAATGTTAAGAGGCTGCCATCAAAAGCTAGCTGATGCCCGAGACTATACTTCAGTAATATACCACGATCATACTTTCTTGTAAAAAATAAAGAATAAACCTGTAAAAGGGGCAAATCTGAAAATATAAAAATCTAGTAATAAAACTTGTTTAACTGTTTATGTTTATAATTTTGATTTACAATAGAAAATTGTAAAGCGCTCCATGGCTCGGGGCCTAGTTACATGCGAGACCGCCTCCTGACCCATACATCCCTTAGACCGATACGCTCCCACAGAGAGGGCCTTCTCAGGGTGCCGTCAGCCGGACAATGCCGACTGGCGACACCCAGGGGAAGAGCCTTCTCTGTGGCGGGCCCAGCCCTTTGGAATGACCTACCCCCTGAATTACGTACCATCACCGACCTCCGCCTCTTCCGCCAATGTCTAAAGACATATTTGTTCCAACAAGCCGGCCTAGCCTAACCTCCTGTGGGGACTTTTAGGAAGTTTTTAAATTGGGTATTTTAAATTTGGTTTTAGTACAGGATGGGAATGTTTAATATTTATTTTAAATTATATATTTATCTTTGTATTTGTGTGTTTTTAAATTTCCTGTATGCCGCCCTGGGTCCTCTGTGGAGAAGGGCGGGATATAAATTTAAATAATAATAAAAAAAATTCAAGGGTGAAATAACAATACTGTACATAAATGCATATTCTATAAAAACATCAAGCAGTATATAAAACTTTGATTAAAAAACAGGTTCATTTCCATATTTTTCACATGTACGTGAATGACTGTGCCTTAAATGGTAGCATTTGTACAGTAAAAGTCCAATTGCCAAAATAAAGGACAAACGTGTGTTTTTTGATAAATCAATCTTAAGGACAGCTTTCTGAAATAAAATGCTGTCCTTTATAATGAAGGAGATATGGTGACTGTACAGGAAAGGCACATAGTAATCCTAGAACAGACCTGGACATTTTACCACCTGTGAGCCACATCTGGCCCTCTGACTGTCCCTGGCATGGCTTGCGGTTGTGGTGGTGGGTGGTGGCAGTGGGGTGACAGCAGTGGCAGTGGCCATCCATAAGAATTCCAGTTTCTTATTCATCCCCTTAGTAAAATTAATTCCCCACCTATGTCCTAGACCTAAAAGGTGAGGCCATTATTTAAACATATTTTTTATAATGTTATGGAGCTGTCAGCATTACCAGGTAGATAGAAAATACTATTAGATGAGCTAATTCTACTTTATTGTAAAGTTACATTAACAGAATCTTGCAAGTCTGAAAGTACAATTCTCCCACCATCTCCTCTACACACTAAGAGTCTAAGGATTCTCTTGCGCTACCCATGATCTAAGCTATGGCCTCTGCTGCCTCTTATCTGCTTATCTAATTGTTCCCTAGACTGCATTCATCCCATCTCCCAAGGTTTTCTCCACATACCATTACATCATTACATTGTCGAAGCAAAACTCTAGTTTGTATGAGTAATCTCAAATTAAAGTGACCAAGAAAACAATTTCAGTTACTTCATTAAAAAATTGATAAAGAGTTGGCATAGTGTTTCTTACCTGAGCAAGGGATTGCACTAGAAGACCTCCAAGCAGGGGTGAAATCCAGCAGGTTCTGACATGTTCTGGAGAACCGGTAGCGGATATTTTGAGTAGTTCAGAGAACCGGCAAATACACCTCTGGCTGGCCCCAGAGTGGGGTGGGAGTGGAGTTTTTGCAGTATCCTTTCCCTGCCACACCCACCAAGCCACGCCCGCAGAACCGGTAGTTAAAAAAATGAATTTCACCACTGTTCCAAGGTCCCTGCCAACTCTGTTGTTCTGAAAACAAGAATAATTGCAAAAGACTGAATAATTTGTTCTTTTATTTCATTTTCAAAATAATAGCACTCTGGTGATAACATGCTTGTGTAACTATTAAGCATTCTGATAGAATGTTGAATAAATTAAGAAATTTGGGATAGTGATGGTGATGGCCTAGAGACCAGAAGATATGACTTCTGCTGGCTGGGTGACCTTTAGGTCAGTCACTGTCTCTCTCTCTCTCTCTCAACTTAGTTTACAGGGCTTTTATGGGGAAAATTGGATGCAGGTATGTTCACCGCCTTGGCGTTAACATACAATTCATGCATGCACACATACATTAGATATGATCAATTCTATCTCTTGTACAGTAACCATACTGTAAAGTAGGCAAAGAACCTATAGAGAAGCAATCTCTTCCTTATCACATAGCAAATTACCTTCCAGACACCTGCATTTTCCTATGCAGCTTGTCAATTAAATACATTTTTAAAAATTGAAGCTAAAATTTTAATTTAGAGTACAATGTGATTTTTTTTTTTTTACATTTTGATCTAACCAGGGATAATTTATTACAAATTTATATAAAATTGCATGGCAGACTATAAGAACATAGACTCTGTTGTAAAACCTATCAAGCTATTGAGTGACCTTTGATGATATAGAAATCATGTGGATGATGCAGAAATGTTCTTCTGTTTTCTGAGGGTCAGCATTTGCATAATTACATATTATTCACTGAAAGACCTATCGTCTTAGTAGGAACAAAACAGCCCTTACTTTATACACCTGAAGTATTTCATGGATATCAAAAATAATGCTGACGGTGATCATTATTTTTTTACCATGGATGATCTTAGATAAGAAACTTAAATTACATTTTAGAGTATAAAAAGATTTTTTTAACATGCTAATGATAGAATTCATACATAAAATAGGCAAGAATACACTCTGAATTAAAGTATTGATTTTCAAAGTATTTTTTTTAAGTGTCAGAAGTTTTAAAGTCAAGTCACCATAGGAATAAATTATTCTGTGCCCATTTCCAAAGGGAAACATTTTACTGTTATAAATTATGCAGGAGCCAAGATTTAATTAGTAATCAGAAAAAGACATTTTAATCATCTAAAGACAGACTTTCATAGGTAGGCTAAGATTTCAATCTACTCTTGTTTATCTTCTGAAACTGATTGATTTTTGTGTTTGACATTGTGTTCTGACATAGAAGAAATATTAAAAAATGTCTTTCCTTCTAAGTATTATTTTAATTAGAACACCAGTTCATACAGTTACCTACAAACAAAAGCACCTGAAATGAAATTTTTATGGTAGAATAATATAAATGTTATTATAATAAGTACAAACCTGTTACCTTTATTCTCTTTGAGCAGCCCAGCTTGTCATTTTACCTACAATCTCATTTCTGATTGATAATTAACATTGTGTGGCTATTGAACTTTTATTTTTTGCAAGACGTTTCTTCCTAAGGTCCCTTTAGTTCAAGGGTAAGAAATTCAAGTTGCACTCAATGTTTGAGGATTATGTTTGGGATTGCATTCTAAGAAATTCTGAGTGGAGCCAGGCCAAAACCTAAATTTAAATTAATTTAATTTAATTAAATTAAATTTAATTAAAAGGGTACTTAGTTGAACCTCTCCAGTCATATGTTTAATATTTCATCCATTTTGTCACATTAAAAATGGTGACTTAGCAATATCTTTTAAAAATCTGATTGTATTGTACCCAATACAATACTTTGTACCCAATACCCAATACTTTGTACCCAATACCCAATACTTTGTTTTTGCATGCAAACAAAGAACCCAAAAAATGTTTCTTCTTAAGTGATGGTGATTGAATGTGTAGAAACAAATCCACTTTTAATCTTTGTTTTGGCTTATAATTTTTCAGGGTCTTGCATTGCAGTTGAATTTGAAGTATTTACCCATGTACCAGTGGTGGGTTGCAGGCGGTACGCCCCGGTGCAGACGTACCGGAGCCTAACCGGAGCACTGGGTACCGTTTTGGTACAGTGCTCTGGAGGGCTCACCCCTTCGCCCAAGCTCCTTACCTGTGTTTTAAAGCTTTTGGCGCTTCCGTGCACGCTCATGGTGCGTACAGCGCCTGCACAACACTCCGCTGAGCAACTGGAGCATCGCAGAGGCTTGCGGAAGCATCGTTTGCAGCTACAATGCATGCGTGTGCCGTGCACGTCCATGTGGGCGACACTGGGCCCGTTGCAACCGTACCAGTTGGAATGGGATCCAGCATCCCACCACTGCCATGTACCTGTTTCTTTTTATTTCCATTTATTTTATTGATTGATTGAACTTGTGAATTGGCAAACTTTTCAGGCAATTTGCATAAGCACAAAAAGAAAAACATAATCCATTCTAATTAAATATAATTTATAAACAAAAGAAAGGCCATCCACAAATGTAGGTTGCCATAGCAAAGGCTAAAATATGAAAAGCAACAAGTATTCCAAAAGCTTTAAAAAAAAGTCTGCGGAGGAGATATCATTGTACAGGTGGATGGTGTGCATGTGTAAACATGACACAATATGTATAATAAGTTTATTAAAAAAATCCTATTCTGAACCTGCTACAATTGCACTTTATGATCATGCTTCTGTTAATAATGTACCAAGCGAAATAACTAGAACAGGCTGCCATATTTATTTGAATCATTCAAACGTTCTCATTTAATGTTATATCAATTTTCCTACTTTGCAATTCCTTTAGAAAAGCACCATTTCTGAGTGTGTACATAACCCTGGGTATAATAAGATAACTATGGCATACAACTCACTGAAACATTTCCTGTGCTGGAAAAAAAAAACCTGATGATTTGGGCAGCGAGATTCTCCATGTTACAACCCAAGCCAGGGGAAAGGGTGGGGGGGAGAATGGGTTTTCCATATAAACTCAATAGCTCTTCATTGGTTAGTTAATTTTTCAATGGCTCTTGTCAGTTGGGGTTTCCAGTGCAAATTCTATTACACTTTGCTGACCTAGAAACAACCTGGGCCAGTGGGATACTTTTAAACCAATTAGCTGTCACACTGGGAAAATACTGTTGTGCATATTTCTAGTGCTGTTTCAAATTATAACTTGAGGGAATTGCATTCGACTTACAAGACAGACTTCCTTCAACTTCTACAGAATGCAGTGAATATGATACTTTTAAGTTTTGTTCCCAGCTGTGAAACAAAAATGATGTCAATGTAATTCCTGTTTTATAAATACATTTTAGTATTCTGTATATACTCCCAACGGATTTGGCACACATGCCTTTGAAAATGAGACTTCAGTTAGAACTCTAATTTTCCAACTATTGTCTTTTCCTAAACATGGAAACCACGGGTATATTGAAGAAATTTAGGTTCAAGTTAGAGTTTTGTAATGTACAACTATTAAATAAAAGGATGTAAAGTTATATTGTTTAAAATTCAAAAGAAACACATTGGAAATACTAGGAAGCAGTACTTCAAAGAATTGACAGTTGAAAAATAAGAATAGCATTTAATATAGTCCATAAGGAAAGCAATAGGAAAACTGTTTCTAGAAAACAACAAAGATTTCTTTATTAGAAAACCATGGAAGATGCTACTCGAGAATACTTAATAAACAGGAAAGAATTTGGACCTGATCTTACACATTTGGTTATCACAATGTTGGATTGGCTGATTCTTTGATGAAAATACCCAGAACAATTTGTATATTTTATGAAATCTAACCAACACACATGGGGCTGATTAAGTTATAAATATATTTTAATTGCTAAAAGATATGTATGAATACTGTAACTTGCCAAGCCAAGGAAACATTTCAATAGTAGTTAGCGAAGAACTAACCTCGTAAGTCATTACAAGGGTAAGTAGGAGGTGGGGTGCAAAAAACCCCAAAATTTCTGGATTGTCAAAAATACACGGATGTTGTGGCTGTATATCACAAAGCAGTGATTTTTTGTCATTTCCTAAGGCTCATTTGGGCTTAATCAGGTTTGGTTTGAAGGATGATTATTGTCACAGATAACCTTTATTAGGGGGTACTGTAATGAATTATCAAAATCTGGATGACCCCTAGATGATAGCAAAGAGTTTCTGTATCTCTCTTCTGCCATCTACTGGTCACTAAATGTGTGCCAACTTTTGTTAAGATACGTTCGTCCCAACCTTTCTTAGAGAAAGATAGAGTGCAATCCTAGTTCTAATTTGTCAATGGTCTTATTTTTTGTTGTTCAGCATACCTTGTTAAAATAACTCTGTGGACTAGAGTTGAATTCTTCCCGGATCATTTGACTTCCACTCTACTTGAAGGCTCTCATTCAGACAGTAGCACAGGAGTTGAAGTAATTGAGATGGAAAAATAGAATTATTCTTCGGGTAGCACTACTGTGTAAACATGGAGCAGGTGCCTTCTAATCTCAAGACAATAGTGGTTCAAAGTCTACTGATTTGAAAGGATGGCATAAAAAAAAAAGAATTTAAACCCTAAGGACTGACATATGCCAACCTCTCTCTATATTTATATATACATATATACAAACATGTGCATGCACATGTACATTCATCTACATATAATATACAAAAATCAAGGGATGTATCTGCGTCTGTATCTATTTCTGCCTTGATTTCTGATGTCTACATAGCTTCTGCATATATTATACAGTTGTCTGTAATAAAGCAGCTTAGCTGGCCGTGTCATATTTGTGAAGCTTCTGCTATTAGTTAATTAAAGTGCTATTGCGTTTTTTTCACAGTGTATATTTATTTCCAAGACTGTGTAAAATCTGACACACATTGGAAACATTGTTCAGCTGTCAAGCATTTTTCCTGCTCCACCCTACAAGTTTCAGTTTGAGTTTGATCCATTATGCTCTAATATTTATAAGGAGTAGCTAGCTGGGTGAGAGATCACCCAGCAATTTGAAGTAAGCTTTAAATCTCTTTAACAGCAGATTAAGATAAAGCTCTGAAGATGCTGTTCTGCAATCTGGAGCCAGTAATATGCTCCAAAATATTGAAGCTGAATCCTGACTAAAGCAGAAGCATAATACTTGGTGGTCGCTAACCAGTTCTATCTTGGCTAGTACTCTCTTAAAGGAGACTAGTATTTTAGCTTTGCTGGGTGAGGAATTCTGGGAGTTGAAGTCCACAAGTTGTAAAATTGCCAAGGTTGGAGACTCCTGGAGATCTAACACTGTGTCTAGAAGCCTGAGTGAATCTGAGATTTTTATCAGTAATTGTCAATATTCTGTTTAGTCTGTTTTATCATTTGATATAACATTCTGTCTTCCCTTGAAAATAGTTAAGACGTTATACTGTAATGCAAAATTTGTTAGCTGGTGCCAATACATATTAGTTTTAATTTTAATTTGTTGTCTATTCCTTACTTAGCAAAAATTAGACATTTATATTTAAACTACTTACCATTAACATTGTAAATGACTAAACGCTCCAAATATCTGAAATAGTGTCACCTTTCATAATTATCTGCTACGATAATCAGACGATAGTTTACTATATTTTAGATAAGAAAATAGCACTTCCTACCTACAAGAAATTACAAATACTAAATGAACTTATTTATTTATTTATTTATTTATTTATTTATTTATTTATTTATTTATTTATTTATTTATTTATTTATTTATTTATTTTTCGTATTTATAAGCCACACCCATCTCACCACAAAGGGACTCGGGGCGGCGCACAGGGAATATAAAATATAAATATACATATATACAAGAATATAAACATTCTTAAAACTAAATTAAATTAAACCCACCCTGCGCTAAAACCATTTAAAAATCCCTAAATTAAAACTTTGGTCAACTAAAAAGCAGTACAGTGTCGAGTAAAATCATGCTTATTGGAAGAAGTGCGTTTTTAAACGCTGGCGGAACAGGCGGAGGTCTGAGATGACACGGAATTCAGGAGGTAGGGCGTTATTTTGGTAGCCCTTTAACCATGGAATACTAAAAGGATTAAATTAGCATTGTTTCATTTAACTATTTTTTTAAAAAAAACACCTTAAATTTTCAAACATGAATCTATATTTTAAAATGGGTTGACAATGCCTTATTTCAATTTTTTTATTTTCTGTCCACATTTGCACTGAATATTTAACTGAAATAGGCAACAATAGGCAAGGAATAGCTTGCAATTTTATAAAATAAAACTAACATACCAATTTCTAAAAGAAATAATTACAGAACATGGAAGTATTTCTTCCATATTAAAGACAGCTGGATGGTCTTACTTGTACTGTATCTTAATTGCATTTTGACCTTATGGTATTAGTTATCTAGTAAAACCTACTAAATATGACAGAACTTTTAAAAATGGAACCACGGCTGACAACCAGAAAGCCAGGTTTGTCCTAATCCAGATGTCTTGTATAAGTTTCTGTTATATAGAGACATTGACAAGACCTTTTCAACTAAAGGGATCTTTGCTGACAGCGTGCCCATCCCATATATTAAACGAGATAAAAGAACCTAAAAACCAGTACTCCAACTAATTAATTTTTGGATGATTTTTTTTTGAAATTTTGAATTTTGAAATTCTCCTACATAAGCAAGTTGATGAATCTATTAAAAACAATCCTCTTTGTGGAAGATTATCAGATTGAGGCTGATGGAAGGGTCAAACACGTCATAAGTCATGAATCCCTGAACACGCACAAGAGATCTAGGTCCAGCCCACCTTGAATGCCTCTATTACATCCTGCACATTTCCCATAATGGCTAGTTAGTCAGATTTTTGTAGAGCATTTAAGCTTATAATAAATTGTTATACTCATTTGAACTGCCTGACTCTCCCAATTTCCCTGGCACTTGACAATCATGGGCGGGCCTAGCTGAATGTCAAAGCAAACCTGTTCGCTCCCAGCTGATAGTCGGAGTTACCAGTTCACCCAAACCGGTCCAAACCAGTAGAATCTCACCCATGCCTTCATCTATGTTCTGTTTTTAAAAGTTAGGAAAGATACTCTAAAACAGGGATCCCCAACCTTTTTTGCACCAGGGACCGGTTTGATTTTAAAGAAAATTCTGCGGACCGGCTGGTGTAGAGGAGGAGCGGGAGGGAGGGGGAACAGGCAGCCCATGTGCATGTGGGGGGAGGGGGAACAGGCGGTGCATGTGCATGCGCACGTGGGGGGAGTCGGCTCACTTGGCCCTCTAGGGTCTCCAATGGTGCGAACGGCCGCGCCTGCGCTCTCCCGCATCCGGCGCACGCTCTGTCCAGGGGACTGCCCCCTCCTGCCTCCTCCTCCTCTCCAGCCTTGCAGTCCGGTTCCTATCAAGCCACGGACCGGCACTGGTCCACGGCCCGGGGGTTGGGGACCTCTGCTCTAAATGTACTCGGTGATATTTTTTTTGAAATAATAATTTTGGTGCCTAGGAGTGTTTGATTGATATAGTGAGGATAAATTAAGGCGCTAAGGATGAAGGATATATTTTAGAATTCAACATTCCTGATTTTTGAATGTCTAGTGCTCTTCATTTCTCCCCACACACAAACATACATTTTGTCCTGTAGATTGAATTTCAAACTGTCATCCAATTTAAAATTAATGGAATGGAGGAAAATTATCTACCTATATCTACACATGTCAGTTTGCTAAAGCCCAGTAAAATAGCATTAGGAATATCTTTATTTCTCTTGGCATTCAGATAATGAAAAAGAAATAAAAAGACTCATAGGTCTGTGATAGAATGCATCAGTGAGAAAAGCTCATATCTAGAGTAGAAGAAAAAACAACCAGCTTCCTAATAATGAATTCAGTTAGTGCTTGATTTACGGCAAATAAAATTTATAAATAAATACATTTACAGCTGCAATAGAGTCTGTAAATTCCAACATAAACCATGATGGTTGTAAGTTGAGACACCTATGTGACAGATCCAATTTTATGACTTATTTTGGGGTGGTTGTTAAGTGAACATTCTGGTTGCTAAGAAAATCCATTAATTTTTATGGGTTTTTTTTTTTTTTTTTGCTGACAACTGTCTGAAAAGGCTAGAAACAGGCAAAAAATGCAAATGGCAGTCAACACAGCAACTGGCTGTAAAGGTGAGCCAATTGCCAAGTGCTCAAAATGCAGCAATCATGTTACAGGTGTGTGTGTGTGTGTGTGTGTGTGTGTGTGTGCTACCCTAAGAACTCTGAAACTGGTAGTTTTGGGAGGCTTCATTTTAACTTTGAAAGATCTGTAAGTGACAGGTTGATAATGAAGGGATACTTGCTGTACTGGGTGCTGATTTCCTTGTTTTAAATACTCACACTTTGCACCACAATTTGTTAGGAAAAACAAAACGTATAGCCATCCCTCTGAAACAATTATATCATTTTTATTTACCTCCCAAAAAGCTTGGTAGAGCACCCATCTTGGATAACAGCAAGGAACTGAAAAGTTACAACAGCACCGAAAAAAGTGACTTATGACCATTTTTCACATTTAAAAGTTTTGTAGTGTCCCCATGATCGTGCGATCAAAATTTAGATACCGTATTTATTCGAGTATAACGCGCAAAATTTTCTACCAAAAAAAGAAATCAAAGTTTGGTGCGCGTTATAAACGAGGGCTGGGGTACGCGAGGGCGAAAAAAACCCCAACGTCCCCTTGTTGCGTACAGTGGGCGGCCCGAACTGGGGGTGAGAATTCCAACAATGCTTGGTCAGAGCTGAGAAACAAAATTTTATACCGATTTTTAATCGAAAATTAGGGGTGCGCGTTATACACGTGTGCGCGTTATACTCGAATAAATACGGTACTTGGCAATTGATTCCTACTTACAACCGCTGCTGTGTCCCATATCACCTTTTGACAAAGAAAATCAATGGGGAAGCCAAATTCACTTAACAACCAGGTTACTAACTTATCAGCTGCAGTGATTCACTTAACCACTGTGGCAAGTAAGGACGTAAAATGGAGCAAAACACACTAAACAAGTGTCTTACTCAACAGTAAGGGTCGTTTTTCAAAAGCCGAACTTCCTAACTTTCATAGTTTATTATGAGACGGATTCTATAAGATGTATTTCTCCTTTACATGAAGTTTTCATAATTTTAAACTGGCATTTAAGATATAGTGGCACCATATGTAGAAGACAGGGTTGGTATTCACTTACTTTCCCTACCGGTTCTCAAATGTGAGCATGCATGCATCCACACATGCACTTGGCCTTCCGCGCATGCACTTTGATCACATACGTGGCTTCAAAAGATGCTGAAGTAGAGCCGGGGTGGGTAGAGGCAAACTGGTCCAAACTGGCTGAATATCACCTCTGGTAGAAGGCTGTGCCATTATGTTAACTTCTCCAGTTAAATCAGTAGAATTCTCAACTTCCTATTACAGGTTTCAAATAGCAATACAATAGATTGCAATCCATAAGTCCAGCAGAAAGCAAGAAGTGACTACTGTGTTTCCCCAAAAATAAGACAGGGTTTTATTTTCTTTTGGCCCCCCCGAAATAAGCACTTGGCCTTATGTTTGGGGAGATCTTATTATTTTTGAGGTGCAGGAGGCGGCGAGCATGGTCACCTAATGGCTGCTGCTGTGTCGCAATATTTTCAGGGAGGGCTTATTTTCGGGGGTCATGCGGTCAAAAACACAATTGGGCTTATTATCTAGGGAGGTCTTATTTTCAGAGAAACAGGGTATTAAAGGAACTTTGTGCTTTCAAACTAAAAAAGCAAAGCTAAAAATGTTTGTAGTGTTTTTTCTACTTTTCCTGTTGAATACTTTCCCTGTCTTCCATTCTGGTATTCATCCACTCTAAACTTCGTATTTGTTTTCATTCATAGTACTTTAACATTTCCATTTTTTCCAGTTTTCCAATGATTTAGAGAAACAAGGCACTTTCCTGCCAAAATTACAGTATTCCCTTAGGGCTAATAGTTCAGTGCTGCTACAATATTCAGACAACAGACCTGCCTGTATGAATGTTTCAACCTCAGCGAAGCAACTTATTTCTTTCCTGTTTTATGACAGACTGGCTCTGTTTATATTTTTTATATTCATGGCCAGTTTGTTCATTTATTTCTCTATGATACCCTGAATGTTCTCCATGGTACCCCAAGGTTTAAATGTAACTTTTCCAGCATTGTGACGTCACCCAGTTATATTTCAAGTTATTATTACACGGCTACAAGCTGTACTGCTTTTCTGAACCATTGTTTTCGCATTATTTTTCTTGAAAAAAACTGTTTTATAACCCAGTAAAAAGAACCGAATGTTGTCTTCATTGAGATATCTGAAATCTGAAGGATTAAATTCATAGACAGTCATTGTCTCATAAATGGCATATTGCTGTAATCTGTGTTCATCCTGCGGATTATTACCGCAAAGTGAAAGCGTATAGGAATTTCTGATTTAATTTTTTTGCAACATTTAGTAATAACAAAGAATAGAATAGAAATCTTTATTGGCCAAGCATGGTTGGACACACAAGGAATTTGTCTTTGGTGTATTTGCTCTCAGTGTACATAAAGCAATATAAAATGCATTTATAAAGAATCATAAGATACAACCACTTAGTGATAGTCATAGGTTACCTATAAGCAATCAAATTGTACTAGGAACATAAAGCAATATAAATTGTAAAGATACAAGCAACATAGTTATAGTCATAAGTGGGAAGACATATGTACTAAAAAGGAAGAGAAGTATAATAGTAATACAGTTTTATAAATAATTTGACAGTGTTGTAGGAATTAGTTGTTTAGCAGAGTGATGGCATAAGCTTCAAGAGTCCAACTGAGGGAGAGGAGGAGTCAGTGTCCCGTCCACACAACGTGAGGTCTCGATGGTCCGAGACCTCCGTTGATACTTTTGCCATGGATCGGTCCGTTTGTACCTAAACTGTCTCGGAGGGACGGCGACTGAGAAGATGAAGCCTTGCTGGTCACAGGGACATCACAAAATCTCTGTTTACCCCAAGGGGAGCAATTCTACTCGGTGGCAAACAGGCAGCCCCAGGCTGACAAAGACGGGGACGGCTCCGGAAGGAAGCTGATTTGTATTTCTGTTTAATTAAAAATTAAAAAAAACCTTTTTATTTAAAAAAAAGAGTCCAACTGAGAAAAATCATTTTCAAGCCACTAATAAACAGTTTGTAGGAACATGAGGAATAACAGTGATTAAAAATATGAGATACTGATGTTCAAACTTCTCCTTGGAAGAATGTCCTTAGGGATTATTTTCAATATTTTGGGATGAAAATCTTTAAAAGTAAGAATAAAAACAGATAAGAAAATCTCATGATATGTCACTATTGCTACAAATCATAGAACCGTCACAACAGTTGTAATGGAGAGAAGGACAGCTAGTGACAATTACACCTCCCAGCTCAACTCAACTTTCGGCTTTACTCAATAGGATTCAAAAATTTTTACTACCGCTTTGTGGGCATGGCTTTGTGGGCATGGCTTTGTGGGCATGGCTTTGTGAGCGTAGCAGGGGAAAGATCCCCATTTCTTTCCTAACCCACTAACCTGCCTTCCAGCTCCGTTCTCCTGTTCAGGGCAACAAAAGAAGATCGGGTGGGAGACTGGGAGGCAGCGGGGACAAAGCCAGCCTATTTTCTGATTCTCCAAACTACTCAAAATTTCCGCTACTGGTTCCCCAGAACTTGTCATAACTGGCTGAATACCAACTCTGGCTTTATTTACAAAATATCACCATTGCTAACACTTCGCCACATCCACTCTGATAATTTTTCTTGACCATAGTATTGTATGGCACTTTGACATTGTGTGCAGTCAGTCTCATTGCATGTGGTGGTGGTGGTGAGAATCATTGTTAGGATGCCTTTTGAGAATGCTACATTGCCGTTAGCTGAATCTCAGACAGCTCCTCTTACTCAATGATGTATACATAGGGAGAAGATTCTACTGTGAAAGCTGATGGTTATGGAAAGCTAACACGCATCCCACTCCCCACCCCCAACGTCTTATTTACATCTGTTCAGCATAGTGATGCAGATTGCAATTAATTAAGAAGTTTCTGGTGTGGTAAGAATGATCATACAGCTGGTATGCAAACACAGAACTTCCAAAGCACAATTTTATTCCAGATGGCAGCCCCGTACCCAAGAAACAAAGAATTATTTGTAACTTTAAAGAAGACTTACTATGTCTGTATAAAAATGAAAAAAAAAAAAGTTTTCACTACTGAGGAATTTTGAAATGACTTCAATTTAACAATTTCAGCCTTTGCATCATTCAAGTTGAAGAGAGTGCTTTGATCAGGCCTGTGTGTTATATAATTTATTAGAGTAAAGGGAACAGGATAACCGTCAGATGTCTTCTGTGGTAAAACACTTTTGTTAAAATGTTAAATGTTTGCAGACTAAGGACATGTTTGGCTGGGAGCTCTAAAAATGAGTAAACAGAATGGGACATGCTTGATTTTGTTATTTATCCCCTGGTTAAAGAAACCACAAGAAAAGTGAATATAAATCATGCTGTATGATGTCTTATTCAAAATGCAAGGCATACTTTTTCTATAGCTAACCTCAGTGTGGTAGTATTTTGCCATATCATCCATAATGGCAGTAGATATTCAGCTGGCTTTAAGGCTGTCAGTACAGCAATTTTATTAAATCCTTGTAGCTTCTTCATATATACAATGCAAATCCTATAAAGGGCACTTGTATATCCCTGGTGACATATGTCATAGATTTTTCTATTCTAGAACAGATCTGACAATTACAGTGACCGAAAGCTGTGCATGTGGATTAAGTGTCTTAAACAAAACTGAGAAAGATTTTTGTTTTTTTTACTAGTTGGTATTTATTTATGCAACATTATGCACAAGCACATATAAGATCACAGACATAAACAGAAATAAAAAGCAAGCTAGAGCACTAGGTATAACCCCCTATGATAAAAACAAAAATAAAAATCAACAAAGCTTCATCTTAACAACACAGTGAAAAATATAGCAGGAAGAAAAATTGTGGGGACTATATTTATTGCTGTAAAATGAATGTGTACATTGAGGATGCGATATAAATCAAACATCACTACCACCCATGTAGAGTATGACTATCATCCCACATCCAGCAAAATGATATAATACTATATATCCTTAATTGCGTTTTGAAATGTGGTGAAGCCATAAAAATATGTTTTAAGATAGAAGCAGTCAAAATGAATGTGAGATAAATCAGGCAGTCTACAACATCCTTCACAACTATTATTCTACCCATGAAATTGAGTTTACATGGAGAATAGTTGGACCATATGTGCAGCTTCAACTCCTTCACTAGCCTCTTCTCATGCTGACCATAAACTTTTTAAAAAAAATCAGAAGCCTGCTAACTAAGGCTCACAAGGTCTGCCCTTCATTTGAAAGGCTTCTGAACATTCAGAGCATTGTCTCCCTTTTCTTAATGCCCTGGTGAGGGACAGAGAGGAAAATACAAATAAAGATTAAATATCAGGAAATATCTTCTGCCTACATCCATAGCGCTACAAAAATCTTTGGATAGTTTCAACTTATTTATTGTATATTTCTTGCATATTTAATTAATTAATTTATGTATGATTACGTACACTGTGATTGCTGTTGTCAAAATTGAAAACAATGCAAGCAACCTTAATATACTGCAGAGAAATAGGATTAACTTCCATCCTGTATATTGTCTACATAATATATCTAGATTGCAAATAAAAATGAAATATTATGGACTTAAATTGAGTGTTGACTCTGTTATGTTTTCTGAACACAACAAATAAAAGATGCAAATTCAGTAGCAGATTATTTTGCTTCTCACTAGGGGTGGGCTCCTGCCAGTTCTAACCTCTTCCATAGAAGAAGTTCCACAAATCTACAGTGCCATTTAGAACTGGTTCCAGCTCGCTCCCCCGCCCGTCCACATATCATGAAGATGAAGAGCAAGAGGAGGAATTCTGGGAGTTGAAGTCACAAGTCTTAAAGCTGTCAAGTTTGAACACCCCTGGGGTTTTTTTCCTAAAAGGTTAGGGCTGTCAAGTTACAAGGTTAGGTCTTGTAACTTGACAGCTTTAAGACTTGCGTGCTTCAAATGCCAGAGTTTCTGAGACAACATTTTGGTTGCTAAGCAAAAGCGTTGTTAAGTGAGTTTCATCACATTTTACAAATTGGCCATGCCGACCCAGTCAAATGACTGGCAAGCCACTCCCACCTGGTCACATAGCCGGCAAGCCACTCCCAGAAAGCAGGCCACACCTACAGAAGAGGTTCTAAAAAAATTTGAAACCCACCACTGCTTCTCACCTTATTAAACTTCTAGCAGAACTAACTCCAATGAGTTTGCAAGAATTTCAACATATTGCAGGACATCCAAAATGACTGAGTGACAATACAAAATCAAAAACATGATTAATCAATCAATCAGTAATATAAATAATCCAATACATTACTGAATCAGTAAGTTCAGTTGCAAGTTAGAGAATTTTAGTCATGAGAAGACCACTTATTTTGAAGATGTTTTTACATTCAGCGCTTCAACTCTTAGCATTTTACGTCCACCTGGGAAAGATTTGTTTGACTCTCTGATGATAGCTACTATTCAGATATTTTAAATGACTTTAAATTAATATTGACTCCTGGAGACTGTCTGGAGAAGTCCTTGCAGTTTTCTTAGCATGATTTTTGGAAATGATATTTTTTTGGGCTGAGGAATAATGACTGGCCCAAGATGACTTTGCTGGCTTCGATAAAACCAGACTAGAACTCACAGTCTCCTAAGCTTGTGTGCCTTAATCACTACATCAAATATGCTATCTACAATTCAAAAGAGACTTAACTGGACATACTAATATTTTGATTTAATATAGGGCTGCTTCCTATGACTTCATCCAATTGGAGAAGCGTATCTTTGTCAGTGTATTTTAGTGGGAATATTTAACAATTTCGTGCTGTTGTGATTTTGCTGGATGAGCTAGTAATCTGACTGATGAAAGGGAGCTTCCTTGTGTATAGTTATCCAAAGTTTTGTAATGGACAAGCAATTGAGAATTGCCTAGAAACTAACAAGCATATAGCTGAAGCTATAGTAAAAAAGCGAAAAATACATATATACTTCATATGGATGTCTGACTGGTAAGAGTAAATTGTGAAGATTTCTACCCTTAAGATAGGTTTCCAAAGTGGAAAGGTTTTACAAAAAAAACCCCTATAAAGTAGAGATTTGTATAAATAGATCTAAGCATCACAGTATATGCTGGCTCTTTGACAGGTTTCTAACCAGTCAGTTACTCAGATCTGTATTTCTCCAAGGCACTGTACATTGAAATAGCCTCATGTGGCCAATTCACCCACTCCTTTTTTGTTTTTCCAATTTTCTTTTCTTCTACCTTCTTTCTTTTTTAAAAAAAATCTGTGTATCTGAGGAGTCTACATCTCCTTTGGAATCTCTTATTCTTTTAACATCTTATTCTTGGAATAATACAAAGCCCTGGACATGCTGATTTCAAATCCTGTGTAGTTTATTTGATATTTGTAGTGTGGCATGATTTTTTCCCCCAGGCATGCTTGTGGAACTACATTTTTAAAATACACGTGATGTACTGTACTTTCCAAACCACAAACATTAGTACAAGTGAAGGCAAAGGAGGAAGGCAAACCCTAGTAACCAATGCTATAATTGCCTTTGTATAGGTACTGATTATGTTGTCAAAAGCAATCCCCCCAAACCAAAAACACAGTCCTGCATTTATAATAAGATATTATCTGTCTCTCTCTCCACCCATCTCTGCCTCCATCTCTCATCTGTCCATCTCTAAAATATATCAGACAAATCATACAGTATATATTTAGATGGAAAAACTGAATTTTTTTTATTCAGCAAAAACAAGATTTATTTTCTACATACTGTAGTATAACCTATCACCAGATATATTCTCGTGAAACAAATTTGTCAGTAGCAAAACACACACACACACACACACACAAACACACACAAAGCAAGCCCTACAAAAAAAAACCAATTTAAGATTCAGCTCTAATTTGATGGACATGACATTTCCATTAGATTGTAATGAATTAATCTTGAGAAATAGCTGCCTTCTGCAGGGTTTAATTGAGTACCAATCAATCAATCTTACCGAAATGTAATGTCATTATGAAATATAATAAAAAGCATTTGCTCTTTCAGAAAGAAAAGTAAACAATGAGAATTGGGCGTCTTGATCTTGTGAAGGGCATATACTAATAAGCAATGCTTGACAATTCAGTGCAGCAATTATGTAAATTTCAAATCATGACACGATAGGTTCACATCATAATATTTTAAATTCATAATAATGTATGAAAGTACCTTTTCATATGGATACTGATAACTGTTTATACTACAGTCATCCCTGCCTTTCTCCATGCCAGGACTTTGTTTCCTTAAAAGATAATATTGAATTACAAATAAGATTAGCTACAAGATTTCCACTGATGACCTGAGGAAAAGTTTAGAAAAATTTCCTTCTAGTGTAGACAATGATAGCTTAGTATTAAAACCCATTCCTATCAAACATTCAGTTATACTTCATTTGTTACTGGAAAAATATTCCAGAACTAAATTTCCTCTTTGAAAGCTTTGTAAATTATTCCAAAAGTTGTAACTTTTAAGCAAAAGACAGGGTAAATAATGCACAGTAACCATATTAACTGCACATAACTTAATTATACTTTAAATAAATCAAATTAAATCAAATCTGGCTTCTGCTCTGATTCTGCAGATCTTTTTCTGTGCATATTTCAGTCACTTTGACTCCTTCATCTATTTCTACCCTGTTGGTAAGGATTAGATCTAGCATAGCAGACTAAATGAGTGACCAGAAGAGATAAAATCAGAAATGGGACCATAAGAGAAGGAATGGCCATATAATGTCCATGGAGATTCTCGGTCATCCAGGTCATAGTTGTCCCAAAAGGCAGCTGGACTACTTTTTCCTTGAGGAGGAAGAAGAAAACATTTCGCTTTTCATCCACAAAGTTTTATCAGTTCTGATGGCAAATATCAAACATTTTCTTCTCCTTCCTAAAGGATAAAAAAAAGGGATTGCCTTTTGAAGAAGAAAAAAGCACTTTTGAGACAATTGGCATAGAACCAATCTTAAACTATATACAGAAACAGCAAATAAACTGGCTTGTTCACCTAGAGAGGACATTGTGGGATTCCATACCGAACAAGGGATATACAAAAAGAGGAGAAAATCAAAGAACATGAGGCAGCCCCCCCAAAAGATGGAAAGACAACATCAGAGATGATATTCAGCCGGTTTGGACTGGTTCCCCCGAGCCAGTAGCAGAAATTGTGGATTGGCCTGCCCACCCACCCTGGCTCTATGCCATCCTATTTAGGCACGTTTTGAGGCCAGGCACATGCACAGAAAGCGTGTGCAAGCTAAGTGCATGTGAAGAAGTGGCTCAAAGTAAGTCCACGCATGCGGGCTAACTGGTGGTAAAAAAATGTGAAACCCACTGCTGTACAATATCAAAGACACATTACAATGACATCAATTAAGAATTGAGGCTGCCAGAAGAGCAAGAGACAAAACTTTGTATCTGCCTTAGTACCCAAAGCAGTAAAAGAGAAAGCTAAGAAGAGAAGAAGATAGCAGACTGAATTTTTCATTATTCTACTTTCTGACAGGGCAAGAATTGGTTGAATCTCTAATTCTTTGCAGCATTAGTACTATAATAGTAGATATCTGAACAATTGAAATCTTGAATTTTTCACTACTTTCTTCGAAAGCCTAGCCTGATGCAGACAGACTTGTATGCTGTATTATATATATTATGTATGGACATACATAATATATATAATACAGCATACAAGTCTGTCTGCATCAGTCTATAATAAACAACTCCTTTTATTCCTACTTAAACATTTTCAATGTATTTCCATGTTCCTTTCTTGAACTATGCAAGATTTTTTCTCTCTGTTATGTACACATCCTCATCCTTTTCATTGAGCTTTCTTTTTCAATAAGTGGTAGCTGTTTGTTCTATGTGCTAATTCTGAATACATTTCACTAACTTTCAGCGATTCTTTTTCTATCATTTTTGTCATTATGCATTAGGATGTTTCCTTATTTAATTTCTATATTTTTTACTAGTGTAAAAATATCAAAGGTTTTGAAGGGACTACCTGGTGATATCTTTGCAGCTTCCTATGAAATACTAATCTCCCACCTTGATGCTGGCTTCTCCCTTTGTTTACTGTTTTCATGGCCCCCATCCTTAACTGCTTATTTAATTCTGGACTTTTGCCACTACTCTCCTTTGTTCTAATTTCATACCTTTCTATGTGATTGTCCTGCTAAATACTCCTTTCCCAGTCTATGTAAAATGTAAAATTTTCCTAGAAATTCCTCATAAACATGTCATTGTCATAGAATTCAAATCTTCTCTGTAGCACTATCTACATCAGGGGTGTCCAAACTTGGGAACTTTAAGACTTGTGGACTTCAACTCCCATCATTCCCCAGCCAGCATGACTTGTGGGCTTCAACTCCCAGCAGTCCCCAGCCAGCATGACTTGTGGACTTCAACTCCCAGAATTTCCTAGCCACCCATGCTGGCTGAGGAATTCTGGGAGTTGAAGTCCACAAGTCTTAAAGTTCCCAGGTTTGGACACCCTGATCTACATACTCAGTCATATTCATGACTGCCAGGATCTTAAGTTCCCTTTTGTCATGATCCTCAACTGGAATGACTAATTAAAAATATTTGTGCTTCCAGTTCTTTCACTTTTTTACAAAATTCTTTCAAGGACTTTTCTGGCTTTTGTATCAAAAAGAAAATATAACTTGTTGGTAGTTTGAAAAGTTTGGATACCATCATGTGGCATGGTGCATACAGGCACTAGGTAACTACCATAACATTAGTACGAGTCTACAATATGCTCAGTGGTGGGATTCAAATAATTTAACAACCGGTTCTCTGCCCTAATGACTGGTTGGGTGGGCATGGCCAGGGGTGTGTGGCAGGGAGCACTCGGCCTCCTGCACCATCCTGGGAGCAAAGATGGGCCCCTGGGAGTCAAAATGGGGTTCATGGGGACTCCTGAAAGGGGCGGGGCATGAAGGGATGGGGCATATCGCATGTATTATTTTTTTAGGTGGCTATTGAATTTATTTCAGTACACAGGCTCTTCTGCATTTCTTCTTTTAATATTTTATAATCATTACATTAAAAAACTTTACAAAATTTTATTTTACAAATTAAATCACAGCAAGTTAATTATAATTTCATACTAAGGTAACAAAAGTATATTGTTTAGTATGTGATATCCACATATATTACAACCTGAAAAGATTACAAAATCCAAACTACTATGTTAAATTTCATATTATTTGGATTTAAATATTGTAACTGGTTTTGAATGATTGTGATCTCACCCATGTTTGACTAATGTCCATTTTTGTAAAATACTTGACATATTAATGCAAAATATGTAAACATAATGGTGTTAATATTTATTGTATAAAAGCAAGAGAATACAATAGATTTTATTTCACTAAAATAACTTTCGAGTAGTGAATGTTGCAACGAAAATGTTGTATCTTAAACTGTTTTTACATCTTTTTTGTATTTTGAAAGCTGCATTTGATTATTTTTAAAGCAGGCCAGAATATAATTATGTGTATTCATAGAAACTGATATAGTTTGATGGAAGAGAAATTAAAAAAAAAACATAGTTTCCATTCCAGTGTTTTAATAATTGATGCTTTCCGGATTATTTTAACTATGTCATTATTTTGCTCTTTTAGAAATACCTGTTTTGCTTACTGTCTGTAATCGTTAGTGAGAATACATTTTGTGAATAATCTTAATGTAATATTGATGGAAAATTGGATTAGCCTGGGTATAGTTGTTCATAAATGGTCTCCATAAAACAGTTGAGTACCTATCCTGTCTGTGTTTGAGATGCAGTAACAGATGTGGTTAAGCACTATGTTCTGAATGCTGCTGTGTCCAATTTGGAGCGAACATCCAAAGTATGTAGCTGAGAACTAGACTCTGAAAAATGTTGGCTGATGATCTATTAGAGTGTGCATTACAAATATGGGAAACAGGAATTTATTTTCTTGATTGCACACACTTACTGTTGAAATCTAGTCTTCCTTCCTTCCTTCCTTCCTTCCTTCCTTCCTTCCTTCCTTCCTTCCTTCCCTCCCTCCCTCCCTCCCTCCCTCCCTCCCTCCCTCCCTCCCTCCCTCCCTCCCTCAGAAATATACATTCTTATCACTGAGTATCTTGATTGTATGGTTTTCTTCTCACAGTAAATGTGATTTTGACAGTTTCCACCAGAGAAGCTAGGATAGAAATACCATATATAATTCAGTTGCTTTCATTAAAAATTAAAACATACCCTTAACAGATTTTTGTTGTCGTTAAAACTGATATAAGCCAATGATATTGATTATCATTTATGCTGGGAAATCCAAATTTATACTAGGGAATTGTTACCAGTTATTGCCTTCTTGGCTTCTTATTTTTATATGCACATTATTGAATGGTGAGAATTTTAGTTACCACTATTAATACTATCAAAACCAAAGGTTATCAATGTGAATGTCATGAAAATATTAGAGTCTCATCAAACTTGACTATAATCTGCAAACACATTTCTGAGAAGACATGCATAGCAGCATTATGCAGTTAATAATTTCTGTTGTTGGTAGCAATATGTTGCTATTTCATTATTTTAATGAGTTTGATATATTGCATTTTAGCTGCTTGGATGTTGACACTTGCATTATAGCCAGTTGATAAAAGATTATATATATCAATATTGCATAAATATATAAATGTCTAATGCTAAGGATGCTTTAAAAATAATTTAAAATACAAACTATATTTAAAGGTAGGCTGGTAGGAAAATGAAATATTCTTGTTGGCTGATTGAGAATGGTTTATCTAAATTATTCTCTACAATTCAAACATAATACCTGGCATTGAAGTTAGTTGATGTCATGAAGCAGCTCGAACCAGAGTCACAGATCCTTTGGAGTCAAGCATTTTATTAAATTCTATGTTTCCCAGAAAACAAATAAATAATTATAATCCATTACTCCCTACATAATTTATAAACTTTATATTTAGGATCCATAATCTTTTTGAGTTTGACAGTGGCATTCAAACTTTGTGTGATGGGTTGGCGACATGTTTGGCCTTACCTAAATCTGAGGTAATCCATTTGGATTCCATGTAGAGTTCTGAATTTCATGTGGGCACCTGGAAGTCTCATGGTGGAGGCGAGGGATAGGACAAACTAGAGGCAATGTTCCAGCAGTAATCTGGACTGACATCAAATGCTCCAAGGCATTAAATGAATGTTAAAATAATGAGCATCTCCTGAATCTTAGTGTGTACTAGTTAAGGGCGAATGATTGGGCGAAAAGGAAAACAGGAAGGCTAAAGCAGCCATCAGCAATAATGGGATAAAGACAAACACTGGTACTAAAGCAGGGGTCTCAGACCTTGGCAACTTTAAGCCTGGCGGACTTCAATTCCCAGAATTCCTACCAGCCAACGAAGCTGGTAGTTTAAGTATTCTGGTAGTTGAAGTCTTCTGGGAGTTGATGTCTTCTGGGAGTTGAAGTCCACCAGGCTTAAAGTTGCCAAGGTTGGAGACCCCTGTACTAAAGAACTAAATCAGGCTGCTTAGGCTTTGCAGCTGTCTATGATGCTGGTGGCTAATATTGGCTATTTTGGTTGTATGCAATTTAGTTTTAAAAAAACCCAATATCTTCTTTATTTTATATCCACCAGAATAGCTATGAGTCAGGCAAGGTTTTTGAAGGACCTCTGCCTCCACTGCTGTGTCATTAGACTAACACTCATCGGGCTCATCTTAGTGAAATTCTTCCTTGTGAATACCCACAGCAATTGTAAGCAAAGTAGCATGGCCTTGAAGTTGAAGCCTTGGGATTTCAGGATGTAAGATCGAACTCTACATGCCTTCTTCCTGTGCTTAAATCCAGCACAAAGCACATGAGATGGACTCTATGGATTCTGTATAATGATGCCACCCACAGGCAGCCAAAGCCATGCTATACAATAATCTCCATGACTGAATACACTGTGTGAGTGCATTAGCAGAGAAGGGGATGGCCACAGGGATGGTTGAAAGCCCTCCATTTGGGTCTGCATTTGAGCTTTGCCAGTAAATATGGGAATTTGCAAACTCATGATATAGATCTTGGTTATTTTTGCAGCATTATCTCATCTATGCTGGTGCTGAGACATCTGCCTTAAACTTTCAAAGCTCTTCAAGTAGGCTAATATATTTATATTTACTGTTTTTGGATCCACTCCATTCAGTGAGCTGAAGTAAGGTAACATTACGAATAATAAAACAAACTATTTTCTTGAAGGATGTTGCTGATTATACGCCTTTGGTTGACTCGCTGTTGTTTCCTAGAGTTGAATAGTTTTTTCCCAAGTAGTAAGCAATATTTTCCTCTTTATTCCTTCCAACTAATTTACTCCAGAATAGTAGATAACGATACCAAACACAGTAGTAGTACTATCAAGAGACCTTAAACTAATGCATTGTTAATATTAAACTAGTTCAATATACAGTTTTTTGATATCCCTTACATGCTAAAAAGTACTCAGGCCTGTTGACAAAGCAAAGAAATGGTGTCAAAAATAATTTTAAAACCTTTTGACCTGCAAGGTTTAAGAGAATTAGGCACAGATTCTTTTCTTTAAGCCTCTTGGTGACAAGAAATATGGTTCTCTGCCAGCCAGTTTGATTGACAGGAGCGTTTGTAGTTTCAGCTGCTTCTCCAATGCAGCCCTTGTATATTTCTAGTGGGTAAATATAGAAAACTATTTGTCACCTGGGCTGATGGATTATGCATAAGTGAGACAATGATGTTAAGGTTCTAAGGCATAAATGAAAAAAAAATCACAAACTTTACATAACTCATAAAGCAGCGCTTAATACCCATAATAAAGTCTCTTCATTTTAATCAAGGGAACTGTCACACATCCATATAAGGACAATGAGCAATGTTCCATTTGAGATAGCTGCTTGTTACAAACTGCATCAATGAAATCTTGACAGGCATGCCAAGGTATATTGGAAAATTGATTAAGTTGAGCAAGTTGTTATAGCCAGCTGCTTTTATTTGTAAATGTCAAGAATTCCTTCATTTAAAAGTCTCTCTTTTGTACAGAAATTCGGATATGGAAATTAGACTCTCATACATGATTCATACGCTGTTTTCTGTGTGTCTTTCAATCATAAACAGTACACTGAAGTTGTATTTGTGTTTCAGTTGCTAAACTAGCCCTAAGCCTTCAGGTGTGATGAAGGACACTCATGGCCAATGATCAACTGTCCTTTGCATGCTGCCCAGCTGATTTTCAGGTGCACATGCATGCCAGAACCTGGAAGTTCAGCTTTTCTGGAGCGCAATCCCTTCATGCGTGCGGCAGGGCTGAAAACCGGCCTGTGAATTTGCACTGACCAGCTGATTGTCTGGGGCACATGGTGCTAGAACCTGGAAGTTCGGCTTTTCCGGGGCAATTTAAGTTTACAGCTTATTTAAATTAAAATAAGCTGTTCATTTTAAGAAACTCTAGGTGGCTCACATAATAATAATTTAAGTTTATTTGATCGGAAGTTATAGGTTTATCAGTTTCTGGTTTATCAGTAATGCCAATCACGTAGATCCTGGCTGTCAAACTTGCAGCCTATGTATCAGATGCCTCACACGCTGGCCAAGCCCGGTTTAGTGGAGGGGAAAAAAAGTCATGATAAGTCACGTGACGTCCCCATGACAATGCAAGTTTGACACCCCTGACATAGATGATGTTAGCATCTCTAGGTAGAAAATCAACTCTTTAATAAGATTAAAGCGGTTTTATTGAGATTGGCTAATAAGATCTTTATTTAGTTCAGCAGATAAGGGAGAAGTCTGCCTGAGCCACTTCCAAATGTTATCTCTTTAAAAAGGTTTCTGCTCCTTTTGACCAAGGTAATGGTTCTTCCCTATCTTCATCAGTGCCATCTTTCTTCTTCTCTACAAGTGGCGATCACAACATTTTGCCAGATATTTTCAAGCAGGAGCTGGACAACCCCATCTCTAGTTTCTTTAATTTGGATTTTATACTGATCAGGAGATTGGATGGGATTGGATTTGGACTTCTTTCAAAACCATGTTTCCATGATTCTTTGCAGATGTCATTAAAATAATGGATGGTCACAAACCATTTATTATAGATGTATTTGAAGAATTGTTCTAACTATTATAACCTATTTGAGTAAATCTTAAAATTGCAATCTGGTATGTCACATTTGTGAATGAAGCAGTTGACTATAGATGTAGAAGAGACAGGTTTTTTTTCTCTTTATGTAGCTATTTCTCTATTTGCATGTGCAGCTAAAATACTACTCCCCAATTATTTCTGTGACAAAGTCCATACCATGCCCAAGTAGGGCAAACTGATTGCTGAGTATCTTTGAATTATTACTGCAGTGAACAGTAACTTCTTATCAGACTTTTTATAAAGATTTGGCATAAGCTCTAAGGGAGTCATCACTTTGTCTCTTATCCACATTTTTTTAAATCTACTTTACTTTCTACTCCAATACAAACACACACAAAAAGAAATTTTGGAGGAAGAGTATGAAATTGGAGCATTCCTGTGCAACTTCAATATACTGTTACTCCTTCATTACTATGTATTTACACCACCAAATTATACATTACAGTTGCAAAGAATTACTTCAAGATTTTGTAAGTGCTTTCTGGGGGAAATAATTTTGAACTCATTGATTTTTTTTAGATATTGAGAAAAAGAATTTGTTATGGAAAATGTATTATCACCTCTCAAAACATGCAGTAAAATTCCTGTTTTTAGCATGCTACTCTTATCTTTATTTGCTGATGGAGAAGAAATCCAGATTTTTTTTCCCCCATAGCTCTAAAGTGGAATAATATGGCTAAGTTCACAGTCTTCATCCAGTCTTTAATAGAAACAACATACAAGAAAATGTTTTTCATAACCTCAGCTTTTTACTTTATTTTGTCTTATATTTACACTATTTCTGACAATATATTCAGTTTCACGAAACCTGAAAACAATTGTACTATTTTAAATTCTATAGTATTTTTTTAAAATCAGCTATTCATTTTTTATATACTTCTTCAAGTCTAATTTATATCAATTTCATAACTGTTTTTGGAGTGATATGGTCTGCAAATATTATTTGTTCCCTTTAAGTACATAACAGACCTTTCTGTTACTTTTTAATAGTACATGGTTGCTTAAAATAGTGAAGAGATATCAGTAATATTAAAGAACCTTTCAATATTATTACTAATAATAATAATAATAATAGCAACTGCTAATACTAGCAACATTACTATTAATTATTATAATGAAATATTTAAGGAGTATCATTAGAAGAATCTATTTTTTTTTAAAATAACTTTTAGTAAACCTACTCCATAAGACTGTATCATTAAAAAGATAGAGATTTTATTCAAAAGGACTTTGCTACTGTATATGCATATGCCAAAGCACTGAAAGCTAGACTGGATTTTCAGATTACTGAATTATTGGCCTGCCAGTGTGTGCTTTTCCCAACCTGTTCAGGAAATATCAGAAAGTTATTTGCAAACATGAATTAAAAGTTAGAGGTTGCATTTACAGCATTCTTTCTAGATACCTATATCTATCATATGAGAACAGGAAGAGTTTATTAGATGCTCAGACACGGGAAAACATTCACAGAATGTTGCTATAATAAGATTGCTGTGTCTAGCACGGCTGTTCTTGTATGCTTAAGTTGCTTCCTTCTGTCTGTTTCATTTTGCCATGAGGCCTGCATCTGACAATAGCCAGATCCTGTTACTCTGAACAGACTGTGCTGCTTCATAAACTTCCTGACTTAAGTAGCATCCATCAGCTAGTAGACCAACTACTTTTGTATCAGGGGTGAAATCCAGCAGGTTCTGACTAGTTCGGGAGAACCAGTAGTGGAAATTTTGAATAATTCAGAGAACCAGTAGTGGAAATTTTGAGTAATTTGGAGAACCAGTAGCGGAAATTTTGAGTAGTTCAGAGAACCAGTAGTGGAAATTTTGAGTAGTTCTGAGAACTGGCAGTGGAAATTTTGAATAATTTAGAGAACCAGTAGTGGAAATTTTGAGTAATTCAGAGAACCAGTAGTGGAAATTTTGAGTAATTCAGAGAACCGGTAGTGGAAATTTTGAGTAATTCGGAGAACTGTTGTGTAAATTTTGAGTAATTCGGAGAACCAGTAGTGGAAATTTTGAGTAATTCAGAGAACCGGTAGTGGAAATTTTGAGTAGTTCGGAGAACTGTTGTGGAAATTTTGAGTAATTTGGAGAACCAGTAGTGGAAATTTTGAGCAGTTCAGAGAAGCGGCAAATGTCACCTCTGGCTGGCACTAGTATGGGGTGGGAATGGAGATTTTGCAGTATGCTTCTCCTGCCATCCCTACCAAGCTATGCCCACCAAGCCATGCCCACAGAACTGGTAGTAAAAAAAAATTGAATTTCACCACTGTTTTGTATCTATTATAATCCTTGGAGAGTTTTCTAAAAAAATTCAGTTAAAAAAAGAGGATTTCAGGTAGTATAATTGGAAGGATATTGGAGAGATGCTGATCTCAATGCAGTTCATGTCTAATGAATAGCAATAGCAATAGCACGAGGGATGAGGTGGCTCAGTGGCTAAGACGTTGAGCTTGTCAAAAGGTTGGCAGCTCGGTGGTTCGAATCCCTAGAGCCACGTAATGGAGTGAGCTCCCATTACTTGTCCCTGTTTCTGCCACCCTAGCAGTTCAAAAGAACATAAAAAATGCAAGTAGAAAAATAGGAACAATGTTCTGGATGCCTTCGGCATTTAGTCATGCCAGCCACATGACCACGGAGATTTCTTTGGATGGCGCTGGCTCTTCAGCTTTGAAACAGAGATGAGCACCGCCCCCTAGAGTTGGGAATTAGTAGCATATATTTGTGAGGGGAACCTTTACCTTTTACCTAGCAATAGCATTTAGATTTATATACTGCTTTACAGTGTTTTACAGCCCTCTCTAAGGGTTGTACAGAGTCAGACTCTTGCCCCCAACAATTTGGTTCCTCATTTTACAAACCTTGGAAGGATGGAAGGGTTGAGTCAACCTTCAACCTGATGAGATTTGAACTGCCAAATTGCAGATAGCTAGCAGTCAGTAGAAGTATCCTGCAATACTGCACTCTAACCACTTTGCCACCACGGCTGAAAATGTTAAAAAGTTATGATATTTATGTAGTTAGTTACCAAGCACATCCAAATTATATCAAAGTAACCAAAATATCTTTACAATCCCTTAGGCATATCACAACATTTGAGCACTCCTATTGTTTGTAAATTGGAAGTTGAAAAATTTGACACGCCCTAACATTGTTTAAGCTACATAGAGGAAGAGCATAGTCTAGAAATCAAGAATGTCTCTTTATCATTAAGTGCAAACAATAAGGAGTAAGACTTACTATGACACTGACTCACACTGTTTGTCTTTAAGATGTTTAGCTAAAAGAGATTTCTGCCAATCAATTGTATCTGCAACATGGAAAGGCCTTGACAAAACCTTTGGGCGCCATGTATGTCAAGCAGCAGTCCATATCCCAATTTCAGCTTTACCTTTCATGCTGAGGCACAAATCATAAATGAAATTTTTTTAAAAATTCGAATTTTCCTCTTCATACTGACAATTATTAAAATATGATATAAAGCAGACAGATAAAAAGGATGGCAGGATCAACGTGCTTTTTATAGCATCCCATAATAACTGTCCTAAACAGACATATTGATATCTGATGAAACAATGGTGCCTACCACTTTCTTGGGAATTTAAACAAAGCACTGTTTGTACAAAAGTCTATTGTGTGTAAACAATAAAAATAGCTTAGACTTAGAGTTTAGGGATGCAAGGCACTTGTGAAATTCAGTACATACCTAATAGCACGTCCCTTTGGATGTGGTGGTTCAATGGCTAAGACGCTGAGCTTCTCGATCAGAAGGTCAGCAGTTTGGTGGTTCGAATCCCTAGTGCCACATAACGAAGTGAACTCCCATTACTTATCCCAGCTTCTGCCAACCTAGCAGTTCGAAACATGTAGAAATACAAGTAGAAAAATAGGGATTCACTATGTTGCATGTGAGCCTTTTGATCATGTATTTATCAATTCTGATTTTTCTCAGTTTCCTGCTTTTTCCTAGTTAATCCTATATATATATACTAGTCTCTCTGATTTATTTATTGATCAGCTCATAAAACTAACACACACACACACACACACATATATGTTTGTGTGTGTGTGTGTGTTACGTTTTTGAGCTGATCAATAAATAAGTCAGGGAGACTAGTATAGATCTATTTTGACCTTTTAAGCTCTCATCAGCTAGCCATACCCTTACTGGGATTCGAACCGGGGCTGTATTAAATGCTAGGCAGATGCCTTAAGCACTTGAGCCACCAGGTTCTCTTCCTGCTCAGCTGAGACAGGAGGATAAGTATATACTTTGTTCCACACATATTAAAAAAAAATTACACAACGGAACTCATGGCTTTCTGTCTAGATGGTCTCTGGTGATGAGCCGAAAGGCAGAAAAGGAAACAGTATGTCTCCTCCCTTAATTGGGGCCTAACAGGGTGTTGTGGAACAAAGTATATATATACTTTGCATATATATATATCACTATAAGATGCATGCACTTTTGTATGCATTTTTCTAAACATAGACTCAGTACTGCCCAATCTTTATAGTTTTTGGAGTTTCTTCCAAAATGAAATATACTGTAGGTTTTCCATGTATATATGCATTTTTTTGCCAGTCTTTTTCATGTCTCCATATTATAACATAAGGCTGGGGAAGATTACATTCATTTTATGAAAATTCTATTGGTCATAAACTATGCATTAATGTTATAAAAGTTAATAGACACAAAGCCCTGATTCTGCCATATAGATATAGAAAATGTGGGCACATTCAGTTTTTCACTAAATATGCTACATTATAAACCAATTGAGTTATTTTGGTCCCTTTCCTTTAACTCTCTCATTGTGCCTCCCTCCATTCTAATTTCATTTTGTTGGTCTTGTTATACATTCTGATACTCCCTCTACTGTTTCCTTCCATGTTGTTTCCCCTCGCCCTCCCTGCTTACTGTCTTCTCTGCTTCCAGAATCTTCTCTACGGACATTGGAGTAATCCACCAGGTACACTCTTTATTTGGCAATCCATTGTAGATGGGTGGGGAGATCGGATGAATTTCTGTTTGCACAATTGCAAAAATAGGTGGAAGATTGAAAGATACACTATGCCTTATGCAGCTATAAAAAGGTTTAAAGGTTTCCCCTGTCCAGTCTTGATGAACTAAAGAGGTTGATACTCATCTCAGATTCTTAGCCGTTAGTTGACAAATAAACTTAGCTGAAGGCATCTGCATTGTCTGAGAGACATTTCTGTCATCATGTTGCCAGCTTGAAAATATGGAATGCAGTAATCTTCCCACCAAAGTGGTACCTATTTATTTACTTGCATTTGCACGCCTTCAGATTGCTAGGTTGACAAGAACTGGGATGAATAATGGGAGCTCACTCCATCATGTGATACTTAGGTCTGGAAGCCCGGCTGTTGATTTTCCAGCTGACAAACTCAGTATCTTAATTGCTTGCAGCTATCAAAAAGAAATGTTTCTGTCAATACTGCATAAAACATGGTGATGGTAGATTGAATAAAGTAAAGGAGGCCATTTAGTTTTCTTTCACTGTCTAATTGCTCCTGTAAAGTTATTGTCCTGAAGAATTTTCACTTCAGTGATAGATGACACCCATGTTTAAAGTATCAATCACTAATCAAGCACTGAGGACAGATTTTACATTACTTGGTGTCACCTCCATTACAGTAATTTTCAATGAACACTGCCTGCATGGTCAGCTGTGAAAAACTGAGTGATAAATTGCTGAGTACAACAGATCCTGATTGATGGGTTGGCATGTCTGGAAGTGTGAATGGGTCCAAACTGCATAGGCATTACATCATTAGGGCTTGATTTTATTTATGAATACATTTGTATAAATTATGACAAATCACTATTCTGCCCACAAAGTCATCAAGGTACTAGAGAACTTTTAAAATAATCACATGTCAAATCAAACTAAACAAATTGATAACCAAAGCTACAGAAAAATCTATTGTTGGCCATTGCTAATTTCTGGCAGATTTATATGTAAAACAGCAATGCTTCAGATATGCTTTGTCCAATCTGCTTAGAACCACTAACTAGAATTGGTATAAATTAGGATAATTTTGCACAATAGACAGCAATCTGTTTGCTATATTTTTTTCTAATCAGATATGCGTTTTGCTAAATCGTGTATGATTAAAGCATTAACCAATTTTATTTATTTATTGTATCATCTGTATACTACCATGTTCCAAATTACTTTAAGCAATTTGGAAAACAATCTATTTGCTACATTTTTCTAATTAGATATGTTTTTGCTAAATCAGGTATGATTAAAGCATAAATCAATTTTATTTATTTATTACATCATCTATATACTGCCCTGTTTCAAATGACTACAGGCAGTTTTGACTTTAAGCTACGTATAATATAATAGTACAGAGAAATCTATTCCAACAATTCAATAAAATACAGCAGAACAAAAGAATACTAAAATTATAATCATCAGCACCTTCCTTGCAATGTTGAACAGTTGTTTACATCCAAGGTCCCTCTGAAATAAAATTGTTTTCTGTTTTTCTAAGTATAGCAAAGTATTCAAATTTCTAGGTGAAGGCTCTGCTAAAGGAATATAGTCATAACTTAGAAGGTTTTTTTCTAAGACATTTAGTTTACTAAGGAATGCAAGGACTAATTCGATTGAATCTCAGCATGGAACCCAGTTCACAACTTCCATCTGATCTTATTTTCCTAGGACAATATTAAATACAGAAGCACCCTACATTCATCAGAGGAAAAATGCATTAAACCTGGACAGGCTGTTTTCCCAACTACTGATTGGTTGGCCTATCTTAACGTTTATTGAAATATAAACAACAGCTTGAATTTAAAACCATGTATTTAAAAGCTGCATATTAATTTACCAGGTAGTTCATTTTCTCTTCATATGTTAGTTAATAATACCATTCCTTTTTGGTTCCTTCAAGTTAACCTTGATTCCAGCTGACTGCCATGAGAGTTATCTTTTTGGAAGTGATTGTTCCCAGCTGGCGTAATTCCTAAGATGGGACTAGAAGTCACGCTCTCCCAGTTTTTAGCCTGGTGCCTTAAACACTACATCAAGCTATTTCACAATACCTATTTAGAACATTTGTAAAAATCATTTTCTCATGGCATACTTCAAATGCTTCCCATTGTTATTCATTCTCATGACTTATTTCCATTAATTTCTTATTGTTTGAAGCTAATGATGCCAGCAATCATCTCCAAGAGAAAAGAAAAGTATGCATTGAAATTAATAGGAATAATGGGACAGTATTGGAAATTATTTGCAAACCAGCTCCTCATTCTTTCAACATAATGTGCCATGATGCTGGTTCAATTTCAGTATTGTTTGGTATAATGACAGCAATTTTTTGGACAACTTGTGCATTAAATCTTCTCTCATGTTTAAATACTAATCTCCAAGCATAATAAATGGCAATGGAAGCTTTTGACATGTCTCAAATTTGTTCTTTTGCAAGTCAAAGAGACACAATGTTTCGCAGTCAAAATAGTTTCTCCAATAATTCAACAATCTCATGTTGACTTCCATTATTGTGAAGTATACCCATTCTCAGTTCTTCACTGTCTTGAGTATCAATGAAGTAAATTTGAATAAATATGGCTTGCTGGGTAGGGTCTGTCATTATATTTCCGATGTAATGATGGATTTATTCTTAAATCATCACAGAAATATTTCATGCATGTCTTGTTAGAAAACCCTTTTTAGCACCAAAGGATGTCGTTTGGAAAAGGCACCAACATTGTCTGATGTTCTTCCTGAACTTGTTTGCAATAGGTTCATCGGTTCATTAGGTAAAGGCTATCCTGACCTTATCATTCATGCAGCAAAAAATGGTAGCTTCTCCAAGGAATAGCAATGTATGACTGCGAGAACAGACTTTGCAGTAACATCAGCAAAAATATAATATAATGCAAGTTGTATATTTTGCCTTACACTTTTTCTGCTGAAATCTTGTTGTGAAAGGCAGGTATTGTTATGCTGAGAAAGTCTTACAGTAATTAGTGTTTGTCCCATATTATTGAGTCAATCTTCTCTCTCATCTTCCACCTTATCTGGTCTCCTTATTATATACCTTTCTTTGTGTTGTGCAAAGATGTGTAGCCCTTTTATCTTCCATGTCTTCATCATTTCTCTTCCTTGCCATATCTTAGAAATGTTTGGTGTCATCTCATGATCACAACATCTCCTCCTCTTTCCATGTGGAATCATTATGATAAATATAATACACACACACAAACACACACACACCATACATATATGCCAGAGATGGGTTGCTCCCAGTTCAGCCAAGCTTGGCCGAACCGGTAGTGGAATTTAGGCCTGAGTCACAGAACCAGCAGCGACCCAGGCTGGCCATGCCTCCCAAGCCAGTTCCCAGGTCACCGCTGCCATTGCTGGCATGTTGTTTAGTAGTGCACACACATCCACAGTTCACTGTAAATTGTTCTGTACATGCACAAAGAACAATTTACATTGAACTGTACATGTGCATGCAGTGCGCATCTGCCATGTGCAAAATGAACTGGTAGTAAAACCGACAGCAACCCACCTCTAATATATACATCTACATATACATCTACATTATATATCTACATTTAGGCAAGAAAAACAAAATGCACAGGTACAGTATAAGTGTTACCTTGCTCAATAGTAGCAACTGTGAGAGGGATCTTGGAATCCTAGTGGACAACTATTGAAATATGAGCCAGCAGTGTGCAGCAGCTGCCAAAAAAGCCAACACAGTTCTAGGCTGCATAAACAGAAGGATAGAATCAAGATCACGTGAAGTGTTAATACCACTTTATAATGCCTTGGTAAGGCCACACCTGGAATACTGCATTCAGTTTTGGTCACCACGATGTAGAAAAGACATGGAGACTCTGGAAAGAGTGCAGAGAAGAGCAACCAAGATGATTAGGGGACTGGAGGCTAAAACATATGTAGAACGGTTGCAGGAACTGGGTATGTCTAGTTTAATGAAAAGAAGGACCAGGGGAGACATGATAGCAGTGTTCCGATATCTCAGAGGGTGCCACAAAGAAGAGGGAGTCAAACTATTCTCCAAGGCACCTGGGGGCAGGACAAGAAGCAATGGGTGGAAACTAATCAAGGAGAGAAGCAACTTAGAACTAAGGAGAAATTTCCTGACAGTTAGAACAATTAACCAGTGGAACAGCTTGCATCCAGAAGTTGTGAATGCCCCAACCCTGGAAGTCTTGAAGAAGATGTTGGCTAGCCATTTGTCTGAAAATAAGCTTCCTGCCTATGCAGGGGGTTGGACTAGAAGACCTTCAAGATCCCTTCCAACTCTGCTATTTTATTGTATTACATACATATACATATACATATACGTAGGTAGGTAGGTAGGTAGGTAGGTAGGTAGGTAGGTAGGTAGATAAATAGATAGATAGATAGATAGATAGATAGATAGATAGATAGATATAGTTATAGCTATAGATATAGACATACACATACACATACTGTACACATACACATAAATATACACATCATATGTTGTACTTACTACAGAACAATTTAGAATCCTGGTCTGAAGGTGGGATCACTCTACCTGATCTTCAGTGGCTGAAAGAGGGGCCAGTCTCGGTCTCAGAGTAGGAAGCAGTTGAAAAATGAAACACAATATGCAAGGACTAGAGTATAATGGCTAATGTATTTGACTGACACCAGAAAGATTCAGTTTCTACTTATCTGCAGTCATAGCAACTACCTGGTGACTTTCAGGTCAACCTACTCCAATGGGTTGTTATGAAGAAATATAGGAAGATAACTCTATGTATGTATCTTGAGTCTCTGGACAATGGTGGGATATAGATAGATATGCACCAGAGAAGGGTCACATAAAGCAATAAAGTATACAGAACATTCTTCATGCACTTTAAAGTCGTTGCTTCTTTAAAAGTCACATATGAGTCAATTCTTTGTTGCTGGGTGGGGAGGAAGCGAGGGATTGCAAGACTGGCTGGGTCACAGAACCTTGACAGCAGCCCAGTAGCTCTGGAAAAGAGACACTTTCCCATTTGAGAGGTACCTTGGTTAAAAAATGGTGGCCCTATGAATTTTGTCGAAGTAAAGCTCTTGACAAAAAGAACTTCAATAATATACAAATACAGAAATCCATTCTGTCGTTGTTTTAGAATTTAGAAGAGGAAGAAATAAAAATGTTTGGTTTTGTTAGGTATACAAACTTTTGTTCTGATTCTGATCTACCTTTTCCTGGACCCGAGACAGCAATTAAACATAATTTCTGTTCTTCCCTTAAGGGTAGAAATTTGTGCTTCTCTTTGGTTGCTGTAAAGGAGGAGCACAAACTGACAAGGTGTTGGGTGAAGTACACACCTTATCATCAAGCGAAGCTAGAAAAAAATAGAATTATTGCTATTGTCTCTTGTACATATTGACCCTGAATAGTGTCAGTATAACATTATGCACGAATGTGCCCCTGATGCAAACATTGTAGAACAAATGTCAGAACACCAACCCATGATTCCTCTAGCTTTTAACTGATGACAATTGAATTTGAAGTGGCTCTCCAGCTATTAAAGGTTGAGTACCACTAATCTCGAGAACCAGTTGATTGTAACAAATTAGACTGTTGAACTAATAAATGTAACTTTTTGAAGAGACAATGAAAATGAATTCCAAAAGACTATCTGTGTGGAAAACAGTAAAAAGACTTACATATTTTGTGGGCTGGTCGTGACACGGAAGCCATATTCTCCTGTAATCAGTGAGATTAAATTTTAGTTTTTCAATAGAAAACTGAACAAAGGAACCAACCTTTATGCTATTCAAGAAAATGCTTTGTATACTGTTTATTTATAGGAAGTCAAAATAATTGAACCAAATGACTAACATTTTAGAACAAGTAGAGAGTGTAGAGATGCTATGTTTTTGCAAAGTTATAGATATGTCCAAAGATGGCACCTGGGGGCAGGACAAGAAGCAATGGATGGAAACTAATCAAGGAGAGAAGCAACTTAGAATTGAGGAGAAATTTCCTGACAGAACAATTAATCAGTGGAACAGCTTGCCTCTAGAAGTTGTGAATTCTCCAACACTGGAAGTCTTTAAGAAGATGTTGGATAGCCATTTGTCTGAAACGGTATAAGGTTCCTGCCTAGGCAGGGGGTTGGACTAGAAGACCTCCAAGGTCCCTTCCAACTCTGCTATTGTATTGTATTTATTGTATTGTATTGAATATACAAAGACTGAAAGCAAATAAAAAAATAGTAATAGGTTCTTTGGATGCAATCTCAAAACATCTGGAGTACCACTTAAACACTATTGGCATTGAACAAAATCACCTTCACTCAATTGCAACCAGAATCTTAATTGCAACAGCTTACATCCTGTGACAATACTTTTTAATACCATCAGATAACATCTCTTTATTCTAGGTTCTTGGAAAGGATTCAATAGTTGGTTACAAATGCCAAACCCAATGGTAACAACAACAGTGGACCACCTAGTTAGCCCTTGCCAGAAGATTGCACAGAAAGAACAGCATGACAAAATAGCAACAATGATGCATCAGGACATCTGTAAGAAATACCACTTGCCTGTAGGCAAGAACTGATAGACTACAAAATATACAAAATAATTGAAAATGAAGAAGCTAAAGTGCTCTGTAACTTTAAAATTCAAGCAGACAAGTATCTGCCACATATACCACAGATTTAACCATTGTTGATAAGAAAGACAAAGTATTGCAATGGATAGTGGGCATTGCAATTCTTGAGACAGCAGAAGAGAAGACAAAGAACTGAGAAAATAACACAATGCAAAGATGAACGGATAAAAGTAGAAGGGATGTGACAAAAGGAAGCAAAGGTAGAACCACTAGTTACTAGCCTTTGATAGAATCCCAAAATATCTGGAACACCACTTGAACACCATTGGCATTGGCAAAATCATCCTCAGGAAATTGCAACAGGCAGCTTTACTTGTAGTAGTTTACATCCTGTAGCGATACATTTAACACCATCAAACAACCAACATTTGCCTATCCCAAGTCTTTGGGAAGATCTTGATAGGTGGATAAAAATGTCAAATCCACTTTAAACTTTTAGCTGACTACACAATCAACCACAATAATAATGTATTAAACTTGTATGCAGGCTAGCTAGGAGATTGGATTTGTTCCAATAATTTGGACATCAGATTTGAAAATTCTAACTTAAATATCTCAACTACAGCACCAGACTTAATTTTATTGGGAACACACATCCTATAAGGTACTAAAAATAAAAATGAAACCTCATGTTGCTTATGCAAGATATAAGCCATATAGCATCTTCATATATATTTCAGAAATAAATTGTGTTGTTGATCTTAATAACATGGGAGTAGGCATGACTGCAACTTTAGTTGATCACAAGGTAGTCTTAAATTAGACTTTGGCTTGAAAACAGGAGATGGTTTAATGAGATCCCTTCCCTCTGCCTACATTTTGACAAAGGTCTAATAATAGGCCTATTTTTTTCCTGCTATTATTTCTGTGGGCTCAAAGTGTGTGTTTGTTTGTTTTGCCAGATGGTAGGTCTTATAAAATGTAATTCATTGAACAGTAAATCCCCTAAAGACTTCCCTTTGAAATAGTGCCAAATCCAATGAAAGCGGGAATTGTGGCCACATTTTTTGCCTATTGTACAGGTTATCTTTGCTGCATTTTGCACAGGGACGAAAACAGGAGATGCATTCTGACCTCACAGGAATGGAGAGAAAAGCAAAGCTTGGGGTTACAGTACTTTCAGAATTATGTTGGCGCCAACAAGCAAAGCAATCCAATATGACTTGGAAACTACTGAGAAGATGAACATTAATCTTGACTCGCTTTCATCACAGTTCTAAAACATAGTTGATTGATTCAATGCTAAGTTTTGCACTGAAATATTTTGAGATTGGTTCTAAATAAATGTACCTTATTTCTTGACAGAATAGCGAAGTTGGAAGGTACCTTGGAGATCTTCTAGTCCAACCCACTGCTTAGGCAGGAAACCCTACACCACTTCAGACAAATGGTTACCCAACATCTTCTTACAAACTTCCATTGTTGAAACATTCACAACCTCTGGACACAAGTTGTTCCTTTTTTTTTTTTGTAGTTTTTTAACACGCTCTCTCTCCCCAAAGGGACTCGAGGCGGGGCACAGGGAAATTAAAAATACATATAAAAACCATAAACAATACAGTATTAAAAAAGAATTAAACTAAAACCGTGCGCTAAAATCCCATTTTAAAACTAAAACAACCCCTAAAAAACCCTAAAAACAGTTAAGTTATCCAAGGCCGGCCAAGCAGAAGAAATGTGTTTTTAATTTTTGACAGAAGGAGCGGAGGTCCGTGGTTGTTCTGATTTCGGGGGGAAGGTCGTTCCAGAGGGTCGGGCCCGCCACAGAGAAGGCCCTTCCCCTGGGCGTCGCCCGCTGGCATAGCCTGGTGGACGGCACCCGGAGAAGTCCCTCTCTGTGGGAGCGGATCGGCCGCAGGGATGTTCCACTGATTACTTGTTTTAACTGTCAGGAAATTTCTCCTTAGTTCTAAGTTGCTTCTTTCCTTGATTAGTTTCCATCCACTGCTTCTTTGTCCTGCCCTCAGGTGCTTTAGAGAATAGCTTGACTCCCTCTTCTTTCTGGCAGCCCCTGAGATATTGGAACACTGCTATCATGTGTCCCCTAGTCCTTCTTTTCATTAAACTAGACATACCCAGTTCCTACAACCATTCTTCACTTGTTTTAGTCTCCAGTCCCCTAATCACCTTTGTTGCTCTTCTCTGCACCCTTTTTAGAGTCTCAACCTCTTCTTTAACTATCTCATAGTTTATATATCTGAGATAGCTGTGAGTGCAATTGGCTTGAGCTGTTCCTTAGGAATTGCAATTTGGCTCTGCGTGATTGGCAGCTTTCAAATGCTGGCATGGAATGTTGGCAGCTTTTTGGTTTTATTTGGGATAGCTTCTAAGCCCTACAGTTTCAGTACACATGCCCAAACACATCTTAACTGACTTGACAGCTATCAATTTTTTGATTAGATAGTAAGAGCTGACTTTTATTTATTGCACAGAGACAAAGCTTATCACTTTTATACCTGCTGACTAAGATGGGAGTTTAACTTTGTTGTTTGCTTTTGTGTTTGCAAAAGACGGATCTTTTCAACCAAGAAGATGTTATATCCTGCCACCATTTTTGAAAGAGGCACATCATCTAAAGGATTTGCTACTCATGTGGTTGAATCTCTTGGAAATTTTCCAGATTGCTAACAAGAATCTGATTTCCATTCTCCACTAGTAACCAATCCATGGTCTTTTTAAACATTTATTGAATTAGCTTGGAATACTTTTCTCTGCCAAGTATTGATTGAAGTTTACAATTGGCTGTTCTGCATGATTTGATCTTTAAAAGTTTCTTTGACAAGAATATTAAAGTAGATTTATTGGCAAACTTGGTGTTCTATCCTTACTTAATAACTTATTGCAAAGGCATGTATTTCAGAAAAAAATGAATTGTTGTAAAACTCATAAAAATAAATGAAGTAAAGCCATTTAAAGGCATGAAAACGAAATTTTATTTGAAGCATCATACTTATGTAATCTAGAGGTAGAAAGCCTCCAGTTATTACCACTCCCAGCAAAAAAATACTAAAGAGATAAGCTTGACAATAAGTATGGCTAATGCTGAAGGATGCTGGGAATTCAGCACATCTTAAAGGTCACAATTTCTTCTCTGTTGATGCAAGCTCTGAATTGACAACAATATTTCGATATTCAATCAAAATAAAACCAGAAAAGGTCACCTTCAATAATTTTGTTGCAATTATTAGTTTTATTTGCTCATAGTGTTTTGGCGGAAAAGAGGCTGAAGAACCAAACAAAAAAGAAACAATAAATAATATAGAAACATAAATATAGAAGATAATGTTTTCTTTCCATGCTACTTAGAAGAACGTGAACATTATAGTCCTAGAATTATAATCTTGCTAATTAGAAAACGTTAGCTGTAAGGCAACTTAGTTTCCTTCAAGAATACTTACATTTCTGAAGGTTCTGGAGCATCCTGAATAATGAGTGTTAGAAAATCTATGATCCTTTAAGAGCACAATGAACTTCCCACCTTGCTGTTTGAAAGTGTAAAAATGCAAATAGATAAATAGGTACCACTTTAATGAGCACATTAATGAGGACATGAAAGGAGCAGCAACTGGGCATCTCCTAGGCAACAGTGATGTCACAGGTCAATCCTTTCAACCCAGAAGCCTCTTGATGCTTTTGACACAAAAGCAGTAACATAACCATAATAAAATAAATGTTACAAACTAGCACTAAATGTAGTTCATTGCAATGCGATGTAGATCGATATCAACTGTCCAGGAGTATAACCTGCAAAATTAAAATGCCACCAATGAGCCTTTTCTTTATGCCAGGGGTTCTTTTTCGGCCATAGATTTCTTTGATAGCCTTGGACACTTCTTAAAATAAATAAATTGATACAATAAAATGTAATATATATTATATTGTAAGGGACACCAATTACGGACAAGTACAGCTACCAAAATATTTAAAAAATTATATATATATATATATATATATATATATATATATATATATATATATATATATATATATATATATATATATATATATATATATAATTATTCCACAACACCCTGTTAGGGCCCCAATTAAGGGAGGAAACATACTGTTTCCTTTTTTGCCTTTCGGCTCATCACCAGAGACCATCTAGACAGAAAGCCATGATTTCCATTGTGTGATTTTTTTAATATGTGTGCCCCGGTTCGAATCTGAAATAGATCTATACTAGTCTCTCTATTTATTGATCAGCTCATAAAACTAACATATATATATATATATACACCACACACACACACACACACACACACACACACACACACACGCCTAACATATCCTGGCAGGAACTCAGTATATTTCTCCGTTTTAATAGGAAACTTCCTGAAATCATGGATTAGCATCCTGGGTCAACATTTTCTGTGGATCAGTCCTTGGATTCTTCAGCTTAATTTTAAAATCAAACTGTTCAAATACTATTCAAACATTTAAATACCAATTTAAACAGATTGACATTACCAATAAAAATAAAAATAAAATTGTACTAGTTTCATAATAATAAATGTCATCCTGAACTTCCTCCAAATATGCATGCAATTAAAGTTTAAAAACCCTCAAGATATTTAGAATACACACCACTAACATTCATTATTATTATTATTATTATTATTATTATTATTATTATGTCTGAGTGGTGTTAAATCAAACCCATAAACAGAAACTTACAATTTGAAAAGTATTTCCATCCTAGTTAAAATTTAAAATACCACTTCATGATGGCTCAAAGAAAGCTAGAAAGTACCTTTCTTTACTTTTCAGTTGGTTGTCTAGCATGGACAATTAACTACATTGGTGCCTTTACACCATGTAGAGTGCATTATATGTCCTAATTTAATCAATATTGTGTAAAGAGGACAAACAATAGTTCATGATTTCTCCATTTTAAAATGCCTGCCTGCCTGCCTGCCTGCCTGCCTGCCTGCCTGCCTGCCTGCCTGCCTGCCTGCCTGCCTGCCTGCCTGCCTGCCTGCCTGCCTGCCTGCCTATCTATCTATCTATCTATCTATCTATCTATCTATCTATCTATCTATCTATCTATCTATCTATCTATCTATCTATCTATCTATCTATCTATCTATCTATCTATCTATCTATCTATCTATCTATCTATCTATCTATCTTCTAGTCATTTATATCTCACTTTTTATATTATTTTTATAAATAACCCAAAGTGGTGAACATGCATAAATACACCTCCCTTCTCCTATTTCTCCTATAACAACAACCCTGTGAGATGGATTGGGCTGTGAGAGTGTGACTGGTACAAAGTTATATAGCTGGCTTTCATGGCTAAGGCAGCATTAGAACTCACAGCCTGGTACTTTAACAAACTGATTTTAACTGATTATAGACATATATAGATATATATATTCAAAATCATTTAATTGCTGAGCTTCATAATTCACGGTAATGTGATCAAACCTATATAGAGTGTCATAATTGGATTTATAGATTTAAGTTCCTTAAATTCCTTTGTTTAAATTTGAGAGATTATTTTCTAGTTCTTAACAATATCCTTTTAGAATTCATGAGTGATATGAGTATATGAGCTCCCAGTAAAACAAATGTGAGACTCTAATACTTGCGTGACTTCAGATACCTTCAATCTCAGCTGATATGAGTAAATGTTGAAAATGATGCGATTTGTAATTCAGCCTGAAATATCTGAAGGCTCACAGATTAAGAAAAGAATGGATGGCTTCTGAGGAGGGTTCGGGATTGTCCATCGATGAGGTTGGCAGTTCTGCAATGCTCTTGGTCATCTTCCAAAATTCAAATCCAATAAATGCATTTGGATGAGAATTCCTTCCAAACAGTCACATATTAGTTGCGGATCCAAAGGCTGTTTTTCCAAGAGATTCAGGGAGATAACACAGGTAATGTGTGATGGTAGAAGAGAGTGAGAATGATTTTTGTTCCAGCTTGCCTAAACAAAATGTACACTTTTGTTTAATTTAAAGTGATGTCTGCTGGAGCAGGAGAAACATATTTAATTTTAAATAATGTCCATTTCTCACTCCACTTTTTATAGGCATGTATGTGGGTTCTATCTATATGCATTAGTGGTGCATGTAGATTTTTTAACTCTTATTTTCTTATCTGTAGCATAGTAAAATATTGGAGTGCTTTGTATTTTTGAAGTGGAATAAAGCATGGATTGTAAAGGACTTTATTTAAAAGATACCATTGGAATATGAAATACTATTTTCTGATATGAAATACTATTTTCTGACAGAAAGAAACTATCTGTAAGAGATGCAATACACAGACAGGGTCTTTGTCATTCTGTATAGCTACTCCCGTCTGTGGAATTTTCAGTGATGCACTAAATTGATATCTGAGGGCTCAGGTGACCATTCACAACATCTATTTGTGGCAAAAAATGGATGGAAAATAAGCCCATCAAATGGAAAATAAGCCCTGCAAAGTGGTTCTGTGTCTTGACCCTATCTCCAGTCCAAATATTTTCCATGCAGTAAGAAGTTGGTGGTAATTCAAAATGTTACACACAAGTTTAAATGCTCTTTTAGACTTCATGACACTTCATAAAATGGTCCGAACTGGAGGGAAAAAATGTGATAAAGTGACAGGAACCAGACCTCAGCTGATATTCACACACACACACACACACACACACACACACACACACACACACACACACACACACAGTCTCAAGAAAGATTATATGTAGAAGTAGTACAACAGCATGAATGCCACAAAGTATACTGGACGCCCACATAAACATCTTTCTAGATTTCCAAGTGCTATCTGAACTGAATGTAAAGAAATGGGTTGTATTTCAAACACATACCATTACCCTGAGCAATCGCAACATTTTATTGCTCCAGTCATATTTTTTGACTGTTGCCATAAACTTCGTAAATACAAAGGAAAAAACATGCACATATATACCCCCAGAAGTTATCATAGTTGCTTTCTACTTCAAATTTGAAACAGATCCCACAGTATCATGAGAATAAACTTATGGATATGTTTAAATTATGTGACAGATAGTTTTGTACAAAAGATATTTTAAAAAATGGATTTGCTTATATCTATTTGCTCCCAGATCAGTCTTACATCAGATGGGAGGCAAAATTCCTGCAAAGTAGGAATCCAAGCTCTACCAACTCTTCCTGTATATACTATATGTTAAAAACAAATGAGCTAGATAAGACATACACTGTTTGTGTACTGTGTGTTGTGTCGATGGATGAGGCAAAAAGAAATTACACAGCAAGTTTAAAATGAGGTCGGAAGGTTTTGATCTTGGTAGAACTAAGTTGGTAGGGAATTTAATAATGTTAAATTATTCATAGCACATAAATTGGAGTTCTATTGAAATGCAAATTCATTTTTTAAAAGATAGGTACAGCAGGCAATTAAAAATAACTTTGAAGGCTATGGATATAGAGGACCATGCCAGTGATATGGTACAACCTGAAGGAGAACAGCACCAAAATAAAGATGAGGAAACTCTAGTCATTTGGCATAGCCAGTTTGTCATAGTTTCTCAAGACATTAAATACCATTTCATATATATATATATATATATATATATATATATATATATATATATGCTGGCATTGCTGGCTTCGGGGATTTTCCCGTGTATATAGCATGGAGATGTTATTGCAACGTTTCGGCAAGATCTCACTTGCCATCATCAGGCAGGCTTCTGTCTGTGACTGTGACTGCGAAGGCATCGCCCTTCCTTAAATCTTGGTGGGGGGTGGTGGTGGAGTGCTGACTATTGTTGTGAGTGGGTTGATTGGCTGTGCAGCTGCATCATGACTGGTCTACCAGTCATGTAATTATATGTAATTGTTTCACAACAACCTGCTATTATTAGGCCCCAATTAAGGGAGGAGACATACTGTTTCCCTTACTGCCTATCGGCTCATCACTAGAGACCATCCAGACAGCAAGCCAAGAATTAGGTTGTATAATATTTTAGATATGTGTGTTAGTTTTATGAGCTGATCAATAAATTTAAAAAAATTCACACACACACACACACACACACATGTAGGTTTTGGTTTATTCGGGTCTTTTCCTGTGTAAAATTAAAGGTGTTTTTGCAACGTTTCGATGGGATCACCCCCATCATCATCAGGCTTTGGCTTTGGCTTTTTTGCAAATGAGCTGTATTTGAAATGGCAGTTTTTCTGTAAGTGGAGGTGGGAGGGGTTGGAATGTTGGCTCTGCTACTTTAGACCGATTGGTTGGCTGATTTGCCACATCCTGATTGGTAGATGGAGTTTGTTGAGAGTGATTGATGATGGTGTCAGTGTTTGTGGCTGGGACTTGTTTAGTGGCTGGGACTTGTTTAGTGCCCAGGATTTGTTTAGTGGCCGGGACTTGTTTAGTGGCCGGGACTTGTTTAGTGGCTGGGACTTGTTTAGTGGCTGGGACTCGTTTAGTGGCCAGAGCTGGTTTCCAGATGTCTGGCAGGCGGGAGGCATCATCGCGTCTGTTCATGTTGTGGGGATGTTTTTCTATTTCAATAGCTTCCATAATCATTCTCCTGTTGGAGTGTTCAGTCCTGGAAAGTAATTTGGTTTTTTCAAAGTCAATTTCATGACCTGTTGCTTGGAAGTGCTGGAAGAGGGAGGAAGTATTTACTTGTCTTTTAACAGAATTCCTATGCTCTGAGATACGTGCACTAATTCTCCTATTAGTTTGTCCAATGTATGTGGACGAGCAGACTTTGCATGGTATTTCATAGACTCCTTGGTTTTCTAGCTGGATTTTGTCTTTGGGGTTCCTTAAGATGTTGGCTATTTTTTGGTTAGTGTCGAAGGATGTCTTGATATTGTGTTTGTGGAGAATTTTGCTGATTTTATCAGTGGTGCCTTTAATATAGGGGAGGAGAGCGATGTCATTGTCTTGTTCTGTGTTTTGGATGTTGGGGGATGTCTGCTTTTGGATTAGTTTGGTAATTGTGTTTCTTTGGAATCCATTGGAGATTAATACCTTTGTGAGGGTGTGTAATTCATTTTTCAGGTGGTCTTTGTCAGCTAGGCGTTTGGTTCTGGAGATGAGGGTCTTGGCTATGGAGTTGATCTGTGCAGGGTGGTGATGGAATTGTGCGTTTAGGTAGCGGTTTGTGTGTGTTTTTTTCTGGTAGATGGTGTGTCCTAGGGAGCCATTGGGTTTTTTGTAAATTAGGACATCCAGAAAGGGAAGTTGGTTGTTATCTTCTATTTCCATAGTGAATTGTATTTTGGGGTGTAGGCTGTTGAGATGTGTGAGGAAGTTGTCTAGTTTTTCTTTTCCGTGTGGCCAAATTACAAAAGTGTCATCTACATATCTAAGCCAGAGTTTGGGTTTGTGTTCTGATTTATCTAGGGCATTAGTTTCAAAGTGTTCCATGTAAAGGTTTGCGATGACTGGTGAGAGTGGTGATCCCATAGGTGCTCCTTCTATTTGTTTGTACCTTTGTCCATTGTGAATGAAGTATGTGTTAGTTAGACAGTGGTTGGTTAGATCCAGGATGTATTTGGGGGGGTTGTATTTGTTCTGGATAGCTATCAAGGCTTCTTTTATAGGCACTTGGGTGAAGAGGGATACGACATCAAAACTCATGAGTAGATCGCTGGGCTGTAGATTTTGTTTCTGGATCGTCTCTATGAACTGGAATGAGTTTTGTACATGTGATTTGATAGATTCTGCATAGGGTTGTAATTTTTTTGCGAGGAACTTGGCAAGATTTTGTAGAGGTGAGCCTATGGAGCTGACTATGGGCCTGAGTGGTGTTCCTTCTTTGTGTATCTTGGCGAGGCCATAGAGCTTGGGGCATCTGGATGATTTTTCTCTGGGGATGATTTTTTGCTGGATTTCTTTGCTGATGGGAGAGGCTTTTATTTTGAATTTGGTGGTTTTTTCCAGGTAGGTGGTAGGATCTGTGTTTAGAAGTTTGTAAGCAGGATCTTGGAGTAGGTTGGATAGCTTAGCCTGGTAGTCAGATGTGTTCATTACCACAGTGGCATTGCCTTTGTCTGCTGGGAGAATAATTATGTTGTTGTCTTTCTTCAAGTTGATGAGTGCTTTTATTTCTTCTTTCTCTAAATTGCTTTTGGGTGGATTATTGGAGCATAGGATATTGGTAATTTCAAGTCTGATTTTGTTGGCTTCATCTGGATTGATTTTGGTGAGGGAAGCTTCAACTCCACATATTATGTTTTCTATGGGGATGTGTTTGGGGGCAACTGCGAAGTTAAATCCTTTGGAAAGGACCTTGGTTTCTGCTATGGTGAGGGTCCTGTTTGATATATTATGTACTGTTTGTTTAGTGAATTGTTTAGGAGGGGGGTTAGGTTTCTGGTATTTTTCAAGTTTGCGGATTTTGTTGGTGTGTGTTTCTGTTTTGTGAGAGGTTTCTGTTTCGGCCATCCAGAAGGCTAGTTGTTTTAGTTTGTCCCAGAGTACTGGGTGTATTTTGTTGCTAAGTTTGAGGTTAAGAGTGAATAGATCTTTATTGGTTTGGTCTAATAGGAATCTTTTCCTGTGGAGTTCATTTCTGATTAAGGCTAATTCAGTTCTTTTCAGGATCCTTTCGGTGGCTGAGGTTTTTGAGTGGAATTTTAGTTGGAAGCATGTGGGAATCAAGTTTTTATCTCGGCAGTTGCGTAGGAATGTGAGATCACATAAGATGGTGGCTCTTCGGACTTCGAGTTTTTCGTACGTCCTGGTTAGCCAGAAGGTTTCATCCCCATAGAGGTAGGATATTTGTTTTCGTAGATTTTCACGGGTATAGGTATGTAGATTTTGGTTTATTCGGGTCTTTTCCCGAATAAATATATATATTTATATATATATATATATATCTCAGCACAAATGCAACACACCCGCACACACAATGAGCCAGTAAAAGTAATGTATTTTCCACAAAAGGGATTATGATTATGATCCTAGAGTAACAAAATGTCAGCTATCATAAAGAAATATTCTCTGCATCAAGTATTATGACATTTTTTCCCTTTGTGAAGCTCTGGTTTGCTTTTCATTTAATTCCATTTTGTGGAAAAGCAAAATGGTGACACCTATGCAGTTGTGAGATGCAAACCGTTTAACAACTGGTTTGGTGAGGGTGCACTTCATGCATGTGAAGCATTAAAAACATGACCTTTTAAAGCTTCCAGACTTACCTTCCATGTCAGTGCCTGGGAGTAAAACAGCTGATGCGTGGCAATCCGCTGTGCCACATGAATCAGCTGAGCTAATCATACTCTGCAGACTTCACAAAAACGGCCCTTTTTTTGCAAAAACAGGCCTGAATTTTTTTCAAAAAAGGGCATGAATAGCCTTTAGGAGGATTGTAGAGTGCTCCTGGGGGTGGGGGGGGGGCAAAAATGAGCATCAAACAGCCCGTTTTTCGCTCATTTCTGCCCTCTCCAGTCTCCAGGAGCACTCTGAAAGCCTCCTAAAGGCTATACATGGCCATTTTGGTGAAGGGGGGGGGTCTTCAGGAGGCAAAAAATGCTGTATTCAGTGTATAAGACGCACCCAGACTTTCAGCCTCTTTTTTTGAGGGAAAAATGTGCGTCTTATACTCCGAAAAATATGGTATAAACAAATGCAAAGCAGCTGCAAGACAGTCCCTTAGAACAGGTTCATCTTGTGCATTAACTGCACCCATTCTTCAACCTGGAGACCTTTTGGATGGGTACGATGGGCACTTCACAATTTGTCTATCCCAATGCTTTATACATTTGGCTGCTCTTGCCATCTATCTGGAAGCAATAAACAGTTCAAAATGCAGCAAGCAGTAACAAGCATTTTAATGACTATGTCTCACCATTGCTATGTGAGTTGGCTTCCAGGTGCAATTAAAAATGCTGATTGTTATCTATAAACTCCCTCATAGCATGGGGTCTTGTTACTTTTGGGACCATGTTTCTCCAATTGTTTCTACCCACTTGGTACATTCAGGCGGAATGGGTAGATGCTAGGGATCCTCCTTTAAATGTTGTCATCTTAAGGGCCCAAGGAAAAGCTGTTGTTTATTCCTTTGGACCAGCTTTTGTCAGAGATAGAGACAGAACACAATCATTCAGAAAGCCCATCCAAATGGTCTGGCTCCATTCCCAGGTTGAGGTTAATGTGCCTGTAGTGTCCCTATCATGTTTTATCGTTATGAATATCTGATTTATGTTTTTAACTGCTTATTAGATTTTGTGATCTGTGTAGTCTACTGCAGTGGGCATCCACAAAAAAAATTATTATTTTATTATTATTGATCATTGCACAGTCAGCCAGATGTTCAGACTGGTTTTGACATTTTTGTCTACTTATCGAGTCCTTACCAAGGACTTGGGATAGGCAGATCTGGGTGTTTAATGGTGTTACAGATATCGTTGCAGGATGGAAGCTGTTCCAAGGAAAGTCGCCTTCTGCAATTGACTGATGGCAAATTTGTCAATGCCACTGGTGTTCAAGTGGTGCTCCAGTTGTTTTAGGATTGCACCCAAGGCACCTAGTACTATTGGTACTACTTCCCTTTGCCACAGTCCTTCTATTTGTAGGTCTTTGTAGTTTATTATTCAAATTGGAAACTGCAAGCAATTTAATATACAGTTGTTATGAGCCTAAAAATAGAAATAGTTGTCAAAATATAATTGTGATTCTGTAAGATAGTTTGTATTTATTTCTGGCTAAAACTCAAGATATAAATTGGTTCTTGGATACATAGACAAATGTGATAATCTATTTATGCCCCTACCTATGGTGTTCTTTTCTACCTAAAATGGGAAATGCATGTACTTGAAGATTTAATGATTCCTAGGAAAATCTTCAAAGCTTTATGATCTGGGCAAATGGGGATCAATCTGGGCAAAAGATCAATGGGGATGCAAAATTCCAGCATTTAACGAAGATGCAGTTCCTATCATAGGGATTTATAGTTGATGAATGAAGGATCAATATGGAAATGTTAAAACTTACTAAACAAAAGATGTAATTAATATTTTGGGTACCTCTTACAGACGTATAATATTTGATAATCATATACATTAAGGCCAATTACATAAAAAACTAATAAGAGAGATTTTTATATCACAACAAACTATATCTTACCAAGATGTTAGGCTGCTTGTACAGGTAGTCTTCGACTTATGACCACAATTGAGCCCAACATTTCTCTTGTTAGGTAAGACATTTGTTAAGTGAGTTTTGTCTTTCATGCCACAATTGTTAAGTGAATCACTGCAGTTGATAAATTAGTAACCCAGTTGTTAAGTAAATCTATATTTCCCATTGATTTTGCTTGTCAGAAAGTCACCAAAAATAATTACATGACCTTGGGACACTGCAACTGTCATAAATATGACCCAGATGCCAAACATCTGAATTTTTTTTTTGTATATATAAAGTTTTTTATTTTTTCATTTTCATAAATTTCCTGGAGTTTGTAGATGTTCCACTGCTGGAGCTTTTCAAGAAATGATTGCACAACAGTTTCCCCGGGATAATATAAGGATTCCTGCCTTGAGTACAATGTTGGATTCGAAGACCTCCAAAGTCCCTTCCAGCCCTAGGATTCTATGACCTTCTGGATATCTATGGACATTGTCAATCATCATGGTTGTCCCAAAGGGGCTTGGACTTTCGGGTTTTTCTTTGGCTTTTCTATGAAGACGTTTTGCTTCTCATCCCACAAATTTCTTCCAGCTCAGAGCTCAATACAATACAATAGAATACAATACAATAGCAGAGTTGGAAGGGACCTTGGAGGTCTTCTGGTCCAACCCCCTGCTAGGCAGGAAACCCGATACCGGTTCAGACAAATGGCTATCCAACATTTTCTTTTTTCTTTTTTATATTGAAAAAGTTTTATTGAGTTTTACAAATTTTTTAAGTAGGGTAGGGTAAGGTGAATTGAGAAAATATTTTGAGAACTTTCACGTCGAGATCGTTGGCCCCCTCCGGGGCTTCTTAACAAAACATAGATAATACATATTTCAATGGTACTACAAGGTGAAGAGAAGTGCATACATCATTGTAAATTCTAAATTCTATGCTAGCAATCGTGTACAAACATCCAAACAAAAGTTATTAAAAAAGTCATTTTTTAGATCTAAGTCTCTTGGCAATTGTGTCTTCTTGTTCTCCTCCCTGACCCCCAGTGGGCGGGGCCGCGGCCCCCTCCGCTCCTCCAGTTTCATCCCCCAGGATAGAGGAATATTTTTTAAGAAAGGCTTCTGCCTCAGCAACTGTTTTAATCCTTACTCTTCCTCCTTCCCAGAACACCAACATCCCTTCTGGCATCACCCACTTGAACCAAATCCCCTGGTTAAACAATTTTTTAGATAAGAAGGAATATTTCCTCCTCACCTCTCTAATCTTTTTCGGGATCTGCTTCAAGATAGTGACTTCCTTTTGTTGGTATGTTAACGGACCCTCTCTCTGCGCCCTCAATATTCCCTCCCTGGTAGACCTTCTAACAAATTTAATATGTATCTCTCTGGGTAGTTCATTTATCCTGGCATATGCTGAATTTATTCTATAAGCCAGGTCAATGTCCCCCCTGATCTCTTCCTTAGGTTTGTGTAAGTAGTCTGCTAAAATTGTGCTCATAAGATCAGGAAGGCATTCACCAGATTCTTCCGGAATGTTCTGAAATCTTAAAAAATATGACATCCTTTCAAAATCCATCCTAGACATATGACCAGTTAAATCTCCAATTTCAGTATTAACATTTTTAAGTTCTCCCTTTGCCCCAGCCAGCCCCACTTCCAACTCTTCAGTCTTCTGTGTATTCTGCATCAATTTCTTCTGTGTCTCCAAAAGCTCTAATTTAGAACTGCAGTGGTCTTTTCTAAGCTCTTTAATTTCCAGTACCAAAGAGTGTAACACTTCCTCCATAGCTGTCATCCTTGCTTCAATGTCTGGTTGTTCTGGTTGCTTTTTAGAAGCCATGGTGAGCTGTTTAAGTCAGTGCCACTAAGATGGCGTTTTTTGGGTGCGGCCGCTGGAGCAAGTCCAGAGAAAAAGTTCAAGTCAGAGTTGTAGAAAGTTGTAAAATCCAGAGAGAAAAGCAATTTTCACAGTCAATTATGAAGACAAAGAAGGCACTCCAGGGAAGGAATCAATTAATCATTTATCAAAAATCCTCCATTGGTAGAGAGAGACCGTCCAGGTCACAAAGGAATGTTGGAAATTTTCCATAAAGAATAGTCATTTAAGAACAAAGGGAGGCCATCTTCCCCCGCCCAATCTGGAAGCCAGCAGGAGAAAGCAACAGAGAAAATTGTTCCAATAAAGCCGGACTTAGATACATTGTAGCTAGAAACAAACCGCAAGGGACTTTCACTTCTTCAACAAAGTCCGGATGAGAAATATCCGCTTCCTCGCACTTGAGGAGCCATTTCCAAATGCCGCAGCTGTAAATCCGAGGGGGGGTTTAACAAACACCCCCCTCCATCGTTTCTTTTAGTCAAAGCTGCCAGCAAAAAAGTCAGAGTCACTTATACTCCACCTCGCCGCCAAAGCCCCGGCAAAGCCATCCGGCTCGAACGCTCCCGCTCTCTCCAAATCAGCTATTTGTTACCGTCCTCCGTTGGCGAAGGGAACCAAGCCCCCCGCAGCATGTCTTCTTCCTCCTAGACCGAAGACAAGGACCTGCTCCCAGCCGCCGCCAGGCTAGGAAAGGTCCAGGCAAGCCGACCTTACGGGGGGGGGGTCCCTAAAAAGGCAAAAAGAACAAAACGGCGGACGGGTCCCAGGACTCGTCCGTCCCCGCCAGAAGCCAGAACAGAAAGTCCCAAACATCTGAATTTTGATCACACGATTGTGGGAATGGTATAAAGTTCATAACTGTGAAAAATGTTCATTTTTTCAGTGCTGTTGTAACTTTGAATGGTTACAAAATGAACTGTTGTAAGTTGAGGACTACCTGTATTGCTCTGAAATTTGACATTGTGTATTAGAAAATGTGTAAAGAGTTCACTGACAGTTTGTTTTCCTAGAAACAGTGATAATGGTTTAGCCAGATATGATTAAGGAAAATATTGTCATGTATAAGAAAATGAAAACTTGTTATGTGTGTATGAGACGATTAATAAAATATTTTAAAAATGCCCTATTTTATATACAATGGCCAAAACACAGGAATTTAGCTTCATGGAAAAAGAAATCAACATTCCAGCACAAAAAAAAGCAAAATGGCAGAATATGTAGGATTATATATAATGGGCATTCCATATGAAATGTTCCAATTTGGAACTCCTTGATTAACATAGAAAAATAAACTACATGAACCCCTTACTGAAAGACTATTATGTCAATTTGATGTTTAGAAGAATTGTCAGCAGCCCTACCTTCCCCCTAAAAGGATGAGGTTGAACTTAAATCTGTCTCAGAGTCAGAGTCAGAGTCAGGGATCGTATCCTGCCCCTTCGGCCGATTCGCTCATACAGAGAGGGACTTCTCCGGGTGCCGTCCACTAGGCTGTGCCAGCAGGCGACGCCCAGGGGAAGGGCCTTCTCTGTGGCGGGCCCGACCCTCTGGAATGACCTTCCCCCTGACATTAGAACGACCACGGACCTCCGCTCCTTCCGCCAGAAACTCAAAACCCACTTGTTTCATCTAGCCGGCCTGGCCTAATTCCAGCTTTCCCACCTCAGTTTGTATTTTTAAATTTTGTGATTTGGTTTTAAGGTTAAGTGTTTAATTTTTATAAATTTGTACAGGGGTTTATTTAATTCGATTTTAGTTATATGTATTATTGATTGTATGGTTTTAATTTGTACCTGTACACCGCCCCGAGTCCCTCCGGGGAGAGGGGGCAGTCTAGAAGTCCAATAAATAATAATAATAGAGTGATATTGCTGCCTTAGGAATAGCAGCAATGGACATATACTTTCTGCTGGCTGAGAAATGCTGCAGTAGATGTCACTCCTTTGCTTAAAATCACTCCTATGGCTTAATAGGGCTTACGGTGCATATTTGTAGCTGATCCCTAACTTCAATTAAACCATGTCATCCAATATTTTTATTTAATCAATCAAGTATCTCAAGGATTCTCAAAAGGTTCTTGCAGGGTTGCATTCACATTGCCTTTTTTTTTTACTACCATTTTACTATCAGAATCTGCATGTACGATTTGCCCTTTGAATGTGAACGCATCTCATTAAGTTGGCTGAATGAAGTCATGGCTTATTTTCAGCAGCTTTATGGCTAAAGTTTGTCCTTTAGCTGGCCAGGATGCTTCACCTGGTCCCAAAATGACAGCATTCTGTTAGAAATAGATTGTCAGTCTCTCAGTGCCAGAGTTCCCATTGTAGACATTTCCCATCTGGGTTTGGGAAAGCAGACAGCTGGGGAGAGTTCAGGGTTTTGAAGGTTATGATCACAGCAGTTTCATAAGTGCTTTATTTCAGTTCTCTTCTAACTGCACTGGGGACAGGTGCGGTCTGGTTCTGATTTCACTGTCTTAATTTCTTATCTGACCTGGTAGTCAATCAAGGGCATGGGACGATGCACGGCGGGGGAGGAAGGAGGCTGTCGGGAGGGAAGGGAAGACCAAGCCAGAGAAGGAAAGTGAGAGAGAAATGCTCAGCATCTGACTTTTCTCATCCAAGAACTGGCAGCTCGGCCTGTCATTCAGGGCTTGTCTGTGTACAAACGCTGCCCTGTGCAAAAATGGATTTCTGAGTGTTAACCATCATGTTCTTTTTTTCCAAGGGGTCTTCTGTAGGATTTCATTTGCAGAGCACAGAGGGCAATATCTAGGGTAATTCCAGGGCTTAGTGGCTGTGATCTTTTGTCAACTCTACTTGTGAGTGAAATTAAACTTGGTATGAGCACCCACAATCTGAGCTCATGCAACACAATTCCTAGCCAATGAGTAGAAAAATCATAAACCTGACAAGTATTTATGGGAGGAAGAAGCAAGAGAGAGAAAGAGGGAGAGGAATGGTATAAGATAACAGGGATAGATTAATTAACCTATTCATTTCCTCTACAGAAGCAGGAAGTCTCTTTTTAGTAAAATGATTTGAGGTTTTTATTTAAATCAAACTATACTTTTTCTTTGCTTTCTTAATGCAGTAAATTTAAAAAAATATTAATATATTTGAATTAGCCAATTGTTTTGAATGAAAGCCATACTACAGTAGTGTATTAGGAGCCACCGTGGTCCTGATGGATTATTAGACAGTTTTTATAACATATTTTTATAACAGAAAGAAACATACAGGCCTTCTGGATATTTTTCAATTTATAAGATCAATATGAACCAGAATATTCCACTGTGGTAAATCAGTTGAGTACCGAGGAAATAAATATCAGATGGTACCTAACTTGGTTTGTTTCTTTCTTCCCCATTTTTCAATCTTTCTGCCAAAGGAATGTGTTTCAGGTTCTATATCCAGGGGTGTCAAATGGGTGGCCCTTGGGCCAGATGCATCACACGCAGGCAATACCCACCCCAGCTCTGGCAAGGAGAAAACGATATGTCACAGGAGGGCAACACAATGCCACAAGTTTGACTCAGAAATAATCTTGTTTCTTATTTATCCTTTTGATAAGATCCAATCATGGCTCCTTTTTCTCATTTACTGTACATGCCTATGCATATTTTTTATTTTTATATTCTTTTTGTGTGCTCTGGTACAGTTGGGTGTGAGTCTGAAGTTACTGGTATTGGGGTGAGGGGCAATGGTTTGTTCTGGCCAAGCTAATTAAGCCTGAAACAGCAAAACATCATTTTAAAGAGATATAGAGGGAAGGAAGGAAGGAAGGAAGGAAGGAAGGAAGGAAGGAAGGAAGGAAAGAAGGAAGGAAGGAAGGAAGGAAGGAAGGAAGGTTAATCAAATTTCTGTGAGAGGAATAGATGTGTCCTCAAGCCAGAGTCAGTCACTGACCGGCTTATTGAGTGGACAATAGACTGTCAAAAAGAAAAGATGGCTGCAGGCCTGACAGCCAGATATGCTTTTATCTCAGTTACTTGTTGCTTTTACCTTGTGAGTTTTTCTCCCACTTAAAATAAGGCCACTTCTGCTAAAGACTATTAGAGGCAATGGTGAATAGAGGTAGCAAGAAAAAGGATAATAATTAAAACAAGTAGTCATATAAAGCTATAATCATTAATCATAGGGCTGGAAGTCAATAAGGGTTGTTTTTTTTTTTAAAAAAAAGCTCTATCATATTAGCAACAGTGCAAGAAAAATCTACATGGCACAATGTCTCCTTAGGTCTACCTATGATTTTATTATTATTTCCTAGTTAAGGTTCACAAATGCCTTCATATCAGGAGTAAAACATAATATGTATTTAACCTGGCATTCTACACTCCCACACGGAAAGCCCTAAAAACCAAAAGTTCATACTTTTGGCTGAAAGTTGGCAAAAAATGGGATTAACTCTTTATCCCTCTTTCTATTTGGCTTTAAATAAAAATGTTCCTTGATATTTTTTAGAAAGAGTTTAAAACAGAAAACCGAACATGTGTTTTCTAACTGAACCAGATTTTTATTATGCAGCATCCTTGCATCATGGGATTTGTGAAGTTCAGATGTCATCGTGGTCCATATGTAACGCTGTCATGTTTTCTTACAATTTATGTCTATTATTATTAAGATTTATTATTTCTGAAGGCACTTTTAAAAAAAAAAGGGAAAAAAAGAAAAATTGTTTTTTTGATCCCATATCCCTCACATTGGGTCTGAGAGCCAATGAGCCAAAAGGCTTACACTTTCCCAGCAGGGAAGAAATCAAATCCTCTCTTTCAAAAAGTGATCCATTGTAAGAGATCTCCAACCAACAGTTCCTTTGGCCATCCTCAGATAGACTTCCATTTTTAAAAAAACAAAACCTTCCAGGTTATCTACTTTGTGAGCAACACATGTCTGTGATAATATTAGTTTTATTGTATTACTATTATAGGAGTATACTCCTAACCAAATAAGTAAATATGTCTTGTGATATCATGAGGCAAAGTTGCATTGTGGCTTCTGTTGCAAATATATAAGGGATTGAATTGCACCACAGCACTATCATTTCCCCTTGTCCTGCCTATTGATATGTATTTTGATGATGTACCTCTGAATAAAAGATTAATGAACAATATTTTTTTATCTCTTTTATTTTTCAATCTTGAATCATGAAGTTAAGATTTTCAGGATTACAAAATCATTATCGTATTTAGTATTTAAGATACATTATATTAAAAGTTATCACCAATATGGTAACTACCGAGCTGCATAATATTGTAACATTATCCACGATTGAATATTTTGACTCCTGAGAATACAGTATCAAAAAATTAAAATGTAGATTGACTCATATATTCATGTATTTCAAATGTGCCCCGTCTAACTATTCAGGAAATGGCCTGTAGAATCTCTCTACTACTTTTATAAATCCTCATTGTCATCATGTTATTTCTTGTTCAACACTATTATTTATTAAAATGAAAATGAATAGAAAAAGTTATTGCCATTTAGATTAAAGCAGAGCTCCCTCTAAGAACTCAATTCTTCAACAGAGTAATTTTAAAATGAGCAACTTAACAGTTTCCAAGAATACATTTAGAATTTTAGAACAATGTAGAGTACAATAATTGTATTGTTTACAATAAAAATAGCACAATAAAAATAACACTAAAAATAGCAAGCAAATCACTTGAAAGGTGAATTTGAATGCCACATAAATGCAAATTAAAAATATTTTGTATATTAGATACAAAAAAATTCTTTTTAAAAATTGGATGTTGGACTATTATTCAAATGAATGCAAATTTTAGACTGCTTAAGAGTCTTTTAATGTGTAAGTTTGATGGGTATAATTTAGGGCAAGGAAATGTGAGTCTACAGACCTTAACTGAGAAAAAGGCTAATTATCTTAAATGAATATGCTGTATTCTAAAAAGTAAAATACAGCTATGTAAATGGCATCTATAAAAGTAATGCGACACTGTAAATAAGGCAATTAGTCATATACTATATTAGTATATAAAATACAGTGGTACCTCGGACCACGAACGCCTCTCATCACGTCCAATTCGCTTCACGACCAAAAATTTCCCAAAAAATGTGCCCCGGTTCACAAACACCATTTCGCTGCACGAACGGAAAAGTTCGTAAAAAATGCTCCGCTGCACGAACTCCGCCTCACTTCACGAACTCCGCCTCGCATCACGAACTCCGCCCTCGCATCACGAACGGAAAAGTTCGTAAAAATGCCCGGATTCACGACCTCCGTTTCGCTTCACGAACCGGAGCCGCGGACATTTTAAAAACAAGGTCAGAACGGATTAACCGGATTTACATTGAACCCTATGGGAAACTGTGCCTCGCATCACAACCAAAAAACAAGGTCGGAACGGATTAATCGGATTTACATTGAACCCTATGGGAAATTGTGCCTCGCATCACAACCAAATCGGATCGCGACCAGAGTCATTTCACGAATTAAGTTCGTGATCCGAGGTACCACTGTATATAATAATCCTAATCAGTACTTCCTTTTTAAAAAAAAATATTATTTTTTTTAAAAAATGTTTTAATTCCATAGAGAATGAATAATGGGAAAATTTGGAGTAGGTGATTTTCTGTTGATATGTCTGTTTATGTCTCTCTGTGTTTTGGGGATTTTTTGGGGTTGCTATAACCAAAAGAATTGCTGGAATCTGATCTTGAAAGTATCCCTGGAAAGTATCCACCCTTGTATCATTGGAATCATTTGCTGTTCCTCAGTTAAGGGTTTACAGGCATCTACCATATTTTTAGAGTATAAGACGCACCAGAGTATAAGATTTTGAAGAGGCAAATTTAAAAAAAAAAAGGTTTTGCACTCTGCAGACATCCCAGAAATGGCCCGTTTTTTGTGAAAACTAGCCTGTTCCCCCCCTCCCCCATGACATGAATAGCCTTTAGGAGCCTTGTAGAGTGCTCCTGGGGGTTGGCCCCCCCTATATGAGCAAAACAAACAACCTGTTTGTTTGCAAAAATGGGCCCACTTTTCCCCCCAAAAAGGGCATTTATTTATTTATTTATTTTTCCAATTTATATACCGCCCTATTCTCCCAAATGGGACTCAAGGCGGTGCACAGAAAAGATAAAAACCCACAACAAATAAATACAATGTAAAATGGAATTAAATAATTAACTCTGTGCTAAAATAGTTAAAAATTATTAAAATTCAATATAAAATATTCATTGATCTATGCCAAGCCAACCAGATGGAAAAAAGTACGTTTTAAGTGCCCGGCGGAAGAGGTGCAGGTCCGTGATGGTACGAATGTTGGGGGGGAGGTCGTTCTAGAGGGCGTAACCTTTAGGAGGCTTGTAGAGTGTTCCTGGGAGCTGAGGGGGGCAAAATTGAGCATAGAACGACCTGTTTTTCACTCATTTCTGCCCTCCCCAACCCCCAGGAGCACTCTGGAAGCCTCCTAAAGGCTATGCACAACCAATTTGGTGAAGGGGGTTGAGTTTCAGGAGGCAAAAAATGCTGTATTCAGTGTGTAAGACGCACCCAGATTTTCAGCATCTTTTTTGAGGAAAAAAGGTATGTCTTATACTCCAAAAAAATACGGTAGTTAGTAAATGAAGCAACTTCAGTGAAAAAGAATAGCAAAATGAGTGGAGTTTTTTCCAACATCACAGCACCTAGGCTTGGAAGAATCTTTTTCAGATGACTAAAATAAATTTAGTTTATCACATCAGCTGAGATTTGTTTCTATCTAAGCTGACTTAGATAGAGGACTAAAGAAGATACAGACATGGATAAAACTACGTATTCTGTGAGTAAGAAAGATTTAAAATAACAGAAATTTAGTGCATCTTGACATCCATGAAAAGATTGTGATGAGATCACCTATACCTTAGTTTTCCATCCAAAACTTCTTGATGGTCAAGTTCATCTGGCAGGGTCTTATTTATCTTAAGCACAAGGGACCTTGAAATAGATGACTTTTTAGAAAAAAAAATTAAATTGAAAACTTTATGAAAACCTTTTTGGCCCGTAGAGCAGCCCTGAATTTATCTGATATGCCAGGGTATATAATTTAAAAAAATGGGTAGGATTTGGAGAAGAAAATCATTTGATATGTTACTGGTGTTAATTTAAAATGATTAAAAATTGCTATGTCTTTTTCTTTCTGCCACACTAAAATTAAATTTAGTAACAATTTAATAGGATTTGAACCCCGGGCTTTCAGAATCCACAGCCTTGAGGTCTCAGATTGTACAGTCTTTTTTTTCCTGTTTAACATTTTTATTGAGTTATAAGATAAAATGGGATGTGGTGGCTCAGTGGCTAAGATGCTGAGTTGTCGATCAGAAAGGTCAGCAGTTTGGTGGTTCGAATCCCTAGCACTGCGTAACGGAGTAAGCTCCCATTACTTCTCTCAGCTTCTGCCAATCTAGCAGTTCGAAAGCACGTAGAAATGTAAGTAGAAAAATAGGGACCACCTTTGGTGGGAAGGTTGTTACATTCAGTGCACCTTCGGCATATAATCATGCCAGCCACATGATCACGGAGATGTCTTCGGACAGTGCTGGCTCTCTGGCTTTGAAATGAAGATGAGCACAGTCCTCTAGTGTTGGGAATGACTAGCACATATGTGCAAGGGGAACCTTTACCTTTTAAGATAAAATAAGATATAAAATACGAAAGTAAATAGGAAACAAGTGGGGAAGAAGTAGAGGGAAGAAAAGTAACAAAGGATTAGGAAAAAAAAGAAGCATTGACTTCCAACTCTCTGTCGCAGTAAAATGAGGCATTAACATGAAATCACAACTTTTTGTTTTTTTACATAATAATATAAACTAGCCATTTCTATAAGGATCCATCAGTCTCATAGGTAAAACCCAAAATTAAAGTTTTATTTTTTTCCCAGTTCAAGCACAAAGTTCAGAAGCAGTCTCCATGTAGAAACAAAAGTACTTATATTCTTTTCTTTAATCAAAATGGTCAATTTTGCCATTTCAACTAACTCCATCAGCTTCTGCAACCATTTGTCCATGGTAGGAATCGAAGTGTCCTTCCATCAGATTGTACACTCCTGAACTAGAAGATATAGTAGTTCTGGCTAGTAAGCACAGAGCCCCCAGCCTTCTTCATTTAACCCATTATCAACAAATACTTATCAATAATACAGTGGTTCCTCGGATCACGAACTTAATTGGTGAAACGACTCTGGTCGCGATCCGAATTGGTTGTGATGCGAGGCACAATTTCCCATAGGGTTCAATGTAAATCCGATTAATCCGTTCCGACCTTGTTTTTTGGTTGTTATGGGAGACACAATTTCCCATAGGGTTCAATGTAAATCCGGTTAATCCGTTCCGACCTTGTTTTTTGGTCGTGATTCTTGAACTGACTCTGTTCGCGAAGTCAGTTTCCCATAGGGTTCAATGTAAAGCAGCTGAGGGGCGATGGAGCAAACCGCCCGCGGCTGCCAGCATGACTTTCGCCCGTCTCTTTCTGGGCTCTGCGAGTGAGGAGGACAGGTGTGTGTGTGGAAGCGAAGGCAGGGGGGGAGACCCGCGCCCAGCTTTAAGACCCCGAGAACTGGACGGATACACCGAACAGAGGCGCACCAGGAATTCCCAGCCCCAGAGGGCCATGCCCCAAGGAGGCCCATAGAAGCAACCGGCCAGGGCTGCTTCCCCGCAAGAACCTCTTGCCCCACCAGCCCCGAACGGATCGAGGGACTCACCGAAGCAAGAAAGCTGCAGGGCTCCGTTGTGGCCGCTGGTGTCCTGTAGCTTGAGGTTGCCGCTCGGGGGGCTTTTGCAAGAGCTGCGCTGCCCGTAGAGCGGCGGCGGCGGTCGTGAGCGCCAGCCGGAATGTCCATCTGACTCTGGCGCTTGGGGCTGTTGTTGCTGCTGCCGCTGCCGCCTCCTCCTTCGCCGTTCCCAAAGCTTTGTCCTTTGCTGGCCAGGAAAGCGGAGCTGAATTTCGGCGCTTCTGCTTCTCGGGACGCTTCCCGAGAAGGACAAAGCTTTGGGGACGAAATTCAGACGCGCCGGAGTCGCTACAGCCAGCCGGAATGTCCGTCCCCCTCCTCCTCCACCATTCCCAAAGCTTTGTCCTTCTCGGGAAGCGTCCCGAGAAGCAGAAGCGCCGAAATTCAGCTCCGCTTTCCTGGCCAGCAAAGGACAAAGCTTTGGGGACGGCGGAGGAGGAGGGGGACGGACATTCCGGCTGGCTGTAGCGGGTCCGGCGCTTCTGAATTTCGGCGCTTCTGCTTCTCGGGACGCTTCCCGAGAAGGACAAAGCTTTGGGGACGAAATTCAGACGCGCCGGAGTCGCTACAGCCAGCCGGAATGTCCGTCCCCCTCCTCCTCCGCCATTCCCAAAGCTTTGTCCTTCTCGGGAAGCGTCCCGAGAAGCAGAAGCGCCAAAATTCAGCTCCGCTTTCCTGGCCAGCAAAGGACAAAGCTTTGGGGACGGCGGAGGAGGAGGGGGACGGACATTCCGGCTGGCTGTAGCGGCTCCGGCGCTTCTGAATTTCGGCGCTTCTGCTTCTTGGGATGCTTCCCGAGAAGGACAAAGCTTTGGGGACGAAATTCAGACGCGCCGGAGTCGCTACAGCCAGCCGGAATGTCCGTCCCCCTCCTCCTCCGCCATTCCCAAAGCTTTGTCCTTCTCGGGAAGCGTCCCAAGAAGCAGAAGCGCCGAAATTCAGAAATGCCGGAGCCGCTACAGCCAGCCGGAATGTCCGTCCCCCTCCTCCTCCGCCGTCCCCAAAGCTTGGTCCTTTGCTGGCCAGGAAAGCGGAGCTGAATTTCGGCGCTTCTGCTTCTCGGGACGCTTCCCGAGAAGGACAAAGCTTTGGGAATGGCGAAGGAGGAGGGGGACGGACATTCCGGCTGGCTGTAGCGACTCCGGCGCGTCTGAATTTCGTCCCCAAAGCTTTGTCCTTCTCGGGAAGCGTCCCGAGAAGCAGAAGCGCCGAAATTCAGAAGCGCCGGAGCCGCTACAGCCAGCCGGAATGTCCGTCCCCCTCCTCCTCCACCATCCCCAAAGCTTTGTCCTTCTCGGGAAGCGTCCAGAGAAGCAGAAGCGCCGAAATTCAGCTCCGCTTTCCTGGCCAGCAAAGGACAAAGCTTTGGGAACGGCGGAGGAGGAGGCGGCAGCGGCGGCAGCAACAACAGCCCCAAGCGCCAGAGTCGGACGGACATTCCGGCTGGCGCTCCCGACCGCCGCTGCCGCCGCTCTACGGGCAGCGCGGCTCTTGCAAAAGCCCCCCGAGCGGCAACCTCAAGCTACAGGACACCAGCGGCCACAACGGAGCCCTGCAGCTTTCTTGCTTCGGTGAGTCCCTCAATCCGTTCGGGGCTGGTGGGGCAAGTGGTTCTTGCGGGGAAGCAGCCCTGGCTGGTTGCTTCTATGGGCCTCCTTGGGGCATGGCCCTCTGGGGCTGGGAATTCCTGGTGTGCCTCTGTTCGGTGTATCCGTCCAGTTCTCGGGGTCTTAAAGCTGGGCGCGGGTCTCCCCCCCTGCCTTCGCTTCCACACACACCCATCCCCCCAGCCAGCCCTCGTTTATAATGCGGAGTTCGTTTTTTTTACGAACTTTTCCATTCATGCAGTGAAACGGTGTTCGTGATCCGGGGCACATTTTTGGTGAAATTTTTGGTCGTGAAGCGAATTGGTCGTGAAGAGAGGCGTTCGTAATCCGAGCCAGCCGGATTACGTACTTAAAATGAACCCTGAATTTATTTTTGGTTGAAAAAGAAAAAGAAAAACCCTTGCAACTGCAGAAAAAGTTTCTTCAGATTTACACATATTGACCAGAGAGGGATTATGGTTCTTGATATGTTTATGAAATGCTTGAACCGAATTAATGGAAAAGAAAATTTATTTATTTATTTTATTAAATTTATACCCCGCCCTTCTCCTTGTTAGGGCCCAGGGCGGCTTGGAATAGCTTGGAATGAGAGTCTATCTCGTGCTCGTATAGAAGGTATTCCCAGCTTTGCTCTCCCAGTGAAGTAAGCCTGAGCCCTGCTGGCAATTTTTTATAGATGGAGGAAGAGGAATTTAAAAAAAAAAACGCATTGGGTGCACTGATTTCACTCCTAAGGCACCTGTTTCCTCATCTTTTATTTTCCTTCAGCCCCACATCTGTTCTTAGGCAGCCAGAGAAAAATGAACTGACCTTGGAAGCCATTTCAGCCCATCACAAGTACTTAACAAATGTGACTTGTCAATTTTTTTAAAAACATGCTTTAGGAATAACTTGCTTTTTCTCTAGCCAGGGCAAAATAAAACAAATCTTGCACATTATTTTTTTTTGGTTCTATGAGAAGACGAACGAGTATCTTCACCAATGTTTCTTTCAGTAGTGGGACTTCTTCACAGCATACCTTAGTGGAATGCTGAAAAAGTTTCAGGCTGCCCTTTCAACTTTGGCATGTTTGCTTTGCTTTCATGTCCCAAGCATTTCTCCTCAGGAGCAGCAACTGCCATGCCTTCAGTTAAAGGGAAAGTCCAGAGGCTCCTTTGTTTAACAGCTGTTCTGGGCTGCAAGCACAAATCGCTTAGCAGAGGGTGATTTGTAGTGACAAACTCTGAACCTTATCCCTAGAGATTTGCCAGATACCTTAGCAATGCTCTGTGTCTCTCAAGGCTGGGAAGAGGAAGTCCAACTCCCAGTACGGAGCTTGACCCGGCAACAACACATCACTTGCATGTTTTGCTTCACTGGTACAACAGTTCTTGGGTGTAAATAGGCTGGAAGAGCATCCATAACATTACAGATGGAGAGACATATCTGCAATGCTCCCTTTTCACACACCAAGGCAGGTGAGAGGATACCTTAAACTTTTGGTCTTGTAGAAAATGTTCATGATTTATGTGGTAAGTGTAGTAACCTGAACTTAAGACAATAAGAATATTTCTAAACCGCTTTAAAAGTTTAAAAATGCAGGTAGGCAGCAATAATATTTAAAATATGATTGGTGTCATAATATTAAGAAACAGTCTCTAGCAAAATGGATGATGTATATTCGTCTTTTTAAAATATATCACTTGATCTGGATAAGTTTAGCAGAATTGCCAAAATGTACATACTATTTTTAAAAAAATGGATTTGGGACATGTAATTGGTGTTGCAGTGTTGTAGACAAATATTTACAGACCAAAAGGAAAAGCTTTATTCAAGCAGCACAATTGTGTAAAAAAGAAATATCTGAAGAAAAAGTATTATATCTTAGAATTCTTGGATAGAACAATTAATCTAATACTTCTATTATGATGAAAACTAACAGATTTTATGCTCTAACATCAACAAAGCTGAATTTTGATTTCCCTTCCATACCTTTGATGAGCAATAATATCAGTACAAAAGCTGAAGGTAGGAATACTACTACTACTATTACTACTACTACGGCTACTACTAATAACACTAACACTAACACTACTACTACTACTACTACTACTACTACTACTACTACTACTAACTCTCTGTGTATTTTTGCTTGTTTGCCTTGGGTGATGCTCATTTATGAAATACTAGATGCAGGATGGGGGAATGTTATATGGCTGAAACATATTCTAAATCAGGAGAAAAGACTGGTGGCTTTTCAGATGTTGGTGATGACAGCAGCACCAGCCAGCACTGCAGTCAGTGAAGGATGCTGGAAGTTGAACCTCAGCAAAATCCGGAAGGTCAGAGATTCCCTTCTCATGTTATATTTCCTTGGAAGGAATGTTATTTTGTTTTATGTTATGTTGAGATTGCTAGCTGTCTTATTCCTTTGGAATGGATACCATATAAGTGCAAAAAATAGAAAAATAACTAGAAACTCCAATTATGTATATAGTATATTCAGAGTGTACTAAAAGTCAGGTCCCATAAGCACTTTATTATGTAAACTTTTTAAATAGCTGCCATTTTCTTCTAAACCCTTTGTTATTTATTTGATGTTTGACTTTTGAATACTAATAAATATAACAATATTTCTTGTGATGTTTGCAAATTCTAGTGTCTCCTATGGACTATCTATTGGCCTATGGATCTGACTTGTGTACACCCTGCATATGTGTGTAAGTGTGTATGCACAATTATATTTCCTGTTGCTACTAACATAATTAATGACAATAATATACTAGACTTCCAATGTATGGAATCTAGATTGCACATATTAATTTTAATTTAAATGGATTGCCTTGAGCTTTTTTAGATTGTTGGTGGAAAATACCTACATTTTGTTGTGAGAGACTACAGCCATTCTTTTCTGGTGGTCAGCTGTGGCAAGGCTTGGGAATTAGTGTCATTCATTGCCTCATGTAACCTGGAGTCCAACACACACAGGTAGTCACACATTTGCCCTCGTTTTTGTTTCAGAGCAGAAATTAGGTGATCTAGTTAGAAATTCTATCACTCTGTCCCATAGTCAGATAAATGCATCCAATTATTACCATCTCTGGCTGTAGGAGAACTCTTCTGTACCTCCTGCCCTGGTGCATGAAATCTACACTGATCTGGATTAGAGAAAGCAGCCTGAAGCTGAATCCAAGTCAGACAGAGTGGCTGTTTGCACATCAGTTTTGCCTACTGTCACCAGTGTTAATTTGGATGGGCAAGGACTACTTGTGAAGGGGTAGGGTCAAAATTGGGATTCTTCTGAAATTGTGCACCTGCTTGAATAATAGGTGGATGCCATTGCTAGAGGAGACTTTGCTCCACTTTCGCTACTGTGCCAATTGCAATCTTACTTGGTAAAAGAGGATCTACACTAACTCGGGCCCTCAGTACTGCCTATATAATCTACTACAAACTGCTTAGGGTCTGGCTTTAAAGACAATGTGAAACTGCATTTAGTGCAAATATAGCAGATCATGTCCTTGATCTCTCTCAGTGCTTGGAGCATATAACACAGATTCTGTGGCCTTTGCATTGGCCGCTCATTATTATCTGGAAATTTATTTAAGGTTCTGGTGAACTTTTTGAAGCTTTTTATGCTTTCATTTCTGGGTACCTCCAGGACCCCTGGCTACAGTCAGAATCCTAGATCCTTTAGGTAGAAATTATTTTTGTTTCCAAACTTCTGAGGGGTAAGGTAGTCAAAGTTAGAAGCTGCTGATTTGGAACAGTCTTCCAATGGAGATCAATGTGTCCCTCTCCTTTTGACCTTTAGAAATCAGAGGTGGGTTCTTACCAGTTCAGACGAACCGGTAGTAATTTGGTGGCCTGGGTCACTGGAACTAGCAGCACCCCATGCCTGCCATACCCCAAACCAGTTCTCCAAAGGGGCCGCCATCTTGTTTTTGGGTTCTGCGCATGCGCAGAACAATTTTCAGTGGAATTTTCTTTTTCATTTTTTAAGATTTGTACATGTGAAGACCTTTTAATTTGCAAATGTCGCATGTGCACAACTGAAGTGAGACACTGAACTGGCAGCAATGCTGGAAATATGTCAAAAACAGGTATAGGAGGGTAAGAACTGCACTATTTCTTTATTTGTTGTTTTTGTTTTGTCATTACGTTTACTGTTTAAAAGAAAACTTTAAATTAGATCAAGAAACTTTGGGTATAATTTAATGGTTGAACAATGGAAATATATGTGGACAAAAGGTTTAAAATATACATTAAATTATAACTTGAAATAATTTTTTTAAAATAACATGAGGTAGTGTTGGTACTTAACAGCAAATAAATTTTGCAAATTACTGGAACATTATTATTTATGATTACTTTATGCAAAAAAGGGAAGGACAAGTCCTATAATAGTACAATTCTATGTACTGTTTTGTAATTTTGTGACCTTCATGACTGAACTGAAACCAAGAAATTGTATAAATAGATAAACAAATTTACTCCCAAAGGTTGAATAAGGTGAGTGACTAATCTCATAATAATTGTCAATATCCTTGGGGCAGAGCAGGAACCAAAGTCCATGACCCTTCTTCTCATGTTCAAGGCATACTCAGTGTATTGAATCATGGGAATATTTAAGCGGATTTAGAGAAGGGGTATAGTTTAAAGAAATTTCATTAATTTGTAGAGCACAGATTAGAGGAATCCTAAATACTCTGAGTTAAGCATTGGACCTTCATGGAAATCATATTTCCATGGAAAACAAAAATAGCAATAGATTTTTTTCTGTTTTACACCTTCCATACTCAATGTCTCAACATTTTCCACATTTTTGAACAGCTTGGCCATAGAGCAGGGATGTCCAAACTTGGGAACTTTAAGACTTGTGGACTTCAACTCCCAGAATTCCCCAGCCAGCTATGCTGGCTGGGGAATTCTGGGAGTTGAAGTCCACAAGTCTTAAAGTTCCCATGTTTGGACATCCCTGCCATAGAGTAAGATTAACCTGAAGCCTATTAACTAGGTTCTTCTGCAGATAAAGTATGAGGACTGGAGATGTGAGGAAGGCAGATGCCTCATGCCAAGAGTCAAATATTCGATGCCCATGTCGTTTTCATTTCCCCTCCCCCCCTAAGATTAAGCAATAGAAAATCTGAACCGGTTTAATTCCGCATTATTTCATTGTATATTATTACATTTTACGATGTCATTTAAATGGAACAGAATACAGTAGATTCTGAATTGGAATAAATAGAATAACAAGGCCCCATTCTATTCAGTTCTAAAATACTTTTACCCAACCCATTATCCTATAAACTGTTTCAAACATTTTAATTTCATCAGTAAAATTAAAGAAAAATAAATATCAAGGAATATGATAAAATCTATACCATCTTTGTCTGCTACAAGCATTGTTCTAGTTCTTTTCTTTACTAGCTGTTAGCAAAGATCTACCAGTTGGATTCATCCATTAAAGATAGAGTATTAAAACAGCATTACTATATAGCTGTCTGTTAACTCTCAAATTGGTAGCCTTTAAAAAGGATGAAAGGACTAAGCACAATATATTGAAAGCTATAGGCCATATCTATTTTTTCTACAATTACTGAAATTTGGTATCTAACTTCTTAGTGAAAGAGACATTATTCCTGCTGATTGTTAATGAATTTACCTGTTTAATTCTATTAATTCTTAAAGTTCTTTGGAGATTTTTTCATTGTACCGTTTAAGTTTTACTGCTTGGTATTACTTATTGCCATTTCCATTGCTTGCTTATACAAATGTTCCACTTCTTTTTATCAAATGAGCCAGTCCCTTGTCCTTTTGTGTTGTAAATGGCAAGTCAGGTTTGCGTATGTCTTAGTGAAATTATCAGTTGAAAGCACCATCAATTCAAGAGGCAGCCAAAGGATTTACCTGGCTTGCGACATTACATATATATTTTTATTGGCTTGTCAGGTGAAATGTGAATTCCAGGCTTGATTCTGGAAGGTGGAGAGTCCAGAAGATGAGCACACAAGCTGAAGAATACCCAAGGGTATGCTTAATAATATATATCCAGGAATTTTTGATTTATTATAGCAGGAAATTGATTTTTAAAAAGACATGTACAAAATATGGTTGAATTCCTAGATATTTCCTTTATAAGAAAAATCATTGATTTGTACCAAGTAATCTTTCTTAGGGGACTTATAGTTATGAAATGACTAATTTATTTGTCAGTTTAATTGGTTAATCCCACATATACTTGTGTGTAAACCATTTGTGGATAAGATCTTCATATTGTGAACTCAAAGCTATTAACAAATGTGCTAGGTAACATCATTAGTATGAAGAAAATACAGTTTGCTTTGCTATTTATATATAGCAGTTTGCTAGTCTTGGTGGGGATATAGCTTCCCATATCAAGACTGGCATAAAATAGCATATTGACTTCTGACCAGAATTATTCCTGTTGGGTATTTTACCAGAACTGTATAATAAAGGGAATACATGTCTAATTTTACATGTGTTATAGCAGCAAGAATTGGTTTTGCACAACAGTGGAAAAGGAAGAGATCCTTTCAGATGGAAGTGTTATAAAAAATATTAGAAAATGCAAAGGTGGATAGATTAACATTAAAAATAAAGGAGAAGGAAGAAACAATATTTCTTTTTTTTTTAATATTGAAAAAGTTTTATTGGTTTTTACAATTTTCCAAAAGGGTAGGGTAAGGGATACAGAAACATTTTAAGAACTTTCGCGTCGGGATCATTGACCCTTCCAGGGCTTCATAATAAAACATTGAAAAAACATTTTTCACAAATACTACAAGGTGAAAATAAGTGCATGTTTCCTAAATTCTCAATTTTATGCTGGCAGTCGTGTGCAAACATCCAGATATAAAGGTTATACAATATTAATAAAAAAAGCAAAGTTATTTTTTCGATCTAAGTCTCTTGGCAATTGTATCTTCTTTTTCTCCTCCCTGGCCCCCAGCGGGTGGGGCCGTGGCCCCCCCTGCCCCCCCTGAATCGTCCCCCAGGACAGAGGAATGTTTTTTAAGAAAGGCTTCCGCCTCAACAACTGTTTTAATCCTTACTCTTCCTTCATCCCAGAACACCAACATCCCTTCCGGCATCGCCCACTTAAACCAAATCCCGTGGTCAAACAATTTTTTGGATAAGAAGGAATACCTCCTTCTCATCTCTCTAATCTTTTTTGGGATCTGCTTCAAGATGGCGACTTCCTTTTGTTGGTAAATTAACGGCCCCCCTCTTTGCGCCTTCAAAATTCCCTCTCTGGTTGACCTTCTAACAAATTTAATATGTATCTCTCTGGGTACTTCATTCATCCTGGCATATGCTGAGTTTATTCTGTAGACTAGGTCAATGTCCCCCCTGATCTCCTCTTTGGGTTTATGTAAATAGTCTGATAAAATTGTACTCATGAGATCAGGAAGGCATTCACCAGATTCCTCAGAAATATTCTGAAATCTTAAAAAATATGACATCCTCTCAAAATCCATCCTAGACATATGACCAGACAAATCTGCAATTTCAGTGTTGACATTTTTAAGTTCTCCCTTTGCCCCAACCAGTTTCTTAACATGGGATTTGTTTTACCAATGGCTAACTAACAGAAACAAAGGTTAGAAACTAATAGATTAAGAGAATGATGAATTATATAACAAACGTTTTCTAGTATGGATAAGCTAATGTCAATAATATTAGATCTCATTATTAATGATATCCATATTGTGACTACTACTTTGTTTAATGTCTTTTTGTTATTCAAAATGAATTGTATTCAGACCACACGCTGTTCATATATTGATTTTTTATGTTTATAAATAAATTAAAATATATATTTAAAAAAAAGACTGGCAGGGTAATCTATATAATATAAACAGGCAGAAAACTCCCCTCTTCCATTGGTGATGATCCCTAACCTTGTAATGAGACCTCTGAAAGAAAACAACCAAGCTCTGATAGCAACTTTTTTGAAATATCCTTTTTGGAATATTAAAAAAATCATCAATGGTTGACCTCATTAGCTAGTGTCTAAGGTCCACATTCCAATAGTTAACTTCTAAAAATATTTTTCTTCTACCACCTCCTCACTAGTGGTGGGATTCAAATCTCCATTCCCTCTCCACTCCATGGGAAGGTTACTGCAAAATCCCCATTTCCTCCTGATCAACTGGGACTCAGGAGGCAGAGAATAGATGGGGGTGGGGCCAGTCAGAGATGATATTTACTGGTTCTACTACTCAAAATTTCCACTACCGGTTCTCCAGAACTGGTCAGAACCTGCTGAATATCACATCTGCTCCTCAACTCCTCAACTCTCAAAGTGTGCAACAGTTGACAAATGAAAGGGCAATATCCAGCTGCCTTGCTTTCCCTTTCCAGTGAGTAAATTGAGGATTGGGGTAAGAGAATAGGTAAGCCTGTTCCATGCAGAGCAGTGATAACTTTTCCCAAAATCTGAAATCATTATTAGTTACTAAATACATAAGTGTATAAAGATATTATATACTATAATTTTAAAAAAGCCCTATGACATTTGTATAGGTGACAGGAATAATGGGAATTTCTGATGATAGTTGTTTTACTCATTAAAGTATGACATTAAAGCTCTGTTCAAAGATCACCACAGTTGACATTAAATTTTTGTACAAAAGTCACTAATCCACAGTTTAACTATATGAGGCATGGAGATAAGAACCCATATGGAAGAATGTAGATTTTTGTATACGTTCCTGAGAAACAACAAATGTATCATCAAGTTTGTGGTGTCATGTTTATGTGAGTTATCTAGAAGATAGAGGTCAGGGCAGGCATATGTAGAAATGTAGAAAACAGGTCTTCATTCTTGACATTCCATTTAGCTTTGCCATAGAACATACTCCATGACCACAATTCAGCAGTTGTTTTACTTGAGAAATAATCTAGGTAATATGACACAAGGCCACATTTGTTACAAGTTTTCACATAGTTAACGCAATGGGAGTTCCCCCCCCCAGCTTTTTAGACTCAGGAACATTTATTCACAATGGCAGTTGTTTCCGGAAAAATGAAAATCAATTCTTTACATCAGCACTGCACAACTCCTTGATGGAATTCATGACCACTCTGAAGCAAGGATGTTTGCTGTTTTCATATCTGTATGTTGGTGACAATATTATACTAGAACAGTGTTGGTAAACCTTTTCGGCACTGAGTGCTAAAACGGGAGCATGCGCATACATCTCTTCCAGTTTCCGGCATGCACATGCACACCGGCCACCTGATCTTCTGGTTTCTGGTGCACATGCACATGCTAAGGCCGGTGTGTATGTGCATGCCAGAAACCAGAAGAGCAGCCACCCAATGTGCATGTGCGGGGTGGGAAGATGATCTTCTGATTTCTGGCACACACATACACTGGTCTTCTGGTTTCTGGTGCGCATGCACGTATGAAGACCAGCTGACCGATGCACTGGAACACGGAAGAGCAACAGGATATGTCTCGTGTGCCTGGGGAGATGGCTCTGCATGCCACTTCTGGCACGCATGCCAGAACATCACGGCACTAGAACATCCTTCCTCAGAATGATTCCTTCTGACTTTCATAGACAATGTATAGAGAAATTTCCTTTGAAAATGTGATAAAATGCTTAAAAATATATTTGATATGAATGTTTTACATTAAAATATTGCATAATGATATATGTGCATCTGATAATTGTTTTTATAAAAGTTTCTCCTATGTAGGTTCTATAAGCGGCTCTACATACAATGTGTGATGTTTTGAAGAACAGCAGTTAATCCAATTTCTATTTTTTTTCTAATTTTATTTTTTTATTCAATACATATATTATAGGTAGATAGATAACGTAAATTAGGCATGTCCATTTTACTATTTAATTTGATTTTAACTTTGTATGTATTGCTATGGTTTTAGTAGTTTTAATTATTACCTGTACACCGCCCCGAGTCCCTTCGGGGAGAGGGGTCGGTCTAGAAATCTAATAAAATAAATAAAATAAATGACAGTAGCATAGGTGAATATATTTTTTTGGTCTTATTGAGGAAAAAAAATGCCTTGTATTTTTTTATTAATAGTTCTCATTCAGAGTGACGATGGAGTCTGCTTTTGAAATGTCTTTCAGAAGAGAAAAAAATATTGATGAATTTCTTACAAGTAGAATGCGAAGTTACATGAAAATATCCTATTGTTCACTATAAGGTTGTGTCCATGTGATTAGATAACTTCTCTTGCTTTCTAAGCTTCAGCTACATCCAAGGGGAGGATATATTAGTACGCATTTCTTTTCTTTGGACTATTGTCGAAGAGAACATTGTCATTTCCTAGCCTTCAGAAACAATTTTGTTGCCAATTTTCATAAGGAGGCAACCTGATAGTTTATATGAGGAAAAAACATTTATGTAATTAGGTGATAGGAATTTAAAGCTTTGATGAAATATTTTTTACAATTTTATATACACACACTCATTCACACACACACACACAGTGAGACACACAGAGAGAGAGACAGAGAGAAAGAGAAAGACACACACACAGAGACAGAGACAGAGAGACAGTGATACACACAGAGAGAGAAAGAGAGAGAGAGAGAGAGAGAGAGAAACTTACCATATAAAACAGGCTTTTATTCTTCCATTTAATTCACAGGAAGCTTGAGGTTTAAAAAAAAAATTCCTTTAATGTTTCTGGACTTTAAGTGAGAAATGGTGAAGTATATTGCTAGTGAGATGCTTTTGTTACATACTTTTCGATCACTCTAAAGATTTACTTGATCTCTAGGTTGAAATAATCTAGTGAGAGGAATACCCTCATGATATCTTTTCTGGAAAAATGTAAACAAATGGGGAAGTTTCTCCCAGTGAGAAAAACTTGAAATGTTGAAAAGTTTGGAATTGTTTAGTTTAATAAACAAGGCAAGTCAGTTGGGCCATGTTATAAACAAATATCATGTAGTATAGACAGTGCAAATAAGTTAAATGTTTGTCTTCTTATACAGGGAAGGCCGAAAGAAGTAAACTGACATAAACTCTGGGAGAACTGTATATGCTTGCATGAGGTGATATAGATCTGTAATTGGGTCTATGGAGGAGACATGATTTATTTCACTGAAGCTAACAGATTTCCAGTTTGCCTCACTGAAACTAAGCACTTCAGGTCAGTGTTATGAGAAATTTTTTTTTGTCAGATTTCTCACTCAGCCCAGGCCAATGCTTTCAGGCTGGATAACTTCAGGATACCTACAGTTCTTGTGACAGCACTGAGGAGATTTATTTAATTATTCAATTTCTATAGCCATCTCAGCCAGGTAACTTCAGGAGGCTTACGATTCTAAAATTATCGAACAATTAAACATACAAAAATTAAGTGCATATAGCAGCCGAGCAGAGGTGGGTTGCTACCGGTTCAGGGGAACCAGTAGTGGAAATTGGGACTGGGTCGCCGAACCGGTAGGGATGGCAGGATGGCCACACCCCTGAACTGGTTCCCCAGTCACCCATGCCTTGCTGGCATGTTTTTTGCTCATTTTATAATCTGCTCATGCACAGAAGAATTTACAGGCAACTGTGCATTCACAAGCAACGTGCAGTGGGTGTGCATGAAGCGAACTAGCAGTAATGCTGGCAGCAACCCACCCCTGCAGCCAAGATAGTGTAACTAACTAACAGTAAGCCAAATGGGTCATTAACATATTTCGAACTCAGGTAAACAGCTAAGTTTTTAATGCCTTTTGAAAAGCTAATAGGCTTGGGCCATTCTAATTTCTGATGGGAGAGTATTCCCAAAAGCAGGAGCTAGTTCAGAGGAGTTTCTGCCAGTTGACATTCTTTAACTCAAGGGATCTGCAGCATGCCTGATCTGCTGAATCAAAATGACCCAGACACTGTTATTCTCTACTCTGCTATCTCCTATGCCTTAAATGTATGTATGAAATAACTTAGCTGGGTGTTCCACATTATTTACTATTCCCTACTGGGCAGGGGTGGGTTCCAGCTTCTGTTAATGTTGGTTCACTCAGGGACCCGCTTTGTGCATTCACAGTAGTAAAAAAAATTGCTTATGCGCATAAACAAAAAACAAGATGGTGGTGCCCACGCCGCTATGGATAGAATCAATTTGGGGGTGTGGTCTGTCAAGTTACTACCTACTCAACCAAACCGGTCCGAACTTGTAGGAACCCACCTCTGCTACTGGGCTGATAGTAGAGGCTATCATATGCTATTTTTTCACTTTGAGTCCCCTCTTAATGCATGTCTATTAACATATACCAACGTACTTGTCACACCTTTTTTATTGATTAGTACTAAGAGCATTGTTTAGTTTCATGTTTTAGGACAGAAGCAGAATTCGCTCTGCACCCTAATGCCGGGGCCCAAGACTCCAGCTCAGCTCAATTCAAGGGACGACATGTTAGCCACACTCCCAAGTGGCAGAAGGGAAAGCACTTAATGATGATAGACTTAGATGAGAACGGAACACACAGCCCTAAAGCTTCTGCAGGTATCAAGCAGATGAGCTAGGGTGTATTCAGCAAGCAAGGGGGTTGATTGCAGAACAAATCCATGCCATATGCCACACAAATCCCTTGTAACTGTAACCAGTAAGGTTGTGGCTTATCCACCCACCTTCTTAATCTTAAAAAAGTATAATATGCCTTTTTTTCCTGCAACTTCTCTCAATCCTCTCCATGTGTCACAAAGCTGCCGGCACAATTCAGAGAGAAGAAAACAAAACTCAAAAGACATTTTTGCCAGGTCCTACCCTCCAAAAATGGAATGGGGTGGCTGCTTCAGGCAATAGCCTCTGGACACTCAAAAAATAATAATAATAATCACCAGACATTTTGTTCCCTCTGCAGTACTTTTTCCGAATTACTAGAAATTTATGTGGCCTAGGAAATCTGCAAAAAAAAAAAGGTTTAAGGCTTTAGTGCCACAAAAGTCATATGTAGATAAGGAGTAGAACAGAAAATTTGGAAAGCTGCCTTCTGTGACTATACGCTTTGCTCAATAATAAAATAAGCAAGCAACAATAGAGGGACAAGGATTGGCTAGATTTTACATTTTATTCCTATAATTTGTGGGGTCCCTTGTTAAAGGCATCCCAAGACAGAAACAAAACAAAGCAAACAGAAACCCAAAAGCATTAGAGAAGAGGACCAATAAATCTAATCCATTTCTGATCTCCGTGAAATGTTTTGCAGTTCTCTGCATTACAGTCTTGATAAATCCAGTGATTTGTAGATAGTGTAGGATTTCAAAAATTAGGTCAGATTAGGCCTTCCCAAAACCTATTGGGTGTTCAGAAAGAGATGACCTCAAAGTTAGCTCACTTTGAGTTCAAGTTCTGCCAAAGAGCAGTTCTGATTAAACTTTGGATGCACCACCTTGTGTTTAAAACTGAATCACCAAAGGAGAGATGCAGAAGTTTAAAATAACAGAACACAGATTTCATTTTAGAATTTACGAATGAAAAACACTTGAGAAAATATCAGCAGGCAGGGGCAGGAAGAACAAACGGTAACCAAATTGGTTCCTGTGACAAACCATAACATTTACTTTAAACCATCCGCATGCTACTCAGTAAAAGTCAAGCTACTACTCTTTTAATAGATCCCAGGCCTTCTTAAACTCATAGCTCTGCCAGTGTTAAACAGGTCAAGAGCAGGTCAAAAAGTGAAAATCCATGTGAAAGTAAACTTTAAGATATCTGTGTTGGAGTAGCTATGGCAGAGAGCCTTCTCTGTGGAAAATATACTTCCTCTTTATGTATCAGTGTGAGATTGTTTGACACACACTGTACTTAACAAGTCATGCAATACATTAAGCAATGTAACAGCAACCCAGTTCATACAAATTAGAATTCTAATGATTCAATGTTTGAATCATATTTAATATATGTTTACTGAATGGGAGGTCTAATGGGCATCTTTAAGCCTTTAACTGAAGAGTCTTAAACTTATCTACTCAGAAATAAATCCTGCTCACTTAAATGAGGCTTACTCCCAGGTAGGTAGCTAGGACAGTAATTAAGTACATGAAATTATAATGTCTATTTGATTTCCTCTTTTTATTTGGTATAAATAAACTTCTTCATTATGGTGTTTCAAATAAGTGTTTTGATATTAATTCAAATTTGAAACTATTATACTTTCTTGTTTTGCTTGAAGACATTTCACCTCATCAAAGAAACTTCTTCAGTTCTAACTGAATGTGGAGAATGAGAAGATTCCTTGCAATCCTCTGGTGATTAGCAGTATTTCTGAGAGACGTTAATGCCACTTGGGGTTTTATCTGTTCCCTCAGGGTCACCTGAATCCTGTAATCCAGGGGTCTCCAACCTTTGCAACTTTAAGTCTGAAGGACTTCAGCTCCCAGACTTCTCCAGTCAGCAAAGCTGGCTGGAGAATTCTGGGAGCCGAAGTCCTTCAGACTTAAAGTTGCAAAGGTTGGAGACCCCTGCTGTAATCTACAGTTTTCCTGGAAATCCATTCATACCATTTGAAGGGTGTTCATCCTAAAGTGCAAGGTTAAACGTATATGGGAGATTCTTAGTCATTCAGTCAGTGGTTGTCCCAAAAGTTTGAAGGGTGTGACCCAGATGGCTGAGAATCTCCATAGATGTTTAATCCTGCATTAGCTCTCTTTGAATGGTGTGGGAGTATGAATGGATTTCCAGAAAAATGGCAGACTAAAGGATTCAGGTGACCCTGACAGCACATATAAACCTCCAAGTCAGGGGTGGGTTTCAAAATTTTTGCTACTGGTTCGGTGGACGTAGCTAGATGGGGGGGGGTGCATGTGACTGAGTGGGTGTGGCCAACTTGATGTCACTCACACACACTCAGTCACATGACTCCCTCACTCACACACACTCAGTCACATGACTCCCTCACTTCAGTGGCATGGCCACTGAAACAAAATGTTTGTGGCGAAATGTTTTGATGGGAGGGGGGAGACCTCCAGCCTCACCAGAGCTAAGGGGGGGCCTGCAAACTGCCCAATAAGAAAAATGAGTTTTTGTTCTCCTCATCGCCCAGGAACACTCCAGACTTCAGCAGGGCCGGGGAAGGCAAAAACGCACCTTTTTTTTGTTGTTGCAAAAAATTAGAGGAAAATGGGCTGTTTATCACAAAAACAGAGACATTTTTGCCTTCCCCCAGCCCTGCTGAAGCCTGCAGAGTGCTTCTGGGGGCTGGAGGAAGGCAAAAACACCTCCATTTTTGCAAAAAATGGCCCATCTCTGAGACTTTTCTGGGACTGGCATATGCAGCCCATTAAAAAAGGGGGAAATTACATTTTTTCAATGAAGATTGTTCTGTGCATGTGCAGAACAGAAAATAAAGCTGCTGGCACCCCAGATAGAACCAGTACAGTCACATGTCCAGCCAAGTTACTACCTATTTGGCTGAACTGGGCTGAACCGGTAGGGACCCACCTCTGCTCCAAGTGACCTCAACAACTCTGAAAGATGCAGTGGTCCAACTTCCCACACCTTAAGAATACAGGATCCTACAGATCTGGACAATTTTTTTCCTGGTCTTCTATTCTCTCTTTCTGGGGGACATTAATAAGAAGGTGGTTGACTTCCAACTCTTGGAAGAAATTTCGCTTCTCATCCAAGAAGCTTTTTCAGCTTCTTCACATATCCATGGGAACCAGAACGTTTTTTTCCTTGAGTCTGAGTAATGTTGCATTTCCCCATTCAGATTCAGTGCACAAGTTGGGAGTTCTCCTGACTCACTGTCCTGATGGAAAAGTAGTAGTTAGTTGTGGCTAGGGGAACATTTACACTGCTTTGTCAAACGTTTTGCAATCTTAGGAGAAAGGAGGGAGAGGCAGTCAACATGGGATTAGCACATTTATCCTACTCTTTTTGCTTGCTTTTTTCTATAAAATGCTTTTTGTCCTGAGACCAATGAAATATTTTTAGGCATAGCCTGGACTAGAATAGAATAGAATAGAATAGAATAGAAGAGTTGGTCTTCTAGTCCAACCCCCTTGTGCCATTAAGATGAACCTGTTGCACGTGTGCCACAGGTGGCACATGGAGCCATTTGTCAGGGCATGCAAGGCTGCCCTGACATGGCTGCATTGCTCTGTCAGCTGGCCAGCATACACAGCTTTTTGACGCCATTTTTTGCCCTCTCCTTGAAGCCTCTGGAGCACAAAAAAATGGCCCTGTGAACAAATTGGAAGTTCAGGAATGTACTTCTGGTTTGCTTGTAGGGCTGGTTTTAGCCCTCCAGAGCCTTAAGAAGGCTTCCCTGAAGGCTCTGGAGGGCAAAAAATGACCATACAAGCAAACCAGAAGTCCAGGTTGCTCATAGGGCCGTTTTTTGCCCTTTGACACTTCAGGGAAGCCTCCTGAAGGCCACTGAAGCCTCGTGAGGGCTAAAACATCTAAATTTAGTCTGAACATCTAAATTGTTTTAATTTAAGGGGTTTAGTTTTTAGGATTTTAGGATTTTTAGCGCAGGGATAAATTGTTTAATTTGATTTTATATATTTATGATGTATCTATGTTTGTACGTTTTTAATTCCCCTGTGCACTGCCCCGAGTCCCTTCGGGGAGAGGGAGTGGTCTACAAATCAAATTTATTATTATTATTATTATTATTATTATTATTATTATTATTATTATTATTATTATTATTATTATTATTATTATTATTATTATTATTATTATTATTATTATTATTATTATTATTATTATTATTATTATTATTAAAACCGGCCCTACAAGCAAACCGGAAGTCAATTCCCAGGGGGGAGGGGGAGGCTATTTTCACCCTCCCCAGGCTCCTATAAAGCCTCTGGAGCCTGGGGAGGGCAAAAAAAGCATGCCAAAAATTGAGGGGAGTGCTGGTCGTGCGTGCATGAATGCTGGGGTCATGCACAAAGCATTATGGGCATGGCATGCCCACACATGATCCCTCTGTGCTCCTCCCGCTTTTAGGCACATGAGCCAAAAAAGGTTCACCATCACTGCTTTAGTGAATTTCCTAGGGAGGAAACCCTACACCACTTCCAACAAATAGTTATCCAACATCTTGAAGACTTCCAGTGTTGAAACATTCACAACTTCTGGAGGCAAGCTGTTCCACTGATTAATTGTTCTAACTGTCAGGAAATTTCTCCTCTGTTCTAAGTTGCTTCTTTCTTTGATTAGTTTCCACCCATTGCTTCTTGTTCTACCCTCAGGTGCTTTGGAGAATAGTTTGACTCCATCTTCTTTGTGGCAGCTCCTGAGATATTAGAACACTGCTATCATGTCTCCCCTGGTCCTTCTTTTCATTAAACTAGATATACCCTGTTCCTGCAACTGTTCTTCATATGTGTTATCCTCCAGTCCCCTAATCATCTTTGTTGCTCTTTTCTGCACCCTTTCTAGAGTCTTCACATAAATTTACTTCATATCGTTAATGTAGTACATCTCACATAATGATTTTTTAAAATTATATTAACTTTAACTATATCACAAAAAGCCAAGCCAACCAAACTTCAGGCAATGTTCTTCTAATTCTAACATACTTTTGTTTCTCAGCAACACCCACTATTTTATCAAAAGCAAACAGCAATTTCAAATCCTACAATCCTATTCTGCCTCTTTTCTTTTATATTTAACCTCTTCATTTTCACCATAGAAATCTCCCCAGCTATGATAATAGTGAGATTATAGTGAGAACTAAAACTTCTTATCTATATCTTTTGGGAGAAAAGGATATTTGTTGTTCAGCTTCATGCTAAAATATTAGCACTAAATGCAATGTTGCAATATAATACAGTCGTCTGAATCTTTTATTGGATTGCAAAACAATCCAGAATTACACACACACACACAATTATTTATCTAATGAATTTATATGGCTGCCCATCTCACTGAACAGGAATCTGCACAGATTTCAACCAATAATTAAAACAATATCACATTTTTAAAAAATGTAAAATATATAAGAAAGAAAGATTGCAGGAAAAGAATATTAATTTAAACACAAATATATCCACTACACAGGCTCCCCATAGGATCTCCAAAGCTTCTGGGAAAGCTATGTTTTTCAGGGCTTTCTGAAAGGTAACAGGGACAGGACTAACCCTAACTTGGGAGAGATAATAGTCCAAGGACAGGAGACACATTGAAAAAAAAGCATACAGTCTGTGTTCCATCAGATAGAACTCTTTAACAGACAGGCCCTGCAACCCATCCTTTCCTGCTGAACACAGTAATATTTTCCAGAGACTTCAAGGTTACAAAAGGTAAAACTATATTTCACAGATGTACTCACCTAGAAATCAGCCCATACTTGAAGGCTTACTAATTCTAAATTAAAGGGAATTCTTTAAGTTATGGGGAAATTATCAATTTGATTAACTACTGTTGCTTTGATTAGAGGATCTAGTTGCTCATGTCTTGGTCTCCGACTTTCCCACAGTCTTTTCATTTTTGCTTGAGCCACATTGATAATTTCTTTGCCTTCAAAAATAGAAATATGGAAGTGATTAAAAAAAAAGCAAAAAAAGCCTTCCCTTTCAGTTGAGTTATGAGAACTGAGACATGAATAATGTATTGTGTGTTTAACTTCCTTGGTCGTTGTACTGCAATGATTTGAAATATTGCATGTACAATAATCATCTAGGCTTGCAAGCCTGAATAAGATCTAAGAAGGAGCAGCTAAATTATACTAGGAAACTTCTACTCCAAATCAGGATCAGAGGTGAGTTGCTGCCAGTTTGGCCCAGATCGGGTGAACCAGTAGTAATCATGGTGGGAGGCCCCGCCCACCTTCCTGGACACTTCTGCACATGTGCAGAAGCGTGGCACCAGCACGAGCGCCCCCGAACCAGTAGTAAGAAAATTAGCAACCCATCACTGATCAGGATGCACAGTACTTGACACCAGGTAGTAATAATAAATGTGTTTTGCTTTGCCTTAATTGTTTATAATGCTATATAAGAATACCAAACTTGTAGTGAAGACTACATACAGCAGTCTTTCTGAACGTTGTGGTTGCTCTATAATTTGGTGAAAATACACAAATCATTTTACTTATTGCTTCATATGGTGGTGAAGATTTTTGCAGCTTAGATCCTGTTCCCTTACAATATAAGTCGAGTTGGCATTGCTATCTAGCTGAAAAAATATATATTTTGTTGTTTCACAGATAACAGTGGCAAAAAAGGCAGCAGCTGAGTTGCGAAAACTATGGCTGAAGCTAGGTAATGCCAAATTCTGATGTGGATTCTGAACACACATTCCAAACAATTTGGTATGTTGCCCAATGATTTAATGACATTGAAAATAGCTCATTATATATAGTCAAAAGTAAACAAATGGCAATTGGTATTAGTTCATCGGTTTCTCATGCAACCTTATGCATTTTTCATTGGTGGCTCGGATAGGCTCATTTCCAAAAAGTGTGCTTAGAATTGCAGCTTTCAAGAAATGTAATCTCTTTTCAATGTACTTTTAACCTTGTTATATACTTTTATGAATAGAAATTATGCTTACTTTTTTTTTTAAAAAAAATCTGTTTAAATGTTACAGAAATGTTATTTTCTATGTTAAAATTTTACTCTTGACTTCTGGGGAACAAATGATGATTTGAAGAGCGCTTCATGGAAAACTAAATTGATAACTGGGGAATGAAGAGCTGGTGAGTGGACTGGCTCTTTACAATTCCTCTCTGGACAAGGAGAGGACTTGGGAATGCTCACAAGTACCTCAGACAATTGCTCCTCATGAGGACATCACAGGACAGTTTTCTCTGGAGTAGCAACCTTAAACACTCAAAGAGCCACAAATGTCCTAACTAGACCCTCTGGAGCTGACCAGAGGTCTGGTTCCCCCACCATGGGGTCTCCTCCTAGCAAGGCATCCTTTTTCTTCTAGCTGTCCTAACTGAAAGCCCTGTCAATTGTGGAGCCAACTGGTGACATCGAACTGCAGCAGAGAGATGCAAGAGCCACATGCGGCTCCATATCCATGGCTTGCTGCGGGATCGCATCCTGCCCCATACATCCCTGCGGCCGATTCGCTCCCACAGAGAGGGACTTCTCCGGGTGCCGTCCACTAGGCTATGCCAGTGGGCGACGCCCAGGGGAAGGGCCTTCTCTGTGGCGGGCCCAGCCCTCTGGAACGACCTTCCCCCCGAAATTAGAACAACTACGGACCTCCGTCAAAAACTGAAAACACACTTCTTCTGCTTGGCCGGCCTAGGTTAGTCTTCCATCTTTTAATAGGGTTTTAGGGGATTTTAGCGTAATTTTAATACAGGGGATTTTAGCGCAGGGATAATTTTGTTTAATTTGTATTTTATCTATTTATCTATTCATGTATTCAATATTGGTTTTTTAATTTCCCTGTGCACCGCTCCGAGTCCCTTTGGGGAGAGGAGGCGGTTTATAAATAAATTATTATTATTATTATTATTATTATTATTATTATTATTATTATTATTATTATTATTATTATTATTATTATTATTATTATTATTATTATTATTATTATTATTATTATTATTATTATTATTATTTTTATTATTATTATTATTATTATTATTATTATTATTATTATTGCCAACCCCTGCTCTGGAGAGTTTAGTGATCTGGAGATGAAGCCATATTACCAAAACCATGGTCAGTGTTTTTAAGGACATGTTTACATAGTTCCTTTTCTAATGATTTTTGGAAATAGTTAAATGCTTTTAGCTATTAGGAACATAGAATAATAGGCTTGGAAAGGACCTTGGAGATCTAACCCGCTGTTCAAGTAGGAAACCCTATGTCATTCCAGACAAATGACTATCCAGTCTGTTTTTGAAAATGTCCAGTGATGGAGCACCTACCTTCTGGAGGTAAGCTATTATACTGAATGTTACTGGGTGAATTTGCTTCATTCATTAGTGAAATAAGTTTTAAATATAAGTTTAAGGACATACCAATATTTTTTGGAGTAAACAAATGGTAAGAACATTGATTATGGAAAGTTACATAAAGACTAAGGATCCAGATGAATTTGAAATAAGATTTTGAAATTAATTATAAGGTTTCTTCTCATTGGAAAATACAGTTGTTTTGAATTCTTACAAATAATATATAATAGGATAGGACTTTGAAGGTTTGACACTAGAGGGAACCAGAATAAACTTAAAAGGGGAAGATCCCTTAAATTTTGCTTACTAATATAAAATGGAGAAAAATATTTTAATATTGAATATATTAAAGGATACTTGTAAACAATGGACCCAAAAGTTAATTTTAAGAGTGTCTGCCATTATAGATAGACTGGATTTAAAAGAAGTTATGGAAGAGGAACACTTTTTACTGGACAAGACTGAGCTGATTTGAAAGGGGATTTAAACATGAAAAGCTACAAGAATGATAATGGAAAAAGATGCCATGATGCATATTCAAATGATGTTTTAATAATTAAAGAGGATAAACAAATAACAAACCAAAATATCAATCCAGATAATTTTCCTATATTAGATTTACAAAAGAGATTTGTTAAAATTTTGAAGAATTTTGTGAGAAGGGACAAAGAAAACATGAAAAGAATCAAATTTTAGACAATATTTGAAAAGATTCAAGATCACGATTGGGAAAAATAAAAGCAAGAAATATAAATTTCGTTTCTTTGATAAAGGTTAAAATATATATGTTATTTCTAGTGACACTCAATGGACTTTTGCTGATCAGGACAGAACAATAAAATTTTATTTATTTGTTCATTTATTTATTAGATTTATATGCCACCACCTCACTCTGAAAATTGACTCTGGTTGGTTGATAAATTTAATAAATAAATATTTTAAGGATTTATTTACAGATAAAGAAAAATGGATAGAGCAGATCACTGTTCTATCCAAAGTTGTTTACCTATAAAGAAATCCTTAAAATATTTATTCATTACAGATCAGTTTTTATATTTTATAAGAAGATGATAAGTTAACTAAAATTGATTAAGAGGAAGTGTTCACTATGTTTCTTTTCTTTTTCTTCTTTTCTTCTTTCCTGCACTTTTTATTGTTTTTGGGTTTGTATTAGTTTATATTTTTAAATTGTCATGTTTAATAAAATTATTGTATAAAAAGGATTTTTTCACATCCCGCTTATTATTATTATTACAATGACAATAAAGATTATTATTATTATTATTATTATTATTGTTTATTGTATGTGTGTGTGTGTTTATCAGTTTGTATCAACCAAAATAGAGTCACTGCAGGATTGTCTCTTGATTTAAATTTAGGGACTCTATCACGCAGGCCCAACGTTAGGATTTAGAAAGCTGGTTTTTATGCTTAGGGGATAATTCGAACCTGGGCTTTCCCATTCCCACTTCAATAACTTAATCATGATATCCACTGGCTCTCATTCATATATATTATAATGTCATTATACAATGTTATGTATTTAAAATCCAGTGAAATGAACTGTTTCAATACGTAAAAATGCTGTGTTGATGACAGATCATACTGGTTTCATTAAAGTAGAGGAGAGACTTTAAATTTTAAATGCTTTACTGTGAACATATTTTATTTCTAGAATTTTTTTCTTATAAAATCCTCATAAGCTGTTCACCATGAATTATTAGACAAACTCCTGTAATCATCTGTATATAATTAAGGCTCGTTTGAATGTGCTACCCATGACAAGCAGGAATGTATATATGTATAAAGAAGAAATCCACTTAGCAGTACTCATCAAAGCCATTAGATCTGCTTGCTTTAGTATCTGTTTCCTTTCATTCTTTTTAATGGTGATGATAAGGACATCAGTGCCCTGTGCACTAGCTACAATATATTCCCATAACTGAAATAGGAAGGAAGGAAGGAGAGAAGAAAGGATGGAAGGGGGGAAGGGAGAAAGGAAGGAAGGAAGGAGAGAAGGAAGGGGGGAAGGGGGAAAGGGAGGAAGGAAGGAAGGAGAGAAGAAAGGATGGAAGGGGGAAGGGGGGAAGAAAGGAGAGAAGAAAGGATGGAAGGGGAAGGAAGGAAGGAAGAAAGGAGAGAAGAAAGAATGGAAGGGGGAAGGGAAGAAGGAAGGAAGGAGAGAAGAAAGGATGGAAGGGACGGAGGGAGGAAAATAATCCTTCTAAATGTGATATTGGTGAACTTGAATGAAAATAAACACTTACGCCTATTACTTAAGAAGTAAGGCTCTTACTTCTACCTCCCACAAAAGGATTTACTTTATTATATATTTATACAATATAATTAATAACTTATTGAATCTATGTACCATCTTTTTCACTGCAAATGACAATAAAATGCCAGATAAAAGTATTAAAAGAATAGCTAAAAGAAGTAAATTTGATAATAAAGAGAAAGAAGTAATACTTACCAGTTAGTTAAAGCTTTCTTTGATAAAGGAGTGAAAGTGAAATGTCCTGCCTAAATAGTAATAAAAATAACTTATTGCTGAGAAAAAGCAAAGATGAAGATATCCTGGATTATTATTATTATTTTTTTAGAAATCCATGCGTCTTACAACTACACTTAGCATCCCTACCAATTAATGTTTAAGCGTTTAATAATTTCGGAAAAAGATCTATGGAGATTTGTGATAGGGAGCTTGTAAACGTCGGTTTCAAAACAGGGCCTTTACTATGGCTTATCCTCTGAGATTTGCTTGACACCAACTCTATTATTATGACCGTTGCTGCCAACTAAGCTGTGCAAATCAGTTGATGATCCATTCCTGTAGATCCACTTCTCAAAGCCACAAAGCAGATGCAGCGGCTGCTTTGAAGCTCACTCCCTCCCCTCCTAAATTCTTTTATGCATGCAACATTTCTACCAGGGCTGTTGGTAAAAAGGAAAGTAGCTTCAAGGAGGTGCAGTGTGATTTTTTTTCACAACTGTTCTACAACCGGTCTTGTACTATTTTCCTAGCATTTGTAATGTTCTTACTCCCTGCTAAAAATGGTTTTATACATCTTCTTAAAATGTTGCTCTTTGTGATTTTCACTTTTTTAATATTCTTGCTCTTTTTTAAAATAAATTGCATTTGGTGTGTTGCAAACCCATTTTGAAAATGGTTATTTTCAAAATCTTTAATAAATGAATCATTGAATGTTTACCATTGAAAAAACGGAACACTATAACCCAAAATTAAAAGTATTGTGTTTTAGGATGAAGTTTTAGGGAATTTTATACTGGAACTTGTGTACACGTGATGACATGTTTTAAAATTGTAGCTTCAGTAAAACTATAGGAAACGGAATGCCATAATTTTGATATTTTATCTACCTAATAATCATGATGGGATGGCAGTAGGAAGCCAAATAAACCCTGATGTTGTGCAGGGAAATTATAGTAACTTTTGCTAATAGTGTTCGCAAGTTAACCATCTGTTGTTTTCAGCTTTTAGATAAGCCAAAGGAGAAGTTGTTATCATCAATAATAGCTTCATTGCAAAGAAGATTTTTATTCTAATGAAGTTTTTCTCTGTTTCAGCCAAATCCATAAAACTGATTCTGAATGTAATCCTTTTTGTTTATTTATTTATTAATAATATAATATGCAAAAATACAAAAGAAAATAGTAGAAAAGATAGGGGGGGGGAGGAAGAGAAAAGTGTAGGAATAAGGGAGGAAAGAAAGAAAATGTGTTGACTTCTAACTCCCTTTGGTGCAGTAGAATAAGATAATAACATCAAACTTCAACCTTTTACTTTTACTTAATAGTATAATCTAACCAGCTCTATACCAACAAAGCTATCTAATTGGTAAAACCGGAAATCATTTTTTCCCACCTCGAGCACAAAGTCCAGAAGTGGATTCCAAGTAGAAACAAAAGTACAATTGTGTTTTTGGTTTTTAATCAAAGGAGTGGGTTTAGCCATCTCTGCAAAACTGATTCTGGAATAAAGCTGAAGTACTGGTATACAAATATAATAATTTATCTTGGAGGGAACCAAGTTGCAATTCTGCACAGAGCCTCTATATCGTTACTAAGACTTAGATGTACCATATCTAAAAATACATTGCTACAAACGCTTGTACAGCCTTGCTAGGCCCATTGTGAGAAAATTGCCCAGGGCCATGGAATTAACTAAATCTACATTACTATGCTGACCAAAGAATTGCCAGCTTAATAAGATGGTTACTAAGAGGATTCAGTAACCCACACATAATAAATTCCTTGCCCTAAAAAGCAGCTGTTTAATCTCATGGACAGAATCCAAAGCATCAATTAAAGATGTGCAGAGCATAGTCAAGGAGTTAGGAATTTACTAAATTATCTAAACAGATTTCAGTTATTTGATTAACATTTGAGCTGCACCAAAATATTACGGTTGTTACTGAGAAGACAACACTGCTATGTCACTTCTAAGACAGCTGGTATAGTGCTATACCTTTTCTTTTTATTACTTTGAGAAAGTAAAGCATATAATATATCTATCTATATATAAATGGCTCTATGTGTGTGTGTGTGTGTGTATGTTCCAGCATAACTCTCGAGCCATTTCCATCAAGCTTGGTACAGTCATGACTTACTGTCTGGAAAGGAATACTATGGGGGTAAAGCACCCCTAACACCCTTCGGGTGTGTGTGTTCTGTAACGATACAGCCTGTTGTGCCTTCAAATGGCTTCTACTGTACTGCTATAAAATGGATTCTACTGTACAGTGTAATGGAATTGCCATGGTAATGGCTTCATAGTACTCCACAAGGGGGCTCTGTTTGGTAAAGGGGAAAATCCAACATTAGAAATTACATTTCATCTGGACATTTCCCCCTTATAAATACAGTAAATACCCAGCCAATGCCGGATTATCAGCATGGATTAGAATATAGAACAAAATAATGGATATTTTATAAAGCTGCCATAATGCTAGTGTTTCACAGAATTCGAAATGTGGGTAATTTTCTCCACCTTCTCTTCCAAAATGAAACATGAGCAAGAAAATCTAGCTTATATTCTAGAGCAACTATTATTTGCCCTAATATGGAAACATTGCCTACCTTCAACCTGCAGCAGTGTGGATTTACCAATTTGGGTCTAAGGAGGAGCTTCTTTCCAAAGGGGGAATTGCAAAATTAGCATCTAAAAATGCCTCTTTTTTAACCTACTGTATTCCATTCTTGGAAAGTGATATAATATAGTTTAGTTTATCTGCCGATTTGGTTTCTACATTAGTCCCAATAAGCAGGTTTGATGTAGATAGGAACAGATGCTCAGAGAATACTCTCAGCAGCTTAACATTAAAAGATTGCTTATCCAAGCTGCCTTTTCTTGTTGTCCAGCTGATGAGGTACAGTACGAAGAGGGAAGTGCTAGTGAGCGGAGCAGATTTGGTTCATTTTAAGCTGTAACCCCAGATGGAATGAGACAGTCAGATGCATCTTCAAGGTGAGCAGGCAAAGAGATACATGTGTCTGTTGTGTGAATGGTCTTGTTTTACAACTAGGATATAGGTGACTAAGTATACCAATAAAGGATAATATTTTGCTCAGGATTGAAATGAGGGGCCCTTGGTGTTCCCTGAGCTTGCCACTAGAATATAAACTGAGAGCAAACCCTACTCCTTACTAGCACTGGTGATATTACCTAGTTTGGGTTGTGAAATGCCTGTATTAAAAAAAATACCACGCTCAGAGAGCTCCAAGTGAGTAATAGTGGAAGTTTTTTCACCTTAAATTACAGGTTATACCCAATGAATTATTTTTTTAGAGAAAAAAATATTGCTGCTTGTGACTTATCCTTGCGCATTCAAAGAAATCGTACCTCTTAATCCTGTTCACTGTCCTAATTCAGTGTGTTTTGATTATGGGGTTAATCAAGCATTACATCGGACATAGAATTTGTAACGCATACATCGAGAAGGCAAATAGAAAAGCCTCATGCTTTTAGGAAACAGAAGCAATGTTTCCTTGTTAGAATTAAAATGTTCAGGGTGGACTTGTGAGAAATATTCATATGCAAGAGCTAATTTTATACGATGAAATGCAAAAGATTGAAAATGTAGAGAAGATGCGAACAAAGTGTACTAACTTTGACCTGCTGGTGGGAAGAGAGCTGTTGTTACCTTTGGTAAGCAACTAGTTAATCTTCCACTTTTTTGAGGGGACAATTTGTATGCTGGTCTTGGATGTAAGAAGCAGCTGCTGACAGAAGCTAGTGGAAAAGAGAGTGATTTTTACCTTCTGCTTTGAGACTCCTGCTGGATGAATTACTGATAGAGTTACTGTTTCTGTATTCAGCAACTGCTCTTTCCTTTGGCTTTTCCTTTCCTTTCCTCTTTCCCAGGGGTGGGCTGCAACCAGTTTAACAACTGGTTTGGTGATAACGTGCTTCATGTGCGCACTCACGCTTTGTGCTCACACTCGCGCTTCTTGCGTGCGCAGCAGTCAAAAACCGCCTATCTTAAGCTCTAAAACTTACCTTCTACTGCAGCGCAGTGAGTAAAACAGCTGAGGCACAGCAATCCACTGTGAATCAGTTGAGCTGAAAAACACAGAAATATAGGACAGGATAGAGCAGGGCCAACTGCTCACTGGAACTATCAGTTCGCCTGAACCGGTCCGAACCGGCAGAAGCCAACCAATGCTCTTTTTCCTTTCCTTTCCTTTCCTTTCCTTTCCTGTCCTGTCCTGTCCTGTCCTGTCCTGTCCTGCCTTGTGTTGTCTTCCCTTGTCTTGCCTTCCTTGCCTTTCCTGTATAGCAAGGACAAACACTCCTTACAATTGTATATGTAGATTTTCACAATCTTCTCATCAGAGAGTGTACCCTTTTCCCAAATGAAGAGAAGAACCCTCTTCATTTGGGAAAAGAAGTTAGGCTCCATTAACCCAATATATTCTGAATGAGGATTTCATAGTGATTATGATTTATAATATACGTAGCTATTATTTACCCATACACCTTCTGATGCCTAATTAACATGGTGCAGAAGTTTGTTGCTATGATCTAGACCTTCTGATATTTCATGTTCCAAATAGGCACTATAATTGGATCTTCCCATTTTCCTCAAGCAGCATTGCAGGAATAGCAAACACCTTAGTGCCCAGTGTTCATTTTAGTTAGTTCAAACTTATTTTGAAGCATCCGTGAGTGAAAACTGAGGATGAATAAGGGACAAGTGAGCAGATTCCTTTATCTTTAATTATAGTTCATTAGAGGTTCAAGTAATCTGTCAAGCCTCATCTGTCCAATGTAGATAGTCAGGTTAGGAGTAACCATGCAAACATTTTTAACACGGTAGAACGATTGTATAATGTGCATTGTCATACAAAGAAGTAACAGGTGTTGACCAGATGGCAATATAGGCAGCCAAGTGGGCTAATTTGTGGTTAGCAGGGAAGAGGAAGCACATCATGTCTGTCTGAGGTCATATGACCCAAGAGATACAAGATTAGATTATCTAGGAAAGATAAACTGTTCTTCATAAACAACTATTTGGGACCTAAGATTTTTAGCATATATAAAAAAATAAACGAACCTACTCTCCAAAGAAGAAAATCAAAGTATATCTTCAAGAGCTATGATCTTGTGCTTCTTTTCAAAACTAGCTATAGAAATACAAGTGAAGTTACAGATGGAGGAACTCAAGAATTGTGAGGGAATCCTTTGAATTGTCTTTGTTTTGATAAAATATTATTTAGGACTAGGGATTGAGGGAAACATCACATTTATACAAGAATTGTGTTTATTTGCGTTCACGAAAAATTGGATAACTTTCCTTTGTGCTTCTAATACTCAGGTGCCAGAACCTTTTATCTACCCAGAAAGGAAAGGCTACAAAATATCAAAAGCAAGAAGCCGAAGACAAAGACTTAGATATTCCTCTCAAGTTCTCCTGATTGATTTTAATGCTAACATCTTCCTCTAGTTGCCTATATAGTAATAGCACCATTCATTCCTCTATTTTTCCTACTTAGTCACTGAACCATTTATACCAAATTTCATTTTCCCTTTTTCCTCAAGCAGCTCTTTTTAAAGATAAATTGTGTTCTGAATAATAGTTTTTTTTCCTTTACCATATATTTATTTCTAAGACTGCATTAAAAAAATAAAAGTGATGAGATCAATGTCCTAGCCACCAGAGGACTGATTTCCCTGATCTCTTATCTGAATCAGGTTTTGCAACTACTCTCACATCCTAACCCAAAAGGAAATTAAAATCAGACTTTGAGACAAACTAAAACAAAAAATGGCTTCCTTTAGTAATGGAATTCTCTAATTTCACATTAAGGTGGTTCTTCCCATACATCATACCTAGTATGAAGCATATGACCAGATATAATTCTGGCCACAGTCAGCTATCTGATTCACACAATGAACAATGTACTTGTGAAGGAACTGTTTTGGGCCTGCACAATTTTCAGGTATCTCAACAGATTTACCAAGATTTTGTTTTTATTTAGAAAAATAGGCCTAGTTCTAGACAATTACTTGAATCCCCTTTGGGACATGGTTATGAGTAAATTTAGGCTGCATCAGAATAAATAGAAGGAAAAATTAAACCTATTAGCTAATTTTTTCTTGATTATAAGCTTTAATTAATGTACAAAAAGATATTGTCTGATGTGATGATTTTAATTTTACTTCTTCAGTTAAGAGTATAGAGAATCAACATTTAATTGCTTGGATAGCTTTGTAAACCTTAAGCCTATTACAGCACATATACAACCATTTTATATACAGATTGCCCCTAAATTACACCTTGATTTAACGACTAAAACAAGCTGGTATGCAAGAGCAGTTGCTGTTGATCTTTTCTACTAATTTTGGATTAATTGTGATCTACAGCACTGCGTAAACATGCTAACCTAGTGCTTCAACTTCAGCACAGCTAAACATTAATCCTTCTTAATGCTGTAAGTCAACTTTTAGTCCTTAGCAAAATTTACCTTAATCTCTGGCTAGGAAATGGACTTATTTACAAAACATAATCCAGCCTCCAGAATCTTAATGAAAATGTTCAGAAGAAGTAATATTTCAGCTGTATATGATATGTTGTATTCCACACAGCTAAAACATTTCTAGTATTTTCTAGAGGACATTTTATTTCTGTATAGACATTTGCTAAATAGCATTTTCTCTAGGAAGAACTTTCATAATGTTATTAATAATTAGATTTTAGATGTAGATTTTTGCAATATTCTGATGAACGGTGGTGTAAAAAAGGCTAAATAATGTTTCTGTATATATGTATAATACAGTAAAATATGCAAATCTATACAATTAAAAAAAGACATAGTTGGGAAAAAAAGTTGAAAGGACAGACACTAAAACATTATTTTGAAAGGAAAGATTAGATGTAAGTTTAATCAATTAAATCAAGTTATTGTTCCTGGTCATCTGTAAATTCTTTTCTGTTGCTTAGAGTTAAATATTTGTGTGTATATGCTGTATTTTTCAGGTACATATGTGACTATTATATCTTTTCTATGTATTATGCTGGCATGATTTCTCAGAATGTTTGCAGATACAGATACAGCTAGGGCCCCTTAATATGTTTGATAGCTGTAAATCCTTAAGCAATGTACTAGATGCTTTACCAAGTGCAGAGTGAGCAGTCAGGGTCTTTTTATAGAGGATAGTTATTGAGCTAGCATAATTTGCTATGTTGCATCTTTATTTACTCCTGAACGTCTGCTCTTTACAACTACAGCTTCATCTGTGACTATAGTTGGAAGTAATTTGATTCTCTGATAGGTGTGAAAGCTCCATACGAAATTATTCATGCAGCCAAACGCAAGGCAGTGCATAAACATGCTTATTTTTAAAATTCTAATACTTCTTACAAGCAGACAATCACTTGAACGAGCTCTTTTCTTTTGTTTCAGGAAACGGAAATTACAATGGATTTTTTTATGTGTCTCTCGCTCTTTCTCCACCTTTCTCTGACTTATTCTGAAATGCTCAAAGAAACATGAAGATGTTATATGGGTAAGGCCAAATTTATGTCAAAATTCCACAGCTTAACAATAATTGTGGTCTATTCAGTGAAAGGTTATGCCTTTAAACAGAGCAGCACTATTGGCTATGATAAATTTGCCAAGCTTAGTTTAGTGGAAGCATATATAATATGGTGGATAAAGGAAAGTGACATCGTGAGTTAAAGAGACAGATGTAAAAGCCTGATCTATTGTTCACTCAGAAAGCTTCAAGTCAGCCTCTCAAGGTTTCTCTCTCTCTCAAATGTACATGGTTGATTGCAACATGGAGGCTAAATATGTGAAGTTGGATTTTGGTCAGTTTCTAATTTTCTAGTTCATTCTGTCCTGTTTCATACGACATTTCATATAAAGAGCTTGAAGAGTTCAGGAAAGAAATCTATAAGTATTTGCACATACATATCGTATGTATTTCATCTAATATAAATATCATTCCCAAACAATTTGCCATAACATGCTACCTGTTTGCACTGCTATTTCAATAATGTGTACATTTTCTTCATCAGTAGTTTTGGTTTGGAAGTCTGTAAATTCCCTTATTCTTCTTAAATGCTTGGATTTTTATTGTTAACAAAATATTTGACGATTATAAATAGGTTTGTTGTTCGTCCTGTAAGCCATCTTTGTTTTCTGCCTTCTTTTGTTAGTATTTATGTGAGATAATTACATGGGCTTTTATTTGCATGCATTTTTAGAAAAATATATTACAGTGAATTATAGCAACAGCACTTAGACCTATATACCGCTTCATAGTGTTTCTGCAGCCCTCTCTAAGTGGTTTACACAGTCAACATATTGCCCTATTGCTCCCAACAATCTGAGTCCTCATTTTACCCACATAAAATTTGGATCCAGATTATCATTATTTATTTCACATTGCAAGAACTAGGAATCCTGCCACATAATGCCTTGCATATAGCAATTCAAAATATTTCTGTTGAGATATATAATATTTAATGTCATGCGATTTAATGAAGAGGAAATTATTAATAGGAAATTTCTATAGTCTCTCTATTTATATGGTGTAATCATATTGCATTAGTTTTGGCTATTTATATGGTGTAATCATATTTGCATTAGTCTGTAATGTAGCATTCATAACATAAACACAATCCCTACCTCTCAAATTCTGAGATCTGGTTATCAATCAAATGTAATTGTGATAAAGTTACAAAAACACACGATCGTTTGCCTTATATGCTATGTGAAAAATGTATTTTAACTTTATTTGGAAAAATTTAATTTTCCAGTATTTAGGGGAAAGCGGAAAAATTCACTTGTTCCCAAGTTTCAGTGGAAATACAATTTTATTGTTTTATCTTGACATTCTTTGAGTTCAGAAATACAAACAGCACTTTCAAATGATATCATTCCAGGTCTGGAAAAACTAGAACCCAATAGGATTTCTGTGTACATGTTCATGGGCACACAAACATATCTTTCTTAGATGCATGGTTTGTTGCTTGAATTCCTTGAATTCATATTGAAACAGCACAATTGCACTTTAGCTCTGCTGTTTACTTGCTCTGAATTAGATTAAACCTGGTTCCCTAACTAAACATGAATCTTTCACATTTTTTTAAACAGTATTTTAGTAAATGCTTGGAATTCTTGAAGCAAGCTGAAATTGGTTAGAGTTGCTTAAGACATTCTGCAAACAATTCAGTCTTAGTCTACAGTGTGATCAACACAAAGAATGGCCATCTTCTAGCTACGGTCACACGATGATTTTCCCACAAATTACAAATCACAACAATGGAAGTACCTTTTAGAAAAATCACTTTTTGCAGTATTTGATGAAGTAATTATTTTTCTATGAAGAGTTTCAATTTGCAGTTATACTGGAAGTTGTCAGAATGAATATTTTACTGATTTTGAATGGGTACCATTTTTACAATGCTGAAGTTATACAATAAATGAATCAGAGATGGGTTCCAGCGTCTATTACTGCCGGTTTACTTAATGTGCACTACATGCACATGCGCAGTAGTAAAAAAATTGCAAAAAAACCAAGATGGTGATGCCTATGGTACCACTGATAGAACCAGTTCAGGGACATGGCCGGCCAAGTTACTATCTACTCAGCTGAACCTGTCTGAATCAGTAGGAACCAACCTCTGAAGTGAAGTCACCTTATGAGATAGGTATAAGCTATTGTGAACAATAAAAAATAAATGAATATCGATCAACACTCCAGTTAACAACTAAAAGCCACATAAAACCAGCATAAATACTACACATAGTACAGTACAGTGCACACATTCTGGAGAGAGGGAAGTTTCCTGAGGATGCGTTCCAGCATGAGTCTAAAAGTCTGGTTCTGGTGACTGACTCAAATTGGATAATAATAATAATTTATTAAATTTCTAAATCGCCTCTTTTCCCCGAAGGGACTCGGGGCGGTGTACAGGAAAATTAAAAACATCTAAAAACATAACAATACATACATAATTAAAATCGAATTAAATAACCCTGTACTAAAATTTATAAAACATTAAAAACTATAGCCCATAAGACCAAATAAAACAATTTGAATTACAGACTGGGGCAAGGAGCATAAATTAAGCCAATAAATTAGTCCAAGCCGGCCTGATGAAACAAATAGGTCTTAACTTTTTGGCGGAAGGAGCGGAGGTCTGTAGTAGTTCTAATATCGGGGGGTAGGTCGTTCCAAAGGTTCAGGCCCATCACAGAGAAGGCCCTTCCCCTGGGCATCACCCGCTGGCATTGCCTAGTGGACGGCACCCGGAGAAGTTCCTCTCTGTGAGAGCGAATCGGCCGAAGGGATGTATGGGGCAGGATACGATCCCGCAAATAACTAGGTCCTGTGCCATGGAGCGCTTTAAAGATGGTAATCAACACCTTGAAACGCACCCAAAAGACCACAGGCAGCCAGTGCAGCTCGCGCAGGAGCGGTGTTACGTGGGAGTATCTAGAACCTCTGAAAACTGCCCGCGCGGCTGCATTCTGGACCAGCTGTAGTCTTCGGGTGCATCTCAAGGGGAGCCCCATGTAGAGAGCATTGCAGTAGTCTAGATGGGACGTCACAAGCGCATGAGTGACTGTGAGAAGGGCGTCCCGGTCCAATAGGGAACGCAACTGGCAGACCAGGCGAACCTGGTAAAATGCCCCCCTGGCCATGGCTGTCACATGGTCCTCCATCAACAGCCGGGTATCCAGGAGGACACCTAAGTTGCGTGCCCGATCCACGGGAGCTAGATGTTCGCCTCCTATGGCCAGTGATGGAGTCAACTGGTTGAAACGGGGCGCCGGTAACCACAGCCACTGATTCTTGGGTTGAGCTTGAGTCTGTTTCTTCCCATCCAGATCCGCACGGCTTCCAGACACCGGGACATCACTTCGATGGCATTGTTGGGGTGGTTTGGGGTAGAGATTGGAGTGGTTTGGAGTAGAGATTGGGGTGATTTGGGGTAGAGATGTACAGCTGTGTATCATCAGCGTACAGATGGATCCTGAAACATTATCCTGGGACAAGTATATTTGCCTTCATTTGTAAAAGAAAATAAAGAACCACACTGCATATTTTATGGAACAGAAGTACAGTTTCACCTGCCCAGATGGCAGTAAAAAATTACTGTGGCTGAAGACATTTTTTAAGAGTGTGCAATGCTATATCTTGTGTCTTATGATATATCTTGCTTCTTATTTTTTATCATGTTATCATCTTTTTGTAAAAAAAAAAAAAAAGCCTTCCTGCAGTAAAGCTGCTCTATGTGTCTACTTTGTAGTTTCTGTATCTTGGAAATTGAAGTAACTACAACAATATTTTCAGTTTTCAGATAGGCCATTGATTGTCATACGTTGAATGTATTCTCCGCTTTTATTAAATTGAAGGAGGCACAAGAATGAAGTATCTTATACTGCAGCCCTATTTTTCCACTCCTGTGATCCTACTTGTTTGTGATGTGGAACATTCCATATTTCAAGTAGACCTTAATTTTCATGTTAGGTTTTCAGTTTTATTTTTCTTTTTGAAAATTCGAACCCAGATTCACTGGCCTTTCAGGATCTCATTACCTGTTGGCCACCAAGGGGTAGTAGAGAGTAGACTGACAGTAAAAAAGTTACTCTGCCCTTTCTTTGTTTAAGAGATCTTTAATCTGAAGTCACTTCCTCCTGCCCTTTCTCCCAGGAATACAAATATAGAACACATGTTGTTTTATCCTTCTTCTAGAATCTAGTGGATGAAGTGAACAAAGCTTTGCCTATCTCTACAACGTATTTCACATAAATAAGTTTTGATACAGTTGTAATGCCTGCTTTACAAATTCTTGGTCAGATTAAATTCCTTCTCTAATAAATGCACATATAGAAAATATCTAACAGATATTTCAATAAAGCAACAAACTTGTTCTTATGAAAGTGAATAATATTTTGTGGAAGAACATAGAAAGAAGGAAGATCCCATTCTAGTGTTGATCCTGAGCACTTACATTTTGCTTCCTATGAGACAACCAGTGAGAGAATGAGATTCGCCATGTGAATGTCTTGAGAAACATATGAAAACTAAATAAAGTGGAAGAACACTTTTAGTGGTTACTTAAATATTTTTTAATGCTCTGAAAAGGCTTTTCATTGCTGAGCATACATCTGGAGGAACAGCTGGATCCCTAGCAAGGTTTCTATTCCTCTAAGAGTATTGTTGTCTTTTACCATCATTATCGACTCCAGGAAAAACAAAATAAAAGTGAGCTGTTCCACTTATTTATTGACTTTGTATAATGTCAACCAAGCAGTTGTATAATAATAACCTAGCAGTTTGAAAGTAATAAAAAATGCAAGTAGAAAAATAGGGACCACCTTTGGTGGGAAGGTAACAGCGTTCCGTGCACTTTTGGCATTTAGTCATGTCAGCCACATGACCATGGAGAACGTCTTCCAACAGTGCTGGCTCTTCAGCTTTGAAACGGAGATGAACACTGTCTCCTAGAATCGGGAATGACTAGTAAAAAGGTAACTTTTACCTATACCTATAATGCTTACTTGAAATTTATACCTTAAGAAGTTAATTGATAACTCATAATAAGGAAAACCAAATAAGAGTCTTGGCAATATTGTATAATATTGTTCATTGTATTAGATAAGCGATAGTCCTGATTATCCATATATAGAACATATGGGACACAAACTTGAGAATTTGGGTATCATATAAGGGGGCAATATGCTAAAAGGGGAATGAGTGAAAATACCTATTAATCAAAACATAAATTGAGCAGGAGACAGACATTTTTGCACTGAAAAGCAAACATTTGTAATGTGGTTGGAAAATTTAACCTATTGCCAACCATTTGTCATGATTTAAAGCAGAAGTGTTAAACTGGTGGCACATGGACCAGACGCATCATGCAGGCCATGCCCATTAAATGTCACGTGACACCGCGAGTTTGACATTCGTGATTTAAAGTATGCAAGAGAATTTATGGTTAAGTATAATATTTCTGTTTTCAAAATTGTGTCCATTTATTCGGTGGCATAGAAAATAGCCAGATTGTCCAACATGAAGTGTAATAAGAAGATTATGCTAAATGGAACAGGAAGAAGTATGTTTTCTTGAAAGTGACATTATTTGCTCCTGCAAAAATATTTGCTGTGAGCCCTCCAGAGCCAATCTGAAGTTGGGCATTACCCAAATTAAATAAATAAATGAAGGTAAATAGACATATAAGTGGCATTCTGTTTGTTTCTCTTTTGACTCTATTTTTCAGTAGATGGTGTATCGTAAATTCCTGCAGTCTTGACAGATTATAATAGTACTTTGAGAATGGTGTAATTTTACGCATTAATCAGGTGGGTGTGAGACAGCAATATGAATTGACATAATATCCCAGGACGTAGTTGTTAATGATAGATATTGTCGAGTATAAACATGGGTAGTAGTCAGCTTGCTTCCTATGTAAAGTGATGCTTATGCCATTGTATAGTTCCCCAACAACATCCAGAAAGTACAAGATAATTAAAGGGTAAACATTACTTAAGTCTTTAAAGAAATTTGTGAGAGTGTTTTAGTCCATGAGTCCATATAATAAAGATGTCATCAGTACACCTAAGCCTTAGATGAGAATTTTAGGGACAAGTGATGAAGTAACAGTTGTAAGTCATCCATACGTAAGGATACTGTTTTGTCATTTTTAATACCCACTGTTGTACCACCAGTTGAAAAAAGGTATAGTTTGGCAGATTAAGTTATTTTTGTAACTTGATGCCTTTACTCTACTTAATTTGGTGTTCTAGTTATTTCAGAAGAAAATTCTTAAATATTTCCAAACACTTTTTCACAAAAATATTGCTTAATTATAAGTGTATGAAGAACACAACAAAAACTGAAATGAAAACCTGAAGAGAAAAATGGAAATTCAAGTGGTGGAATGTATTATTAATGCACAATTGAAATCTTTGTGTATTCTGGTTTCATAAAGTCATCTACTTCTCTATGCTTGTGACAGGATGGCTGTTGAAGCTGCCTATGTTCTTCATTCCATATCCAATTTCTCTGGTATAAACCTTTATCTTTCTATTACAGCATTTTTCAAACTTGGCAACTTTAATATGTGTGGACTTCAATGTATAGACTTTCTAGCCAGTGTTGCTGGGGAATTGAAGGCCACACATCTTAAATTTGTCAAGTTTGAAAAACACTATAATAGAAGATAAGGGAAGATCTGGATTCTTTTAAATAGTGCTATGTCTACCCTGAACTGAAAGAGTCTATTTACTGGTCAATGAATAAAATGTCAGTGGTAAACCAAAGAGGCCCAAATGATGGAATGGTTGAGCAAGAGAGAGTAGATCATTTCTTCCTTCTTCTGTCCTCCTCATTACATCTGATAAAGGTCTCCTCCTGACTGGGGGGGAGGGGGGGATAAAAGAAGGAGAAAGCATAGGAAAATTATCCAGAAATCAGAATAAGAAGAAATTGAAAGATAAGAAATGAAGACAAAGAATTAAAAATCATACTAATATAAAAATAAAATTTATAGAATTAGTATGATAGAAACTTAAATAAAGTTTCTAAGAAAAGATTGGACAAGGATGGCATAAGGATTCCTGCCTCAGGTTAGACTAGAAAATCTCCAAGGTCCCTTCCAGTACTGTGATTCTATAAAAGAATGAATAAATGTTGCATAGAATAAGATCTTGGTGGGTTGATAATAAAATACTGGTCTACCCTGAACTGAAAGGATAGGGACAGCAGTGCAATAAAGCTGGTTTTATCTGGTTCGGACAAGCTGGTAGGGGTTGAGGGTCAAAAACGTCCCGTTTTTGACCCTTTGTACAGGCTCATATTTGTGAACTGGTAGTGAAGGTAAGTTGATTTCACACCTGGATAGGGAGAAAATATTAGTCCTATTAATTTGTAGGCATGTACAATCCTAGAGTTGGAAATGGACCTCAGTTTAATTTTTAGTCTTTATTTTTATTTAATTATTTATTGGATGAATATCTTGTCTTTCTATTCTGTAGAGACTCAAACCAAATAACATTGTGGGAGCTTCATCACTGGAAGCTTTCATAGAGAGATTGGACTGCCATTTGTCAGAAATGATGTAGGGTCTCCTGCTTGGGTGGGAGGTTAGAATAGAAGAGCTACAAGGTCCCTTCCAACTCTGTTAATCTGTTAAATCTGTTAATTTAAAAAAAAAAAATGGAAACCGATCATAAGTAAAAAAAACCAGATTATCTATAAAATAAGTATTAGAATCAACTAATGATACTTGTACTTGTTTACTATATTTTAAAAAATATCTAGCAAAGTTCCTATCCTTGCTATGGAGAGCAAAAAACAAAGGATGAAGGATGAAGTATAATCTTATAAAGAGTATAAGAAAAACAAGCAAACAAAAAAGGGTTGGCACAAGCAGGGTGGTTTTATAAACCCTCCCTTCTCGGCTATGGCCAATACGCTTTCAATCAGCTCCACCCATCATTGGTATGTAAAGTGACCCTTAAGACATTGTCCTTGTGAAAATGCAGACTTAATAGGAAAAGAACATGCCTGTCCCTGCTTCATCTAATGAAAGGCATGCAGGGCATAGATCAGCAAGACATTTGATCTGCTGCTCTGAGCCGTGGTGGCATTGCCCAGCAGGATACTCTTGGAGGCTTTCCAGATCAGAGCCCCACATAGCAATGGGTTGCCTATACTTGGTCCTTGGGAGTGTATTTTAAGCTTGCTATGGATCTTGTTTGTTGTAGTTAGTAAGGTTCTAAGTGTTAGCCCAACCACAGTATATCTGATGGAGGTGTGTCCCCCCCGCTTAAAATTAGACAAGGCAGTTGACACTCGCTAGTTTGCAATAATAATGCATATTTGTGAATTGAGTTTTGGTTTCAGGATAATTACTCCTGTTACATAACAGATTGAAGAATAAGATGCAATACTCTAAGGGGTGATGAACCTCTGAATTAAATATCTGTGTTTGCTTGATACTGACATGTTTCTGATGTCGTCAGTTATTTATTGCTGTTATCAAACATTTCTACTACACATAGGAACTTGGCAGAAATGTATTGTTAGTCTATTTTATTTATACATACATACATACATACATACATATAATTTTTTTTCTTTTGTCAACAGAACTGGTATGCCCAAATATGGGAGGGAACATACTGCTTTTAGCCTCACTCCAGGAGCATATATCAGAATAGCATATATTCTGACATGACTATACTTATGTGGTTGGAGTTTGATTATCCTTCAGTGCCATTATGTTTACTTTTTATTATTATTTTGTCCTGTTGAGTTTTACTCATGTGTTATGCAAAGTTATGATGGCAAGATGGAAGGCAATATGAATGGATGGATGGAAGGAAGGAAGGAGAGAAGGAAAGAAAGAAGGAAGGAAGGAAGGAAGGAACAAACAAAACAAACAAACACCCTTATACTCAATTGAATTCAATCACACCTTATTTCTGAGAAGATAGAATACAGATTAGGCACTGGACTACAGTACAAAGATTAAACCCCATTTTTCAACTAATTTTATTCTGCACCACTATATTTTTCCTATGTTTTTTTTCCACACCATGTAATCACTAGTCCACTGAACGAAAATGCACAGAAACCCTTGAATATTGAAATAGTTTTTAGGATTATATTTTAGCCAATTTATTTCATTTCTTCAAATGAAAAGCAGTGATCCATCTGATCATTTTCATATTAAGAAAACATTATTATCTCTTCTATATTGGATCCCCTTCTAAGTGGTCCCTGAGGCGATTGTCTCTTCTGGCACCCCATTAAAAAACCCTGGTTCCCACCCATGCAGTGCCTGGGTAGAATAAAGATTCAATACCATGATAATTTAACCTTGAGGTGGAAGGTCATTTTTTTTTAAGGATGATTGAATTAAGACAATGATGAAAGGAAAGAATGTGATTTCAAACAAGAATTTTCTCCAGGAAATTATTTTTGCCTTCAATTTATGTATTATAGGGTGCAAATATATGTATCTATATTATACCTTAATTTTGTACCTTAAATTTAATCTAATTTCTTTCTACTTAAAATGTGGTTTTTTTCAGAGACAGTTTTATTATAATGATACAGTGAATGGCACAAATAGTACTCCAAAGGTATGTACATTTTTAGGTTGTTTTTTTTTTTTTGCTTAGGCATGTATTTCATTTCAATACAGTATTAGGCCTCTCTGTCATAACAGATTTAAAGCAAATCCTCTGTGCGTGAGGAAGCATGATTGCAACAGTAATTATTCCAAAACAGCAGTTCTGTTCCTGTGATTTTGAGGGTGTTTTCAAATTCCTGTATACCACAGGTTTCTAGTAAACAAAAAAACCTGACACATTTCTTTGAAAAGATCCATCTATGTTAATTTCAGTTATCTTTTCATATGGGTATTTTAAAATTCTTAGATCTTTACTTTGATAAAACTGAACATTGAAAGGGAGATTTCAGTAAGATTATGTTAGCACTGAATGGAGATGTTTGTGGAATTTGATTATTTTTGGAAAGTCATCTACAGTGCTTATTCTGGCCCAGTTAAGTAGACGACTAATAGGATTTGCTTCAGGTGGTACAAAAGGAGGAATGTACACTAAGGTTTTTGTCTGAATGGTACAAGAAAGCATTTTAAAACACAGCTTTTAGAGAAGTGTGAATCTCCTAACACGAATTATTCAGGGAACACATTTCTTCACCTATATTGATGTCTCTAACGGATGACCTAGGTATATTGATCTATGTACAAAGGGGCAATTCTATACTTTGGAGTTTTATGGGTTGAATGGAAAACTGACTTTCATTATTGATAATTTGGAGCAAAGCAGAGCTGGAATTTACTGCATAAAAGCATGTGCTTTGCCATTGAGCTGTAACTTCTGTAATCTGCAAAGGTACTGTCTGAACATGAATCTGGATTCAGTGTCCCACTGCTGGTATTCATTCTCTCCCTTTGGGGATTAATTTTATTTTGATCAAAGGGGGCTCTTAAGAAAATAGGAAACAGCAAACAGCCAGTTTACAAGCTCATGGTGTAGAAGTTTACAAAGATGATGGGGCATTCACGTCTCTCTCTGTGTCTCTCTTTTTATATTATTTTCATCATACTTTTTTTTTTATAACGAAAGGTACGAAACCTAACAATAATCCTTCCTATTTTCCCCACAACAGCAAGCATGTGAGAAAGGTTGGGCTGACAGAGAGTGACTGGCGTAAAGTCCCTCAGATGATTTTCATGCTTAAGGCAAGACTAGAATTCACCTTCTCATGGTTTCTAGACCAACATCTTAGCCACCATAACAAACTGGCTCTTTCTTTAATTTTTTTTTTTTTGAAAGCTTTGTCTTGTGGGCTAATACTAAAGAGTGCAGAGAAGAGCAACCAAGATGATTAGGGGACTGGAGGCTAAAACATATGAAGAACGGTTGCAGGAACTGGGTATGTCTAGTTTGATGAAGAGAAGGACCAGGGGAGACATGATAGCAGTGTTCCGATATCTCAGAGGGTGCCACAAAGAAGAGGGAGTCAAACTATTCTCCAAGGCACCTGGGGGCAGGACAAGAAGCAATGGGTGGAAACTAATCAAGGAGAGAAGCAACTTGGAACTAAGGAGACATTTCCTGACAGTTAGAACAATTAACCTCTGGAACAGCTTGCCTCCAGAAGTTGTGAATGCCCCAACCCTGAAAGTCTTTAAGAAGATGTTAGATAGCCATTTATCTGAAATGATATAAGGTTCCTGCCCACGCAGGGGGTTGGACTAGAAGACCTACAAGGTCCCTTCCAACTCTGCTATTGTATTGTATTGTAAAGATTTACAATCTTTACAATACAATACACACTATTTTTTATCCAACTTCACTGTTTTTTCTTATTAAATGCTATTGAAGTAGGTATCTTTGTATTCATATGTTATCATATACAGTATATATTTCTCTCTCTCTCTTTCTCTCTCTCTCCCTCCCTCCCTCTCTCCCTCTCTCTCATACACCCAAGCACACACACAAAAGGACACAATGCCACAATATACATATAATTGTTTCTTGGTCCCTATTGGTATTTACAGTTTAATATTTCTTAGTCTGTGGGTTTAAATGCTTTTTTATTATGTGTGTGTTTGCTGTGCCAGATAGCAAAGAAATGTCCTTTCAAGCCATTTTCCCTGCATAGTGCTTGCATGATTTTCAGTTGCACTGTATACATTAGCAGTGATAAGGGCATCCCCTAATCTCCAGGGTCATCTCTTCCTACAGTAGTAAAATAACTTTAGCATGTGTAAAGTAGCTTGAGTTATTTCATACAAAGAAAAGGCTGACAGTCACATATAGAATGAGCTTGGGGGGTGGAGAGAAAAAAAAGAGAAAGAGAGACGGAGGGAAGGAGAGGGAGAGAGAGAGGGAGAGAAGTGAGGCTTAAATTGCTGGTTTGGAAAAGGCACAAAATAGTATTTAAACATTTTGAAGGTCTAGGAATTCCAAAAGATAAAAAAAAGCCATTGGTTTTTGTAGGGAGAAAAATGCAAATGTGTTTAAAAATACAATGCACAACACGCTTAGATTTTATTTTGCAAGCCCTGCCTGCATGATTAAAAAGGCTACAAAGTTGGTTCTTTGTTCTATCAATAAATATTTCTAAGAATATTTCTAAAATTGTGCAGAAGGCCTCAAGGGAGATGCTTCTTCCTTCTTATGATATGGATGGGTGGGTGGGTGGGTGGGTGGGTGGGTGGAGGGGGTAGTCATATAGATGTTTATAAGAGATTTATTCATGAATCAGGAAAATAATTTTCAAGAATGTGGACTTTTTGTCACTCTGTGCTTGCAACATAAGTTTTCTTTATCCCCCCCCCCCCCCCCAAATCCGTGTGATCTGCTAATAAGTACCAAGCGATTGTAATAAACATATTTTCGGTTTTTATTTGCAGCATGTGAGAAAATTGTAAAAGAAAAGCAAGGCAAAAAATACAAATCTGGAGTAAATTTTCATCACCCATTGTGGCTTTTGCTAAGAAAACAGACTCTCAATATAAACAACATCTGCCTCTTTTTTTTTTTTTGCAGTGCCTTTCCAAACAAAAGTAAATAACTTGGATTTTTAAAAAATCTTATTGTCTTGCTTCAGTTTGTGAAGAATGCAGGGTTTCCACTGCATACATGGCACAAAAGTTCTGCTATCTTTGCCTCTAACAGGCTTCCCAAATGTAGTAGATGACTGTGAAATGCACTTTCATTCTCTGTGGTGGTGCTTTAACTTTAGTCTGACTTTAATAGGCTGGGATGATTTCAGCTTATAAATCTTCAACTGGAGGATAAAGTTCAAGTAGATAAAATCAAACAGATGTTGGTGGGAGGATTTCTCCATTACCCATAAAAGTGCTATCATCAAAGCCTGGAATCATTTGTTTTGAATTATTACATTGTTATCAAAAGGACTGTAGCAGTCTGCTTGTTGAGAAATTGGATCTGTTTATCTGAAAACAGAACCAAGATGCCATTCTAAGACATTCCTGGGAAAGTGTGGTTTAGCTGATGGTTGACACGGTGGGATAGCTGTGAGGCACATTGATTGACAGCTGTCAACCAATCTGGCAAATCTGCTGATAGAAAATGAGACGTATAGTGTTCGAAAGTTTCTCTTTTCTTTTTTCCTTTCCTTTCCTTTCCTTTCCTCTTTTCTTTTCTTCTCAGCTTAACCTGCAGAGATCAAAAATATCCTTAAGTAAAGATTTTCATATTTTGAATACAGTCCAGAAGTTTTAAATAGCAACTAATAAAATTAATGAAATCAAATATTTATATATATGGAACCTGGAATTATGCAGAATGGAATATACTGCTCTGATTACGCTTCTTGGCCCCTTTCGATCAATTTGTGCTGTGAAAATGTTCAGTGTGGTTATAGAAGAATTGCATTATGCAACAATTAATGCCAATGGAATTTCTATTTATAATCATTTCATTGGTACAATAATCCAACCCTCTTGGCATTTCATTAAACTATTTTCCCTTTTTAATGTGTGCATATAGTTAAGTTGAGTTACATTAATCATATTGTTTTGGTATCTTAGTTATATTTTTATGATGATTTATTCTTAGTGTCTTATTACACACACTGTCCTATTTGATAACCTGGTGGTGCTTACTATGTACTAGGAGTAGATCACTGAGGACAAAGAGCAATTAAAATATTTAAACTATTGTCTGCTACTGCATTTAAATAGAAACAAACCGAATGTGGGCATTTGGGACATGTGTTCTAATTTTCTCAAGCTGCTCCTATCAGATTCTCTAGAATTATAATATAAAGAACTTTCTCTCTGTCTCCTGGATTGGACTAGATGACCTGAAAGGTCCCTTCCTTCTCTGTTAATCTGCTAACCTGTTAATCTTTCTGTCTCTGTCTGTCTCTCTCTTTGTCTGTCTGTCTGTCTGTCTTTCTCTCTCTATATGTGTGTATATGTGTGTGTATGCATGTCTCTCTCTCTGTATACGTATATATGTATGCATGTGTGTGTGTATGTATATACAGTATGTGTGTGTGTGTGTGTGTGTATCAGCTCAAAAACCTAACGTGTGTTTGTATATATATATATAGATCTATACTAGTCTCCCTTGTTTATTTATTTATCAGCACAAACGATATATATATGTGTGTGTGTGTGTGTGTGTGTAATTGTTTCACAACAATCTGTTATTAGGCCCCAATTAAGGAAGGAGACATACTGTTTCCTTTCCTGCCTTTCGGCTCATCACCAGAGACCATCTAGACAGCAAGCCAAGAATTACGTTGTGTAATTTTTTAGATATGTGTATATGCTATGTTTTTGAGCTGATCAATAAATAAGTCGGGGAGACTAGGATAGAGCTTATTAGCTCTCATCAGCTAGCCATACCCTTACTGGGATTCGAACCAGGGCTGTATTACATGCCAGGCGAGAGCCTTGCCATTAAGCCAGCTAGGTTCTGTACAGCCCTGGTTCGAATCCCAGTAAGGGTATGGCTAGCTGATGAGAGCTAATAAGTTTGAAATAGATCTATCCTAGTCTCCCCAACTTATTTACTGATCAGTTCAAAAATGTAACACACATATTTAAAAAAAATTACACAACAGAATTCTTGGCTTTCTGTCTAGATGGTCTCTGGTGATGAGCCGAATAAACAAGGGAGACTAGTATAGATCTATTTCAAGCTATTTAGCTCTCATTTTTTATTATTTTATTTATTATTTTAATCACATTTATATCCTGCCCTTCTCCACAAAGGACCCAGGGCGGCGCACAGGAATTTAAAAACATACAAAACAATAAATACAAAATTTAAAAACATATTAAATTACAATCCTATGCTAAAAACCAAATTAAAATCTATCTAAAATAGCCCCGACGGGAGGTTAGGCTAGGCCGGCTTGCTGAAAGAGATGTGTCTTTAGACACTGGTGGAAGAGGCAGAGGTCCGAGATGGTACGCAATTCAGGGGGTAGGTCGTTCCAAAGGGCAGGGCCCGCCACAGAGAAGGCTCTTCCCCTGGGTGTCGCCAGTCGGCATTGCCCGGCCGACGGCACCCTGAGAAGGCCTTCTCTGTGGGAGCGGATCGGCCGAAGGGATGTATTGGGCAGGAGACGGTCTCGCATATAACTAGCCCCGAGCCATGGAGCGCTTTAAAGATGGTCGTCAGAACCTTGAAGCACACCCGAAAGGCCACAGGAAGCCAGTGCAGCTCGTGCAGGATCGGTGTTTTATGGGAGCATCTAGAGGCTCCCGTAATCACCCGCGTGGCTGCATTCTGGATTAACTGTAGCTTTCGAGTGCACCTCAAGGGAAGCCCCATGTAGAGAGCATTACAGTAGTCGAGTCGGGATGTCACTAGAGCTTGAGTGACTGTGCGGAGGGCTAGCCATACCCTTACTGGGATTTGAATCTGGAAAGTATTACATATGACGCAGTTGAAATTACCACTAGGCCACACGTTCTCCTCCTTGATCAGCTGAGCCAGGGGAATAAGTATATATTGTGTCACAACACCCTGGTATGCCCCAAATATGGGAGGGAGCAGAACTGCTTCCCTTTTCTATCTTTCAGCTCACCCTAGGAGCCATCCAGGCAGAAATCTATTTTTTGTTGCCTTTTTTATATTTGTGTTACATTTGTGCTGATAAATAAATAAAGGGAGACTAGTATAGATCTATTTCAAGCTATTTAGCTCTCATCAGCTAGCCACACCCTTATTGGGATTTGAACCTGGGAAGTATTACATGTGAGACATACATACGTACATGATTACCTACTTATGAACAGATGTAATACCAATACTGAGCTCATGTATAATATTGACTAGACATTTCCATGCTTTAACAAGGGGAAAACTTTTTACTTTAAAAAAAAAATTTATAATTTGGTAATGGTTTTAACATGGGTTTTAGCACGGGTTTATTAATTTAATATATTTTAATTTATATTTATTGTATTTTGTGGTTTTAAATAATGCCTGTGCGCCGCCCTGGGTCCTAACAAGGAGAAGGGCGGGGTATAAATTTAATAAAATAAATAAAAATAAAATGCCCTAGAAAATAAATAAAGTTAATAAAGTTAACAACCATCTGCAATATTCTCTATCCTGCCTGGAGCAAAAGCTGCATTACCCATTACTATCCAATTTTTGTGTTGCTGATCTGACCCCAAATCATTTTAAAATCCTTTGAAAATAAGTGCATCTTCATAGCTGTTTAGTTCTTGTTAGATGTAGCTTTAAAGCTGCAGTGCTTTGGCCCTAACCTTCCAGAAGACCATTAGATGGCAACAAAAAGTTGAGTTTTCTTCAATTCTTTCCCACCACCTACTGTTGACCAGGAGTATATGCATTTTTGCAACCCAGATCTAAGAGCCTACTGATATTCATTTTCTGCATATATGTAAAGACAACTAATGTATATTGTGTCAAGTTAAATTTTTTAACAAGGAATTTTCTTGTTAAAATTTTTAACTTGACACAATATACATTAAGCTAATGTTCAGGCCACAATCCGTTAAAGGAATGTAAGAATATATAATACACAGTCTGGGTATGTGAAACCTTAGAGCTAAACAAGATCCAGTTACGTACATAAAGAAATAGATCTCTATTGTTTAAAAATGTCTGCAGTTAGCTTTGTCATGGTAAGGCAGGTCCAAGGAGAGCAATCCAAATGACTACAGAAGGAGAGACCATTTTTTTAATTAAGTGTGTATCTGAATGGTGTGTGTGTGTGTTTATCTCACTCCAATATGTTTTCTTTGATTGGAAAGCACATGAAGACATAACCTATTCCTGCTTGGTTTCTTTTCTCCAACTGAGGTAATATTAATTTTCACGTCTGGATCTTTCATTTAGAAAGTAACATGTATAGAAATGGGCAAAGAATTTTCCAGTTGGACCATTTCTCTACTAAAGCTATTTATCAATAGCTTGTCATTGTTCCGATTTTTCTGAAGCTGGAAATACCATAGCTTTAAAGGGAAATCATCTTTAGTCATAGCCAGACAGAAGGGAATTAAATTCTTCTCATTCCTTATTATTATGATTTTATTTTATTTTATTTTATTTTGTTTTGTTTTATTTATTTATTTAGTTTCTCAAACATGTACAAGATAACAAGTATAAGTATAAACATGGAAACAAACAAAGGAAATGAGTACAAATAAATGGGAACAGTAGGACAGGAACAATAGGCACGCTGGTGCGCTTATGCACGCCCCCTTTACAGACCTCTTGGGAATGGGGCGAGGTCCATGATATATGGTTTCAGGTTGAAGCTGCAGAGGTTTGAGGATGTAACAACGGTATTAGGCAGTGCATTCCAGGCGTTGACCATTCTGTTACTGAAGTCGCATTTTCTGAGATCGAGTTTGGAGTGGTTTACCATGAGTTTGTACTTATTGTTTTCCTATTATTGAAGTTGAAGGTAAATTATGAGTTTCTAGAAAACCAGAAACATAATTAAATAAAAATGTATTTGACAACATGGCATTGTACACAAAGAACATTGTATACAACAAACTCACACTGTTTTCATGAAATGGAACGCCAGCTGTTTCAGTTTAGCAATGACATTAGCTATGATAAGCTTACTTTCATAAGATGCCTTCCTGAAAGAAACTGACCTTTAGGTTGTAATATTGTCTCCAAATTCTGCTTCAGTCTCCAAATATTAAAGAAGTTCAGTTGAATTTATTCACACTGAATATATTTGATTGACTTTCTTTACATCAGACTGCTCTTAAATATGAATCAATGCAAACCATTATAGAAAAAGTAACAAAACAATTTCTAAAGTTCTAGAGCTCCCCCATGTCATAATCAGACAATGTATGTTTTTCTACACAACCTTTTTCCATGTATGCATTTTATTAGTGGTGGGTTTCTATTTTTTTACTACCGGTTCGCTCGTGTGTGCACACTCGCTCGCATGCGCAGAAGCATCCGGGCAGGTGGGCGGAGCCTCCCATCACCACCACTACTGGTTTGCCCAATCCGGGCTGAACCGGGAGCAAACAACCATTGAATTTTATATTTTATGTCTATATGCATACCATTTTTTCTTACATAGTTTTGTGTGGACAATTTTTACCTAAAAGTGCTGTTTTTTTTTAATTTAGCTGCCCCAAGCATCAAATGTAATTTGCACTGGTTTGTAAAAAAAAAAATTGTGGCAAAAGCAATCATGTTTATAGTTACCCAGCATTGCTGTAAATTGTATAACAATTTGTCAATAAATTGTCTAATTTTGCTGAATTAAATACTTTTGAAAGCTCTTGGTGTAATAGTTTAAATGCTTGCTTGCCACTCCACTTAAAAATTCAAAGATGAAACATGCATAATTTAGAAATTTTCTTAGACTACATCTGGATTTTTACAACAAAGAAACAATAGGATTGTTAAAAAAGATGGTTTTTGGATTGTTTGGAAGTCCTATCAAATGCTCATCTTTGTTGTGCTTTGGAGAAAGTCTTGCCAAATTATAAATGTATTTCAGACTGGCACTGGATATTAAGGATTACAACATGCCTTATATCAGAAGTTTGACATATACGTTCATATTTGCATATATCTTTGAGGAATCTGTAAGCATCACGGCAGCCCCAGTCAGATTAATCAAATTTGTATTTAAAATATAGAGCTGGCAAATATTTATATGATTAAATCATTTAATAAATTATTTATTACCCAAATAATTTTGAAATACATAGTGCTCGGAGATTAGGATTACAGTTGCTAGATTGGAAGAATTCTTCTGTACATTTATTTGTTTATTAAACAAATATACATAGCCACCGAACTCACATACAGTGACTCTGTGCTGCATGTAACATTAAAAATTCACAACAAAACCCCAACAATTTAAAAATGCCCCATCCCCACCCCTTATGACAGCAACAAAGGTGAGTCTCTACTGCATCCAAATTCTCTATTTGCCATATGAAGACACTGAGTATTATCTCTTTCTCTTTCCTTGGTCGCCTAGTCAGAGATTATAAGCAACTGAAAAGTTCCATTCTTTAAACAATTTTGGCATAGTTTTTGAAGCTTTCAGAATTTAAGGAAAATACCCAGAGACATTTCTGCCAAAGTTAAACCATAGCACTCCTGGGCTTTGGTTTTTGTTTTTTTATTCCAAAAAGGGACAGATGTACATCTGCTATCATCAAGCTTTCCAAAACTATATCCCAAGTACTTTATGGTATATAAGAATGTTCCTGTAGTGATTAAAACCACTTAGATGCTGTTCAATCCAGGATTTGAGGCACGCTGTTCCGCATCCCTTCATGTGCTTCAAATATTTTAATCTGCTTGGAAACTGGAGTGATTCTATTAGAGGCAAAAGGCCACATTTGCAAACTCTAGTGGCTTCTCCCCACCTTTGTGTGTGTGTGTGTGTGTGTGTGTGTGTGTCTTTGAGTCAGTATTGGGTCCTGGCAACCGCCTGCAGTTTTCTTGGCAAGGTTTTCAAAAATGCTTTGCCATTTCCTTCTTCCTAGAGTTGAGAGTGTGTATGAGACTGTGTAAGGTCACCCAACTGGCTTTGTGCCTATGGCAGGACTAGATCTCAGTTGTGGCCTGATTCCCTAGCCACTGTACCAAACTGGATCTTAAGATCCTTAAATTCTTTTAACCAGAACTTTTTCCTCCTGTTAATTGATACCCAGAATTGCAAAACAGAATTTCATTGCACAGTTATGCCACAATAAATATAAGGCAATGAGATTTCTCTGGGCTTATGTTCCTAGCAATAGTATGAAGACACTGGTCACACCTCTTCATGGTCATCTACCCTTTATCGTTAGTTCAAGTAATGCCTGTCCTCATAATTTCCAGAGTCTCCCTATTATTTTCACTGTTCATTAGTTAAACTTCGCTATAAAAGTGATATGGATAACATAGTGGTTAATTATTTCACTATTGTAGAATAATGTCTATGGGATTCCAGTTATTCAAAAATCAAAAACTATGACACGATAGTTAAAAGGACATTTTATTTTATTTTTGGTTTTTATATAACCTTTAACAAAGGGATGTGGTGACTCAGTGGCTAAGACACTGAGTTTGTCAATCAGAAAGATTGGCAGTTTGAATCTCTAGCTCGTGTTACTCTGAGTGAGTTCCCTAGCTTCTGCCAACCTAGCAGTTTGAAAGTATGTAAAAATGCAAGTAGAAAAATAGGAACCACCTTTGGTGGGAAGGTAACAGCGTTCCGTGCGCCTTTGGCGTTTATTCATGCTGGCCACATGACCAAGGAGACCTCTTCGGACAGCATTGGCTCTTCAGCTTTGAAATGGAGATGAGCACCATCCCCTAGAGTTGGGAACAACTAACACATGTGCAAGGGGAACCTTTACCTTTACCTTTACCTATATGGGGAAACCTCAGAGACTTTTTAGCATTTGTTGGAGACAATGTGCTGCTGTGACACTTCAAGCAATGAGTTCAGAAGTGCACTCCAATTTTTTTGTGTTGCAACTTTCAAATTGTTTGCACATTCCAAACATTGATGCAAATCATGGTTTTCTATTGCAACTGAGTACAATAAAGTAGTTTGAGAAAATATAAGGCACACATCTTCCAATACCTTTCCTTCTTGGCCATTTTTCAACAGCTAGTGCACAATGGTAGGGAGAGTGTAATATTTTTCTCATCTATTTCTTTAATAGCAATATTTTTTTGATCTAGAAAATAACATTTTCACCACCCTTTTCTGAAATCGTGTAATATTTTCAAATATTTAGATTATTGAATTTTTAATTTTTTTGTTTTTATTTGATAAAAAATCATTATGATCAATATTTAATTGGACAGTTATAGCCCAACCATAACATTCCTGAAACAGTCATTCACCTTGTTTCTCACATGCTGTGTTAGGCTGGACAGAGACAAGCAATCTGATAGTTTTATAGTGGTATCAAACTCAACTTTGATACCACTATAAAACTTTGAGGGCTGCATCAGGGTTGTGTTTGACCTTGGGGAGCTGGGGTTGGCATGGCCTGGGTGGATGTGGCCAGCTTGATATCACTTGTGTTGGGGGTGCCTGTGATGGCCTGACCACTTTGCAAGTGAAAACAGGTTCCCAAGCCCCATTTTCGGGTGCAATGGCCTCCTGCAGTACTCTGCCAGAAAAAATGGAGCTCCATTTTCCCTGGCAGAGACAACACGGGCCGGTCCCTCACTGTTTCCAGGGCAGCCCAGTAGTCCAGATCTAAGCACCTTGTGGGCCTTGAGTTTGACACCCCTGGTTTGTAGCATAACAAATGTCTATTATATATTTATCCACCTGTCCACCTTCGAAAACCTTCTAAAGTCCATAGATTGTGCATGGTACTCTCAAGAGCCTTATAAAAGACCATGTCAAAAATGGTAACTGGAGCCTGTTTAGGAAAAGAAGGATCAGCTTGACTAAATTTGGTGACAAGTCAAGTAAATTAGGTGCAGTCACTTTAGACTGAATGCATCAATTGATGTCAAAAACCCAGCAAAACCTCAAAATGGAAAACTTCCAGCTTTGAGACCTCTCATTTCATCCTTGCATTACTTCTACACTCCATGTGGCCCTCAGCTGCCAAAATAAAGTATAAAAATATGTGATCCCCAGCCACAAACAAATTAGTTGGTTCTAAGTATAGCATATATCAAGTTCCAGATCTCAGAACTATTAATCATATTCTATAGCCTTGGCTACAGCAAAGTATTAAAGGAGGCAGAAAGAAATATTTCCTTCTCAAGGACAGCATGAGACAAACTGACACCTAGAAAAGCCAGTTGGCCTGGCAGTCAATGTAAAAGTTGTGATAATGTTCTCCATAACACTTGAGTGCAGACAACTATCTTAAGAAGTATAAGACAGGATGCACTTTGCATATGGTTTTGTCTTCCAGTGTGATACTATTCTGTGATCTTCAGAATGTGCTGTCTCACAGCTGCCTCATAGTGAAGCTATCCCTGTTCTTTTTTGTCGCTAAGGCCATGTTTTTGAAAAAGTGCAACATTTAACATAATATTCTCGTTCAGGAACAGCATAACTTTTCTTGGTAGCATATTTGTTAGGATAATGGTGTTCATTACAAAGTCATAGAAGGAGAATGGTCAGTTCTGCAGATTCTTCATATCCTGAACTGATCCATCAAGAAATAATTTGCAAACCTCTCATTTATCAAATCCTATAAAACCTTTAAAAAATAAACTCAAAAAAGGAAAAAGGAGAAAATTGAAAAAAATACAGTATCAATCATGAGACAAGAAAAATAAAATGAAACATAAAATATTTTTTTAATGTCATCACTCCAAGATTAGAACAGCTTATGCCTTTTTATAGAAATCAGTGTAGGCAGAAATTTAGCACCTTGATCAGTGATAGTAGGATTCTAAATTGCAAGTAGGAAACAAACCATGTCCCTATTTTATTATCAGCACTCAGTAGGAATTAACAATTAAATTAACACAAGATAAACAGTAAACCATATGAACAATATGCTGAGGAACCACCAGTTCAGACAAACAATAAAATAGTAAATAATAATCTACCAAGAAATTACCAAGGAAAAAACAGCAACCTACCAATACTGACAGGACAAGCTACTGTATATAAAGAGAGAGCAAATAAATTGGCGGTAAAAATTTGCAAATCCCAAAAAACTCTGTAGTTGTTTACGAGTACGGGGAGGGGCCCACTCCGTCACTGCCTTGACTTTAGCAGGATCCATTTCAATTCCCTCAGAAGAGATACGGTAACCCAAATAGTCAATTTTTTCCTGGTGAAACTCACACTTAGAGAGCTTGGCATCAGCCATGAAATTTTTGCCTCCTGGAATATATTTAAGGTGGAAATTGAAACGATGGAAATAGTGAGCCCAACGAAGTTGCCTTGGGGACAATTTCCGAGAGGAGGTAAGAGCTTCCAAATTTTTATGGTCCGTCCAAACTTCGAAAGGATGGGGGGCACCCTCAAGGAAATGACGCCAAGTCATGAGAGCCCACCGAACAGCAAAAGCCTCTTTTTCCCAAATCGCCCAACCACGTTCGGACGTAGAGAGTTTCCGAGAGGTGTAGGCACAGGGTTGCAATTGGCCATGTTGATTGAGTTGTAACAGGACCGCCCCCACAGCGACATCACTGGCATCCGCCTGAATTACAAACGGGGAATTTACATCGGGGTGTTTAAGAACAGGTTCAGCCGCAAACAAACGTTTAAGCTTCTCGAAAGCGGCTTGACATTCCATTGTCCATTTAAGCGGGGACCCAGGACGAGGCTTGCCTTCTCCTTTTGTTTTTAGAAGGTTTGTAATGGGTAAGGCAATATCAGCGAATGACGGAATAAATTGGCGGTAAAAATTTGCAAATCCCAAAAAACTCTGTAGTTGTTTACGAGTACGGGGAGGGGCCCACTCCGTCACTGCCTTGACTTTAGCAGGATCCATTTCAATTCCCTCAGAAGAGATACGGTAACCCAAATAGTCAATTTTTTCCTGGTGAAACTCACACTTAGAGAGCTTGGCATAAAGTTCTGCGGAACGCAGTTTGTTTAACACGGAGCGCACCAGTTTAACGTGCTCGTCGTGTGTTTGTGAGTAAACCATTATGTCATCAATGTAAACAATAACTCCCTTGTAAAGGTGCTCGTGGAGAACCTCATTTATCAGTTGCATAAATACTGAAGGGGCACCTTGAAGACCAAAAGGGAGGGCTTTAAATTGAAAACATCCCAGCGGGCAGTTAAAAGCTGTTTTCCACTCGTCCCCCTCTTTGATTCTGACCCTGTAATAGGCTTCACGTAAGTCCAATTTCGTAAAAATCTTACCGGTAGCCAGGTGAGCAAGCATGTCCTTCATGAGCGGAAGGGGGTAGATATTGTGTTCACAAATGGTGTTGAGATAGGAGTAGTCTTGTATTAATCTTAGAGTACCATCTTTTTTCTCCCTAAACATAACTGGTGCAGCTACACGCGGCCTAGCTGGTTCAATGAAACCCCGTTGAAGATTTTTATCGATGAATTTACGTAATTCCTCCATCTCCCGTGGGGTCATGGAGTACATGCGAGGTTTGGGCAATTGAACCCCAGGGAGGAAATCAATTGAACAGTCAGTAGCTCTATGAGGAGGGAGGGAATCACAAGATCTTTCACTGAAAGCATCCTTTAGGTCCCAATATTCTTTGGGAATTTTCTCTTCGCCTGGTATGGCTTCAGGTGATGGAAAATCCAATAAAGGTGCAGCAGATTCAATAAGGGGAGGTGGGTGATTTTGCTGGGGGTGATCAGTTTCTGACGGAAGAGAGGTATGTTCCGGGAGGGATAAAGGTATGCGTACCCAACCTTCCTTCCAGTTTATCAGAGGATTCCATTTACGAAGCCAATTGACCCCCAAAATTACAGCATTATCGGCAATGGCAGTTACAATAAAGTTGATGGTCTCAGTATGGCCCGTGCCTATAGAAACATGAATTGGTTCGGTGATAAAAGATGCTGGGGTTCCCCCAGCTACAGAACCATCCATTTGGCAAAAGGCTATGGGAGTTTTCAGGGTCTTAAGGTGAAAACCCATCGAAGACACGATGTCTTGGCTTATGAGACATTTTGAGCAACCAGAGTCAATGAGAGCCTGCACATTGCATGTACGGCCAGTAGATGGAGCTAAAAGCTTTAAATTAATATAAAGGGGCCCGGAGCGATGACTCACCAGATTGTCGTCAGAAGAGTCTGAAGACGCCTCCCAATCATCAGGGCCAGCGGTGGGCTGGTCAGGAGAGAGGTTGATGGGCTCCACCCCACTCATAGCCGGTTTGGTGCGCGCGATTGGCGTCTTAGGATGTTTCCGGTCCGAGGAAGAAGGTGGGCGTGGAGGTGGTCTTGATCGGCATTTGTCTGCCCAGTGCCCCTCCTTTCCACAGCGATAACAGCTGCCTGAGCGAGGCTGGGTTGTTCTCCCCTCCCCCCTTTGCATGCGTACATCCTTCGCAGGGGGGTGAGATTTGGGGCTATCTTCCTGTGGTTTTTTCTCCAAACGGACTGGATCCTGCAAGTGGGCTTGATCCAATTCAACATCTGACGCTAGATCTATCCATTCATTCAAAGTCTCGGGGCGAAATCTGTTCACACATGTTTGATAAATGTCTTTATTCAGCCCTTCAACATAAATGTCCATCAGGGCCTGTTCACTATACCCAACCATAAACACTGATAACTCCTGAAAAATTTGCGTGTAAGCCTGAACAGACATGCCCCCCTGCTGTAAGGTTTTTAGTTTCATCTTTGCTTTCCTTTCAACACGGGGGTCTTCAAAACGCCTTCTAAGAGCATTCATGAAACGATCGAAATCGCGCAGCGCAGGTGAGCGGCAATTATGCAATGAAACCAGCCACTTAGAAGCTTGATCTTCTAAGGTCATAGAAACAATTCTGATTTTGATTTCATCGTCCAAATCAGCTGCGTAAAACTGCATGAAATTATCGACGTGAATTAGAAAAAACGCCAGTTTGTCGGCACTTCCGTCGTATTTTACACCCAAAGGAGGCAGTTTTGCAAGTCGGCGGGGGTTAATGGGATTGGCTTCTCTTCCGGCCTGAGGGGGGGGGGAGGGTGTTGAATTCCTGCTTTGCCTGGCAGAAGCTGCCTCTCTCCGCAATTCCCTGCCGGCCTGAGGAGGGGGGGATGGTGTTGAAGCCCTGCTTCGCCTGGCAGGAGCTGCCTGTGAACTTTTTGGCTGTTTGCGTTCCGCCTCCCTCCCCCAGATTTTTTCCAGGGCCATTCTTTTCTCATCTGCCTGGCGGAGTAAATCCTGAGCCATTTCTTTTAATTCCCTTTCTTCTCTTAAGAGCTCCGGAATGACCTTCTTTGGGGAAAGTCGACGCCTGGAGACGTTTACCCCACTCATTCCTACCCCTTCGGACCAACGTTTTGGTTTGACTGATTCTTCAGCTGGCAGATTTAGATCTAGGCCAGTCAAGCAGTCCATCACTGACCTGGTCTCTTCAGATTGAACAGGAGGATGCGATGCTTCAGCGCCCATAATTGTTTCAGGCAGGACCTCCACCAACGGAGGCTCCTCTTGTGAAGGTTCCGACATCAGGTCAGGGTTTTTTGTGATTCTCAGCTTAATGTCAGGCCTGCTTCTTCGTTGACTTAGGAAAGACCACGCTTAGACATTATTTTGAAATGAATAAGGCTCCTTTTACTAAGTAACAATAGCGTACAGACCAAGTAAAGCTGAGAATGAATAGTTTAGGCGCGAACAGAAAGTATTAAGCTTAAGCCCATCCCAATCCCCAAACCCCCCCTTTGCACTGTCCAATATGCTTCCATCTCCAACATCAGGTGGGCAGGTCTTCACCATCCTGGAATGCAGGTCCGTTAACCAAGAGATAACACGAACCATCAACATTGTCCACCAGCAGAACACACTCATCCCAACGCCCCCCACCCTCCCCGTTTCCATGGCAGCGAAGCAGGAACTAGCGAGACTGACAACTCCCTTCTAGAACTGAAGATATTATCTAATATGGTAATGAAAGGTTTGCAAACAATCAATTTGATTCTGTGCACTTGCAGGTTTAAGAAATAAAGACAACGTAAATGGCAGGATGTATGAAAACTGTTGCATAAAGGGCATACTTTTTTTTAACTTAAAACAGATTTACAGTACTTTCTCTGTCCAAAGTACACTGGAATGTGGCATAGTGCAGTGTATTTTATACTATACACAGCAAAATGTTGACAGAAGGACGATAATAAAGTCTGCATTGCAGAAAATTAAGAACCTGCCCACTATTGTCACAAGCTCCCCTTTTTTTTCTAAGGCCTGGGAAATTATTCTAATTACAAAAGGTGTCCAGATTTATAACTTGCAAGTAGACTGATAATTGGAAGGAGATATTTTTGCTAAGTTCTATCAGATGCTCATTTTGTAACAGTCTCAATCTCAGTCAATGCTCCAAATATTTTCAATCAGAAAATGATATACATTTCCCAAATGGACTTAACCAAGCCATCAAAAACAACTGGTTGCTCAAGCAAGTCCTTGATAACCTCAATGAACTAAGTCAAGATGATAAAAATAATTTTATGCCCTTACTTGCTGGTGCATTTGAAGGATCATGATAACAATGGGAGGAAAAAAAATAGATAAACACTTTCAAATAGCCAATCCCCTGTGAATAATATATGCAAGGTTCGGCAAACTGCTAAAATTCCAGAGTAAAACAGAAACATCCAGCTGCCCTTAACTCTAATCACCTAATGGCTTTCTTAATAGAAAGTCAAACCAACAAGCTCACACTGGGCCAAAACTTAATAATAATAATCATCATCATCATCATCATCATCATCATCATCATCATCATCATCTTTATTGTCATTGTACTAAATTACAATGAAATTAGTTTTTAACATGTCTTTTTAAAGTGAATTACCGAAAATCAAAGTTAGTGACAGGGGAACAGGTCTTCCCCAAATCTGAAGCCAAAATTTACTGTTTTAAAAGAACAATCAAGCAAATTTACTAGCTTTTTTAACTGATTTTATCTAAGGGTAGAAGATGTCAGTTTTGCTTTTTCTTAGTTCCTTTTTTCCAATTTTAATTTCATTCCCTTCCATTTCTGAGTAAAATAAATTTTTTGTTTTGAAAATATTATAAATATTTGTTTATATGCATGCATTGAAATGCAATTTTATCCATATTCGTGTAATTTTATGATACTGAGCTGATCATATTTTTCTAATTATGTAAACATTTTGTTGAAAAACAAATCTCCCTGGGAATATTTTCTTTTAAATAAAGCAATTACATTTCTATCAAAGAGAGTAGATTTTTAAATAAAGTACAAAAGAAACAAAAGAATCAATTGAGGCAAAACGAAGTAATATGTTAACAGATATTCAGGTGATCAAGAGTTTTATTTCTTTTTCTCTTTCTATCCCACATCTCATCTTCTTCCCTTTTTCCTTCTCCTACTTTTCCATTACTTTTTATTTTCCTTTTTTATATTTTGATAAACTAATAAAATTTGTAAACAGATTTTATGGACCAGATAAAATGGACCAATGGAAAAAATCAATTGCTTTTTGTTTTCATATTTTTTTAATCTCTCAAACAAAATGAAAGATGAACATTATACAGTATTATTTCAGAATGGTAGGCAGTAGTTAATGTATAAAAGAAAATTGGTATTGGACATGCTGCATTTTATTATGAAGGGTACATTGATCATGAGGTTGCGACCACCATTTTGACTTTTTGACAGCTCCCCTTGTCCCCCAGTCATCCTGATTAGTAAATACATATCAACTTCCATCTGATTCTGGCAGCAGCCATCTTTCTGTTTCTCAATTACTACACAGAGGGGGAAGCGGGGAAGGTTGGAGATTGGAATGCCTTACTAGACGCAACAAAGAGCTTTCTCATGAGAACCAAGGTCATCTGTACTGGCAACAGATAAAGTCTGAGAAGTACCTGAAGGGTCCATAAATTAACCCAACTGGCTGACCTGACCAATGATACTTGGAGATGGGTTTATTTCCTATTTTAATTATACTGTAACCATGGCAAAGATTTAGAATTGGTTTTCCATTGATGCTGTGCTGATATGATGAACTCAATAAAGTGGACCTTTTTAGAAAGAGCCTGGTCTCAGACTTCTGATTTTCTTGGGTTCATTAGTGGGAGCCTTGACGTTATATCGATGCTCCATGAACTGATTCATTTTAAATTGCAGCTTGAAAGTTGACAATATATGTATTGACAGCTTTTTCTCAAGAAGGGAATTTAACATTCGCCGCCCTGGGTCCTGTTGGAGAAGGGCGGGATATAAATTGAATAAATAATAATAAATAATAATAATAACATGGGAGAACAATACATTGAAAAGAAACCTTTTAAAAATCCATTAAGAACAAAATCTTGTCCAGGACTGTAATACATTGTGTCCTTGGTTTGACAACAAGGAAATACTAAAACACAGGCTGATGTTTAGGATCCTGTCTGTAAGGACAAATTCCACATGGATTTCTACATATATAAATAATGTTTTAAAGTTGCTGCTGCTGAATTCTCTAGTGAAAAAGTTCCATATTTTCCCATAGCAAGCTTAAGGGTACCTCAACTGTGATGGACTTTCTCCAGGTATTGGCCTCCAAAGTTTAAGGAAACAAAACAAAGAATATGAGAATTATATTTTTTTCTATAGTTTTGTGGTGAAGATAGTGCTGGAAACAAGAATACATAAAGCTCCTAAAGCTGTGATTCTGTTTTTGGGAACTAGGACCCAAGAATCTTGGAAGACCTGTTTCTGGGTAAAATTACCAAGAATTGTGTTCCAGATCAATTTTCTCAATCACCCTCTCAGTTCCTCTGAGTATTGTGTAGTTCAGTTACAGAAGCATAATTGCTGTCACTCTGTAAATGCTCATGAAAAGATGTCACTGGAGAACCTGTGTATATAATGTGTGGGATGAAGAAAGAGACATTTTGAGGATGTTTTGTCTCGTGTTTTAATGATGCTTGCATTCCTTACCTTCTCCGCTTCCTTTATCCCTGCTCGGGGGTGTATTTTTCTGAAACCCCTTTCAATATATACAATACAATAGCAGAGTTGGAAGGGACCTTGTAGGTCTTCTAGTCCAACCCCCATATGTTATGTAGCACTGTATATAGTTCTGTAAAATTTTCATAATGAGATTGTCTTTTTTTTCTTTTTATGAATTTACCCTGAATATTGCAGAAAAGCACTTCTGGAGAAGATAAAGCATAAATTATTGTGCTAAGCACATTTGTGTTTACATGGATTGGTTTATTAATTTGAAATGCTGGATTAGCAGTTTTCTTGCAGGGTGGAGTATTGCACACTTAGCAATAATATATTGGCATGGAATAAGAGGAGGGTCTGTTACTCCTGATTTGGTCCAAACTTCACATTATGAAATAAATGTACATCAAATAAAGAAGAAATATCTCATTACACTGTTGTATTACCCTAACCCCAACCCCAAGGGTTGGATTCAGCCAGTTCAGACCAGTTCGGGTGAACCAGTAATTCTGGCGATCAGTTGACCCCACCCACTCACCCCTGCACTAGTCTGTCATATATTTCCTTTGTTTAAAGCCCAGCTGATAGGCACGGCAGAGCGGATTGCCGCGCTTCATTATTTTACTCACTGGGACTGCAGTAGAAGGTAAGTTTTAGAGCGCTCTTTTCAAATGTACTGTGCATGTGTGGAGTGTTTGGCACTTGTGTGTGCAAAGTGCATGCTCACTGAACCGTGTGTTACACCAGTTGAATCCCACCACTGCCTAACCCTAACACTTTAAGATCATGTTATCAGGCAATTGCTGTAGTAAACCATAGGTTTTATGTTTCTAGTTTAAGTCACTCATCAAAACACCATTCAGAAATATAACATTTCATGTGGTAGGAAAAACAACAGGGTAAACTAATCAACTCTATTTAGTGATCAATATGTTCTTGTATTTTACTTACCAGACTTTATGCTGACAAAATAACCAATAATTAAAATGAATCAAATGTTATAGAAAAAAAGGAACTCACACAGATCCCCATTTGAGTGATGGAGGATCAAGAAGAAGCATATCTAAGCTCAGTCCACCAAGAATGGTATCTCTGGGACCAAGAGGTACTAACTATTTGAAAGGAAAAATGAGTGGAATACCACAAAAGGAATTAGCAGCAGAATCCCTAAAGCAGTGATGGTTATCCTTTTCAGAACTGAGTGCGTGTGCACACACTTAAGCGCCAGAGTGCTGGAACAAAAGAGCACTGAAACCCAGAAGAGAGCTGCTAGCCGGTGAGCGTACTGTCCAGCTATCCGATGCACATGCATGCGCCGGAACCTGGAACAGCAGCTGCTGACAGCGCGCATGCCCACAGAGAGAGCTCTGTGTGCCACCTCTGGCATGCATGCCATAGATTCGCCATCACAGCCCTAGAGTGACCTGAGATGGCAAACCTTGGGGGAGGAGCCTCTTCATAATTAAATGTAACTCCCTGTCTTAGCATAGGAGAAACGCAGAGGGTTGGGCTTGCGTTGTGCCTAAGTAGTATTACAGGATCACTATGTTTGTAAGTCCAATATGCATCGAAATAACAGGAAATAGACAACTTTCCTTTTTTTTAACTAAAGAAAAAAAATGTACTGGTGATATGATGCATTCATGGTAGCTTTCTGGTTGACAAAGATACACAAATAAAACCTGGCATCAAGGGCTTGGAAAAATATTTTTTTCCCTTGTTCTAGTATAACATGCAGATTTACAATTGTGAAAAATTCATATTTATTTTTAATTTCAATTATTTCAATGCAATCAAGTCAGGTTCAGCTCTTCCTTGGCAATTCTAATAATCCCTTTCTTCCTTTATTTCTGCTCTTTGTTATCTGAATTCTAGATTTTTTTGTCTCAAGGGGAAAGACAGTTTTATATCAGGATCAAGAAAAGCAAATTACAACTTACAAGAATTCTTAGAAATGAATGATTTTAAGAACTCCAGGTAAGCTGCTTCTTATAGCCTAATGGAATTCTAAATGGGTGCATATCTACCCCAAGTAACCAGGGCCCCAGAACTGCAACCCCCCAAACCATTTTCTGCAGCTCCTAAGTCCTCCCCATTGTCGCTGTGGAATGTCAACATGTTATCCTGTTATTTTGGTGTAGAAAAGATTAAATTGTAGATAAACTTTAAAATAAATCTAGCCTTTTAAAAAGACCTAATGACTAAGAGCTAAGGTGGCGCAGTGGTTAGAGTGCTGTATTGCAAGCTACTTCTGCTACCTTCTGCATGCAATTTGGCAGTTCAAATCTCACCAGGCTCAAGGTTGACTCAGCCTTCTGAGGTGGGTAAAATGAGGATCCAGATTTTTGAGGGCAAATATGCTGACTCTGTAAACTGCTTAGAGAAGGTTGTAAAGGCACTGTGAAGCGATACATAAGTTGAAGTGCTATTGCTATGACATCGCTGCACACAACCTGAATCATTGGCCTTCTTGAAATTCATAATATGTTGGGTTGCTTATGCTTGGAATAGGGTAAAGATTGTTACATATGTTTTCCTTATTCTTGGTGAACATATAATGGATTAAAATGCAATTTTTAAATGTACTGATAACAGCAGATACATTTAATTGAAACTGGGGTTGTACAATAGTCGATTCTGCACTAACTCAGTGAAATAGTGCAAAGATCTTTAAATCATTTCTTCTTGCAAGAACTATTGCTTCAGTTTAGTATGCCAGACACAGACAGTGATGGTAAAATTAGTCCACAGAGACTGTGAGATACAGGGGTATAAAGCACAGAGGGACAGGTCAGGGAAAGTCCTTTATATATTTGCTTTTATGATGATATGATTTTTATGAACTGCAAAGTGTGTTGGATTTTGCAAACAGAAACATTCCCAGGTCTAAGCACCACTTATTTTCTCTAGGGAAAAAAAAAAGAATATTGCTGCCAACAGGCTATATAATAGTGTTTTTCACATTAAGAATTTACCATTCTCATGGTATAGTTCATATAGCCATCATTAACAGAAAACGTAGATGCTTTAGAAAAATAATTACTATTTTTTAATAAATCATTACTAATTTATATTATTCAAGAATTATGAAAAAATATTAAAAATAGAAGTTGATCTATCTAGTTCACCTTTATGGGGATGAGTTTGTACAATAGAGAATGTTTGGCTAAAAGTTTAGATAAACAGCAGTGTAAAGAGGAGCATAAACTCTGTACAAATGTATGTAGGAATGATGTACAGCTGGTTACATTAGTCTCCACTAAACCTGGTATGTTTGAGATGTGCTACTGTACAGCCCTAATTCCTTAGACCCATGACGGCGAACCTATAGTACATGTGCCACAGGTGGCATACAAAGCCCTCTCTGCGAGCATGTCAGTCATCACCCCAGCCCAGCTCCATTGTGCATGCGTGTGGTCATTCCACCACCCAGCTGGCCTTCGGGTCCCTGCCATGCATGTGTAGGGAATGGTATGCATTCAGGGGATGAGTGTGCGCATGCACAGGGGGGTGCTTACATTGCATTTTGGGGCCTTGCACGACCCACTGTACACTATTTTGGCTTCCAGGTTGGTGCAGGAGGCCTTCCAGACCCAAAAAGGGTTTCAATTTCATATATATTTTCCACTGATTTACTGATTTTCCACTGCTATTTTCCACTGATTTACTGAAACATTTTATTTTAGGCAGATTAAAAAAATCATAATAATAAAGTCTCTGCAGAATCAACCAGTGACACCACTGACCCTCATATAACTTATACCACATAATCCACATAACTTCTCCAACCAGCACTTCACCTCCCAATGGCTCTCACCTGATCTGATCTTCCCATCACAAAACCCATCACAAGATTCTCATCTAATCTAAACAACACCTAACTCCTCAGAAGACCCATCAACAGACCCTCACCTGATGTGACCCTCCCATCACAAGACCTACTGATCACACGAAGCCCTTATAAGGAGAAGAACACTGACATTCCCTAAATGGCACTGAAGATGTGGTAACTTGGAAGCTTAGTAACTAAATGTTCAGACCAATCCACAAACTCCACCCTCCTCCTACACCCAAGCTACAGATATTCACTACTATTGCAAACAAAGTCTCCTTCAATCCTTTATACTTGTTGTTTTACCGGAGTGCAGACTAGTTTGGCAGTGCTTTTGCTTGATGGATTCTAAATTACACCCTTGGAATATGTGAGTCTGCTATCCCAGTAATATGTTTGAGCTCAACTGAAACAAACAAGCAAACAAATGGGTAAGAAAGACAAATTAAGGATTAACCTGAGTCCTGTTGCTCATGTACATGCATGTCATTGAAAGTAACCCATTTAATTAGGGTAGAAGTCTTGAAGAAATATGGGCATATTAAATATAAGACAATTTGTTTCTTTCCATGAGCATGCAAACAAATAATAACAACTAAGTTCATAGTTTAAAAGTTGCTCTCACTTTACTTTGAATTTGAAGTGTGGCAAAGACTAGAAAAATTAAGAATTCAGAAATTGCCCAGAATCATCCTTCTAAGACCTCAACCAGCCTGTTTCATAGCCCTTCCAAATACATATCACACAATCAGTAGGAAAGACAAAGAAAGTGAAATTAAATATTGGATTTATTTATTTTCACATCAGAGGTTTTATGTTGACTTCAAAGGGAAGAATTATTCCCTATATAATTCCTTTCCTGAAAAATATTATCTTAGAAGACATAATATTACATTCGGAGAAAAACTGGCAATTCAAAGCTTTTTCTTGAGGAGAAAATGTGGAATTAGATTGTTCTTACATTGCCTCATGTGTGAAACAGCAACTGCCTCATGCTGATTGGGGAATTCTGGGAGTTGAAGTCTTAAAATTGCCAAGACTGGGTACCCCTGTAGATATAGGATCCTGCAAGCCATTTCAATGCACAGAACCTTGGCAGCATTATAACTGAGGTTCAATACATACAGATTTAAAACAAAATATCATTGACTAAAATAGGCCTTCATTGTGGTTAACAGTGATTTACAGAAAGTGCATGCTATGAATGATACTGTCACAGAAAAAAGATGATCATGGCTAGATACATGTGCAAGAGTCAAAAATCGTATCTGAATATTTAAAATGTTTAAAAAATCGAATGTTTAAATTTGAGCATCATCTAACTTATTTTAGCAACAATCCATTTTAAAACTCAATGTAAAAAAATTCTAATTCAAAATGTCCATATTTATATTACAAATCTCAATGATGAAAAGCAGACTGTTTAAATGAAAAATGTTTAGATGAACTATGAAATATGTAATGTGTTTGTACATTATAAATGAAATATATTTGGATTGTTATTGTTAATCAGCAGGTTTCTGCTGATCTGCAAACTAAATCATCATTGGTATTGAAATGTTATTTTATCATAATTTCTCATATAACTGAATTATTTGTATTTTCCTATTAATAATCACAATCATAACCCTAATCCTAACTTTTCATTAATTAAATATGCTATTTTGTACAGAATTTCTACCAAAACCCGTATATATAAATTTGTTGAAAATGCTGTTGGAAAATAACAATAAACATTACTATTTGTGCATACACCATAAAACAGTAAAATAGATGAAAGTTTACTGTGGGTATTCCTTTTCAAAACCTTGTGGAACAAAATATGCATTTTGGTAAGTTAATTTTTGGATGACAATGTTTAATGTTCTTTGGATTGCCTAATCATTTAATTAGGATCTGGAAGAAATTTTTAATACCATTTTGGAGAGAGGAGAATATCTGTGTTGTTTTTAGCTTCCTGCTTACTGCCTGAAGCTATTTGTGAAAGTCTGTGCCAAATATTCAAACTGGGAGATGCAAAAAAAAAATATGATTGTCCAATTTGGAAAGTCCAGGTTATACATTTATTCCCTCCCTTCTCCTTCTCCCTCCTTCTTTCTCCTTTTCCTTCTCTTTCTAAAAAAAGTAACAGCATTCTCTTTGTGCCTCCATGACTGTTTTCAATATGCTGAAGTGTCTGACTCACATATTTTCGGATTAATTCAGCTTGCCTTTGAATGTAATTTTTTTTTTGTACCATCCACAGGATTGAATCAATAGCTCCCCAATGCATATTTTCCATTGCAAGGGAATTAAAACAACAACAAATAACAACTAAAATTTATTCCTGAGTGACTTCTCAAAGATCCAATGTTGTACTTGTTGAGGTTGACAGTTTTAGAATTCTTTCAATAATTATTTGATTGGGAAGTCAGCTCTTCTGCCTCTTCAATCAGATCCGACAGTGAGAAGGCTAAAATTGACACACAGGAATTGTGTGTAATGAGAGTAAATTTGATCTAGCAAATGTTTCCTTCACTCTGACTTAGCATTGTTTTTTTTTCTCTCTGTAATTTCACATGGGCTATACGATGACATCATTATTTTGAAAAAGATGACTAATTTGAAAAAAATAGGACCAATGCAACAGTTGCCAGAATCTTGCAATATTAAATAATACAAAACGACATTGCTCCTAAAATGCCATTATCTAGAACAGTGTCCGTTTATATTGTTATTCTTGGTAATAATATTTATAATGGTTCATCCTACAGTCAGCCTGATGTTCAAATTGGCTTTGGCATTTTTTATTAATATTGTATTATTTTTATTTAGATTTATCCTCTCTTTCTTTAGCAGATTAAGACAGTTTACATGAGATCTTCTTTTGTTTTATTTATACAGCAACAACATTTTGAGGTTAGTTGGTCTGAGAAATAGTAATTGGTCAGTCACATAGTGGGTTTTTATGGCTGTTTTATAATTTCCCTAGTCCTAATCGAGCTCCCTCACCAATATTATATGCCATAAAGATGCAGCTCTACCCTGTACAAAACAAAAAGCTTAAGTTATGAAATAAAAAAACGAGGAAAAGTTTTATAAATCAAAGAAGAAAAAAGCCTTCACCATCACTCCTATCGGTCCTAGCTCAACTTAAATGTCAGTAACATTATTTATATCCAGTTATTTGAGACTCTCTATTTTAATAGCTGATAATATTTTGTATACTTTTAAATAGCTAACATACTAGGTATTTCTTACAAGCTTTTTCCAAACTCAGTTTATAACATCATATGAACAGTTAGTTCAATCCAGTTAATTTAGATACATACATCCTGATCTAATTATACATACATACATACGTACATATGTGTGTGTGTGTATACGTGCATGTAAAATTTTAAGTGAGAAAACTTTATATTTATTGAATTGCACTATTAGAATATTTTAACCTTTCATTAGATACTAGTTCATGTAATCTGCTGCTTGCAGTGTTTCTGTAATTTGTGAAGCTGCTGCTTAATTTTCATTAAGTTAGTTTTAAAGCAACTCATTTTGTTTTGAAACTGTTATTTGGTTATTTCCAATCTCACAGAAATAAATGTGACTAAATACAAAATAATTGATAGTCTGCATTTTAAGAGTACTAGTAAGAGTACTAGTCACAAACGTATTTTTCCATAACAAAATCATATATGATAAATACTTGCATGCATTCTGACATGAATTGTGTTAAGTTCAGATTTATTAAAGTGTACCTTTGTTAATTGTTATTGGACAGTAAATATAACTCAGAATCCTCAGAATTTGGAAGTAAAAAGTCTGCTAAATTTGACTTTCTAAAATGCATGTGAAATTTTTAAAAACATTGATGTGTTTTAAATTCAATTTCTTTAAGTCTGTTCATGTCTTTACCATGTGGTCGAGTTTGACATTTAGCTTGGGAGGTTCATAATAAAATAAAAGTTCAGCACACAGTTTTAGGCAAATTATTTTGCTAGTGAAGCCCACCTTCCAAGCTGTATTAGGAACAGGAACAGGATTTTCTCATTGTTGTAGAACCCTGTAAAAAGGCTATAAGCACATTTTAGCAATAAGGGATAAGAAAACATTTGGCGGCGGGGGGGGGGGGATTCCCTTAAAATTCTAAGTGACTTGATTATTAAGAAAACTTGCTTGGCAGTCTGGAATATCTTTATATACTTTTTGCATAGAATAGAAAAAATGCACCGCACTTTTTTCTTTCCTTTCTTTCTTTTTTTCTTTCTTTTTTGTTTACTCTGTATGAGTTTGCATTAATTTTTTTGACCTATTTAAAACTTTCAATAAAATTTATGTATGCATATGTAAAAACCTACTTGGCAGTCGTTGCAAATATTTATTTTATTTTATTTGTGTTTAATGTTGTGTTTAAAATTTCATTTCAGATGAGAGCATTGTTAAGCTCTCATCTCTTTGGAAGATAGCACATGTATAAAAACATTATACATTATACATTGTATATTATCATAACTGTACAAAAATGTTGACTATTTAACATAAGTCTATATTGTGATATACCATGTTTTCCCAAAAATAAGAAAGGGTCTTATTTTATTTTGATCTCCAAAATAAGCGCTTGGTCTTATGTTCGCGGAGGTCTTATTATTTTTGAGGTGCAGGAGGAGGCGAGCGTGGTCACCTCATGGCTGCTTCTGTGTTACAATATTTTGTGGGAAGGCTTATTTTTAGGGTAGGGCTTATTTTAGTGCATGCACTCAAAAGCCAAATTGGGCTTATTATCCATGGAGGTCTCCATTGAAACAGGGTATATATCTGTCAAAGCAACCATACAAAAAAGAAAAGTATATAACTTTATTCAGCCTGTATTGTAATGTAGCGATCATCTTTTCATAATAATTCAGACATTCTGGAAAGTTCACTGCTACAGTTTATTGTTTTAATTGCTTCAAGGCACTCCTGCAAGGCATTTTCTGTGAAGTTTAATGAAGAATAATAGCATTTTTTATCCATGTTATATGCCGTCCTGTATTTTAAACAAAATTAATATTTTCCATTTATGAAGTAACCCTTCTCTTGCATGATACCTACCACAATGTGCAGGAATCTAAAAATATTCCACAGTCTCTGAATTTACAAGAAGTGAAGAAAGTTATTAAAATTATTGTCTGAGTAAGAATAGCTTAAATGCATGTTGGAAAAAAATTGATTGTATTCTGATTTGCTTTGAACTATTGGTTTTATTAGTGTGGTTCAGCTGAATAAACACCCTGGGCACTTTATGCTTCTGTGGACCAGCCAATGTAAGTGGAAATACTGAATTTTGGAATTGTTTTTCATTTGTTTTGTAGATGCTAAATGATTGTTTTTGTTCTTTCAGTCTATATATTTGCTTGTCGGAAATAAAGGATACCTTTGAATCCTGAGTAATTTCCTCTGCTAACATCAGTTTTGTTTTGACATGAATAGAAGACTCTTTTGCCTTTCTTACATCCAGTCAGAACTGCTATGATCTTTTCTTTGAACATTTGCCCCTAATTAATTCGCAAGAGAAGTATTTTCAAAACTGTAATCACTTTGGTATATCATAGCTTGTTTTGGCAATCAAGTGGCCTAGTCCATTACAAAATGCAATTGAGTTTTCTCCCATCAGTAATTTACCATGATGTTACAAGGTTTTAAAATGGAATGATTCAAAGAACATTTAAAATCATATTTTAATTTTTAATTAATAATACAGATTTGCCAACAGGCATTGTATCTGATTTGTAAGTACAGAGGTTAAACATGCTGAAGTTTTTTTTTCTTATCCTTCTCTCCAGACTGTAGGTTTGCTAACTTATTATCTTGGAAATGAGATAAATTGACTTTAGGTTTTTCTGCATGCTTCCCAGAATAGAAATCAGATTACTAAACAATCACTGCAAAAAATTATTCACTTAATTAACACATAGTAATGTCTTTTTCTTTTTTTTTTACAAATGTTAAGAATATTATTCCTTTTAGCAGCGGAAAATTATTTCCCAGGAAAAAAAAAGTAAAAGGATAAACTGTTTCAGGCAGATGAAAATAAAGATATGATTAAAAGTTTAGATCATAATTCCAATTTGTATGGTGAAATTTTATGAAGATATTAAAAGTTATTCAGTATTTATTCATTACTTAAACAGCTTGCTCATCTTTTTGTAAGTTTACATGTTTTATCATTTAAAAATATAAAATGAAAATCTCTGTGTTGCTGAAAAGTGTGTATGTGTGTGTTATATGTAATATATTTCTTAAATTAAGTTTGATTAAAGGCATACTTCATAGCATTATTTTACTCTATATTAGTAAATGTATTTTTATTAAAATATATTTTAATTCTAACTTTATTTAAAAGGGTTCATCACCAATTATTTTGAATTCTTTTAACTATGACCAGTGATATATATAAATAAAGATATACTCATGAGATTATTCATTAGATTAACAATATAAGATAATTATTTCAATTTATGCAGCTATATTATTATACAGTTTTTAGTTATTAATCCATATTACACTGAGAAAATACATGAACATTTTTTAAAAAAAATCTAAGTGTAACTATTCACATTTATATAGATATATGATGGTAACAACAACAAAGTGCAGGTCTAAAGAAATTAATCTGAATGTGTGTACCTCATTTTTTCTGCTTTTTAAATGTTTTTGAAATCGCTGCTAGAGAGAAAAAAAAATTAAACAATTTTATTGGCAATGCCCTTATAAATAAGAACATTTAGAATTACACTTCAGTGTGTACTTTAGAATACAAAAGACTAGCATACCACTTTAAAGTAATTATTTAAAAATAGGTTGTGCTGTGAAGTCTAGCTGCACAATCACAATTTATATTACTACATATATGAGTACATTTATCTAAAATTGAAAATTGTCTTAAGGAATATTACAAAATTTAACTATTTAATACAGATGTTGTTCCTGCTACTTATCCTATTGTTCCTAAAAGCACTCTTGCTTGTTATTGACTGTGTGAGTTTGCATTTGAGGGAGCTTGTGCAAGTTAGGAATGGCACATTTATTTATTAGTAATTCGAAGTCTCCTACTATGCATGCTCAAAATATTTGTTTAGAACAAATATGCAGAATGGAAGGTCTTCGTTATTTATCTGATTAAATGCAAAACTGGATGATGCGATGCTGAGAAAGAACTTATTTTACCAGTCACTTTCATAACCCTTAAGGAGCCTTAAATAGTACATATGAAAAACAATTCATATCAGGTTCCCCTCAGGGAATTTTCTTTGGTTTAAGAAAATTTTATTAAAGATTGGCATTGCAAATAACATTTTTCATAACTATATGTAGACCTGTTAAAATTTTTATTAAAACTGGAGTTCGGCCTGTTCTTTTTCATCATTCTACCAGATATTAAACTCTAGAAGCAGCTGTAGGAAATAGAGAAAGGGATTTTCAAAGGGATTTGAGCTCCCTGTCTCTGTGCCTTTAGTGATCATATTATCATACCTATCACACATAACAAAGCCCTAAATCTGTAATTCAGATAAAGTCGTCAGGACTTTGAAATACAAAAAAATCCAAACAGATGCTGTAACATTTTTCTTCTGTCTCTCTTCCTCCCCCTCTCCTTCTATACTGGTTCTCGTTACATGGGATTTTGTAAACCTGAACAGGCATTCTGCAGATGCTGTATAGCAACCTACATACATTAAAAGTCTATTATTACTTGCTTAGGAGAGAAAGAGGGCGAGAGAGGGATTTAATTAAAAAGGTACATTTGACTATATCTGCAGGAGTTCTACTCAGAGATTCCTAGAAAAGAGTTCAAGTAAACCCACTAAAGGTTAATAAATAAATAAAAAAAGAATGGTAGGTGCTTGTTTTGAAATGAGTTACATAAGCTCAACCCAGTCTGGAGACAATATTTGCGCATCAGCAGTAGGAGGTTTTACTTCGTGAGGTTACAAGTCAACAAAAAAGATGCGCCAAACGGGTAAGTGTGGACACAATTCTCTGCTGAATAAAAAAAAGCAGTGTGTCAGAAGTTGATGAAGTAAACTCTGAAGGAGAATAGACAAGAAATTGGCTGCAGGGGTCTTGGAATCATTTCTCTCAGATTAATTACATTGACATGGTAGCTTAGGAATTGGGTCTTGGGAGGGGGTCACTGTCATTGTGTGATGAAACCTTAGTCAAATATCCAGTGTCAATTTCAGCAATGTTCTTCTACATGCAGCAGACAGACAGATAGACAGACACACTTATTTATTTATTTATTTATTTATTTACTTTCTTATATATTATTTACTTCTATTTATTTGTTTATTTTAACAGGGCCTTCTGGTGGTGATTTTTTGTGCTGATGAAATTTTAATTTCTATTACTGTGTGTTCATTCCTCATGTTTTACCTATTTATGGAAGTAAAAAAAATAATCATGTACATATTCCTGTGTGAACATAGCACGGTTCAACATGTTTTATATTCTGAGATGAAGGTACATGTAAATTTGATGAAGTTCACTTTCTTATGAAGTTCACTGTCTAAAGAAAAATGATAACGCTCCCATTTCAGGCTGAAATTTGTTAATACTTTTTATTACAACAATGAAAGTTCAAGTCACTTGATCATTACTTTTTCAGACAAATCCTTTAATCATATATTTTAGCATAAAGGTAAAATACTCCATCTATAGAAAATAAAATCACAATGAATTTATTAGAAAATCAATTTGTACTGAAATAGATATATCTGTTAGGATAACTTTAAAAATGGACATTTTATGATATATTTCAATAATATAAAGATATACAATAGATGACAATTAATAAAATAGAAATCCATTAAACCACCATATATGTTGTATTGTGCTATATTGGAGTATATTGTATTGTAGTGCAGTGTTTAAGGTGCTTGACTATGAGTTGGATTACCCAGATTCTAATTCTTCCTTAAGAATAAAAGTCAACTATTTTACTTTGGGTGAGTCTTTTTTTCTCACTCCTTTATCCACTACACTGGATTGTCTCATGTTTGTAATAATGTCTGAGTGTGTGTGCGTATAATGCTAAATATTTGATATGAAAAACAGTAATGACAAGTAATTGAAATATAGTAGAAAATCATAAAAATATTCAGTGATGTCTTGTATATGTCTGTTTGTCTGTCTGTCTGTCTGTCTGTCTGTCTGTCTCTCTCTCTCTCTCTCTCTCTCTCTGTGTGTGTGTGTGTGTGTGTGTGTATGTGCATGTATGAAAATATTTGACTCACAAATAAGAAGCAATTTGAATGGTTGCTTCAATTATATGGAATCCAGTATCCCAACCAGAAGTTAAATATTTAACTGGAATTTTCTTGAACTTCAGAAGTTATTTACCCAACTCAGTGAAAACACTGGTATGTATATAGTTTTCAAGTAACATTAATGAGTATGTTGCACAGTGTGGGAAAAATTTATTTTACTTTAGTTTTCTTGAAGAAGTCAAATCCTGCTTTAGTTGCCTGAGGCAACATTTTTAAGCACCTTTAATGCAGCCCAGTTAAAAACCCAGTTATCTGACAAAATGCATTCCACTTTATTACAAAGGATTACTTTAAAAAGCACAATTCTGTATGTAGTATGGGATAATTGAAGCACTAAGAATCCCCTACTGTATGCTATATGAGAAATAATTATACATAAATGCATACTGGAGTTGCATTTTAATGAGCCCTTCCTTGAAAAGGATGAACATGTAACCATCTTCATGAAATTTTAGGCTGCTTATTATAATAGCACCAGAAGAATCCAATCGCAGATCCATTGATGTTTCATCACTGAAAAAATTCAAAGATCCACAGACTCTTTTCCCAAGACCACTGAAGATCTCAAGTGTCCTTCAAGGTCTCAAGTCTATGAAGTCATTTGTAATCAAAGTCTGGCTGACCCTGATACAGTGTGTGTATGTTTAAAATGTACAGCAGCTATGTTAGGTGTGACATTAATTAAAAGGTCACTTGTTAGGTAAAACACATAATCAATTTTGTAAATGAGTGTACATGTTAGAACAGCATCTTTGCTAGAAGGTTGCATTAAAGATGGATAAACTTCAATGAATTCTACTAAAAAGCATGTTGAACAATCTGAAGGCAAAATAAATATTTAATAGATCCAATCCTTGCTTTCTAATGGAAAGTGTTTAGTGCCACATTATTAAAAGTCTTCTTAAACTAGTGTAGAAGTGTCTTTGAATTTATTGGCCATAGCAGCCCAATATGGTCTTCAGCAGTGCTTAAATCAATACAGTTCATTGCATCATTAGTGTGTTTAACTTTGTGGCTATTCATCCAAGAACATTTTGCACACATTGATTGTATTTTTCACTCTACCAGCATCCTTCAGAGCTTAGATATGTGTTCCAACTTTTCTCTTTTCTGGGCTGGATATAGGAAAAAAATTGTGGTCAGCTTGTGTTTCATTGTTAACTTAACCATATTCAAACTTACAAAATTCAGATATGATCTGTTTATCAATTGGTATCCAGCTTATGAGATAATTGTGATTCAGTTCTTCAAGATACCAACAAACAAACACCATGCATAAGTCCTAATGTTCAAAGTATGCATAAAATGTGCATATACCAACCACAGGAAAAAAAAGAATCATGTTATCTATATAAATAAAAATGTAAAATAGTTTGTACGAAGCAGCTAATCTCAAAAACTACTGCACCGATTTACCTCAAATTTTGACACAATGTTCCCAAGGACTTCTGATTATAGAATACGTACTCATTTTGTGCCTAGCACATGTGTGTCATGTGCAAGGTACACAAATGTAAAATGTACCCACTGATCAGGTTTTCACCTCCCTGTAACTCCTCCCACCAACAGTCATTTCCTCAGCAATGTATGGAGGCCTCTTAGGGCCAAAAAGGCACTGGGATAGCAAACTCCCAGGTGGCCCATAGAGAGAGAGAGAAAGAGGGAGAAATACAGTTTAATAAAAGAGGGACTAGGGGAGACAGGATAGCAGCCTTCCAATATCTCAGGGGTTGCCACAAAGAAGAGGAAGTCAAACTATTCTCCAAAGCACCTGAGGGCAGAACAAGAAGCAATGGGTGGAAACTAATCAAGGAGATAAGCAACTTAGAACTGAGGAGAAATTTCCTGACAGAACAATTAACCAGTGGAACAGCTTGTCTCCAGAAGTTGTGAATGCTCCAACAGTGCAAGTCTTCAAGAAGATGTTGGATAGCCATTTGTCTAGCCATTTGCCTAGGCAGGGAGTTGGACTAATGACCTCCAAGGGTTCTTCCAACTCTGCTATTGTATTATTGTATTACAGTAGGTAGGTAGATAGGGGAATAGATAGAGAGGGAGAAATACAGTAGGTAGGTAAGTAGGTAGGTAGGTAGGTAGGTAGGTAGGTAGGTAGATAGATAGATAGATAGATAGATAGATAGATAGATAGATAGAAACACAGTAGGTAGGTAGGTAGGTAGATAGGGTGATAGATAGAGAGGGAGAAATACAGTAGGTAGGTAGGTAGGTAGGTAGGAAGGTAGAGGGAGAAAGGAAGAAATACAGTAGGTAGGTAGGTAGGTAGGGAGAAATACAGTAGGTAGGTAGGTAGGGGGATAGATAGAGAGGGAGAAATACAGTAGGTAGGTAGATAGGGGGATAGATAGAGAATGATAATTACAGTAGGTAGGTAGATAGATAGAGGGAGAAAGGAAGAAATACAGTAGGTAGGTAAGTAGAGGGATAGACAGAGAGGGAGAAATACAGTAGGTAGGTAGGGAGAGGGATAGATAGGGAGAAACACAGTAGGTAGGTAGGTAGAGGGTTAGATAGAGAGGGAGAAATACAGTCGGTAGGTAGATAGAGGGAGAAAGGAAGAAATACAGTAGATAGGTAAGTAGAAGGATAGACAGAGAGGGAGAAATACAGTAGCTGGTAGGTAGGTAGGTAGGTAGGTAGGTAGGTAGGTAGGTAGGTAGGTAGGTAGGTGGATAGATAGATAGGGAGAAATACAGTAGGTAGGTAGAGGAATAGAGAGAGAGGGAGAAATACAGTAGGTAGGTAGGTAGGTAGGTAGAGGGAGAAAGGAAGAAATACGGTAGGTAGGTAGAGGGATAGATAGAGAGGGAGAAATATGGTAGGTAGGTAGGTAGAGCAATAGATAGAGAGGGAGAAAAACAGTATGTAAGTAGGTTGGAGGTTATACGGTGGTTGTGTGTATGTGTGTATGTGTGCAGGTGTAGATCTACACACAGATTGGTTGGCCATTTAGCCAAACAAGGCCACAGCAACGCATGGCCGGGTATAGCTAGTAAAATATAAAAATGTCTATTTCATAGTAAATATGCCTGAAAGTTCAGATTTACCTTTTTTAATGAAAGACAACAGACAAACACAAATAATGAGAGACAAAGACTACAATAAATTAATCCACCCAAGGTCGTCCCACAGTGAGATAGGAGGCAAATAAATTTGACAAAATAAATAAACAGCAGCTGAAAATAGCTATTTAATCATCTTGGTTGCAAGGAACATCTTTATTTTGACATACCTTTGAATTTTTGCACAGTGACTGTTGGCTTCATTTGGCTGAGATTAGCTGAAGAGGTTTATGAATACTGATGCTGAGGTATGGAAGAAGATGCAAGTCTATCTACTTGACACTGTAACAATGGACTGGCACATCTAAGGTTAAAGTTATTGTTGTAAGTTTAAGTACTGAGGCCCTACTGACTTCTTCCTGACTCTGACACAATGTTAAGTGTACCGTTATTGAACATTTCTGACACTGTGAGTAGGCATAATTGGTTTCAGAGTATCTGTAGTCAAAGAGCAAACTGGCATGATTTCTTCTCACCACTGTTTCTCATTTGCCAGGATGCTCTCTATCACCACAACTTCCTTTATATTTTTCAATGCACTATTGTTTAGTTTAGTTTATTTACATTTATATCCCGCCCTTCTCCGCAAAGGACCCAGGGTGGCGCACAGGAAATTTAAAAAACATACAGAGTACAAAAATAAATACACAATTTAAAATATAAATTAAACCGTCTTATCCTATGCTAAAAACCCAATTTTAAAATACCCAATAAAACTATCTAAAAGTCCCCATGGGAGGTTAGGCTAGGCCGGCTTGTTGGAATAGGTATGTCTTTAGACATTGGCGGAAGAGGCGGAGGTCGGTGATGGTGCGTAATTCGGGGGGTAGGTCGTTCCAAAGGGCTGGCCCCGCCACAGAGGACCCAGTTCCAAGTCAAGCATAACATATTGCTTTCACTTCATGCGAGCAAGTTAAAAACCAGTGGCCTTTCAATATACAGATATATTTCAGAGCGAGAGAACCAAGAAGGAGATTCAGATATATTGGTGCCATAAAAAAATTACCTCCCCCATAATTATTTGATCCTTTTATTTATTCAAGCTCACCATAATTTTTTTCCTGTATAATTTCTTATAATTTATGCATTCAAAAGGCTTGCTGGATGACTTTGGGACTTCTTTCTCAGAAGTTCACCTCACAGGGTTGTTATTGTGGAGAAAATAAGAGGCGAAAGGTGTGTTGGATATATTTGCCACTTTCAGTTATTTGTAGAGTTGGTGTGTTGGATATGTACACCCATGTTCATTGTAATAAAGGTGGGATAGATAGAAATAAATCAATCACTTAAAATACGTTTTTAAAGTATACTTTTGTTCATTAGCAACTTCTCCGTGTGCATAATAATTTAGGATGGGTAACTTTGGTATGGTCTTTTCAAAACATAAACAGAAAAATCCTTTCCCTCTTTGTTATATTTTAAAGCAATTCATGATAATCCACTGTTATTCAGTATATCCATTTGTCCCTTTGAGTATTAAGTTTTAAAATTAATAACAGACACAGAAAACTGAATACCACATATTAATGTTATCTGTTTTTAGGGAAAATTCCCTTCTTTAATGGACTACAGTTTGATGCAGGAAAATCCACTCTTGTTCTCTTGCACGTTTTCTGATCAAAAATAATTGCGCCATTAGTGGGCTTCTGTAAATCTGAGACACTGTTTTGAATAAATCCCATAAGATTTATTGAATGCTCTCTGGAGATTCAATCCTTCTTAACCAGTTGTAAGAAACAATAGGCTACCAAAATTATTTGGATAGCTGCCAGAAATGTAGAATACATTCCAGGATAGAGATTATTTCATTTTTTGTAAAAAAAAAAAAAAAAAAAAAAAAAGTTAAAAAAAGCAATTTTAGTGTATATGATCACAAAAGTATTCCACAAATGTTGCTTTATAAACTTTTCATCCACAAAGAATCTTTATAAAACTTAATTTGAAAATGAACAATAAATTGCTCTGGCACTGTTCCTTTTATATTTTGAAAGGTAAATGCAGGGAATGTGTGAGCAAGAATTATTTTCTTGGTGTTATTTTTTTCCTATTTTGGATCTACTGGGTATGAGACATCCAAATTTGTTCTTAGCAGATTTTTTTTAATGGCTAGAGATCAAGTACAAACTGTGAATGTTTATTTTAGTTATTTATTTGCTAGATTTATATCCTAACTTGTCTTTAACAGCTCAAGGCAGATTACCCAGGAATCTCCATTTTATCCCAACAATTACAAACAGAGTATTTGGGATGAGAAAAAGCTACTGGCCTAAAATCATATACCGACTTTTCTTGGTTGAAACCAAACTTGAATTTTGATCTGCCGAGGCCTATTCCAACACCTTAACCACTTTATCATGCTGGTTCAAAATGGTCAAATTCTGCCATGCTTCCTAACGTTCAGACTTTCTTGTGACTCAAAAGTATTATTGGTTTATGTTGGCCCATATACTGGAATTCCACTGAAGCATTTTTAAAAAATATTTGATCTAGTTTTAAGGGTTTATTTATATGTTATCAACTTTTTTCCCTTCCATCCCAATTCAAGGGAGCTCAAAACATAATGAAAACAATGAAGTAATAAAACACAAATATTCAAACATAATAAAATCATGTCACAAAAAATAGTTGCATATGCACATATCAGCTACCCTAAACCGAGAACTCCTGCTTTTAAAGTATAAGCCATTAAAAGGCACTATATAATTTTTAAAATATCTGTCTTAAAACTTGCCATTCCCTTGATATTTGTTGTTCAACACCCTGACCCCTCACATCCTGGACATAAATTGTTTCAACTTCTACCTCAAAAGGACACTATAGGGCACTGCACACCAGAACAACTAGACACAAGGATAGCTCTTCTCTGCATGCCATCACTCTGCTAAACAACTAATTCCCACAACACTGTCAAACTATCTACTAAAACTGTATTACTATTAGTCTTGTCTTCCTTCCTAATACCTCTGTCCTCCCGCTTTTGACTATAACCGTGTTGTTTGTATCTTTAAAATGTATATTGTTTTATTTGTTTCCTAGTATAATTTGATTGTTTATTAGTAACCTATAACTATCACTAAGGGTTGTATCTTATGATTCTTGATGAATGTTTTTTTTTATGTACACTGAGAGTATATGCACCAAAGACAAATTCCTTATGTGTCCAATCACACTTAGCCAATAAAGAATTCTATTCTATTCTATTCTATTCTATTCCCCTTAAGATTCAACAAGAGAACTATTTTTATAACCTAACAAATGTTAATAGTGGTAATTTGTTCCAGAGTGACAAGTCTATAATGAAGATCTGTCTCCTTTTGATGTCCCAAGATTGGGCTTCCCAGAGGTGCTTTTTTCTACAGGCAACTGGACTTTCTGGTTTTTCTTTGAAGAAATTTTGCTTCTCATTCAAGAAGTTTCTTCAGCTTTGAGTGGTTAGTGGGGATCAGAAATATTTGTACTGCTTTCCATTACTATTATCCAGGGAAACCAAAAAGAAAGAAAAATCAGAATGTCCAGTTGCCTGTTGAAAAAGCACCTTTTGGGACAACCAGGACCTCAATGACTGAGAATCTCCATGGACATGAGTGGGCTTGCTCTTGGTGTTCTGAGGCCTGATGGTCTGAGGAGATGGTCTTAACATATCTAAAATGTGAGACAAAGACCATCTTATAGGTGATAAGCCTCACCCTGAATGGGATCAGGAAGCAGACTGGAAGGTGATTCATCTTCCTCAATATCAATGTTAATGTTAACTCTGCACTAATGAACCCATTAATAGGCACACAAATTTAGTGTTGCTCTTAGTTTTGGATTTAGCATTTTCCTTTGTAGGATGTTAACTTTTATTTTATGCAATCATAGGATGCAGAGCTGGGCTGTGCCGGTTCAGCCCAGATTGGCCGAACTGATAATAGCGGCGGCAGGAGGCTCTGCCCATCCGCCCAGATGCGCTCACGCACAAGCACGTGGGGGAGCACGCCCGAACCGGTAATAAAAAAATTAGCAACCTACCTCTGATAGGTTGGTGTACTCTTTTTTTTAAGGAATAGTAGACACCATCACACACATGCAAAGTGAAATGTGTTGATTGGAAATGAATATCAATGAATTTGCAGATTCTTTAAAGATTTTGGCTGCCTTTGCTATCCTATCACCTCTTAATTTGTGGTAGAATACATATTTTCAAGTTCTTTTGCATCTTATTTTTTTTGACTGCATGCCTGAACATTGCACACACAGGCGCGCGCGCGCGCGCACACACACACACACAGATATTATATTGATTCCTGTGAATAACTGTAATGTCTATGTGGTACTATAGTAAAGGAATCTGAAAAAGTGGGAAGTCCTAAAACTCAGAGAGATCTTTAGGCAAAGTTCTCAAAGAAAGTGCCTCTGTATAATTTATCCCTTCATCACATCATATTTGTACAGGATATCCCTGATTCTCAGAAGATATTTTTAGGAGTTCTGAGTCTGTTATCAAAGCAAACGTGTGTGTGTGTGTGTGTGTGTGTGTGTGTATTTGTGTTACGTTTGTGCTGATATATATAAACATAACAAATATAAAAAAAATAGCTGCCTGGATGGCTCCTAGGGTGAGCCAAAAGACAGAAAAGAGAAGCAATTCTGCTCCCTCCCATATTTGGGGCATACCAGGGTATTGTGACACTGTATGTATGTATGTATGTATGTATGTATGTATGTATGTATGTATGTATGTATGTATGTATGTATGTATATGCTGGTCTTGTTGTATTCGGGTCTTTTCCTATGTAAGATTGAGATTGTCTTGGCAACGTTTCGGCGAGGTCAAATTCAATATGCCCATGATTATTATAGATAAAAAGGAAATAGGTGGAAAAGCGCTTTTAATTTATATGAATTTTGGGAAAGCAAGATGCCAGTGTTTTTAATAGGCATGCAATAGATTCTGTGCAACCATTTTTTCCCCTATCTTCATGGTATATTATTTACCTCAGGGAAAGAATGAACTGTGCCACACAAGTTTCAGAAACATTGCTCAGAGAAAATGGGGGTGGAGGGGAGCTTCTGTAGGTTGCTCCTTTCTTAAATGGATCTCATAATTGCAGATTTTCAAGAAAGTTGTTCCTGTAAATCCCATAGGCGATGTTGTTACGATCATTCTGGGGCATCAGGCGGTATTTAACAGTTCAGATTGTCTAGGATAACAGGAATGTTGTTATGTTGAATCCCTCTACCACTGGGAAGAAATGAGTTGTGACATATCAGGGAAGATTAAATTTGTAACAGAGCACATCTTAAGCACTAGCTTATGATTTCACAGTAACATTAAAAGTCAGTATTTAAGGAATATGACAGTTTGCTTGTCATTAGGATTTGACTGTCTGAAAAGAGCCATGACAATGGCTTGTGCTAAGTAAAGACAAGATTTGGGAGTTGTTTGCTTGCTAAACTCAGATCCTTAAAGAAAATGGCCAGTTTTGTTTCCTCTCCTTACTTATAGGACTGGCTGCTTTAAAACAATTGCAACAAATGAAAATGCGTATTTTGATCCATGGAAACAGTTTCTACATATTTATCTTTATCCATATCCATATTTATATATGATTTTCATCACAAATATTTGTTTTTCTGCATGAATATTAGATGTAAATATTGCTGTTACAACAGTCTGTTGTTATTACTGGGTTGTTTTGCTCTCACCTACCCATAGTTGTATCTTCTACTTTTTTATTTTATATGCATGTAAATAGCGCTGTGTTAAATTATACAAAATGAGTGTCCTTATGAAAGTTACAAGTGGATAAATGTATACATTGGAAAAGATACATTTGGCTAGGTGTGGCTATGATGGTCCTCTCCAGAGTTTCTTCAAAGACAAATTTCAATTCATTAATAAAAATTCTTTTTTTAATCTCCTCATCATCACAAATCTGCTCCTGATCTTTAAGATCAGATTTTTGGGCCCATCAAGCAGAGGCTATTGTTGTTTCATAACAGCTATGGCATTTCATCCATGGTGTCAATATAATGGTGCTTATTATTACCCCACATTTTTTTAAAATAATTTTTTATTGGTTTTACAATTTTATAAAAGGAAAGGGGTAAGTAGGGTATTTTGACAATATTTTAGAGCTTCCATATCGGGGTTGGTGACCGCCTCCGAGTCTTCTTACGATATCAAATTCATTGGAAAATAAAGAAATAGGAAGGGGTACATACATTTCAAATCATACATTTCATAATCAAAAATTTCATACATTCAATTATTTTGTTTCTATTAACATCCTTACAGGAATTATCATACATAAAAGAAAAAAGAAAAAAGTCATTTTTGTGATCTGAGTCTCTTTGCTATTGTTTCTTCTTCTTCCACCCCACCAGCAGGCAGAGCCGCGGCCCCTCCCATTCCCACATCTTCATCATCTAGGATTGAGGAGTCCTTTTTAAGAAAGGCCTCTGCCTCTTCTACTGTTTTCATTCTAACTCTTCCTCCCTCCCAGACCACCAACATTCCTTCAGGCATCAGCCATTTGAACTAAACCCCCTTGTTATGTAATTTTTTTAGATAAGAAGGAATATTTCCCTCTTATATCTCGGATTTTTTGGGGGATTTGCTTCAATATGTCTATCTCGTTTTGCTGATATATCAAAGGTCCTCCTCTTTGTGCTCTCAGGATCTCATCCCTTGTTGACCTTCTTATAAATTTAATGTGTATCTCTCTGGGTACATTATTTATCCTGGCATATGCTGAATTGATTCTGTAAATAAGATCAATGTCCCCCCAGATGTGTTCTTTATTTTTTTTAGTATAATCCGCTAACATCGTAGCCATTAAATCTTTTAAATTCTCTGTAATCTGACTCTGGAACATATTATTACCCCACATTTTGATGTTTGTTACTAATAAAAACACAGCTTTATAATGCATTTGGTTTTCTAAGGATCAGATATGAAGAAAGACTCTGACCAATCTAGAGACTGTGCTTACAATAAAGGACATATTATAGAATCTTATGTTTTCCGGTGTAACATAATGAAAGCTAGATCATCAGAAAAAGAAAAACTGGTCCTTTTAAATTGTGATGCTGTAGAAAAATGTAAACAATTATTCAATACTAGATAAAGTAAAGCCCAATTGCTGACAAAGCACCAAGCAATGGCTTAATAAGAAAATAACATAATAAGAAAACAACTGTCAATGCAAAAAATCTTGATGCCTGGAAAAAGAAGTGGCTAAATACTGTTACTGATTACACAAGCAGGAGCTTACAGAATCTCAAAGCAGTGAGTTGCTGTGAAATGTTGCCCATCAGATCATAAAAAGTCAGAAGCAACTGAATGATTCAACAATTGCAACAAATAATGTAAAAATCCATTACAACCTCTAAATCCAAAAATTAATTCAAGTTGATGAGATGTATACATTGATTTGTGGAAATTGTTGTAAGACTGATTTAATGATTTCTTCCTATGTTTAGGAATAAGTGGTTTTTTTTTTATATTTCAAGTTTAAAATAGTTCAGTTTAAAACTAAATTTTGGCTGGAAAACAACAGGTTAAGTTTTCTACGTGGGTTGGGTTTTATGTTTATATTTTCTTAGCCCTGGTTAGGAGAAATGAGCTTGTGTTCTCTTTGTTGTGCCAAAGTGATAGGGTTTCATTTGTTTGAAAATCCAGCATACCCCAAGAGGTTACCTTAGTGTAGATTTTGTTTTCTCTGAAATAAATTGCTTATTGTCGCAAACTGTCCAGCACTGCTAGGTTTTGAAAATACCCCTAAGAAGTTTTTTTTTTCAAAGTGGATGGGCAGAAGTTTTTATATTGCAAGGTTTTTCAGTTCTGAAAACTGGAATACAATTTGCAGCTGCTTGGCTCGTGACAGTGATATGGATCTGATTGTACATACTATGCTAAGGAACCATGGATGCAGCTGGAATAGAGGTTATGAATGTTAAAAGCAACGCAAAGGTTGTCCATTAATTGGCTACTAATAAAAGCAAACTCAACTGTTTATAACTGTGGGAGCCAGTACTCTGTATCTGATAACAAGAATTCGTACACATTACACAGTTTGGTCATTCAGACCACGACTAATTGCAATGTGAGGCGTAGTGATCAAATTTAACTCTACCAGCATGCACTTTGTTTTGGGACTTCATGGCGACAAGGTAGAATTTATTACTTATTCTCCATAACACAGCCTGATTGAAATATCTAGCTACGTTGTCAAAAGAAGCCCAGCTGGGTTTTGGAGCAGCTAATTAAGTCATTAAAATGAGGGGTCAAACAATCTATTCCTACATACTGAACGATAGCAAATCCTGTATCCTGCTGTCTAAGGCATTAAGGTTTGAATGTTTACAGAGCTGTTTGGCTAAATATCTACTGTTTTTGGAGTCTGATTGAAAAAAAGTCTCTGTTCCTAAAGAAATGTTTCTGAACCTGTTTTATTTTTTTAATGTTATAAATACATTATGGTTCAGGTATTATTATAAGCTATGAGTTCCTTGATAAAGGCTATATGAAAAACATTTGACTAGGTTTGCATAATTTCCAAAATTAAAACTGATCTGCAACAGCTAGATTTGCACAGCAGTCTAGTTTATGGAAAAACCACAACCAACATTTATTTATGATTATTGGTGTTAATATAATGAAGATTTGGACATTCCTGGAAAAACAGTGCTGATCTTTTAAATGGAATTTTGTTAATCTGATTTAAGGTCTAGCCCAGGGGTGGGCAAACTTTGCAACTTTAAGTCTGAAGGACTTCAGCTTCCAGACTTCTCCAGCCAGCTTTGCTAGCCCTGGGCTAGCCTAACAAATACTTGGAGAGTATAGTCATTCTGGCAATTGTGAAAGGTCCATCTGCAACGTGAGTCAAGTGACAAAATGGTGGTTATGAACTGAATTCCAACCTTTGGTATATGCATTGTACAGAGTGGTGAGGTTTCCATCTGCTGTAATGGCTTCAGCCATTTTAGTCCCTTGATTTCAAATGGCTCTGAATTTAAAAAAGCACCAACATGTCAACTCCAAAGTCTATTTTACCCACTAACATATCATGACCAGATACTTAGAAGCTAAGAAGGGTTACATGGCTAACAAAAGGAAGAAATATTGTCCTGGAAAGTAAATATTATAAGCAGCCAACATCACTATTAACTATTGATACTCCAGTCTTCCATGAGGATTGTTCAATTATCTTTAAATCTACCAAATTTTGCCACAAAGATGAGGGAATCAACCTATTCTCCAAAGCACCTGAAGGCAGAACAAGAAGTAATGGATGGAGACTAATTAAGGAGAGAAGCAACCTAGAATTAAGGAGAAATTTGCTGTCAGTTTTAGAACAATTAGTTGGTAGAACAACTTGTCTCCAGAAGTTGTGGATTTTCAAGATGCAATTGGACAACTCTGTCTGAAATGGTTTTCAGGATTTCCTATCTGAGCAGAGAGTTGGACTAAAAGACCTCCAAGGTTCCTTCCAACTCTGCTATTTTGTTATGACATTCTCAGAAATAGTGATTTATAGCCTATTAAGAACTTGTAAAATGTCATGCCCATGTCCACAGTCGGGTGATCCTGATTTAAGTGCTTCCCAATCTGAAAGTCTATGAGGAAGCTAGCAGGGAAGGTTCCAAACTCTTGCCACATGACAAGAAAATTATCTCTCTTTTCTGGGAACTGGATAAAAGGACTGCCTGATGAGACAAAAGTATTAACATACTTTCTAGAAAGAAAAATGATTGTGTGTTGTCCAAGATACTTTCTGCCATCTCTGTGTTGACCTCTTCACTTTCAAAAACTTCTTCATGTATAATTCAACCCAGAAACTTCCAGAACATGGATAATTATAACAATTAGGTGTATTTATAACATAATAGAAAAAAGTCAATATGATCGTCCTGTTCAACTAACACAGTGTGCTTTTTATGGAAACAATCAGAGGTGTGTTGCTCCTGGTTTGGCTGAACCGGTAGTGGAATTCAGCTCTGGGTTGCAGAACCAGCAGTGACCCAGGCCTGTAACGCCCCTGAACTGGATTCCTCGCCGCCACTGGGCCATTGCCATTTTGGTTTTTAGCAACTGCCTATGCGCAGTTCACTGTAAATTGTTCTGTGCATGCGTGAAGAACAATTTACATTGAACAGTGCATGTGTGCGCAGCACATGGCTGGCGCGTGCGAGAGTTGCGAATCGGTAGTAAAATCAGGAGCAACCCCCTCCGGGAGACAATATATTTTCCCATTTATAAAGCTGAATCTATGAACAGTCCCAAATTTCAAAATTGATCCTTAATAGGCACGTAACTTTTTCAAAAGAAATTGAATTCAATATAGCTAAGAAGATGAAGCAGCCACCAAAAGCAACAGCACTTTATTTGGCCTTAGATTCAGTTTATTGACATCTACCTATCTAGTAAGTCACCACAGTAGAAAACAGCAATGACAGGGGCATAAACCTGACACTAACTAAAGGTCTCTTGAAAGGAAAATGTTTCAACCTGCCTTAAGAATGCTGAAGGGAATGGGCCAAACGCTATGACATATCTTAGCTCCAGGGCACCACTGAAATTATTCTATTTCTTACACATGCTTTTAGTATAATGAAAATAGAAGCAGGCCTCCCTCAGTTCATCCTCAGTATTATAAAATACACCTTCATAGGAAGACCTATGAAATATGCGTTCCAATAGTGCTATTTAAAATAAATTATCCACTCACATGAACTCATAGTTGCTGAAGAAAAGTTATTAGAATGGGTAATATGACCCCCATCATCTTTGTTATTTACAAATTTTAGAAAGAGAGTAGGAAAGAGAAAATAAGATATAAATATGGACATATGGGGTGCAGTGGAGTGAGAGGATATATATAAACCAAATGATAAAAATAGAGGTTGGAATAAATATAATTTTGAGATTGCTGGAGGATGTATAGTAATTCTGCTGAAACATTTTAAAGAGTTGAAACAAAGATTTATCTATCGATCATCTGTGTATCTATTTGTCCATATATCTGTCTAGTCCAGGGGTCTTCTATGCTGACTGGGGAATTCTGGGAGTTGAAGTCCATCGGTCTTCAAAGAGCCAACTTTGCAGACCCCTGGACTAGTCTATCTGTCCATCTATTAATCTATCCATCTATATATCACAATCACAAAACCACTATCTTTAGAATTGGGTGGGTATTCTAGGAGGAGAAATGTCTTGGTCTATGGTGGTAAATAAATCACGATGAAGTCTGGTAAACTTTTTCTGACTAATACATTTTACTAAAAGTCATAAGCTTTCATGACCTACAACACAGTTCAGATGCATATAATAGATATATTATTTTTATTGTTTTAAGTGAGGATGGGGAAAAAAGAGAAGACAGTTTGTGTGAGTTCATCAACTTCTTGCTGCATAAAGCAGATAAAACCCCATTTTTTGAAATGCTATACATCTAGTCCTTGACTTACAACCATAATTCCCTTCCTGGCGAAGGTTGTTGAGAGTGTGGTGGCACAACAGTTTCCCCGTCATCTGAGGAAATTGATTATCTAGACCTGCGCCAGTCCGGCTTTCGACCCGGGCATAGCACCGAGACGGCATTGGTCGCGTTGGTGGATGATCTCTGGAGGGCCAGAGATGGGGGTTGCTCCTCCATCCTGGTTCTGTTAGACCTCTCGGCGGCTTTCGATACCATCGACCATGGTATCCTATTGCATCGGCTGGGGGGGTTGGGGGTGGGAGGCACCGTTTTGCGGTGGTTCTCCTCCTACCTCTCTGGCCGATCGCAATTTGTGTTGACAGGAGAGCAGAGGTCGACCCCGAGACCCCTCACATGTGGGGTGCCTCAGGGGTCGGTCCTCTCGCCTCTCCTGTTCAACACATACATGAAGCCGCTGGGCGAGATCATCCGTGGTTTTGGGGTAGAGTATCATCTCTACGCTGATGATACTCAGCTGTATATATCTACCCCAAACCACCCCAATGATGCCGTAGCGGTGATGTGCCAGTGCCTGGAAGCCGTGCGGATCTGGATGGGAAGTAACGGACTCAGGCTCAACCCGACCAAGACCGAGTGGCTGTGGTTTCCGGCTGCCCGATTCAACCAGCTGACTCCATCGCTGGCCATAGGGGGCGAACATCTTGCCCCTGTGGATGGGGCGCGCAACTTGGGTGTCCTCCTGGATACCCGGCTGTCCATGGAAGATCAAGTGACAGCCGTGGCCAGGAGGGCGTTTTACCAGGTTCGCCTGGTACGCCAGTTGCGCCCCCTATTGGATCGGGACGCCCTTCGCACAGTCACTCATGCTCTCGTGACATCCCAACTGGATTATTGCAACTCTCTCTACATGGGGCTCCCCTTGAGGTGTACCCGGAGGCTTCAGTTGGTCCAGAATGCAGCCGCGCGAGCAATTATGGGCACCTCTAGGTTTGCCCACGTAACACCGCTCTTGCGCGAGCTGCACTGGCTACCTGTCGTCTTCCGGGTGCGCTTCAAGGTGTTAATTACCATCTTCAAAGCGCTCCATGGCTCGGGACCTAGCTACCTGCGGGATCGGATCCTGCCCCATACATCCTCACGGCCGATTCGCTCCCACAGAGAGGGACTTCTCCGGGTGCCGTCCACTAGACTTTGTCAGCGGGCGATGCCCAGGGGAAGGGCCTTCTCTGTGGCGGGCCCAGCCCTCTGGAACGACCTTCCCCCCGATATCAGGACAACCACGGACCTCCGCTCCTTCCGCTTAAAATTAAAGACACACTTTTTTCGCCTGGCCGGCCTTGGGTAGTCTCTTTTTAGGTTAGGGGTTTTAGGGGTAATTTTTAGTTTAGTTTATGGGTTTTAGCGCAGGATCAATTTAATCCATTTTTAATTTTGTATTTTGTATTTTGTCTGTGGTCTTATTTGTATTTTTAATTGCCTGTGCCCCGCCTCGAGTCCCCTTGGGGAGAGAGAGCGGGATATAAAATTAAATTATTATTATTATTATTATTATTATTATAATTGAGCCCAACTTTTCTGCTGCTGAGACATTTGTTAAGTGAGTTTTGCTCCATTTTACAATCATTTTGCCACAGTTGTCACTGCATTTATTACATTAGTTAACATATTTATTAAGTGAAACTGGCTTCCCCATTGACTTTGTTTGTCAGAAGCTCACAAAAGAGGATCCCATGACCTCGGGCACTGCAACCGTCATAAATATGAGTCATTTGCCAAGCATCTGAATTGTGATCACGTGACCATAGGGATTTTTCAATGGTTGTAAGTGTGAAAAATGATCGTAAGTCCCCTTTTTAGTGTCATTGTATTGTTGAATGGTCATTAAATGAACTGTTGCAAGTAGAGGACTATCGGTAGACCTCTACTTTTCTTCTTTTAATTCTTTGCTCTTCTAAAACTGTGTACTATAGCCCAGGGGTCTCCAACCTTGGCAACTTGAAGTCTGAAGGACTTCAGCTCCCAGAATTCTCCAGCCAGCAAAGCTGGCTGGAAAAGTCTGGGAGCTGAAGTCCTTCAGACTTCAAGTTGCCAAGGTTGGAGACCCCTGCTGTAGTCCATAAATAGACTATTAGAACATCATATACCTGTCCTAGATTCTCAGAGTTACGTATAACAATTAGTAGTTACCATTTGTTTCTCTTATAGATATAATGCCTTATTTGTTGAGTTTGAATATCAATTTCTAATATACAGATTTGGTGGAGTGTGTCTCTGTGCTTGTTATCAGCTCACTTTGAAAAAGGCTTCTTTACAAATCCAGATTAAAATAAGAATGATCTTGATGTGAGCTGACATTTTTGATTTCTTACAAGCAACGGGGTTGTAATTTTTTTTACAGCCAGAAGCATAATACAAAATATTTTTTTACAGCCAGAAGCATAACACAAAATGATTTTCAGTAACATGAATAAATGTAATGGGATATATTTTTGAAGAAACTAGTCCTAAGTAATAAATTATGTACTTGTAAGATGAAAACTTTAGATTGGTGAATGAAATGTTATCAGTGCTTGAAAGATAAAATATATGTGTATGATTAAATGTATAATTAAATACAATTAAGAGATCTGTTTCCACGCTGGTTGTACAGGGGGAAAAAAAACTATGGAAAATTGTAAGGTTTGCTGTAAATTGTCAGTTTGGTTCATGACCTTAATACTAGTATATACTTTCCTCTTTGTTGCATATTTTCCAAAAGTACCTTATGCATTTTGGCTTGACTCATGTATAATAGTCTATTTATAATGTGACGCTAAACCATAACTTGATACTGCTTGAAAGAACATGGGTAAGCTTTTACAGTTATGAATTAGACTTTGCTCACCAATGTAGCCATTAGGACAGGGGTGGGGAACCATGGCTCTTTTATGACCTGTGAACTTCAATTCCCACAAGTCATAAAAGGGCCATGTTTTCCCATCCTGCATTAGGAGGACATTAGAACAGTCTTGATTTTAATTAGGCACAATTTGCCAATACTAATGTATGAGCCAAGGTGTGGCTAGTTTAATATTATGGATTTAATTATCAATAGTTTAAACTAAGCAGAGTTGTTGATATTAAATAAGTTGAAACTGAAATTAGTTTAAGTTAGGGAACTGATTTTTCTTGGGTCCTTCCATACTTTGCATACTGATAATCTTACAAGAGTAACCCATTAATAACCCATATTTTCTGAACACACAATAGTGACTTATAAACCCCTAATTTGGATTTTCTTGCTCAATGAAGAACTTTAGAATTAGGCAAAGGAAACCTGTAAGATGTACAAAGTGCAAGAATATAAAAATCTGGATAGGCTTTTTATGAGTAAAACTAGCTATATTCACTCAAACTGGAGTAATATGATATGTTCTGGGGTCAGTTAATTTTTCCAGACTTTGTTATCTACATGAAATGAACGAAATAAAATAAAATCCATTAACATATGGATAATATTTAGTATACATCTCTGATTTTAGCTCTCCTTACATGGGAGGACATGTGGTGGAAATCCTGAACTGGGCTCCAAAGAATATTATGTCCTGGCTGGAGAAAAATCAGCTCAGACCAAAACCAATCAATGCAGAGTGAATTTTGGTTCAGAATACAACTAGTTGTAGGATAAGTGATATCAACTTTGGCTTTTGTGTTCCCTCTGATATCACACCTTGGTTGACCTCCTCTATTTAAGACACTTGCTACAGGTGGGTCACAGCTAGTTAACCTTATTTATTCTTGATATTCCACATTTTGATGGTGGCAATTTTCCCTACCTAGAGCTGGTCTCAGAGACAACTGTGAAGCTTCAGTTGGTATCACGGGTGGGTTCCTGACAGTTCTAACCTCTTCTATAGAAGAGGTTCCACAAATCTACAGTGCTGTTTAGAACCGGTTCCAGCTCCCACCCATCTGCACATCATCAAGATGAAGAGCGAGAGGAGGAATTCTGGGAATTGAAGTCCACAAGTCTTAAAGCTGTCAAATTTGAACACCCCTGGGGTTTTTTTCTAAAGGGTTAGGGGTGCAAGGGTCTTGTAACTTGACAGATTTAAAACTTACGTGCTTCAATTCCAGAGTTTCTGATACAACATTTTGGCTGCAAAACAAAAGCTTAGCGAAAAGTGAGTTTTCACCACATTTTACAAGTTGGCCATGCCCACCCAGTCACATGACTGGCAAGCCACTCCCACTCATCACATGGCTGGTAAGCCACTCCCACCAGTCACATGGTTGGCAAGCCACTCCCACAACAGGCCACACCTACAGAAGAGGCTCTAAAAAAATTTGAAACCCACCACTGGTTGGTACAATATGAAATTGCTGTATTCTTACTGGAAAATGATGACATTATCATATAAGACAATTACTGCAATGGGTCCCTCAGTTACTTATTGTTTTACAAATGCAGTTCAAGGTGCTGGTTATTACTGATAAACTCCTATGTAGCCCAGAATTAGCTGTATTAGACTCCATATATCCCATGTAACTTCTGCTCACCTGACAAAGTACATACATAACACCCATGAATTTGTACTTCACAGGTACAACAAAATTACTTCATTATTTTATTTATTTTATTATTAAATTTATACCCCACCCTTCTCCTTGTTAGGACCCAGGGCGGCGCACAGGCATCTTAAAAACACAAAATACAATAAATGTCAATTAAAATATAATTAAATTCATTAACCCGTGCTAAAAAACCCAATATTAAAAACCCTACCAAATTACAAATTTCCTTAAAAAGTCAGAAACGGGGGGCTATCCTAGGCCGGCTTGTTGGAATAAGTACGTCTTAAGACGTTGGCGGAAGAGGCGGAGGTCCAAGATTGTGCGAAGGTCGGGGGGTAGGTCGTTCCAGAGGGCCGGGCCCGCCACAGAGAAGGCCCTTCCTCTGGGTGTCGCCAACCGGCATTGCCCGGCCGACGGCACCCGAAGAAGACCCTCTCTGTGGGAGCGGATCGGGCGAAGGGATGTATGGGGCAGGAGGCGGTCTCGTATATAGCTAGGCCCCGAGCCATGGAGCGATTTAAAGATGGTCATCAGTACCTTGAAGCGCACTCGAAAGGCCACAGGCAGCCAGTGCAGCTCGCGCAGGAGAGGTGTTACGTGGGTTTGCCTTGGGGCACCCATAATCACCCGCGCGGCCACATTCTGTACTAACTGTAGCTTTCGAGTGCACCTCAAGGGAAGCCCCATGTAGAGAGCGTTACAGTAATCCAGCCGGGACGTCACAAGTGCTTAAGTGACTGTGCGAAGGGCTCCCCGGTCCAGTAAGGGGCGCAACTGGCGTATCAGGCGTACCTGATAGAACGCCCCCCTGGCCACGGCTGCCACATGGTCCTCCATGGACAGCTGGGAATCCAGGAGGACGCCCAAGTTGCGCGCCCTCTCCACGGGGGCCAGTTGTTCGCCCCCAATGGCCAGAGTTGGACTTATCTGGCTGAACCGGGGTGCCGGAAACCACAGCCACTCGGTCTTGGACAGGTTGAGCTTGAGTTTGTTACTACCCATCCAGATCCGTACGGCCTCCAGACACCGGGACAGCACCTCGACGGCATCGTTGGGGTGATTAGAACACAGATCTTTGTAAAAACTTATCCTGAGGGAAAAATGGATCCCATTCTCATGCCTTTCTAGTTAATAGTTAAAAATTGGAACTTCCAGAAGATCTTTGGAGTTAAATTCTGGAATAAGTTCTGAATTAATAAAGATATGGCTACTGCTTTATTATTTTAATAATAATAGAATACAATTTCTGTGATGCATTGAGAATTTTCCTTGCTTGGTTTGCAGCTTTACTTGTTGCTAAGGCTCACTGTATCTGTGTAGCTGAAGGCTATGCCATCAGTAGACTAATTATTGGCAGGTTCTTCAAAGGTGGAGTGATTTGATTTGACTATGATAAACCACCCATTTGGGCAGTAGCAATATGAGACAGTGTTGGTAGAGGAGGATCATATTTCTTTGACAACGGCAACAACATTGGAATCTATTTTAGGTTTGCCATGAAACCTAATGGATAGTTACTACAAAACAAAATCTGATCAAGTGCTGGAAGATGAGCCCTTCACATCAGAAGACTTGAAGTCATTGCTAAAGATCTGAAGAGACTTTATAATAAAGCTGGTATTTATGATGTAAGTGATGCAAACACTTTGGTTTTCTGACTGTTGATGTAGCTATTCATGAAATGATGATCAGAACCTCTAAAAATGGCCCTCGTGTATGGAAAGGACAAAGGATCAACCAAACAAAACCAGACTCTGCTCTAGATTTTTAAATGGAGACTAAAATTATGGAGTTGGAGCTACCTGAACTGCAAGCAGAGTTCAAAAAAGGCCAAGGAACATAATACATCATTGCAGATGTCAGATAAATTTACAAAAAATACAATTGAACACTATGAGGATATTTATTGTGTTTCATTGACTACAGCCTTTGACTGCTAAAAACAATGAAAGGTTCTGAACCAAATTAAGAAGCATTTTAAGAAAATACCAAAACATCTGATAATTTTAATGTATATTTTTACATTGAGCCAGAAGCAGCAGTCCAAACAGAATAGGAAGCAACAGAATGGTACAAAATCAACAAATACTGCATATTTTCCTCATACTGGTTCAATTTACATTCATAACAAATCATTGAAGAAGCAGGACTCTGTGAAGAAAACTAAGGTGTGACAATTGATGGAGACTGTCAACAACTTTTCTATGCTGGTCATGCACATAACCGGCTGAAAGTGAAAGTGATCTGAAGCATCTCTTATTAAGATCAGGGAACACTGTCTCAAAGCTGGAGTGTAGCATAATGGCCAGTAGACGAAGATTCTGACCATTGGTAACGTCAATAATTTTAGCATTGACAGAAGAGAAACAGAAATTAGCTGACAATTTCAGATTGCTTAGATCAATAATCAATAATGAAACTATCCATGGCCAAGAAATCAAAAGACAATGGCCTTGTGGGGGGGGGGGAACCTATGAAGGACACAAACAATATCTTTAAATACAAAGTGATTTCTTTTTATTCAATGATCTGACATTCAGCCTAGAATATTTTCATATGGATACGAAAGTTGTACACTGAAGAAAGAAAACAGGGAAAAAAGATGCTTCTGATTTGTGATGTTGGAGAAGGATGCTGTGAGTACCATAACTGCCCAATGAGCAAATTAATCAGCATTGGAGGAATGCAGGCCTAAACCTTTTGTAAAAGATGAAATGATAGGCATATAATTTTAACATTTTAAATACGTCAAGTGAAGGTACTATGATTGGCAAGCCTGAAGGATAATGCAAAAGACCATTTAGAACAGCTATAGATTTGATCATGGACACGGTGGCTTAGTGGCTTAGAACCGAGCTTGTCAATCAGAAATGCTGGCAGTTCAGCAGTTCGAATCCCTAGCACCGTGGAACAGAGTGAGCTCTCATTACTTGTTCCAGCTTTTGCCAACCTAGCAGTTTGAAAGGATGTAAAAATAGAAGAAGAAAAATAGGAACCACCTTTGGTGGGAAGGTAACAGCGTTCTGTGTGCCTTTAGCATTTAGTCATACCAGCTACATGACCACGGAGACGACTTCAGACAGCGCTGGGTCTCTGGCTTTGAAACAAAGAGGAGCACCGCTCCCTAGAGTTGGGAATGACTAGCACATATGTGCGAGGAGAACCTTTACCTTACCTTATATATTTGATGGGAATTAATACAACTATACTGAGAATTTATTTAGAGTCTTTGGAGCGAGTCAATTGATAAATCTTGATATAAAGAAACAAACAACTTGGGTTTTATGTTCACTTTCAGGGTTGGAACTGCCTTTTTTTTTTTTTACCAAAACAATAAAAACAGTAGAAAAAGACATGATTCCATGTGGTGAAAGGTTTGAGTTAGGAGCCTGAATAAAAAAACCACAGAGTAAAAATCTAAAAAATAAGTACATAAATAAAATGTGCTGGGCTAAACTAATATTTTTATTCCTTGCAACCATGCTCTTTGTCTTCTGTATTGTATGCTCAGCTACATAGCATGAATGAACTTCTAGTTTACCCAGACCACAGTTTGCAACATATGATTTACAAAAACATTCCAAAACAGGACTGTGAGCCATATTAAAATTCTGGCCTTAGGAATTATAGAGTCATGTCTCAGATGTAAAATTAAATTGATTAAAATAGGAAATTATTTGGTAGCTTAACTATACAACACTTGGAGTATAATTGCAAGGAGGAGGCTAATTTCCTATTCTTTGAATGACAATTGAGTTTTGACAGAATAGATGTGAAATAAAATTGTTGGCGCTCATTATTTTTTTAAAGAGTAATCCAAAATCTAAGCTTGTAAATAAATGCAAATGCACATTACCAGGCAACCACATGGGTATAAATGCTTTTTAAAATTTATCTATTTTTAGAATTCATTCATTTTAAAGTCCTGAGAAAGAGAAAAACATCAGGAAAAAGCCCTTAAAACCAGTCTGCCAGGATTTTGATTGGTATAAAATGTGGAAATGTGGTTGAAACAAACCCTGACAAATTTTCAAGATTCTGTTTCAAGATCCCCTGTTTTTGTTCCTCTTGCTTTCATTGTCAGCCTCAAAGGGGCTGACAAGTGATATTATTTCAATAAACCTTTGGCTTGTAAATCTATATGGATTATTGTCATAGTAAAATAATTCTCATTATTTTAACTATTTTGTTTTATACTTGCACCATAGCCTGCATGAGTTGGAGAAGCTTATAAATATTGTTAAATAAATTTGCTGCTATTATTATTCTAACAGGCAGAAAGTATCCACCACTTCAATATTTTCATTGCCATTTTAAAGCTGGCTATTCTGTTATTCTAAAGAGCAAATTAATAAAGAGTTAATTTGCTCTTTATTATATTTAACTTTAGTCCTAATTTTTGCCTGCATTCTTTAACTTATACTACTAACGCTTATAGATCAGAGGTGTCAAACCCACGGCCAGTAGGCCAGATGCATCATGCGCTAGCCATGCCCACCCTGTTTAATGAAGGGGGGAAAAGTCATGATACGTCATGTGACAACAATGTGATACTGTGAGTTTGACACCCTTGTTGTAGATCTTTTGCAGAGAGAGAAAGAGAGAGAACATACATTAATACATACATATGCACATATGTACATATGTACATACATGAATAAATAAAGGAAACAGTATATAACCTTGTTGCATTGTATTCCTTTGCCAAATCTGGAGCCAATCTGTTTTTCCATATTCTGTCTGTGCAGTGGCTTCATGACTTGTGTATCAATTTTTCAGAAAGATGAGATGTTTTGGGATTCCTATTTTTTCTGAGCACATTCCACAGTTTGACGTGATTATCACTATCAAAAACTTTTCTATAATCAATGGAACACATAGGGACTTCTTTCAGGTATTATTTAGCTTTCTCAGTTATTCAGCATGCATCAGCAATAATGTCTCATATCCTTGGCCCAGTTTAAACATCTGGCATCACTTATTCCATGTAGAGTTCTAATCTGCATTTGATAATCCTAAATATTTTTTGCTAACATGTGACATCAAGGGTATTTGTACAACAATTTATATACTCTTTTAAGTTTCTTTTTTCTTTTGGTATTGGAATGTAGATTGACCTCATCCAATATGTTGGTCACTATGTTGTTTTTCATATTTGCTGGTATAGAAAATTAGTCATCTTCTATTGCTTACTATATTTTTGTGGGCATCAATTTTCTGTAGCCTTCCAACTTTATATTGACCAGAGTGCTGACCTAACTTCATCTTCTAGTACTAGAGGTTTTTGTTAAGTAGAAATATCTTGTAAAGTGTTGGAAACAACATTTAGACCCCTCCAATATCTAGGAATTACAATAGCCCACAAACTCACAGTCACACTCTACCAGGAATTATCCAGAACCAAAGACAAAATACAGACAGATAAAAGAAACAATGTCATCTAGAAAACCAGCTGTAACCAGTGCAACCAATTCTACGTGGGAGAAACATCACATCAATTAAAAACCAGGATCAGCTGGCAGTCAAATGCCACAATCCCAAATCCTTAATTTCTATCCACACGGACACCAAACAACACCACAAAAATCATCGGCCACGCCACCATCCGTTATGCTCATGAGTTCATTGAAGCCTGGCACTCCGCAAGCAATTCCATCAACAGACACATTGACCTACAACCAGCCTATGAACCTCTCAGAATCCAAAACAACTGCACAACTAGAGACAGCACTGACCTTCAACCAACTCACACAATTCCCCAACCCACACTCACACACACTAGCAGTTCACCTCCAAACAAACCTGATCTGTGGTAATCTCCTTCACAAAACCCATCACAAGACTCGCAGATGACTCATCTGTCACAGGACCCTAACTTGACACACCCACACCTAAGTCCTTATAAACAGAACACTGACATCCACTGACATTCCCTAAACTGAAAATTGTTACCTAGCCTGGTAACGAAATGTTTGGAAACCAACCCACAAGCTCAGAGAACAAACTTTTACCTTACACTTGAACTGCAGATATTCACCACTATAGCAAATCTTTTAAAGAATTTTGGATGTTGACATCTTTATTGTACTCCTTCCATCTTCTTCTAATAGTCTTTGAATCAATTACTATGTGTTCATTTTTTTTCCTTTACCATACAAATTTGAGATTGGAACTTCCTTCTAAGTTCAGAAAGCTTTTGAAAGACTTTCATTATTTTTCCATATCTATTTCCATTTTCTATGTCTTTACATATGTTGTTATAAGAATGCTTCTTGTATATTCTAACAGCTCTCTCTTAAATTCCTTTTTGAGACTGCTATCTTTCTTGGCATTGTCCTCTCTTTTTGGCAATTTCCATGGTTTGTTCCAAGATCCAATTTGCTTTGTTCTCTTTCTTCAAAAGGAGATTTTAAATTCTAAAGTCTTCAATTGTCATTATTATTGCATTGCCTAGAAGAAGACATGTTTGAGGCCTAAAACCAAAGGTTGCCATTAAATTATACTTTTTGGTATGACAGAATGAGGATATTATTAAATGCATATCAAGGAATAATGTAGAACAGGGGTCTCCAACCTTTGCAACTTTAAGTCTGAAGGACTTCAGCTCCCAGAATTCTCCAGCCAGCTTTGCTAAGGTTGGAGTTGCTTAGGTTGGAGACCCCGATGTAGAAGATTAGGAATTAAATATTTAAATATTTAAATTAAAAAGCCAACTGTCAACCAAGCTCCCAAAATATTTCATATTGTTGGCTGCAGACTCTGCACATCACTTACGTTCTTTCAACATTTGTAAATTAGAGAGAAATACAGTAAACTAAAGTTAATTACTCCGTTTTGGACAAGCAATTACTTTCATGTTTAAACATAGATTAATGATTGTAACATGCTGGCAGATTTACACAGAATTTGAAAATGTCTATATGTAGCCCTGCAGGCCCATACACACTTACATGGTGTAAAGAGTAACCAACTCAAAGACATGAATAGGATTGTATCACATAATATACACATGCAAACAATTTCTCAAGGAATTGAATAGTGAACAAAACATTTTCTTGAAGTTTTAAGCCCCTTCAAGAGAGGAACTGAGTGGCTCTTGTAAAAGATGGATGCTAATATAATTGCTGATAGTTAGTGATGCTCTGAAGTGTTTTTTAAATCCAGTTGTTAGACATGCAAATGAAAAATTGCCAGCATAAACCTTTGAAAATTAAAATTTGTGATACTGTTTGTGCCTTGTGAATAAAATGATAATCTTTTCATAGTTTACCATACTTCACTTGATGAATCTTTAAAGGTCTAAACTGTTAAAAATAAACATAATGAAGTTTCAGAATAAAATGTGTACTTCCTTAAAGTCTGGCCCAATGTATTTAAGCCAATTCTATTTTATTACATTGCATTTCAAAAATTACATTGTTTATCTATCATCCATAAATCATTTAAACAAACTGAAAATTAACTGAAAATATTGAGAAAAATAATCTACGACACTTTTTATTACATCATATTTAACTTCCTTAATTTCCTTTTATTATCAGTTACTTGATAATTTATCCATTCAGGCATATCATATTTCATCTATGATACTTTATTGGTGTAACTGTAACTTTTTATTTCATTTTTGTAAGTGACCCAGAATCCTTGGGAGTCATGCATCATATAAATTTAATTAATTATTATCATCATCCATAATTTATAAGAATGCTTAACTAATTCTCTTGCATAATAGTAATAATAGTAGTAATAATAACACAGGTAGCAAAAATTGTCCATTAGAATTTATGCAGACCATACAGGTTAATTGTTTACAAAAATTGCGTGTGACTGAAAGCGTTTTCTAAAATAACAAAGTTAAAACTTTGTGGGAATTCAAAATTCAAACTGCTAGGTGATTAGAACAAAATTTACCAAATATTGCCATAATGGAAAGGAAAATATGGATAATGCTAAGGCAATAGCTACAAATAGTTGAGTTATAACTGAAGAAAATGACAAAATACTATGAATTACAAAGCTAAAAACATTGAATGGTTCTGAAGCAAAATGATTGTTATACCAATTTTAATTTGATGAAATATTTAGAAGTTTTAAACTTACTCAACTTGATATTAATTTTTCTTCATAAGATATACTATTATTTGTAGTATTATACTACACTACATATGCATAGTATTCTACTATAACTGGTAGCAATCAGTTAAATTTAAAAAACCTCAAAGCAGATTTTTTTGTAAGTTGAATATGGTAGGAATGTGACATAAAATCATGTATGTTTTATTCTCATTACTTGAATGTTGTCTATGCTCATCGCTTTCTCAGTGATATCTGGTGCTTGCGAATCCCTGCAAAATCTTTGTGCTCAGACATCATGTCACAAATAAGGCAATTGTAATGTGTTTCTATCCCATGGCCAATGCTTCCTCAATCATATCATAATCCAACCTGTGCCTTTATTTCAAAAGAGGCAAAATCACTTTCTCAAGTATAAAAGACCAGTATACAAGTTTATTGTTTAGGGAGCAGGGCTCAAGATATAGGATAGCAAATGCTGTGCAAATAGGATACACTGTTGGTTTCTTTCGTATCTAGAATTATGATATACAGTGCTCTCATTCACAAGAGATTCCTTTTTATTTCAGTGTGGAAGTATAAGGAGGGAATGCATTCATTTGAGTGCTATGGCATGCAACATGTGTGTAATGGACCTCCATGATGGTCTAAAACTAGAAGAGGCACAGAATAAAACTTGAGACCAAAAGCAGTGGGTGATCCAAAAACCTGGATTGAAGCTCCCAATGATGTCCAATGTTTAATTACCAACTTATCAAAATGACACAAGGAACAAATGATTAAAAACACAAATGGAGAACTAAATGGCGAAAATTCTTCAGAATAGGTTTTTGTGTGCATTGTTTTAAAGAACATACACAGCCATAGCAGAAAGCAATAATGCTAATTAATTGTAAGTTAAATTTTATGTAAATGAAATCAAATTTAATTTGTCTCAGACATTAAATCATTACTTTTACTTTTTGAAAATTGGATTCCATTTCTAAGCCAAATGCACTTTTAAGTATGGAAATGCTTAGGCCATTTTTAGAGTCTCAAAATTATAAAATTACCATACATTATTTCAGAATCAAGTTAGTAATATATGGAAGGTTATCGTTTTTATTTAATAACTTGAAAACATAGTTATCACAAAAAATGAAATTCTTGCATTTTGAATGTATAGGAATGAATATGATCCTTGTTTTGAATGTATAGGAATGAAAATGACACTGTGGCTTGTAGTGTAGTCTATTATTATTGTATTATTAGAGGATCATTTTGAAAGCTATGTTTGTTGCAGTTCATCCTAATACACCCAGAGTATCATATTGTGTGTAGTCTTTAAGCATTTCCATGCTATAGTACCTATTTCAGATGGTAATTTTACTGAAGAAAAGTTTCAGATAACTGCAAAGAACGTACTTCTGATGAAGACAATCTCTTATTAGCCAGGGATGATTTTGGTACTTTTCTTATTTTTTAGACTAAAGAGCTAATCTAGAAAAACATTCCCAAGTTATGCAAAGCATGCCCTTATTGCACAGTTTCGTTTTCCCTTGCATTAAGAATGATGGCTTACATATGGCAAAATAGTTGCCCCAGCAAAAGATAGAAAAATGACACATTTTCAAGGCACTTATGAATTGAAATATAATCCTGATTAAAATGCATGCCTAAAACCCTTTTGAATGAGGTGCATATCTGATGGCATATTCAGGGATATATTTTTTTAATGTGAGAAAAGAAAGCAGATGGTCTTTTTGAAAACGTTGTTTTTCTGGGAGAACAGTCTAGCAATTGCAATTTTTCTGGAACCCAAAGCTGGTAAGAACAAGGGATTAAATTTTGGAGGTGGTTAGAAGAATAAACAAATCAGCCAACATCTCCATTTTTATTGGCAGTTTAAGAAAGGAATGAAAGGTTTGATGCTGTTTTGAAAAATCATACTTAATTTTAAATAATGATTCTCACCTGGCAATTATTATAGTCTAAAATTTATATTCCCACCCCCTGCCTGCCTCCTGTGTCCTTTTCAGTATCTTGATTCATATGAGAAACATAAATCGCTTTTTGATTCCAGAGAGGACAATCATAAATATTTGCTGAATATCCTTTTTGGTGACACATGGAGGGGGAAATCATTTCTGATGAATTATGGTGTTGTATATCATTACTGTAAGTCAGTCAGAAAAATAAGAAGAGGAACAGAAAGTGGGGAGAGAACCTGTTTCTGCAGCTCTCCTCAAAATCTTGTCCAGAGTCTAGTGAAATAAATGAAACATTAATTTTCTCTAATTCAGAAACTTATATTTTAGAAGATATATAAGTATTTCTCGAAGCTTTTACAAAGCGTAAACCTTTTCCGTGCTTTAACATAAATGATTTTCAAAAAGCTGGTTTTGTGCTACATTTGTTTATCATTTTTTCAAGTGCTTTAATGATACTTCAATAAAAAACAAATCTAAGCATCTTACAAACACAATAAACAGTAAATCATACAACACATTATGATATTAAAAGTACAAAACCAAAAAGCAGTGCTTACCTAGGTACATCCCAATTAACTATTTTTGCAGTTAATTTGAGATCTTATGTGGATCATGTTCAAAATTACTATGTGTTTGACAGACCATAGAAAATCCGCCTATATATTTATGCTATTTTTGCACCTACCTCACAGAAAAAGGAAATTGTCAGCCATGTACTGTGAGAGAAGCATAAAATTGAAATGAATCATGTGTTCTTTCTTCTGTCCAAAATGCCTGATTCCGGTTTTGCACCTGTGATTCATCAATAGGCCCCAATTTTTTAAGAATGTGTTCATTGAGCTCACATTTGATAATCCTTTGAAGATTTTGGTGTGCTGTGTTAAAATGAGAGAGGGGTGTGTGAATATTGGGTTTATTACATTGCCTGATGTTGTAGACAGCCGTCTCCAAATCAGGACACTCTGTACTGCTGTACCTTAGCTAATATTGCTAATAGTAGAGGATTGTGGAAGTTTTAAGCCAAAACACCTGGAGAAAAGACTGACTCTTCTTTGCTCTTGAGTTTTGAGTCAGTTAAAACTAGTGTATTGACTGTTTCTGTCAAAATGAATAAATGTTTGTTTTATGCTACATACCTTTTCTTTTCCTTGGTTGTCTCACTGTCTGGTATTCCTGTTTAATGATATGAGCTTCCCAACTGATCCAAGGGAAGCTATCACCAGTTGCCACACAATATACGGATCACAAGCCCTCTTGTTGCTCTTTGGATTATAGGAGCCCGCTTTCATTTTACAAGTTTATCTTTTACTTCTTCGGTGTTCTGTCAGCAAATAAGTTCAGTCATCTGCTGGGTTCGTTATTCTTTCATCTCTCTGCACCAGACTGAAGACATGACTTGGAATGTAGTAGTACAGCAACCGATCTGCTATTTTGTGGAGCGCACAGTGACAACATTTAGAACAGAAAGGACCGTCAGTATTTCATTCTGTGTGATAAGCCTAAACTTTTTATGTTCGTGAAACAGACTGACTCTTAACTTGTTGCTCATCAAGACAATAAAATTGCAGATATGCACAGAAGAAACTTTGTATTGAATATAACATTCTGCAATTTACATAAAAGATACAGATAAAGTATGTTAGATTTGCTAATTTCCCTTTTTTTCTGGCAAATTTACTAACTTCTCCTAGCTTCCTTTTGTTTTTGGCAGGCAATGAAAGAACAAACGTAGATGTGAGTTTAAATTGATGCTTGGGAAATAGATGACTTCCACAATTTGCAATTAGACTGAAATGTATTTATTCTTTCATTTTCTCTATATTATGAAGACATCCTAGATAAAAATGGAAGAATTCTGAGAAATAAAGTTCTGTGACTTAGCTAGCCTGGACATGGCCAAGTTAATTTATTGTCACCTGGATTGAAGAACTGCAGCAAAAAGGATATGTGCTGAATTTGCTACTCATTTAGTATAATTATGCTATTCAAAGTAGTTGACAGCCTTTAATTAACTTACAGATCTAAAAGAGAAAGGAACAAAGGGAAGTGGAATTTATTACTTGCAATTTAATTTTAGTGAGTTATGCAGGTTATAGATTATTGGATGCTAGAAACCAGAAGTATATATGTGGCTACGTAAACCTGATTAATTTAAGAAATTTCCAATAATAAATATCTGCATAAGAGTCAAGATATACCTATAGGAAGCACAACTGGCAATTATTTCATATGATTTATAGCAATACTGTATTGTTATATCTTTACTCTGTGTGTGTGTGTTTGTGTGCGCGCGTGTGTGAATTTAATATTTGTCTCTATGTATGAAATGCACACCTATGGTTGTATACATATATCCTCAGTCATGTTTATTTAAAGCAAGACTTCTGATTTCAAATATTTATGGATTTCAGCCTGGACACAAATTTTAAAATATTGTAGCTACCTACCCAAGATACTTGCTGCCAAATACTTGTCAATGAAATCTTCATTTAGGGCACATGACAGTAGTTCAAATGGGATGTAGCCATGGAAAATAGCATTATGACTTTTATAAGAACAACTAAAGTTGCCACACTTATCGTACCTGGAGAAATATATTCCTATTCCTCCTCAAAATTTGAGCACATAGGTCAGAGCTATCTTCAAAAGGATATTCCATAAGTGAACTTTAGGATTAATGTCATCTTTTGTAATCCTGGAAATATAAATTAAACTGATTACAATTAGTTGTAAGTTTTCAGATGGAAAGGATGTATTGGAACTAATGAGATGTTAACTAGCCCTGTGTCATGCTGCCTATTTAGGAAAAAAAATAGTGGTCAAAGTTATTTTATTTTCATTTTAACAAGACATCTAAAAGAAAATCTCAAAAGAAAAATAACCATATGGGAAAACGTTTAATGCAGCTCTTCTATAAAGCTTTGAACTTTGGCCTGGCATTGTTTGGGATTTACCAAAGTTCTCCAAAGTTCTCTGATCCCAGTCTGCTCAAAATTATTATTAAGGTTATGCTGCACATTAGTGGAATAAAGAAAAAAATTGCAAAGACTTTCTCAGCCAAGCCAAGGTCTTCCACAATCCAAGCCAATAAATAATACAGCCATTTTCTCAAATTATTTATAGTGTATGTTTTTATTGTTGATTTTTAAATACTATTTTTCCTTTTAAATCTTTGAGCTAGGAACCAATAATACTTGGATCTATATTTAGATCCAACATGTAGAACTTTTCTGCTTACAAAAAGTTTAAAAAAATAGGTACAATAATAATTTGTACTTACTTGCTACTATAATAGGTTTTGGCTAACTTAAATTTAGGACCTGGTTTTTTTTAAAATTTTAGAATTTTTTTTAATTAAAATATGTTTTGTGTTTTATTTTAATTATTGCTAAAATATTTTTAAGTGTCTGAAAACACCATATGTTTGTGCAAAAGTAGGATATAAATCCCACAAATAAATAAAATCAACAGTTCATTTTTTCCAAGTTCTCTTTTGCTAATTAAAAAACATGTATAACCCAAACCCTGAAATAATTAGAAAAGTCCCAAATGTTACTATTTCAATGACCTTGCTGCTTGGCAGCTACCTATACAAAACAAAGATCTGCTGGCAGAAATCAGAAGAGATTCCTATTTTGTTAATTTCAATTAATTTAACTTAACCTATATTTTTCTTATAGTAATGAAATACTATAGGTAGCAACCAAATAGGGTTAACCTTCTAATTAGTTAGAGTAGAGTAGCCATGGAAACATGGTGAAAGTGTGATAAAAGGATCAGAAAAGGACAAAATGGCAGCTCAGTGACAATGGAAGATAGTGTGTGTTTCCTCATGCTGAAGTAAGAGTAATTAGCTGATCCAGAAAGCTTTTGCAAGGAAAATTGATGTAGGTGTACCATCTTATCTTCTTTTACATGTTCCAAATCATTTTGATGACCCCTGCAAACAGAAAAATGTAGGTAGTCTTTTCAAAATACTGCATTGTCATCCTACTAATTTTGTTATGACACTTGGTTTTCATATTATCAAATATATGTATTTGGAGAGAGACCTTTGCACAGACCTATCCAGAATCAAAACATGGCAGAAACTTCGAATTTCTACTCATTCAAGAGATTCAGTAAGTGATCCCAGTCTAAATGCTGCTCCTCTGCTTAGCCATTTTGTACCATGGCCGTGTTGCTAATACAGTATAGACAAGGATAGATAGATAGATAGATAGATAGATAGATAGATAGATAGATAGATAGGTAGGTAGGTAGGTAGGTAGGTAGGTAGGTAGGTAGGTAGGTAGGTAGGTAGGTAGGTAGGTAGGTAGGTAGGTAGGTAGATAGATAGATAGATAGATAGATAGATAGATAGATAGATAGATAGATAGATAGATAGATAGATAGATAGATAGATAGATAGATAGATAGATAGATAGATAGATAGATAGATAGAGATAGAAGTAGAGATAGAGATAGATAGATATATTCTAAATACATTTGAAGAAAAATATTAGAAGAACTAATATCAAGACCACACAGCTTGCTCCAAAATAATACTCTTCTGATGCTATGATATGCTCTATATCTTGGACACAAAGTACATACTGAATTAGGAAAACAAAATCTTCTTCTCTCTTTAAATTAGCACAATTTAAAATAGTCAAATTCTATAATCTACAATAAATTACGCTGGTTATACTGTCATCAATATCCTTATCTGTTTTGCATTTGAATGGTTCAGAATAATATCAAAGAGAAGTATGTTTTGCTGCTTTTTCATGCTGTCTCCTGTTGTTGCTAGAGGCATCTTCCTTTGTCATAACTTATACAATTATCAATAGCCCCCTTTTTAATTTGACATTTTAAGAGCTGTGTTAGGTAAGGGATAATTAATAGCACTTAGTTGCTTTAAAGTTGAGCTTTGATTTATATATAGCATAATTACTTCTAAAGCCTCTAACTCAGTGCTTACCCCACTAGGTATTTCATGTGTGTTTTGCTTTAATATGTCTCCTTCCTTATAGCAGGACTAATCCTTTACTTGGGCATATTAAGCTCAGAAACACTGATTACATATTGTGATCTTCTTGCGAGCACCTTAATTATTTCCTTTTCTTCAGTTATTTTATCTTCCAGTTCAATATAAAAATAAAATAAAATGGTGGATGAAAACTCATAATAAAACTTGTTGCAGATAAAAATCCAATACATAAAATTACTGTGCCTTCAAAACCCAAAATATTACAGTCTTCCAAAACCCTGAATATTTTCCCCTAATCCCATGGTGCCATTTAACAAGTGAAACTATTTTTTTATTTTTTTTCTAAAATTGCCAATGGCTTTTCTCAAGATTTATTGAGACTTTCTTTCAGCTTCATTCATCTTTTGTATACTGAGAATATCCATAGAATTCATTTGTTTTGTTTCTGTATATTTCCACATTTCATCCTGAAATGAAAGTTGGAAACTCCTGTGTAAATTACTTACTGTAAACCTGAACAATTATTTATTCGTTTGTGATTGTGCATAAAAAAAACCTTTCTAATAATGATGTGCCTATCAGTATTAATGAAATGTAATTTAGCTCCAGCATTCTTCATATTTCCTTTTTAATTACTTATCTTTCTAGACTATATTTATATTAATATGGGCTTCCTCTCAGTCTCAAATTGTAAGGAGAGCAGTAACCTCTAATTTTTTTTTTCTCATCTAGGAGATTATTTAAGCAGGATCTTAGTGCTTAGTGCTTCCTTAGTTACAAATACACTGCACTGGTGAACAGATTTCTATAAACAACAGCAGTCTAGATTATGGGTTTTATTATACCTCTTCAATTAAGTTGATTTAACCATTTTTAGTAAATTTTACAAGGCAAGTAAAATAGTGTTAGTGTGATTTCACAGTTTCTCTTATTTTGGGATAGCTACTGACACACTCTGAAACTGTTTTATATCTGGACTTGAAACATAATATCTATATCTATCTGTAGTATACCTTTTGAGCAAGAAACAACTTGATAGAATTCTTATATACCAACCTTCTATAATAAGATTGCTAACGGAATAAATTATGAAAAAAATATTTTTTTCTTGTAGTTACCAGAAATAATTTTAAAACTGATTTAAAATGTTTTAGTCTCATACATACGACTACATATAAACAGTCAATTAATTTCTTTTACAAATTAATGAAGAGTAAAATTAAGGGGAAAATGAAGTTATGCTCTCAGCTAAGAAAAAATACAGTGTGCATTTTTAAAATATGTGTTATTGTTATTATATTGCTAATGGAGTTTTACAAAACTGCATAATTTAAAATTAATTTTACATTTTAGCCACATATTTAGGAGAAAAGGAAATATTAGATTAAAAATAATCTCTAACGTCTTAAAGGAATTTTATGTGAGAGGGTTTATCCAGAATGAAGAACTGCTGTTTTAACACGTTGCTTATATTTTAATGTGATCTATGAACAAATTCAAATCATTACATAAGATTCTGATTCTAAAGGTTGATTGAACATTGAAGAAATCATACAATTATAGCTATTTTAAAAAAAAATTAAACTAGAAAATAGGTGTGTTTCTCAAATTTAAAACATTTTTTGTGCAAGATGTAGTTTCCAATTATCTTTGGTAGGAATAAATGGAATTTATCTTTATATAGTTTATCTGTTGTGAATGCTATTTCTTGGAATGGTAACTGGCATTTGTAATATCAAAGCTAGTTATTACTGAAGTAAGTTGTCAGTTATAATGTTCAAAGTGTAGCTAGAGTTGTTCAATTCAATTGGCAATTTTACAAAAACTAGATTATATATATATATATATATATATATATATATATATATATATATATATATATATATATATATTCACAGCTATGGTTAGAAATTAAACACAATATTTTCTCATAATCTTGTAATAAAATGGGAAGCTGTATGAAATGAATATTTTCTTCTCACAGTACCTCAGTGACTGTCAAAGAAAGGGAGTCATTCTGTGTATATTGCAAATAAGGGTCAGACCATTTGGGTTTTGATTAACCTTTCTAGCATGTGCTATGGAGCTTGGTCACACACCGTAAATAGCTTTATACACCCACCATTTATATAATAAAATTTCCAAGCCAACATGTTTGGTCTTACTCTTAACCAATATCTATTGGGAATGATGTGGCAACCTATCTAATCGCCTACAGTCCTTAGTTAAATCATCAGTTTGTTAACTGCTGTTTGCAATCTAAACTCTCCCTCTGGAATGAACTTCTTTAAAGCAAAATGAAATAAAATAAAGGTAAGTAAAAGTAAATAGATTTTCCTATTGAAAGTTATTACTTCAAGAATGAAGAAGATAGATATTGATCTGGCCCATCCTTTGCCATTACAGTCAGGTTCACATAGATAGTGCAGACACTTTATTTTAAGCAAACAGCCATTTTCTCTTCTGACTTGGATTCCAGCGAGAATTGGAAAAAAAAAAAGTGAAACATTTTTCTGTCCTTCTTACAGGGACAATTTAAGTTGAAGTAACAGTTTTCTGAGATACCTGCACCTGTTATTGATTTATCTCTTCTATGTCATGGACAATCTCCTGTTTCATAATACCCTTGTATACTGGCCTGAAATAGTTAATTAGAAATAGCTTTTACTCTGAAAAATGTTAGGAGAGGTAAAAAAAAAATAACTTCAGAATAAAACAGACACACTGTATGTGTAATGTAGGCTCTCTTCTTTCTGATACTGCATGCATTTGCAAAAATAATAAATGGAGCAGTATCATGACTTCTATAATACTGAAAATGACATTCAGAATCTGAGTCTCCATTCTTCTGGGGTATACTGTTAGTTAAACACCACAACATGACCTTAAAAAGCTGTAAAATGAAGAATAAAGTATCAATCCTCCAAAACGTGTTATATTTCTTATAACAATCAATGTGCTTCAGATTTGTATGACTGAAAGGGATGCAAGGCTAGGTCTGTGTAAATTAAAAGCTACTTTAAGGGAGTATTATTGATTATCTATTTACACAGATACTTCCTTGTTTGAATATTCTTCTTTGGTGGTTCTCCATTTATAGTTGTGGTTTAAGACTTGATCTCTTGTTTTTGCCAACTATTCTTTTTTGTCTTTTTATCATATGTTTTGACCTTTTAACACATAAATTTTGACAGGAATGGACATCTGCAAAGTTATTGTCGTATTTTGTGCTTGACGGTGGTACTAGATGCTTATCAGGTCAAATTACAGTAAAAACTAGGAGTGAATTACAATTTCTTTCTCTCTCTCTCTCTGTGAAAGAAGTTTTGTTTGTGTATTCAGTTTTTTTAATAGTTTGTTTTTAAAGCACTATTTATCCAGTAATCATCCTCAGATACATTTTATAACAAAACTGTATATTATATCAAAGAATATACAAGCATATTTAATGTCTATCTCACCTCCCCAGGGTACATTTTTAATTTTTAAATGTATAGGTCAGTGAGCTTTCGCCTGGCTTAAATCCCTTAAAGTAGCTTTTAACTTGCATAGACCTTTAATTCTGGTAAAAGTATCTCACTTTATTATGTCTCTCTTTTATTCTGTATTCACCCAAAGAACTGTGTGCATTATGTGTTTCGTGGATGAAGCAATAGAGACAGAAATATGCAGTTAGTCATTTACGTGCATATCACATTATAAATCACAAAGATTAAGGGGAATCATATTTGGGAGCATAGCAATTTTGCAACCAAAAGCACTTAAATAATTACCTTTTTAAGCAACTTTTATTGACTATGCAGGAGGATCAAAAGTAATCTTACTTGTTTTAAATGGTATAAAGTGCCGAAATGCCATTAACAGAGTGTTACAATTCTTATTTTCGCTAAGATTCTTGAAGCTTATCAGAAAGAGATAAAAAATGTATAAATTCAGGAGCACTGGCTAGTAATATCCCAATTTCCCAAACCATTGTCAGTGGACTTCTGCTTTCTCCTGCCAAAATATGTGGAAGCATGCATGGATTCTACTAGATTAGTAAAAGGGGCTTGTTTCCGTGGCATTAGCCAGGTATCTTAGCAACAGGATCATACCAGATTCTATCAGTGCTCTGTGGTGGTGCATGTAATATCCTGGACATAATCTGTCTTTTAATTTTCTTTGGATTGTCATGATATTACAGATACATGTGTTCAGTTATAGATCTTTATTTAATAAGAGGAATGCTTTAGCTGAAGATTTGTACTATGTCAGAAGTAGGCAACTCACAATAATGTTATGGGAGGTTTAGCCTCTGCACAGCCTTGTCTCACATAGCAGATTGACAGGAAAACTTACTCCCTTCATTAAGATGTGCCTCGTAGTTCATATCTTTATGCTGTAGAGATGAGCATGCTGCCTGAATTCATAATGGTGATAATGTTATTTAATGTCAGATAGAATGCAAATTGCTTGTACAATTGAAATGTCATTCGAAAACATGCCACCGTATGCAACACCACTTTATTATAAGTCACTGAGAGCAATAGCTTAAATTTGGAATTGCACTAATCCTTCATCTGCTTTTGTTTACTTTTCATCTATAATAGAGATGTTGAATTTTCTGCAAACCACATTTGCATGGTTTATCTGCTAGCTGACATGGTACAATATGAAAAGGGAACCGTAGGCTAGGAACTTCCCTTTCATTTTTTAGTTGTTTGTATAATGCAAATTAATCACACATGAGAAAAATACAAGTTAAAATGCCCTGTCAAATCTTTTCAAGGAATAAGCAAAAGCTTATATATGAGCATTTCATTATTTAAATTTGTAATACAAATTTGCCATTGGTTTATTGGTAATTGATTTTACTGGTAATTTAGTCTCATGCAGTAGCTTTTTTTAAAAATTGAAACAATAATAGGGATTTTGAAAGATTCAATATAGAAATAAATAATGTACTTGAAGTAGTATATATGTCTTATATAGACGCACACATAAACATGCATGTATAGAAACAATTTTAGCCATGATTTCAAAAGCACATAAATACATATGCTGTAAGGCAAATCTTGTACATAAACCATGACTTGATGACTTTGTATATAAGAATAGATAACTGGCCTTGCTGGAACAGATCAAATTCATCCAGAATTTTATTCCTCCCAATGACCAACCAAAATGCCTCTGGAGTGCTAGCTGGAAGGAAATGGAGACATACTCATTTCTAATTATTATCCCCCTGCCACAAATATGCTTTTTCAATAAATCTTTGAAAATCTGTTTTTTAAAACAAATCCTGGAAGAGACTAGCTTGTGAACTGGCCCTCTGATGCATGTTCCATACCATGTTGGTAAATCATGCACTTGTAGCTCAGATACAATTTCATAAATCTTTTGTCAATTGATATTCCTTTAGTTTTAATTGCACAGAGCAGTGATGGCTAACCTTTTTTGGATCACGTGCCAAAAGTGGGAAGAATGCAGGGGGGTGGTGTGGTGATATGCCACACCCATAATGCTATGCATGTGTGACCCCAGCGTGCATGCATGCGTGACCAGCGTTCCACCCCCACTTTTGGTGTGGGTTTTTCGCCCTCCCCAGGCTCCAGAGGCTTTCTAGGGCAAAAACAGTTTCCTTGGCACCCCAGAGGCCCTCCAGAAGCTTCAGGAGCTTTCCTGAAGCCTCCGGAACATGAAAACCGCCCTTATGGAAAAACTGGAAGTGACCATTCCTGAACTTCTGGGTTGCTCATATTGCCATTTTTCGCCCTCCAGAGCCTTCAGGAGACTTCCTTGAAGCCTCTGGAGCACAAAAACGGCCCTAGAGACAAACTGAGGGCGAAAAATAGCTGAAAAGGAAGGCCAAAGTCAGCTGGCCAGCGCATGCGTGCGCACTGAAGCTGACAGGACAATACTTGGTGTGTCCTAACAAATGGCTCTGTGTGCCACCTGTGTCATGTGTGCCATAGGTTTGCCATCACGGGCCCCGAGTTATGACCATAACTAAGGATTATTGTTATTATTACTTTATTCATTAAACATGAAACTCAGTCAACTGAGCATTCAAAAACTCATCACAAATAGCATTGATTGGTGCTAATGGTTGATACGGGTTGCTGCCAGCATCCTAGGTATCAACCAAGTACCTTCTTAAGATGTACGATATTCTGAGTAGCGCAGTTTTTTTGCAGTTCCGCTGGTGTTATTGCAGGAAGCTGCAATTTCTTGATATGTTTTATAAAATTCTTGGACATGGTACCAAGTGCCCCAATGACAATGGGTATCACCGTTACATATTTCATCCATAACCATATAATTTCGATAGTCATGGGGTTTTTTTTGCAGTTCTTTTTCTTTGACTCTGGCATCTCCTGGTACAGTGATTTCAGTAAACTGTACTCTTTGGTCCTTGACAACCGTGATATCTGGTGTATTGTGTTCCAAATGATGATCTGTCTGTATTCAAAAGTCCCACAAGATCTTATTATCATTATTTTCTGTAAGATGCCTAGAGTTATGACCATAGCTGAGGTGAGTTGTATGTTTGATAAGATACAGCAAGAATTAACACAAATAAACATTGAAGGTCAAGACAAACAGCACTTGACAGACTTGGCTTCCATGAATCTGGTTTAAATGTATCTGTGCTCATCACCATTCCCTCAATTTTGTTTTAATAAATGCAACAGATTATGTGCTGTGCCAAGAACTGCTTTATTTTGTCTGTTCTAAATTTCCTTCTGTCATCTTCATTGGGTGTGTTTTGAGATATACAAATGTGCAGCAGAAATAGAAAATGCAGACTGACAATATTTTTAATTGTAGGGAAAAAACCAAAACCAAACACGATTAACAATAATGTTAATGCCTCACTTCTTGCCATAGTATTTATATTCTGGTAGCAATAGTGGCTCAGGATGTCATAATCCTTACAGGATTACTGCAGTAAGTTTCTTTATAATAGTTGTGGCAAATCCTATAAGAGTAATTTTCTATTTTGAACAGGTGAAAGCTTATCTCTATTTGGAAAAGTTGGATATATTTTGTGCCATAATTATGAATGATGGAATCTTAGCTTTCTTCACTATCTACCAATAAATGTGATAAATCCTATGCTTTCCAATTTGCTTTGAGACAAAAAAAAATCAGCTAGTCAAGGGTGATACAGACTTTGTAATGGAATGCTGGAATCATATTAAAAGAGATTTAGGAAGTGATGCAGTACTTCTTTTAAAGACTTTTTAAAATGTATGCATATGTTTGGGGAAATAGAAGAAGGCAGAGAATAGGTGAAACCACTTGGAAGGGACAGAAGGAAGAACAGAAACAGAAACCATCAAGAACCATCAAGAAGCATTCATAAATGAGTAGCCATATAGTTAATATTAATGATAATAATAATCCAGTCTAAACATATGGCTGACCAACCAAATAATATATTCCTATTCTTCAAATGTCTCTGTTGGATTTAGTAACTAGTCCTCTTTTGCTTTTCTCTCTGTTGTTCTATGTTTTTCTGAATCCAAACTTCCCAATATTGTTAATATCAGGATGAGCTGCTTTTGAAGATCTTTGGCCAGTGGAGATCAGCAATAGATAGAGATAATTGGCTTAATAATCACTAAAGACACCATTGTAGTTACTGTTGAAACAGAATAGTAAAGAGATAATGTCAATGTCAGGGTTCAGACTGATACCCTAATCAAATCATGAGCCTGGAGTCAAGCTTCAAAAGAAATCCAGTTATTTATTAGGAGCTTCATGTTGGCATGTTCCAAGTGAAGCCAACTCTGACCTCACTTAATGCATGCCCCGGCTCTGACCGCTCCCCCCAAAGGTGTGTCATCAGTCACGTTCCCCAATAAAACAATTTCATTGTAGAAGTCCCTCCCTCTGGTCACTGTGGGTATGTGGGCCTTGACATAGAGATGGCTGGAATGTGCTTTTGTTTTGACTGAAGTGCGATTCCCTCGCTGCAGCTGTGAGGCTCAGTTCTCCATCACCCTGTTTATGGCAACTCGAGAGCAGGTCAAGAATGCTTTGCAAGTTTACAGTCAATGAATAATAAATGATGAAAGCAGCAAATGGGACACAGGTGGTACATTTTTGTGATGGCTATCTTAGTGGCCTTCAACCTTTGTGGCTTGGCAACCCAGCTGATGGGGAGAGGGGAAACAGCCACATGAATGGTGGACCAGCGTGTGTGTACACAGCTTGACTTGCGCAAGTTGAGCTGTATGCATATGTGCACTTAGGCTGCCGCTCATGCAATCTGGTTCTGAATAGGTCACAGCCCAGAGGTTGGGCATCCCTGGTCTACCTGGTTCCTTTTTTTGGGGTGGACCTATCTTGAATAAATTATTTTGGACACCACTCTGCCTTGTAAAACTAATTTTTACTTTCTCAAGTATAAAATATAAAATAATTGATTTAATACCCTTTGATGTAAATTTGTGTTCAATGGGGTTAAACAATATAATTGTTTCATAAAACCTTGCTGTTTAGACAAGGATTTTGCATTTCAGAATTGAATTTTAAACCATAAGTGTTTATGCGATATGTAAGGTAGGTAATTTACATCAAAATATAAAGCGAGTGGAAATACATATCCAATGCTTTGTAAGAATTTAAGATAATCTCACTTAACATGGCAGTTCTGTAGAATTTCTGTCACTAAATGATGTGTTCATAAAGAAGGCAATGCAAATACGTGAATGCCCAGGACCCAATTCTGGCAAGGTGTCGCATAAGCACAGCCCGGGGTGTGTGCTTTCAGCTAGGGGAGGGTGCATTGATGGCATGGATCTTTTCATGTGGTACCTATTTCAGTTGTTTCACGGATACAGGAGATGAAGGCAGAGGCATGTTTTGCTTCAGTATATAGATGAATTCATTCATTTTCTGTCAACCAAACAAAAAATATGGGATATGATATTTAATTGTCTACATCACTGGCTCATAAGCATTTTAGAATATAAATGAACCCATAATCAACCAGCAAGTTAATTATAAGCAGAAGGTAACAACACTGCTCTCAGCTATGCATGTTTTCTTCTTACATCAAATCAATTTTAAACAGCATAGCTTGTACCAAATAAGTCATTTGCTCAACACTGGCTATTTGACACGGACTGTCAGCAAATGTTGTTAGGTTCTGATACTCTCAGCACACCTGCTGGACTTTGTAAATCAATGTTCATTTTTTCCCAAGCACTGTTCAACAAATACCAACCTGAGAAGAGGTGACCCTTTTAATTCCTTAATATAGGCTAGAGTTTGGCTTGATTTATGGAATCTGAGTGACCTATTCATAAAATATGTATCTGCAAGATGCAGTTTATGAGAAACTTGGCTTTTGGGACACATTAATTCTAAGTGGAGCTCCAACTTTCATGTTTTATAATATAACTTTGACAGCTGTAATTTCAGATTAAAGATTTTTCATTCACATTCTCATCCTGATTGCTCGGCATGGGCCTTGTATTACCTTAATGTCAATAGCAAGTGTTAGTCCTATAGGGAGTCATCTAATAACCAGCTGCCATTTAAAATGGAGACAGAATATTTGTTTCACCTGGCTTATCTCAAGGATAGTTGTTCTTTATAGGAAGCTGGTAATTCTTCAAAGACAAAAAAAAGCCCAGATAGCTTTTCACTATTGTCTTCTTTCTTTTCTTTGCAGAACCTAGTTAAAATAAATACCAATACTTTCTTTTCCCAGAAATCCTTTGTTAGCTATGTCTGTGCATCCAAATTGTGCATTCACACTGTGCGTCCACAGACCAAAACTTTCATATCTCTTTCTATGTATGAGTTTATGCTGCATATTTTATTTTAAAAAAAACCTGTAACATGGATATGTAGACAATTAAAACAGCGATCTGTTTTATGTTTTACAGATTTCTACCAGTCATTTATTTCTCCTGACTACATTAATTTCATTTTTAACTCACCTGCTTTGTTCCGAGAAAAATGTAGATTCTGCATGAATCAAGTAGAATAAATAAAGCGGTTTCAGAAAGGCAATGCTAGAAATAACTTAATATACTAGATTTTATAAAAGTCATTTCATGAGGAGGAGGGTAATGCCTTTATTAAGTAGTTGCCTTTTAAATTTTCTTAATGTGACAGCAAGGGATTATCCTTTCTGGCTGTACCCTGTAACGTGTGGTTTGTGTATGTATATACAAGAGTGGAAGAGATTTCAGGACTAATGGTCTCTTTCATGGATAATTAAACTGCAAAACAGATCAATCCGTTGAAATAGCTGATGAATTTATTATATCTTCAGCAGCTTTCTCCATCCTCATGTTCTTAGTGTATACTAAAATTACTAGCCCCATCACTGTGTAGCGTGACTGTTTACCTTTAAGGTTTACATCTATCTGTAATATTGATTGGACAATCCTTGTATAAGTAATGGAAACATAGATTTATGTAATTATACAGTTCTAAATGCAAAAGCTGTGAAAACGTTAAAAAGCTGACTTTATTTATTATATTTTCTTTTCATTAAAAAAAACCATTGTATGTATTACTGCATGAAACAATAGCCTAAGAAAAATATTGCTACTATGATAAAGGAGGTATAAACAGAAAACCAACCTTTTTCATGTCTCCATGAATCACTTTCCTATATATCATTTGCCAATTTGGAAATGTTCACAAGGCTTTTAAAGGCATCCATTTATTAAGAGAGCTGGGAAAAATATTCAGTTTTTATTGGTTACAGCAATAAATGTAAACTGCAACATTTATATTTCAAGTCTGGTTCTCAACCAGACTTGAGCCTGGTTATTTTCTAACATTGGAATGCTGTGGTCCTATCTAGGACAACATATAATTTGTTAGTTGGTTTAAGCATTACCACACTTTTAAAAAGTTAAATATTTTACAGATGAGCAAAGGGACTTGCTTTACAACATATATAGCCCTGTGGTTCTGCATTTCTATGGAAGTTCACAGAGGAAAATATTTGCTGTAAAATCTTATATCCAACTGTATTTTTCTCCTATGCATTTTATTTAAAATTTGATATATGGTATAGAGTAGTATTTCTCAAATTTGATAATTTGAAGATGTGTACACTCCCAAAATTTCTCAGCTACATGTTTGTGGAATTCTGGAATTTGAAATCCATTTATCTTAAATTGCCAAGTTTGAAAAACACTAATATAGAATCTCAATGAAAGAGTGTCAGCCTCTGCTTTGCTGTTTGCTTCGGGGCTTGGTATTTGGGAATGGAATTAACTGGTGCAGGAGAGATATTGGAAAAGGGAGTTATGTTCTTATCATCTACTGTGAATGCCAATGGCTGGTGCCTTGAGATGGTCAAGGCCCACCGTCTGATGATGCTTCTGGAGATGCAACCCACATGACACCTGAGGGATTTGCGGATTGGACCATAGAGTTGGGAATGTTGGGGGGAGGGGTTAGACATATATTGATATGAGTGATTTCACGCACTTTGGCTACAGACCTTGCTTTACTTAACTGCTATCTTTTCATAACCAGTAAAAATACTCTTAATTCTTCAAAATGGAGTTGAGTGGTTTCTTTCTTGGTTAATGAAGGAGGCTGGCCAGACAGAGAGAGAGAGGGAGGGAGGGAGGGAGGGAGAGAGAGAAAAGAACTTGATGTCTCCGTGTAGAGGCTACATGGATTTCTTGAATCCTGTCATCTTCAACAAATCTCTGTCTTTATTTTACCTTAAAATGAATAAACCTGACCATTTCAGATTTTATGTACATTGGCATGATTAAATTACAAATCGAATAAGGTATTGGCAATTATTTCAGATAATTGCTTTTGAGAATGCTTAACTTGCCATTTTTTCCCCTTTAACATCAGCTACCTATTTGCATAGTTCTATTCACCATCATGTTGTGTCTCACATGGCAAGGCTAATAGAGAATAAAATCAGCAGCTCACTATGTAAATATCTTAGAATATGAACCTCTACATTTCAATTATGTGTGAAAAATAAATTATGTTGTCCTCATTACAGTGTTGTCCTACCCAATGTAACTAAAAGAATGAATCAGCTTAAGATATTAACACTAAGTATTTTTGGAAAAATAATATAGAGCAGATTTTGTGACTATGTGCTTGGAGACAAAACAGATTTTCGTTTAATAGACTTGTCACAGATTCCAAAGATTCATATTATACAGGATATGGTACTATGTTAAACATTAATAATTAGAATTGCAATCATTTCTGTCTGAGTCTCAGTGTTCTGGGTACAGTGAAAGATACATGATGTAAACTAAATTCCAAAGCTACTATCCAAAAGCTTCAATATATTGTTTATACAGGGAACCTCAAGGTATCGGTCAGTTTGGTGTAGTGGTTTAGGCAGAGGCTAGAAACTTTGAGAAGGTGACTGTTATTCCCATCTTAGCCATGTTGGGATTCAAATAATTTAACAACCAGTTATAACATAATGATTTCTTCCAACAACCAGTTCACCAAACTGCTCAGAAAGTTAACAACCAGTTCTCCCAAAGTGCTGCAAACTGGCTGAATCCCACCACTGCATCTTAGTCACTAACTTTAAGCCAGTCACTCCTTCTCAGTCCTAGGAAGGAAACAATGGCACACTATTTCTGAAATCTTTCCAAGAAAACTACAGGGACATGTTTAGGCAGTTGTCAAAACTCAACACTGACTCAGAGATAAAATGAAAAATTTAATCCTGTTTCCTCCTTATTTTATATGCATAAATAAGGAACATCAGTATTTCAGTTACAGATGTATGGATAAAAACAATGAAAACTGTCTTAGCACTATATCTTAATGCAGTGAAACTTGTTCATTTAAGGAAGGTGATGAAATAAAGTTCAGATATAATGCTGAAGATATCAAAATTCATTGGATATTAACTTCCTAGTTTATATATAGGAAATTTGTTGGTAAATAGCTTAAAATGTTATAACAGCTTTTTTTAAAGCTCATTGTGAATCTATCTCACCATGGCATTAGCCAAATTCTGGTGTATTTGACTGCTAGGCCATTTCAAAGGTGAATACTTAGCAATTTACAGGGAATGAAAGAAAAGACACACATTCACTTAGGAATGTAGCTATAAGCCTTAACTGATTTAAGATGTAGATTAATTAGCAAAATATTTGGTTGACCAGTGGGAGATCTATTCTAATTGTTGAATAAACGATGAACAGTAAGACTAATAGTAAAGTACAGCTGATTTCTCCATCTACAGTATGATATTATATATTATATTATATTTTTCAAATTTATACCCCGCCCTTCTCCAAACGGACCCAGGGCGGCGCACAGGGATGTTAAAACACATATAAAACATATAAAATTTTAAAAAACTTATTCTAATAGACCCTGCGCTAAAAACCGAATTTAAAAAACCCAAATTTAAAACTATCTAAGAGTCAGTAATGGGGGTTATGCTAGGCCGGCTAGATGGAATAGGTGTGTCTTCAGACACTTGCGGAAGAGGCGGAGGTCAGAGATGGTGCGGAGTTCAGGGGGTAGGTCGTTCCAAAGGGCAGGGCCTGCCACAGAGAAGGCTCTTCCCCTGGGTGTCGCCAGTCAGCATTGTCCAGCCGACGGCACCCTGAGGAGGCCCTCTCTGTGGGAGCGTATCGGTCTGAGGGATGTATGGGGCAGGAGGCGGTCTCGCATATAACTAGGCCCCGAGCCATGGAGCGCTTTAAAGATGGTCGTTAAAACCTTGAAGCGCACCCGAAAGACCACAGGGAGCCAGTGCAGCTCGCGCAGGATAGGTGTTATGTGGGAGTGTCTGGGCGCTCCCGTAATCACCCGCGCGGCTGCGTTCTGGACTAGCTGCAGCTTTCGGGTGCACCTCAAGGGAAGCCCCATGTAGAGAGCATTACAGTAGTCAAGTCGAGAGGTGACGAGTGCTTGAGTGACTGTGCGTAAGGCAGAGAAAACTATTTTGGGAAAATTCAGGGTGGAAATGGCCTACCATCCCTGTGGAGTAAGAAGGTCCCATATGAACAATTTCTCAAAATACTTTCCTAGCGAAGCCAGTAGAAACAACTCATGTTTTGAAAATTGGTCTCCATGCAAATTAAGCATAGGGATCAAAAGCTCATGCACACCATACTATAGACCAGGGGTGTCAAATTCGATTTCATTGAGGGTGCATCACGGTTGTATTTGACCTTGGGGGGCTGGGCTGGACATGACCATCCACCCACCCAGACTCTAGGCTGTCCTATTCAGTCACATTTTTGAGGCAGGGTGCATGCATGGAAGAAGTGTGTTTGAGCAAAGCACATGCACGGAAGGTTGGTGCATTGCTAGAAAGGATGCTTCAGCCATAAAAAAATGTGAAACCTACCGCTGGTCAATGGTATTGATAATTATCTGAAAGCAGCAGACACGTCAAATCTGTAGGATCAAATATGATTCAAAGAACTGAGATTTGAATCCTAGTCTAGCCTCAGGCTTCAAAGCTGGCACGTTAGCTTCAAAGCTTAGTACACCATTGAAGGTGCATTTTGGGGTGCCCACCAATATCCTAAGAAAATCTGATTGAATGATTTTCAGGTTTGTGTATGAACAATGGTCAAGAATCATTGGATTGATAGTCCAATTTCCTTAAAACTGAGTGAAATTACATTTCAACAGTTGTACACGTATTTATTTACTGAAATTAGTACCTAGAGATCTTATTTTATCCATTCTTGGAAGAATAAACCAGCAAAATGTTAACCTTAGATTTGAATGAAACTGATTTATATCTATTAAAAATTCTATATGTGTACATAATAATTGAAATGCTCTGATTATATTCAAATTTATTAGGAGACATTTTTATATTAGTTACACAGGCCAATTCTAAGCAGTTGTGGACTTAATGTGTCATGCTGGATTGTGAATCTGGGATTCATTTGAGGCTCCTTGGTTTACCTTCCTTGCTTTTGGAATAGGAACACAAATAACAATAATTGGATAATTGATTAATAGTATATATACATTTCTACTATTTATCTACTTTGGTAAAGTATTTTAGATATGAAAGCTTATATAAGAAAGGTTTTTTCCCCAGTTCAATTTAATTACACCATGTGGAAAACCACATGGTGTTTCATGAAAATTGGAGACAGAAATCAATCCTGAAGAGGCAAAATGGAATACTGAAAAATTAAGAAATAACCTGAAACTCAAATTATTTCTTGAAAATCGCTAAATTTTAAGCATTTATACGTTCATGCTTTCTTTTTAATCATCCATATGTTTCTTTTAATGCATACATATTAAAACGATACCAAAAATGTAAAAGAAAAAAAAATGAAGCTCATTTGCAGCAAACAACCATCATCATAATTTTAAAAGTTTCCATCCATCCTGGTACAGCCAGTGTTTCAGTATTTACCAGAAACAGATGTAGAAAGTCTCTGGGGGCTAATAGGCTCTTGATTGGTGTTTGTTCAGCACAGCAGGGTCTGGTGTGTGATAGCTCTGCTTCTGCGTATTGATAAGTGTGGGCTGATGACGGGAGGTATAATTTGAAGGCTGGAGGAGGCTTGTTAGCTTTCTGTTGCTGGATGGAATGAAAGACACTTGTTTATTTAGAATTCTTAAGGCTTCCAGGATCACTGTGAAATCTGTTAGTAGGATTTTTTTCCCCCTCCTTTTCCTTCATGTCTCTCAGTAGAAGTATCTGGTGATGAAAGAACTAACATGATTTATCAGTTCCAGAACCTAAAGACAGATGCTGTTTTTCTCCTATCTGCTCCCCTCCTTCCCCCTCCACTGGCCATCCCACTCCCCAACCACCCCACTAATCCTCAATAAACTGAACAACAGATGAAATCAGGTGGGCAGTTTTTTTGTCTACAAAATTAGCTAAAATGGTGGAGAACACTTTAGCCATACCTTTTTACAAACTAACATTATTTTAAATGCAATTTCCCAAATAATGAATGAAATGAATGATCAATTTAGCCAGGTAGTAAACAATTCTACATCCGAATTTCTACAATGTACATCTGAGTAAGATTAATTTTTCCATATAATTTAAATTTTACAGACATTTGAAAATTAAAAAAAATGACAAGAAGGAGGGTTTTAGATTTATATTTCACTGTGTTTCCAGTGGTTTATAAAGTTGTTTAATCTCAGATTAATTTTGAGAACATTAGAGTATTTCCTTGTAATATACTTCCCACTACCACATATGTGTGCTTCGGGAAGGCCCTCAAACTTTTTTTTCCATTGCAAGAAGGGTCACCCAGAAGCGTGAAGTCCATTCAATTTTATGTGTGTGTGTCTAGGTTTAGACTGAGTTTTTCTTATTAGTTTTTAATTGTTTTTAAAATTGGTTTAAATGTGATTGTTAGCATATGTTTTTATTCTGCATATTGTCCAGGTTACATGCAAGTGAGAAAGGCAGCTGTATTAATTAACAAATAAAAATAATAATAAAGTGGGAAAACCAGATGAAGTTATCAGAATAATCAAACAAAGAAACAGAACAGAAACTGGAAAGAAATTATTCAAATACTTGTATTCCTATAAAAGAGAAAAGAGGTAGCTAAGGTTGATCTGGGAGTCCTTGGTGGTTTCTGAACTTAAATGTTTGTTTGAAAACATTTAATTACCAGATTAGATAATATCTTCAATGCTACAAATGTTACAAGTGCTAATGCTGAAGATGTTATGTAGTCTGGACAAAATGTCTGCTGGCAACCAATCTCAGAGAGCACCAAGGATTCCACTTCTGATACATTCATACATTCTGGAATGTCACCAGAGCACTTTGAATTGGTATGTTCTTGTTAGTTGCATAGTTGTGTCCAACCCATCATGACCAGATGGACAATGTTCCTCCAGGCCTTCCTGTCCTCTACCATCCTCTGGAGTTCATTTAAGTTCACAGTTAAGCTTAAACCAGTTACTCCGGTGACTCCATGCAGCTACCTCATTTTCTGTCGTCCTGTTCTTCTTTTGCCCTCAGTATTTCCTAGCATTAGGCTGTTCTCCAGTGATTCCTTCTTCTCATTACGTGGCCAAAGTATTGTTATTATTCTTATTCATTATTCTCGACTGATGTAAATTGATGCCAGGAAGAAACTGGGAAATTGAGAAAGTTCAGGACTGTATGAACTGTACTATAGCAGACCTAAACTACAGATGAGGAGTCTGTATGAGAAAGGCATATACTAACAAACTGTAAACAAAGATCAATTGAATATGAGGTATAATTAAAAATGATATTGAAAATAGTTATATCACCATTATAATTCTCTTCTAAATCTATGTGTTACAGTAACAGGAATATTCTGTTCAGTTCTGGTTACTATGCTTCCAAAATGACATAGTGAAACCAGAGATTAAGAGGTTCTACTAAATCTCTGAACTAGAGGTTCAGAGGAGGGTAGTTAAGAAGATAAAGGCGATGAAGCACTTTCTGTATGAAGAAAAATTGCAAACTTTAAGGCATTTTAGTTGAGAGAGGATGTGGGGCCTTAATTGAGGTGTACAGAATTATACAACAAAGCAAAACTGTTTCAATGAGTCCTAACACTTAAAAATACAACAGTTAAAATGCTTGATCAATTTGGTGAAATACATTCTGTAGTTCTCCACACCCAATACTGTATTCTAACTGTACTTTCTCTTCATTTATATTGAGGTTTGTAATAATATAAGGACTTGGGGAAGAATTCTTTATTAATTATTTTAAGTATATAACTAATTATATTATGACTATACATGACTAAGTGTTGTACCTTATGATTCTTGATGGATGTATCTTGTCTTTTTATGTACACTGAGAGAGCATATGCACTAAAGAAAAATTCCTTGTTTGTCCAATCACACTTGGCCAATAAAGAATTCTATTCTAATTTTAAAAGCAGTAAATACAATGGCTTGAAGGCTAACTTAAGGCAATTCAGCAGCTTTGTCAAAATGTCAGGTAGATTTGGCCTCAAAGACTATCCCATTTTAGTGAAGGCTTGTTGACCTTGTTGATGTAAACCAAATGTCTGCAACTTAGTTCATTCAGGCAAAAGTTTGTGACCCTTAACCACCACATTAACATGTCTAATTGTAACTGACAGGGCAATTTCCTGGTGACTATTGCTTGAGAGAAGCAGAGTTTGAAGCTACTAGCAATCTGAGACCTTTGACTGTCATATTAACACTTCTAATTCTAATTGACAGAGCACTTAGGCAAATACAGTCCAAGAACTGCTAGGTAGACAGTTATATTTATCATCAGATAGAGCAGAAACACTAAACTAAGAAAACACCTATAGATACACAAGCACGTTGAACTGCTTATTTAATATGCATATGTTCCCTTGATAGTCTGTAATTTAGAACTATTTTAACTGACACCTTATAAGCAGAGTTAGTTTAAACTGTTCTTTTGCCAAACCAATAACTTAAAGCAAATCTTGATAAAGTTAATCACTTCTGCTTTACTGATACATCCTTCTAAAGGAGAGAGAATACTTTGTTTTCATTTTAACTGCAATTGTTTTAGTCATATTAATTGAAAAGTTCCATATATGTTACTTTTTCCTGAAAATACCTTTTTATTGCAGTCAATTTTACCTTGACATAATAATAAAAAAAGTATTTAAAAAATAGAAATATTTCTTCCGCACTTTTATTGCCAGAGAAAAAAAAAGATAAATACTGTTTGATTTGTCCTAGAATGAAAAATATGATAGAGACATATTTTATTCCAGTTGATGAAAGATAATTTGCTTTGAAAAGAGAAGATAATTTGGCAAAAGTTCACAATACAATACTTTTGTATCTATTTTGTCCTGCCTTTCACTGGATGTACATTTCTCCAGCCATTTGCAACTACTTTGGCTTTGCAAGCTTCAGTTAAATTTCAGCTTTTGCCTTAGCTTTAATCCTAACTTTATTATTTTTAGAAATAAATCAAGGCACCAAATAGATCTAATACTCCTTCCTCGTCCTATTTTTCCCACAATAACAACTCTCTGAGGTAAATTGGGCTGAGAGGGTAACTGGGCCAAAGTCACCCAACCACTTTTCAAGCCTAAGGGAGAACTAGAAATCACAATGGCCTGATTCCTAACCTGAAATACTAACCAGTCTGCCAAACTAAGAAATGTATTTCATTGGTTCAGTTTGAACCAATGGTTCAAACTGAACCAATGTTCAGTTTTGAACAATAGAAAAATCAATAATAGAAAAAATCAACAATAGAAAAATTGAAGGTTTTGAACAATAGAAAAATCAGCAGCTGAAAGTAATATCAATTGTCATACCTCCTGTCACTTTTATCAATAAGATAAATGAAAACAAAATACAAAAAGTCAAAATGAATTCCGAAGCAGACAGAGAATAAGATATGAAAACTGAAGCTTTGTTTGTAGGAACTTAAATTTTTTGAAACATTGCAATGTAGATTTTGGCACAGTATACAGTAGGTAGTCCTCAACTTAAAATCACAACTAAGACCATAATTTCGGTTGCTAAATAAAGCAGTTGTCAAGTGAATTATATTTGCGTTTACAACTTTTTTTTGCCATGGTTGCTTAGCAAAGTAAATCATGTAGCATAGCTGGCTGGGGAATTCTGGGAGTTGAAGTCCACCGGTCTTCAAAGAGCCAACTTTGCAGACCCCTGATGTAGTCCAGAGCCAGATGCATTACACCCTGGCCACCCCACCCCCTGTTTAGTGAAGGGGCAAAAGTTGTGATATGTCATGTGATGATGATGTGATGACACGGGTTTGACACCCCTGATGTAATCATTAAATTAATCCCGATTGCCCCATTGACTTTGCTTGTTAGAAGCTGGTTGAGAAGGTCATAATAATGAAAATGATCATATGACCGTGGGATGCTGCATATGCAGTAAGTACATGCCAGTTGCCAAGCAACTTAATTTTGATCACATGACTATGAGGGTCCTGCAATAGTCATGATGGTGATCGTAAGTTACTTTTCCCAGTGTTGTTGTACTTTAAATGGCCACTACACGAAAGGTTGTAAATAAAGGTTACCTGTATTAGACATGAACATAATCTCAACTGTGAATAGACTAGACTGTAATTGTCAAAGAGAATAATTCAGATTCCCTAAATCAAAGCTACTCTACAGTAGTTGCTATGTTTTGAATTATCTGGAATGACAATAAATTTTAACTATAGTATACATCTGAGAATTTGATATAAAATTGCAAGGGAAACGGACAAAGAATGAAAACCTTAATCCTCAATAAATTAACTAAGTTTTCTACTCATTGCTTAAGAGCCTCCAATCTAAGGTTGGATCTAGAATTTTACAAAGATGCATATTACATAAAACATAAAAGAGGAATAAATCTGTGCTTGAATTATTATCCTTTTGTTTAATTTGTTTAATGTTTCTCAGGTAATTTCCCACGTATTTGTATTCCATTGAGTATCTTAACAGAAAGCCTTCCTATTGCTAATGCAAACCCAATAAAATCCTTTGTCTGTAAGAAACCAAATACTGAGTAGCTCAGTGGATAAACTATCCACTTAAAATGAAACAAAATTATCACTGCTGTTCACTCAAGTAACCTCAGTCATTTTAAAAGAGCTGATGATTCTAGATCACATTTCATATGCAGAAGTACTAACTTCAGGTGTAAGAAAATGTGTTATTAAATAGCTGTTTCAGAAGTTTCAGAATGCTCTTTCTATTCTTCTTTGAGTCTCAGCATTGCTTACTCTAGAATGGATCCAAAAAAAGCTTGCATCTTGATGTTGCATTTGAATGTTGAATAACAGCTTTCTATATTGAAAAAGTTTTATTGGTTTTACAGTTTTTCAATAGGATAGGGTAAGGGATACAAAGAAATTTTGAGAGCATTCACGTCAAAGTCGTCGGCCCTACCGGGACATCAAAATAGATCATTAATAAAAAACATTTTCCATACACTACAAAGTAAAAGCAAGTACATATTTCTAAGTTCTCAGTTCTATGCTGTCAGTCATTTACAAAAATCCAGATGCACATGTTATATTATACAATATTATTCAAAAAATCAAGGCAAAGTTATTTTTTAGATCCAAGTCTCTTGGCAATTGTATCTTCTATCTCTCCTTCCAGGCCCCCAGCGGGCGGGGCCGTGGCCCCCCCTGCCCCCCCTGGATCTTCCCCCAGGACAGAGGAATGTTTTTTAAAAAAGGCTTCTGCCTCAGCAACTGTTTTAATCCTCACTCTTCCTCCTTCCCAGAACACCAGCATCCCTTCGGGCATCACCCACCTAAACCAGATCCCGTGGTCAAACAATTTTTTGGACAAGAAGGAAAATTTCCTTCTTGCTTCTCTAATCTTTCTTGGGATCTGCTTTAGGATAGCAACCTCCTTTTGTTGGTAAATTAACGGACCTCCTCTTTGCACTTTCAAGATTTCCTCTCTGGTTGACCTTCTAACAAACTTAACATGTATCTCTCTGGGTACTTCATTTATCCTGGCATATGCAGAGTTAATTCTGTAGGCTAGGTCAATGTCCCCCCTGATCTCATCCTTAGGTTTATGTAAATAGTCTGCTATAATTGTGCTCATGAGTTCAGGGAGACATTCACCAGTTTCCTCAGAAACATTCTGAAATCTCAAAAAATATGTCATCCTTTCCATATCAATCCTAGACACATGCCCATTTATTTCCACAACCTCATTAGTAACATTTTTAATCTCTCCCTTAGCCCCCGCCAGCCCCCCTTCCAGTTCTTCATTCTTCTGTGTGTTCTCCAGCACTTGTTTCCGTGTGTCCAATAATTCCTTTTTAAAGTTGATATTTTCTGCCCTCTGGGCCTTGATTTCTTGTACCAAAGTTTGTATAACAGATTCAAGAGAGGCCATCCTTAGTTCTAAACTTGCCAGTGCTGATTCTTGTGCCATGGTTAGCTGTTAAAGTCAGTGCCACTAAAATGGCGTTTTTTGGGTGGGGCTGTTGAGGCAAGTCAGGAGCCAAAAGTTCAGTTCAGGGTTGTAAAGTTCAGGAACCAAGAGAGAAACAATTTTCCAAGTCAATAAGTATAATAACGAAGGCACTCCAGAAAAGAGATCACAAATCCAAAAAAAAATTCTTCTTTAGTAACCAGAGGGAGTCCAAATCACAAAGAGACGCTGGAAATTTTCCATAAGTAAAATAGTCATTCAGGGACAAAGAGAAGCCATTTCCCACCGCCCAGACTCAGAGCCAGAAGGAGAGAGTGGTAAAAAAAAAATCAAATCAGCCAGACCTAGATACATTGTTTCAAAGACAAACCGCAGACCACTTTCCCTTGTTTCAAACAGTCCAGATTAAAGATATCCGCTTCCTCGCAGCGAGGAGCCATTCTTAAGTGCTGCTTTAGTCCGAGGGGGGGTTTAACAAGCAGACACCCCCCTCCAAGTTCTTTCAGCCCAGGCTGACAGCAGGAAAAAAAATGTTTAAAACCACTCACTTTCACCCTCGCAGCCGAAGCCCCGGGAAGCCTTCCGACTCAGACGGCCAGCTCTCTTCATATTTTCAGAACGATGCCGCCCGCCATTGGCGAAGGGAAAACCCCCCGCAGCATGTCCTCCTCCACCTAAGCCGAAGACAAGGGTCGCTTCCCAGCTGCCGCTGGGGGAGGACGACCCAGGCAAGCCGGCTTTACGGGAGACCCCCAAAAATGGGGCGTCTCGCCCCCGTGGGGGGGCAGGAAAAGAAACAAAGCGGCGAGCGAGCCCTAGGCTCGCCCGTCGCCGCTGGAGCCGGAACCGGAAGTCGAATAACAGCTTTCTAATGGCATGCCTTTTTTTGAAAACGTTTTCCAATCATAATATATAATATAACATCAACTTCTACAGGTCAAACCACTGGAAATCCTGTGTTATTGGTGATTGGATATATAACCCATTGAGCATATCCAACATTGATCTTTTTAGTGGTTTATAGGACATGAAGTTGACAACCACTGCAGCTATTCTAATGTAGGTTCCAAACTCTTTTTAGAAACAGTACAGTAAATAGAATAGAATAGAATAGAATAGAATAGAATAGAATAGAATAGAATAGAATAGAATAGAATTCTTTATTGGCCAAGTGTGATTGGACACACAAGAAATTTGTCTTTGGTGCATATGCTCTCAATGTATATAAATAAAAAATAGAATAGAATACATTCACCAAGAATAATAAGGTACAACATTTAGTAATAGTTATAGGTTACTAATAAGCAATCAAATTATACTAGGAAACAAAACAATATACATTTTAAAGAAAGAAGAAAAAGAAAGAAAGAACCAATGAAAGAAAGAAAGAAAGAATAAATAAATAAACAAACAAACAAACAAACAAACAAACAAACAAACAAACAAACAAACAAACAAACAAACAGAAAGCCACTGTACAAGATCTGCCTTGGTTGAATGTTCATAAAATAGTACCAGAACTTCTTTTGCTAAGTGAGGGAGTCACAAACACAATTTACAACATTTTTTTGCCACAGTGGTTAAGCGAATCATGTAATTGTCAAGCAAATCCAGATTTGCATGGACTTTGCTTGTTGGGAAAGCTGTCTGGGAAAGTCTCAAATGGCAATCATGTGACACACACACACACACACACACCCTCAGGATATTGCAATTATCATAAATACATGCTGGCTAATTGACTTCATGATTCACTTAGCTGTAATTATTTTAATCATGGTACTGTTGGGATGCTACAACCATCAGAAGTGCAAGGACTATCATGAGTTACTTTTATCTGTTGAAGACTACCTGTTATGTAATTGCCACTGGAACTGAATCATACTTCATGGTATTTGGGGATATGGGACTTGATCCATGATGATAGACTGTGGTGAAATGATGGTGAGAGACTGACGGTGAATATTCATAGGACTGTGATTGTTACACAGGTTTCCATAAGCAACATAGCTGGTGGGGGAGCCCCAAGATTCAGCCTGGCTGAACAGACCAGGGTTTATGCCAGTTTATCTATGGGGAGTTTCCCCAACTTCTTGGCTAGCAACACGCTTATATGGATATATGGTGAGCCATGCACAGAATTTAATAATATGTCATCAACATCTTCCTACTTTCTGAAGCAAGTTAGCAAGTATCTTCTTTGTAACCAGCCAATTTTACTGCCCCCCACCCTTTATTTACATTTAACACTTAACATTGAGAATAAGTGAAAAATTAATAGGTAACTTTGCAGACACCGTATGGGGTGATTTGTCACTAGATCATTTGCCAAAATACCACACATGTCTCTAAGAATAAGCATATTATCCATATGTAACAGCAATTTTGTAGCAGCACAAATGACAGTTTAGCATATAGAATTCCTAAATATTAAACAGTAAAACTCTAAACATAACCCCTTTGTTCTTTGACAGGGATCTCTGATTATACATTATCAGTTATAATCAACTAGTGCAAATGAGTGACAATTAAACTTGGTTTATAGAAGAAAGAAAGTTACTATAATGAAGGATTATAGAAACCACTTCTAGGGAAAGAAGCTTCTTCCTTCCCTCCTTGTCCACCTCCTTTTTCAACCCACTGCAATATTAGGCAGCAAGTGACCAAGCTTTCTGGATAGTCATACTTTGATCTTCAATGGTGGGTGGGCCTCCTGCCATCTCATGTTATGTCAGCATATTTCTCTCCTAACATTCTCCATCCTGCACATATTCTATTTCTTGAAGTTGGAAATACCCAGAGGTCACATATTTCTAGATTTTGATGGAGTGAGCATTTTTAATTCTTCCACTCTGCTTTATTTTCCACCCCCATTTTGACACATTAACTCTGGCTGTTCTTTTGAAGGACAAGATATTCTTGCCAGGTGGATATTCCCAAATTCTCACAACTCTGTTCATATGGTCTTTTATCAGAATGTCTCTGAACAGTGAGAACTCATAACTCATATGAATGGGAAACAGTTGGGGGCTTGCCACACTTCATCCCTCTTGATTGTTGACATTGTTAGCAGCTGCTACTGTCCATCTATCTTTTACCAACTGGGAGCACAGTATATAAAAAATGTTACAAATACAGAACCACTTCCTTTTCTCCTCCTCCTCCTCCTCCTCCTCCTCCTTTTGAAATTATGTACAGGGGAGAAAACTTTCTGGAGTTGTTGGCTTACTCATTTAAAGTCAGTTAATGTTAACAAAATTATAACTTGAATACTTAACATGTTCAATCATTATCTGGAAGAGTAGCCTTCCCAAACTGATGCCTTCTGATATTTTGGGATCACAAATCACAAAATCCCCAGCCATTTTATGGGATTAGATATCATGTTGAGGAAAGCTGCCATTTGAAGAGCCTGGATTTTCCCCTATGTTCATTTTGAGCTGTACAAATGAGTGACAGACTTTAACCAAGTCATGCCAATGCTATTGCTGATGGACAAGAGAAAAGAAAGTCAATATGAAGCTCCACTCTATTGGATATCCCAGAAAGGAAGGTAAGCAAATTGGTCTCCATTTTTTAAGCCAATGTTCATTCCCTTCTTTCCAAGAAGAACATTTCTATAAAATACTTATAACAGAAAGTGATATTCTTGCCTTATTTTAGTATATGCCTGCCTTTTATTGTAGTTAACTCTACAGCATTTTATATGTCTCTCCTTGGTTTGCCACTGTTCTATTAAACCCCTATTAAAAATTCTGAAGAACTCCTAAGTAGCCCATAAAATTTTAATATAACAGTAGCATCACTTGGAGAGAAAAAACTGACTTTGAGAAATTCTTAGAAATAGTTCTTTATATTCAGAGCAACAATCTAGCACATTTCCCACAACAATTTAATGGATAATTAAAAAAAAACATTTATGTCCAAAATAAACAAAGCTGTTGTCTACAGTTTTTGCTCCAGATTCAGAAGATTTGGAGCTAAACTTTTACCAAGGAGGCATTTGTTTAGTTCTCACCTTACTTGGGTCTTGAAGAGAGAAAGTGATGCAGCGATGATGTCATTGCTGTTGAAAGAGCAATATTCCTCACACTTACCCTGAAGCTAGAGAACAGATGATGAGAAAGGTGTTAAGCTGCTGGAATCCAAGTTGGATCTCAGCTTAGTACATATTTTTGTCCCCCTTCCCACAGTATGAATAATACTAATTAAATACCAACAATACTAATTCTATTAAAAGACTAATTATTATACAACATACGACCTGAGGATTTTGTATATTCAGTAGTACAAGGGTCTTGGGTAGAGTCTAGAGGGTGGAATGTATTGTATTCTACTAATATTTGCTTCCTTCTAAGGAACAAATTTATTTCTGAATGCAGACAAATGCTTTTAGAAGTTAAAGGGAAGAGAAAGGTAAATGGCATTGCTAAACTGGAGGAGAATAATGAAATAAGGAAAAAGTGTGGAAAAGAATTGGACCAATGGAGGGAGGATAATGTGGAAGGACCAGGACACTATATAGAAGTCTCCAGAAACATCTTATCCAAGGTGCGTATTGTTGCGTCTTCTATTTTTGTCCTATAAGCGAATGACACCCATTCATTTAAAGGGGAAGCTGGAGCATTCAATTCCAGCAATGAGATTTAATCTTGCTGTTGTTTTATTTCCATACCTACTTCCACATGTGGTGGATATGTAGAAAGTTAAAAGACTACTGGAGAAGGATTAAAATGAGGTTGGAAGAAATGACAGGACAAAAACTGGAATTTAAACTGGAACTGTTTTTATTAGGAATTATAAAAAAGGTCAAAGTAAAGGGGTTAACCCAGGGGTGGGCAAACTTTGCAACTTTAAGTCTGAAGGACTTCAGGTGCCAGACTCCTCCAGCCAGCTTTGCTGGCTGGAGAATTCTGGGAGCTGAAGTCCTTCAGACTTAAAGTTGCAAAGTTTGCCCACCCCTCGGTTAACATATTTAACATTACATATCATAAAGCAGCGAGAATATCATGCCCAACAATGGAAGAGTGAAATCTTATCTCTAGAAAGGGAAATGATAAAGAAAATATTAGACTGTACAGAATGTGATAGGCTAACACTGGAACTAAAAAATAAAGGAGAGACTAAATACTATGAGATTTGGAATAGATTTTTGACAATGGTTGGATTTGATGAATAGAAGTCAGAAAGGAAAAAAACAAGGATGTATATGTCTAAAGAAGATATATGTAATATATTATGTAAATGTATTGTTTATAAGGGGTTAAGTATGTGTATACAATTAGTAATCTGGGCAGAATACATAAGTTATTAGTGTTATACTAATATGATTGATTTTTAGCGTTGCCTGTACACCACCCTGAGTCCTGAAAGGGAGAAGGGCGGTATAAAAATCTAAATAATAATAGTAATAGTAATAGTAATAGTAATAGTAATAGTAATAGTAATAGTAATAGTAATAATAATAATAATAATAATAATAATAATAATAATAATAATAATAATAATAATAATAATAATACTTTAGTTTTGTGTGGCAGAGATAACGCCAGGATGGTTGCATCATGTCCAACTTTTATTTTTAACAATATTTTTTTTAAAAAAGAATAACATAATTCATAACAGGCTGTCAGGGAAGACTTAGGGAGGTTTCTAGTGCAGCCCCCATATAGGGACTTTATAATGCTACAATAAAAAAATTCTCTGTGTCAAGCTGTACTGCGTGACATGATGAAAAATAACTTTCTTTAAAAAAAAAAAGAACCTGACTTTACCAGGAATGCAAAACAAAAATACTTAGAAAGCTTTTTTCCCCCCTCTTCTCTCCAAAAGTCCCCACTTTCAGTTTTCTTTGGATTAATTCATGTTTGCATCCGATTCTTTTTGTTCACACGAGAATACCCTAGGCCATTCAGCAGTCCCAGTTCAGTTTGAACCCCACTCAGAAAAACAATTAGCAATCAATTACATTAATTAAAAGGTTTGCCCACAGGAAAAGGCAAAGCTTTAAACAATTAGCAGGAAAAGGTTATTTTTTAAGAAACAAAGTTCTTTAGAAGCAGCCACCACCTGAGCAAAAAATGTTTGTTTTCACAGTGCAAAGTGGCACCAGATTTTCTGTCTGCTCTTAACCTATTTCAGATGTTGGCAAATGACATGTTAGAGCTTCTTTTGCACAAAAGCTCTTTGCTACAAAGCACTGTAATATAAAGCACAATTATCTAATGGCTGAACTATGCCAATTAAAATATGATATTCAAAAACCGTCAAGCAGCTACAGCTGCTCTCGACTTCACTAAGAGTTAGAAGTTTGACGCCTCTGAAATATAGAACATTGTCAATTATGTGATCTGAGCTTGATTAGTGAAGGGAAAACAAAAATATAAACTTTATTCCTTGAAATCCTGAAACACAGTTATAAAACAATTGAGCTAGCTTAAGAAATCTGCCTAAAACAAGTAAAAAGTATGATATTCCTTAGCAAAAATTGAGCAAAGTAAATTACTCCTCCATCATACAGTAATTTTTAGTTTCTCTGAAAATTATTTTTTTTTATTTTCAGTATTATTTTCCAATATTTTTCTTTTTTGAAGATGTTATTTTATTGTTGCCAAATGTTTTTTAGTAGATGAACATTATAAAAAAAACATGTAGTTTCTAAAACCTTAAGAAATGTTGGGATGTTAAACTAAACTTGTGATTCTTTCCTGTTGTAGATCAACTAAGGAAAAAATAGGTTGATAAGATATCTAATAAATAGTCGTGAAGGTTGTGATGTGAATCCCAAGGTCTTGCAAAATTGGACTGAACTGATTTTATATGCATTATAAGTTAGACTTCCTACTGCAAATTTTCCTGCTTCAATATTTCTATTGAGACTGAAATTATAACAGAAGGTAATGAAATGTTAAAATAGGATACAATGAATTAGAATTGATTTTCCCGTTCATATTTCATTGAAGTAAGTAAAACATTTGTGATCATTCATGTCATTCCTTACAATCAGCCTTGCAGGAGACCAGTTCCCCAGTAGCTAATACACTTAATTTGAAATAGTCTATGTTATTACTTTCAACAAAAACAAAATACAGTACAGCAATGATCCACAAATGTTGTATATGTATAGAGGCAGCTTGAACAGGCCTTAAAGACTAAGAAACATAGGCAAGGTGCCAAGCTGTATGCAGGGAAACATTTAACAGCTTGATAACTCAACTAAATCTGAAAGGAATTATGAGGGGCAAAGAAAAGGCACTTCTATAGCCAGAGGGAAATGGGAATTCCCTCTCATTAATAGCAAAACAGAGGTAGGTGCATGTGTGTGTGTGTATTGTTAGATTTTTATGGATTATGACCACAGTGGTTTATAGAAAATACTTATAGATAGAGAGATAGACAGATAAATCAAAGAAAAGCTAAAAGGATATTTTTGCCTTTGTATAAACAGAAGTATAGAATCAAAATCATGTGAAGTATTAGTACTGCTTTATAAAGCCTTAGTAAGACCACACCTGGAATACTGCATCCATTTTTTGTTACCACATTGCAAAAAAGATGTTGAGACTTTGGAAAAAGTGCAAGGAAGAACAACTAAGATGATTAAAGGCCTGCAGACTAAAGAAGAACTGAAGCAGGGTGATCTGGGCAGTCATTGTATCTGAGCACTATGCAGAAGGTACCAACTGGCCACTTCCAAAGATGCTGCAAATAAATTCTCCAGTCTGTTCCAGGCAGGTCTAGAAGAGGCATTAATATCTCTTTATGTAAGTATGTCTCTATAGAAGTTGCAATTCAGTGCAACAGAACCTGACTCATATGTCAGTATCACCATCTTTACAAAGGAAAAGCTTTCTCTTCTATGGAATTTTATAATATTTTCCATCCATCTCTGCTGAAAGCAAAATATTGAGCTAAAATAATGCTTGGTGAAATTTATTGTTTGTAAGCTGATCTAGTTACAATAATACTAGTAATAGCACTTAGACTTATACACCCGTTCACAATGCTTTACAGTCCTCATTAAGTATATTGTCCCCAACAATCTAGGTCCTCATTTTACCAACCTTGAAAGAACGGAAGGCTGAATCAACCTTGGTTCGGTGAGAATTGAAAGCCTGGAAATCATCAGAATTAGCCTGCAATACTGCATTCTAACTGCTGCGCCACTGTGGCTTCTACAATCCTGCTTTGAAGCCTCGGCACCAAGCACGTACAACAGACTTTGCCAATTTGATGTCTACCTAAATAAAAAGAAATTTGTTTTGGAAGATGGACTTTGCATATTTCTTTTGAATGGGTTCCATCACTTGGAAACCTGACATGTGCTTTGCTAGATCCCAATTGTAGTCTTGGTAAGATTTTTTACTGCATTATGATTGTAATTCTATATCAACAAGTGCTTAGATGCCATTATTGACTTTGTCTCAATGCCATTATACACTCAGTTTATCTAATTTCACTTTGGATTTTCTATGAGGAATCATATTTTATCAATTAATGTTAGCTGTGTCATATCTTGAGATGAAAAGAAATCTTTAGCCAGTATGTGAACACATACAGCCATGCACTTGTTTTGACTTCAGTAAGGCCTGCCTCTAGCCTCAGGGCAACACTAGGCATACATTTTGCCACTTGGAAGAGCTTTCTCAGGAATTTTCACTGAACCCTTTCCAAGTTCTGATAATTAATTCCTGGGTTTAATTGGACTGTGCATAAGAGCTGGGATAAAGTCTCGACTTCAAAAAGCTAAAGGGCAGCTGGTATGTATTGCACATCTCTGAGCATAACCTCTGAAAATATCTGTTTTTAGATTCATCATGGAATATTTTTTTAAATATATTTAATGTGAGAAATTATGGGCAGGTTCTGCCTCCATTTTCTTATAACTATAAGCATAGTCATAAGAGAAATTCTTTCCTGAAGTCTTGCTAGATGGATACCTTGAACACCAAAAGGATGGGATATTTTCAGCTCTGTAGTGGCTCCTTCCCTTTGGAATCTTATTCCCTCAGAAATAAGGTTGGCTGACTCCTAGTTATTTTTCCAGAAGGCCCTGAAAACATGGTTTTGTCAGTGGGCCTGGGTTGATTTGGAGTGGTGGCTGGTATGATTATATTTGTTTTCTCCAGTACTTTGGTTTCAAGGGCCATGAGGGGTGCTGGGAAGGATTTACACAGTTTTAATGTTGCTGATTTTTAATGTTTAATCCACTTGGACCCACAGTGTTTGAGTTGAGTGACCATAGATAAACAAACATCAGAAGCAAATCCATTTTAGTCTCTGTAATCTCTCTTTGAACCTATCTATAGAAAGTTTGGGATCTGTTAGGAAACAGGAAAAGGGCGAATAACTTTAACAGATCAAGATTTGGGGTTAACAATTCTCAGTTAAAAAAAAAACCTCAGTAATTGTCTACAGCACACAATTCAATTTAGAATTAAGTTGTAAATTGGCGTTACAAACGTCAGTGCAGGTGAGTTGAAGTAATAGCATAAATGCTTAAGTTTCTATTCATTTTATATAGTAAGAAAATGTTTTCCACACAAAAGTAGTTTTTTTTTCATCTCTAATACTTCAACGCAATTGCACAACGTTCTTTTTTTGCTTACCAATAATGAAACATTCAATTTGCTTATTATTGATATTTTAGGCTATTCTTTCAAAACAACTTAGAAAACAGAACAGAAACAATACAAAGAGCCAGAATGAAAGTTTGGCCCATCAAAACCTACAGATTAGCTATTCTACCTGCTTCAGTTCTTTTAAGATTAAGGTCTACTGTGTTCATCTCATTTATTTCAAATTGGCTTGTAGATTCATGTGCAAGGAATTCATAGTTTTTCTGGATCATTAGTTTCAAATGTGAAGATGTAGCGCACCTAATGACTCTTTAATTCATTTCCAGATAGATCTTTAAATCAATGGTGGGATTCAAAAAAAATTCACTACTGATTCTGTGGGCATGGCTTGGTGGGTGTGTTATGGCTTAGTGGGCATGGCATGTCTTGGTGGGCATGCCTTGGTCCACGTAGCAGGGGAAGGATACTGTAAAATCTCCATTCCCATCCCACTCCAGGGGAAGGATACTGTAAAATCTCCATTCCCATCCCACTCCAGGGGAAGGATACTGTAAAATCTCCATTCCCATCCCACTCCAGGGGAAGGTTACTACAAAATCCCATTTCTTCCCAATCAGCAGGGACTTGGGAGGCAGAGAATAGATTGAGGTGGGGCCAGACAGAGGTGGTATTTACTGGTTCTCCGAACTACTCAAAATTTCTGCTACTGGTTCTCCAGAACTGATCAGAACCTGCTGAAAACCACCTCTGCTCTAAATGACTTTAAATTAGTTCATATGGAATCTGACCAAGGATAAATTTATTAATTAACTATGTGCTTAATAAATTAAACCAAATATTTTATCCTAGACTCAGTCATTCAATGGAAAGTGATTTGTAGAATACTATTCAAAGCAAATATGTACACCTGCTCTAAATTTTAAGAAAAAATGGGTAAGAATAGTATTCCCCTTCATTGTAAAAACACATGCCAATTCAGTGCCTACATCCTGAAACCAATACAAACAAATAACCTAAACTTTTAAATAGTCTGAAAGTTTATTAACAAGTTTCCCTATTTTTAAGTTTATGCTCACTAAAATTTCCCAAGGAGATAGAGCAACATGTGAAGCTCAGATCTGGCTTCTTTTAGGTTATTCATTGTTGGAGGTAAAAAAGAAACAGTCTAGACATGATAGTGGATTAAAAACTAGCAACAAGAGGTTATAACAGAAGGCAAGTGTAATCTTCCCAATTCTTTGTTGGGCTTACTTTGTATCAAATGTCGTCCCTTTTTGTCTAACACTTTCTTAGAGACAATGCCTTTGTTGATAGTCTTTCCTGAACACTTGCTCTGGCATTGTGTTTGGGCCACTGTGCATTTGGAATATCTAGGTGTGGCTATGGGTTTGAATATCAAAAAGGAAATGCCAGAGACTTTTCTTCAATATCATGGCTGTTTACATTTTCTTGCTTCTAAAAAAAAATGACTAGCTTAATCATGAAAGAAAGCACCAAAATACCTGTCTGTCATAAGATGTAAGCTTCACAAAAGTAAAACCTTCGTATTGTTACAGTGATGAGTTAATACCCAGTTAAAGTTGTTTGAACAACACCTTGAACAGTGATCTTGTTGGGACATATCAACCAGATAAGTCAATAGCTAGTTGATCTCTTCAGAAAGAACTCAAGGTCTTTACAGCAATGAATATAATCTTTCCCTAGAGATTTATATTAGACTTGATTTTATATCTTCTGATAGAGAAAAGCAAGTATGCAGTTTAAGAGAAGTGAATACAGCAAGCATTTCTGAGAGAGCTGGTTGGTTTGGAAATTATATATTCATTAGTTTGTTAGTTTGTTAAATATGTTGAATGTCAATTGTTTTGAGTTGAGATAAACCAATTGAAAAGTTGATGCATTGGCTCAAAATGGATCAACAGCAACTCTGATTAAAAACAATAAAATAAAAATGATTCAAATTCAAGAATAACTTAAAATAATTGATGAAGCAGATAAATATTTTTAAAGGAACTTCTCTAGATTGAACTAAAACACTAGCAACATAAGAAAATTTGGTATTTTCAAAGCATGGATATGATTTTTCTTTTTCTGTCTCATATCCATTTGAGAAGTACAGTACATTCACTTTTAGTTTGTGGTATTTATGAATCTACAATACATTGTTATTAACCTACATGCTAACCTAGGTTATGCTGTTACTGTTTTTTTTGTTGGTTTGGTTTGGATTGGATTTACACCTTTTTTCCTCCTATGCAGTTGTTCATACTCATTCTGAAAAAGGCCCATCCTGGAATTTCTTTATAATACATTCCCCTGGATTTAACTGAACTGGGGGAAGCCAGGGTGTCTGTAGACTGTAGGAGAGATTATGGTATAATAAAAGACAGAATGTTGATGAGATCACTTTCCATGCCCATCATGAAACTACAAAGTGCAATATCCCCACTTTAAACATGAGGATTCATTGCCCTTGAAACAAAAGTATTGGATAAAAATTCTTTTAAAAATCAGAAGCACTGAGCTAATCTAAAGGGCATACATTTGCCAGAGTAAATGTCCTTGAGACAATATGCAAGATGCTCTGAGTTTATAGTCTGAAAAAAGGGATAATATAGTGAATTGCTATATCTGTACTGCAATTTTAAATTAGTAGAATTTATTAGTAGAATATAAAGATGTTGAGGCTCTAGAAAGAGTACAGAGAAGAAGAACAAAAAAGATTGGGGAACTGGAGGCTAAAACATAAAGAATGGTTGCTGGATTTGGGTATCAGTGGTGGGTTGCCAGTTTTTTTACTACTATGTTTTTACTACTATTTTTTTTACATGCTTATGTGCATGCTCACATGCGATGCTTATGTGCATGCGCAGAAGCATCCAGGTGGGTGGGCAGAGACATCCACCACCGCTACTACCAGTTTGGCTGATCTGGGACGAACTAGAAGTGACCCACCTCTGTTGGGTATATCTAGTTTGATGAAAAGAAGGACTAGGGGTGACATGATAGCAGTGTTCTGATATCTAAGAGGCTCCCACAAAGAAGAGGAATAATCAGTGGAACAACTTGCCCCCAGTGTTGGAGCATGTAAATGCTCCAACACTGGAAGTTTTAAAGAAGAGATTGGATAACCATTTGTCTGAAATGGTATAGGGCAGGGGTCTGCAAAGTCGGCTCTTTCCTGAACACTTGCTCTGGCAAGTGCTGGCTGGGGAATTCTGGGAGTTGAAGTCCACCAGTCTTAAAAGAGCTGACTTTGCAGACCCCTGGTATAGGGTTTCCTGCCTAAGCAGGGGGTTGGACTAGAAGACCTCCAAGGTCCCTTCCAATTCCGTTATTTTATTTTATTATATTTATGTAAGAGAGAAAATTTGTTACCCAAGCCAAATTCTTAAACCCAGATGCAAAGATGAATGAAGACAACATAGTCTTTTGCTTCTTTGCGAGCTTATAACAGAAATGCTGATTAAAGAAACCTGGCCTGGTCAATTATGATGCCAGATTTGTAAAGCAAACAGAATATAACTTAGGCAGGTTACAAACATTTAAATTAGATTAAATTCATTGTATGTTCTTGCTACTAATTTCAAGAGAATGTGGCAATATCTATTATATTTCAGTAAATGTCATTTACCTTCACACTATATAGTCTAAATACTAAAGGAACATGTGGCCGAAATACTTTTTTCTAGAAAGGATCATCTGTATATTTTTGAGATTTATAAACATTGTTTTGACTGTGGAGTCAAACTAACTAAATATTGATGTGGGTATTCATTTCCATAATCAGCAAAGTATTATTTGATTTTCAGATTTAAGATTAAAACTTAGTTTGCAATATTTGGCATATTAAGAAACTGATGATATTAGGCATCATCATAAGTCTTAAGAACATATTCTTAATACTTGAACTCTGAAAAAAATGTAGCATATTTACATTCCAGAAAAATAGCATTTGATGCCTGATTATGTGGAGACAAATTTATGGGATAGAAACTTATGGACTAGCACTAGCATATCTTACTGGAGATGATACAGAAGCCAAAACCAGGAGCTAAGCACTGTGCCCAAGTTAATGGAATTTCTCCAGTAAAGAAGAAAGCCACAAGATTACTGACTTGAGTGCCAGAAGGCAGCTCCTTGAGAGGAAACCTCCAAGATCCAGAGAGATCCTTTGAGCAATTTGAAAGTAAGGCCACTAGAGCTGCTAGAGAAAAGAGCTTCCTCACAACCTCTAGCAACCTCTGGGCAGCAGGAAGGTGGGGGTTGTTGGGGGCTTCCATTTTCACACCACCGCTTCTACCAGTACATATGATAATTCAAAGAATTTTGAACACCAATATTGAGATGAAACCAGAACTTTTCTTTCTGAGATTTATGGATAAAGATTTAAAGGTAAGATTAAGAAAAGATTTAAAGGTAAAGGTTCCCCTTGCACATATGTACTAGTCGGCCCCAACTCTAGGGGGTGGTTCTCATCTCTGTTTCAAAACCAAAGAGCCAGTTCTGTCTGAAGACATCTCCATGGTCATGTGGCCGGCATGACTAAATGCCAAAGGTGCATGGAACACTGTTACCTTCCCACCAAAGGTGGTTCCTATTTTTATACTTGCAATTTTACATGCTTTCGAACTGCTAGGTTGCCAGAAGCTGGGACAAGTAACGGGAGCTCACTCTGTTACGCGGCACTAAGGATTCGAACAGCTGAACTGCCAACATTTCTGATTGACAAGTTCAGCATCTGAGCCACTGAGCTACCATCTCCCTTCCATAAGTCTTTTCTGTAAGAAAAAACTTACAGAAGACTAATTTTAATGTGATACCTGCAGCGAGATTATTATATGCACAAAGATGAATAATATTGAAAAATCCATAATGAAGAAATGGATTGTGAAGATGGAAGAAATATCAGAGATGGCAAAACTTGTTTGGGTTGTTTGATCAGTGATAGAACAATAAGTTCTTTTATGAAAGACTCACCATGTTTTTTGAACTTTTTTCTGAAAATGAAAAAAAAGTGAAATGGTGATTGATTGATTGATTGATTGATTGATTGATTGATTGATTTACTTCTTAATTGAAAATAATTAAATAAGAGGCTGAAGCATTATTGGAACACTAAGGAGAGATAATGAGTTTGTAACTGCTGTAAAGAACTATAGAAATCTTTTTAATTTTTTTCCTTTCTTTAAATGCATTGCTTTCTGTGCCCATCTTTCTTGTTTTCGCACGTTTCATTATACACTTCTTCATCAAAATGCCTAATAAAAATTATTAGTGAAAGAGATCTGATTATGTGATGATTATTCAATGTACTAGAACTTCAATCAGTGTAACACAACAGATTAATCTCCATGAAGAGCTCTCGGCTGTTGACAGAAGGCAATTCTCTTCATCAAACAAAGAGGCAATGAGGTTTGCATTGACAAGACACTTTGCTTTCCTAGACTGGCCATTCTAAGTACTCACCGTGGTTGAAAAGAGAAGTTGCTGCTTAGAAAAGAGCAGCTGTACTGCAAAGAGAAGCCTCCATCAAAACAAAGCAGCATATCCTCTGCATAGTTCTTTGATTGTTCATTTTAAAGATATATTTATTTTATTGGGCTGTATTTCATTAATTCCATCAGGACACTGTGAGGCAAGAACTAGTTACCAAATTCCAGGATACCAATGAATGTCAAAAGAATTTTAAAATTCTTCTGTTTCAATATACTGTATTACACATGTCATGTTGCAATATATCAGTTGCCTCATTTCCTCTTGGTTAAAGACAAATGCTATTTCAACTTCCATGATTTATGGGTAGCTTATTACATTCATTGAACAGCATAGAACTAGAGGTCAAGAATTACAAAAATGCAGGAACTGCTGCTAATGCCATATAATTTATTTATTTCAGGCCCACCCCCACCCATACTATGTATTTCTAAGTCCTCAGTAAATGATACTCAGAACTGCATATTTAACTATATTAATTTGATAAAGGAAGGAAGACTAGCACCATGTTAAATGAAAATGGATCAAGGTAAGATTCAAGGTATTTTACCACAAAGTTTGGGCTAATTATCTGATCTTTTAGCCCAGGGGTCTCCAACCTTTGCAACTTTAAGTCTGAAGGACTTCAGCTCCCAGACTTCTCCAGCCAGCTTCATCTCTGGGAGCTGAAGTCCTTCAAACTTAAAGGTTGCAAAGGTTGGAGACCCCTGTTTTAGCCTACTACTGTATAGAAATTTGCCAGTTGAAGCAAATATGGCTTACATTTTCCCCTTGTAGAATATACTGCAGCATATGATTTGATATGATCATATAAAATGTGGGGTTCAAAGCATAATGAAGTTAGCCCAATTGGTCAAGATTGAGGAGCACTGGCAGAATCTATTTAGCAATACTTTTTCTCAAAGCAAAACCAACCAACCAACCACCAAACAAACAAACAAAATATGTTCTCTATGAAGAAATACCGACATGTTTACCTAAAATTGGGGGGACGATCCACAAAGATTTACTTACCTTCCACTGGCTTTACATGTTACACTAATTCTCACTGATATTAAATAGCTTATATTCTGTCATATAAATCTAAACGTTATAGATAAATATCAAATGAGTAACAAACTACAAGTCCATATCTTGATCAATAAACACCCAAATTCACAAAAAAGCACATTTCACAAAGGAACACTTAATGACACATCTGTCCCATGTTGATAAAAATAGGTTCTTCAATGGCCATTAAAAAGTTGGAGCCATCTGCATCTACAGGGAACACTGTTTCAAAGAAAGGACAGCAATTTAAAAAGCCCCACTCAAACATTATAGATAGTTAAAGGTTTGAAAAGGAAGGGGATTTACTATTATTATGTAGCGCTACTCCCATAAGGGCCACTGAAGTCCAGGTTCTCCTGGCCCTTTTTGGTATGGCTGCCAGTCCACCCTGGTCCCTCTCTGATTCACCTCTACTTGCCAGGGTCAAGTGATGGAGTGGTAGTCAGCTCCTCTCAGCAGACAGGTTGTGTGGAGGGGTGATGGTTAGTATTTTCTTCAGCAGGCAGGTTACTTGATGGGGCAGTATTCAGGTGGCTGGTTGGAACTTCTTCCTCTTTATTTCTCTTCACTCTCTCTTGAACTGCCTGCTGGACTCTACTTTCACAGCGTCTGCTCCTTCATTGTTTCCTCTGCTTGCCTCCTTTCACTCAAACTATTATCTTCCTCAGGCTTGGCCCACAGAAGCCCCTGCTATCCAATCCCCTTATTTCCCTCAGGCTTGGCCCACAGAAGTCTCTCCTATTCTATCCCCTTAACTCCCTCAGACTTGGCCCATAGAAGCCTCTCTTATCCTATCCCCTTATCTCCCTCAGGCTTGGCCCACAAAAGCCCCTGCTATCCTATCCCCTTATTTCCCTCAGGCTTGGCCCACCAAAGTCTCTCCTGTTCTATCCTCTTAACTCCCTCAGGCTTGGCCCACAGAAGCCTCTCTTATCCTATCCCCTTATCTTCCTCAGACTTGGCCCACAGAAGCCCTTTCTATCCAATCCCCTTATCTCCCTCAGGCTTGGCCCACAAAAGCCCCTGCTATCCTATCCCCTTATTTCTCCCAGGCTTGGCTCATAGAAGCCTCTGCTATCCTATTCCTTTATCCTTCCTTTTTTCCAGGTATCCCCTCCTCTCTTCCAGCTTCCCACTTTTCTTCCCAGCCAAGCCCCTCCTTCCTTCTCTGTCTCCTCCCTTCTGCTACAATTATTTTTACCTCATTAAATGTTGGAAGAAGATGATTCGTAAGACATACAGCATGTTGAGTTTACCAGAGATAAATTAGTAGGCTTAGCAGCTCAGGAGTACAAGTGTTATACAGGCAAATCATGAAATTCTCGGCACCACTGAAGCTACAGTATTCTGAAACAACCATAGTTCCCAAGTGAACTTCAAGGATAGATACATGTACAATGCATTGTAATAATAATACAGTAAGTTACCAAGGGATGTGTTTATGCATATTTTTAGACTAATAAAACATAAAAAACATCAAAGAAAGAAGCAACCTAAAACTAAGGAGAAACTTCCTAACAGTGAGAAAAATTAACCAGTGGAATGGCTTGCCTCCAGAAGTTGTGAATGCTACATCACAGGAAGCTTTTAAGATGAGTCTGGACAACCATTTGTTTGGAATGTAGTATCTCCTGCTTGAACAGGGGTTTGAGCATCCCAAAAAATTAGTAGAGAATATCAACAGATTTCTATAAGACATACTATTAATAAGATATTGGCAACCTTTTCTAGTAATTACCTATATTTGTTTCTACAGGAAGAAGTTTGTAGCTTGTTGGTCAGAAAAACAACCGACATTTTTGATGATCAGATTTGTAAATAAGATGTCATAGATAATACATGAATAAATGAACAATTTAACAATACACACATGACTGACTGTGTATCTGAACCTCTGTGTTTGAACATGATTTATTTATTTATTTTTCTACACAATTACAATCAGATAATTCTCAGACCTACAGGTCATATAAACAAAAATAAAACATCCACATTGATATTAAAATCCAATCACAACCAATTAAAAATAACCACATTAATTTTTTCATACAAACATAAAACGTACAGAAAAACAAAAACAAAGAATAAACAAAAGACAAAAGACAAATGGTATCAGGAGAATGTTCTTTTTTTAAAAAAATATTTTTATTTTTTATTCACGAGTCAAAATATAAATTTGAAAAAAAGAACTAAACTAAACATGATATCAAAAAAAAATAAGTGCATGTAAAAATACACATATATTGTACTATCCTAGTTCAATACTGATAAATATATCACAACATTAGTAGTTACCCACCGTTGCAAAACAATTCTACAATACATAAACTTTTATAACTTTATTTATCCAAGCAATTTGATCTATTACTTACCTACTATTAAAAAAATAGTTAACAGGTAAATCCAACAACAGAAACTAACTTCAAAATTGATAAAACACGAAAACTTATAAGAACTGAGCCTAATGAGAAGTGAAAAGATAAAAACACAAAGATAAGTAATGACTTCTGCAAGACTAATTCCTGGGTTAAACCCGCCATCCTGGGCCCAATGTTTGGGAAGCCAGGCTCTGCCTGTCACAAGCTAGGACAAAGGGTGAGAGATGTAACACCTCCTTTAAAAACCTTGGTCCAGCTGATCCAGCTGGTAGCACCTCGTAAGGCCCCCTTTCCAGGGTTACAGGAGAAGACAGTCAATGAAGGCAGAAGAGGGCTCTACACTCCAATGGCAGATAAAGCAGCAGAACCATCTTCTGGAGAAGGGAAACTCTGATTACAAACCTCCACTGCCTTGTGGCTATATCCACTACTGGAAAAGGCTTCAGGAGTCAATCTCAAGGCAAAATTCAGAGCCGGATTCCCAGAAGCAGTTCATGTCTGTGTACAACCATGTTCTGGTAACTCCTGTGATGCAGCTGGAACCAATGGTATCAGCTCTGCATTCCATTGGACTATTTATTTATTTATTTATTTATTTATTAAAATTTTATACCGCCCTTCTCTCTTCTGGGACTCAGGGCAGTGTACAGGCACTAATAAAAGTCAATGATATAAAACATAAAATACAGTTAAAAGTCTATTAAATAGCTAGCCTGACTAAAATCCTGTTAAAAAACCCTTACTAAAACAATTTAAAGACTATGCCAGGCTGGCCACATGAAACAAATGGGTCTTCAAGGCCCGACGGAACTGGCTCAGGTCCGTGATTATCCGTAGGTCAGAGGGCAGGTCATTCCAGAGGACAGGAGCTGCCACAGAGAAGGCTCTCCCCCTAGGAGTCGCCAGCCGGCATTGCCTGGCCGACGGCACCCTGAGGAGGCCCTCTCTGTGGGAGCGGACTGGTCGGTGGGAGGTATTTGGTATCAGGAGGCGGTCTTGCAGATATCCAGGTCCCTTGCCATGGAGCGCTTTGAAGGTGGTTACTAATACCTTGAAGCGCACCCAGAAAGCCACAGGCAGCCAGTTCAGCTCGCGCAGGAGAGGTGTCATGTGGGAGCATCTAGATGCTCCCAGAATCCCCCGCACAGCCGCATTCTGAACTAACTGGAGTCTCCGGGTACACCTCAAGAGAAGCCCCATGTAGAGAGCATTGCAGTAGTCCAGACGGGAAATGACGAGGGCTTGGGTGGCTGTGCGTAAAGCGTCACGATCCAGAAAGGGGCGCAACTGGCGTATCAGGCGAACCTGATAAAAAGCCCTCCTGGCCACAGCTGTCATATGATCTTCTAGAGACAGCCGAGAATCCAGGACGACACCCAAGTTGCAAGCCCTCTCTGTAGAGGCCAATGACTCGCCCCCAATAGCCAGCGATGGCATCAGCTGGCTATATCGTGATGCCGGAAGCCACAACCACTTGCTCTTGGACGGGTTGAGTCGGGTTGAGTCGGAGCCTGTTTCTCCCCTTCCAGACTCGCACGGCCTCCAGACACCGGGACATCACTTCCACGGCATTTCAGTGACGTGGAGATCTGCTGCTTGGCTAACAGTCTATCCTCCATATTAATCTACCCATGCCTCATGCTGGAGAGGATACTCCAGCTTTGACCTCTTTCCAGAGCACGATTCCATAGTCTTTTGAGACTGAAGGATGCCAATGAATTCTTGGCATCATATTAAAAGTGGATGTACATTTGATGGCCCATAAATCAGTGCAATTGATGCTGAAATAAAAACAAATCATTTTGGGATTTAAAACATAAGAATTGTAAAGTGGTTATGTGATAAATGTTATTTGCAAATCTTGAAGAGGTGGGTGTTGTGTTATCTCAACTTAGTCAATAACTTTGAATTGTATCTTGTACATGCATCTGTTCCACTAAAGCCACATTTATGATGAACCTCTATGGATTCTGGATTTCAATCTCTGTTTTAAAACCATTTTTATTGCTTTATTTTATCATATTATTACTGTTATTATTAGCAGAAGCAATAATAGATTTCAGATCCACAGAGTGATGGAGAGATAAGATAAATGTGAAAATATTTAATCTTAAGAGGCAAAAGTGGATCATTGAAATCTACTATTCCATTAAAATGAACTTAAATCCCCAAGAAAGTAGAGGTTTGGACATTTTTTATACTGTGTATACCATGTGATTTACAGTTTGTCTCGGTTTTCCTTCCTTAAAATTAAAAAAAAAACATTAAAAATGAGTAAAATTCTTTCACGAACAAAAGTTATGTCTATGTAGCTTACTGGCCTATATTCCCGAGTTCCTCAGAACTAAGAGAAACTTTTAATACTTTCTGGCAAGAGCAGTAGTATGATTCAACCTACACCTTTTAACAGTGATGACTTCATTTGACATAAAATAGAATGTGGCTTTCCAACACTCAATAACATTTATTTATATTATACATGAAACTTAAGTTGTCTGCTATACAAAATTCATGAACAAGAACTCATTAATCATAATTATTAATTTTAACACTGTGACATCCATTAGAAAAGTAATAAACAATGGCTCTTCTGTAACATGAGTCATTTTAGACGAGTAAAAATGGAGTTCATAATCTGAACCAGAAATTCCTCTGATTACATGTGTGTGTGTGTGTGTACGCTTGTGTGTGCACATGCATTTGTAAAAAAAATTTACATGCAGATTGCATGCATATGTATAATGTGTATGTATTGTATTCTTCTGAAATTTCCTGACATGATATCATTCACTCCATGGATTAATATTATTTGTTAAAAAGATAGTAAAGTTCTATTATTTTTATTATTTTATTAGGTTAACTTTCTTTCAGGTTTCTGTTAGAGTTAGAGTTGGGACATTGTTTTGTGAGGGCAATCATCAACACAAAACTGAACTTCAAAGAGGAAACACATATGGTTTTGACTTTTATAAAATGGCAGTTGGTTATGAACATCTTGATATCAAAATTTATTTTCACGGTAATAGGGACTTCTTAAGAATCCAGGTGGAAGATTATTTTTCAAATTAAAATTCCTAATAACTGAAACAAGACCATGGTTTTATAATTTCCTGATGCAGAGACTAACCCTGTTGATAATTTATCATATACTAATAGTATAATGAACTATAAGTGCCAAGAGTTGAGCAGTGTTATTAAAAATGTTTTAAATGCAAGCATGTTAGGGGCAAGTTATTACATTATTCTTTTCCTGCAATACAAATTCAAGAGCAAATTATTTCGTTTAAATGACTCCTCATAGCTGAAATATGAAGTTTCCTGTTATATCTTTAATGAAAATAGAAATTTAAATTTGTTTTATTTTGTCAGCCTTGAAAAACAAATTCTGTTATTACGGCTTTTCTTTCTTTGTTGAATATACACATCTTCTAATTAACTTCATGAAAAACCTGTAAAAGAAAGGATATACCTTAAGATAGTATTGCAGAATATTTCAGTGTGAGGTAGAAATTAAAGTAGGCGATGAGAATAGAAAGATTCAGTCTTAGAATTTAGAAGCATTGGGTTGGAAGAGTCTTCTAGTCCAACCCTCTGCTCAAATGGTTGTACAGTATATTCTTGAAAACCTCCAGCGATGGACACCCACAACTCCAGGAGGAGCTGTTTCATTTGTTCTGCCCTTTTGGTGCTTTAGAAATTTATCCATCTCCTTCTTCCCTGTGGCACCTTTTGAAGAATTGGAGGATTGCTATAAGTCCATCAGACTTGTCTTCATTAAATTAAACATTCCTTTAGCCATTCTTCATAGGATTTAGTCTCCAGATCTCTTATCATCTTTGTTGCATCTTCTTTGTACACTTTCTGGGGCCCAGAGTTTTTCTTCTTCTTTTGTATTGTGATAACCAGAACTGGACCCAATATTCCAAGCAACTTTGTAATGTAAGGTTTGCATTATGATACTTGGTTTTATATAACAAAGTTCATATGTAACATACTGTATGGTGCATATACATTACAAATACTGAAATTATGATACAAATATGAGGTTTTTTTTATTACCATTTTGTGTATTGAGGAAGTAGCTCTTTGCAGAATCATACAATAGCCCTCACTTACCATCTTCTCACATAGTGTCTGTTTGAAATTACACAACTTTAATTTGCAACCATCACGTATCATACAGTCACATGATTTCCATTTGGACACTTTCCAGATGGCGTGCATTTATTATCACTGCAGTGTCCCATAGTCACATGATCTCTATTTGGCCATTTTGCAAAAGGGACAACAGTTACAGTTCCATGATTACCAAACCATTTACAATGACTGTATGACAAGCATAGTTAATAATGAAGGCAGAACTAACATTGTAAATCATAGACACACGATATTTTGCTTAATGACCAAAGAGGAAGTGTGATGTTTAAGGTTGTCATGGTGATAATAATAATAATAATAATAATTTTAATTTATATCCCGCTCTCTCTCCCCAAGGGGACTCGAGGCGGGGCACAGGCAATTAAAAATACAAATAAACCACAAACAAATACAAAAGTTAAAAATAGATTAAATAAATCCTGCGCTAAAACCCATAACTAAACTAAAAATTACCCCTAAAAAACCCTGACCTAAAAAGAGACTACCCAAGGCCGGCCAGACGAAAAAAGTGCGTCTTTAATTTTAAGCGGAAGGAGCGGAGGTCCGTGGTTGTCCTGATATCGGGGGGAAGGTCATTCCAGAGGGCTGGGCCCGCCACAGAGAAGGCCCTTCCCCTGGGCGTCGCCCGCTGACAAAGTCTAGTGGACGGCACCCGGAGAAGTCCCTCTCTGTGGGAGCGAATCGGCCGTGAGGATGTATGGGGCAGGATCCGATCCCGCAGGTAGCTAGGTCCCGAGCCATGGAGCGCTTTGAAGATGGTAACTAACACCTTGATGTGATTTTCCACTTAATGACCATAATATTTAGTGTTGGACTTACTGATCCCAATTTTGGTTGCTAAGGGAGCACTTCCTGCATTCATATGGTATTGTTCTGACCTAGGTTTCACAAAATCACGAAGCAGACTACTTGTCCTGACAAAACCCCTTTTTATTAAGCTCATGTGAATTCCTCCCATTCACGTCCAGCAAAGTCCTGGCAAACAGCCTTTCAAGGGTGAATTTACAATCATAGACCTTATCAGGCTTGGAGAGCTCCCAGGCCAGTATCTTCGCAACACTGCACAAGAAAATAATTGGCAATGAGTCTCTGAGAGTCACAAACGAATAGTCACACTAACGAAATGAACAAATTGTCTCCTGCAAACTCCATTCCCCTTTCACTCCTCTTTATTCCCTATGGGAGGGGCCATTCACTGTCCATGTGTGGCTTTACTCCTGAGTTCTTGATCCTTAACTGCTGCCTTCTCCTGGAAGCTCTAAGCATGCACACGTCAGGAATAGACTCCAACTGTTCTTCTGCCCCACTGATCTTTGATCCCAAGGCAGCTGCTAACTGTTGGACGGCCCTGACCCCATCTCTGCCTAATGCAGAGCACTCATCAGAGCTTTCCCCAGACTGCAGACCACAACCGAAATAATATCCAGTATTCAGTCAAAAAGCAGTATTCTGAGTATAACAAGAACCAAGGCTGTTATTTGCTCCCCTTAAATATATCTGATATGCTTGTCTTTCCAAAACTTAACTGAAAGTAATAACATGAGATCACAAAACCTAAAGAATCTAACATTAGGATGCCTAGAAAAATATATTTCTGTAGTTCTTCCTATCTATATTTCCAAAGGACATTTCTGAATTAGAGAGCCCTTTCTTGAGCTTGTATCCTCCTGACATTATGGCCTCGCATTCTTTTGTGTCATCCTGCTGTATATAATACTCATCTGTTGTTTATTGTTACAATAAGAATGTTTTTAAGCCTTATGGCACAAGTTAAAGAGTTTTATTGTTATAAAATTGGAGTTCTTTCCAGAATAGGCCAAATTCTACCTCCATTTCAAAACACTGTTTAATTCTTATAGAAGAGATAAAGTTTTTCTTTCTGATATGATCACAAGGATTATATGAATTTGTTGAAAATAACTATCTAACTGGTGGGATTTATACCTGTGTTTATAATTTTTAAAAATATTTTTATTTGGGTGGGATTCTTAAATTCAGAGTCACCCTTATTTCAAGTAAAGATTGTATAAGTATATATTATATCCATACTACTGAGAGAATAGACTACATAAATTTTAAATGTCTAGTTAAAGTATTATATTCTGCTAAAGTATTTAGTTGGATAAAAATGTAATGTTTTTTTCTTTTCTTTTTTCAAAAACCCAAACAAAATTATTGGTTATAAATTATTTAAAACATTCTTGAATGGAAAATACTTATGAAATGTTCTTACAAAAATATTGTTGGGATAAATTAAAGAGAGCATGGAATTCATTAAAAATCAAACATAAGGTACCGGCAATGTTTCTTTTAAACCTGAACATTATGGTTGCTGGCATATTTGCTACTCTTCCAGTCCTTTTTTTTCTCTCTATTCCTGTGCCATGTTTTGGTCATTTGTTTTGGAAGAGAAACACTGAGCGCTGCTGAAGATTGGAAAAAGAGCTTGGGGTCAAAGGTCGACACAGTAAGGGAGTTTGCTCTTTAAGAGGTTATCTGTGGATCTGCAAAGCCAAAGTGTAATTGGGTTCTGTGATGTGATTTTAGTGTGTAATTGTATATGATCTTGGCTAGTTTCAAAGACAAGGTTGGAAGATTTTTTTTCACTGGTTGTGATAGAAATTTTGGACCAACTATGAAAGCCTCTGAGGAACAATTTTGTTATTTCACCAGGAGAGATGATAATAAATAATAAACATATAGTTTGATTCACTTTAATTGTGCATTTAACAAGCTGATTATAATGAGGATGGTCCTACCTATTATTTTTGAAGAGGTATTGCATGTGGAAATGAAAACACCAAGTCTATAGAGCATCACTGTAAACAACTCTCACTTTTCATTTGTTTTTGAACGTTAGTTCTTCTGTTACACATGGAGTGATTTCACATCTTTATTAACTCTACATGATGTTTCTCTGTTAAACGAATTGATCTCTCTAGTTTCTCTCTTTCTCCCTCTTTGTCATTTGGGTTGATCAGATTTAGCAGCTCTATTTTTTTCCCCTTTGTTTTTTTCCCCCTTATCCAAACAACGTGAAACAAACATTTCCTATTGTTTTAGTTGTTTAGGCTTTTCTTGATTAAGCTATCACTGCTGTCAGTTATACTCTTATAAGCCCAGTTGGATCTATTTCATGTTAAGAAAAAGCTCAGATAAATCCAGGAAAGCTTACTGTTTATCCAATGTGAAAATAATTACTCAAAAGTGTTATTCTTAATCCAGATAATTAGAGTGAGGAAGGAAAGATCAGTGTCATTGTGAATTATGCCCTGGCAATTGACTCTTGGTCCTTGTAAGTTTCAGGTGAAGATGTGAATGGATAAAGGTTAGATTAACCATAATCCAAAGTAGCTGCAACCTTAATCTGTTATGATACAAGGATGATCAGTTAAAAAGAGCTGGATTGTGGGATTGTTTCTGGTTGGATAAGATGCTGCTCAACTGGGACTCATCTTAAAACATGCTTAGTACTATGTCCCTGCAGCTGTAAGCACTTCTGCACGGCTGCAGACTCTCACAGCTCAGAGGCAGCCAACTTTTACCGGCCCCATATGTTGTATTTGGTAATATTACACTACACAGTAGTAGTATCTGTGTTTTAAATTAACATGCCTTAATCCCAGTGTTATGGGAAAACGGACAAGAACCTCTATATAAAAAGGCATGTTTGATGACAATTCAAATGTGCTTTGTAGAAAAATGACTATTTGTGCCAATTCCGAGTCGTAAGCATCAGTAAAACAATGTATTGTTTATGTGTATTTAATGATGTTTGTTGAATGTCCCAATGCATGGTGACTCTGGAGAATTTACAGTAAGGAGCAAAATGTAAACAAACAAAGAAGTAGATGCAACTTACATAAATATATCTAACTATAATAGCTACCCAAAATCAATAAGCATCAGAGGCACAGTGTAACACAGTGGTGGGTTTCAATTTATTTTGCTACCGATTCGCTCATGGTGGAGCCTCCCGCTGCCGCCACTACTGGTTGCGCCCAATCTGGGGTGAACCGGCAAAAAACCACCTCTGGTGTAACCCATCTCATGGTTTTATAATGCAAGGAAGGAAGCTTACTTTAGGAGGAAAGTATTAGAAATAATAGAGTGATCTAAACTAGGATGTAAAAAAAAATACTTATTATTGGACATGTTGAAGGTGATGTTAACGAAGTATTATAATGTAAATGAACCCATATTTATTTATTTATTTTATTTATTTTATCGAATTTGTATACCACCCTATCTCCCCGAGGGGACTCAGGGCGGTGCACAAAAATATAAAAACATATACAAAACAATACAATATATAACAGTTTAAAATGGAATTAAATCAGGATCTGTGCTGAGAATTTAAATTAGAAAAGGTTAAAATCAATAAAAAACTTTACCCATTAAAATTAAGCCAGGCCGGCTTCTTGAAATAGATATGTCTTTAATGCCTGGCGGAAGAGGTATAGGTCCGTGATGGTGCGAAGATCGGAGGGCAGGTCATTCCAGAGGGCAGGCCCCGCCACAGAGAAGGCTCTCCCCCTGGGGGCCACCCGTCGGCATTGTCCGGCGGATGGCACCCTGAGGAGGCCCACTCTGTGGGACCGGACAGGTCTAAGGGAGGTATGTGGTAGGAGGCAGTCCCGCAAGTAGCCAGGTCCCGTGCTATGGAGTGCTTTAAAGATGGTCACTAGCACCTTGAAGCGAAGGCTACCGGCAGCCAGTGTCTATTTAGAAGACCTCGTTTAAAGGTCTATTTAGAAGACCTCGTTTAAAATGAAGAAATAATAGTGACAGTCAAACAAATGAAGTACTATAATAATAATGTATACAAATATACTTGATTGACAATATGTGACTTTATATAAAATGTAAGGGATGACTATGGAAAGGATGCACAAAAACCTTGTAACCAATCGAAACACTGTATGGAATGGAAGATGTGTTTATGTTATGTGTTATGTTTGTTTAAAAGATAAAAACTTTACTAAAAAAGGAGGAAAGTATTGGGGGGACAATACAGAGAAAGATTGTCATTTCTCTTATACCAGGAATATCAAACTCACAGTGGCGTCACATGATGTATCGGGACTTTTTACCCCTTCGCTAAACCAGGTCTGGCCATGGTCAACATGTAATGGAGTTTGACAGTCCCGTAGAGCTGACAGGGAAGAGGGTGGGGTATGATTCCTTAGACAGCCATTCTAGGTGGCTGGCCTAACAAGAAAAATGAATTCTAGGAAAGCAGCACAAAATGTATCATGATATTATTTCCTTATTTTGCTTTATAAATAAACCAGCCCTTTGAAGTGGGATCAGAAGTCTATACGTAACCAATGCAAGCTTAAAATTGGTATTCACTTGCATTAGCAGGGCTGTCTCACCTGAGGCTTGCTGCATTCTGTATCAGCTATACCTTCAAGATCATCTGCAAAGGTTCATCTAAGACAGGGGTCTGCAAAGTTGGCTCTTTTAAGACTGATGGACTTCAACTCCCAGAGTTCCCCAGCCAGCTATGCTGGCTGGGGAACTCTGGAAGTTGAAGTCCACCAGTCTTAAAAGAGCCAACTTTGCAGACCCCTGATCTAAGAGACTTACAATAGTGTCTTCTCTCATACAAATTATCAGTGATTCTCATTTTTGAAGAAGTGATAATGTACATTAAATATTTATTATGTTGTTTATGTGCTTTATTATTAGAACATTGCCAATAACTAAGAATACAAACTCAGAATCAGTTAGTTCAACTTTCGGCAACAACTTTGCTATTGCCCATTTACAGTTTAAATGGGCAAGGGATATATTATTTTGCTTCCTAGTATTTAACATTATTTTCAGTACTATCTGGATTGCAATATATCATGTTTGCAGAATTTTTTTTAAGATGGATTATGTCTCATAGTATGAATAATAAACATTTATTTTTTAGAAAAGCATCAAGTGAAAAGTATTGTTTTGAACATAATTGCATGCATTTATGGGGATGAGGTCTGTTTCTCCTTGTTCCAAACCTTCAGAAAACCTTGTGCTGAGCTGAACATAGGCCAACCAATTTCAGGCTTGGGTGACAAGTCAATCAGTTAATTCCTGTCACAACCAATGCATCAACAGCCACATGCAATATTGTGACCAGACATTGAATTGATGTGTGGCTAACAACTGTTAAAAGCAGAGTTAACAAAGTAAATAAAATCTTAACTTAATTTAGGAAATCCAGGAATGAAATTTTAGATAAATCTGATCAATATCATAAATAGTGGTCAAGATGTTGAATTAAAAATAGGGAGGCCCAGGTTCTCATCTCACCTTAACCAATGAAGTTAACTGGATAACTTTGCATAAGTACTTTTTTCTCAAACCAAATTACCTCATAGAGTTATCATGGGAAAAGCATACAATGCCTTCAGTTTTTGGAGGAAAAACAGAATACTGTACATATCCATCAAAACAATAAACTGGTTGGGTCCTACAGAGGCTTAGAGAATGAGCTGTGCACTTTCAGCCACACAACTTACTATTGTCTATAAACCTCAAATTCTTCCTCCCTACATTTGTGAGTAGAGATAACAACACACCAAATATATTGTTGTAAGGATTTACTTACAATAAAGCATATATAAGAATTGCCCTGAAAGTCTCTCAAAGTGCAATATAAATGCTAAATATTAATTGACCGTATAATTAACTGGCATAAACTTTATCTGCAGAATTCTTTTCTATCACAAATGTTGACACAGAAGAGTAAATGTTTTAATTTTAGCTGCAAAAAACAGATCTAGCTATTTAATGCCATTTAATGCTTATAATGATACTGTTTCTGGTAGCCTACCACTTTGTGGGCCACAGAGGGTGGGTCAATAAAGGGAACCTAATCCTTCTGATGACTTCTGTCTCCCCGAGACATTTACCAAACAAGCTACATTAAATATGTGAGGTGTCCAGTAACAGTATGAAGTAAAATATGAACTTGCTGTGAAAAAATCCTATTGCTAGCTAGACAGAATGATTATTTAATACCCCTGGATGGCTAGGAAAGAAATAAATACCTAAGACAACCATGGAAAACTGTACAAATTAGTCATAGTTCAATCTATCAAGCGTCTCAGATGTTTGTCTTTTATTTGAGGCAGGAAAGGCCTGGACAGAGTACTTTGTTCTCCCTTTCGTTTTACTACCATAAAAAATAGGGGTGTTTTTTTTAATGGCTGTTGAATTAGCACTGAAAAAAATGCTACCCTTACCCTTATAGTAAAGTAAAAAAAATGGTAATGTTGATTAGAAATGTGGAAATGATGACTAATTCAATCATTTGGTGCTTTGGAGAGTTTTAATTTAGATCCTTCACAATTTACTTTAGAAATGGTGTGCTATCAAATCTATCAAATGCAAATATATAGTTAAATAAGGCACTAGGCTAAAAACTGGGACTATGAATTCTAGACCAGCCTTAGGCACAAAGCCAACTAAATGACTCTCAGCCGTAGGAAGAAGTCAATAGAGGACCACTTCTGAAAAGGTTGCCAAGAAAACTGCAGGAACTTGTCCTGGCTATGGCAAGGAGTCAAGGCACAAAATTACATAGCTGTATCATTGAGATTTATGACAAAGGTCCATCGTACAGAAGAAAGACCACCAAGGTTAAGATAGCTTGCAATTGTTTCAGCCCAGTTAGTTAAACAAATGGAAAAGATATTAGGGATGTGCAACCCCAAGAAGAAATTTCAATGTGCTGATATTTTGATAAGGCTATTTTTATCAGTAGCTACCATATTTTGGGGGATATAAGATGCACCTTTTTCCCTCAAAAAAGAGGCTGAAAATCTGAGTGCATCTTATACACTGAATACAGCATTTTTTGCCTCCTGAAACCCCATCCCCTTCACAAAAATGGCTGTACGGAGCCTTTAGAAGGCTGATAGAGTGCTCCTGGGGGCTGGGGAGGCCAGACATGAGCGAAAAATGGGCTGTTTTTTCTCATTTTTTCCCCCTCTCTCCCAGGAGAACCCTACAAGCCCCCTAAAGGCTATTCATGCCTCTTTTTTGGAAAATAATGGGCCCATTTTTGTGAAAAACAGGCTGTTTTGGGGAGGTCTGCAGAGTGCAAAAACTTTTTTTAAAATTTGCCTCTTCAAGATCTTGGTGTGTCTTATACTCCAGTGCATCTTATACTCCGAAAAATGTGGTATTCTTTGTCAGTATGTTCACAAGAGGGCTTTGGCTGACTTGTTAAGATGCTTTAGCACAGAGCTGTCAAACTCCTGGACCACGGGCCAGATGCTGGCCATGGCCACATCCAGTTTAGCAAAGGTGAGGAAAGTTCCTGTACATCACATGACACCGCTGTGACAACATGAGTTTGACACCCCTGCTTTAGCAGATTCCTCCATTGAGCAGAGTGTTGGGGTAGATAATTATGAGGAAATATTCCAAATATTCTGATTCTAATAATACTCACTATTTTTTGTTTTTCTGTCTAATAATATTCCAGAAAAATAGTGATTGCAATTACTTTTAAAAGCATATCTATTAATTAAGCATATACCCATGTTCCTGAAATTAAAATAATACCTCAATGCTTAATTAACAAACAGATGAAAGATATTTTATCTTTAACTAGAACTGAACTCTAAAAAGACTTTATTTATTTATTAACATTTCTTGGAATCATTATTTTTGGAAACAATACGACTACATAATATAATCATTCCAGGATACATTGAAGAAAATTTGCAGCCATTATGAAAAAAAGCCCAGCACTGCTAAAACTCTATCATCTGTCTGACCCCCCCCCTCTCTCTCTCTCTTCCTCTCCCTCATTCCTCTCTCCCTCCTTCTCTCTCTGTATCCATCCATCCATCCATCCATCCATCCATCAGCTATTATAGAACCTTTAGACTTATGATATTGAAAATGCATCATTCTTTCCAATGAATATACCTTCAGATATAGATAGCTTTATTATGCAAGTTAGATTTGAAAAAATAATGTAGAAGGGGGAATATTGGATAGTATGAAATGGTCCTCAATGAAATATGGCCTGGTGTAGCTTCCAGCTACATACAATAATTTACACTGGCCATTTTTGATAGCATGGAGAATTAGATGGATAGACTGGTTTTGTCAATTTTCTATTTTGCTACATTATGTCATTTTCTAGGTCCAGACTTTTTCATTTTTATTATTTACTGTGCTAATCCTCTAAACCACATTTACCTCTTTTCAACTCTCTATCTCTCCTCCCCCCTCCCCTCAATGTGAAGAAGAGTCAATACTTTAATTGGAGAAGGGAAAGATTTATGTAATTGTCATTCTTCAGAAGTGATGACTCAAATATGAATGTGTGTAATCACATTACACTTTGTGGTCACTTTAGTTATATAAAGCCTTTCCTCTTGCATATGTATGTCTCTTGGATTATCTTAATCTTTTTTTGCTTGTTGTCATTGTTAATTGAAAGAGATGAGAACACAGGAACCTAAATATGTCAAATAAGATATATTAAAAGTTCAAGGACCGAAAAAATTACCTAATCCAACAGTTTTTCAATACAATTTTAAATACTTTTACATGCAAGTAAACTCTATGTAATTCACTTGAGTTTATCAGAAAATGGTAAAGTAAATGTTCACTTCATTTATTTGTCACCTTATTTGCATGATAAAACTCAAGTTCCTTCAACACCCAACCAATGCTAGTTTCTGTTTCTTTAATCTACTTCCCATGTCATTTTATAACAGAGTGAAGCTCATTCCTGGAATAATTAAACCAAGATAATTCTTATGCCTTAATATGTCATAAACACATAAAAGTCATAGAAATACTAATCCTTTCTTTAAAAAGCAGTTTATAATGTGAATTTGCTTTTTAAACTATAGTGATAATTTGACAAATTTCATCAAAGTAAGTACAGTAATTTCTGATTGGCTTTTTTTAATCGGCTTCCATTTTTAAAATGCCTTCTGTTTCAACTGCTAAAACTACTGATTTCTATGACCAAATGATGAATAAAGGTTTTGAATGAATCCAAGCACAAGAATTGTTTTCAATAATTCATTGCTCATTTTCTGCAATTTAGAGATGTTCCCAAAAATGAAGCATGTTGCCATGATAGCATATTAAATAATTTGCAGATATAAATAGGCCATAAACAAGAATTTGGATCATGAATTTAGTCCTGGATAAAAATTCATAATTTTTTTCCAATTCTATGACTTTAAAACTACAGAGTAGTATGCTTTGCGTTTCTTGCCAGTTAATCTCATTCACTATATCGTTTCCTTAATGTCCGCATTTGCAGTTGGACCTCTGGTTGATTTGTTATTTCCTCCAATAAAGTCTGAGTTCTGTTTGGTTTTGTTCCTTACCCCAATTACAGGCTTTAATTGTCCCCCTTTTTAAAGAGCATGACTTTTATCTCGTCTTCTTCCTTGAAGTTCACCAGTTCTAATAAAAATAATCATTCACACTTTGTGACATTCCAGTGACACTATGAAAAGGGAATATTTATATTAATTCAATTTTCATAAAAGGTTATGTGCGCAGGCTAAGAAACTAAGGATGAGCTCTTACAATAGCAAAATAGATTTGTGGGCTTTCCTTAGTGCCAGCTGTATTTTTTCTTGGTTCCTTCTCAATGATCTTCTGCTTTCCTCCCTTTCTATCAATTCTCACTCTTTTTTTCTATCTTTCTTACTTTTTTGTCTAACTTGAAAATAGTTACTCAATACTGCAGATCAAAACTATGACTGCATCAAGAAATAGGTCTCTTGGGAATGGAGGGAGAATATGATCCATGGCACTGAATTGGAGGTTATTTGTCTTGGGAGCCCTGAAACTTAGCCCAATGGTTCAGCTGTAGTGGTTCAGTGGTTAGGACTCCAATTAATAATCCTATTATAACTATGTGCATTTATAGTCAAGAGATTCTCTGAGCACAATTACAAAATATTGACCCATGCAAATGACATGGTCAATTAATGTGTGCATACTTTTAGTCCAGTCTTCTGCTCTTTGGGGGTGAGAGAAATACCTTATACATGCTCACTTAGGTTATGTTCTACTTTATCTCCCATCTGCAAAAAACCAAGTATGTAAGCTTTAAGAATAGGATCCATGAGCTCCTCAATTCAATTTATCTGAGGATGATTGCCACTGAGTATTCTGGACACTTGCATCAATGTTATTCTTTCTCTTTTTATAAATGTTAATAGTTCACAAAAAGCTGATCCCTTAAAAACAAATGCTTTATTCTATTTCATACTAAATTGCACGGCACTTTTGTCAAATTAATAAGGTAGATTTCACATGACAAGTTACAAAAGGAAAACCAAGGGAGCTAAATTTCTTTTCTACTATCGGACACAGGCAAAGCAGGTGTTAGCTTTTCACTGAAATATCCATAAAACTTCATAATCTATAAGCCCTTTAACAAATTACTGCAAGTATTTCTATGTATAGGAGCATAAATTGTTATACTATTCAGAATTATAAGGTTTGTGAGAGAAGCTATAAACTATTTCGCAGACTTATTTTAGTAGATCCATCACAAGAATCATCTTTGTTGAGCAATGACCTCATAGTTTGAATATGCTGTGGATTAACCTTGGAAAACAGTAGAAAATATTCCAGGATCATGCCAAAAATTACCTTTTGAATACTACACAGGATAAAATGTTTGTTCATCAAATCTCCATCTTCTCTTACTGACAGTGAATGTAATGGGCTTCTAGCATTCGCTTCCATAATTTATTTTTAAATAGAAGTGCCAAAAAGTAAAACTGGGATGTTCAGATTGCAAAGTAAGTATGTTGTTTTTCAGTAAGTTATAGTTCCTTCCTATCAGCAGGTATATGATTAAAATTAATGGTCAGGGATATTGGGACAGTGAAAAAATATTTCCAAGTGGTCTTAATTCATAGGATCATTTAGTTGGGAAATTTAACACTGCCCATCTGTCATTGTTAATTCCTGGCATACAATATAGATCTAATTCATTATGGGTTAATTTTAAGAAACATTTCTTTACTCTGGAAAACTTTGGTCAATGGCTAAAACACATGTAAAATGTAGTCAATTTAGTCAAAGAATTCATTTACAATTCAGTGACAATGTGTGCGGCAAAATGTTATTCTTTATTTTGATCACATCTGGTTAATGAAATCAAGATATGCTGTTTCAGTTATTGAATGGGTCAGCAAGAATATGAACTTTTGAAGTCTCTCCATGACCTGTTTGTGGACGATTTCGTTGAAAAAGAACCATTTATACTGATATTGAATGCCATTATTAGCTTCATATCCAATGACATTGTGTAAATTTTTAAATTTTGTGTAATTTAAAAATATGGACAAAGTATTAGAAGATCACAATTCATCAGCAATTTGCTCTGCTTATTCATTTGGTTTTAAAAATTATAAAATTTGGCAGAGCTATTTGAGAAATAGTTAATTCCTCTACAGATGCTTAAGGAAACAACAGTAAGGCAATATTCTAATCATTTATAATTTATAGTGATAAAAAAAATAGTGAAAACTAAGCTTTTCACAAAAGTCTTTGGAGAATGATTGGAGCCTTTGTATTAATTGTTTCAGGTAATTATTTATTCAGTTTCTAAACTGTTGTCTTGGGAATGGAATGGTTGCCTGGGGCTTTACTGTAGATATTTTGAGTTTAAGGTCTTTTTTATTCTTGTAAACTGCTGGGAGTTTTGCAGTTTTGTGTGTCATATAGATTCAATTAATATTTTTCAGTATCCTATGTATCATTCTTGATCAAATGGTATGACAAATTACTCATATTTTAAATCATATGGGATAATCATATGACTAACATAGATAGTTTTTAATTGGGGATTTTAAATTGGTTTTAGCGCAGGACTTGGTATTTAATGGGTTTTTTAAATTTTTTGTATTTTTGTATTTTTTGTATGTTACTTTAAATTCCTGTGCGCCGCCCTGGGTCCTTTTGGAGAAGGGCGGGATATAAATCAAATAAAATAAAAAAATAAAATAAAAAAAATAATTTAATTTTAATGGATGCTACTTCCTCTTTTGGCTGTGATAGCTTACCTATCAGGCAAACCTTGGATTCTTCCAGTGATTACTAATGCCATCCTTCTGAATAATATCATGCTATGTTTGGGAGCAATAGTTTCATAAAATAGTACAGAGTGTTCTTCTCAAATCATTAGCATTTCTCCAATAACATTAACATTTTTTTAATTGGCTCTTGCTTGTCCTCTCCTTTAAACAGCTTTGGTAAACAGACTAATAACGATCTATATGTCACTTTTATTGTAACACAAAGCTTGTTCTGAGTTTATGAGTGAAATCTCTGAAATTTTCCAAGCAGAATGTCTTTCAGTTCTTGCAAAAAATATTTTTGTATAATTCTGCCAAATCTTCCCCAGAAACTATACTGTAAAGGATGATTTTCCTTCTTTCTTGAGACATTCACTAAGGGGGGGAAAAACATAGTAGTTAACTTTTTCAGGTTTTCTTATTTTATTATAGAACAGGATAAAGATACTCGAACATAGTACATTAGGAACTTTAAACAGCATTAAATTATTGCAAATCAGTAGTAATAAAATCTCTAATGCCCTGCATGGGGTTGGTTAATGTTAGGGATTGTTCACTTATCCAATTGAGTGAAGAAGGTACAGTACCTTCTATAGCAATAGCACTTACTTATACACTGCTTTATAGTGCTTTACAGCCCTCTCTAAGTGGTTTTACAGAGTCAGAATATTGCCCACAACAATCTGGGTCTTCGTTTTATGCACCTCAGAAGATTGGAGGACTGATGAAAAACTACAGAGCAACAAAATTAGAATTGAGATATTCCTGTCTTTTCTCCTACTAGGAAGATTATTTATTGCTATGCTGGTCTGCATTGTTAGGAGTATAATCCTAGTGTTGGGTTGGCAATATATATAAGCCATGATTACAAATGGTCTTTGTTACTTTAAATGTTATATGTTTGAATGTAATTAGCTGCTGTAATTAACTCAGCAATAAGAGGAAGCCAGGATCTATCTCTCTCTCTCTCTCTCTCTCTCTCTCTCTCTCTCTCTCTCTCTCTCTCTCTCTCTCTCTCCCTCCCTCCCTCCCTCCCTCCCTCCCTCTCTCTCTGCTCGCTCTGACTGACTGACTGACGACTGACTGACTGACTGACTGACTGACTTTGCAGAACAAGGAAGAATCGTGGATTGCAACTGTAAGCAATTGTTTTTTGGTTAAAGACTGTATTTGATTCAATACCTACTATCACTGCTTGTGAAGCAGTAGTATATTTTTTCCATCACAAGTAAAGGTACTTGTTTTTACTACCAGTGTCTGAGACTCCATTTGTGTGTCTACTAGCAACGTTTTCTCTTGCTGTAAATTCCGCTGCACAACTTTCTGTCTCCTAAACATGCATGAAATTACCTGGTCAATGTTATGTTCTTAATTATATGGCATAGCACATATTTTAGATATTTAATTTCTCAAATTTTAATGTATATCTCATCAGGAAATCTCAGTGTTTTTAATCTTTTATTTCCATTATGTCATAAGAAAGATCTCTGTGTGAGGGGTGAAGGATAGTTAATTAGGATTATCAGGTGAAATCTGAATCCAGATGTGAATCATCCAAATCCAGATTTTACAGCCTCAGGCAAAATGGGAGCAATTCAAATTAGCTTCATTTTATCTGGACCTCTTGCTAATTATTCAGGGACATCTTCAACTACTCTAGGGATAGCCATTGTTTCCACATTCAGCAGGAATAGATAATGAAAGAGAGTAAGACTAATGAACTTATCCCCTGTACTTGCCCAATAATTGTAAGAAAATCATCTTTACCTTATTGAGAAGAGATAATTCCTTATGAACATTTCTTCCCTTGTCTCATGGATTGCATAACCCTTAGATGGTTTCCACTACAGAATTCTCTGTCAATGTAAATTTAGAACATTCTGTTTCAAATTGACAAGATGATGGGAATTTTTTTAAAAAGTAATTATTTAAATGAATGTTGCCTGAAAATCGCTACATAGAATTTCATAAATAGAACAGACTTTATTGCATTAAAGATTAACTGATTTGCAAATGACATCCTATTGTAACACAAAACAAACATATTATAACCATTTGTGTTTTTGCCACCCTATACAATCAGATGACGACAATTCTAGATCACAGGGGTCAAACTCGCCATGCCATGTTGCCATCAGGTGAGGTATTGCAATGCTTTTTCCCTTCATGTAGCTGGGGTGGGCGTGGCCTGCATGGGACATATCTGACCCATGGGCTGCCAGTTAGGGCTAGACAAATTGGATCAGAAAATAATTCTTTTTGAATCCAGAGCAAATTACACCAGTCCTGAGGTTATACATTTTAATATTGGTTCAATATTGTACTTAATCCATTATCTGCATTCTTAACACATTCATTTTCACCAGTTCATATACCGGTAATATCTATGAAAAGTAGTTGTGAAACACCTCGGAAACACAGCCTGTGAAGCATTTTTAATTTTTTTTCTAAAATAATTTAAATCAGCCCATATCTGGCAAATGTCTTCCAGAGATACCTATTCAATTTGCATTTGTATAATTAAATTAAATATTAAATTTCTATACCGCCCTTCTCCCTTCCGGGATTCAGGGTGGTGTACAGGCAACAATAAAATCACAAGTTAGATTAGTTCATGAAAATATGTACTTGCCTTGTTTGATTTTGGCAACTTATGCTTAGTTAGAGCTACTTTTTGAAGCCAAATGGATCCAGCTAAACTGCAAGTTTGCATATATATCTGCATCAAATCAAGATAAACAGGAAAAAAAAGTAGAACAGTTGCTGAATTAAATTTCTATTTTCTTGGCCATTGCAGTTCCGTCTGATATTTGTAATCTGTTGAATTAACAATTATCACTTGAATTTCATGGGACAATTTTTTTAAAAAAAATAAGTCCATTGTTATATAGAACCTCAAATATTTCTGCTGACTGCATTTTTGTATCATGCTGCATAGGTAAACATTGAAACCTACCCAAATATTTTACAAGATAATATCTTCTCAGTAATGTAGACTTTCTATTTGCTGATACTCTTAATAGAACGATTTGTACATAAGGTTTCTATTGTCCATGCAAGAAAGACAGGTTGGCAGAATCAATTTCCTCTTAAACATATTGATTAAAAAAACCCTCCAGATATAGGGTCTGGAAAGAAAAGTGGGGGAATCCGAGACACTAGATTTACCTTTGTGTGACCTGTGTAGGAATGTTGGAAAAATTAATTCCAGAATATTATGTCAACATTCCTTGAAGTTGTGGATATGATTTACATAGTAGGTCTTCTCTCTGGGTCTAACTTCTTTCATCTTGGTACTGTAAATTGCTTTCCTTTCTCCCCCTGCCCACTCCATTCCCCAATCTGTATGCTTGAGGTATTGTTGTGATAAATTATTGAGGTACAGAACTGAAAATGGTGTGTAGATTGTCTAAGAAATTGAGTGCAGTCAGCCTTAAAAGTGGTGAATGATGTGCTAAAGCAGCTACCTTACCCTGGTCATGTCACAGATGTCGTCAATGAGCAGTTGCTTTTAACTTTTGCCTTTGCCCAGGGGCACTCAAGAGCAGCTGGATTTATTGAATTAATAATTGCTCTGTTTGTGATGTTTTGTTTTCCAGAGACCTTGAAAACTGACTGTAATGTAAGCAAAGTGTAAGGCAGTGGCTTCTGTATCAAACAAGGGGGTGTCTACTCTTTTACCCTCATGCCTTTTCATCCTCACAGCAAAAGATAATGGGAAATCTGACCATTGTGCTGTGGTATCATTCTTGAAATAACAGGGATAAAAGAGAAGTGGCTTTTGTTAAGAAGTCCAACTGCATAATGGAAAGTAAATGTAATTATAACATTTACAAATTAGCTGGTATTCATCACTGTTTCACGAGATAGCCTACTGATCTGAATATTCCGTTTTTAATTTCATCTCTTATCCCATGACATCAGTCTCTTCTATAGTGAATTATAAGTTTATTCCAATTGCTACAGAGAATCTGGGCTTCTTCGTTGTAAATGAGACTAAGCAGGCTCACTTGCTAGTAGCAGCAGCATGTCACGGGGAGGATAAAATTAAAAACAACAGCTTTTAAAAACTTTGAGCCCAGAAATGTGAGATTAGTGCTCTGACACAAAATTGTAAGGCAATGGGTGCTTTTTTCTGAGTTACTTCAATTGAACATTTTCCAGGAAAGATACATGAATTCACTCTTTTGGATTTCATCACAATTAATGGTACATATTAACAGCAATCTTCACTTTTTTATTTCTCATAAGATTATATCGAAAAGGATAATCGGAAATTCTGATTGCATTTGTTTGGCTAAGAGAAAACAGGCCCAATTATTTCTTGTATGATAAAATCCATTTTTTCTACTATGCACTGCATAATAATTCAAGTAAATAAATAAATAAAAACAAAAAGCTCCTGCTGTGAAAAAATGATTTTTCACACTGATTTCAGTTGTTACCAAAGCTTTTAAACAGAATCAGACTCCTTTGTAGATTTTTAACTCATTAATAAAAATTCTTATTTTTTTTAATCTCCTCGTCATCACAAATCTGCTCCTGGTCTCTGGTCTTTAAGATCAGATCTTTGAGCCAATCAAACAGTGCTAATTGTTTCATAACAGCTATTGGATTTCTAAGGCACGTGGTGGTTCAGTGGCTAAGATGCTGAGCTTGTCGATCAGAAAGGTCAGCAGCTCGGCAGGTCGAATTCCTAGTGCTGCATAATGGAGTGAGCTCCCGTTACTTGTCCCAGCTTCTGCCAACCTAGCAGCTCGAAAGCATGTAAAAATGCAAGTAGAAAAATAGGGACCACCTTTGGTGGGAAGGTAACATCATTCCATGCACTTTTGGCAGTTGGAAACGGAGATGAGCACCTCCCCATAGAATCGGGAACGACTAGCACATATGTGCAAGGGGAACCTTATGAATGCAATTATAAAAGATGCAATGCTATTAAAGGTAACATTGAAATAAATGTAAATAATGTTAAACATCAGAAATCTCTTCTATTCAACTAACATTGAACAATTCAGGATATAGGTAAGTACATGCATCATAATATACTAACACATATTTCAGCCTAGCTCAGAAAGACAATTTTGATGCAAAGGTTCAGTGGCTGCATGTTTGTGTAACATGATATGCTTAGTTAAATTTCTAAAAATGGCACAAGACTTCAAATGGGAGATCGTTTGTTCTGGACCTAATCTAAGAAAGGATTCACATCTGCTTCTAATGTTTCCAAAACCTCTCTACCACCTTCATTATATAAAGTTTGTTTTGGCTAAACCAGAAACCAAGAAATGTAACTTCATAAATATGGGAATAGCAAACTCCTTTTGCATTGCTGACAATGTTCTTCCCACCTGTGTTTAACTAGGGAAAAGTATTAAATTAATATAGTAGTGCAACAAAAGCGAAATTAGTTTGGAAGTTTTTATGTGAACAGCAGTTAGTCTAAAATCATTTCAGATCAGTGTTATCATATCGACTACACTGGTCACAAAATTTCATAAAGTACAAAACTGGGTCATACAGTCAAATAGTAGTAACTGGAACAATTCTATTAAAATGATGAAACTGTGCATGTATGTTCTTTTTCTTCTTCTTTTCCCTGTTACACATACACACAATAGATATGATGGGCAGAAGCCCATTTTCCCCAACATATGAATTAGAAAGCTATGTGGCTGAGATAAACTGATTATGTACATATGAATTCATAAACAGATGTATTTCTCTGAAATCAATGTTTTTATAGTATACATTTAAACATTATACAGCAAGCATCTCATATTAGTGGCTTTTTTCTTTGGTAAAGAATGATATGTAATTTAGGCAGAATGATTTCCCTATCTAAAGATTTTTATTTTTTTTACACAGTAAAAAAAAATGTGTGTGTAATCTGCATGGCCAGAAATGATTTATTTGCTACATCTGGCATGGAGCTGTAATGATTCACTACTTTGTGAGATGAGTTTGGCAAGTTTATCTTGCTTGCCATTCGCATTTTTTGAACATGAAAATATATTCCAGAGCTTTTGATGTGTCGATTGGGAAAAAGGTAAAGACAGCTGCACACAGGTCCCAGGAGAATCTGTTCAATAGCTAAATGAAGACCTTGAGTGCTTTCTTGTTAGCCAAGATAGATCTACATCCAGATGAACCAAAATTAGTCAATAGCAAAGGCTCTTAGGAGTAGGTGATCAGAAGCCACAAATCAGCTTTCCCGGGGACTTGGTTATTGGCAGATTGTGCCTAAGGCTAGGTCTTGCTGCTACATGCCAAGCTGTAATTTTTTTTCCCCTAGTGAAGTTTTAAAGTCACAGGCTGATACTATAACAGCAGTCTCCTGACAATGAAACTGCCAGCAGTCCATCAGATATCAATTTGTTATCAAGTAAATTGTTTGTAGCTTTAAAGTTCTCTTTCTTTCTTTCTTTCTTTCTTTCTTTCTTTCTTTCTTTCTTTCTTTCTTTCTTTCTTTTTTTCTCTTTTCTGTTTAAAGAATATAAAATGACTGAAATACTCAAATTCACGTAAGCCCCTTATACTGAAGCACAAGAGTGTTCTATCTTTTTCTTAATTTACTTTCTAATACTTGGACAGTAAGATGCCAAACTACTGAAATCTCTAGAAACGTTAATCTACTGGATTGAAACAGACTCAGTGCAACAAAAGGTTATCCCTTTATTGTATCAATTAAAAAAAAGAATAAAAAGGATAGGCAAAGTTTTTGTTGTTCTCTAGAAATCTTAATCAGGCAAATTGTTACAAAAAAGGGTGGTAGAGAAAAAGTAAAGCAAACCAAAATTAAGCAGATATTGCAGATGCTGCTGTCTCAAGATTTAATTATGGACTAGACACAGAATTGGTTGATATTGTCAATGGACAATTATTGCTAAAGTGACCCTATTTCTGGACTCCTTGCTCTTTCCTACTCATTGTTTTTTGCAGCTACCATTGGAACAAAAAACATTGATCTTCATAATCACCATACATATGATGATTGTGATGATCAATAGTATTATTTATTCCTGTGATAATAAAATAGTATTACTATCATGGCACTAGTCAATGCTACTACAACTAATTATTATGCATTGTGGAATCAGTGCAATTATCTGACCAACATGCAAAAACTGTTCTTTCTCTATGTCAAGAAATAGTGCTTTGAGAGAAAATCCCTGCAAGCTATTTACATGGCACCTGCTACTGAAATTGATTTCCAGCAATATTTGTTCCTTGGTTAAAGTCCTTAGTTATAGGGAAATTTCAATCTGCATTAAGCATCAAGCTAGAAGAAGCACAACACGTTCAATTTTGACCTACTAATTCTGCTTTGTTTCAGTTCCCATTATGGTTAAAAAGGAGTGTTGTCATTTTACTATTAAAGCATGATTTAAAGGTCATCTCTTTCTATTACAAGAATTTTCTTATGATATAAATTCATAATCTGAAGCAGTTCAATTTAGATACAGATACATAATATAGGACTATTACAAATGAATACAAGTGTAGTTCTATTTTCTATTTTCCAACACCAGATAATAGATTTGACACCTTTAACTTTGTTCAGACTGGAATATATGCACATTTCATTCATAACACTTGATGTCTCTTCTGTACCATCTCGAACAGGAAACACCACAAAGATCATTCTTCTGAGGAATACATTAGCTGAGTCCCATCAAGTCAAGTCACATGTTTTTTTTTATACCTCTGTTCAGCTCTGCCAATAAAGGGGAAATTAAGGCCAGTGATTCTTAAAAAGTAATTCTTCTTAGGTGGTTTGAGCCTATCTAAGAAGTGCTGTGTAATTTTCAGCACCCTGCAGTGTTACTGATTAGTTGAAATAACACTATGGACCTGTTATTATTATATCTTTTTAGGAACTCTTTAAACTCTAACTATGCAGATAGACTAAGAAATTAATTAAAATGTTGGACAATAACAAAATCAGGAATATCTATATTTGCAGTCTTTCCTTCTAGGCTTGCATACATCATGTGGCTGTCAAGTATATCAAATAGCTAATTAGCCCTTTGTAAGTGTTTCAATGCTTACACTGGTTGGTTATCACACTTGAGTCCAAGAGGAAGGGTTTCATAAGAACATTACCACTGAGCAATGTCTATTCTGCCTAGGCTATAACTCAGGTTACTTTTTTTTTAAAGTTATGCTTGGAGTTTTATTTCCCATTTTCAGAAAAAACTAGAACATTTGGAGTTTTGATATGAGCTTTTAAATCACATGAACAGGTTTATCAACCAGTAACCTTTGTCATTCTCTCCTGGTCCAAACTCAGCAAATTTGAATTGACCAAATTTAGATTTCCCCTTCAAATCATGCAATTAGAAGTCTGAATCAGGAATTCTGAACTCTGGAATTCTTAGTACTTTCTGATTTGGTTGTTTACTAAAGACATCTTATCACCCGACTAGGTAACATCATCAGGAATAAGTCATGCCATTTTTTTCTGGATCCTTTAACACTCTACCTGCAGGGACAAATATCAGACATTTAAAATGATATCAGTTCCTAAATGTTGTTCTTGATCAATGTTAATAACATATTTTACTAAATATAAACACACACTTATGATCTCTATAGATTGAATAAAGTATAATTTAATATCTCAGACATTTCCAAATTCTCTGAATTCCATCCATAGCCTAGAACTGTCCCCAGAATGATAACTTATTTGTAACATGACAACCCAGACTTATAAGCACAATGTGCTTAGAGCTCAAAGCATTGTTAGAGACCCCACACACCCACTTCATGGTCTGTTTCTGTTGCTCCCCTTTGGAAAAAGGTTTCAAAGTATTTCTGTAACAGCTTGGTTCCCTATGCCATCCATCTGGTAAACTTGCAAGATTTGTTTCTCTTGCCCTGTACATCAGTAGTGGATTCCAGTTGGTATGCCCTGGTACTGGCGTACCGGTGCCTGCTGGGAGGTGCAGGCACTGTTCTGGCACGGTGCTGCAGAGATTCCACCTGCCCGCTTTCCTTACCTCTATTTGAACCAATCGGGATATTTGTGTACACGCATGGAACGTACGGCACCTGTGCAATGCTCCACCAAGCAGCTGGAGCGTTGCAGAGTGATGGTGCGCATGCATGCGCAGCGTGAGTGCCCATGGTGGACGCCTGGCACCATCACAGCGTACCAGTTGTGACGGGATCCAGAACCCACACTGCTGTACATGTATACATCCGAACTAGATTGTATTATTTCTCTGTGTCATATAATATACTGTATGTGGATACATGCATGATTGTGTGTGTGTGTGTGTGTGGTTTGTTTGTTTGTTTGTTTGTTTGTTTAAACTTGTTAGATTTATGTTTCTATTATAGGTGGAGACCCTTTGAGAGCTGTATGCCATGTAATTTCATTTGAATGTTTGCTGATTAGTGTACATTCGAAGGAACAATAAAGTATTCTATTCTATTCTATTCTACTTTAAAAGCTGATGATGGTGGGATCCAGTTTAGAACTTCAGTGAGAGGCCATGAGGAATTCAAGGGCTGTCTGCTAAACTGGGAATTGTGGGGTTGGAGTGGGGTAATATCTATCAAGAAAAAGGTAATGGCAACCTGTTCCATACTATTTCTAAAACTAATATCGATATCAGTGCCTACATTTGACTGAAGTGAGTCTTTATTTTATGGTACTGTTCAGATAGTCTACTGGTTTCAGAAATATATTAGGGGCTGCCAAATTGATTTTTCATTTTACAGAATTCATCTTAATTTATTCCATCTGGGCTGGAAAAAAAAATGGGATTGGCCACTGAATGGCAAAGAGATTTTCTGTAGCTTTTCCTGCCATCTAGCGGTTATCTGGATTTTTGCAGTTGATATATGGTAACAGCATTACTGTGTTATGTTATACAACAAACAAGGTTGCTGTGCTATCTTATGTGATTAATAAAGTTTGCAAGTATTTTCGCTCCTTCCTATAGCACAAGAGTCTGGCATTTTATTCTACTGTAAGCATACTTACTTATGAAGGTCCATCATGCAAGCGTCTTTCTATTATGCAGGATGAAATTAATTTTAACTCTGAAAATCCTCTAATGTTATCAATAGCATTATTATCTCAGATGCTACATGTGCTTCACTATATATTAATGTTCACATTTGAAGGCTAAAATAACAAAGGAAGGTATTTATGTAAACTTTCAGGATAGATGTGGCTCCAGTAAATGAAAATTTTGTCATACAATGTCAGATGTCATCTTGAGCTGACCACAGAAATAGCTCAGGGCGCCACTATGCTATAGTCAACAGCTGTGCTGTGATGATGTTTTAACACAGGTGAAGGAAAACCTTAGAACACAAAGGAAGGCAAAGATTAAGTCAGTGAATGATTGTCTAAGAAAGTAACTATTCCTTGCTGCACTATCACATACTTTCTCTTTTCTTTGATGGCTTCCCCCCCCAAATAAGGACTACTGTGTCTGATTGAATGTAAGTCATAACTATTTTTCAGTTTGATAGGTTCATGATGTAAAGTTTTCTGTGATTTATTTGTGCTGTGCCCATAAGCATATGCTTTATTAGTGCACCAAGCACCAAGTGTTCCCAGGAAAAAAAGTATAAAATGCTTTTCAAAGAAGGTAGATCCCTATGTTTGATTGCTTGAACTAGCCTACTCGAGTTGCAAAAGGCCAGACAACCATTAGATAGCTTCAAAATATGACCAAAAACTCTGATTCTTTTCTGCCATCTATTGTTTGTTCTGATTTGTATAGCCTTAATATCAGAATCCTATTTGTTATGTATTATCCAAAAAGTCATTTACAAGTTTTTTCAGAAATACGGGGGAATCACGAAGCCAAATTCTTGTGTTGATGCTGCTGTTGCGTGAATCCAGGCGTTGTGGGTTTTATGCCAAGGGTTATGATTTATAGTGTGGTGTGAACTGAGCCAAATAGGCTTTCTTCAATAAACCATGTTTAAACATGGCTGATGGTGCTGTATGGACCAGTCCAGCAGAATCTTTTCATCTGAAACAAGAATCTAAAAATAAAGTTGAGCATTCACAAATAGGAACAACTGAATCGATTTCAATGGAGGTGATGTTATTGAAAAACACCCTGAAGTTTTAAGTTCAGTTTGAAATTAATCAGCATGTTTTCGTTCTTTTATAGGCCTATATAATATTAGCTAGGTTATGATGGCATTTGTAAAAGAATTTTGTATACACACGATCATTTTTATTGGATTGTAGCAATATGTTTTGTTTTGTTTTAATCTTTAGAAAATTATTTTCATTTGATGTTTTGGATTTAAACTTCTACTCACTCTTTATAGCTGATCACAGATAAAGAACTGATCTCTGTTTTGGCATTTTGTTTGTACTCAGTTTACAGACCATTTTTCTCTTCTAGATTTGTACCCTTTCATTATCTGTTAGGAATGAGTAGTTTGTTTCTATTTCTGGTTTGTGTCAGTTTCACATAGATTAATTCATAAGTCTCCTGTGTCTTGTTTTCATATTTATCTGCACAAAATTCTTGGCATACATTTCTCTAATATCCACAGTTCACATACTCTCTCAAAGCTATGCATTTCTAAATATTATTATTCCAAAATGTGCATTTTATATTTTAAAATTAAAAATGTCTTACAAAAATGGATTGAATGCAAAACCCAAGGGCAGAGTTTTCCATGTCCACAGGTCCAGTTAGTTTATTTCTAAATGAAAGAAGACGATTTTACCCATTCCATCCTTCTAGGATGATTTAATACCAGTTATATGCACCCGTGTCATCCAAGTTCCTAAATGTGAGAAAACAGCAGGGTAACCTAGAATTCACTATCAGATGTGATGATGCTGACTAGGATATACCGGCCTTGAAATTATTTTTCCCATAGAATTCTTGGTGCTCTCTGACCTTTGTTGTTTGCAGACATTGCATTACCCAACTAGATAATATCATCAATCCAAGAGATTTTTGACTTTGCTCCCTGTTTATATACAGTAGCTTGGCCGGTGAGGTTTGGTTTTTTTTTTGTTTGACAGTTCCTTGATTAGGGCATTGTTTTCTGCTTGATTGTTTTTTTTCTTTTTATTTGGGTGTTAATTGATTGAAATAATATATACTGGTCTTTTTTGTTTGATTCTTAGCTTTTTATAGTTTTCTTTTGAATGTTGTGTAAATGTAATTTATCTCTACCTGACCATTGATAGTTGATTTGCTAAGCTTCTAGAAATTCCCAAGCATTTTTGGACTTTGATTATTTTTTGTTATATGGACCTACCATACTGAGTCCTTAAGATACTAATGAAACATTCCTCCAGGTCTCCTTACTTAAAAAAAAAAAGTGAGGATTATTCAAAGAAGACAATTTGACAACTTGTCAAATATCCTCATCAGAGATATCTGAATGCTTATTTGCACTATTTACATATGAAGCAAAAATCTTTATTTTTTCACCCAGGTTTTTAAACTGTATTGTAAAGATATTATATTACTGTAATTCATATTATCTTAGATTTTCATGATAACCTTGCTATTACTAGGCTGTGTAGCATATTATTAAATTATTATTTTATTGGATATGTTTTAATTTAAATTGTATTATTTTGGGGGGGGTTGGGTGGTTATAGTTACTGCAACCCCATGTGGAAAGAATAAGCTACTGTCTTATATATTTTAAACAAATATTTTCTAACTAGAGTATTTTGATTCTACCACTATTTCTTATTAGTCATTAATAGATATATGTCAGATGTACTTTTTGGGGTTGAGGGGGGTGTTTTGTATTTTTGCACTTCAGTATGCATCACCCAGAACTTAGATATGGTGTAGTAGTTAAATCATTAAATAAACACAGAGATTAAAGCAACATAAAACTAGAAAACTACCCACTTGCCAGTCATGTTCATGCAATGTAAGATGTCTTTGGTATTTACAATTGCAAATGCTCTGCATTCTAACAAACTGAATTTCGTGGTCTCCTATTTTCTGCTTTTGAGTCTGTAACTGGATCTTGACATTTTCTAAATATTTGAAATAATATTATATACATACAGCATTCAGGATAGGCTGCACAATATAATTTTATCTTTAAATCAATATAAATTACTTTATATTTGTTTTGACCAGATGTATATTTATATATTTAAGTATTTATATTCAACAAGTTTGCATAATTATTTAATGCTATTAAATAACTTTAAATTTACATGTATGTAAATTTACATCTAATATACACAATTGTAGATATATGACAGCTTAAAATATCAGATTTTATATTTGTGAAAGGAAGTGTGAAAATTGATTACTAAAACTGCAATGTCGTTATTTTACTACCATTTACAGTTTTAGTGTAACATTTTTCTATAACAAACTCGATGTTATTTGCCTATTGTTTCATGTAAAAACATTGTTTTTACAGCTCCAGGTCACAAACTGTAATATATGAATATTAAAGATTTATTAGTTAGTTAGTTAGTTTTTAATTTATCTCCTGAATGATTTTTGAGCATCTACAGATTATTGGTTACTTAAGTTATAAACCTTGTGTTTATTAATTATTGATTTATATAGTCATTCATTCATTTATAGATTGATTTATAGCTTGTTCTTCAAAGTATTTTGTGTTTCCACAATTCAACCACGTCTGAAAAAGTAGTCCATACAAATTGTAAATGAATTCATTAATAACATTTTACTTAGAGCATCATAAAATACAAAATGATGCTTAAAAACAAGCTTTTTCATTTTACAAACTCTTAGAAAGTGGAATATTATGTGCTTGTTGTAACTGTTAATCAAGCTTCCTTGGAAATAGCATTTTATAGCCATGTGTGCTACCACCAAATTCTGCCCCTATTCCTATTGTCTGTAACCACTTTGTACCTTGTATATGGCTTCTTAGGGCACATAGTGAAGTGCTGACTTGAGAGGGGGAAGGGAGGAACCTTGAGCCTAGGCTATGTAAGACTTTAAAGATCAGCACTGATGTTTTTATTTTTATCCCAAAAGACTAAGGCTGAAAGTGCAGTTGTTTATGAACTGGTAACATATGCTTCCAATGCCTAGTCATACTTAACCACCTTTCAATGAGTTGAAAGCATTGCTAAGGCAATCCACGGGAAAAGTTCTGAAACTTGAAATGCACCACATAAATTTCGTCAGTTGCATTAAGTTCACAAATTTCAGTAGTCTCACCCCTGAGTTCCCACGAGATCTTACTGAAGAAGAAGAATAAAGTGTTAGGATACATTAAAGACTTGGAAAAAAATAAGCATCTGAGTCTTTCTGTGTGTGTCTCTCTTTGTGTAGGTTGGTGTGTAGAGACACATTGCATTTACATGGTTACCAATATAATATGTGAGATTTTATATAATGCATTATGTTATTTTCTTAGGGATAATTTATAGTCCTTGTAACTAAATCTAAATTTGATTATAAAAGAATTTCCATGTCTTGCACAGCTGAAATTTACCACCCAGACTCAGCTTCTTGAACAGGCTTGAACATATTTCCTTTCTGAAGGAAATATGAACATCTCATTCGCTAGGAGTTAGATTAGGAATTAGAATAACAGAGTGGAAGGGTCCTTGAAGGTCTTCTAGTCCAACCCCCTACTTAGGCAGGAAACACTACACCACTTCAGACAAATGGTTATCCAACATCTTAAAACTTCCAGAATTAGAGCATTCACAACTTCTGGAGGCAAGCTGTTCCATTGATTAATTGTTCTAACTGTCCGGACATTTTTCCTTAGTTCTAAATTACTTCTCTCCTTGATTAGTTTCCACCCATTGCTTCTTGTCCTTCCTTCAGGTGATTTGGAGAATACTTTTACTCACTCTTCTTTCTGGCAGCCCCTGAGATATTGGAACACTTCTATCATGTCTCCCCTAGTCCTTCTTTTCATTAAATTTAAACTCATTGAACATTAAAGAATGAACATGAAATATTTATTTGAATTGAGATGATTAGAGTTTTACTTCCTCCATTTCACCAATGGCTTCATGTTACTCAATTATAGTAAAATCAGGACATATTATGAGGAATGATATGATGTATCACACTATAGCTTGGAAAACACACAGTAGAAGCAAAATTTGATAGAAAAGAACTACACAGAGATATTGTTGCCTGAAAACTGAACGTTATTTTGGAAAACTTTAATGCATGCACATTCTTTCCCAAACTGATGTAATGGACTGCAATGTCTATATTTTCAGGTCAGTCTGATTTGACATCTGAAATGCTGGGAGCTACTTATCCAGTAGATATGGATGACACCAACTTAAGGAATGTCAATTAACATAGTACCACATTGTAGTTTTATTTATCTTTTTATTTCATTTCAGTTTGGAATCACCCACATCCAGATAGACTCTTGCCAGTTTTCAATACAGAACTGAATACAAATATAATAACCTAATAAACAGTCATCATTGGTATCCTTCAGTCTCAAAAGTCTATGGTATCGTGCGCTGGAAAGAGGTCTTAACACAGCCTCTGGTGCAGTGGTGGATTTCTGCAGGCTCGCACCTACTCGTGAGAGCTGGTTGGTGAAATTTAGAGAACCGGTGAGAGGGGGTTCCACCGGCGTACCTGGAAGTAAATCTGGCCCGCCGCTGCCAGTGACCCAACGGGAAAGAAAGGAAAGGAAAGGAAAGGAAAGGGAGGGAGGGAGGGAGGGAGGGAGAGCGAGAGAGCGAGAGAGAGAGAGAGAGAGAGAGAGAGAGAGAGAGAGAGAGAGAGAGAGAGAGAGAAAGAAAGAAAGAAAGAAAGAAAGAAAGAAAGAAAGAAAGAAAGAAAGAAAGAAAGAAAGAAAGAAAGAAAGAAAGAAAGAAAAAGAAAGAAAGAATTTATCATCACAATTGAATCCAAAATTTTGGTTGCTAAGCAAGAGCGTTGTTAAATGAGTTTCACCACATTTTAAAAGGTGGCCACTCCCACCCTGTCACATGACTGCCAAGCCACGCCCACAAAATAGGCCACACCTACAGAGTAGGTTCTAAAAAAATTGAAACCCACCACTGCTCTGGTGTGACTAAAAAGTCCGATTCGGGAGTGGCAATCCCTTCCACACTGAGGGCAGATATATTCTGTCCCCTGCCCAGCCCCCAGATTTCCCTGGTTCCGAGACTGCCTCTTTGCCTCAGCCTGCCGAACAAGTGTCTCTTCGAATTGGAGAAGGCCATTCTATGTCTTTAGCCTCCAAGTTGAATGATCAGAGGTCAAGGTTTCCCAGCTATTAATGTCCATTCACAAGGCCTTTAGATCCCTCTTGCAGATATCCTTATATCACAGCTGTGGTCTCTTGGGGTGCTTTTCCTGCACTAATTCTCCATACTGGAGATCTTCGGAATCCGACCATCAGTAAACAGTACAGTAAGAGAAGTAACAGAATGGCAGTCTAGAATAAAAACAACCCCCACACAAACTAATGAAAAATATAAATCCGTTCTAACAAGTAGGGTTCCATCCACCCTAGCACAAGGCCTGGGACAATGGCCAGATCTTTAAGGCCCTCCCGAATGTCATATGGATGGGAGCCGTCTCATTCTTGAGGAGCTTATTGTAGATAGCAGATGCATGTCAACAGTAAGTGACCACTGATATTCAAAAAAAATTGTCTCTGTGTGTAGAAAATAGCTAAATCCAGGGCCTTAATACAACTAGACCTAATAATTTTAAAATATTCTATATTGGAGAAAAAAGTCCTTGGGTAAATAACACTTGATTCATAGCATAGCTGAGTTCTTTGAGATGGACACATTTGAATACCAAACCATGAGATATGAATTTCAACAAATTCACATATGGGAATTTACTAACTTGAACTGCCCCTATTTCAAAATCTACTTTCATATTGGTCATAAAGAAAGCCTTATTAAGGGCAAAACAATTTTTCTATCTTGAAGGTTCTTGTCAGCAAAGCTTTGCTAAATATGCCATAACTCTGATCTTTCTAAATGCCATTAAACAAGAGTTATAGGTCTGACCAGGACACTTTATATCCCCTACTTTTTGTTTTTCATAAAGTTTTCCTAAATGATAAATACGAAGCCTAAAACATCTATTCATATAAAATATCACTATATTTAGTGCCTGATAACCATCTATCACATCAACTCTTATCCGTCTCTCTATCCCTTGCAAAGGCTTCTGTTTCATTATGCTCCTTTGTTTGTGACCTGCTGCCAAATTCATCGGTATGCATCATCTCCAGTAATATTGAGAGTTGTGTCTTCCATGAGTCTTTGCCACTGCATGATAAAGCGCTCTATTTATATTAAAATGAAGAAGTTCCTAAGGGAGACATCGAACCAAATGAAACAACAAACAGAGCTTTAGAGACTGAATATGTGAAGTGACAGCCAGAGCAAAATGGCCACTCTTGCTACAGAGTGGCCCAAAGGTTTGCTGCAAGACTTATAGCGGGATCCATCATGGTGTAAACTTGGCAGCTCTTGTGAGCTTAAGTACTTGCCATTGAAGGGATGCATTCCAATACACACATTGATTAATTTATTGGGGAAATTGCATCGGCAGGGTGTGTCATTGTCATATTGTGTGATTGGTTGTATGTGTATAGAGAACCAGTAAATAGTCTAGCTCTGATTAAAACTGCAATTAAAGAACAATTCAGCAGTTGGAAAAGTTTAAGAAGCAAAGCTGTGACGATCTGACTTATTATGCATTTCATTCCACAAAAGGTCATTTTTGACTGGAATTAGTACATAGTTTCCATTGAAAGGAGTATCCAGAAAATTATTATTTTTTCCTTGCACCTGATTATTAACTCTTATCCCTAGTTTTTTTCACATCTTGCATTCTTCCAATGAGAAAAAGAAGAAGAAAAATTATATTCCACCCCCCCTGTTCCCTTCAAGTCAGTATTGACTCCTGACAACTGCCTGGACTAGTTCCTGCATTTGTCTTGGCAAGATTTCATAAATGGTTTGCTATGGTCTTTTTCCTAGGATTGAGAAAGAATTACTAGCCTAAGGTGGGCCTAGAACTCATAGTTCTTTATCATTATACCAAGCTGGTCTCAACACACGTTTTGTTACATTCATCATACCATCTGCATATTACACACCTTTCTTTACATAAGGACCCAACTACCAATTTTTGCCTCTCTCTGTTATCTTTCCTTTCCCCTCCCCATTTATATTCTTCCTTATTCCGATAGGAATATTATGATGCTAGAGAAAAAATGTTGGATAACAAGAAAACAAAGCAAGAATAGATAACGAAAATCCAAGAGCCCTGAAAAAGTAGAAGGCAATGAAAAGGAAGACAAAAGAAAAGATTACTAAATGCTACCAATGAAAGTAAAAGCATGAATTTATAACCATTGCAAACTGATGTCCATTCAGTCACAAAGAAGTAAAAGTGATTGAATGATCCAGCAAAAATAATGGGAAGTGACAGAATAGTATAAAGCCTCTATGAAAAAGAGAAGCCTCGGTTAGTGGGCCACAAATGATACTCAAGCTGAGTTTTACCTTAAGATATATTGTTCAATAATACTAAAGATTAAGGACTATTTTGCAATCCAACATTTTTTACTTGCATTACGCCATTTAGAAGGTACATGGGGAGTGGATAATGAGCTATTGAAAGGTGTTCAACTGAGGAAATGCATTGGAGCCAGATATGGGATGGGCTCAAATTTTGATAAGCTGCAGTTGGCTAGCAGGTAACAGTTTCTGCTACCTTCTTCCAGAGAAGTCTGAAAGGCAAGTACTAAAAACAGTTACAGAATTACAGAATAACAGAGTTGAAATCTCTAATCTCAATCTCTTGTTTAAAACCTCCAGTGATGGATAATCCACCACTTCTGGAAGCGAGTCATTCTATTGTTGTTTTTCTCTGTACTATTTCTAGAATCTCGACATTTTTTTTTTATTGCAGTGACTAAAACTGGACCACTTGTGCTCTTACCAGTGTTGTATAAAGTGGCACCTTTCCTGCTGTTGATGCAGCCTAGACCTGCATTGGTTCTTTTGACATCTGCCGCACACTGCTGGTTGATAAGTGATTATCCACTAGGATTCCTAGATCCCTCTCACTGCTAATAAGCCAGGTGCCACCTATTCTATACTTATGCATGCCAGTGGTGGGTTCCTAACTAGTTTACAACTGGTATACTGAGGGGGCGTTTTGTGAGTGCTGCTGCTTGCTTCACCCTTGTGCGCGCCCACCACACATTGTTGCACATGTGCAGTTGACTGAAAACTGGTGAAATGCTGAAATCCTGGCAATGGCAGAAGAGACCCGATAACTGGGGGGGGGGGTGTTGGCAGCCCTGGGTTGCTGCCGGTTCCAGCAACCAGGCTGCCATACCACTACCCGTTCAGCCAAACCAGTTCAAACTGGTAGGAACCCACCATTGATACATACCTTTGTTTTTCATGTCTATTGAATATTATTAGCATAGTAATATAGTAATAGTAATAAATGCCTACTTTACATAAATTTAGCTAAGGATGGTTGTATGAGTTGCTGTATTTAAAGTACTAATTTGCATTTTCCTCCTTCAGTGCAGCTAAAGGAATTGCCTGTTTTTCCCCCCTTACACAGTCTTTTCTGCTCTTCACTTAAAAAATTATGACTAATTTCTGATGTGTATGGAGACAAATTAAATATGCAGCTGAAGCTTACTTTGCCCTTTCTGTAGGGGCATCATTCTTTATCCCAAGGAAAGCAACATGACATACTGATGAGAATATCATAAAACTCTCCTTACTAAAAGGTTCATCTCTTAGAACTGTTCTTGCAATCCAGATGCCTGATTAAATCATCCCATTTTGCCTAATAATAGGCTTGATTTTGATTCTCTCTTCACCATCCCCATCTCATTATTACTGGCATACATGTACTCTGATAAAACATGGCAAAAATGAAAGTTATTTATGTGTTAATTAATGGATAATTATTTATCCATCGGGACATAGCTAAAAAGATCTAAGTATAGCTGATTATTCTGTGTGTAGGGTCTGCTACTGTGCAGGTATCTATGTAAATTGGTGAAAGATTACATAAAAAGAGCTTCTTGGTCCAATCAAATCAGGGTTTCTATTGTAAAGTATTTTATCAAGAAAGCTGTCATGCTGAGGCTAAAAAACAAACTGACAAGTCAAAACAACTGAAACAATGGAAATCTTAGCAAACTGTCTACATGTGCCATTTCAGAATTAATTTTAGAAATTTTAGAAAGTCTTTCAGTAATACCAAGATTCACAGCAAATAGATTTGTAACTGTACAGTTGAATTCAGTAAAATCATCTCCTCCTTCTCCTCTTCTTTTTCTCCTTTTATGGATCCTTCATCCATCCATTCTCTTATTTTCATTGTCTCTATGGATATTAGATAAATTTCACAGCCGGAATAGTTTGATAATTATAAAGTCACTTAATTACTGAAAGATTCTATGTATGCTATATGTGGAGCAAGAGAAAAGCTTTAATTTTTCTCCTTTGTTTACTCTTTTCTATGACAGATCAGGCTTCTCTTACTTTAATACATAATCCTATTAGCTATTGCACAAAAAGCCAACAGGTAATATACATGGCAACCTGCAGAAAAGGTGGTTTCTGCAGTATAAATAAGTACCCTAAGTAATTAAGATGGCAAAACATGTCTGATGTAATTGTTGCATGCTTATTAGAAGCTTTCCCTAACTGGAATCTCTTGGTATTTCATGTCCACCTTAATGTGCATACATAAGGGGAGAGTGTAATTAGCAACTATGTCATTCATTCAGTAAACATTTCGGTGCTGTTTGATGTGACTGAACTGGGCATCACATATAATTTTACACTTTTATCATACCGAGCAATTGACAGGTCTCTAATGTCAGTCTCAGAGCTTTTGCTCAGGTTGAACTTTGCCTCACAGAGGTCATTTTCCTGCCACTTGGGGAAAGAAGCCACGTCCGGTAAATCCTACAGAGTCAATAGATACGATAATAGCTTTAGGCACATTTTCTTAGAATCTAGGGATTTCCCCCCCCAATAAATATAAAGCAATGCTAACTTGTCTACCTATGACTATGTAAGCAATTGTTCTTAGGAGCACATTTCCCTTAGTTTTGTTGGTTGTCTTATGTTCTTGTAAGAAATATTTTAATAACATTATTCATTTTTTGTTTTATATGCTAATATATATTGCTTATTTTTGTACATTGATTGAAGGCAAGTGCATATATTAAAGCAACGAAATAAAATGAAAGATAGGAAAATGCTTGAAAAATATATTCAGTAGAGTTCCTCTTTAGGTGTAAACTCAGCAATATCAAAAATGCTGATATTGATCCTCATTTCAGTGGTATAAACACCTGATTCCTTAGATCAGGAGTGTCAAACCCGAGGGCCGGGGGCCAGATTCAACCTGTGAGGTCCTTAGATCTGATCTGCAGGGATGCCCTGGAAATACCAAAGGACTGACCTGCAGTGCCTCTTCCAGTAAAGGTAGCAGAGGATTGCAGGGCCGATTGCAGGATCGCAGCCAAAAAGGGAGCTTGGGAGTCCGTTTTTGCTGGTACAGAAATCGGGTCACCAAAGTGCCCCCCCCCGACACAAGTAATGTCAAGCTGGCGACACCCACCCTGACCACACCCACCCTGTCCCCTGAGGTCAAACACAAGCCTGATGTGGCCCTCAATTAAATTGAGTTTGACACCCCTGCCTTAGATTGAAAGAAGCTTTGCAAAAAGTCTGTTCGAGAACTATGGGGCATAGTCCTGCAGATGGTAGCAAGACCATGCTATCTCTGTGTTTAGCAGTTTCTGCAAAACAGGATTTTAAACAAAAGTCATAAATGCAGTTTATTTGCATATTTATCAGGATAATTAACAGCTTATTTATCTCTAGCATATGTTTGAGATAAATAACAAATCTGAATATTCTTTGACCAGTTTAACACAAAACAAATGGGAATATAAATATCCAAATTAAAAATATGACTGTTTTTTATATCATCTGCATATACTTAGTGTTAAGAAAGACTACAAAGTAACAACAAAGTGTTTTTAAAACATTTGATTAACTTCTAACTTCTTTTTAATTCCTTCTTTCTCCCAATGATGTATTTTTCATGCAAAGGAATGAATCTTGAATATAATTTCATCAGTAAAATATTTTAACCTTAGAGAATTCAGCAGCAGTAGAGGAATAAAAAAAAAACTTCTGAAGGCCTGGAACAGCTTCAAATTCAATAGGCTATTGGATCTTCTTCAACTGATCTTTCTAAATATACCAGTTCAATCTTTCAGTGATCATTGAATACATTATCTGCAATAGAGGCTCTTAAATCCCCAAACCCCACTATTCAAACATTAAATATTACTAAAAAATTTCACAGGCAAGTCTCATCAGCTTATGGGGATGCTGTTTCCATCAAACCATCAAATAATAAAACAAGAGCACCATTTTGTCGATGGACTTGGTTTGTTTGTTGTTTTACCATTCCTTACCTCCACCCATCTGTCCATATCACCGTACATCTATAAAGGTTACAACATGCTGAGTGGACACAAGGAGTCCCTCCAGCCCAGTATAAACACACAGCAGGAAAGCCAGTATTGCTTTTTTGAGTCTTAGTCATTTTGGGTACAAGCAGCATTGGAGAAAGAGCAAGAACGTTCATAGAAGTGAATAAGGAAAGATGAAAGAGACAGCAGCAGATATAATGCCAAGGAATCATCTGCCTGCATGTAATATTTATTAATAGGACATGAGGAATACACAAAGCATTTGTCTTTCAAGTAAAAGGTCAAGGCCTAAAGCCAACTTGTTTTTTTTTTCAAAGTGGAAAGCATTTTTAGCTCTTGATAGAAGGACATGACTACAAACTGGCATGGCATTCTGGTGGTTTACCAAATGTTGTTTTCATTAGTGTACCAAGAAGTACATTCTTCCATTCTTGACTTTCGGAATGACAAGCTAAAGTATGTATGCCAAGCTTTTTCAAGGCCCATATCCCTGCAGGTTAAAAAGAAGTTCATATTTAGTGGGAGATTAAGAGTAAACAGAAGTCAATTTCCCTGTTTTCCCTTTCACCTCCCTTTACCTCAGTTTGGCCTTCTGCAGCAAGATTGTTTACCTAGCCTGCAATCCTTCGTCCCTTTACTTAAGAGCAAACCCCACTGAACTCAATGGAGCAGACTTTTCAATATAAAACTTATTCTTGCACTGTAAATAACCATTTCTTCTTAAGAGGAAAAAGAAGACAATGGCAGGGATGTTAAAAAGGGGTGCCAGTTCTTGGAGAAAGCAAGCTTTAAATGGAGGATATTTCAACACCTTCCCATTTTACCACAAGTTCAGTTAAGATGATTTATAGCAACCCAATAAGATATGATGCTTTACATCGGAAAATCCGCTGTGTTCCTTGGAATATCAATGCCAGCTTTTGCAGAATGAGAAAGAAAAAAATAGAGAGAAACCTGAACTTTCTAGTCTTTCTAAATAAGTCATTCTGACTAAGAAGTGAAATGATGACTCTATACTTAAAATGAGACTCTTGCCAGTGTCCAATCAGTCATGGCAGGCCTGTTAATGCAAGCAGCCAAGAGGAAAAATCCAAAAGGAATATTATTCACCGTTGAAGAGAATCTTTTGAAGGAACTCTGTAAATGGAAGATCTCTGTGGTCAAGGAAAGGAAAGGTCATTAAGTGGCATGGATTGTGACCATGTGTCTCCACTTGGTTTAATTCAAGGACTCATTGTGATAGTCACATTTTGCTCCATAATATTTTCTAAGCCATAAATGGTTGCAGGAACGTTTACATGTGTTTATTTCATTGAGTATAAATTTTCAAAACTATGAAATTAATTTGTAGGGAACAAATTAGTAATTTGTAAAGGAACAAAAAATGAAATTTAAGCATAACATTTCCTGGGTAAAAACTGGAGATAGTATTCTGTGGAAATGGTCTGCCTTCTTAGATATTATGATATTTTTATGATTTGTAATGGGGAAGTAGTGAACCAACAAATGTAAAGTAAGAAAACTAATTCAAAATATAAAAGTTAAGACAGTCACCAACTGCTCTCAAAGAGGGCTTTGAAATATGAAGATTTCTTAGCTTGAAGACCACCAAGCACCATGACATTAATTTGGAAAAAATGGTAGAAGGAACCCTGAATCTTAACTTTTAACTATTTGAAAGTCATTTATATCTTTTCACTGAAATTGACCAATCAACTATTAATGCATCAACTGGTCCTTGGGAGCAAGAACTTGGGATTCCAATCTAGCAAATGAATCTTCTGCTAAGTCAGCCAGCACAGTTGAACTCAGCTGTCTAGTGTCAGAAAACTAAGTTTACTGCCAAGTCTAGACCTGGCACAAAGGCCAGTATTCTTAAGATATATATGCAGGGTAAAGCAGTAAAAAATGAAAGAGGCATTGATCCTTCTTTTGAGATTTTTTGATGACATCCACTGAAAAATTGAATATCAGTTATGGAATGGAGACTGTAAGTCAGAAGTGTTGATAGCTAAGATGCTGAAGAGAAGAAAAGGAGAATAAACCAGAGCAAACCAGAAACTTTTAAGGAATTAATATACCCACATAGATTGAACAATAAATGCATAACAGGTTTTTGGTTAGTTTCTGTTCAATTGGCTCATCACACTCCCCACTAAAACCACAGCATATAAAATAAACCATTATTATTTAGATCTACACAGCATCTTAAGGCATAATTGTAGAATCTGTAATGGCTGGTTTCGCAGCTCATGCTAAGACAAAATGGCTTAACATGGTGTACAAATCAGATAATGTGCAGCTGTGTTCCTTTGGGTTCTTTCTAACAAATAGAATTGTATTCTATTGAGTGTTTCTAATTTTGAAAACTACTTGTTAGTCAAATGTCTATGGAGATTCTCAGTCATCCAGGTAATGGTTGGCCCAAAGGTGTTTTTTTCAAGCTGAAGAAGTTTTTTTGGATGAGAAGCGAAACATCTTCAAAGAAAAACCAGTCCAGTAGACTTGAAAAAAGCACCTTTGGGACATACTTGTTAATTAAAAAAAAGTTTTTTAATACTACAGTGGATATATAAAATAAAATGCTAGTGAAATAAAATATTAAACTTATCAGGCTTTCGATTTTTTTTCATGAATAATGGATCTGTTTTAATTTAACACAGGTGATCAGGATATTCCAATGAGTGTAAATTTCTAATTAGGATTGGCCAATCCAGTATTCTCATTTCTCAATAGCGCCTTGGGGGAACCGACATATTGGTAATAGTGCTAGATAAAACTTTATAAATCCTTACTTCTAAAACTGGCAAAGATTTAGTGAGAAGTGTTGCATTGTTTACAACTGCAAATGCAGCTTCATAAAAGAGGAAGAGATCCATGTTATTGGCATCAAAAATAATAAACAAAATTCTTAAAATTTTAATCAGTCTTTTTCTCCCTTCACATTGTCACAATTCATCATAATGGACACATACTTATCTTGTGAGTTATGATCAACCTATGCTAATTAAAAAGGATGCTATAATTCTAAAACATTCTGGTCAGCCTTAGACTTTCTTAAGTTTCTATATTTTGTTCTTTAGAGCAGGGGTCTCCAACCTTTGCAACTTTAAGTCTGAAGGACTTCAGCTCCCAGAATTCTCCAGCCAGCAAAGCTGGCTGGAGAAGTCTGGGAGCTAAAGTCCTTCAGACTTAAAGTTGCAAAGGTTGGAGACCCCTGCTTTAGAGGCTTCCAAATACTAGTTGCCAGATTATAACTGGTAGTTTATCAGTTCCGGGGAAAAGAAATAATTATTCCATAGTTTACAATATTCAAGTGATAATTATATAAAGAAAATAACATTTGCCTTGATTATCAGGAGCAAAACTAAGGTGACAGAGCCAAATACTAGCATCTGTAAACTGAATACATTTTCTAGAGTAAACAATAGATCCATATACGATGTGGTTCACATATTTATCTTTAAAAAATAATTTATCATGCAATCCCTGAATATTTTTTTCCTATTCTACTGTCTTTGCTGACCTTCCAATTCAGTATATTAGCATTGCAGGAGGTGTTTTTTTTTAGGATTAAATATCAAAATGTATGTTCATTACATTGGCAGTAATTTGTATCTAAAAATTCAAAATAATTGAAGACTACTTCTCTGTGTTCAGAATTACCATTAATAAAAAAAAAGACTGACACTCCTAAGCTACAAGTGGGATCAATTTTGTACCTTAAGCAAGAGCCTTGAGAATCAATGTAATAAGTCAATTTTTCCAGACAAGGTTTGATTAGGTTCCATTGGTTTCCAGCAGCAAGAGAAAGAGAGTTTTCTAAATGGAATGAATGCAGAATGGATTGAATTCACTGAACTAAAGGGATACTATCTTTGTCCAATTGATCCTGCAGATTGCTGAGTAGGATGATGAGAGTATTCTGCACTCAGCAAAGCTGAAGTTTATTGTATGGATTCTGCTATTTCTTACATAAGCACTAAAAGTTCAAGAACTTCACTAACCACAACTACCATTTGCACTTCTGGGTGCTATCTTGCCCAGAAAAATTGTTAGCCAGAAGTTATTACAATGAACTAATAGCAACCCCATATAACACAATTAAATTGCCTTTCGAGAACATGTACTACATCCCAAATATCAAATGTTTTTATAATTCTAGTCTTTACCTGTTCAGTCTTATCCGTCTGAGCATTTCCTCCATGCTCTGAACTTGCACTGAGATAATAACAAAACTGATTAATATAAATGTATTGGTGACACATATCTCCAAAGTTCAGCTCAATTCCAACTAGATATTGAAAAACTTTGATGATAAAATAATAATCCTTGAACAACTACATGCAGCAGATCTTGGGATGCTGACCTCATTGGAGTAATAATTTAAAAATATATTTTTGTTTACAAAAATCATACTATTATATCTTCAAGTACAATCCTAATACAATCATACTATTATATCTTCAAGTACAATACTAATACTTGCATTAGGTAAGTATATATAGAATTGTAACTATTTACTGGTAATGATATATCATAATATTTTCCTTTTCTGATAGTTTCCTTTTTTCAAAAAGCATTTTCTATGTACTTTCTTCTTTTCTTTGACTAGATATGTTTTTTTCATCATAATTATCTTTTTGTTTTCTTTTCCCCTTTTTTGTCTTTATTTTACAATTAAAAGTAAAAGACTTAATCACACTGCTGAAGAGAAAATCTAATAATCTCAAGAAGATATTCTCAGCATCAGAGCAAAATGTTACTGTAAGAATCCAAATTTACCAATAAGGAATAATTTCACAGTCAGCCAGCTGGACTACCAAAGCTGTCATAATGCTATTATACAGTATGCAAAATAAGATATGATGAATGGAAAAGAGGTATGCCAGCATTTTTATTAGTTATTCCATTTATGAAGCCAGTGTTTAATGAGGAGTGTGTCAGGAGACAAATGAAAGATTCAGCTGGAGTCTGACAAAATTAATGTCTATATTTTATTCAGTATTCTGTGTTAAGAGTTTTAGAATACATTTTAAAGAACTGTGGTTTATTGTAGACAAATTCAAGAATTTACCTGAATCCATTCCATGCTTCAAATCATAAATATTTCAATAGGTCTACACAGAAGGTTCTAACTATGGGCATATTAACTGGATTTTTAGCGCAGGGATAAGGTTTAATTTGTTCTTAATTATATGTGTGTATTTATTGTTTTATTTGCCCTGTGCACCGCTCCGAGTCCCTTCGGGGAGAGGGAGCGGTCAACAAATTAAATTTTATTATTATTTTATTAAATTTTATTATTATATTGTAGCTTCCTGCCTACCTTTGCATAGTCTACAGAATTTGAAAGCAGAATTAGACAGACTGAGAAAACTGCCTGTTTATATCACATGATATATGACTTCTCATTATTCTAGTGATGTAGGAGTTGCCCATTTGAGGTATTCATCAAAGCTATAGACTGCCCAAAGAAAGAAAGAAAAATCAAAGCAATTGTCTCCTATTCAAAAGACCTGCAAGAATTAGTATTTTAAAAATGGCATTAAATTGTTCAAAAAAAAGCAGGACGCAGGTAGCCCAAGTCCTACTTACCTAAGCTGGTGGAAGACACACCACTCCACAACAATTGGCATCTATTCATCAACCTGGTTATCTTAAAGTTTGAACAAATGACAGATGTCCTGATATTTGCTGGTGCTTTTTTGAAGGCAATTAAGCAGCTTGGAGAGCCAATGCAATAATAGAAAAAGTCACCCAGTAGTAGCTGAGTGGGGTGGAATAGTAACTTTATAATTCTGCCAGGCCAAGAAAATAAAGGGGTATTACTTGCAACATACTTTTAAAAATGTTGTTTTTAGTTAATTTTGCATTTATATATTCTCCCCAAAAGTATTTGTTGCAGTGGTGGGTTTCCATCTTTTTTACTACTGGTTCACTCGTGCGCTTGCGCAGAAGCGTCTGGGTGAGTGGGCGGAACCTCCCACCACTGCTACCACTGGTTCACCCAATCCAGGCTGAACCAGGAGCAACCCGACTCTGATTTGTTGTGATCTTTATATCTCACCTTTCCTCTAAAAGCTCAAGGAGGCACAGATAAAATTTGTCCCTTGTTTTATCCTCATCTCAAGAAATCTATATGGTTTGTTACACTGAGAGATAGTAATTGGCTCACAGTCCTTCTACAGTTGAGCAGGAATACAAATTTGAAACTCACTAAGGGCTCTCTGGTCTCATTTCACTTCCTCAGTATACTATATTGGAGGAGTTTTTTCCCCCTATACAGAGTTATAACAACACAGTCAAGTCTAAAAATTAGGAGGAAATCTTCATTCTAAAGGGGACACTCAAAAATCTGACACCCCCCATAATACAAGTTATAATAGAACATATAAATGAGTGGTTCTGATAATATAAAAACTTTTGAGATCATTGGTACACTTTAGTTTTTCCTTTTTTGCCCCAAGAATTTTATTAAAATATATTACAACATAAATATACAAAAGTTGGGAGAGGGTTAGGGTTAGAACTAAGAAAAAATAAATAAAAAGAGTGCAGAAAGAAAGAAAACAAAGTAAGTGCAGTAATATACAAAAAAAACCCTCAACATTTTGCTTTGCATTTCTTCAATATTTCAAGCCATTTCTATATCATTTATTTTTTATTTATTTATTTATTTAAATTTATATCCCGCCCTTCTCCACAGAGGACCCAGGGCGGCTTATAATGATCATAATCATTATAAGCATCAAAACCTATAAGCATCAAAATCAAGTTTCATTTTTTTTCAGTTTCAGGCAAAAGATCCAAGTAGAAACAAAATAAGGTAAACTGTCCTCTAACTAAAGCAATCTATTTTGCCATCTCCATCAACTCCATCATCTTTACCTTCCATTCTTCCATTGCAATATTTTCAGTAGCTTTTACTTGTACCTTTATACTATCACGTGTCGTCTGTATGAACCTCACCAAGGCACCTAACCTCATTCAACAGGATGCTTATTCCATGTGTATAATTTATAAATGAATGTGATATGAACCAAGCAAATGGTAAACATGTCTATTTCTTTTATTGTGTAAATAACCAATTCAGCTATGAAGCATCCTGGTCTTCCATAACACCTCAGCAGTGCCACAGGCTGATAGCTTCCATGCCATGCCTCATTGAGGCAGTAATTGCTGCAAAAGGGGCCCAAACCAAGTACTGAGTACATATGCATGCTTATACTTTTTGGAGGTCCAATATTGTTCTATGTACAATCCTTGCTTTCTTGATTGCATGTAATATTCGAATTTTCTGAGATTGTGGATTTGGGGTTTTCATGAGCTGTACGCCATAATCATCACAATTATGACAAATCACAGCTTGAACTATCTTGCTTTGCATGTAATGAGTCTTATCTCATATATTAGTTTCACCTTTTAAGTTGCATTACTGAAATAAATGAACTTTTGAACGATATTCTAATTTTTCGAGTTTCACCTGTATACACCTCTTTGCAATGTTTTACAGCCCCTTCTAAACATTTTACAGAATCAGCCTATTGCCCCCAGCAATTTGTGTCCTCATTTTACTGACCTTGGAAGGATGGAAAGCTGAATCAACCTTGAGCCAGTCAGGACTGAACTTCTGGCAGTCAGCAGAGCAAGCCTGTAATACTGCAGTCTAACCACTGTGCAACCATGACTTTTATCAGTTAAGTTCACATCCTCTTTTGTTCGAATGGCATAGCTATTTTTTTGACATTATACTTATTGAGCCAGCCTGCTTCTCTTGTTTCTGCTAATTACCTAATTAACAAGAAATATTGCCCCAAAGACACAAATGTAACGCACCATAGCCCCATTCATATAAAGCTTTGGAAACTTTGTCTTGCCAATGTGTTCTGCTCAACTTGCAACAAATTCAGCTTGTCACCCAGTTCTTACAAATTCCTGTGACCTGGTGAAGGAGCACGTAAGTGGACAATCTCCAATGACATGATGAATTTAGTACCCATTGAATGCAAATGACAAGGGACTTCCTTCTAGGACAGGCCAAGTATCTGACAAACTCCAGGGACATCTTCCCATAAAGCCAAGTCACTGGAACTTTTTTAGTGACATGCCCATCAGGTAAAAACTGAAGTTTTAAATCCTGTGTGAAATTTCTTATTCTAAAATTGGACTGAATTGGTTCATCATGTGCCTTTTTTTATATTGAAAAAGTTTTATTGAGTTTTACAAATTTTTAAGTAGGGTAGGGTAAGGTGAGTTAAAAAAATATTTTGAGAACTTTCAGGTTGAGATCGTTGGCCCCTCCGGGACTTCTTAACAAAACATAGATAATACATATTCCAATGGTATTACAAGGTGAAGAGAAGTGCATACATCATTGTAAATTCCAAATTCTATGCTAGCAATCATGAACAAACATCCAAACAAAAGTTATACTATATTAAAAAAGTCATTTTTTAGATCTAAGTCTCTTGGCAATTGTGTCTTCTTGTTCTCCTCCCTGACCCCCAGTGGGCGTGGCCGTGGCCCCCTTCGCCCCTCCAGTTTCATCCCCCAGGATAGAGGAATATTTTTTAAGAAAGGCTTCCGCCTCAGCAACTGTTTTAATCCTTACTCTTCCTCCTTCCCAGAACACCAACATCCCTTCTGGCATCACCCACTTGAACCAAATCCCCTGGTTAAACAATTTTGTAGATAAGAAGGAATATTTCCTCCTCACCTCTCTAATCTTTTTCGGGATCTGCTTCAAGATGGTGACTTCCTTTTGCTGGTACGTTAACGGACCCTCTCTCTGTGCCCTCAATATTCCCTCCCTGGTAGACCTTCTAACAAATTTAATATGTATCTCTCTGGGTAATTCATTTATCCTGGCATATGCTGAATTTATTCTATAAGCCAGGTCAATGTCCCCCCTGATCTCCTCCTTAGGTTTATGTAAGTAATCTGCTAAAATTGTGCTCATAAGATCAGGAAGGCATTCACCAGGTTCTTCCAAAATGTTCTGAAATCTTAAAAAATATGACATCCTTTCAAAATCCATCCTAGACATATGACCAGTTAAATCTCCAATTTCAGTATTAACATTTTTAAGTTCTCCCTTTGCCCCAGCCAGCCCCACTTCCAACTCTTCAGTCTTCTGTGTATTCTACATCAATTTCTTCTGTGTCTCCAAAAGCTCCAATTTAGAACTGCAGTGGTCCTTTCTAAGCTCTTTAATTTCCAGTACCAAAGAGTGTAACACTTCCTCCATAGCTGTCATCCTTGCTTCAATGCCTAGTTGTTCTGGTTGCTTTTTAGAAGCCATGGTGAGCTGTTTAAATCAGTGCCACTAAGATGGCGTTTTTTGGGTCGGCCGCTGGAGCAAGTCCAGAGAAAAAAGTTCAAATCAGAGTTGTAGAAAGTTGTAAAATCCAGAGAGAAAAGCAATTTTCACAGTCAATTATGAAGACAATGAAGGCACTCCAGGGAAGGAATCAATTAATCACAAAAATCCTCCATTGGTAGAGAGAGACAGTCCAGGTCACAAAGGAATGTTGGAAATTTTCCATAAAGAATAGTCATTTAGGAACAAAGGGAAGCCATTTTACCCCGCCCAATCTGGCAGCCAGCAGGAGAAAGCAACAGAGAAAATTGTTCCAATAAAGCCGGACTTAGATACATTGTAGCTAGAAACAAGCCGCAAGGGACTTTCACTTCTTCAGCAAAGTCCGGATGAGAAATATCCGCTTCCTCGCATTTGAGGAGCCATTTCCAAACGCCGCTGCTGTAAATCCGAGGGGGGGTTTAACAAACACCCCCCTCCGTCATTTCTTTCAGTCAAAGCTGCCAGCAAAAAAGTCAAAGTCACTTACTCTCCACCTCGCTGCCAAAGCCCCGGCAAAGCCATCCAGCTCGAACGCTCCCGCTCTCTCCGAATCAGCTATTTGTTACCTTCCTCCGTTGGCGAAGGGAACCAAGCCCCCCGCAGCATGTCTTCTTCCTCCTAGACCGAAGACAAGGGTGTTCCCCGGCCGCCGCCAGGCTGGAAAGGTCCAGGCAAGCCGATCATACGGGGGGTCCCCCAAAAAAAGGGGTACCCCGTCCCGTTTGGGGCCGAAAAAAGAACAAAATGGCGGACGAGTCCCAGGACTCGCCCGTCGCCGCCAGAACCCGGAGCAGGACTATCATGTGCCTTTTTTATGGGCTGTGTCATGGATTATTTGTACCCTCCTGGACTATCTTTCCCCATACCATATGCTGTTGCTTCTGCCTTAAAAGAGATTAGGAAAAATATTATAAAAGAATTATTGTAGTGAAATAATTACATATATTCAGTTAACACTTCCTTAAAAGGCTATTATATCTTCCCATTTAGTTTCATTTACAGCCATCCCTTCCCCCAAAAGCATCAGCTTCAAGCATACTTTACCACTAGGACTTCATGGATGATATTTTTTCCTACTTGCTGCTCAAATTGTGAAGCTGTTTGTATCAAATCAATTTTGACAACAAATCTCAAATCAAAACTCAAAGTAAAGGTAAAGGTTCCCCTCGCATATATGTGCTAGTGGTTTCTGACTCTAGGGGATGGTGCTCATATCTGATTCAAAGCCAAAGAGCCACCACTGTCCAAAGATGTCTCCATGGTCATGTGACCGGCATAATTAAATACCAAAGGCACACGGAACACTGTTACCTTCCCACCAAAGATGGTCCCTATTTTTCTACTTGCATTTTTACATGCTTTTGAACTGCTAGGTTGGCAGAAGCTGGGAGAAGTAATGGGAGCTCACTCCATTATGCAGCACTAGGGATTTGAACTGCCAACCTTTCTGATCGACAAGCTCAGCATCTTAGCCACTGAGCCACCATGTCCCTAAACTCAAAGTTAATCATGCACTATTTAAAATTCAAAAAATCTCCAATCTGAAACGAATTAGTCTTGTCTTGCAGCAACCTATGTCATATAAATGTTCTACATTTAGGCAAGAAAAACAAAATGCACAGGTACAGTATAGGTGGTACCTTGCTCAATAGTAGCAACTGTGAGAGGGATCTTGGAATCCTAGTGGACAACCATTTAAATATGAGCCAGCAGTGTGCAGCAGCTGCCAAAAAAGCCAACACAGTTCTAGGCTGCATAAACAGAGGGATAGAATCTAGATCACGTGAAGTGTTAATGCCACTGTATAGTGCCTTGGTAAGGCCACACTTGGAATACTGCATACAATTTTGGTCGCCACGATGTAGAAAAGACGTGGAGACTCTGGAAAGAGTGCAGAGAAGAGCAACCAAGATGATTAGGGAACTGGAGACTAAAACATATGAAGAACGGTTGCAGGAGCTGGGTATGTCTAGTTTGATGAAGAGAAGGACCAGGGGAGACATGATAGCAGTGTTGCGATATCTCAGAAGGTGCCACAAAGAAGAGGGAGTCAAACTATTCTCCAAGGCACCTGGGGGCAGGACAAGAAGCAATGGGTGGAAACTAATCAAGGAGAGAAGCAACTTAGAACTAAGGAGACATTTCCTGACAGTTAGAACAATTAACCTCTGGAACAGCTTGCCTCCAGAAGTTGTGAATGCCCCAACCCTGGAAGTCTTTAAAAAGATTTTAGATAGCCATTTGTCTGAAATGGTATAAGGTTCTTGCCCACGCAGGGGGTTGGACTAGAAGACCTACAAGGTCCCTTCCAACTCTGCTATTGTATTGTATTGTATTGTATTGTATATCAGGGAGCTATAAGCATCTGATACAAATTACATGATGAAAAAGTGATTTTAAAAAAGCGTATACCCAGGTCATAATAGGAACCCCAGTCTTCTGTACTTGCATCACAACACTGAATGCAAATATATAAGACACAACATTTGGGTCATGATGTTATGATGCATATCACATTTATTAAAAGGAAATAAAATATTTTTGTTACTGTGATGGTGTGTGGAAATGACCTGTAGACAGGATGAAGATTTTAAAACTGAACAAATAATGTGTTAAAGGTATCTCAACCACAGAAATGGAGATGTCTTGGGAAACATTCCAGAAGAAACCTTCTAGCCAAGAGCTTCCCTAGTTTTCCAGAGAATAAAAGGAAAGGAGGGGGAAAATATTTCTGGTCTTGCAGGTTTCTGATACTAAACCTACAACAAAAATACAACTAGTAGTCCTAGTTGTACTTCTTGTCCCAAAGTGTACTTTGGGAGAAGTACACGTGAAGGTACTAAAGTGAAGGTACTAACACTTCACGTGATCTTGATTCTGTCCCTCTATTGATGGCTCTTATTTAAGTGATTGATCACTAGAACTCTAAGATCCTTTTGACAGGTACTATTACTGAGCCAAGTTTCATCTAATATGTACTTGTGCATATGATTTTTCTTGCCTAAGTGTAAAACCTTACCTTTGAAGATTTCATTTTTCTCTCTCTCTCTTTCTGCTTCATCTACATGTGAAAAAGAAGTAGCAACTGTCATTTTTTAGAGTTGATACAAATAAAACACACATTTTGGCATATAGAATCCTCTGCTAGTAATCTCATATCAGCAAACCTGGTGCTTCTGGGTACTTTCTTCTATCTTTATAGTATCATGAATGATGTTAGCATTTCCATCAGTAAAATCCAAAGGACTATGGAGGCAAGACCTGTAAAATATGTTCAACATTATAGCTTGAAAGGATAGTAAGAATTAAAAACACTTTAGGCAGATTCTTTGGAGGAGGGGTCTCCAACCTTTGCAACTTTAAGTCTGAAGGACTTCAGCTCCCAGAATTCTCCAGCCAGCAAATCTGGCTGGAGAAGTCTGAGAGCTGAAGTCCTTCAGACTTAAAGTTGCAAAGGGTGGAGACCCCTGCTTTGGAGGATGCTAAAAATTGCTGGATAAAATCATCAGCAGGATGTTCCAAGACTACCATTTAATATTAGGAAGACAATCAGACCTGAAAATCATTGAGGAGATCCTGAGGCAGCAAAGTTATAATTCTCCTAATATGTCAGAAGCCAAATGCCACCAGAAATAATTTTCATTAATCTTTTCCATTTAATTTATAAAAAGCTATAGGGACATATTAAAAGTAAAGGTTTCCCTCGCACTAATCATTCCTGACCCTAGGGGGCGATGCTCATCTCACTTTCAAAGCTGAAGAGTCAGCACTGTCCGAAGACATCTCTGTGGTCATGTGGCCGGCATGACTAAACATCAAAGGCACACGGAATGCTGTTACCTTCCCACCAAAGGTGGTCCCTATTTTTCTACTTGCATTTTTTACATGCTTTCAAACTGCTAGGTTGGCAGAAGCTGGGACAAGTAACGGGAGCTCACTGCATTATGCGGCACTAAGGATTCGAACCACCGAACTGCCAACCTTTCCAATCGACAAGCTTAGCATCTTAGCCACTGAGCCGCCGAGTTCCTAATAGGGAGATATCACATAAATGGGGGGGGGGGGGGAGAACCAAATTATATTAACTGAAGTAGAAATTGGTTATTTAAAAATTGTTTTTTAAACAAAACATTATCCTGAAGATGATTTTGAAAAAAGTTACAAATACAAAACCTATTAATTGAGAAATGCTACTGCTATTGGCAACATTTAGTCTGACCCCATAAGTTAGTGATCTATGCCTAAATTTATAGATATGATTTTAAAAGCAGTTCGGTGATAGCTTCAATGATGGAATTATGGATTAACTCCCAAAATTGAAAGATTCAGTTAAATCTGGCTTATTGTCTGTCTCTTAGTATATTACATATAATGAGCGAGGGAGACTTTTTTATTTTTGCAAAAGGAACACCTACACCCACACATTTCATTTCAGTAAAAATTCCAAGCCTTGGCAATGTAAAACCAATTCATCTAATTACAGATCAAGCCAATCACTTGATATCTTGTAAGGCTAGAGGTCACCAGTCCAGTATAAGCAATTAGCTGAGTTTCTCTGGTATTCCTAATACTTGCACTTCAGATCTGTAGCCCAATTCCCTGGACTGATTTCCCTCTGTCCCATTGCTTCGAGTAATGTAAATTGTATCTTGTCCCTAGGTAATCGAGATCAGCACTGTCCTGTCCGTCCACTCGTTGTTGATGCCCTCTCAGTGCTGCGATAATGGTTTCGGTGGGCAATCAGACAAGAAGCCTTCTTGACTCATCTCTCATAATAGGTTGTCCTCCTCAGGCAAAATTGAATAACCCCCGATATGGCCTAGAGGCACGCAATACAAATTCAATAAGTCTGCAGTGTCAATGCCCTGTCATTTTTTTATTTTGGCAAAGCAAGTAATTCCACACCAACATTCAGTAATAGAAGAAGGAGCAGCTTGAGATAGCTTTGTCAGCCTACCTGGAACCGTCACATTAATGGAATATTTCTTTAATAAGAAATAATTCCTTTTTTTTTCAATGCCCCTTTGCTCTCAGATTCCTCTCCTGACCATTTCAAGTATATGTTTTGTGAAGGCTTTTACTAGCAGCATCTGTGGGAAAGTTTAACAACTTCACTGCTGTTGTTTAATATTTTCCACTTTTATGGGTTGCAGTTGCGCTGTCTATTTGCTTTTACTGATTTGTCAAAGATTTATTATAAACCAAATACAGCTGTTCTTCCTTTTCCATAAACTGAAGCTGTTTTGGCAAACCTAGTTTCCACTATGAAAATAAATTTAAAATAGTTTTCCTTCTCGTACAGAGCATCTGCAGCCAGTTGTCATTTAGTGGTCAGCTGGGTGCCAAATTGGTGGTCACCTCACTTTAGTGGAAAGCAAATGCCTATGATTTAAAAATAAACAGCCAAAAAGGCAAGCAGATTGACCTCACTCCTTTTCCAGCATATATTTAGTTAACTCCCTAAGAGAAATTAAAACATTTCTATATTCTGCAGTTCTATTTATGTTGGTTAATTGTGCATTTTAAAAAAACACTTTACCTTAAACTAATATTACGGCTATAGCTTAATAACCTTAAAAAGTTTTACTCCCATATATACTCACAGATATAGCCCTGGAGAATCTTTTAAAAGAAAAAAAAATACTACTTAAACTTTCTGCAGTAAGACTTAGCGTTGTAAAAACATCCATCTGTAAGTGTGTATGTTTCTCTGTGTGTAATATATACCTTGGATAATTGTCCACTTTTTGCAGTATATGGGAGTCTCTTTAACCAACATTCAATATTATAAATTACTGTTCCACATTATCTTTTTTTTATTATTGTTCTGGTTTGGTTTGGTTTGGTTTGGTTTGGTTTGGTTTGGTTTGGTTTGGTTTGGTTTGGTTTGGTTTGGTTTGGTTTGGCAGAGGATTCAACAAATGCCTCATTCTTGATAGAATAGAATAGAGTAGGGTAGGGTAGGGTAGGGTAAGGTAGGGTAGGGTAGGATAGGATAGGATAGGATAGGATAGGATAGGATAGGATAGGATAGGATAGGATAGGATAGGATAGGATGTTTTGGGGTTTTGCCCAGAAAGTAAATTATTGGTTTATTGATGGTAGGACATAATATTTTCCTCTTCAGAACTAAAAGTGTAATAAAGACCTCTGCAAAAGGGTAGAACAATCATTCCAGGACTGGTTGATTACTGTGGGATAATTTCCTTTGGAGGTTCATCACTACTCTTATGTTGTTATTGTTCCTTTCCCAAATTGAAAAAAAAAAAGTGCTTTTATCCATTTTGGCAATTAGGCTTCAGAATATTGCTGCCCATATTTTAGAAGTGCAAGTTATATTTTATAAGTGCGATTATAAACACTAAAAATAAAATATGGTTATTCATATTCCAAGATTTAATGAAAATTTTCCTTATTAAGAAGGCTTTATAGCTAATAATTTCTTTATTTTTCCTTCTGATTCTGTAACTTGATTAAAATGCCATTTAATGGCAGTCTTATTTGATTTAGTCACAAAAATTTGCTACTCATTTGTTGTGCTGATATTCCACCATAAAATTAATCTCAGTTTATGTTTTTTTTAACCAGTTAAGCATTACCTTTTTATCCTAGTTTTTTAAAAAATAAAATAAATGAGGCACTGTTAGTAGAACAGCCCAAATACTAAAGTCTGTCTGTGGTCTTCCGGGTGCGCTTCAAGGTGTTAATTACCATCTACCAGCCGCGCGAGCAATTATGGGAACCACTAGGTTTGCCCATGTAACACCGCTCTTGCGCGAGCTGCACTGGCTGCCTGTCGTCTTCCGGGTGCGCTTCAAGGTGTTGGTTATCATCTTTAAAGCGCTCCATGGCTCGGGACCTAGCTACCTGCGGGATCGGATACTGCCTCACACATCCTCACGGCCGATTCGCTCCCACAGAGAGGGACTTCTCCGGGTGCCGTCCACTAGACTTTGTCAGCGGGCGACGCCCAGGGGAAGGGCTCTCTCTGTGGCGGGCCCGGCCCTCTGGAACGACCTTCCCCCCGATATTAGAACGACCACGGACCTCCGCTCCTTCCGCCTGAAATTAAAGACACATCTTTTCCGCCTGGCCGGCCTAGGGTAGTCTCTCTCTCTATGGGTTTTTTAATTGTTTATGTATATTGTGGGGATTTTTAGTTAATGGGATTTTAGCACAGGAGTTTGTTTAATCTGTTTTAAATTGTATGTATTTTTGTATATTTATGGTTTTTATTCTCCCTGTGCACCGCCCCGAGTCCCTGTGGGGAGAGGGAGCGGTTAATAAATTCAGCTTTATTATTTATTATTATTATCTTTAAAGCGTTCCATGGCACGGGTCCTGGTTATTTGCGAAACCGCCTCCTACCACACACCTCCCTTCGACCTGTCCGCTCCCACAGGGAGGGCCTCCTCAGGGTTCCGTCTGCCGGTCAATGCCGGCTGGTGACTCCCAGGGGAAGGGCCTTCTCTGTGGCGGGTCCGGCCCTCTGGAACGACCATCCCCCGGATCTTCGCACCATCACTGACCTACGCCTCTTCCGTCGGATGCTTAAAACGCATTTTTTCCATCTGGCCGGCCTGGCATAGATTAAGGGTTTAATTTTAAAGTTAGCATTTTAGCGATTTTAATTTTTTAGCACAGATTTTCTATTTAATTTAATTTTATATTATATGTATGTGTTGTGGTTTTTACCTTTTTCTGTGCACTGCCCTGAGTCCTACCACAGAGAATAGGGCGGTATATAAATTTGAATAAAATAAAATAAATAAAATAAAAAGTCAAATATAATCCAGTAGCAATACATTTTTCAGATTTTTCTTAGAGGAATAGAGGCATATCAGTAACCTTTCTTAAAAATGTAGATTTCATTATTTCAGTGCAAAGCAAAAAAAAAAAAATTGCAAGAGGAGATCTAGCACGCTAAAGAAGCTAAGAAGATTAACAATGGAATAATTCCAGGCTGCTTTTATAGCCCTTATACAACAATGTGATATGAGGAATGATCAGGTTGTATTGGAGCATTCATAAAAGAAGATACAACCATTATATGACTATGCTGCCAAATTGTTCCTTTCACTGATATTCTAGTTTTTGCCATCTAGATCAGCAGTCCTCAACGTTTTTGGCTCTGTGGCCCAGCAGCAACAGTGACAGCAGTAGGGAGAGAGAGGATAGTTTCGTTTATGTAACCTAATTCTAAGCATGTACAAATAAAGATTTTCATCCTTTCATGCTGCTTGCACTGTCCAGTCCATGGTCTGTTGAGAACCTCTAATTTAGGTTATACTTTGTGAAGATACTGGTAAGATTCTAAATGTAAATAAGGCAAACTGCCTAAAGAAGCTGGAAAATTTATGTTTGGTTTGAAGTAGCCCTAGATTTCTAAGCAATGCATGGTGTTGTATGTGTAAAGTCAGACAGTTAGTTTTTGACATTAGCAGCCTGAGAACTACAAGCCAGCCTGACCTGAAGAGTACTCAGAGTACGAAAAGTGGTGGCATAATTTTTTTTGCCTCCTTAATAGCAATACTACTTAAACTTAGATACCACTTCACAGTGCTTTATAGCTCTCTCTAAGCTGTCTCCAGAGTCAGCATATTTCCTCCAACAATCTGGGTCCTCATTTTTTGAACCCCCGGAAAGATGGATTCTTGAGCTGGTAAGAATCGAACTGCTGGCAGTCTGCAGAATTCGCCTGAAATACTACATTCTAACCTCTGTATTACCACAGATAAGTTCTTTTTTAAAAACAACAACAACACCCTAACTCTCAAAAAATCCAGGAATCCTACTTCCAATCCTGGCCAAAATCCTGGTACCCACCCATTAAGGCTGTGGCCCTCCTAAGATATTGTAATAAACATAATATTCTAAAAAGAAGCAAAATATTTCTTAATACTTGGCAAAGACAAAGTACAGAATGCATAGGTAGCTCTTTATATAAACCATATGATTTGCCACTATTCAAAAACTGAACAGGCCTCTAAAACTAAATAAAATCAACAGTTGGATTGGCTTAATAACAAATATTAATTTTTATTTTGAAGCTTTCAGCATGTACTTATGATAAAAACATCTGAACAAGAACAAGTGCACTTTTTCAACTTGTTCAAGAAAAATGATTGATGTTGAAAGTTATGTTTATGTGTTTAACAAAGTATTGCTTGTTTAATTTCTTATGCATTCATCAATGCCAACAAGCTACAAACTCATCAGCAAACTTGAATGATTATTTTAAGAATTTATAAGTAAACGTACTCATTACTGTATTGTATATCTCTGTAAGGCAGAATTATGGTGTGTAGTACAAAATTTTCCAAATAGAAACTCCATCAACAAATAAGTACTATAGTTATCTTAAGTCATGGTGTTAAGAGTTTCATTTTCCATGTAATTCCTTGGCATATTTATTATACTTAATAGCAGACAGCAGTAATGCAACAGTATTTTTTACTTTTCCTCTACAATTTTATAAAATCTTATCCATATTTACTCAAGAGTAAGCATTATTTTGTCTACTGGGATTTACTTTCACTTCTAGGTAAGTGTACATAGAATTGTCCCTTTAAAGTGCTTCTCATTTTAATAAAGAAGAGATCTGAAGGTATTCATTTAAATTATTTACCACAAGGTATTTCAGATAATGTAGTCTTCGACTTACAACAGTTCATTTAGTGACTGTTCAAAGTTACAATAGTATTGGAAAAAGTGACTTATGACCATTGTTCACACTTATGATTATTGCAGCAGTGGTGGGTTGCTAACTGGTTTACTACAGGTTTGCTCGTGCTCATGCGCGCATGCACAGAAGCATACAGATGGGTGGGCAGAGCCTCCCTCCGCCGCTACTATCAGTTCAGCCAATTGCATTGCAGCATTCAGATGCTTGACAACTGGCTCATATTTATGAGGGTTGCAGGGTCCCAAGATCATGTGATCACCTTTTGTGATCTTCTGACGAGCAAAGTCAATGGGGAAGCCAGATTCACTTAACAGCCATGTTCCTAACTTCACAATTGCAGTGATACCCTTAACAACAATGGCAAGAAAGGTTGTAAAAACTCACTTAGCAACAGCCGTGTTTTGCAATGGAAATTTTGGGTTCATTTGAGGTCATAACTTGTAATTTAACAAGTGCAGTAATTCTCTTAACAACTGTGGCAAAAAAAGATCATAAAAGGGGGAAAACTCATTTAATAACTGAGTTAAAGAAATTTTGGGTTCAATTGTGGTCGTAAATCAAGGACTGCCTGCAATGATCGGATTAGTCATGGGAGTGTGTGTGCGTGTGTTTGTGTGTGTATACAAATATATATATATTTCTTCTAAGTCATACATTTGCGCCGCCCCGAGTCCCTATGTGGTGAGATGGGTGCAGCTTATAAATTCAATAAATAAATAAAGAAATAAACTGTTGACAAATGTATTGTTTAGGAAACATGATTGAAGCATTGGGTGAAAGTTGGGCAAGCACCAGCTCTAGCACAAATCTTTTATTTAGTTTATAAAATCCCTTTGTGTGACATCAATTTAAATTTCACTGGGTAGCTTTGCTTTCTGTCTTCAGTAAATAGATGAACGTCCAGTGAAAGAGCTGTGTAATTATTATTATTTTATAAAAGAGTGGACTGGATTCATTAGCTTTCCGGCACCATCTCTTAAAAGTCAGCACCTTCTTCCCACAATAGTAATTATCCGGTTACCTTTTTAGAAATGTACGTAAGAACAAGTTACAGTATGGTGACTAAAGTATCAGTTCTAAGTCTGTTGAATTAACTTTTAGATCCCATTCTACACATTAAAAAAGGCATTTTCCCTTTATCCATATTCTCAATGATTCTTGAATTATACAAGGATCTACATTAATAGGTGACTCTTTGCCTGTTGAAAATCAGAATGATCCCTTTGTCTAAGAGAAGCAGTAGCCAGCTTAGTGCCAAACAATAGGAATGGGGGATATTCAGAAACTTCATGGTTGGTTGATTACGTAGCAAGGATAACTTAATTCAATACTGTACTAATAACTTACATACTGTAGATAAGGAAAAAAGTGACCTTATCATCTTAAAAGAGAATTGCCAAAGCTTGCATCATTTCTTACTGCAGAGTTGGATATTAAATGGAAGAATAGGAAAGGCTTCCACCAGTGGTGGGATTCAATTTTTTTTACTACTAGTTCTGTGGGTGTGGCTTGATGGACGTGGTGTGACTTGGTGGGTGTGGCTTGGTGGGTGTGGCTTGGTGGGTGTGGCAGGGCAAGGATACTGTAAAATCTCCATTCCCACCCCTCTCCAGGGGGAAGATACTATAAAATCTCCACTCCCTCCTGATCAGCTGGGACTCGGGAGGCAGAGAATGAATGGGGGCATGGCAAGTCAGAGATGGTATTTACTGGTTCTCCAAACTACTCAAGATTTCTGCTACTGGTTCTCCAGAACTGGTCAGAACCTGCTGAATACCACCTCTGGCTTCCACGATATAGTCCTTAGTTTCTAATAATAATAATAATAATATTTTATTTTTATATACCGCGTCCTCTCCCCACGGGGACTCGGAGCGGTGCACAGGGAAAAAACTTAAAACACATAAAATATATACAATAAATACATTAAACTTGAATAAAAAACAGATTAAACCTAATTGTCCCTGCACAATTGTTCTAGGTCTGGAATAGATCAACATCACTCTGTATTAAGCTATATTGAAATTCTATTGCAGCACCATACACCAGATTGCTGGTTGATTACATAGCAAGGATAGCTTAGCTCAATACTGTACTAATAATTCATAAACTATAGATAAGAGGAAAATGACCTTATGATCTAAAAAGAACACTCCAATATCTGCATTGCTAAATAATCTCTTGAGAATAAGAAAATCAGAATTGTTGCATAAATGTTTCAGGAAGAATCTTTATTTTTCCCTTTTCTTTGATGTGTAGCATCAGGAGTATAGTATGTTACTCCTAGTATTGGCTCATGAATCATGAAAAGAATTGCACACTCACAGTAGGAAAAAGGTCAAGGCAAGAGTTTAAATTGAATTTGTTACTCAAATTTTGATTGAGAAAACAAATATCTTATTCCTTTGGTTGTGTAGGATGATTCAGGCTGAATAATGTCACCCAGATGCTCAATAATTAAGAAGTGGTTGTGCCATTGTTCATCATAAAGAAAATGGTAAACAATGGCAGCTCTTACCAGTTTAAGGTTTTTAATTGTTGTTCTCTTATCTACATTTATAATCTTTCAGGACTAAATTATTATGGAACAAAAGCAGGACCAACTATCCATAGTAAGAGGATAAAGGTAAGGATTCTGTCACTTCTTTTTATTTGGTCATATGCAAATTATTTCTCCCCAACACAAAAGAGAGCAGAAGGCACACATGGAATTCCTAAGGGTGTGTGTGTGTTTGTATGTGCGCACACACACACACACACACACATATATTTACGTTTGTGCTGATAAATAAATAAACAAGGGAGACTAGTATAGATCTATTTCAAGCTATTTAGCTCTCATCAGCTAGCCATACCCTTACTGGGATTTGAACCGGGGCTGTATTACATGTTAGGCAGATGTTTTAGCCACTAAGCCACCAGGTTCTCCTCCTGATCACGTGTGACACAAGTATATACTTATTCCCCTGGCTCAGTGATCAGGAGGAGAACCTGGTGGCTTAGTGGCTAAAACATCTGCCTAACATGTAATATAGCCCTGGTTCAAATCCCAATAAAGGTACAACTAGCTGATGAGAGCTAAATAGCTTGAAATAGATCTATACTAGTCTCCCTTGTTTATTTATTTATCAGCACAAATGGAAACACAAATGGAAACAAAAGGCAATGAAACAAATAGCTTTCTGCCTGCATGGCCTCTTGTGATGAGCTGAAAGACAGAAAAGGAAAGCAGCTTGCTTCCTCCCTTAATTGGGTCTTACCAGGGTGTTGTCACACACACACACACACACACACACACACACACACATGTATATATATATAGCTTCTTACTACCCTTTTTGCACAAATGCCAAATATTCTGGACTAGACCATTTTTCTTTGGATACATTTTGTACAATCATGATTTAACCGTAGTCATGAATAATGGATGTTGTTAGTGCTATTTGTTTTACTGTTACTCTTAATGATAGAGTAAAAGGTTTTTTTACTCATTACTTTTAATGATAGCTATTTTGAAAACATTGTGTTGAACTAAAAGAAATTGGAATGTGTACCAAAACCAGTGGTTGATAGTTGATCCTCACTCATTTTGTAGCCATGTTGCTCTCCTTTGTGGAGTTTCCTAGAGAGTCAGAAACATTTCATGTAGTTATATCCTGCTACCAATACTTGAAATTTGTCAAAATTTAAAACTCTATAATTAAGAAATGGTGCATTCTATACTGGCATCATCAATGCATGTTGGAAAACATCTGTCTATGTCATTATCTCTTATCAGTTATCCTTCTTTCTCTAGTGTTACACTAACTATTAACATTCCAAAACATAGCCACTGATATATAATTCATTCATGGGCAAAGGCCATCCAAACTTATTTATCTGCCATGGCGAATTTGATACAACATCATAAATTGCTTAGGCCATTGAAAAACAATAAACTGAACATGTTACAAGAGTGGGCAGTTCCTTTCATTGGTATTGCATCTTTCAAGATGACAGGAAACCTCAAGAGACCAGGACATTCTTAGTTGTATGAGTTTGTGACTAATAGGTAGTTTGATGTGACAAGGGCTAACTGTCTGGGGAAATAGAAGCATCTTTAAACTCAAAAACCTTTGTGTCTCATTCTTCTTCAGGGTTATTGTTTCAAAATCTGTAGGGGCCTCTTTTACAGTTTGCATTTACAGACAATATGCAATCAGCAAGAACTCTGTAGTTTTTCTGTCAGTATTGATTTGCTGTCATTCAATTTTGTGGCTAATTTGCTTGTTAGCAGTACTTTCAAAGGGATATTATAATTTGGTTGTATAAAACTTTTAATGGCTTTAATACATTTACATCTGTATTAAATTGTGTATGATTAAATAATGCAGTATGTCACAAAATGTTATTGAACTTCTACATCACGTAAAAATATAAGTTACAGAATTAAATTTTATTTCAGTGTGTTTATATGGGAATCTCATGCAAATTCCAAATGAAGCTTTTGAATTTTGAAAATTCTCTCATTTTGTATCTGCATGTTTCTATAAGAAACTACAAGGTATCTGAAAATCAGAAATCACATTTTTAAGAATTTTGAATTTTGAGGTAAAAATGCAGGTAATTCTGTATATCTCAATGTCATCACTGTGAGATGATTTAAATATCAAGGTAGTTAAATAGTTTTAAAATTCAGAAGCCATCAAATAATTTGAAACTGCTAATTTCAATTGGTGAATAATCTGAGTATTAGTGATATGAAACTGAGAAAGAGTCTTTAACTAAACCAAGAGACCCAAACTCTCCAGCTTGTCAACCCATTCATAAAGTTTCAGATTGTTCACCAACAAACAGCCAAGGATTTATTATATAAAATAATTTAATCAATATTATTGTAATAGTAGTACAAATAATCATTTTAATTTTCCAAACCATGCATTTTTTTCCTCTGCTTTCTCCTCAGGCAGAACAAAGCTCTCTAACGAAAACAGAAAAATTAAGCAAAAAATAATTGAGCAACTAGGCCAGCAGAAAACAGTTGAATATGATTGATAGCATTCAAGTTTGTTCCAAAGAAATAGCTACAGCTAGTATTAAAAGATGTCAATACTGTAATATCAAATATAAGCATCAGCGCACTGCAAGAAACAAACCAATTATGTACAACACAGCTGCAATTGTAACTGAAGAGTTTGGATGCAAAGTCAACAAACAAACAAAGCCAATGGTGCATCTCCAAAGTGGAATAGATATGAAGCACAAATTGCACATTATAGGTAGAAGAAAGTCTATAGAGAGATAGTGAACATGAAAAAGAAAAACAGCACAATTCTGGGCATACCTATGGAACAGTTAAAAGAAATACAACAAAAATCTAGCATGGTTAAAGAAGGTGGATAAGAATAAGAAGAGGAAAAAAAGTAAGATAGCCTATATATAAAATAGTACGGAATAAGAAATATAAGAGAAATATATGTATATAGAAGGATATAAGATGTATTGTATGGAATTAATATGAGTAGATGAAGATATGTAAAAATGGATGTGTGTGTGTGTGTGTGTGTGCGTGTTAGTTTTTATGAACTGATCAATAAATAAATCAGAGAGACTAGTATAGATCTATTTCGAGATTTTTAGCTCTCATCAGCTAGCCATACCATTACTGGGATTCGAACCAGGGCTGTATTGCATATCAGGCAAGAGCCTTTAGCCATTCAGACAAGCCAGACTCTCCCATTGCATCAGCTGAGACAGGAGGATTAGTATCTATAATTGTTCCACAACACCCTGTTAGGGCCCCAATTACTGTTTCCTTTTCTGCCTTTCGGCTCATCACCAGAGACCATCTAGACAGAAAGCCATGAATTCCGTTGTGTGATTTTTTTTTTTTATATGTGTGTTACGTTTTTGAGCTGATCAATAAATCCCAGTAAGGGTATGGCTAGCTGATGAGAGCTAAAAAGCTCAAAATAGATCTATCCTAGTCCCCCTGACTTATTTACTGATCAGCTCAAAAACGTAACATACACACACACACACATAAATACAGATAAAAGGAGTACAATGTATACTTAAAGATGTAGAAATGTTTATCAATGTTCATATTAAAAAAAAATTTTTTAAAGAATAAAACAGACTCTGAAATGAAAGAATAGGTAGAGAAAAGTGCAAGAAAGATCAAGAATTAGTCAGTACCAGTAAACTTGATTGCAGCTTGGATTGATCACAAGAAAGCATTTAACACCCTATTTCATGATTGAATCATCAAGAAGTAACATTATTATTCAATTTCCAACTCCCATCAAAGTAGAAGAAAAACAACCATTCTAGTTGAGCATATACATATAAAGACAACCATTCTAGTTGAGCATATAACGAAAATGTCAGAATCATTTTGAAGTCCTGAATTTTACTGATAGAGAGCCAAAGAAACTACAGAATGAAATCAAAGGTTATTAAATATGGATGAGAATTTGAATTTGTTCCTATTTCTGGTTAGCTAATAAAAAAATCATTTTCGATAGAACTAAAAATGGGAAATCAGTAAGGATTTTGTCTTCAATAGATCAGATTTAGGAAGAATTAAAACTTAAACTGGCATAATGACTTTTTAAGAAGCCCAACAGTCAATATTTTTTTCTTCTGGTACTGTCTATCTATCCTCTATCTATCTCTCCATAAAATAGTGTAAGCGAAATTATATTAATGGGATTTTTTAAAATTGATGTCATATACCTCTGTATAGGCAAATTAGTACCTGAACTTTAATCCAATATTAAAAATGCTTGTAAAAAAATAGTGGAGCAAGTGACTTACATTTTCTGTTAAAGATATATTAATCTCATCTCAAAGGAGCTATCAATGTTGCAACTAACCCTGGAGCTGTAAAATGAGCTGTAAAATGGATTTGATGTTGGAATATTATAAATTCTGTCATTATGGATAAGATTAACGACACAGCCTGGTGATCATCTATTACTCTTAGTGCTATGGCAATGTCTAACACATGTACTGCTTAGTAATTATAGCTGACTTAGTGGAAATAAAGGGCATAAGAGGGATACTCTGGAATAATTATGAATAATAGAGAGAAATGCTTTGCACAAGTGAATAGGGAGATTGTAATTTCATGGGAACCGATTTCAGAAAGGGTTAAGTCACAAATAAGTTAACAGCTTTAATGCAAGAATAAAGTTCGAATTTATTTTCATTCATCTGAATTATAAACCAGAAATTTACATGATTTGTAAGATGTGTCTTTAGGGATCTATTCAAGTTATTGCTGAAAGCAACATTTAAAGTACGGTATATTGTTAGCTCTCTCTCATGCAGCAGTTACATACACATTTGAAAATATAAAGCTGATATTCAGGTCCACCTTTTCTGTACAAGGGATCTGTGCATTGGACAGACAGAGAGATTCTCCAGACTAACAGTCAGTTGTTATCTGTGTTTAGGAAGAACTGATCATAGAATCAAAGATTATTATTGTTGTTATTTGTGATGGTTTTAGTCTGCTTTTTGAGTCCAGATTTGCCATATTGGGATATATTATCAAATCTTTTTTTGCTCTTATTATCTGTTTTGGAATAAAATACATTTGACAATGACACTAATACTGAAAAATAGGTGATAAAAATATACTATTGGAATGTTTGGGTGGAAGTTGGAATCATGACTTTATGTCAATTTTATTAATTACTATTACTAAATTCAAATTAAATATGGTTTTCCCAGTATTTTTAATTATTATTTTAATTATTTAATTAAATTTATATCCCGCGGCGCACAGGAAATTTAAAAATATACAAAAATAGAAAAAATAAATATATAATTTAAAATATATATTAAATTATCCCGCTCCTATGCTAAAAACCAAATTGTTAAAATACCCAATTTAAAACTTTCTAAAAGTCCCCATGGGAGGTTAGGCTAGGCCGGCTTGATGGAAAAGGTATGTCTTTAAACATTGGCGGAAGAGGCGGAGGTCGGTGATGGTGCGTAATTCAGAGGGTAGGTCGTTCCAAAGGGCAGGGCCCACCACAGAGAAGGCTCTTCCCCTGGGTGTCGCCAGTCGGCATTGTCCGGCCGACGGCACCCTGAGAAGGCCCTCTCTGTGGGAGCGTATCGGTCTAAGGGATGTATGGGGCAGGAGACTGTCTCGCATATAACTAGGCCCCGAGCCATGGAGCGCTTTAAAGATGGTCGTCAGAACCTTGAAGCGCACCCGAAAGGCCACAGGAAGCCAATGCAGCTCGCGCAGGATCGGTATTATATGGGAGCATCTGGCGGCTCCCGTAATTACCCACGCGGCTGCGTTTTGGACTAGCTGTAGCTTTCGAGTGCACCTCAAGGGAAGCCCCATGTAGAGAGCATTACAGTAGTCGAGACGGGACGTCACGAGAGCTTGAGTGACTGTGCGAAGGGCAGCCCGGTCCAGTAAGGGGCGCAATTGGCGCATCAGGCATACCTGATGAAACGCCCCCTTGGCCACGGCCGCCACATGGTCCTCCAATGACAGCCGGGAATCCAGGAGGACACCCAAATTGCGCGCCCTCTCCACGGGGGCCAGTGTTTCGCCCCCAATGGCCAGAGTTGGAGTAATCTGGCTGAACCGGGGTGCCGGAAACCACAGCCACTCAGTCTTGGCAGGGTTGAGCTTGAGTTTGTTGCCACCCATCCAGATCCGTACGGCCTCCAAACACCGGGACAGCACTTCGGCAGCATCGTTGGGGTGGTCTGGGGTGGATATGTACAGCTGAGTGTCGTCAGCGTACAGATGGTACTCCACCCCAAAACCACGGATGATCTCACCCAGCGGCTTCATATATGTGTTAAACAGGAGGGGCGAGAGGACCGACCCCTGAGGAACCCCACATAAGAGGGGTCTCGAGGTCGACCTCTGCCCTCCCGTCAACACATATTGCGACTGACCAGAGAGGTAGGACGAGAACCACCGCAAAACGGTGCCTCCCAGCCCCAACACCCCCAGTCGGTGCAATAGGATACCATGGCCGAGAGGTCTAATAGGACTAGGATAGAGGAATAACCTCTATCCCGCGCCCTCCAGAGATCATCAACCAACGCGACCAATGCCATCTCGGTGCTGTGACCGGGTCGGAAGCCGGACTGGCGCGGGTCTAGATAATCAACTTCCTCCAGGTATCGTGGAAACTGTTGGGCTACCACACTCTCAACAACCTTCACCAAAAAGTGAAGGTTGGAGACCGGACGATAGTTCTCCAACAAAGCTGGGTCCAGGGACGGCTTCTTGAGGAGGGGCCTCACTACCGCCTCTTTCAAGACGGCAGGTAAGGACCCCTCACTCAAAGATGCATTGACAATGCCCTGGAGCCAGCCTCGGGTCGTCTCCCAGGATGCCAGTACAAGCCAGGAGGGACACGGGTCCAATAAACATGTGGTCGCCCTAAGTTTCCTTGACAGCCTGTCCATATCCTCGGTGGTAACAAAGTCAAACTCCTCCCAAGATGGAACCTCAAGACTAGTCTCGGACAGTCCCACAGGACCACTGTCGATGGGGGGTAGCTCATTCCGAATCCGAGTGATTTTTTCCTGCAGATAAATCCCAAATTCCTCTGCTCCCCCTTGTAGAGGGGCTTCCCGTGGCCTCTGGTGAAGGAGGGAGCGGGTCATCCCAAACAGGGCGGCAGGGCGGTTATCTGCGGATGCAATTAGGGTGGCACAATACTCACGTTTGGCCACCCTTATCATCACTAAGTAAGCCCTAATATGGGTTCTCACTAGTGTTCGGAGTGAGAGGATCTCCATCTGCTCTCTAGGCGTCTCTTGTGGCGCTTCATCTCCCGAAGCTCCTCAGTAAACCAGGGAGCCTGGGTGGTTCGTCGCCGCAAGGGTGCGACTCGGTCCAAGGCCCCCGTGGCCACACTTAACCATGCGGCCACTAGGTCCTCAGTCGAGTCGCGAGGCAGGGTCACAGGAATTGGCCCAAGCTCCTTCTGGAACCTTTCCGGGTCCATTAAAAGCCTGGGGCGGAACCATATAGGAGTATCCGGTTCCGCCTCCCCGTGGTGAGGTGAAGCGATTGGAAAGTCCAGCTGGAGGAGAGCGTGATCTGTCCATAACAAGGTAGTGATGACTAAAACCCCTATTCCCAGATCACAGCTCCACAAAGATCAGATCCAGCATGTTTCCCCCCTCGTGAGTAGGGCCTAAAACTACCTGGGTCAGGTCCATGGCCGTCATGGAGGCCATGAACTCCCGAGCTACTCCAGAGGCTTCGCCCGCCGACGGCAAGTTAAAGTCCCCCATGACTACTAGTCTGGGGTCTCAACTGCCGCCTCGGCTATCACCTCTAGGAGCTCGGGCAGGGCTGTTGTTGCATAGCGAGGAGCCAGGTATACAACTAACACGCCCAACTGCCTCCCTAGGCCCCATCTCACGCAGTGAGATTCACACCCGGTTGTCTGAGGGACTGTGGTCTTCTTCGGCTCAACATTTGGCATTTTTATCTACCTATTGAGTGCTTCCCCAGCAGTCATCTGAGATAGACAGATATTATTATTTCATGGTGTATAAATATCACAGCAGCATGTAAGCTGTTCAAGAAATTATGACTGTATCAAGCATATGAGAAGTGGCTAATTGTATTATATTGAGAAATAGAAAAAGTGATATTGTTCCAGATGTTAAAGAATTGCCTTTTGGAAATGTGTGACTGATTTGTTTTAGAAAAAGCAATATTTTGTATTAATTAAAGATTAATACATATATATTATATGTACTATATAATTGTTTTCACAACTTCCTGTTAGGGCCCCATTAAGGGAGGAGACATACTGTTTCCCTCTTTGCCTTTCGGCTCATCACCAGAGACCATCTAGACAGAGAACCATGAAATAACGTTGTGTAATATATTTTTTTAGATATGTGTGTTAGTTTTATGAGCTGATCAATGGATCAATAGATCGAAATAGATCTATCTTGGTCTCTCAAATTTAAATTTATTGAACAACAGTTCATGACTTAGAACAGTTAATTTAGTGACTGTTAGAAGTTACAACAGCAAGTGACCTATGACCATTTTCACATTTATGACTATTGCAGTTCCCCATGTTCATGTGATCAATATTCGAATGTTTGTCAACTAGTTCATATTTTTGATGGTTACACTGCCTTGGATCATGTGATACTTCCAACAAGCAAAGTCAATAGAGAAGCCAGATTTACTTAACAACTGGGTTACTAATTTAGCAACTTGCAGGGATTCACTTAACAAGTGTGGCAAGAAAGGTCCTAAAATGAGGCAAAACTCACTTAACAAATGTCATACTTAGGAACAGAAATTTTGGGCTCAATTCTGGTCATAAATCAAGGAGGAACTCTACTGATTATTCTTTGCTAATTCTACAAGGTGATTTGTGAAACTGTAATTGATATCATTTGGAATCAAAAGTTCATCTTTGGTAGTATGTGCAGTTTCAGTGGTATGATTCAATCTAGCCAAGAAAGTTTTAGTTTTTCCATCTTTCAAGATTTTGCTTTATATCTTTCCATAATTTATTACAATTGTTACTTCAAGCTACAATTTAAGGGAAAATTGGTAGAAAATGTTTAACAGATGGTATGCAACTTTTTCAATAATTTCCATGTTAAACAAATCATATAAAATAAATGTTGGAAATGCTACAACCAAGGAGGAACATTTTATCATATGTGGTAATCATGTTTTTTAAAAAAAACAACCTCAAAAAAAATATTGATGAAATTTTAAAAGTAAAAATTGATGTGAAACCACAAATATTTCTCTCTGCTATAATTCCAGAATTAGACAAATGAAAAATATTGCAATTTACTAAGATACCTGCTGACAGCTGTAAGAATGAATTTAGGCATAGCATAGGAAAAAAGAAATTTTGCTGATGATACAAGATTGGGAGATCAAAACTGGAGGGTATGAAGCAGTGGCAAAACTGACATTATATAGTATATCCACAACAGAAGTCTAACCAAATTTAAACAGGATTGGCTCTTTATATACTGCACATCATACAACAAGGCAAATTAGACATTTGGAAGACGGTTTTTATGGGGGGAAAAGTTATGAGGTCAATCAAAAATAATAGATGAAATGACTTCAACAGACACTAGCAATAAACGTCAATGTTCAACATTTGGTGTACAATATGAATATTTATATTGTGGTAAGTAATCGGAAGGGCAGGGGAGAATAGATCACTAAAGTTTTTTCCATAGTATTTTACTTATGCTTTCTTAATAGGTATTTTTACTTTACTGTGTTTTTCATCTCTTTGTTCTGCTGTAACTTTCTTAAAATGTATTAATAGCATAAGTAAAATAAAATAAAATAAAAAATATCAATTTAAAACATGCTGTGCAGGCTGAATTTATACATTATGCTAAAAAAGGGGTGTATGATTTAGGACTTTGATCCAATGCAGAAAACTAAATTAAAAACTTCTCAATGCATGAATGTGCAGCTTAAGTGAATTAACGAGAAGACCCCTTCTTGCACATAATTGGTTCCTTCTCCAAATCGCCCTAGCTATTCACAATTTTTTTTGCCAACATATAATTAGACTATAGTCCTTCTTTGTCTTGCATAAAACATTTCTCCTGTGCATTCCTACATATTTCGGGAGAATCCTGGCATATTTCTTTCCTTCTTTTCTTTAGACTAAAATCTGTCTCTCAAGGTCAGATGCAGACATTCTTAATTAAGTCTAGTCCATTCCAATTAACAAAAGGTAGGAGGAAATTCATTTATTCTAGAGTGGGAGGCCTCGTTAGCACATTTCATGATAAGCCACATGTCAAAATGATGATACATATGTCATGAAGTTACTGAACAAAGAGCACAATTTAGCACTTTTATCACACACAAAAACTGTAGGTAACATATAGTTTTGCATCACGAGGATACATAATTTCCATGCACATCCTAAATGGATGTGTGCCATCAAGCTTATTGTACTATACCAGGGGTCTGCAAAGTCGGCTCTTTTAAGACTGGTGGACTTCAACTCCCAGAATTCCCCAGCCAGCATGGCTGGCTGGGGAATTCTGGGAGTTGAAGTCCACCAGTCTTAAAAGAGCCGACTTTGCAGACCCCTGTACTATATCAATAGGAAAAAGAGGCCCAATAGCAACACAAATAGACAATTACTGGAATTCTGTCATTCTTATTTCTTTCAATAAGCTGATCAGAGAAGAGTGTCCTTGAATCACTTCTTGTATGACTTCCAGTTCTGGAAACAGTCAAGAGAATTCTGACAAGAGAAGCCTCTTCCCTAATTTTCTTCCTGAAAGTCTTAGGACTGGTGCCACAAACTGGGCACAATATTCAAGACTGTATCTTACAAGCATCAAATATAAGAGACCTTTTATAATTTCCTAGGGCACAGGAATATGACTCAGTCTTTCTCCATATTTTTATTTTGGTTCTAATCTCGCTGATTATTTGTTTAGCTTGTGGAAACTAGTTTCTATGGATCCGTGTTATTTACTTCTGGTAGACAGAATGTTAATTCCGTAGCATAGGATTTTACTTTTATGTCTACAAGGTTGCCCCTATCTTAATTGTGATCAGTAGTGTCTTAATATTTTGGAATTAACTTTCAAATTTAAAATCAAAAGGAAAAAAATGCCACATGAGGACATCCTTTCAAATATCATACTGTTAGTTAGGGTGAAGGCTCCTTCCGCCAGCAACTAAAAACCTACTTTTTCCAACAGGCCGGCCTGGCCTAACCTACCGTTTTTAGCCTCAGTTGTTTAGTAGAGAAATTTTAAATTGGGCTTTAGTTTTTAGCACAGGGTGTAATTTAATATAGTTTTAATGTATTTATGTATTTATTGTGATGTATTGTATTTTTTATATTTTCCTGTGCAACGCCCCGAGTCCCTTCGGGGAGAGGGGGCGGTTAATAAGTCGAATAAATGAAATGAAATGAAATGAAGGATGAGGCAGACTAGGACTTAGGCACAAACAGCTCTTTATTGTAACAGATGAACTATGAACAAACCAGCAAGGTTCTGTCTGACAGCAGCCCTTTTATAGGGAGCTGTCAGACCTTTCAGCCAATCAGATTAAACCTCTGTTCCCTCCTGAACAGAGAACCTTGGTGGAAACCATTCTGGCAGTTGCTAGGATGTAACAGGTACCATGGCTGGTAATTATTAATGCTTACCTAGAAGTCTTGAGTATTTGTTTGATGTGCATGCATCATACTTTATTGTATGAGTTTTAAACAGATTTCACTGAAGTATTTTTATCTGGAATCTGGACATAAAACTATTTCTGATAATTGGAAAAACAATAAAATGTAAACTTTGGACTTATTTTTTTAAAAAAGCTTAAGGTAGGAGAACTAATCCTCCCCCAAAATAGTTGTAATTAATAACAAAAATTAAACATTTTTGCCAGATTACATGCCAGCAACTTTCAGTATATTGAGTGAAGGTCTTAACTACTCTGCTATTTTAGTCAGGTTGATAAAAGAAGATATGGGACATCTTAGAACAGGGATATCAAACTCATGGCCCGTGGGCCAGGTGCATCACACACTGGCCACACGCACCATCAGTTTAGCAAAAAGTCACGATAAGTCACATGACAACGTGACACCATGAGTTTGATACCCTTGCCTTAGAAGGTCTGATAAGCACTGATTCAACTAGGGTCAAAGGGTCAATCCTTATTCAGCACGAAGCGATGAATTGTTGAGGCTACTCTGCAGTCACCTCACAGTCTCTAATCCAAGCCAACAGGAGCAATTAAGGCAACATTACAGAGAAAAGTAAGCCTAGTAGGAAACCATGAGTTGCAGCACTTTGAAGGTAAGTGTGGGATTAATAGAGGTAGGTGGCTGAAAGGCTAATGCATTTTAATGAGAATAATATGTTTTCATGTGTTTATCTAGCTTAGAATTGTATACACTGCTGGCAAAGTGTACAGATTGTCTGTTTGATCTTAATTACCAGATCTAAACTACAAATAGTATATAGTATGGTTGCTGAATGCCGCTTGACTTTAGAGGCCACCCAATGTTGGCAAAAGTCAATACAGTAGATCAGTGTTTCTCAACTTTGCCTACTTGAAGACAGGTGGACTTCAAGTCCCAGAATTCCCATGCCACCAAGTCTGCCTAGAGAATTCTGGGAGTTGAAATCCACCCATATTCAAGTAGCCAAGGATGAGAAAAACTACAACAAATAATCCAATCTGTTGCCAGAACAAGAATTTTAGTTATCAGTGGAATATGCAAAACGTTTAGAGCAGGGGTATCAAACGCAAGTCGTCACAGTGGTGTCACATGACGTATCAGGACTTTTCCCCCCTTCACTAAACTGGGCATGGGTATGGCCAGTGCGCGACATATGGGCCAGAAGTTTGACAGTCCTGGTTTAGAGGAATAGAAGCAGTGGTGGGTTGCAGGTGATACGACCCGGTATGGGTGTACCAGAGCCTGCCCGAAGCACCGGATACCATTCCAGTATGGTGCTTCAGAGGTCCCCCTCTGCCTGCCCTCGCTCCTTACCTCTGCTTTAAGCTTTTGGCGCTTCTGCACACACACATGGCACGTACAGCACCTGCACAATGCTCGGGCGAGCAGCTGGAGCATCGCAGAGGCTTGCAAAAGCATTGCAGATAGGTACGACGCATACGCATGATGCACACACCCATGTGGGTGATGCCGGGCCCATTCCAACCATACCGGTTAGAAAAGAATCCAGAACCCACCACTGAATAGAAGCTATAACTTTCTCTGTGTGCCATGTGCTTGTAAATTTCTGCTAGAGACAGATTGAGTGATTTTAGCCCATTTCAGATGGTAATATGTTATACTAGTTACTATTAGCATTCTTTTGTTGTTTTTGTCCTTCAAAAGTGATTTAGCTTTTTACTTTTTAATATGGTATTTTTGGCTGGTAGGTTTATTTTTGAATGCAATTAGTTTGACTAGCTAATTATTATTGGCTACATGAATTTTAAGTCCTGTTTTTATTCACAGGAGTAAGGCTGGTTATTGAATAATTAAGTGGGAAATTTTTTGTTTGACTTTGGAGATAGAACTAATTAATTCTTTCCACCACGGATCTCCGCTCCTTCCGTCTTAAATTGAAAACACACTTTTTCTGCCTTGCCGGCCTGGGATAACTTCTCCTCTGTTTTTAGGGTTTTTTAGGGTTTTTTGGGGAATGGGGATTTTTAGTCAATGGTTTTAGTCAATGGTTTTTAGCACAGGAATTAATTTAATCTGTTTTTACATTGGTATGTATTTTGTATATTTATTGTTTTTATTTCCCCTGTGCACCGCCCCGAGTCCCTGTGGGGAGAGGGAGCGGTTAATAAATTTAACTATTATTATTATTATTAATTCATCTGGATTTTTTACCATTTGGAAATGACAGTGATTATTTAAGGTATTCCTGGACTAGTCATTAACCAAAATAAATCTTCTGACTCTGATATGAAATGTTCCTTTACATCTATTCCAGAAACAAAGCACTTGTTTTGGAGTACTTTGTTATGGTGAGATAACAGAACTAGGAAAATATTGTCCAAAATTTAATATAAATGTATCTCTGTGGTTACGTAAAACAAACAAACACATAACTGATGCACATAATAAGTGAAAAATAATGTATTCCATTAAATTAAAATATTGTTTTCTAAATTTTATAGTCAAACCATATATAACTTAGGGCGTATCTGTATTTGTTACTGTGTATGTTTATATTTAGAATGTTCTCCAACTTCCTAAGAAAACCAAGAAAATCCCATGTTGTCAATCCTAAACGTAGGCAATCAACAAGAATATCCTAAAATATTTGTAGCTACAAGCCAGTTGGATGATATAATGAGACTTGGGAAAGGCTTGTTTTGATTAGAAATGTTAGTTATAAGTTTCATTTAGGATGCTTTGTGAGATGTTTTGAATGCTTCACATGATGATTAGAATATACTTCCTTCCCCTCCGCACCAAGCACTGGCGGATTAAGGGTTACTGGTGCCCTAAGTACTGACAAATCTGAGTGCCCTTCCTTTGTACATACTGTACAAATCTTCATTGGTTATTTCCCCCCCCCCCCCCCAACTTTGTGGTGCCCGCTTTGGGCCTGGTGCCCTAAGCACATTCTTAGTCTGCTTAATGGTTAATATACCACTATCGCCAGGGTAAAATTATAGTATCTGAACTACTGTAAGCAGGTTTGGGAAATTTCAGTCCTGCCAATTGTAGATTTCTTTCCGATGTAATAACCAGCTGGAATGAGATTTATTTTTTAAAATTGCGGCAATGAAACTTCCTAATCTAATTCCACCAGTTCCTGTGGTTTTAATAAAGCAGATTTTTAAAAGTTTAAGTCAAATATGCTTAAAGCTACTTCTTCCTCTTTGTGTGCGTGTATGTGTGTTTGTGTGTATGTTATAAATTCCATATATTTGTATTTATGTATATTTATATTTTTTTATATTTTTGCATATAAATAACATTTGCAAATATGTATATGTAGTAAATGTACTGAATTATATGTGTGTGTGTGTGTGTGTATACATGCATATATATAATTGTTCCAGAACACCCTGCTAGGGCCCCAATTAAGGGAGGACTGTTTCCTTTTCTGCCTTTCGGCTCATCACCAGAGACCATCTAGACAGAAAGCCATGAGTTCCATTGTGTAATTTTTTTATATGTGTGTTACGTTTTTGACCTGACTTATTTATTGATCAGCTCAAAAACGTAACATACATGCATATGTATATACATACACGTATACGTATATGTATATGTCCTAAGACAGCAATGGCAAACCTTTTTAGGCTCGGGTGCCGTAAGAGGGGGGAACGCAGGGGGGTCGTGCGTTCCCCCCTCTTACGGCACCCGTGCACCCATAATGCAATGCGCCCTCCCCCCAGTGTGCATGCATGCATGATAGGCACTCCCCCCCATTTTTACATGCTTTTTTCGCCCTCCCGAGGCTCCAGAGGCTTTATAGGAGCCTGGGGAGGGCGAAAACAGCCCTCCTGGAGGCCCTCTGGAGGCTTCAGAAGCTTCCCTAAAGCCTCTGGAGGGCTGTTTTCACCTTCTCCAGGCTCCTATAAAGCCTGGGGAGGGCAAAAAATGGCTTTAAAAATGGCTGAATCAGCTGGCCAGTGCGTACATGAACGCTGGCCAGCTGACAGCGCAACGCCTCTCTTGCCCTGCCGAATGGCTCCACGTGCCACCTGTAGCACGCGTTCCATAGGTTCGCCATCACTGTCCTAAGGTAAGCAGTTGCCCATGCATATCATTAATTGCAGTATATATTTTTTTACTTTAAAAGCACATTATTAGGCTGTAAGTTAATTTGAGTCCAATTGCAATCAAAGGGCAGTGAAAACTGAGAGCCCAGGTTTGATGGTATTATTATATGGCTCTGACGTCACTTGGCAAGTAACTTGAAGGAATGGCCAGTCCTATTAGGCATCTCCACATATTTGCTCACCTTCTAGAGAGATGGTTGGGATGACCTTTGGTATAAAGGTTGGGCAGAAGCTCGTAGCTATGTCACAATAGTGATGTGCATCAAGAGGATGAAGTGATTTATGCAACTATTGCTTGGACATTTTTTTTTCATTTAATCCAAGGCACCATCCAGTAAAAGAAGGGTAAGGAGTTGTTACAGGTTGAATGGATGATAGAACAATTCTCAGGGTGGATGGCATCCAATGAGTTTTGTGCATCAAGAGAGGCTGGAGGAGGGGAGGAAGAAAAAAAGGCACCCAATCTTGGAAATAGCCATTTTACTGTACTAACGATCTCACTCTACTTGCCAAATCTGGCTGCTATTAACATAGCTCACTGATTAATGGATAATGTCTTCCATTACTAGTTGCAATCTCACCCAGTGAGACTACAACTGAATATGCAGAATATGACATCATGAAGAGAAGCTGTTGAATTCAGGAAAATGCCTTCTCAATGTACTTTATAAACAATGGCCAATGTGGTATTGGAAAAGATCCCAATTTCTCTTTTTGTTTACCATGACCTTTTCCCTCTTGGCTTCTCTTTCGTCTAGCTGCAAGTTCAGATTTTCTTCTAATTAGATGCTGTTGGTCCCTGACTGAACTTCCTCTGGATCTCAGACAATAGAGTGGGTAGACGTTATGACAACAATCCTGCTTTATAAGTACAAACTATCAGGTTTACACAAAAGCTGCAGATAAAATAAAGCTTTTATAAAGCTATGCAGCTACAGCTATATGTAGTAAATGTCAATCCAAAATAAATATTAGGTGAGAAGGGAGTGGCTATCTCAAAAATAAAATCCAGCTTTCAGAAACTATGTAAAATTAATCAAGCTTCCTTTTTTCATTTAAAAAGTGGTTTTCAATTTGATTATTTTATCATTTTATCATTGGAAAATGTATTACTTTATGAAGTCATAAGGTTGAGGTTGACCATTGTTTAACCTTATTCAGAGAGAAGATACAGAAAAATAGTCATCTTTATTTCTTACTCAACCTTATACCTAATAAATAGACTTTTCCATAAATAGGGCCACAGATTCTGGTACCACAGATCATTTGGAGGTCACAGTACTGCAAAGTTTGAGAAACAACCTCTACCTTAATTCATTTTTTATTGTTTCATTTGTTTGTTTTTCCCTTAGGTTTCCAGATTTGAAAGGCAGCAGACTATGGTTTCCATTGATGCAATTCAATGGCACTAGAAACTTGTATCACTGCATTTTTAAGAGGAACGGCAAAAGGTAATACACCTTACCTCTTGCTTCATTCAGAAGTTACAGGAAGCTTACTTTTCTTTCCATTCCTTTGCTAACTTAAACACCTGTTCCTATTGTCTTGGGACAGAAAAAAATAATAAGGATAGCAAATTATAATTTTGCCTCTTGGCAAGCGTGACCCTATCTATTTTCTCAATACTGTAAGAACAGGAAATTGCCAATCAAGCAAAATTGTGAGGAAAGACAAACAGTTCAAGATATGTTAACTATTGCATATGTTTCATCATTTGTTTCTGGCCCAAAAGAACTGCTTTCCTTTGTCTCATTTTTCTTTGTATATTGTCATAGTAGATATATTTTCATTTGAGTCAACGAGCCTTGCTTTCTCTTCCCTCATTCTACTAAATAAGGGGAATTACTTATATCATCCATTTTTGGGAAGCAGTGTTTTCTCAAAATTGTGATAAATAAACAAGCAAATTAATTAACCAGGAAATAAACAGCAGTTGTATATCAAGAAATCACTATATAGTGTGATTTCAATTAATAGAAGATGGGTATTAAAAAACTTGGTGCACCACTGGAAATTGCTTCAAAGTTGCTATAATGCCCCTGTAATCTAGGAAGCTTGAAATCTTATGTGTGTTACATTACTCCAAAATTCAGCATTAAAATAAGCCACTATATGTGTATTGCAGAAAGTGCCAAGAAATAAATTCTCAGTCTGCACAACTCTTCGTGAAGCTAACAGTGTGGTGGACTTTTAAATGTTTTAAATGTTTTGCAATCTTTCAAAGCTTAGATCAGTTAAGTGCAAACTTCCTCAAATACTGTAGTATTGCAAAACAGATCCTAGGGCAGTGATGGCTAACCTTTTTTGGCTTGCGTGCCAAAAGCGGGGGGAGCGCAGGGGGGGTCGTACGTGGGTGTGCTATGTGCATGCCCCCCTGCTTTTGGCACACATTTTTCACCCTCCCCAGGCTCCAGAGGCTTTCTAGGAGCCTGGGGAGGGTGAAAACAGCCTCCCCACCACCTCCAGAGGCTTCAGAGGCTTCAGGAGCTTCCCTGAAGCCTCCAGAGGGCAAAAAATGGCCTCAAAAGAAGGCCTAAATCAGCTGGCCAGTGCACACATGCGTGCTAGTGCTGACAGGGCAACGCCTCGCGTGCCCTAAGAAATGGTTCCGTGTGCCACCTGTGGCACGCGTGCCATAGGTTCGCCATCACTGTCCTAGGGTTATCATAAGAAAATTATCAGTTTCTTATATATTCTTTTTTTAAATAGTTTTTATTGAAACATTTTTACCATTAAAAACAAAGGAAAACACAACAAAAAACAAAAAGCAAAACATACATAACAATATAGAATAATTGCACAGCTTTCTGTATAGGCATTCATGTTTAGCCTTTATAATTCTTCATTCTCCATTGCCTTCCTATTGATTTTACCTTCTCTAATAATATAGCAACAGTAGTACTAACACTTGTAATAATCATATCACCATTACAGTATAGACAATTTACAGTATATCACCATTTACAGTATAGACAATTCTTTGATAGTGATTAGTAACTTTGGTTAATTTTAATTCAATACTGGTTTAGAAAAAAACCCACAAAGACTTCCATTTCCTGTTTTGGCTTCTGTTTTCTAGCCACTTATAAATTCTATTCCATATTTTATAGAAATCCGATTCTTCTCTTTCTTTTAGTTCCATGATCAATTTGTCCATCTCTGCACATTCAAGTACTTTTCTAATTACTGTTTCGTCTGCGGGTGTATTGATTTGTTTCCAGTTATGTGCGAAAGCAATCCTAGCTGCAATGAGTATGTATAGTATTATGTACTGAAATTGTTTGTCCACTTTCGGGTCTATTATTCCTAATAAGAACACTTCTGGTTTCAATTCTATTTTTTGCTCCGTAATTTCTTCCAACCATTTCTGAATTTTTCACCAGTATTTCCTTGTGATGGGGCACGTCCACTACATATAGTAGAATGTTCCAGACTTGTGGCCACATATACAACATTTGGAGGATAAATTTAGATACATTTTGGCCAGTGTCGCTGGGGGCAAATGCCATCTATAAAACATTTTATAGAGGTTTTCTTTGTAGGCTACTGCCGGCATAAATTTATAATTTCTTTCCCATAGTTTATCCCATTTTTCTAACTCTATATTACGGCCAAAGTTTCTTTCCCAGCTAATCATTGTCTCCTTTACTGTCTCTTCCTCCATTTTATATCTTAAAAGAAAATTATATAGTTTGGTAATCATTTTTCCTCCCATTCCTAATAATATTTTATCTAATTCCATTTGTTTCTCGTGTATTCCATATTGTTCCCGATCTCCTTTAAATCTTGTTTTAATTTGTAGATAAGGCCATCATTCCAAGTTTCTTATATATTCTTATATATGATTTCCAATTAAAACCATTACATAGGCGCTTCAGAAGGTGTCACAGTAAATCACTTCAACACTGAAATAATATCACAACCTGTGTCTGATTTTCACCATTTAGCATACTCTTCCATTTCTGAATCACATTCATGTGTGATAAAAACATTGACACGAACATCAACATTTGTGGGGAGACCAAAATTATCTTTTACACAATCACCATAGTTTAATACTCAGGAAGTTCTGTACCTTCACTTTTTTTTTTCATTTTATATCAGACATCCCCATGAATTGGTGAATCTATTTGTTTGTCTGCTTGTTTATCTTTTAGCAAAGGCCCTTTCCTTTTTTCAACTTGATGACCCCCTAAGTAAATAACAGAAGGCCTTAGGTAGACTGCACATATCTTTGTGTGATTATTTATAGGCCTACAGTCAATTCTCCACATTAAGGGTTTTTATTGGTGCTTATTCCTGGATAATCCAACCAGCCAATTTCTTTTCTACAGAAATGTCAAACCCACTGTCCTACCTAGAGTTTGGTTGTGGCACAATACTTCTTATAATCAAAATTGTGTTTATATTGTTTACACTCAAAAGGTTTAAATACAGAATTAATTTTTAGTAAATCATAAGAAATGTTCAGATTAGAGAAAGCACTATTTTTAAATCAATACATTCAAATAAGTATACTACTTCGTGTACTGTATCTTAGTCAAATAAGGTAGCACATTAATAAATATATAATTTTATTAATTATACATAATTTTGTGTTATTTTATGTTGTTGGTCAGTATTTTAGAATAATATTACATTGAGAGAGAAAGGGGGAGTAGAGGAAGAATAGCTAGATTGATAAATATTACGGTAGATAGATGATAGGCAGACAAACAGATATATATGATGGATGGATGGATGGATGGATGGATGGATGGATGGATGGATGGATGGATGGATGGATGGATAGGTGGATGGCTGGATGGATGGATGGATGGATTTTTCATCACATTTACTGGAGAAACTTATTGGGGAAATATTGCAGCAAAATTCCTATGTCTGAAATAATATTCTTCCCCCTAACTTATTGATGATCTGGTTCAAAGCTAGTATATATTTTGCTGTGCTTGGGCTATGTAACACTTCAGATCAGAAGGCAAAATATATATATATCTTTCGAATACACAGGGGACAAATGTAGCACCTGTCCATCATGTTCTGCCTGCAGTGCAGCTGTTTGAAGGTCTTGCAGACAGGTGCTTTGTCCATGGCCCTGTGTGCTCCAGAGCAGCTGTTGAACTTTGAATCCAAAGTGCTGCACAGCCCTTCACTGTACACCCATTCATATCCAGACTAATCTTTGGCAACCCGTCCCTTCCAACACTGCAATTAAACCCCAAAGGGAGATATCTGGAGGGAACTCCAGCTATAGTGACTTTTCTCTGATTGTGAAAGTTGCAGAGTGGTGGAGGAATATGCGAAGGGAACAAAACCAAACCAGAAGCTTTTGCTATTTTTCATTCTGCTTTATATCAAAATAAAGTTCCAAGGTATCCTATGAGTGATACAGAAAAACGAATTCTCATTTTGAAGGAGAGGAAAGCTTTTCAACAATTGCTTTCAGAATAATGCATTCTGATAGAGCAATAATTCGAGTCTGATTTGTGTGTGATTTTTTACGAGGTGGATGAAATATACTACTACATAGGCAATACGTAAGCGAAATGCTGTGATGTTTGCCTAGTATGAGGAAAGCTACTTCCCTTTCTAAAGTTCTCTCTGAATTTGTGATCTGTATAATCTAGTCACATGTGTTTTTTCTTCTTCATTGCCTAAAGTACTTGAGATAATGAATCCATTTATGTATGCTAGGTTCTGTTTATTTGTTTATTTATTATTTATCATATTTAAGAACCACCCATCAGAGGGGACTGTATATCAGTGTACTACTCATATTCAGGTTATAGATTTTTGTAGTCCTCTTTTAATGATGCATAATTTCTTCTGCATTGATTGAACCGCTTTCTTCTGCAAGAAAAAGCAAATACATATTCATTTTAATATTCTAAAATTGGTTTTTGTCTCTCCACATTTTTTGGGTGACTATAAAGAGACAAACGTTGAAATTTTCTTACTTTCCCCCTCCCCAGGATATATTTGAAATATGCATTAGCTAAAACCAAACATGTTAAACTAATTAGACTATGCAAATGCAGCTCAGCAGGACTGCTTTTAAAGTCAATTATATTTACCAAATGTTCAAATAAAAGAAAATCTGTTTCAATAACAACCTAACAACCATGTGGAACAAATAAGGCCTCTAATTAACTTTTCAGAATGTGGTTTAGAGTTCAGCTTTCCAGTGATGAAAATGTAACTAAATCTGATTCTCTTTTAGTGTCCTGTTTAGCATTGATGAAATTCTGTTATCCAAAGTTCAGACAAGATTCTGGTGTGTGATCTTCCTTTGAATGTAGCACCCCTCAATGACCAGCTGTTGAATCCAAAGAAAAGAATTTTTTTTTCAATTATAGCATCTTTTCTTTAGAACTTCTTCCCTGGGGAAGGACAACAGCCTACATCAGTGTTGACTTACATGCAGGTGGGGAAAACTTTTTTGTCTTTCAATGTATTAAAAGAGATGTTTCTGTTTTTGATAGTTTTAATTATAGTTTTCTGTTCTGGTAATATTTAATGCAGCCTTCCTCAACCTGGTGTTCCACAAGATGTATTAAATTACAATTTCCATCCAACATGCCCATGTTTTGAGAGAGGGGGGAGGGAGGGAGGAAGGGAAAGGGAAAAAGCACCATGGGTAACAGTTCTTACAGGAGATTACCATCTCAGACAAGCATGGCTGTCAGTTGAGATGGTGCTCATAAGTACATTTACCATTATAAAAAAACCTAGCTAGCAGATCAGTGGGAATGGAGACGGATATAGCTGAAGCATCATCAACATATCTTTCTCACACAACCTCTTCCTATGAAGTAGGGATGCTATTATATCAGTGGTGGGCTTCCATTTTTTTTACTACCAGTTTTCTCGTGCATGTGCTCATGCACAGAAGTGTCCGGGTGGGTGGGCAGAGCCTCTCACCGCTGATCTGGACCAAACTGGGAGCCACCTACCTCTGTATTATATCTAGGAGTGGAGATGTCAGTGAGCTGTTGGAGAATGAGGCAAAGAGTGGACCAGGCTTGCAGGCAGATAAAGAAATCTTCCCATTAGTGCAATGACCTTCCCATTTCCATGGACTCATCAGCCAGGTATTTTGTAGGTGTTTGTTTTTAGCATGTAGATGTAATCACAAATAAAGTTATCATGAGCCTATAATTAAACACAGTGCAAATAATAGTGATAGAAGAGAATATTTATAGCTCAGGGTTCAACTGTGGGATCTCCTCTGAAGGGTCTCCTAGCATTGAAGATGTTAGGGAGTTTGATAATGAAATGTCTGAAAGAAAACCGCCCTGGGTCCCTCGTGGAGAAGGGCGGGATATAAATCGAATAAAAATAAAAATAAATAAAATAAATAAAAACAACCAAGCCCAGAAAACACAAAGGACCCACCACACAGATAGGATAAAAACAGTGTTTAATATTATAACATACTACAAACTATTATGAAATCATTGTTTTATTTTAAATTTTAAAGCATTCTAGAGTAAAAATATTTTTAGCTTTATATTTATTTCAGGAGATCCGATGCTGAACAAATTTTGTTGGGTATGCTGATCCCCTTTGAAAGATCAGCATTCATTTGAACAGCTATCTGAATGCTGATATGTCCATGTCAATAGCAGGCAAGGTTGCAAAAAGAAAAGCATAGTGTAGATAGGTACATTTCATTCATTCATTTAATCATTCATTTATTCATTCATCTAAATTTGTATGGCTGCTTATCTTAAACAAAGTGCCTCTTGGGAATGAACAATCATATGATCAATGAAAAACAATTGAAATACAATACCAAACAAATTAAATACATATAGCAACCAAGAAATACTGAAGTCTCTAGAAGTTAGCATAACAGATAACAAGGCCCTTCACACATTCAGGACCGCAGTTCCAGCAACATAGACAGACAGATGAATGGATGGACAGACGGAAGGACGGACGAACGGACAAATAGACATAGATTCTTCCAACAAAAATGACTGTTTTTTTTCCCTGTGCTGTGTTCCAACTTGGTAGATGAGCTCAACATAGACGCAAGTGTGGTGAACTCAGGGGATTTACTAAGCATCAATGAAAGCATTTTATTGTGCTCTCAAATGCTGTCGTATGTAATTAGCTAACAAATATGATAGGTTTTTCAATTAATCCACCGTGTCCTTCCCAAAGCTCCTTGTGTGTTACATCATCCTTCTTTGGGCCAAGAGTTTGTTTCCCCCAGATGATTATCATGGAGCTGCTGACAGGTCTTCTGACTTAGACACAGGAGTAGAGGAACTCTCCTGTTTATCTAGCACTACTGACAAAGGGAGCACAGGCTGCTGATATGCTTATGCAAAGCACTCTATCAGGCATTACATAGTGTCTGTGTGCTCTGAATGTTTGGGGTGTGATAAATCAAAGCACATACTTTTTGACATCTTCCTGCTTTCGCTGCAGTGTCAAGTTTCTCCTGGTTGAAATCAGGGTGACAGAAAAATAAATGAAAAAGGCCAAATGTGACATCACCAGCCAACTGGCAATAGTCACAGAACAATAAATAATACTTTGTTGGCTTGTACAAATGAACCCCAGATAATATGCAGTTCATAATTCCTCTAATCTGTACATTAAACCTGTTATGCAATCTATACTATTAAGTATCAAATATTCTATCTAATATGAAGGCTGTTTGGTATGTAAAAAATGGCAAGACAACGATAGCAAATTATTGTCTTGCATTTAATTGCATTTAATAAACTGTCATAATATTAGCATTGATATTTACTTATTATATATTTTGAAAATCCCAAACTGTCTATGATGCTACATGACTATGACAAGCAAAAAGGAAGGCTCCTCATATAAATAAGTTATATTTATAATTTTCTCGGGTAGTGAATGAAGGTAAAGTTAAAATATTTTCTTGTGGATGGAGCTATATAGATTATACCACCTGTCCCAAACTTCGAAAGTGATTGATTCTAGTTTATTACCAGCACTGAAATATGATTCAACTGACAATTCAGTTCTCTTCCACAAAAGATCAACTGATAGCATTTTCCTCTCTGGATAACCAAATGCTTTGAGATAGCACAGAAAAAGAATATTTTTCGTGTGTGTGTGTGTGTGTGTGTGTGTGTGTGTGTGTGTGTGTGAGAAAGACTCTTTTTCTGTGCTACCTCAAAGCATTTGGTTATCCAGAGATGAAAAATGCTATCAGTTTATCCTTTGTGGAGGATATATCTCTATGTCTCTATCTATCTATCTATCTATCTATCTATCTATCTATCTATCTATCTATCTATCTATCTATCTTTCTTTCTTTCTTTCTTTCTTTCTTTTTTTCTTTCTTTCTATCTATCTATCTATCTCTATAAATTTCTATCTATGTCTGTCTGTCTTTCTATCTATCTATCTCTATCTCTATATATTTCATATATATGTATATGTTTATGTTCTATCCTGATCAGCTGAGACAGGGGAATAAGTATATGCTTGTGTCACAACACCCTGTTAAGGCCCCAATTAAGGGAGGAAGCATAAGGCTTTCCTTTTCTGTCTTTCGGCTCATCACCAGAGACTATCCAGACAGAAAGCTATTAGTTTGGATGGTCTCTGGTAATGACCCGAAAGACAGAAAAGGAATGCAGTATGCTTCCTCCCTTAATTGGGGCTTACCAGGATGTTGTGACACAAGTGTGTGTGTGTGTGTGTGTGTGTATAAATAAATATTTTGATATCATTTTCCATGGTATTTTAAAAGCATAACTATTTTCCATTTTGTGAACATACAGAAATGAATGGTGGTGAAATACATCTTGTTTCATTATTTATATTATTAGACTTAATCATAGGGTGAAGATCTATCAGAACCACCATAGGAAAAGATGAATTGGGAGAAGTGAATGGAAAATCATGTAAAGTTTTGTACCATAATTCCAAGCAATGCCTGTTTCTCTGGTGAGCTTGCTTCTTCAGTAAAATTATACCAAACCTAGAAAAATGTCGTAAGTATCCATATGTTTTACAAAAAACAACAACTGCTCTTGGGATTCCTACTTGACCCCTTCAAGATAAGGGATTAGGGAACAAACAAAGAAGAACTTTTCAAAACTTTCCCGAAATATACAAACAGAAATTGAACATTTTGTCTTTCTTTTAACTGCCTATCCAATTGGGCTATCCATTGAAGGGTACTAAAATAGTCAAGATGAAAGATTTGACCATGAGTTCAAAGCTTTTAAATATGTGTGCCATGCATTGCAAATGTCTAAAAAAGGGTTGGGCCCAATGATCTATCTACCATCTTCATATTTCTGACACTCTTCTCTTGTAAAGGGGAAAGTTAAGGTTTCCCTGTTAGTTGTGACCAACTCTAGATGCTCATTTTGTTTCTTGGCCGAGGGAGCTAGTGTTGTCTGAATACAATTTCCGTGGTCATGTGGCCAACATGGCTATATGCCAAAAGTGCACAGAATGCTGTTACCTTCCCACTGCTAGCTGGGCAGGAGCTGAAGCAAGTGATGAAAGCTTACTCCACTGCACCGAGCTCGAGTCTTGAACCACGACTGTAAGATGCCCAACTGACCACCTCGTATCTTATAGATATCCCTAAAGATGCCCAATAGAAGGTTAATTCTGAAACAAGGCTGGGAATAGTTTCCCTAGCCTATGTATGGTGGGACTACTCTAGTTATAATCCACATCTTTATACTAGCATTAAAAAAAATCCCAAAAGATCAGCAATGTATAAATTTAGTATGTAAACTAATGTCGAATGTTTGTACCATATGAATAGTGTTGGAAGGATACAATGCAGCTGCATATAAAGAGGCTGAAGATCATCCTACGGTTTATGATCTACACTTATGGAGAACTGTATTTGAAAAAAAAAGTTATGTATTATAATGTGCACATAAGAATCTTCCTGTAATATTCTCTATAAACAATTGATGTTAGATGTACCCTTTCAAATTTATCTCATCTGTGTTCCAATCAGCAGAGTTTAAAGCGGGTGAGAGACAGTGGTAATATTTTTAAAAGTCTGCCCTATCACAAGAGACCATCAAACATTGGATATACTTATTGGGCTTTGCCTTCATATTAAAGGGCAGCTGAAACAATCTGCCTCATTTTATGGAAATTAGTTGCAGCTGTTGCACTTCTGGCAAGTCGCTTCCTCAGAAAAATTGGATATCCCTACTCTATAAATATTGCTGCCAATGTATATTTAGTTATATCTTTGTTTATTTAAAACAAACATAAATGGAAGAGTCTTCCCCACCCCTTGGAAATCTTTTGGAAAGATGAACTGTTGAGTATGTCTCATTCATTCCCTTTCTCTCAACTTGGCCTGCTGCAGCATTTTTCAATTTTGGGGGAATTCCTTGTTTGAAACGTGCATGCTAATTTAACGGGTTGTGGTGAAGATGAGAGACACTCAGCAAAAGAAGAAGCACGAAAAGTCTACATGGAATCTCTCTGAAGACTACAATTTGGGAATAAAAAAATAGCAACTATGCAAAGCAGTTGGGATTCATCTCAGCAATATAATGCATGTCAAGGTGATGATATGTGTGTCCTCTGTGGCAAAAAAAATTGTGGTTGTCTTCAAAAAAGACTTCTGTGTTGCTTTGCAATCTTGGATTTGCACCTCTAACAGCGTGGTGGGTTGAAGCTATAAGACCATGTAAGTGAAACAATACAGTCACAAAACTTTACTTTTAGGTACAATCAAATTAAAACACCCTAATGAACATTTGTTCAGGCTATTTGATCATTCTTAACACCATACACATCCCACAATAAATGAATAGTAGCTGGGCTAGTCTTAATTTCTCTGCTCTGAACTCAGAAAACACAGAGTTCAAAGGAGGTTTCTTCATTCTGTGGCTCAGATTGTTGTAGGAATTCTGCCATTGGCTTGATAGATTATGTAAATATGATATAAACTTAATCCATAAATGGTTTATTTGTGCATAGCATATTATGTAATTACAGAAAGCAGCTTTCTAACACAGATTAAGGACTTAGCATATTGGATGGACTTAACCATATAGTACCATGATGGCGAACCTATTTGTCATTTCTCTGGGCCATTTGTCAGGGCACACGCATTGCCCTGTGAGCTGGCCAGCTTGCATGTGTGCACTGGCCAGCTGACTTAAGCCTTCTTTTGAGGCCATTTTTGCTTTCCCCCCCCCCCCGGAGACTTCCTTGAAGCTTCCAGAGCACAAAAAAACAGCCTTATGGGTAAACCAGAAGTTTGGGAATGGACTTCTGGTTTGGCCATAGAGCCGTTTTTCACTCTCCGGAGCCTTCAGGGGCCTTCAGGAAGCTTCCCTTACAGCTCCAGAGGAGAAAAACTGGACCTATGGGGAATCCGGAAGTAACTTCCGGTTTGGTTTAGGGCTGGTTTGGTTTAGGGCCTTCAGGGAAGTCTCCTGTAGGCCCATAAAGTCTCCAGAGAGTGAAAAACGGCCCTACAGCCAAACCGGAAGTCATAATTCCTGAACTTCTGGATTCCCCATAGGGCCATTTTTTGCTTTCCAGACCCTTCAGGGGCATTCAGTAGGTTTTCCTGAAGGCTCAAGAGGACAAAAAAAACAGCCCTACGAGCAAACCGGAAGTGACTTCCAGTTTGTCCATAGGTCCATTTTTGCCCTGCTGACCCTTCAGGAGGGAATGGGGATTTTGCAGTAACTTTCCCCTGGATTGGGGAAGGAATGGAGATTTTAGAGTATCGTTTCCCTGCCACGCCCACCAAGCCACACCACACCCACCTAGTCATGCCCACAGAACCGGTAGTAAAAAATTTGAATCCCACCACTTGCATTAAAGGAACATGTAAGGGGAACTCTAACATTTATTTATTTATTTATCAAATTTATATACCGGGCCTATCTCCCAATGGGACTCAGGGCAATGCACAGGAGAGAATAAAATATAAAAAGCAATAAATACAAAATATTAAAAATAAATTAAATTAAGCTGAGCCCGTGCTAAAATTGTCAATTTAACACCCATTTAAAAATAAGATTAAAATTAGAGTTATGCCAGGCCGGCCTCTTGAAAAAGGTAGTTTTTTAGAGCCTGGCGGAAGAGGCGCAGGTCCATGATCGGGACCCAGGGCGGCGCACAGAAATTTAAAGATCTAAAAATACAGACAATACAAAATTCTACAAAAGTTAAAACTAAAATTAAACAATTTAGCCCGTGCTAAAAAACAATTAACTTAAAAACCCAACTCTAAAAATAGAAACCCTTAAAAATCCAATGTTAAAATCTAACCCAAAATATAGGCATACACTAACTCTAAGCAAGGCCAGCGAGATGGAACAAATGCGTTTTTAATGAGCGGCGGAAAAGGCGAAGGTCCGTGATGGTACGAAGTTCGGGCGGTAGGCCATTCCAGAGGGCAGGCGCTGCCACAGAGAAGGCTCTCGCTCTGGGGGCCGCCAGCGAGCATTGTCCGGCAGATGGCACTCTGATGAGGCCCACTCTGTGAGAGTGGACAGGTCGAAGGGAGGTAGGAGGTAGGGGGCGGTCTTGCAGATACATTAACTTTGGAGCTTTTAATTTAAGTAAAAAAAAATATTTAATTTGAAAAAAATATTGTTCCATGTTATCACTTTACATATGAAACCATGTTCTTTCCAAGTATGGGGCCTTAGGCACAATATTCGGTGAAACACTTAACCATGGGCAATCCCCTTGTCTGTATGCTCCAAAATATAAAAAAACAAAATTAGCGGAGCTTTTTATTTAAAAGAATCTGAATCTCAACATTTGTTGCATGGACCTGTATGCTATTTAAGATTAGAGCCCAAATGGCTTATTGGGAAATGGGATTGTCATGGAAGTCCATTTTGTTGGAAATCCAAGCTTAGGGTGTTTGTCATGCTTCTGTTCTCTTTCCCCCTTCTGTTTTATTGCCTGTATAGATGTGTGTGTGTGCGGGGGGGGGGGGTTCAGATGAAATGCTAGATTGTAATTGAGTCCCTTAGGTTAGCAAGTATCACCTTAGATTAGAGTTACAGCATTTCATGGGTAGGGATTTTTTTTCTTCTTTTTTTGCTCCACAGTTGAGAATCTTGAAAAGAAGACTGGAATTCTTGGGTGGTCACTGCTGAGGTAGTTTCAAGCATACAAAATATAAAAAGTATGCATGAAATATGCCAGTATATTAAATTAACATCCTGCAAAAGCTCTCTTTTTAAAATCCAGATGCTTATATTGCTTTTGACAGACTCTCAGCAGTAAAGTTTTAACTTTAAAGAAGGCGCTTTCTGTTTCTGTTTTCAAGTTAAAAATAATGAAAGGAAAACACACTGAAATTCCCACATTATTAAATAAAACATTTAAATGGCCCAGGGCCAATAATTGTCACGCCATGAACAAATGCCTTACGGTAATATGTTCCATAACTGTTTGCTAAAAACTACCAATTTTAACACATTTGCACATGATTAGACACAATAAAAAGTTACTTATTGAAGTTAGTGAGACAGTAGACTTATGCCCAGGGGAAGGAAAACTTCACTGAATAACTGAATGAGCGAAGTAGTTCAAAATAAGTTCCATGCTGTGAAAACAGATCATAAATATGCAGCCATCAAATGATTGCCTTTGTTCTCATAGTCAGGAGGTCAAAATGCTGCTACTTTTCAATGCCATCCTGAGGGATTTAGGCAGAGCCACATTCCTAACAGTAGATACTGGACAAATCCATCCAGATAACATTCAAAAGTAAAACATTATTTAGCAACTATAATAGATACCAGCAGGGAACACAGCTTACTCAAAACAACAGATTCAATAGATAAAATGGCATTCTCCCCACTTCATGGAATGTACACTTTATCAAAGGTTCAATTTCCCCCCCACCTCAAGATATATTATTAATTTCTCACAATTGCATATCTTCCACCTTTCAAGACGTAAATTCTCTCAAAATGGTGTTCGAGCAATAATAGATAAAATCAGCATCATAATTGTTACAGGCGAACCTCGACTTACAACAGTACATTTAGTGACCCTTTGAAGTTACAACTTCACTTTTAAAAAAGTGACTTCTGACCATTTTTCACAACAGCTCCATGGTCATCTGAACAAAATTCAAATGCTTGGCAACTGACTCGTATTTATGACAGTTGTAGGGTCCCAGGCTTATGTGCTCCCCTTTGACAAACCTTCTGACAAGCGAAATCAATGGGGAAGTCAGATTCATTTAACAATCTCATCACTAATTTTACAAGCGCAGTGATTCACTTAACAACTGCGGCAAGCAAGGCTGTAAAATGGAGCAAAACTCACTTAAAAAAGTAGCAACACTTAGCAACAGAAATTTTGGGCTCAATTGTGGTCATAAGTTGAGGACTACCTGTATTATCCCCTAGCTGATAATAATGGTTCAGTGATTCAGCCTTCTGACTGGATCACTGTTCGGGTTGCTTCCCTCCCTCTTTATTGATACTACTGAGAAGGGTAGATATACATTTTTAAAAACATGTGGATTTCATTGCTATCCTGTCCTTCCTTCAAGGAACAGATAATTTTAGTTTTCATCAATCCTATGTATATTTGTTTTATTTTTCATCAATCCTATGTAGCGCATTAGGCTGAAAAGCCATAATTTGCTGAAGTTACCTAGGGAATTTCATTTTGAAAAGGGGATTTAACGCCAAAGGGTCATAGGTCAAATCGAACTTTATTCACTATGGGCCACTGGTTTCTCTAGCTCTTTGATAAATATTTCACAGAACTGTCGTGTAAACCCAAATGCCCCCAGTCTTATTTAAGGTTTAAGGATACATTATCATGGATATGTACGTAGAACAGTCCAGATATTGTGTGTTACAAACTTTCACATATTATTGCATATAAACTGTCATTTTTTAAAGAAATATACAGTATATGAAAAATCAACACTGTAGACATCGTTTTCACTTTCGACAACATAATACAAAGATAGTCTTAACTCCAATATTAATCGTTTCACTCTGCCACTCCATAAACAAATCATATCTACATGAACAAATTTATCTATATTTTAATATTTCTATATATAATCTGAATATTATATGTACACCTGCAGCCTTACCCTATTTCAGTATTTCCACAACATTTATATCTTCCCTTTTTCTTGAATAAAAACATTATTATATGGTTTTATATGTTATTTTATAAAACATTATATGTTATTCATTATATGAATAACATGTTATTCCTTGTTCTCTTTGTCTATATTCTCCTCAATTAACTTTTGTCTTATACACATAATATATAGCTACCATCTTATTTACAAAGCAATCAGTCTTATATACAGGGTCTTATTTTTATTTATAGACCCTTTCATTTTACTCTTCACCAAAAACTCTTTTTCCAACCCATCAAATATATAACTCTACCCACCTCCATACCACTTTGAAATATAATCATTTTCTCCATTCCCAAGCTACAGTTGAATTTTCTTTCTTTATATACAGCTATTCATTCAGATGTAAGGTTAATCTATATTCTATTACTAGCTCATATAAGAGTCATCACCTTTTTATATAATTCAAATGTCACTCTTAATTCCTTTAAGTTTCTTTCACTTCTTTCTTTTTATTTACTGATTATGTTTTTCCTGAGATTCATTCTTGATAATCAAATTAACCATGCTTTTTTCTTTGTGTACATGCGAATAGTCATGTTTAAATCACCTATTACCATGATAGCAAACCTATGGCACGCATGCCAGAGGTGACACACAGAGCCCTCTCTGCTGCACATGTGTTGTCATCCCAGGCCAGATCTCTCTGGCGCTTCTTTCATGAGTTTCTGTTTCTCTGAAAACTGTGAAAAAGAAGTTCACAAAAGAAAAAGATGCAATGCAATGCAATGCAATGCAATGCAATGCAATGCAATGCAATGCAATGCAATGCAATGCAATGCAATGCAATGCAATACAATACAATACAATACAATACAATACAATACAATACAATACAATACAATAGCAGAGTTGGAAGGGACCTTGAGGGTCTTCTAGTCCAACCTCCTGCCTAGTCAGGAAACCCTATACCATTTCAAACAAATTTCTTGTTCTACCCTCAGGTGCCTTGGTGAATAGCTTGACTCCCTCTTCTTTGTGGCAACCCCTGAGATATTGGAACATTGCAATCATGTCTCTAGTCCTTCTTTTCATTAAACTAGGCATACCCAGTTTCTGCAACCATTCCTCATGTGTTTTAGTCTACAGTCCCTTAATCATCTTTGTTGCTCTTCTCTGCACTCTTTCTAGAGTCTCCACATCTTTTCTACATCGTGGCAACCAAAACTGAATGCAGTATTCCAAGTGTGGCCTTACCAAGGCCTTATACAGTGGTATTAACACTTCCCGTGATCTTGATTCTATCCCTCAGTTTATGCAGCCTAGAACTGTGTTGGCTTTTTCTGCAGCTACAGCACATGGCTGGCTCATATTTAAATGATTGTCCACTAGGACTCCAAGATCCCTCTCACAGTTGCTACTATTGAGCAAGGTACCACCTATACTGTACCTGTGCATTTTGTTTTTCTTGCCTAAATGTAGAACCTTACTCTTGCCTAAATGTAGAACCTTACTCTTTTCACCATTGAATTTCATTTTATTAGATAGTGCCCAATGTTCAAGTTTGCCAAGATCCTTCTGTATCTTAAGCCTATCTTATCGCTTGCCATGTTGCCGGTGTTGTGATGCCCCCCCTCCTGCCAGCCAGCTGATCTTCCGGTGTCTTCTGCACAAGAATGCATGTCAGTGCATGTGCATCTTCTCACATGCTTGCATATGTCCATGCATGCGCGTGTTTTCACCTTTCAGTTTGGGCATGTGCACATGTGCACTTTGAGCACCCAGTGTCTAAAAGTTTCGCCATCACTGACCTATTAAAACAAACAAATATTTCTTTTCTAAAGAAGTCTTTTCTGAATTTTTTTTCCATTCTTTCCTATCACCTAGTCCAGGGGTCTGCAAAGTTGGCTCTTTTAAGACTGGTGGACTTCAACTCCCAGAATTCCCCAGCCAGCATAGCTTTGCAGACCCCTGACCTAGGTTACCCCTCCCCTTCCTGTACTTCTACTCTTGAATTCCATTAATTCAGAATATTTCAGTTTTTCTGGAAATTCATTTCTGTTTTTTTCAGTATCACTATTTCTACTATTTATAACAGTGATGGCGAACCTTTTTTGGCTCGTGTGCCAAAAGTGGAGGGAATGCAGGGGAGTTGTGCGTGGGCGTGCCACACCCATAATGCTATGTGTGCGACCCCTTGCTTTTGGCATGCTTTTTTCGCCCTCCCCAGGCTCCAGAGGCTTTCTAGGAGCCCGGGGAGGGTGAAAACAGCCTCCTCCCCCCCCACCTCCAGAGGCTTCAGGAGCTTCCCTGAAGCCTCCAGAAGGTGAAAAACGGCCTCAAAAGAAGGCCTAAATCAGCTCGCCAGTGCACACATGCGCGCTGGAGCTAACAGGGCAATGCTTCACGTGCCCTAAGAAATGGTTCCGCGTGCCACCTGTGGCACCCGTGCCATAGATTCGCCACCACGGACTTATAACATTGCACATATAAACTATCATCAGTTTATGTACCATTAATTTCATTGGCTTCCCACCAACTAGACAACATATGCATGTTTCCCAAATGTATGCAGTTTCAGCAAATATATTTCATTTACTATGTAATTTATAATCTATGCAGTTGGGTAAATAAATTCACGGCTTTAATAAATGCATGCATTTTGGCATACGTACAGGACTGTTATGTTAAGATAATACTGGTAAATTGCACAAATTCCATATTTAATTATCATGATTAATTTTCTAATGCCAAAAAAAGCTATAATGGATTTTCCCAGCGTCCCTCTTTCAGTGTCCCACTGCTAATATTAACAACAATTTCACTAACGGTTAAGAGTTATTTATTTGCCCAGGCATTCCTGAAGTACCTCATCATTTAAATGGATTTTGTGTATGTATATACAAACATACATATTATATTGTAACATATTTAATATCACTGTGCAGAAGTTTAGTGCATGTGGTTGCCTATGAACAGTCTATCTCAGTAGCCAAGAGCCTATAGGTAGTCCTCAATTTACAACAGTTTGTTTAGTGAACATTCAAAGTTACAGTGACCCTGAAAAAAGTGACTTATGACCATTTTTCACATTTATGCCTTTTGCAGTATCCCCATGTTATCAAAGTTCAGATGCTTGGCAACTGGTTCATATTTATGACGGTTGTAGCATCTGAGGGTCATGTGATCAACTTTTGTAGCCTTCTTAAAAAAGCAAAGTCAATGGAGAAGCCAGATTCACTTAACAACTGGGTTACTAATTTAACAGCTGCAACAGTCACTTAACAACTATGGCAAGAAAAGTTGTAAAATGGGGCAAAACTACTTAAACTATGTCTCACTTAGCGACATAAATTTTGGGCTCAGTTACGGTCATGAAGACCTGTACTTGGATAGAACCAACACTTGAAACTTGAAGAATCACAGCTGTTAGCTAAACTGCAGAGTTGCGAAATATATCAGGAAAAATTAGGAAATAATTAAAAAATTAATTCGTATTGCCTTTTGTTCCTCTTCACAGTTAGGTCACTGTTAGCTATATATCAGTATACTTCTATTTCAATTTCAGGTTAACACATAGCACAATCTAATAGCAAATCATTTTACAGAGTTTCTTCTCCTAGACATAGCTGACAATGTCCAAACTGCTTGAGATATTAAGTAAAATTCAAAAACAGACAGATATTTGATAACACAGATTTGGACAAGTTGTCCAATATCAGTTAAATATGTGATATTTGCTAGTCTGAAAAGGTGGAGCAAAAACATGCACATTCGTTTTTACCAAAACAAATAAAGTATATAATGCTTGCTTTCTGCTATACAACAGCAAGTTAAGGGTTAGGGTTAGGATTTTAAGAAGACCCTGGACATTCACTTTTCTCGAATACTATAGATCCTCCTGCTTGAGCAGGGGGTTGGACTAGAACACCTGCAAGGTGGCGGCCTGGTGCACATGTGCACACAGCTTCACTCGCACAAGTGGTAGCACAGCGTGCACATCCATTCGTATGCGCGTGCACACCAGAGGATAGCCATTGTTTACTGTAAAAACTTGACTGTAAAAAATATAATTTCCGTAACAGAATTGTCAAAGTCTGGAATGCCCTACCCTGATTCAGTTGTCTCGGCTACAAATGTTCACAGTTTCAGTCACAAACTGACTTCTGTGGACCGTACTTTATACTTAAGTGGTCAGTAGAGGGGAGGCATGCATAAGTGCACTAACATGCCTATCGTCCCTGTCACTGTATTTTTATTCTCTTCTTCATGGTTTTATTGACAATATTCCATGCTATCCAAGTCCAAATAAAAGTTCACAATAGGATCACAGAATAGACAAAATGTAGTACAATACAATACAATACAATAGCAGAGTTGGAAGGGACCTTGTAGGTCTTCTAGTCCAACCCCCTGCATGAGCAGGAACCTTATACCATTTCAGACAAATGGCTATCTAACATCTTTTTAAAGACTTCCAGGGTTGGGGCATTCACAACTTCTGGAGGCAAGCTGTTCCAGAGGTTAATTGTTCTTACTGTCAGGAAATTTCTCCTTAGTTCTAAGTTGCTTCTCTCCTTGATTAGTTTCCACCCATTGCTTCTTGTCCTGCCCCCAAGTGATTAGTAATTATTTTTGTTTCCCAAATGCTGCAGTGTTACACATAAAGAAATATTGGTAACTGTACCTTCATAATATGCTGTTTTCATAACACCTCTAAATAACTACGCCTCTGTCTTCTGATTCGGGGGAGGGGGGATGCCTCTTTGTTTTTGGCATCTTACACTAAGAAATAATGTGATCAGAAAATACTTCATGTATGGAAAAGTAAACAAAGACCAAGTTGTGACTTTAAATTGGACATTAAACTAATCCAGGTCTATACCTTAATAAAGGCTAGAGCTGGGAATTCTTATGGATTTTCTAGCTCATTGCTGAGATGACAAAGAAATGCAATAAATGTTCTATTACTTACACAAGCTGTTAGTTTTCAGAAAATTAGTCACCAATAACCTTTTACCCTCTATACTGCTCTCTTCCACAGTAAAAGGACCTGACCTGAATCAAATGCAACCCGTGGTTTATTTGATTGCTTTCCCCCCGTCCGTCCCGTCCCCCGCCCCCCCCGATTTATGCTGTTAAATTATGATGCTATTAGATGTTTTAGCCCAAACGCTGCATTTTTTTGGAGCTTTTTGCAGATAAACATTGAAGTTTTTGATCTTCACTAAAGCCACAATAAATCAAAATATTCCATTATAAGAAATAAACTGCCGTAAGTGTAGATATAAATTTTTGCTACATGCTGGGGTTTCAGTCTATTGTATTTAACAAATGTGGGATACGTGTGTGAATGTATATGTGAACTTTAACATTTATATTCAGTTGAATGAAACGACACCAACAGGGATGGAGATGGGGAGCATTTACATTATGTAGCCCACCCCAACTCCATGGTGGAATTATATTGATTAGTTTTCCAGTTAGCATGTAGACCTCCTTCTGACCCTATTTTCAGGGTCACTAGATCATAATGTGATAGTACTGAGAGACTGATGTCCCTCCCATATTGGTTTCTGAGAAAAGTATGGAAGTGGACAGAAGAAATCATGCTCTCGTTTATATATTTATTTCAATATTTGGAAGATATAAATGCATACATAAATTGCATGTGGAATGTAATATCAGGGGGCAAGCGAACAGTCTCTGGCTCAACCCAGAGAGACCTTTAAAAATTAAATTGTGGACATAACACACATCGTCAGATCCAACAGTATTTGAGCAAATCTTTCCCCAGGTGGTAATATTTTAAGTGCAGGATGTTTCTTGAACTACTGTTATATACCATCAAATAATAAATCAGATTAAAACTACTTCATTTGTATGGTGATAGAAATGCTTTCTGCTGAACTGAAAAATAAAATTGTAACTGGGTCCTGACAATTTGGAGGCCTTTGGGAGAAGACCTTTATTAAGCAAAAGGGGGAAAAGGAGGGTGGAAATCCCATGTAACAAGCAAATTCTAGCTTTAAATAATAACCTGACCTGTCTTTTAGTATCATAGAATATGCACTATATACTATGTAAAATTTAATTTGTTAAAGTTACATGGAAACCTCATAACTAATATTTTCCATGGCAGGGGTGCAACACTGCAGAAAAGACCAAGAGTAAGAAAATAAAGCACTTAAAGAATGCTTTCAATACTATTTTTAATTGTTATTTGAAGCTTACTGTTGACCTGAGTTTTGTAAAGCCATGAAGTCTGGACACAAGGACTCAAATATCCTCCTCCTAATGTTGGACTTTTCAGTATGCCTTTGAACTCAGTCTTCTCTGAAAGTGTTGTAACTGTAGGAGAGCACATGGAGGGTTGGTAGGAGTGGATTTTTTTTTAAAAAAATGAAAAGGGCTTAGTTTCCAGCAGTTGCAGCAGCTGTTACATCTGTCCCTGGGCTGAAATACAAGTAGGAAGAGAACAATGTTTTAGTACATGCTACTAGTACAATTAATAGTGTGTGTGTGTGCAAAGAGCTCACCTTCGCTCAACTGCAGCATGAACTAATCCATTTCTGAAAAGTAGCAAAAGGAAAATGTTAGGTGGAAGATATATACTTTGCCTAAGGTGACCATCACACTCTGCTATTAAGGAGACTTCAAAAATCATCATCATCAAATGAACATACACAAAAATTAACAGTGGAAAAAATGTTAGCATAATAATTTTGTTTCTTTTTTTCTTGTCATATGCATTTCCCTGAGAAGGATAGATAGATAGATAGATAGATAGATAGATAGATAGATAGATAGATAGATAGATAGATAGATAGATAGATAGATAGATAGATAGATAGATAGATAGATAGATAGATAGATAGATAGATATGCTGGTCTTGTTGTATTCGGGTATTTTCCCATGTAAGAATGAGATTGTCTTGGCAACTTTACTGGGATTCGAACCGGGGAAATATTGCATGTGAGGCAGTTGTAATTGCCACCAGACCTTCCTAGTCAGGGTATGGCTAGCTGATGAGAGCTAAATAGCTTGAAATAGATCTATACTAGTCTCCCTTGTTTATTTATTTATCAGCATAAGCGTAAGACAAATGTAAACAAAGGCAATGAAACAAATAGCTTTCTGTCTGCATGGTCTCTTGTGATGAGCCAAAAAGACAGAAAAGGAAAGCAGCTTGCTTCCTCCCTTAATTGTGGCTTACTAGGGTGTTGTGACACAAGTATATACTTATTCCCCTGGCTCAGCTGATCAGGAGGAGAACCAGTGGTCTGGTGGCACTTACAACTGCCTCACATGTAATACTTCCCTGGTTCGAATCTCAGTAAGGGTATGGCTAGCTGATGAGAGCTAAATAGCTTGAAATAGATCTATACTAGTCTCCTTTGTTCATTTATTTATCAGCATAAATGTAACATGTATATGTATATGTATATGTATTCTATACATACATATACACACAAATATATAATTACACATAAATCTCAACATGTGTGTGTGTGTTTGTTTGCGCATGCAGATATATATATATATATTGTATGTTTTAGTAGATTTTCACAGGTGTAGGTATGCTGGTCTTGTTGTATTCAGGTCTTTTCCCATGTAAGATTGAGATTGTCTTTGCAACATTTCGGCGAGGTCTCATTCGCCATCTTCAGGCTGGTGTCGGTGGCTTCGCAGCTGCCGTCTTTCTATAAATCTTGGGGGAGGGAGGGGTGGAGTGCTGGCTTTGTTGCTGTGAATGTGTTGATTGGCTGTGTAGTTGTATCATGATTGGTAGATTGGTGCTGATTTGTGCTATCTCTATATGTATTACTGCATACAGAAGCACACACACACACACACATGTTGAGATTTTTGTGTAATTTTTGGGGATATGAGATGCAAATGTATAGCAATATATGAGCCAAATACAGCTCTAGTACTGCTAAATTCAGTACTAGTGACTACAATGATCCAATTTATAACATTGTTTCTGATATATTGAGTGTATTTTGAGTACAGGAAGATAAATTTGCTTCTAGTATTCTGCTCCAACAAGTAAAATCTCTATCATTTTTCTATCTTTCTCCTTATTAAACTAGTTTTGAAATTTCACACAGAAGCTGCTTTTCCCCAATTCCTACAATGTTATATGAGTATCTAAACTGGTAAGATACATCTGGCAAAATAATATACTGTACATGCCTGGTGAAGTTTAAAATAAAATATACGAAAATTAATAATTCAGCCCTCCACTGAAGCACAGCTAACCTTATTTTTTAACTTAATATCCCCCATGGCTTCCCTGTGTGCTTTTTATGCAGTAAATAATGTCCTCACTCCCCTCCTCTTCTAATACACTCCACTTCTAATACAATCTTTCCTTTTCTACTTAAGAAAGATGTATTAGGTTTATTAGCATTAGTATAGCTGTCAGCTTTGCACTCTGCATATTATTAACAAGACCAAATTAATTTTGATGAAAAGCCAAATGTGTTACCATGTTAACAATGCCCAAATTTATTCAGTCTGTAGGCAAACAGCTGGTCCTTCTCCAAACTTTACACAATACAGGTATCACCAAGCAAGCTGTCATTACACCCAGCATGTGTGCCTTCAGTGATGAAAGCAGAGATCCAGCTGTTCAATAGCTATAGTATATATAATATATTCCAAATACAGAACCACACACTGGACACTGGAATATACAAGGAGTGTTGTATACATTAATTATTGTTAGCCTAGATTACCCATCAATCCATCTCATCGTGACTAGCAAAAGAAACTTACAATTTGGTAGGTAACTATAGAACAGGTTAGTTTGAGTTAGCCCAATTTACTGTGTAGTTAAATTCCTAAGCACGCTACCTAATCCGAAAGAATAATTATTTAGATTCAAATAGAAGAATAGAATAACAGAGTGGATGGCAAGGTCATCTAGTCCAACCCCCTGCTCAAGCAGGAGGCCCTATACTATTTCTGACAGATGGCTGTCCAGTCTCTTCTTGAAAGCCTCCATTGATGAAGCTGCTGCAACTTCTGAAGGCAAGTTGTTCTATTTGTTAATTGTTCTGTTAATTGCCAGAAAATTTCTCCTTATTTCTATGTTGAATCTCTCCTTGATCAGTTTCCATCCATTATTCCTTGTCTGGCCTTCAGGTGCTTTAGAAAATAGGTTGACCCTCCTCCTCTCTGTTATTTTCTCTTCAAATATTGGAACTGCTATTATTTCTTTCTGGTTATAGATAGTGTATATTCACAAGGCCCCAAAAGCATTATCTGTCACAAGAAAAAGACATTTGCTGATCTCAAGGGTACCTAGCTTTCCTCTCCAAATCAGAAGCTTCCAAAAGCTAAGACTAATTCTGGTGCAACAACAATATACTGGCAAGTAATCTGCTTTGTTAAGTAATCTGCTTTGGCAACAATCAAATCAGCAATCTAATAGAACATGATTATATGAGTTCACATGGCAATGCTATTAACCCACAGGGCAATATGCCACTGGAACGGCTTACAAAATGTGCTCCTTTATTATCTCTTCTGAACCCTTCCTCCCAGCATTTCTATAGCATATAGAATGTATCTGTTCTATAAACAACAATTGTGATTACGGGACCGTGCGGTGTCTGCGGGACCCCAAGCCGGTGTGCACCTAGTCGGGGATTAGGCGGGCTCCGAGGAAGAAGGCAACGACACGTTATATGGTTTACACGAGAACGCAGGTGGTGAGAGGCTCTGTGATTCACAAGAAACCTCAGAAGGCCTCGAGACCCACCCGACGGTCTCTTTTATTAACTGCAAACAAGGAGGTAACATACGTGGTCCAATAATATACATTGTTACCTTATATGGGCATAACTTTTGTACTTGGTCCCATGTGACATGGCCTACGTCACATGGGGGTGTTGCCCTTGCAGGGAAATAGAAACATAAGCAACTCTTTACAGTAAGTGGAAAATCATGGACACCATTATCGCAACATCTCCTCTGTTTTTGTTTTTTATTGGAACTGGAAGCATGGAGCTCTTACGTCCATGGTATGAAGTGCTATTTCAGGTTGCAAGTTGTCCTTCGACCCCAAGCTTCCTCTGTCCACACTTGTTACTCCCAGCTCTTCTCCTGACTCATTATCTGAGGAGAACTGAAGTAGAGGAGCTTTGTTTTCATCTGTTGGTATCAAGGCATAGGTGCTCTTATTGAGCAAAATGTTAATGTGCAATTTAGTTTTTGCTTCAGCAATCGCATTCAGGCTTTTCTTAATCATGGATATGAAAATAGGTAATAAACATGGTAATACAATACATCCCATAGCAATCATGGCAACAAGTATAAAGAGAGCTTTCAACCCAGGGAATTTGGGAAGGATACCGTTGAACATATCCCCTAAGTTAAGGCCTGTCCATTTTTGTACTGGTAGATGTGCAATCTTTACCATTTCAGCAGTTAATTGCCCGACAACTTCTCCACTATTATCTATCTGGATACAGCAGTTGGAAAGGTTAAATTTCCCACAGACACCCCCTTCTTTGGCTAAAAGATAGTCCAGGGCTAGCCTATTGTGCATAATGTATGTTCTAGAAAGGGCACTTTCTTTGGCAAGTTTTTTCAATGCTTGAGCTGTCTTATTGGTGATGATCTCTACTACTGCTTGGAGTCGAATTATTCTGTTAAGCATATAAATGGGGGTTCTATACCCCGAGGAACCGTCCAGTGCCCAAGAAGCGAGGTCATAATAGGCAATAATACGCTCAGGGGGCCATTCATCGTCCTTCCAGTGTCCTATTTTCACATTACCCTGTACATTGCTTAAATCCCTTGTATTTCTTATTTCCTCATATACCGGCAAACCCAGTAGTTGTTTGCGAGGGAGCAGTAACAGGAAGAAGGAAGGTTGAATAACACCTAGGACACAGCTACCTGACCATCCAGGGGGAAGGACGTTATATGCATAAGCGCCGCAAATCCAGTATAACCCATCAGGAGTGCGCCAAGGGATGGTATCGTTTTCTGGGTCATTCAAAAAGGACATTTTTGATATATTTTGTAATACCTTAACAGGGTCAGAGGAGTGGGTGGGCCACCATTGATTATTAGTCCATTGGCCTAAACATAACAAATTGCCAACTGGTGGCCTGGCGTTACTTGCATTTCGGTGAAAACACACCTTCCCCACCAGGGAGGTTGACAGCAGCCATGTTTCATTAAACTTGGTGGATGTAAAGGTAAGATTCTTCTCATTAATGAGAAGGTCTGTATAATTGGCTTCTTGTGCTGTCCAAGGCCAAGCGTCTCCCATTTTTGTGCCTCCACAAACGAAACAGTTCTTTACGACTAATTCTTTTGCTATAGTCTCTGCCAATTGCACAAACATGTTGTGAGCTGTAGGAGGAACAGGTAGATCGTTTAATTTAGCAATTTCCTCCTCGTATTCCCAATACGCCCTAAGAGGCTTAAGTGTTACCTTTTTTGTTTCAACCTTAATAATCAAATATCCATATGGATCTTTACCTTTTCCATCAATACCCAGCCCCAAACCGTAATATGTTGTTTTCGGATATTGAGAGGATTCGGCTGAAATACAAACATTGTTACATTTTTCACTCATACAGGAAGTAACAGACGATCCTAAGGTAAGGTTCAGGTTTGCAGGGCCTGGTGAGGCCGGAAAAAGTCCAGGCTCGGCGGGGGAGTACCAGTAATTGTATGGGTCCCTGAAGGAGACCTGTCCTGTTGATTGTACCTTTGCTCGAGTAAAAAGGTATTTGCTGTTTTGTAAATAGGTCCGTTCCCAGGACTGTCCCCCGCAGGTGACACCTGCATCTCCGTTCCCTTGACCAATTCTAATAGCGGTGCAGGCATCAAAGCATACAGTCATAATTTGTGTGTGGCCTTGTACTGGAATATCCCGGGAGTGCTTATGTGCAATATATCCTTGTCGGGATTGGGCTGTCGTAAACAGTGAGGACGGGATGGCAAAATTGTCTGGTGCAGGACCCCAATCGCCTCCTCTGTAGCCATATACTTAAATGGTGCCGTATATGGGGCCCAGGGCTTCAGGTGTGTAGCAGTGATGTTGGTTGCTGTGATCTAGGCATTGATGGTACTGGGTGTTGTTATGGATTCATGGAGGCAGCTGATGGGTGCATTGTGGTTTTTGAGAGTGGTATATCAACGTATGCTGAAACTTATTGCCAGATTTCGTGGTTTGGGTGCAGTTGGTGCAGTTGTTGTTAGTGGAAACTGCACGCCGAACCCGTATACCCTTGTGTCCTTTTTGTACGCCAAGTGATAATGTCAATCTGGTGGATGTAGCAAGACCTTTTACACTCTTTACGATTTTGCACTGGTACAGGCCAAGGTCTGTTGGCTGTGGAGTTTTAACGGTCAGTTGGGTAGACCGATAGTGAAATGTTTGCAAATAATGTTGTGAATCAGTGGGAAGCCATGTGTTGTTAAAAAACCAGCGCCATAAGGTACCTTTCTTTTTGATCGGAGATCTCTGCAGGCAAGACATCGTCGGGGAATAAGGAGGTCCAAACGAGGTGGTGAAGTGGACTTGATGTGCTCTGATGAGGGTGTTGAATTTTGGGAGAGGTGTAAGGTGATCATTCCGGTGGTGTGGCAGTTGAAGATTGACCAGCTGCGGTAGGAGGAGACACATCATCATGCTTAAGGGGAGCATGATATGGGCGGACATTGTGAGCCGGGACCCACAGGACACGGTCTTCCAGTTGCACTGCTGCGTAGCCTTTGCCCCAAGTGATTAATTCAGCAGGTCCTTTCCAGGCGGGGTCCGGCAGTTGCCTATAATAAACAAAGGGTCTGGAGGTGGGAACAGAAGGTTTAGAAAAATGGCGAGATGCTGCAGAACAGGCAGGAGTGCCAGAAAGATTGAGAAAATTCAAAGTGTAAAGACACGTATTTAAAACATTCTGCAATGCTGGGAGGCTAGGGGGACTGAGTCCTTTTGACCCTGTGAATCGGTTTAATGCATTTTTAAGTGTTTGGTTAGCCCTTTCCACAATAGCCTGCCCTTGGCTATTGAAAGGGATTCCGAATTTGTGAGCAATAGACCAGCGGTGACAAAACTCCGCAAAGGGGGAGCTAGTGTATGATGGACCATTGTCTGTTTTTAAAACTTTTGGGCATCCCAGCGTTGTGAAGGTCCGAATGCAATGATTGATCACTAGTTTTGTAGTTTCTCCTTTCTGAGGAGTGGCCATGATGAACCCTGAGAACGTATCAATTGACATGTGTAAAAACTTCCAGGGTGCAAATGGAACATACTGTGTGACGTCCATTTGCCATGTGTCACATGCCTCAATTCCTCTGGGATTAACTCCCTGAGGGAGACTGTTGGCCTGAAGACTACAGGTTGGGCATTGTTGTACAATAGCTGTAGCTTCGGCCATTGTAATTCCAAATTGTTTCATAAGTGCTTTTTTGTTCTGGTGAAAGTATGTGTGGCTCTCCCCTGCAGTTAAGGGGGAGGGCATAGGTGTTTGTATGGTGACCGGCATAGCGCTGCAGGCGGTATCGGCTTGCTGATTGCCTTCAGATATTATGCCTGGTAAATTCTGATGACTACGTATGTGTGCCACGAACAAAGGATGAAGCCTTGCTTGCAACAAGGATTGTAATCGTAAAAACAACTGCATAAGTGTTTGTGCTGTGGATGGGGAAATATAAGCGTCGAAAATGTGCACCACGAGTTGTGATACATATAGGCTGTCCGTAACAACATTAAGAGGTTGTAAAGAAAATTGTTGCAAAGCCAAAACAAAGGCAGCCAATTCAGCTTGTTGTGCCGAGGTTTGAGGTTGTGTTAACAATTTGTGCCATTCGTCAGCAACCTGCCATACGCAGGCGCCGTGTGTCTTTGAGCCATCTGTGAAGACGGTCAGGGCGTCTGGGATAGGGGTTGTGACAATGGGTGTTTGCATGGACACGGGAAGTGTGCGGACCAATTGGAGTCTTGGATCCGCAGGAAGGTGGCAAGAAATTGTTCCTACCCAACCTTCCAAAGCAAATTGTAAGTCATCCGACTGTTGGTACAAGGGTTCCCAGGTTGAATTCTTAAATGGGATGTAAATGGTATGTGGTTCTACAGCCATTAAGTGGCGGGCACGTTTACGACCTTTTTCAATGAGTTGCGCAATTTGTTGTGCCTTCGTGGTTAATGTATTGCGAGGTGTATGCGGCAAATGTATCCATTCCAAAATTAAGAGAGTGTTTTTTGTGGGAGTTTGTGTCAAAAATACCGTGAGCAGTGCAGGAGGGAAAGGATAGCTAGTGAAAGAGAAGTGTTTACAATGGCACGGTCAACCCAACGGTGTTGTATGAGGGTATTGATTGTGTGAATGGCTTCCTTTTGAGTCGGGGACAAAAGAATTTTGTCAGCAGGATGTTTCGAGCCCATTAGTCCATGGAATAAAGGGGTCAAGGTCGAGGTTGGAATGCCCAAATAGGGGCGAGCCCAGTTAAGGGTGCCCAGATATTGTTGCAACTGCACCAGAGTCATAGTGAACGGAATATCGATTGTGGGAATGACTGGTGAGGCCGTTGCCTGTAACAGTTTGTGACCCAAGTATTGCATTGGATATTGGGTCTGGATTTTTTCAGGGGCGATATGGAGTCCTGCAGAGGTTAATAAGAGGGTTAGTCGTGGTAGGGTACGCAGGACAGTTCCCTTAGGTCCAGGCGCAGCCACAAGGATGTCATCCATGTAATGATACACCAGAAAGGTGGGAAATTCCTGGCGGTATTGGGATAAAATGGAGTCCACATAATATTGGCACATGGTTGGAGAATTTAACATGCCTTGGGGAAGTGTTTTCCATTGGTAGCGTTCCGTTGGTTTGGAATTATTGAGTTCCGGAACGGTAAAGGCAAACAAAATTCTATCTGCTTTATCCAAAGGGATGCAGAAGAAACAATCTTTCAAATCGATCACAATTAAATCATAATCCTGTGGGATTAAATTAGGATTAGGCAATCCGCATTGCAAAGGGCCCATAGGTTGAATAATTAAATTGATGGCGCGTAAATCCCGTAGGAGGCGCCACTTGCCGGATTTCTTTTTCAATACGAAAACCGGAGTATTGTAGGGGCTGGAAGATGATTCAATATGCCCCAAGGAGAGTTGTTCATCGACTAGTTGGTGGAGAGCGGAAAGTTTTTCCAATGGCAAGGGCCATTGGTCCACCCACACAGGTTGGGAGGTGGAGAGGGTAGGTTTCATGGTTAGGGAATGTGAAGGGTGGCGTGAAGTTGAGAAAGAAGGTCACGACCCCAAAGATTAAAGGGGAGGGGCAAAATGTAGGGTTTAAGGAAAGCGGTGACAGAGGAGCAAGAAGTGGTAGCGGAGAGCCACTGGGAGCTGACCTTGGCCGCCTGGGTGCCGCCCACGCCAAGGACGGAAGGAGAATCAGTGGACTGCCAGGTTGAGGGCCATTCCGAAGCCCGGATTACTGAGGCATCGGCATCAGTGTCCACAAGGCCTGAAAAAGAAAGGCCGTTGAGAATAACAGTGAGAGAGGGTTTGGAGGCAGTGACAGGTTGTGAAAGGGCGAAAACAGAGTCTGAGGAGGGGGTTAATAAAATGAGAGTGGCCACAATGCAGCCTTTGGAAAGGGTAAAGCAACAATCGCCAATAGCGGCGAGGAAGAGGTGGTGCAGGGAGGAGGAGTCGTAGAGGAAAGGAGCGGCAACCACGCCCTCGACAGTGAGGGTGGAGTTAGGCATCAACAATACCGGAAGAGAAGGAGGGAGAGGGGGAAAAAGAGTGACAGTCAAAGGGAGCGTAAAAACAGAACTAGGGTCGTCATAAGAGATGTCTTCCGACAAGGAAACAGGAAAAAGGGTGGGCGAAAGCGGAGGGGTAGAGAGGTAAAGGTCAGGCTTTGGAGCGGGGCTACCTGAAGGCCCCGAAATTAGTTTTCCGAGGAGGGGTTGGAGGGAGGCAGGTTAGAGCGACATTGCGAAGCCCAGTGAAAGCCTTTGCGGCAACATGGGCAAACAGTTTTTGGCTTGGCTTGTGGGGCGGAGCCGCGAGAAAACCTGCGGGGCTGTCCACCACCCCCAGGTTGACGACATTGATTTTTAAAATGACCGGGTTTACCGCAGTTAAAGCAATTACCAGAGGGACGGGAAGCAACAAAAAGGGAATCGTGGTTATCGGGTTGGGGGTTAGAGGGCTGGAGGTGAGAAGCAAGGGCAGCGGCAAGAGCGTTTGCCGTGTGTGTAGTAGAGCCCACAGCTTGGCAAGCACGGAGATAGTCAGCAAGGGTGGTGTGCGGGACAGACTGTAAGGGACGAAGAATCGCCTTACATTCATTATTAGCGTTAGTGACAGAAAGATTGGAAAGAAGTGCAGCCTGAGCGTCAGGATTATCAATTTGTTTGTTAATGGCTTCAGACAAGCGATCGATAAAGGAAAAGTAAGGTTCAGTGGCCCCTTGAAGAATAGAGGAAAAGGCCTGAGTAGGCCTAGCGGGGTCAGAAACGCGACGAAAAGCATTTAAGGCAGCATTGCGCATGATGTCGTAGCCACCCCCGCCCATGGTAATTTCTTGGCGCGGGGTTTGGACAGTGCCTTCACACAAGAGATGGTCAAGAGTCACATTAGGAGGTAACCTGCGAGCAGCGGCAGCAGTAACAGACATACGGTAGTCACTCATCCAGGTGGAAAGGGGAGCAGAAGACAGGAGCATGCCGGCCATGGAACGCCATTCCGAGAAAAGAATATTATGTTGGGCCGAGACATTTTCCATAAGAGTGCGAACATAGGGAGAGGAAAGTCCATACTTAACAGTGGCAGATTTAAGTTATTTTAAAATGTCCCAGTCCATGGGTTGGTAATGGGGCGTAGGGACGTTAGCGCCTTGAGGAGTGTGAAGAACCATTGGAAAACAGGAAAGGTCGTCGGCGCTAACACTGCCAGAGGCAAGAGCGTGTTGAAAGGAGTTGAGAATAGGCGGAGGATTATCCAGGGGTGCAGGAGGTGAAGGATGAGGAACGGGGGAAATGGAAGGTGAGGGAGCATAGGGCGGAGGGTGAGACTGAAGGTGAGCGTCGGAGCGTTCTTGAAGAGGGGGTTCAGAAGTAACGGGATATAAGGATTTATCGTTGGGAACATCTGGAGTGTCAGACGGAGAGGTAGAAGAGGGGAAAAGAGTATTGAGAGCGGCCATAAGGGCGCGCCAAGAGGACAGAATGTGAGGAGGAGCGCGAGGGTGTTGGTGAAGATATTTACCCATGCGCTGCCAAGTGGAGAGGCGAAGAGAGCCTTCGAGAGGGTAGGCAGGACAGTGAAGATTAACGTATTGAAGAAAAGTGGAAAGGTCCTTTTTAGAAATAGGATAAACGGTGGTGCCATTAACTTTTTGCAGACAATTAGCCTTCTTGACTAAGGAAAGGAGCTCGTCCCTGTGAACTGACGAGACTCGAGAGAGTGAGGAGCCCATACTTACGGAAAGGGGCCTACTCCGAGGCGCGAAAGATGAGAGTCAAGGCAACGTGATCCTAGACAAGATCCACGTCGTGAGGTCACCAGATGTGATTACGGGACAGTGCGGTGTCTGCGGGACCCCAAGCCGGGGTGCACCTAGTCGGGGACTAGGCGGGCTCCGAGGAAGAAGGCAACGACACGTTATATGGTTTACACGAGAGCGCAGGTGGTGAGAGGCTCTGCGATTCACAAGAAACCTCAGAAGGCCTCGAGCCCCACCCGACGGTCTCTTTTATTAACTGCAAACAAGGAAGTAACATACGTGGTCCAATAATATGCATTGTTACCTTATATGGGCATAACTTTTGTACTTGGTCCCATGTGACATGGCCTACATCACATGGGGGTGTTGCCCTTGCAGGGAAATAGAAACATAAGCAACTCTTTACAGTAAGTGGAAAATCATGGACGCCATTATCGCAACAAACAATAGCTCAAATTTAAGGTTATAAAAACATTTATATAATAGTGCTGTAACAATAAATTAAAAAAACCTCATGAATTAAACATCCCAAAATGTATGCATGTATGTATGCATGCATGCATGTATATATATATATATATATATATATATTTTAAGGGTAAAGGTTTCCCTGTCAGTCATGTTCAAGTCTAGGGCCCTTGCTCATCTCTGTTTCTTGGCTAAGGGAACCAACGTTGTCTAAACACAACTTCTGTGGTCATGAGCCCAGTGTGGCTATGGACCAAAGGTGCACAGAATGCTGTTATCTTCCCACCAAAGTGGTACCTATGAATCTATATACATTTACATACTTTTAAATTATTAGATAGACAGGAACTGGAGCAAGAAATGTTCTACATTTAGGTAAGAAAAACAAAATGCACAGGTCAATAGTAGCAACTGTGAGAGGGATCTTGGAGTCCTGGTGAGCAATTATTTAAATATGAGGCAGCAGTATGCTACAACTGCCCAAAAAAGCAAACACAGTTCTAGGCTTCATAAACAGAGGGATAAAATCAAGATCACATGAAGTATTAAAACCCCTTTATAATGCCTTGGTAAGGCCACACTTGGACTACGCATCCAGTTTTGGTCATCATGATGTAAAAAAGATGTAGAGATTCTAGAAAGAGGGCAGAGAAGAGCAACATAGATGATTAGGGACAGAAGGCTAAAACACATAAAGAACAGTTGCTGGAATTGGGTATGTCTAGTTTGAAGACAAGAAGGACTAGGGGAGACATGATAGTAGTGTTCCAATATCTCGGGGCTGCCACAAGGAAGAAGGAGTAAAAATATTCTCCAAATCACCTGAAGAAAGGACAAGAAGTAATGGGTGGAAACTAATCAAGGAGAGAACTAACTTACAACTAAGGAGACAGTTAGAACAATTAATCAGTGGAACAACTTGCCTCCAGAAGTTGTGAATGCTTCAATATGGAAGTTTTTAAGAAGGCCTAAGAAGGTCCATTCCAACTCTATTATTCTATTCTATGCAAGTAATGGGAACTCACCTTGGTAGCACAGCACCTGGGTCTTGAACCCAGGATGTCAGCTCTCCAGCTGATAAGCTCAGCTTCTTTAACCACTGAGCCATCATGCGCTATATCAGTGATGGTTAACCCAAAGCACACATGCAAATACACATGCATGTGCCTGGACCCCCAAAATGCAATGTTAGTGCCCCTAGTGCATGCACCCCCATGCATGCACCTCACCTCCTGTGCATGCACATGTGTGTCCCCCACATGCACCCCACACACACCCCATACTCCATGTGTGACAGATACCCGAAGACCAACTGGCTGGTGGGAGGCACACATGCACACATACTCTATTATATATACACTAAATTAAAGAGTTTCAATTTACATTAAATATTAAATTTATTTGTAAAAAAAAAAAAGTAAGGGGATTCAAAAAGTCAACATCAAAACAAAAGAAAGGTATTGTTAGGACTCAGTGTATTGTATTATTTAACATTTTATTGTGGAAAATACTAGAGGAGGAGACTAATACAGTGTCTTGGGCTCTTAAACAAATGGTGCATATATACATGACAAATAAAAATCACGATCATCGTGCTTCTATAAAACATGTTTAGTTTAGCAAAAGCTAATAAGGGAATATTTGCAAATTGTCCGAAAGAGCATTTCGAAACACAAGATGACACAGAATTTCTAAATCATTAAATGAAATTCTCCTGATAGTTCATAATGATGGTAATGGTAGATATATGGCTCAAGAAGCTAACTGATGTCCTCAGTCCCACAAAATAATGGAAGAAAGCAAGAGAAGATAGTGGCCTGATCACAAATTAGTAAAGACATATTCATTCTTAGAAATTAATATTTTAAGCTTCTAAATTAGACAATTTAATTTACTAATCTTTTGCGTAAATAGATGTGGTCTGGAAAATCCATAAAACAAAATGATTAAAAATACAACTGGTCCACATTGACCTAGTCTACAGAATAAATTCGACATATGCCAGGATAAATGAAGTACCCAGAGAGATACACATTAAATTTGTTAGAAGGTCAACCAGAGAGGGAATTTTGAAGGCGCAGAGAGGGGCCCCATTAATTTACCAACAAAAGGAAGTCATCATCTTGAAGCAGATCCCAAAAAAGATTAGAGAGATGAGAAGGAGGTATTCCTTCTTATCCAAAAAATTGTTTGACCATGGGATTTGGTTTAAGTGGGCGATGCCGGAAGGGATGCTGGTGTTCTGGGAAGGAGGGAGAGTTAGGATTAAAACAGTTGTTGAGGCGGAAGCCTTTTTTAAGAAACATTCCTCTTTCATGGGGGAAGATTCAGGGGGGACGGGGGAGGCCAGGAAGGAGAAAAAGAAGATACAATTGCCAAGAGACTTAGATCAAAAAAATGATTTTGCTTGTTTTTTTATTAATATACTTTAACCTTGTTATCTGGATGTTTGTATATGACTGCCAGCATAGAATTGAGAATTTAGGATGTATGCACTTATTTTCATCTCGTAGTACTTCTGAAAAATATCTTTCTTAATGTTTTATTGTGAAGCCCTGGAAGGGACAATGATCCCGACACAAAAGTTCTCAAAATGTTTCTGTATCCCTTACCTTTCCCTTTTGGAAAAATTGTAAAAACCCAATAAAACTTTTTCAATATAAAAATACAACTGGTCCCAGGAGATCTTGGCAAAAGACTGATGAATCATTTTTAAAACTAATCAGAAATATATAGTTTGATCACAACTGTCTAACCATCTTCTCTAATTGTTAGACTGTAGGATATCTCTGTTGGAAAAGAATTCCAGCTTTTAGAAATAAGGAAAATCTAGAAAAGGTTCAAATCGGTGTGCATGCATTTCATTAAACTTTGTATCCTCTGAAGGTCTTTTTAATCTCTGAATTCTGCTCGCTCTATCCAACCATGGCCATCCCTTTCATGTCAAAACCATGAATCATATCAGTATGTTGAATGTTGCATTGTGGTTACTATTCCAAATAATCCAGTTACATACTTTCCAAAAAAGCATCAAATGAATGTATGGCAGCCAGGACAAAGAATAATATAATGATATAAAGTCATAAAACTGACTGAAGATTTAAACCACCTCTAAAAGAATGAGTGTCTGCATAAACTCACACACGACAAAGAGAATCTAGATTTATATGTCGACCCTTTTATTTTGAAAAAGCAACATTGTGCTTAAAAATTTGTACAAGGGCTTTTAAAGCTTTTCTTCTTGGCACACATTTTCTAGATGGTGGCTAGGTATTATTTTTCGTAAGTATTTCTATATATTCCTAACAAATATACAGCTGTGATTTATTTTCAATGATTTTCAGATCAATTCTGAAGGCAAATTTCCTCCAAGTGGCAGCATACAAATAATGGTAACAACTGTTCTCTTTTGATATCAAGGTTCCCTGTGAAAAATCTTTTTTTAAAAAAATTAATGCTTTGGAATAAAATTTTTGCTATAAGATGGCTAAAGAAGTATACTGAAAAATCAGTGTGCATTATCTTATTTCCTGTCATCACAAAATTTAATGTTGCCTTACATGACCATATAAAAATAGAGTTTGAAAAATAAACAGAGCCATTATAGAATTTAAAGGGCACTTATGTTCACTGTGTACAAAGAAAGGTTAAGGTTTTACATTTAATTTTTTTAAATTAAAGTCAACTTAATAGTGGATATGCACTGTACTGATAAAAACTGTTCACAAAAGAGACCTTGAACAAAATACATCAATGTCAGTACTGCAGGCCCAACTGGCAAAAGAAAACCGTATTGGAGGAGAAGGAGGAGGAGGAGGAGGAGGAGGGGGAGGAGGAGGAGGAGGAGGAGGAGGAGGAGGAGGAGGAGGAGTATAGATTCCTATGTAACCAGATAAGAGATGAAGATGAAATAAAAATCACATGATGTGTTTTGTTCTAAAAATTAGGAATAAGGCAGAGAAAGATAAGAAAAAGAGTATTTGCTATTTATTATGTGTCCTATAAACACATGGCCAATGCTTTAGAGAAAATAATAGCCTAATCTTATGTCAACCATTCAGAGGTGCTGTTACAAACTGGACCATATAAATATAAATTAAAAAAGAAAAGAAAACATATAGGAAGGGATAGGTTCAAGCAATAGTGGAAATTATATTTATCTATCTATCTATCTATCTATCTATCTATCTATCTATCTATCTATCTATCTGACTTCTATAGCCACCCATCTGAACAAGTGATGGGAAATAAACTATATATATTAAAAGCATATATGGGGAAAGCATATATGGGGATTATGAAAGCATATTGAGAGGAAAATATGTTTCCTGACATTTGTATCTGTGGAATATATTGGTGAACTGGTTTGGGAAAGCAAATTGTCTCTCCAAAGTGTGATAAAAAATAATGACAAGCCTATTGTCCCAACTTTTTCACTGAGTGAAAAAGTGAAAATAGGCACAATTATAACCTCTAGTAACCTCTAGCAGAATGGTTATTTGCAGTTATTCCTCAAAAAAAAAAAATTTAAGACGTCCATATAAAACTAACTACATTCCATTTTTTTCACAAAATATGAGCAAAACAATGCTTCAAAGATTTTTGTACATTTTCGACTTTATAAATTATGAAAAAGGTAGCCATTTTTTTTTCTATGATTAAGAGCATGAAGTATAATTTAGTTTCAACTCAGCCTGTGAAATATATGAAAATGGTAATAATTGAACTGGAAGCCAACCTAATCGGACTTAAACATGAAATGTGATATACTAAAGTTGTGATTTTGTACCATGGATGTCAAACTCACCACGTCAAGTTGCCATCACATGATGTATCACAACTTTTTCTCCCTTCACCGAGCTGGGGTGGGCGTGGCTTGCGCGCGACGCATCCGGCCCATGGGTCACCAGTTTGACACCCCTGTTTATACCAAATAGAAATTAAAGTAGCACATCAGATGAGCAAATACGATGCCACCTGTCTGATGATTGTATTTTATTTTAAAATGAAGCAAAGCTGCATTTTCAGCAGCGGCTGCCAAGCATAGTTGCTATTATTGCTGTTATTAAAGACATATGGATAGTTGTAAGGAAAAAGAATCCTCTGGTTTTTGAAACCACAGTTGCTCACCATAAAAAAGGGGGTGAATATAAATAATCATTGATTGATAAAGTTATTGCATTAAAGGGGACAAGCTAGACTAGACTACACATCAAAAATTGTCTGACCACTGACAGATGTGAATAACTGAATCCAACAAAACTGAGTACCGGCTGGAGCATCTGCCAAACTTCCAAGAGCTGCCTGGTGAGGAAAGTTTGGTCTTCTTTCAGGCCTTTGGCAGTTGGAGAACAGACAGAAAAAGAGAGAGAATGTGGTTAATTGTTTAAGAGCAAAATGACAGCCTTTCATTTGATGTTAAAATCATTTGTAATCTTGTTTCAGTTTAGCATTCTGTTTCTGTTAGTCAGATTTGGCTATTTTGCTCTGCATTTTAAATATGCACATAGAAAGCCAGGCATATTTTCAACTCTTTTCAGAAGCCCTTTTATTATTTCAGCCCAGATTTATATTTTTGGAGAAAAAAAAATTAATTCAATATGTTGACTGCTCACATAACGGTCTTGAAGGTAACAGGGGGGCTGTTGGAAAATTAAAATATGGGCGGCTGCCCTGTTCACTTCAGTACAAGTGAGTTTCAATATGTGGATTCTAGTATGAACGAAGGATGGACTATATAATGTATATAGCCTTCAGTTTTCATTGTACAAAATAAATACAATGAAATTGGTTAACAGTGAATATGGCAATTCATTGATATGAATATCAACTAAATGAACTAAGAGTTTATTTGGTTCACAGTTAAATGTAAACTTACCTTGTTTCACGTTTTAAAATCACTACACAAACTATAATTATTTTTATTTTAAAGTAATTTGAATGCATATGCAACAGACAATTGTATAAGTGGTTGAAAGAAAGGTCTAGTCATAGGTTCTCATGGAAGGAAGAAATATATGCATGTGGGGAGGGTATATACTGTATACTGTATATGTAAGCATTTATATATACAATGGTGGGATCCTGCCAGTTTAACAACCAGTTTGGTAATCACACGCTCGGTGCGCACATACGCCTCAAATGCACTCTGAGTGCGTGCACAGTTTTAAGAATACCTACCATCCACGTTACTGCTAGGGAGTAACACAGCTAAGGCACAGCAATCTGATCTGCCGTGTGTATCAGCTGAGAAGATATAGATCAGTATAGGGCAGGGGGGGGAAGGCCCACCTGATCATCATAGTAAACTGGTTTGCTCCCAGCTGATCGAAGGAGCTACCAGTTCGTGCAAACTGGTCAGAACCAGTAGAATCCCACATATGTGTGTATCTGTGTAAGAGGGTGTGATTGATGACATTATTTATAGAAAAAAGTGAGAACTATTGAAGTTAACAATGGTAGTGAGAGATGTCAAATGTCAAACAGCCCCCTCCCCCCTTTTTTAAAGGGTCACAAATAGATATTGGGGGAAATAGATAGAAAAGAAGTGTGTTGGAAGTGTGAACAAGAAGAGATACTTATCATGATTGGTGGGCAGGTAAAATTCTGGACTAAATGATTCAGATGATTAATATACAATTGAGACCAGGTCCTTTTTTATATTGATAGATAGCAATGGGGGGGGGGGGGGGGAATCACGGAACATTGTTTTTGTATATGATAACACCCTTGAGATTATTATATCCATAAATATGGAAAGGTTGGCAAAAATGATGGAACTTGCTGAGATGAATTTATTTCTAGATTAAAGATGAAAGAAAACACAATATCTGTGTTTATTGGTGACTAACAACCTCTTATGAACATTTGCATAAATAGAAAAAATCAATTTATGGTTTTGATTATTAGATAGAGTAGGTTTTTTTTTTTACAGACTCACAATGTAACTTCAGAGAGAGAGGTCAATTTATAACTACTTATAATTCCTGTAAAGGAACTTGGAAGCTGTTTCGTTACATCGTACTTTCTTTCTTTTCTGTTTTTTGGCTAATCTTGCTCTTTCTGCACCTATAACTTTTTCTTGCTTGCTCGCAAGGAAATTATGTGGAAAAATGAAAAGAATCTCTTCATAACGAATGAAAGATGGGGATAAGAAAAGGTAATTGGGAAACTGCTTGAAACAGCCTGAAAAAAAAGTTGAATTACAAAGTGCTTTAGAAGTATGTGAAATTATGGCAATAGAAAGATGGGGAAAATGATATTTGATGGAATGATGAACTTAAAATGTGAGTAGGTCCCAAAGTGCTTTTTCAAAAGGCAACTGGACTGTCTTGTTTTTCCTTGAAAACATTTCACTTCTCATCCATTTCCAACTGAAGCTTCTTCAGTTCAGTTCTTCTTCAGAGAAGTGAAGAAGCTTCTTGGATGAAAAGCGAAACATATTCAAGGAAAAACAAAAAAGTCCAGTTTGGGACAACTATGACCTGGACAACTGAAATTCTCTACAGACAATGTGAGTAAGTGTGTCTGATCATCAAAAGAATGTGTTATCATTCCAGGGGCGGGGGGTGTTGTTTGTTTGCTTGTTTGTTTGCTTGCTTGATGCTTTCAGGTCAGGGGGCTTGACTCCTGGTGATTACCTGTCTGTAGTTTTCTTGCCAATATTTAAAAAGTGTTTGCCATTGGCTGCTTTATAGGGCTGAGAGAGAGGTCCAAGGTCATCCAACTGGCTTTTTGCTTAAAATAGGATTCTAATTCACCGTCTCCTGATTGCTACACCAAACTGTTTCTATTGGAGATTAGTTTGCGGCTTGGGGAGGAGTTTGGGAGAATACTAATTGCAAGGTAGAAGGAGTGACCATGAGCAAAATCTAGGAAATGCAATGTGTGTTGAACTCAGTGAGGGAGTATGCACAGATAGGCTTATGTACTTTAGCAGATCATTGAGAAATGCTTAAACATAGGAAAGAAACTGTTGATTTAAACCTTTGGATGATGAAATGAATAGGTATGAATTAAGGAACATTTTCCATGATGTGGAATTGAAAGATGAATGTCAAGTGTGGTAAAGGATATTTGATGGATATGAGAATAAATAAAAAGCATAGCGAATGAATCAAGCTTAACTAAGAGTAAGCCAAAAAAGTATCAGGCTTCTGTGGTTTTTTAATGTGCTATGGCTATAAGTAATAGTTGCAAACTTATATGAAGATGTGGAGTTATAAAAAGCAGGCGGCAATCATGATCTGGGTTTGCACAACCCAGTTGCACCAATTCTTGCATCAGGAGATTGTACTCGTTGTTATTCATACCTTGCTCACTATTCACCTGGATTATGCAATGCCTTCTATATGGACTGGTCTTAAAGACTATTTGATAACTCTTCATGCAGAAGGCAGTGGCACAAATGATTATGGGCACATCTCAGTGTAGCCTTATAACAACATTGATTCACAAGTCATACAAGGTACTAGGAAGCTTCTAGGTACAGTTTGAGGTACTGATTATTACCTATGAAACCCTTCATGACACTGAACCTGGTTATTGCAGGAATGCCTATTTACAATTACTTCAGTCATCCAATAAGATTTAATGAGGTAGACATGCTCTAGATCCCATTACTTAAGTTGTGATAGGGAAGCCATTTATATAGGGCATATATATAGGGCATCTTAAGTTGTGATAGGAATCAACCTATATAGGGCAGGTACAGCAACACTGTTGTTGTTTTTTCTGTTGCTGTACCTGTCCTACATAGCATTCATCCTGAGATTAAGATAACTCCCAAAATCTTCCTACCTTTTTGAAGGTCCGAAGACCTGGATTTTCTGCCAAATTTTACATGTCTTGACACTTTATGACAGTTTAAATATTTTTTTACTATGTTTTAATGTGGGGTTATTGTTGTTGTGGTAATAAGCTCTTTTTAATTGTGTATTTCTCAGTTAAAAATCAATTGGACATCTATATAAATTTACTTTTTGAACAAGAAACGATTCCTTGATATTATCTGAGAATACAAATATTTTCCAGCAGATGTTAGGTAGGTTTATCATTCAGCGAGGAAAATGGATCTGAAAATTAATCTGTCAAAGAACAAGGTAATTGTTTTTGACAGTGAAAATGGAGAAAACAATTACGAGTTATGTTACATGAAGAAAAATTAGAGCAAATAAATGAATATGTGTACTTTGGGGAAATGTTCACTAATGATGTGTAAATGAACGAATACATTTTAATATGTAAAAAAGTTGGTAGGAAAATAGTGGATATCATACTGCTTGCCACTAGGAATCAATTGGGTTTTTAGGAGGGCAGAAGCAAAAATAGCTAAGTATAAAAGTATATTATATTTATATTTATTCAATTTATACCCCGCCCTTCTCCAAACGGACCCAGGGCGGCGCACAGGAAAATTAAAATACATACAGAACATCATATAAAATTTAAAAAACTAATTCAATGGATCCTGTGCTAAAACCAGATTAAAAATCCCCAAATTTAAAAACTATCTAAAAGTGTTTCTGGACAGCTTCGTCTGTGAGAATGATAATGTCAGGACGAACTTAAAAGTAAATTTAATGCAGTGGAATTGAGAGGGTTTAAGTACATATGGTAAAAGAAGAAGTTTAAGAATGAATATGAACTGAATACAAAACTGAGTGACCAGCAAAAAAAAAAAAGTATAGTAAAGATCAAATAAACCTATGAATGAAGAATGCATGTATCAAGAGGAAGAAGACAAGGATTTTTCTGAAAGAAATACAGAAGGCAAGTTATGAAAAAGTGTATGGATAAGGCAGAAGAAATAATTGTTTTGGGGAATAGAAATACACATAAATGCATACTGGATACTATTTGATTAAACTATGTCCGTGGAGATTCTCAGTAATTCAAGTCATAGTTGTCTCACAGGTGCTTTTTCAAAAGGCAACTACTGTTTTTTCCTTGAGAAAGAAGAAAGCATTTGTCTTCTCATCCAAGAAGCTTCAGTGAACTATTTAACTATGGTATACTTCCTTTAACTATGTTTTAACTATGTTTCTTTTCCTAATCTCATTACTTTTATCTCTAGCTGTACTACTGTATTCCTTTTTTTCTGTTTTCTGTACAACAACCAGAAAGCAATAATGTGATTCATGTACAGTATATATCCGTCTTTTTCTTTGTGCGATCTATTTCATAAATGAAAAATAATACTAAAAGTGAACTTCACATAGGACTAAATTAATCTCCAGTTGATCTAATTTTCTGAGAAACAAATTAACATATCTATAAAAATAAAAATGTAACTATGAGTTTGTTCAAAACTGCTAATCTCCGAAAGTACGGCACCGTTCGCTTCCAACTTTTCACACAACGTTCCTTACAAATACGGCACCAATGATATATATAGATTGCATAGATGTCACACCTGTGCCAGGTACATGCAACAGAAATGTAAAAAAAGTGTAAAATAGGTAGGTAGATGGACACAGAGAAAGCAGTGGGCCACAGATATTATGTCATCCTTTATGACATAAAATACTCTGTCCATAAGATTCAAGGAGAAATACGGTAGGTAGGTAGGTAGGTAGGTAGGTAGGTAGGTAGGTAGGTAGGTAGGTAGAGGGATAGAGCGAGGGAGAAATACAGTAGGTAGGTAGGTAGGTAGAGGGATAGAGAGGGAGAGGGAGAAATACAATAGGTAGGTAGGTAGGTAGGTAGGTAGGTAGGTAGGTAGGTAGGTAGGTAGGTAGGTAGGTAGAGGGAGAGAGGGAGAAAGGGAGTAGGTAGGTAGGTTGGGGGTTATACGGTGGTTGTGTGAACGTGTTTGTGTGTGCAGGTGTAGATCTACACACAGATTTGTTGGTCATTTAATCAGACTGGTCCACAGCAATGCGTGCCCAGGAACAACTAGTTTTTAATATTGATGAAAAAATTAACATAACTTCAGATATGCAATGGAGAAATATAGAAGGATAAAAGATAGCAATTGTTATCTATATTTTATGGTTCAGAAGATTGCATTGGAAAAATTCAGTTTCGGTCCTTGATATTTCTTAAATTAAGTTAGGATCCTGAAAAATGACAATGTTAGTAATGCTGTACTGGCTTCTGTGGACTAATAGAGTGCTTCTATGATTTCTGTTTGTGGTAAGAAAAATGTTTTATTGCACTCAAAAATAAATGAAGATTAAAGGGTGGGTGGCCATCCACTGAATATAATGTTTTGATTGGTTTAAATTGAAATGAACCAAATTAGTTTGTTGACATAATACCATAAACTGTACTACAATTAAGATGAGATAATTTCAAGGACCAGTTATTATAATAATAGTCACAGATACAACAATGAAAGAACATAATCTTAACTTCAGACTTTAAGCACATATCATCTCCCCTCAAAATAATAAATAATGTGACACAGTACATAGAGATACCTATCTTAAGTACTAAGAATTATTGTATTAACTGCTTTTTTTTAAAAAAAATTACAGTAATCTGTGACCTTGCATGACAGATGTCACAAAACGTACAGGTGAAGATAATAACTATCACATGAGAGGAAGATGTAAGAAAGGTAAAATTAATCAAGATGGAATTAAATTCATCTAAAGTTCAGACACACAGAATACACCTATTCAGGTATAGAAAATCCTACTTAAAAGTCACTAAAAATGTTTCTCTCCAAGAAACAAACTGACATGGATTTATTGACAACGAATGCAAAATAGTGTTTAACATGCTGGTTTAGAATGGATCAAAGACTTCCTGACCAATTGTCCACAAACAGTAAGGGTTGGGTCCTTTACATCTTCCATGCTGAAGCTCAGCACAGGGTCCCTCAGGGCTGTGTGCTCAGCCCCTATCTCTACTCACTGTATACATATAACTGCATATCCTCTGATCCATCCAACATCATAATAAAGTTTGCAGATGACACAATGATGGTGGGTCTCATAACTGGAGGGGACGAATCAGCATACAGGGAAGAAGTCCAGAAGGAATCCGCATGGTGCTCAAGAAACAACTTACATCTAAATACTAGCAAGACAAAGGAGATGGTGCTAGATTTCCAGAAGCACAGAGAGGAGCCTGCCCCACTGTATATTGAGGGGGGCTGTGTGAAGAGGGTTCCTCTTTTAAATTCTTAGGAATGCTTATTAGCCAAGATCTCACCTGGAAAAACAACACATCTCTGGTGATAGGAATACTTCATTGTGATAGGATACTTCATTTCCTTAGAGTCCTGTGGAAAAATCAGGTGGAACAACGGCTGATGACCTCTTTCTATCGGTCCACCATAGAAAGTGTCTTCACATATTGTATCACAGTGTGGTATGCTGGTTTAACAGTTGCGGAGGGGAAAGCACTACAGAGAGTGATCAATTCGGCACAAGAAACCATCGGTTGCCCTCTGACATCACTGGATAACATCACCAGATCTCGCTGCTTTAGCAGAGCAAGGAAGATTCTCATAGATGATTCACACTCTGGTTGGTATCTCTTTGCACTTCTACCATCAGGCAGAAGATATCAAAGTATAGCCAGCCGAACAAACAGGTTTAAAGATAGCTTCTATCCTTGGGCTGTGAGACTTTTAAATTCAACCGCAATCACTCCATGCACATGCTAGTTTTTTCTTTTTTCTTTTCTCTCTTTTTTTGTTTCTGTTATAATTTTGCACCAGTAAAGTTAAAGCCAATTTCATTATAATTTTAGTACAATGACAATAAAGATTATTATTATTATTATTATTATTATTATTATTATTATTATTATTATTATTATTATTATTATTATTATTATTATTATTAGGAACAAATTCTAATTGATCCTCAAGTACAGAATGATTTGGAACTGGTCATTTTTTCTCAACCCAACTTTAGAGAGCTGTTGATCTGCAGAAAGGAGCAGTGAGCATGAGCTGAAACTCCAGAATGAAAAGTGTTATACTCAATGTAACAAATAAAGAAATGAGCATTACAAATACCATTTTATGGACCTGGTGATGTAATCATTTATACACTCCCTTATTCTTTCTCTTGGTTATAGTAAGACTTGCACGTACCTGCTTTTAATGTTTATCATTTTCAATTTTGGTTTTCTCCCCACTTGGTTCTAAGGATTATTGTATTCTTACTATTTCCTGTATTTTGTTTATCGATTGTATTATTTGATTGTTTCTAACTATGTGAACTGACCAGAATCACAAATGTGAGATAGGCAGGTATATAAATTGAATTAATTAATAAATTAGATACATATTTTTTTTTAAATAGAGAAGCAAAGAAAAGAGGAAATAAGAAAGAATGTAATCATTTTGTTTTGTGATACCAGCACAATATTGATTCATTAATAATTTTAAAAAACAGCTGCTATTATTGCAAAAGAAGAAGTGATTATTTGTAAATGATGTTGCTTTAAACTATTTGTCCACTCAAGAATCAACCTGTTGTTGTCTTCTTTGGGATCTACAATATTATTGGTATTATTATTTTCAACGGAAGTAAAACATCAGCTATATATGAGATCCAATGGTGCCCCTCTGTGAATAGGAATAGTTCTTACATGCTGACCTGTCTCTACTATTAGGGCAGGGCAACCTTTTTTTTTTAAATCAAAATCCATATTGATTGGTAAAAATTATTTCAACCTCCAAGGAATATAATATTAGTAGCAGAAGCCATGACATTTGTTTTTTTTTATTTTTATTGAAATTTTTTTCTTGAACGTTAAAAGAAGGTGGTAAGTTGTTAAAATTGTTTATATTTGTGATGAAGAGGGCCATTAGTGAATGAAATACTTATCTTTCTTTTTCTTATAGTATTCACATGACATTGATTTCATTATTTTCTTTTAAAAAGGTATAGTGATCTTATTTGCTAAGGAGATTAATGGTAAATGTATCTTGTTAAAAGCAGAATTGCAAGTATTTTGAAAGTAGTTAGTGCATGGAATATTTTATAAAATCACAAAGGTATATTAAATGTTCAGTTGCCTCAAACATTCTACTTCATTACATAATAATTCGTTCTATTCACCTTACATTCCTTGTTGAAAATTGGTAGACTCTCGTGAACATGGTTCAGATAAATTGATACTACTTTTCAAAACTGCTAATCTGTGCTAATGTCATTTTGGTAATAGTCTAGCAACAGCTGTTAGAATGTTGTCCCTGTAGGTCATAGAGTGAAGATGGGAAAATCCTTAATAAAATGTTGTCAGAAGCTACAGGTGGGAAATAAAGGAGCTCTTGTGACCTGTAATCCTACTCCCTCATACAATCATGGAGTGTACAGTCATTTCATGGCTGAAATTAGATAACATGCTGGTAGTCTTCTAATATCAATTTATGCAGTTTGCCAGTATCACTTCTGGTGAAGAATCATAAAACAGAGAGCAGAGGACTTCTTTCATTTCTTTCATTCCTTCCTTCCTTTCTTTCTTTCTTTCTTTCTTTCTAACTTACTTTCAGAATTGCATATAAAAATAGCAGCTAATCTAAATAAAGGCGGTTTTTAAAATATAAATTATGTTAGCTTTCACAAACATTGCATAGTCAGTCTTAAAGAAATTAAGGAATTAAGAAATTAAGTATGGAGTGTTAATGGACAGCTTCTATTTTCTCTAGATCAAATGATTCCATGAGCCATTTTACATCCCAGTAAGATACCTAGTACATGTATGTACTGATATACATATATAGATATACAGTATTTGTGTACATAAATATGATGTACCTAGAACTAAGGAGAAACTTCCCAGTGATGAAAGCAATGGAATACCTTGCCTTCAGATGTTGTGGGTGCTCCATCACTGAAGGCTTTCCAAAAAATGGGTTGAACTAGAAGACCTTTCAACATATATGTATGCCTTGATATACATATATAGATATATGCTGGTATTGTTGTCTTCGGGTGTTTTCCCGTGTAAGCATGACATTGTTTTTGCAACGTTTCAGCAAGATCTCACTTGCCATCTTCAGGCTTCGGTCTGCGGTTACGAAGGCGTCGCTTTTTGTTAAATCTTAGGTGGGGGGTGGAGTGCTGACTGTTGTTGTGAGTGGGTTGATTGGCTGTGCAGCTGTATCATGATTGGTAGATTGATGCTGATTGGTGCATGTGGCCGCGCTGGGGATTCTGGGAGCTTCTAGATGCTCCCATGTGATACCTCTCCTGCATGAGCTACACTGGCTGCCTGTGGCTTTCCGGGTGCACTTCAAGGTGCTAGTGCCCACCTTTAAAGCGCTCCATGGCAAGGGACCTGGTTACCTGCAAGACCGCCTCCTCCTGCCAAATACCTCCCACTGACCAGTTCACTCCCACAGAGAGGGCCTCCTTAGGGTGCCGTCGGCTAAACAATGCCGGCTGGCGACCCCCAGGGGGAGAGCCTTCTCTGTGGCAGCTCCCGCCCTCTGGAATGACCTACCCCCTGGACTAAGGACGATCTCAGACCTACATCTTTTCCGTCGGGCCCTGAAGACACATTTATTCTGCGCTGCTGGCCTGTCATAGTTTTTAAAGGTGGTTTTTAAAGGGATTTTATAGTGATTTTAGTATGGGGTTTTAAAATGTAGGCCATTTATTTAATATCTTTTTAACATATTGTTTTAGATTTTTGTACCGTTTATTTTATTGTGGCTGTACACCGCCCTGAGTCCCAAAAGGGAGAAGGGTGGTATATAAATCAAATAAACTATAACTATACCTACACCCGTGAAAATCTACGAAAGCAAATATAGATATATGTATACATATATATGATATACCTAGAACTAAGGAGAAAATTCATAATGATGAGAGCAATGGAATACCTTGCCTCCAGATGATGAGGGTGCTCCATCACTGGAGGCTTTCAAAATGTGGGTTGGACTAGAAGACCTTCCAACTCTCATTATTCTATGTTCTATGATATTTGCATTAGAAGGAATATACAGCAAGTAAATGAGGAAGAGCCAGATGGACTCAATGTTTAGAGCATTGACTAGAAACCAGGAGACTGTGAAAGTCAGTTGGGTGACTTTGGGTCAGTAACTCTCTTTCATCCCAACTCACCTCATAGGGTTGCTGTTGCAGGAGAAGGAAGGAGTTCTAGGTATGCTTGCCACCTACAGTTACTTATAAATTAATAAAGGCAGGATAAAAATCTAAAAATAAAGCCATAATTGAGTTACTTGATTTAAATTTTGTTCTTTTTTTAGACATTAAAAGGTAAAGCTAAATAGGTATTTCCTCCAATATATTGTTGAAATAAGGACACTGGCAAGGCAGAAGAAAAATAATAGTAACAGTCTATAAGTGGGGTTTTATTCATGGCTTAACTGTGATGAATGTATTGATTAACAGGGCCAAAGTAGCATTTCTGATGTTGGGTTACATAAAAGAAATAAGCCAAAGTGATAGATAGACAGTATGAGTTTTGAAAAAAAGGCAATTTCAGTGACAATGTTTGTGATGAGAATCTTAAATTTAGTCCTACAATCCAAAAAAGTGATACCTACAGATTTTTGTTGGGTTTTTTGTTTTTAAAAAACCCACTAATTTCTATCTTTTCTCCTTCCCTTTGGGAGTATACTTATATTTCAAAAGGAAAATGGCTACTTCAGAAATACTATTCGGCTCTATAGATAATTGTTTTCTACCACTGCTTACATTTTAAACATTACAATATTATTAGTCAATGTCGAAATGTTAATATGTCCTGTTTTAAAATTCTTGTTCAATCTGAGATTACTGCATTTGATTTTTCATTAGCAGATGTAGTAAACGCCTAAGGAAAATTAGATATAGCTGAAAACCATTATTTATCGGCTTCAGAAGAAATAAATTGTCATTGCTGAAAATTTAATGCCATCGGGGGTTTTTTCCCCCTTCTATTCTACTTGCACAAGGAGCACTATTGCTAATAGACTTCAGAGCTTGAAATAAATAAATCTTTGGAATCCTGTTGCATCTCATGGGGTGTGACATTTGACAGTCTTTTATAGTGCCGAACGAAACAAGTTTGTGAGCTGGAATTCAATTGCGGTGTATTGATTCCTTGCATCAGTCATTATTCCCTGCTGATTGACAGCTGAAAATTGGTTACGTTAAGTATTTCATATGTTATATTGGCTGACATTTGCTTGCCTGCTCTTGTGTCAATATTGTTGTAAAGATCTCCAGCTCTATGAGATAGCAATATACACCGACTGTGGCTTTTGTGTGATGTTCCAGTGTTTTTCCTGACATAATTTAAGACATATTAAAAACCAGCAGCATCTCCCCTCTTGAGAAGCTTAATGCCAATATTATTGTCTTCCAGAAGAAGATCATGTATGCTCATAATCGGGTGCTAATTTGCACCCATATGCTCATGTTTAGGCATTAGGTGCTATAACTGTAAAACTGAGCCTGATTGATTGATTCATGTCAAGCCTCATCTCAGCTCATGCGGTGGAAAGTCATGCGGCTGACCCTTTTTACACTAAAAAGAGAGATCCCTGTTCCCTTCTTTCACCTAGAACCATCACATTGACTGAATAATCTGTAATACATTAGTGCTGACATTTGTTAGGCAAGAATTAAACAAGACACAGTAATCATTCCCTTGAATAAGAATTGTGTTTGGTTTCCAGCAGAGTTCTATTAAACGAATAATAGAATTGTCTGCTTCGATGCAGAGAATGGTGAATATTCCCAGAGATAATGAGCTTCTTTAACTCTTTCATGACTCAGGATCATGTTTTGCTCAGCTCGCCTGATGGGGCAGAAGCCGGAGGAATCTCAATGGCTATGAATTGCTAGAAGTCAAGAAGTAACCCAAAACAAAATGCAAAAGAGCGAAAAATGGCTGGTGAGAAATGCAAAGATCTTCTTACCAGAACTCAATCCACCATCTAATTCTCATTTGTGTCACAGGCTTTGGTGACATTTTAGAATTAACTCATTTTGCACAGTAAGTTGCATTCTATAAAATGGTATTTCATGCTGATAAAAAAGGAGGAAATAGTCTCAAATTGGCATTGGGTTTCAAAATAAATGTATCACGCATGCACTCCTAAGGATATCTATTGCTGAGTTGTGGGAAGTGGGTGCGCGATTAAGCCTGCAGCCTCTCAATGCTTCCCACCATTACAAATTCTTGTGTATCTTCTTAGTAAGATATACTGGACACATTTTGCATAGTATTTCCAGCAACTTTGTTGCTTTTATTCTCCTTGATTTTTCTGTCTCTACACTGTGGAGGGTTTAATTTATTTCTACCTGTCCTCCTTTTATTGTATATAATTGCCATTTGTGAGTAACCATTGTTTAGTTTGTTCTTCTGCAGTATTTATTTCTACTTAACTGTTTATATAATTGCCATCTTAAGCAAGCTCATAGAAGTAATATTTTCAAGCCCTCCCCCAAGAACTTCCATTCCATATTGGCCAGCAACTCCCTTGAGAAGCTTTTCAAAGATTGCAGGAAGCTGCAAAGGGAGGAGGGAAATAGGAAATTTTCTTTCTGTAAACTTCCTTTATTAACCTCATGGGAAATTAAAACAAGCAGTAGACTCATCGAGAATTCATCAAATGGCTTACAGAGGTACGTATCTGTGCAGAAGCATGAGGTGTAAACATATGTGGCAAAAATTACTCATTTTGGGGGTTCATCAGATAGATCCAAGATTGTCTGGGTGAATATTACTCTGTATACCCAGCACTTTTAAAACATGTTTATCTAACCGCTATGTGGTGGGAGGAAGAAGGAATCTGCTATTTGATTCTGCGATTCTGCAGGTTGATACTCTGCAGGCTTTATTTTACAGTGCAAGTTAGCTATGGAAAGTTGCTAAATTTCATTCTGGTTACTTGTTTTTCAAGCAATTCAGCCCTGATTCTGACTTCAGGCCTTGGAATAAAATTTAATACGCAATCAGAATGTGTACTGAATGGGTTACCCTACTTCTATTGACTTAAGTCCATGCTGGCGAACCCACAGGTGGCATGCCGAGCCATTTGTCAGGGCATACGAGGCACTGCCCTGTCAGCTGGCCAGCGCACATGTGTACGCTGGGCACTAAATTTGTCCTTTTTTGAAGCCATTTTTCACTCTCCCCAGGCTCCAGAGGCTTAATAGGAGCCTGGGAAGGGTGAAAAGAGTCTCCCCAGCTCCCCCCCCCCCCGTCCTCCAGAGGCTTCATCAGCTTCCCTGAAGCCTCCGGAGCACTCAAAAGGATGCTCCAACCAAACTGGAAGTGACCTCCAATTTGCTTGGAGTGTCATTTTCAGTGCTCCGGAGGCTTCGGGGAAGCCTCCTGAAGCTCTCTGAAGCCTCCAAAGTGCTCAAAACAATGCTCACTTCCGGTTTGGTCGGAGCGTCATTTTGAGTGCTGTGGAGGCTTCAGGGAAGCCTCCTGAAGGTTGCTGAAGCCTCCGGAGGGCCTCCGGGGGTGGCAGGGTAGGCTGTTTTCACCCTCCCCAGGCTCCTATAAAGCCTCTGGAGCCTGGGGAGGGTGAAAAGAGCATGCAAAAAATGGGATCGTCATTGTAATTCCTTTTATATATTGACTCAATCAGAGCCAATATTATCTGATCTAGATCAAGTAATATATAGCTTACTTTATCATAACAAACCAGATGAAAATTAAAATGGCAGGGATTTACCAGTGTTTTTTATTCACTTATGTTTAACAATGAGGGAGTTCAGGATGCCTGATTAGAATTCTCCAAAGGAGAATCACCAGGTGATATATTCATGTGTAGAAGTCAACATGTGGAAATCAGTGAGCAGCCTTCCCTTTCTGTCACATTGGTGATGTCATGGAAGAGCCAGGTCCCATTCCAGTGTGATTGGCACTGAATACATCATGAGACTAAAGAAACAGACAGCAGGGCTAATACTGGCTGCATAAGTCCAAGCGTTAAGTATAAATACATACAAAGCCCGCATAGAGATGACAGCAACAGACAGCAAATGCCACCTGTGCAAAGAAGCTGAAGAAATAGTAGACCACCTAATTAGCTGCTCTGAGAAGATTGCACAGACTGACTATAAATAGCAGCATGACAAAATAGCAACAATGGTACACTGGAATATTTTCAAGAAATACCTTTTGCCTGCAAACAAGAATTGGTGGGACCATAACGCAGACAAACAGAAAATAAAGAAACTAAAATGCACTGGCACTTTAGAATTCAAACACACAAGCACCTGCCACATAACACCCCAGAACCAGGCATTACTACCGACTCCGTACCTGAAAGATTTTGCACGCTCTGCGTGCGTGAGCATTTGCACTTAAAAAGGTCTGTGCATGCTCACACCATTTAAAAAGGGGGGGAAATTACATTTTTTCCAATGAAGATTGTTCTGCACATGTGCAGAACAGAAAATAAAGATGGTGGCACCCAGGATAGAACCAGTACAGTCATGTGTCTGGTCCAGATACTACCTATTCAGCCAAACCGGTCCGAACCGGTAGGAATCAATCGCTGCCCAGAACTGACAATTATTGATAAGAAATGCAAACAAGTACTGTATTGATTGTGGACATTGCAGTGCCCAGAGATAGCAGAATAGGAGAGAAAGAACTGGAAAAAATTACAAAGTATAAAGACCTGTTAATAGAAGTAGAATGACTGTGGCAAATGAAAGCAAGGTTAGCATCAATATTAATAGGTGCATCAATATTAATAGGTGCCTTGCCTAGCTAAAACATATGGAGCACCTCTTGAACACCATTGATATTGACAAAATCACAATTAGTCAATTGCAAAAGAGTATTTCCTGGGTGTGCTATGAATGGGTCAGCATGCTGCCAGGCATCCTCATTTTGCTGGGATGCCAGGGACTTTATCTATTCTGTTGCCACAACAATCTTCCAAATATTGTGCTCTGAAACTCCTATATCCTCTATCACAGGTTTCCCCAACCCCTGGTCTGCGGACCGGTGCCGGTCCGTGGCTTGATAGGAACCGGGCCGCAGGGCCGGAGAGGAGAAGGAGGGAGGACAGGGCAGCGCCCTGGGCAGAGCGTGCACCAGGGGTGGGAGAGCGCAGGTGCAGCCGCTCACACCATTGGGGGCCCTAGAGGGGCGAGTGAGCTAACTCACACACACCCCGCGTGCGCATGTGCCGCCTGTTCCCCCTCCCCCCCGCTCCCCCTCTACGCCGGCCGGTCCACGGAATTTTCTTTAAAATGAAACCGGTCCCTGGTGCAAAAAAGGTTGGGGACCCCGGCTCTATCAGATCTCTAATGATGTTAAATTCTGCAGATTTCCTGGAGTGGTAGAGAACAGTATTTGCATTATATGCTTTAGGTTTCAACCAGCTTGCTGAGAATTTTGCAGAATAGTCCAATTGTCCCATCTTCTCTTTAAGGAGGTATGGACCCTCTTAGGTTGATTGGATGTCGTTGGCCTAAGAACCTACCCGATCACCTGGCTCAATGGTGGATTCCCTGGCATGCATATTATATTTCTATCAATTTTGTTTTTCTTACAATGTTATATATTTATTTGATTTCTATAGACACCAATTTCAACAAAACTCACCCTCTTGCAACACATTTGCAATCATTCTTATTTGTTTCGTCTTTATCTTTTGTCTTTATCAAGAGCCACGGTGGCGCAGTGGTTAGAATGCAGTACTGCAGGGTACTTCTGCTGACTGCCAGTTGCCTGCAATTTGGCAGTTCGAATCACACCAGGCTCAAGGTTGCTTCAACATTCCATCCTTCTGGGGATGGTAAAATTAGGCCCAGATTGTTGGGGAAAACACACTGACTCTGTAAACTGCTTAGAGAAGGCTATAATGTACTGTGGAGCTGTATATAACTCTTAAGTGCTATTGTTATTGCTATTTTGTTTTTGGTATCTGTAACAAGCCTTGGCTCACTGAGGCTTCCAGTTTCTACCACTTAAACTATATGATTATATTTCCCTTCTTCTGTTTCCTGAAAATATTCAGGTTTGGCTTTGGAATTTTAGAGAGGTGTATCCACACTTCTTTAGATCTTTCTTGTTTTGGATATCAGGAATTAAAGAGTAACAATTTCTTTAATGTTCCAGTCATTTCTCAGTCACCATTTCTTGTTGATAGGGATTAGGTCCATGATATCAGATATTTTGTTCATTCTTCCAGTGTCTGGCACATTGTTGTCAACAAGTGAGGACAAGAATTTGTTGGATCTCAACATTTATCAGAATAATTAAAATACATTATTATCACCATCAGTTTGTGACACAAAAAGCCTTATCTGATTTTTTTCCCCTTCTATGCTAAAGCCTCATGATAGTGCTATGTTTTTCTCTCTTTTATTTTTATCAAAATATTTCCAATAGGCTCTTCATGTTCCAATTCCTGCATTTTTCTGAAAATGCAAAGAAACATCCCTACATTTCCTGTTGTATCTGTTCCTTTGAGTAATGTTATCTATAATAAGGACAACAACATTGCTAAAACGTAAAAGGAAACTTTCAGAAAGCACAATTTTTGGTGTGAAAGCGCAATGTTTGCCATTTTTAAAACATTGTTGGGCTCCTTTTTAATTCTCTGACATTCTCCACTCTTCATGTTTAATTCTACTCTGCTAATTTACTATAAGAAGCTTTAAATTCTTATACAGAATTGTGTTTGCCAGGATTGGTGGAAACAATGTGCTAGAAAACTAGGGTAACAGCTTGTCACATTTTTGTCTTAGGAAGAGAGAATTTGCCTTATTTGTTTCATATTTCCCTAAAGCCTCAAGAGGAAACTTGCCTCCAGCAACTTAGCTGCCTAACTCTTCCACGTCCATCTTCTGGATGTCACCTGCTAAGGTAAGGAGCCTGAAAAAGCCTGGACACTGTATGTATGGGTGGCCTTTTGTTTACGGCAGACAAAGACAAAATCCTCTGGATTACTTGAAGATATCATATAACACATAAGATGGAGCTACTATTATTCTCTTCTAAGACATATTGTGTTTCCCTTGGGCAGAGAAGAGCACACGCAGCCAATCCTGGGAGGGCAGGTCCTATTAAAGATTTATGCAAGCCTGAATTATTTGGCTTTAAACTTTGTCTTTTTTCCATTTTTTAATAAGAAGGATGCTTTCTTTAGACACTGCAACCTGAAGTAGATGGTATCACCTGTAATCCTTGGCTTAGGCAGAAAGCTTCTAAATGGATTGAATTAGGTGCAAGACAGAACTGTGTGTTTTTTTACTTTCCCCCAAGGCCCACCATCACTTGTTCCCTGTTATTTGTGCTTTTAAGGATTCCACTAATGCAGCGTTCAAGGTGGGACTTAAAATTGTGCGTCTTTCAAGCCTCTTCTTCCAAAAAGCATGTTTAGAAGTGGTTGATGCCTGTAAACATTTTATCAAAGCTCAGTCCTTTGATTCGTATGCATTTAAGAATGGACATCGTAAAAGTGATTTTTGGGGTGGGGGTTAGCAGGAAAAAAGGCAATCCGTAACTTTAGTGCAGCAGGAAGCGCTGTACATTTAAGATTTGACATCACTTAAAACTTGATTTTTTTAATATACTATATTATTTCAGCTATTAATCCAATTCAGGTACCCAAAAGTATAATTATTGGGAGGATTATTAATAGATTGTTACTTCCACTTTATTTTTTTGAAATAGCTTCATTCATAAAGTATGAATATTTTTACTCCCATTTCAAAATTCTTGGTACTCAAACAGAAAACAAGAACTCGGTCAATCCTGAGAAACTGAGTTTTACAAATTAAATGTAATTTAGTAGCTTGAAATATCAGAAAGTTTGTGTGTGTAGTTAGCTTCTTGAATATGGCAAGCAAGCTGTATGCTAAATAGCTCTAAAGAAGATTAGTTTATTGGTTAGTCCAGAACAATATCCTGGCAGATAATCAGGTCAGATTTATGGATAATTAAATATTTCCATAATTTAATTGAAAAATCTGTATTACTACATATGTTGTAATATTTAACATATGTTTATGTTGTTTAATATTGAAATATATATTCTGAATTTCTTTGGGATTTTTGCAAGTTTTATAAGTTCCTGTTGAAATTAGAATATGGACTTAATTTCATGTAGGCTCCATATTGCTGTTTGAAATTTTGAGTTAAATTAGTTTTTGGGGTGATGGGGGGGAGGTTTCTGATAGCTTCCTGACTTCTCTGACCTTACAGGATAATTTTTTGTCATCACGGAAGGCAGCAATGGATTTTGATTTAAAATTGTAGAGCTTATCAGTTCAATATCTGACCCTGATTATCCTCAAGAGGACCACGACAGTGCTGAAGCAGTGGGTTCTTGACAATTACATTCAGAGAGATCTAAGTACAGTATATCCCTCTCTCTGTGTGAGACAGGTTTGCTTAAGGGATCTTCATCCAATGCCAATTAATGAGCCAATTTTCTATAGTCAACCTATAGGACAACATTCACACTTGCTAAATTCAATGTTTAACCTTAATCATTGCTAGAAAGAAGATTTAACAATGTTCCAGTGCAAAAGCAGCTTTACGCCTGCCTGTTGGGCAAAATGGAATTAATATTCCATCTGTTTCTGTAATGTTCAACGTCATATTCTACCTACAGACTTATTCATCATCATCCTCTCCTTTTAATGACCCATAATCCCTTGCGGTGCTGAGTCTGGGCAACTGAATAGAGCTGAGTGCTTACTGGCTGGATGCCCTTCCTGTCGTCAATGCGGAATTTTATTCAGCAGATATATTCACATTCTGCCTCTGTCTACGATCAAACCCCCGCCTCCTGATCGTGAGAAGAGAGGTCCACCTCTAAGTCACTGCACCAGTCTCTCTCTCTCTCTCTCTCTCTCTCTCTCTCTCTCTCCCTCCCTCCCTCCCTCGCTCCCTCCTCCTCCTCCTTCTCTCTCTCCCTCTCCCTCCCCCCCTGCCTCTCTCCCTCTCTCTTTCACACGCACATACACACACACACACACTGTTTAAAATATTGTATTTGGTTAAGTGCAAACAAGTCTCTTCTTTGGATCTTCAACAATAAGTGAAAAAAATTTATCTGTGTGTTGATTATGCAAAACACCTAACTTTGTCATATTATCCCTTTTCAGAGAAGGCTGAAGCTTGTAAATGATAGATTTCGTATGACTGCCTTTGGTCATGTTCTCATATCCTTTCCATTATGCCTTTTTACTGACCTTGTAGTGAGATTTCCAGCACGGCAGAACTTTTGCTTCTTCAAGGTATAAGCTTATTTGGCCTAGAAGCTTATTAAAGTAAAAGTAAATGTAGCAATTCAATTTTTGTCTCAAGAGTTTAAGGAGCGATTGGAAGAGCTAATAATCAAAGAGGTTGAAAATATAGGATGAACTATTTTCTGTATATTTGATAATAGAAGCTGCAAGAACAAGGACAATCTTTCTCTCGCTTAGGAACAGAAAAGAATTTTAAATTTGGAAGAGGCAAGGCTATCATAGAAAATATTTGCAAGAGAAATTTGGCTAAACTAAATAATATTCAATCAGGTAGTTTGTTCACAATCAATGAGTTTTTAATTGAGAAAAAGAAATAAACACACCATAATGTTGCGGTTCTAGAATGAAAATGGAGCTGTGTAATTCATGTACTTTCAATGAGAGGAAGAGATTTACTATTAAAGAGCTTTCACAAGAACTTCCTGCAAAGAGTTACCCTTCGGTAAGATGGGCAGCCAGTAAATTTTATAAACAAATACATAAAATAAAAGCAGCAGTTGCCCAATCTACTAATGTTCCATTTGCACATAAAACTCACACAATCGTCTTTTACAATCCAAAGATAATTTGGACACGTAGATGAAATTTTAGGGGGAAATGTCATTTGACTACAGAATTCAGCTAAGCATAGTGATTGATAATATATAATATAAAATTTATACTATATATAAATTAATCATGACATTTGAAAGTATCATTAATTTTCAGTCATTCATGAAAGCACCGGCCCCAACCATTGGCATCCTTAGTGTGCATTTCCCATAGCAATATTAGCTGTAATTCAGTTTGCCAAGTTGTCCCTTGGAATCGGCACTTCCAGCATCATTGTTGAGAAAGTTTATGCTTATTCACACTAGACTTACTGGGAATTGTGTTGGAATTGGAGTATGGAAATTCAGATTTAATTTCTGCTTGACCGCAGAGTTTACTGGCTAACTTTTTCTGAGCCTAAGCTGTCTCTCAGGATAGAGAAAAATGTTGAGCAGATTCTCATGACCTTGACCTTCTAGAGAACGGCTGTCAAACTCGCGACCTGTGGGCCAGATGCATCACACGCTGACCATACCCATGCCCTGTTTACCAAAGGGGGGGAAGTCATGATATGTCACATGACTCCATGTGAAGATACAAGTTTGACACCCCTGTTCTAGAGCCGGGGTGTCAAACTTGTGATGACACATTGTCATGTGACATATCACAACTTTTTTCCTCTTCGCTAAAAGTAGGGTGGGCATGGCCAGTGCATGACAGACCTGGCCCCCTGGGCCGTCAGTTTGACACCCCTGTTCTAGAGAAAAGACAGTCAATAAATTGATTGAACTAAATTAAGTAGTAATTATAACATTTTCCTTTGGTGAGCTAAGATTAATATAATTAATCAGAGCTCAAAGACTATCCCTGTAAACGCACACAGAAAAGAACCACAATTCCTCCTAAATGTAAAGTTGCATCTGTATTTTTCCCAGATGGGTGAAAAACATGGGACCACCACTAGAGCGGTTATTATCTGTTCTCTTTTCCACAGCAAACAGAAGACACCGGAGAAAGAGGTATAGCTGCAATAGTGCATTTTCCATTTCTGTGGAGAGGTGCCACTAATATCTTTGTGTTAACAATGCTCAGGTTCAAATATTTTTTCCCTGACACCGCTACCATCACAATCAATGATGATCATATCTGCAGGGGGTGGAAACAAAGTACTATATATTTTTTTCTTTCTCAGAATTGATGCAAGAGCATATTTGTGTTGCTCTGGTTGCCCAGCAACCATGATCTCTTCTCTAGGTCTGACAGTTGCTCTTTTTTTTTTAACAAGGAGCCAGCCATAACATAAGGAGCATTGATCCTCAACTTATTATCAGATCTTGCACACGCACTTTCAAAAGCTAATCGCATATAATATTGCTGCTGAAGACTTGCTTTATGGTTCATTACACTTCTGCGGCTAAGTTTCTAGACAGGATTGTGGTGGTTTGTACAGGGACCCAGGAAAAATTGCACCGCACTCATTCAAACCGTTAGAACATTTTTTGCCCCTCTTATAAATGCAGAGTATATCACATAGAAGGCTTTATTGTGTAACAGTTAACCATAAAATTAGTTTTGAATTTTTATAAAAGCATCTAGGTAAAGTTTCCAGCAAGCAGTATTAAGGAAAAGAGCATCGTCCTTATCACAGCATAACTGAAATCTTTATGACTCTGATTCTGCTGGTTTTTAAAAAGCCATAAAGACGTAGCTGTTTCAGCCTTCCTTGAGCAGCTTATTTTGTGACCTTGTTTCGATGGCACTTTATGTTTCCCAATAAAGAGGGTTACATTCCTGACTATTGTTGATGATGTTGGCCTCCTGGGTTTTTTTAATTCTAGCTATCTTGTACACCTCTTAGATGTGCTTCAACTACCTGAGTTGATACAGGTTGTTCTCCATTTATGATCACAATTGAGCCCCAAATTTACATTGGAAAATGAGAAATTTGTTGTGGGTTTTGCCCAATTTTACGAATTCTCTTGCCATGATTGTTAAGTGAATCACTGCAATTGTTGATTTTATTGCACTTTTATACCGCTCCTCTCTCCCCAATGGGACTCAGGGCGGTGCACAGGGAAATTAAAAACCAAGCATACAAACCATAATAAATACATACAAATGCTAAAATATAAATTAAATCCAGTAACCTGTGCTAAAAATGTAAATTAAAACCGATAAAGTTAAAATCACTAACTAAGTCTGTGAGGGGTTACCTCAAAGGTCTAAGCTAGGCCGGCTAGATGGAAAAAATGGGTTTTGAGTAATCGGCGGAAGAGGCGAAGGTCCATGGTGGTACAAAGTTCGGGGGGTAGGTCATTCCAGAGGGTTGGGCCCGCCACAGAGAAGGCCCTTCCCCTGGGGGCCGCCAGCCGGCATTGCCTGGCAGACAGCACCCTGAGAAGGCCCTCTCTGTGGGAGCGGATCGGCCAGAGGGAGGTGTGTGGTAGGAGGTGGTCCTGCAAATAACTAGGCCCCGTGCCATGGAGTGTTTTAAAGATGGTTACTAGCACCTTGAAGTGCCCCCGGAAAGCCACCGGTAGCCAGCGCAGCTCACGCAGAAGAGGTGTTACATGGGAATGCCGTGAGGCTCCCAATATTCCCCGCGCGGCCGCATTCTGTACTAACTGTAGCTTCCAGGTGCACCTCAACGGGAGCCCCATGTAGAGATCATTGCAGTAGTCCAGGCGGGACGTAATGAGCACTTGAGTGACAGTGTGGAGGGCGTCCCGGTCAAGGAAGGGGCGCAACTGGCGTGCCAGGTGAACCTGGTAAAAAGCCCCCCTGGCCACGGCTGTCACATGGTCATCCATGGACAGCCGTGAATCCAGGAGGACGCCTAAGTTGCGAGCCCTTTCCACGGGGGCTAGTAACTCGTCCCTGATGGCCAGTGATGGGGTCAACTGGCTGTACCGGGATGCCGGAAACCACAGCCATTCGGTGTTGGATGGGTTGAGTCGAAGTTTGTTACTCCCCATCCAGACCCACATGGGTCTGTTAAATTAGTAATCCAGTTGTTAAATGAATCTGGTTTCCCTATTGACTTTGCTTGTCAGGAGGTCATAAAAGGGAATCATATGACTCTGGAACACTTAAATGTGAATCAGTTGTCAAGCATCTGAATGTAAATTGCATGACCATGGAGATGCTGCAATAAGTGTAAAAAAATGGACATACCGTATTTTTCGGAGTATAAGATGCACCAGACTATAAGATGCACCAAGATTTTAAAGAGACAAAAAAAGGGGGTTGCACTCTGCAGAACTCCCAAAAACGGTCCATTTTTCATGAAGAAGGGCCCATGTTTTTTCAAAAAAATGGCATGCATAGCCTTTAGGAGGCTTATAGAGTGCTCCTGAGGGCTGCGGGATGCAAAATTGACCAAAAGTGCCCGTTTTTCACTCATTTCTGCCCTCCCCAGCCCTCAGGCGCACTCTGAAAGCCTCCTAAAAGCTATGCACAGCCATTTTGGTGAAGGGGGTGGCGTTTCTGAAGGCAAAAAAATGCTGTATTCCATGTATAAGACACACCCAGATTTTCAGCCTCTTTTTTGAAGGAAAAAGGTCTGTCTTATACTCCGAAAAATACGGTAAGTCCCTTTTTTCAGTGCCATGGTAACTTCAAAAGTCACTAAATGAACTGTTGTAAATTGAGGACTACCTGTAAATTGATTAAATAAATTCAAACTCATACATTTAAAAAAGACAATCAAAAAGTCAAAAGTCACCAGCAATCAACACCCAGATGATCAAAGATTAATACTAAGAGAAACATTAGACCAGGGATGTCCAAACTTGGGAACTTTAAGACTTGTGGACTTCAACTCCCAAAATTCCCCAGCCAGCTATGCTGGCTGGGGAATTCTGGGAGTTGAAGTCCACAAGTCTTAAAGTTCCCAAGTTTGGACACCCCTGCATTAAACCAACAATCAAGAAGTAAAAAATATCCCAATCAAGAAATTACCAGACAAACAAGCTAACAGCCAACTCCACCAACACTGACAGGGCAAGCCATTAGTATATAAAATATGAATAAACCCCACTCCCTTCAAGCACTCATGAGATTATCTAATTTTGCAACAAAACAGGCAAGAAAACAACCGAGCTCAGAAAGCATCACTGATCCCACACTCATACAACTAGATTACATGTTGGTAGGTTTCATGGAAACTCATTTATTACCCAGGAACCAAAACTAGACATAGACAATTGCATTCATATGCTTTTATGGGATTACTGCATCAGATGAAGTAAGAAAAAAAGACAGCATGTTCAAAATTTTGCTGAAATCTTCTTATGTCCCTAAAAAACAAATTAAGGCAGAGCAAAAGGAATGTTTGCTCATTCCTTCATGAAATCCACAATCAAAACGTTTTGAAAAATATGTTTTAACACCAAGCTGTAAATGAAACAGTAAGGCAGACAGTTTGGTCTAGCGCAGTGGTGGGTTTCTGCAGGCTCGCACCTACTCGCGAGAGGCAGTTGGTGAAATTTAGAGAACCGGTGAGAGGGGGTTCCACCGGCGTACCTGGAAGTAAATCTGGCCCGCCGCTGCCAGTGACCCAACGGAAAGGAAAGGAAAGGAAAGGAAGGAAGGAAGGAAGGAAGGAAAGAAAGAAAGAAAGAAAGAAAGAAAGAAAGAAAGAAAGAAAGAAAGAAAGAAAGAAAGAAAGAAAGACAGACAGACAGACAGACAGACAGACAGACAGACAGACAGAAAGAAAGAAAGAAAGAAAGAAAGAAAGAAAGAAAGAAAGAAAGAAAGAAAGAAAGAAAGAAAGAAAGAGAATTTATCATCACAATTGAGTCCAAAATTTTGGTTGCTAAGCAAGAATATTGTATAATGAGTTTCACCACATTTTAAAAGGTGGCCACTCCCACCCTGTCACATGACTGCCAAGCCACGCCCACAAAATAGGCCACACCTACAGAGTAGGTTCTAAAAAATTTGAAACCCACCACTGGTCTAGCGGTTAAGACATTAGGCCATAAATTCAAGTCCCACCTTAGCCATGAAAGTCAGCTGGCTGGCTTCGGGCAATCATTCTCTCTTGACCCAACTCATTTCACAGAGTTGTTGTGAGGAAAGGTGTGTTGAAAAAAGAAAAGAAAAAAGTATGTGATCAATATGTTTGCCACCTTGAGTTATTTGTAAAAAAATAATAAAGACAGGCTATAAACAAATAATTGTTATTCTGCACATATTTATTGTTGATACACGAACCATTAGAATTGTTTCTGCATCCATGTTAAAGGGTAATATACAAGACTGGCAAAATTTTCAAGTACCTTTTAAAAGTTATTAAAAATTGTAATCATTTACTGTACTGTACTTTTGTAGTTTTTGCTACACATAGTATGCATGGTTTGCCCAATTTATGTCATGTGTGTTTGTTTGGTACCCAGTGCTTTCTAAATCACAGACTGAAATAATTGATTTATCCCCACCATGGCTTATGAACCACAACTGATTTACTAAACTCATAGCTTAAGAGCCACATTTCTGGTTCAAGGCTTCTAACACAGGTATATCTTCAAACACTGCAGAATTATACTACTAATACAAATACTATGTACTAATTTTATCCCATCCAGACCTGTACTTATATTGAAACATATTTTGTATAGCACACATTTTTCAAAATATTGAACAGCAGTTCATAAAAAAAACAAAAAACTCCTTCACAAATATACTGTATATACTGTATATAAATGAAAAACACAAAAATGTGCATATGAAAATCATGCAAAAATGCAAAAACCGTTTTACATAGAATGTTTTAAAGCAATTGTGCAATCTCAGATTCAAAATAGTCTTTGGAACTTTGGAAGCATTTGTCCAGTGGTGGGTTTCAAATTTTTTTAGAACCTACTCTGTAGGTGTGGCCTGTTTTGTGGGCGTGGCTTGGCAGTCAGTGACAGGGTGGGAGTGGCCACCTTTTAAAATGTGGTGAAACTCATTTAACAATGCTCTTGCTTAGCAACCAAAATTTTGGACTCAATTGTGATGATAAATTCTTTCTTTCTTTCTTTCTTTCTTTCTTTCTTTCTTTCTTTCTTTCTTTCTTTCTTTCTTTCTTTCTTCCTTCCTTTCCTTTCCTTCCCTTCCCGTTGGGTCACTGGCAGCGGCAGGCCAGATTTACTTCCAGGTACGCCGGTGGAACCCTCTCTCACCGGTTCTCTAAATTTCACCAACCGGCTCTCGCGAGTAGGTGCGAGCCTGCAGAAACCCACCACTGCATTTGTCTGAACTAAAACTTGAAAGATTCACTTATTTCCTCGTTCCTCCTCTTATGCCTTTAAAAGGCATAAATTGCGAAAATAACCCCAATAGTTTTTTTTTTTAAATTTATTTTATATACCGCATTCTCTCCCCAAGGGGACTTGGAGCGGTGCACAGGGAAAAATTAAAACGCTATCAAATATACATACAGAATAAATACAGATAAAAACGAATTAAATTAATTGTCCCTGCACTAAAATCCCCACATTAAAACTAACGATCCCTAAAAAAAACCTCATGGAAGAGACTAACCTAGGCCGGCCAAGCAGAAGAAGTATGTTTTGAGTTTCTGGCGGAAGGAGCGGAGGTTCGTAGTTGTTCTAATGTCGGGGGGAAGGTCGTTCCAGAGGGCTGGGCCCGCCACAGAGAAGGCCCTTCCCCTGGGCGTCGCCCGCTGACAAAGTCTAGCGGACGGTACCCGGAGAAGTCCCTCTCTGTGGGAGCGAATCGGCCGTGAGGATGTATGGGGCAGGATCCGATCCCGCAGATAGTTAGGTCCCGTGCCATGGAGCGCTTTAAAGATGACAACTAGCACCTTGAAGCACACCCGAAAGACTACAGGCAGCCAGTGCAGCTCGCGCAAGAGAGGTGTTATATGGGTGTACCTGGTGGTTCCCATTATTGCTCGTGTGGCTGCATTCTGGACCAGCTGCAGTCTTCGGGTGCACCTCAGGGGGAACCCCATGTAGAGAGAGTTACAATAGTCCAGTCGGGATGTCACGAGGGCATGAGTGACTGTGCAAAGGGCATCCTGATCCAATAGGGGGCACAACTGGCGTACCAGGCGAACCTGGTAAAATGCCCTCCTGGCCACGGCCGTCACTTGGTCTTCCATGGACAGCCGGGTATCCAGAAGGACACCCAAGTTGCACGCCCCATCCACAGGGGCAAGGTGTTCGCCCCCTATGGCCAGTGATGGAGTCAACTGGTTGAATCGGGCAACCAGAAACCACAGCCACTCGGTCTTGGACGGGTTGAGTCTGAGTCTGTTACTTCCCATCCAGATCCGCACGGCTTCCAGGCACTGGCACATCACCCCACATGTGAGGGGTCTCGAGGTCGACCTCTGCTCTCCTGCCAACACAAATTGCGATCGACCGGAGAGGTAGGAGGAGAACCACCGTAGAACGGTGCCTCCCACCCCCAACCCCCCCAGCCGATGCAATAGGATACCATGGTCGATGGTATCAAAAGCCGCTGAGAGGTCTAATAGGACCAGGATGGAGGAACAACCCCCATCTCTGGCCCTCCAGAGATCATCTACCAACGCGACCAATGCCGTCTCGGTGCTGTGCCCGGGCCGGAAGCTGGACTGGCGCGGGTCTAGATAATCAACTTCTTCCAGGTGACGGGGAAACTATTGTGCCACCACACTCTCTACAACCTTCGCCAGAAAGGGAAGGTTGGAGACGGGACGATAGTTGGCTAATAGAGCTGGGTCCAGAGAGGGCTTCTTCAGGAGGGGCCTCACCATGGCCTCTTTAAGGGAGGCAGGCAAGAAACCCTCACTTAGAGAAGCGTTGACAACCTCCTGGAGCCAGCCTCGTGTCACCTCCCAGGATGCCAGTACAAGCCAGGAAGGACACGGGTCCAATAAACATGTGGTGGCTCGCAGTCGCCCACGTAACCTGTCCATATCCTCGGAAGTAACAGAGTCAAACTCCTCCCAGCCAAGATCCGCCTCGTGCAATCCCACTGGGCCATCAATGGAGACTAGCTCGTTCTGAATCTGAGCGATTTTCTCCTGCAGATAAATCACAAATTCCTTATGTCTTATCACAAATTCCTTATGTCTTATATATAGCTTCAACTGTATATAATAAGACTTGTGCCTGTTGTAATTGTATAAAGTCTTTGTATAAAGTCCTGCTTTACTTTAGTGTAAACTCAGTATTTTTCTATTCAATGCTGTATTGTAGTTATATTTTTGAAATTACTTTGAAATAATTATTCTATGAAAAATAAATTCATAGCATTTGTATTTCTCCCAATAACTTATATGTAACTGTACACATTGTAAAGTTTTAGAGGACTGTTGGGTTCCATATGTCTTATGGAACTCTTCATTCTTTACATTTAATTTAATTAATATTTGCATTATTTCAAGTTAAAAATCTTATTTTCTACAAAACTATAAAAAAAGTTTACAAATGTGAATTGAATAATGAATGTTTAAATTAATTGAAAATATATTTTGTTTCTAAGGAAAGAGGGAGGGAGGGAGGAAAAAGAAAGGAGGGAGGGAGGAGAGAGAGAGAGAGAGAGAGAAAGAGAAAGAAAAAAAGAAAGAAAGAGAAAGAAAGAAAGAAAGAAAGAAAGAAAGAAAGAAAGAAAGAAAGAAAGAAAGAAAGAGAAAAATCTGCATGAGTATATATATCTGGAACCATATGCCAATTAAACTTGATTGAGAACTATATATTGGTTGTTAGTGTCCTTCAATTAGCACAGAAAACTCTAGTCATTTGTAAATGTATCTGTTAAGTATGTATTAACAAATCAGGGACGGTGGCTCAATGGCTAAGACACTGAGCTTGTTGATCACAAAGGTCAGCAGTTTGGCAGTTCAAATCCCTAGCCCCGCATAACAGAGTGAGCTCCCATTACTTGTCCCAGCTTCTGCCAACCTAGCAGTTTAAAAGCATATAAAAATGCAAGTAAAAAAATAGGAACCACCTTTGGTGGGAAGGTAATAGCATTCTGTGCACCTTCAGCATTTAGTCATTCTGGCCACATGACCACGGAATCAGTGCTGGCTCTTTGGCTTTGAAGCAGAGATGAGCACCTTCCCCTAGAATCGGGAACGACTAATACATATGTGCAAGGGGAACCTTTACCTTTACCTATTAACAAATTAAGCATTCAGAGTCCACAGACACCTTAACTACTGTAACCATAACCTCACAGTATTGTTGGAAGGATACATTAAGCTTTCAAACCTCTTTCTGCAAAAGATTCAGCTTAATTTCCTCCTTTCACACAGTTCAGCTCTTTGTCTATTTGGGAAAGGAATAAGAATGAATCATCTCTGTCTACAGCTGCCTTCTACATCCACCAGAGTTCAAACCAGAGGTGGGCTGCACTTATCTTAACAACCGGTTCAGTGGTTGGGAGCAGTGCGGCCTTCCGTGCCTTGTGCTCATGAGTGCGGCATCAAAAACAAGGCTAAATAGGACAGCATAGTGCCGGGGCGGGTTGGTACTAACTTGCAGGTCGCAACTACCAGTTCACCCAAACCAGTCCAATCTGGCAGCAGCCCATTGGTTCAGACCCAGTCAACTGAATATTATGGAATATCAAGAGCAATTTGTCACTTCTTAAAAAACATTCTTTTCAGACGTCCCATACTGACATCTCTACTTCAGAACTGTGTTTTGAAATCCATCATTACAATATATACGAAACATATTAACAGCTTCTATAAGTTCCTGATGAACATCATGTAATAATGATTGTAGATTCTTTCCTGGTAAGAATTTACAGCTCAATCACAGAGTATCACACGCATGGGAAACCATGTTGGTTGCATACGGTTTGACACACCTACCTGAAGCACAAAACAAACAGCAAGACAAGGAGAATTGCTAGGATGATAAGATCATCCAAAGCACATTAGGCATAGATTTCACAAAATCAGTTTTCCAGTGGTTAGAAGTTTATTGGATTTGGTTTTTTTAGCAATAGATCCATTACTTTCTATAACTTTCTGTTCCGAAACAGATTGCCTTTTATATCTTTCCTTGTCAAATTTAAAAATTAGCTTAGTGACTTTTAAATCAGTTCCTACTAAAAAATACCCCTTACCACACAAACATCTGAAAAAGGATATATTTATTAATGTTATGGGACTCAATTTAATGTACTGGATAGCTAATTTTGTATCATACCAATACTTAAAAGAAATGAACTACTTTACTCCTACTCCTACTCCTTCTCCTTCTTGTTATCAACTTGTTCTTTATTGTTTTAGTTCACTGAAGAAAATAAGCAGAACTTTTTTCATAACAAACAGCCAGAGCTGCAACAAACACCACAAAAGAAAAGTGCATCCATGTTGTCAACAGACTAATCTGTATTATAATTTGTTGTGACATGATGTGGCGAGACATAAAGGCTGCACTTAATTTCTGTTTATTCATTTTACATCTTGACATCGCACCCAGAAGCCTGGTGTATTATCAGCTAATCTTGGTGGAGGACTTTAATTGCTTGATTGCTTTAGATTTCAAGTGGTCTGGGTGTACGATGCCGACCAGGCCTGAATTCAACGATCTGCTTTTAATTTACAGTTTTTTTCCTTATTTTTTAAAGTGCATTTAGATGCCTGTATTGTAATGCTATTGCCCAGACTATTTCAAAACACTTACTAGGATTACAATTTAAAAAAAACACACACAAGAGGAAAAAGGTCCAAAGGTCCAAAAATTCTTAAATAAGAATTCCTCTGCTATACACAAATGAATATTATTTTACAACCTATCTACAATATTAAGGGATACAGTGGCTCAGTGGTTAAGATGCTGAGCTTGTCGATCAGAAAGGTCGGCAGTTTGGCAGTTCGAATCCCTAGTGCTGCTTAATGGAGTGAGCTCCGATTACTTGTCCCAGATTCTGCCAACCTAGCAGTTTGAAAGCATGTAAAAACGCAAGTAGAAAAATAGGAGCCACCTTTGGTGGGAAGGTAACAACATTCCATTTGCCTTTGGCATTTAGTCATGCCGGTCACATGACGTCTCCAGACACCGCTAGCTCTCCGGCTTTGAAACGGAAATGAGCATTGTTCCCTAGAGTCGGGAATGACTAGCACATATGTGCGAGGGGAACCTTTACCTTTATAATAACAGAATAACAGAAGTCTAATTGTACTTTCCTTCCTCTCCTTACTCCTGTGAATTAGGGGCGTTCTGTTTGATACTCATTTACATACTATTTCTCTGCTATGGACTTAAAATGTTTTCAAACCTCATTACAAGGGTAAAGGAGTATGCCTATCTCCATGAAGGTCAGATGGAGCTGGGGGGCAAATAAATTAATAAACAAATAAATAACCTTCCATACCTGTAACATTTTAAGCTTATCATAAATAAGTGATGACATATTCCGTTTTTCTTTAAAAGACAAATTGTTCAACCTTCTGTTTCATTCTTTACAATCTGAAACATCTATCCCCTCCTTTGGGATCATCACATTTTCTGCTGCTTAAATCAGAGGATAAGGACTGGACAGTTGAAATTTAGAAAACAAAAATAAACATAATAAACTAAATATAATTAGTATGAATAAGCATGCAACATCTGCAACTGCAAGTAATGCAAGATTGTTTTTGGTTAGTCGTTATGGGTCAGAATCCTTCAAAGTGTTGTGTTGCACCTGCATGTCACTGTGCAGGCTTTTGGCTTTAATTTGGAGACTATGGCAATATAATAGAAAGGAAGGGTTTAATGATACAGCTGTAAAATAAGTGGTATATCAAAAGGCTAAGTGGACCAACCCTTAGTAAATCAGCTTAGTTACCTATGAATTAAATGATGTTAGCAAGAGAATTCTATACTGTCCATATTGTTGTTGTGGCTTGTTGGCCGCCGGCTCCTCCAGCAGCAACGAATCAGAGGAAAAAGAAGCATGGGAGTCAGGGTCAGCTTCAAGGCAACCTGAGAGCTCTGAGAGGGAAAAGGGAATAGAGCTGGCAGAGAGAAAGAAACAGAGACAGAGCCTGGACTGTCCATCAGCCCTCAGATGGAGAGTCAAGAAACCCCAGATCTGGAGGTAGCTGATGAGGAAGAGGAGGAACAGCTAGGTCCAATGGATGTGCAGAAGGCAGAGGAGAGGAGAGCAGTGGAAATCTGTGGGATGATCCTTGGGAAGGAAGAGCCACTGCTGCTAGTGAAGACTCACTCTCAGGGGATAAAAGGCAGGGCAGAAATGAATAGATATGGCAGACAACGATTCATTTCCATGCTGGATGGACTTATTAGCCTGCAGTGAGAGAGAATTTTTTTGCTCCTGATGCTCCTAATAAAGGAATCTTTGTGTTAATTTCAGATGGTTTGTCATGTTTGGGGATCTGGGTCAGAACAGTAGTTGCTAGGAAATTGTTCTTTAAATTATTTGAAGCAAGGAAGAAGAATACATAGGTTATCAATAGGCAAGGAAGAAGAATACATAGGTTGTCAATAGAATTGTCAATACAATTCTTAAGTATGACATAAAGAAAATTAAAATCATCAGTATCTGTAGTTGAGATTGTTCTTTGCACTTGTGCTTAAGTTCTACAGAGTTCTCTATAATTCTGCAAAACTTTCTATAATTGCAAACAGGAGGAGCGAACAGTTGTGTGCAATGAAACAGATTTTTATGATTAAAATGTCACAAGACAAAGGATAGTTTCTCCCAGCTCGTCTTTCCTTTTACATTTTGACTCAAAGATGTCTATATTAAGGTTACCATAACTGGATGCAAAACGTTAACATAGTAGAAAAAGGCAGACAAGACTTAAAGACTTCTGTTTTGTCCCATCTAAGGGTCAAATGGATTTTTGCAGATAGGTCAGCCCTAGGTGAGACATGCAATTAAATTGTCTGACTTAGAAGATCTATAAAATTAGTAAGTGCTTGGTAAAAATCAAATTATGATTATAGCAGGAAGAAACGGGATTTGAACTGTATGCCTATTAATCCAGTTTTATTGAAGAACTCAACATTTAATGACAAAGTACAGCTATAAAATTGGATTTTGGTGCAATTACAAATATCACATGCTTGTACATACATTTAACAGGTTGTTAGGAATTCACTTTCAAACACTCAAGATTTTCACACTACCCTACAAATTGTTACTGTCAAAGTGCTCTATTTTTGGAAACCTATGCTATCAATGGAAAAAACTGAAAATAAACCTGTAACAAACCCCTAATAAGTTTCAAATAATTGTTTGAATTTAGCAGAAAGCAAGTAGAATCAAGGAGCTGGAAGGCAAGATGAGTTAAAAATGTTCATCAACAGAGAATTCTCAACCTGAATAAATGGTGCAGAATTACCTTATTTCGTAGCTCTGAAGGCTTGGCGAAATTTTCCAGAGTTATATGCTATTAATGCAGAGAAGTAGAAAATTTAAGTAATGAATAAAGAGCCACAATTAGATATAAAAAGATATTACTGTTGGCACATGCCCTCACATATTATTAATATAGCAGAAGCTTTATACAAGTCCAAATCTATGTAGTAAGAGACAGGTCTGAGATGGTAAAGACTTTATATGCTGGATTTAATGTAAATCAGAGCAGAATTACATTCTCCATTTGTAATCCATGCCTTATATTATAATTTTTTTAATAAAAAGGTTTTTTTAATTTTTAATTAAACAGAAATATTTTTTAAAAATCATCCTTCATTACATTCTGTAGAAACCATGTCGATTCGTTACATATAGCTCTCGTGCATTTCTTCCACCATTACTTATAAATCACATTACTTTATACACTTTAAATCAAAAATTCATTATATATCTTAATTAACCAATTTCATTGTAATTTTATTACAATTTTATTACAATGACAATAAAGATTAATAATAATAATAATAATAATAATAATAATAATAATAATAATAATAATAATAATAATAATAATAATAATAATAAATATCATTACACCAAAAATCTCCTTTAGCCACAATTATTTAGACGTGCTTTTTCCTCAGATAGGTCACAATTATAAACATAACCACATAATGGCATTTCCAAAAGCCTCCAATAACATTGCACCTTAAAGCATGTTCTACATGAGAGTCAGTTAATACTATTTCTAACCCCCCCTTTTTTATTAAACAATATCCATTAACATTCCTTAATAGTTAACTAAACATATTTTACTGTTTATGTTCATCCTCATTCCACTTTAAATTGTATTACGCCTATAATGAATTCTAAATAAAACATTTATTAATTTGTTTTGGTCTTTTTCCAGAATCACAATTTACAATTTACAGTTTATTTCCAACTTTTTTTACTAGATACATACATACATACATACATACATACATACATACATACATACATACATACATACATACAATTAAACTATATCCATTATTATTTCATTACTCTTATTATGACTAAATATTTGTTAACTAAAAATCCTTCAATAACAATCTAAAACAATCTAAAAGTTACTAAATTTCTACTTATTAATCATCAAGGAATGGCTAAACTTTTATTGTCAGCATTCATTATCAACCAGTATCTTTCCAATAGCAAAATAATCTCATCTCTCTTGCCATTTGTGGTTTCAATCTTCTATTGTTCTCCCTTGTAAGGTTGTTGTAGACTTCTTTTTGCACTTTACTGTTCAAGACAACTCTCAAATGGTATCGTTGCCCTCCTTCTGTTATTAAAAGTTGTTTACCTTTGGTTATCAGACGTGCTTCTGAAATAATTTCTCCTGTTACATCCATCATCAATCCTTTTTTTCACTCTTCTTGGAAACCAAGATGGGGCTCAGATTCTTCAGGTTTCCTTTTCAAAGTTCCCTTCTTTCTGCTTTTTCCCACATTTAATCCATCAGTAGTATCCTTTGTTGTCTTATCTTTATCTTCAACTGAAGGGGGTATCTCTTTGTCTTCTACATCTTCTTCCTTCTCTTTAATTTTTGGGGCCCCTATCCCCTCATATTTTGTTGCAATAGACACCAGTTTTTCCAATTTCTTATCGATTCTTCTATATCCTTCCAAAAGATTTAGAATTCCAGCCAAAAAAATTTGATATTCTAAAGTATCCTCATCTGGATATTGATCCATGTTGACAAAAAGAAGAAGAAAAAGGAATAAGGAAAGTTAATTACAACTGCCACCCTGGTCTCAAGCCTATTTTATCTTTTCATTTTAAATTGACTTAAGTCACAGGTTCTATTACACTCTTCAAAGGAGAAGGATTCTGTGTTTTCTTTTCCCTTTTTCCTTCCTTTGCCTAAACAATTATCAAAGAGCACCTTTAAAAAACAATTCATGCCCTTGAGTCTTTATCAGTTTCTATAAACAAGTTGTAAACCCTTCATCCGAATAGTCAACAATCTCCAATGAAACAAAAATACATTGTCTCAAATGGTCCAGCCTCTGACCTCCCAGTGGCAGTGTTGTTACTTTTCACTTTCTAATATGTCTCTCTTCATTATAAAAAATTAAAAAGTAAAGTTCTTATTGGAATTTTAGTAGCAAATCATAAGAAGAATTATAAAAGTAAGAATATGGCTTTAGTCCAAGACTCAAAAAATAGAGTAAAAAAAAATAGAAGAAACAATCCATTCACTTTAAAAGGAGAGAGAGAGAAAAAACCCTGTTATGGGCATTTCAGTCCATAATTACAAAGAAAAACGGGGAAAAAACTTTTCAGATCAGTCCAAAGTAGGTTAATTCCACCGCTTGTTTCTTTTGCTTAAAGGATTATGTTTTACTTTTAAAAAAACGTTTCTTTAGGCAAAGTATCTCAAAGAAAGAAAAAAACCCTTCCAGATAGACTCACTTTCTTTTTCAGCTTCCATCTGGAACTGTCCCTGTCTTTGTCAGCCTGGGCGCTGCCTGTTTGCTGCGGAGTAGAAGCGTTCCCCTTGGGTCAAACAGGGACTTTGTGGTGTCCCTGTGACCAGCAAGTCTTCGTCTTCTCAATCGCCATCTCTCCGAGATGGTTTAGGTCCAAATGGACCGATCCGCTGGCTCCTCCCCTCTACATTACATTCTCCATTATAGTTAGATTCTCCATTTGCAATCCATGCCTTATCTTATAAATTGAAAGGGAAAAGAAGTTTTAGTATCCATAAACTTTCTTATTTTATTGTAATTCAACAGAGATATGGCTTTGAATCAGGGGTGATATTCACTTACTTTCCCTACCAGTTCACAAATGTGAGCATGTGCACTCTCCCTATCTACGCATGCACTCAACCTTCCATGCATGTGTTTTGGCTTGAAAACATGGCTAAATAGGACAGCATAGAGCTGGGGTGGATTAGCTGGCTCCCCCATGATTTCTACTACTGGTTCAGGTGAACCAATCCAAACAAGCTGAATACCACCTCAGCTCTGGATGTTTATATTTTAACACAAATTAGATTATTCATCTAGTCCAGGAGTTAACAACCTTTGTGGCTCCATGGAGGAGCAGCAAAAGTAATGTCAGGGGCAATGGTAGAGGAAGATGGTTTCGCACACATAACCTAGATCCTGTGCATGTGCAAATGAAGCTTCACACCACGCCTGCCACTTCCATAGCCCGGTTCCCAACAGGCTATGAACCCCTATTGGTCTGCAGACCAGGGGTTGGAGACCCCTGCTCTAGTATTATTCTTTTGAATTGTTCTAATATGAAAAAATGTGTTCACTTGCATTTGTAGTTTAAAAGTAAAGATTTTAGTTTGGAATGACATAATTAGTATTTTGCTTTTGGAATTTTTTGTATATATAAAAGATTAGTATAAAAAGGAAAACACTTAAAGAAATCAATATGCCAGTTCCAGTTATAAAGAGTGACTTTCCCAAAGTGGATTTCTTTAATTATTTATCAAATGTACAGTATATAGACACTCAAGTTCCAAAGTTTCTTGGATCATGAGATATTTCTTTAAGGTTTCATTTTCTGGCTTTGTGGAGTTTACATCAGCCTAAGTTTCCTTTAATCCTAGTGTAAAATACCAAATTATTTTTATTCTTATAAAACTGATCTGGTATTTTAATTTTTCAAAATTGATTTATTTAAGTGGTTCAATATAATAGTTAGAATCATAGAACTAGAATCAAAGACGACCGATAGATAATGTACTGCTATAGCTTCCCAATTAAGTGGCTATCCAGTTTATGCTTAGAAACATAAGAATAATGGATGGTATGCCACCTTTCAAAGCAGTGTATTTCGCTGCAAAAGAGTTTGTTTTATCAGGAAGTTATTCCTAAAGTTTAGTGTGTGTGTCTCTATTGCTCAGTATAATTTGAACTTTGTCTGTAACCTTCCAAATAAACACATTCATAATGTAAATTGAACAGAGTCTGAATTACTATGGCGGGCAGACAAGTGGAAAATATAAGATCATTAATTTTTCTTCTGTTTGACTAAAAGTGATTTGGGATCAAGAAAATGCCATAGCTGGTAACACTTCTCCAAAAGACTGTAATCATTCTTACTTTAGACACTAAGTCACAAATATTTACAAACCATCATCATACACTGCAGTTTCTAAGAACTACACAGGATCTCACTAATTTTTCCAAGAGCTATTTATGACAGTATGACACTTCATGATTAAATTTGTGCTAGAAAAATGTACATAGGTCTCGAATTATTTTACCAATCAGCATGGCCTAAGCAAGTTTCAAGGGAAAATAATAAGCAGTTGAGTCACTTTCCAAATCAAGGAGTCAGCTGTAATAAAAGTTTCATGCAAAAAGTGGAGATACAGAAAGCCATGTATAATCTTATAGTGCAAAACTTCATTGCAAATAAATGGTAGAGCAAGCATCCCAAACTTTTTTAAAACAAGTTCCTCATTCTTGCTATTCTAGTTTAAAATTCAGACAGGAAGTAAAATCCATATTGGTAAGAAAAAAGGTTCTCGTTTTATTAGAGATACAGTGGTACCTCAGTTCACGAACTTAATTCGTGAACTGACTCTGGTCGCGAACCGAATTGGTCATGAACCGAGGCACACACTCACAGTGTACTTTTTTCTGTGTCTCCTTCTCTCCACGATCTTTCTACAGGAAGTCACAACCATGTGACAGCCAGGAAATAGCATTAAAATGGCCACGGCTCCTGTTCGTGAACCGAAGCGGAGTTCGTGAACCGGAGCATATTTTGATGAACTTTTCTGTTCGTGAACCGAGTTGTTCGTGAACAGAAGCGTTCGTGAACCGAGGTACCACTGTATTGTATTAGGTATGGTAAAAGGTTGCGTTTGTTTTAATGAAGTCACTGCAATTACTTTCAGAAAATAATAATGTTGGTCAACCATTAAACTGGGAAAAAGTCAGTTGGTTCCTTCCGCCTGTCACATATTCTGATTTAGCTCATGCGGTCAGGGATCAAATTATATTTTACCCTGATTCATAGAAGGATTACATTTTGACAATAATAAGAATAAATCCCGCTGAGTGTATGATGAGAACATGCATAATATCAGCGTATCTCTATCAGAGTACAAGACATTCACTAATTATAAGGGTCATAAGATGACATCACCTAATACAATAATGAGCATTCTTTTGCACCTGCAGGGGTGAATTGATGCTAATCTAGGCCACTGATACACTTTTATCCTGTTTTCTTATGAGATTGCTTCTTTCCTAATCAGAACTCAGTGATCTCATAGAAATAGAAAAAAATGTTCGTCATTTAATCAAATTACTGTCCAAGTGTTGTGTATGTTCTCCAGGATTTCAGACAAGAGTTTATCTATCCTGCCTAGAGATGTTTGATATAAAACCATATAAAATATTTTAAAGCCTATTTTGGCAAAACATCATTTTGTTATTAAAAATATATTTTTCTTGATAGATGAGCATAGATGAGCAACCACGAATAAGCACTTGTCCTTTCTTGAGGGAACAAAGATTACAAGGGTTAAGGCTTTGATGTAAAATTGATGGAATTGGACAGGTTCAGAGACATTGTAGATTTGTTTTTGTTTTGTTAGTTTTTTGAGTAAGACTTTTATCTTTAAAAAAAAATATCCCATGCAAACCTATTGTAAATCTTAGGTACAATTTTCAGTTGGTTCCTGTCACAAAATGGCAAGGAACTTCAGATAGTCATAACCACAACTGAATCCAAAAAGTTCATTACTAAGCAAGTTTTTAAGTGAGTTTTCCTCCATTTTATAACCTTTTTTTGCCACCGTCGTTAAGCAAATTGCTGCAGTTGTTAAGTGAGCCATGTGGTCATTAAGCTAATCTGGCTTCCCTCATTGATTCTGGCTTGTCAGAAGCCAAATGGGAAGGTTACAAATAGGCAGTGCAGCTGTCATAAATACATGCCAGTTGCCAAGAAAACTGGTCATAAGTCACTTTTTCCAGGGCTGTTTTAATTCCAAACATTCACTAAATGAATGATTGTAAGTTGAGGACTACCTGTACAGGTGATGTAGGATCCAGGATCCACAAAATAGTTTCAAGTTGCTCAGACCTTGTCAGAATCCAGAAAATCAAACCTTTACGATTAAAACCTCTAAGTCATTTTCTCTTTTATTTCATTTTTCTTCTTTTGATTTTTAAGCTGTAGATTCCTAGAGTAGGGCCTATCCTTTCTACTAGCTTGTTCAGTGCTATAAAATTGACAATTATGTCTGAATAATAAGCGATTTATTCTATAAAGTTGAATAACTAATCTTCTATATTATTATTATTATTATTATTATTATTATTATTATTATTATTATTATTATTATTATTATTATTATTATTATTATTATTTCTATACCCCCCTTCTCCCTTTCAGGACTCACATATACACTGTGGAATATTTACTCATGGAGCAGAAGCTAGAAGAAACTACAGTATGATGTGGGTAGTTTATGAGGAAATGGATTTATCAAATGTGTAAGAAAAAAGAATGGGAGAAGCATAATTTTATTTATTTACTTTGATCAGTAAAGCAAAAGAATTATATGTATTACAAATCAAGATTTTGGTAGCAAGCCAATTAAAATACATCTTACCTAAATGAAACCAAGGATTCTTAACAACAAATAAATATGCTTAATATAGGATAGTCCTATCCACTTGAGTTCTTGAAAATAAATAAAAATAAATAAATTATCCATTTGCTTTCTTAAAATAAATTAAGTAAAATTTAAGAAAAAATTAATTAGCCTAGTAATAAGTAATAACATGCCAGTAATAAGAGTGTAAGATTCATAGAAACTGATAGCTATTAAATATTTTGATCTGCATTGTTTTCACATTAAAGTTAAAAGCATAACTTAAATGACTTTTCTTAGCATACAAAACAGATTAAACTGAAACTTGGGGGGGGGGGGAGGAAATGGATTTAAGTTGTCAAGTTTCATTTAGAGGAAAAATAGCAACTGAGACCGAACAATCTAGTACCAATGGTAGTGACAACCACTGCATTAACTTTAAGACATCTGATTTCTTTAATAAGCATTAGAAAGTGGTAACAAACTCCAAACAGGTCCAATTAGTTAGTATGTAAGTGTCACTGGAAGGGGGAAAACGCCTCTTAAGAGTTAGATATAAATGACAACTTTTAAAATAATATAGAAAGATGGTTAAAACAACTTGTGCATAAAGCCTGATAGTATATTTTCTTTGAGGGAAATCTGCAAATCGAGGCAAGATTTTTTTCATAAACTAAGCAGATGTTTATGATTAGTTCTTAGTTAACATCACCCAGCTGTCCAGTGATGATTTTTTTATAGAGAGATCATTGTGAAGTACCATATGCTTATATAAATCATGAATATGGCAGTTGTGTTACTAGAGACAAAGTGCAATATTTCCCATTTTAGGTAACTTCTTCAAATCACACTATATAAGTGGGCCATAGGCTACTCCCTCCAACACAGTATCCTATAAAGAGCTGACGTGTGTTGTTGTATACAAACTATTGTATGGTTTACAAGAAACAGTACAGCAGCCACCAAAATATAGAGTACAAATTTCTACGCCGCTCTATATTTGAAATATATTTGAAATATGATCATGAGATTTATATCGATGGAATTGTAATTGCATAATACCTGATCTGTGGAAGATGGACATTTTGGATTTTCAACATATTTGGTTTAAATTACTGTGTTGTTCAAAATATAATAGAGAAAGATGCTATGGAATATGCCAGGGGTCTGCAAAGTTGGCTCTTTTAAGACTGGTGGACTTCGATTCCCAGAATTCCCCAGCTAGCAAAGCTGACTGGGGAATTCTGGGAGTTGAAGTCCACCAGTCTTAAAAGAGCCAACTTTGCAGACCCCTGTAATATGCTATTGAGTTAGTTGCCATTCTATTCACAGTTGACCAAAGCATCTTGATGTCAGGACTGAAAGCAATGGAAATAAACTAATCAAAGAGAGAAGCAACCAAGAACTAAGGAGAAACAATACAGAACAATACCTCGGTGGAATAGCTTGTATTGACAAGTTGTTTGTGCTCCATCATTTAAGGTTTTCAAGAAGAGATTGGACCACCATTTGTTCAGAGTGTTATAAGATCTCCTGCCTGATCAGGAGGTTGGACTAGAAAACCTTCAAGCTCCCTTCCAATTCTGTTATTCTGACTTGGAATCACAGTCTTAGGACTAGCTTTTTCTTTCCAATCTTAAAATTGAGTGATGTGGCATTTTATATACCATTGTCTAGACTTTTGCACAATTATATGTAGGTGTTGTACATGTTCAGATGAGTTGAAATATTTTATTCCCTCTAGACTAAACAATCTCTACAGTATATATTATTATGTCAGGATCATTCATACCAGAAAACGTACTGAGTTTAATATATGACCCATTCAGAATTTTTATTGGATAAGTTAGCAACAAAGTAGAACATAAAAGGAACTTTTATCAAATTATTAGTATGCATTTCATGCTGAGTATTTCGATGCGAAAAATAAAAAAGGAACAGCACAATCTTATACATATCTGCCAGAAAAAAGTCTGATTTATGGGATATTTATTCCTAGGTAAATTAGAATAAAAATTCAGTTTACGAAGATGTTTATTACAAGAACACCAGAATTCTTGCCTTGAAGTTCCTTTAATCACAGGCATTTCCAAGAAGCCCCCATAAGCCCACTAATATATTTTTATTTCTATATTTGTTTTATAGTGTGCAAGCAAAAAAAAGTTAGCCAAAAACTAGAATCATCCATTTTTGTCATTGTGATTTTTCAGATGCAGGTAATATAGGACACTAAAATAAAAACCATTTTGCCTCAAAACATTGTCTCAAAGGGGTGGATATTTCAGCATCTTGGTCTGGAGATTTCATTTTAAAAAATGCTTCCAGGAGTTCAAAAGTTGCCCACCTTTCTTTTAGAATTTATCTACAGTCCTGATTACCCAGCCATACTACAAATTTAAAATATTCCTCCATCTCTTGAAACCTCACTGCGTTTCCAGTAAGTGTTGGCTCCCATCTCTTACAGTTTGGGGTCCCAGCCAGACTTGTGTCTCATCTATTTCTCTTCTTCCTGCTCGTCTTGGACCCAAACACTAACTCAAGTAGCTATAAAATCTGCTTTCCAGACCGGAAGAAAAATATTGGTTTTTTTTTTACCTTTTTAAGATCTATTTCCAAGCCTGGGCTCATCGATCAAGGAGACGATCCTAGCCAGTTCAGTTTGCTTCCTTTAAAAAAAAAAACACCCTTCAACTTTATAACTGGTTTATACTAAAATTATTGATACCTGGCAGGCAAGTTACTAAAATAACAGATTCATGATCTGAATATGAGTGTATATAATGGAAAACCTTGAGTGGTTAGTGCTAGAAAACTCAATCCTCTCTAATCCCATTTTTAGACCTACTAAAAAGATACTCTAAAGAGATGTAAGCCAGATAGTTGTCACGTTTAACTGCCAAATGCTTAAAGGTAACTATGAAAAGGGAAGGGGGTGTAGAAGAATCAGCTTTCCATAATATCCATTACTGGATATGTCAAAGAAATGATATCTAAACATTCCAAACTCATGAAGTCCTTTGGATTACATTTAGGAAAGGTAGCTTTTAAGGAACAGTGAAAGACACTGAATGCATAAATGCTTCCAGGGATATTGGCTAGAATTCTGATCTTTAGATAAATGCTGTGGAAGTGTTATTGATTAATTCATAATACAACTACATTTACTATTTATGTATCTTTCTGATTACTTTTGTATGGAAGATTCTCCATCCCTTGGGTTCAGTATTATGATATGTTTTCTCAAGAAAAGAAAAGAAACCATGATAAAAAGAAGATAAAATTTCCATATAAGCATTGTATATGGTTATTTAAATATGTAAATGAAAATATATGCTGTAATTAATTTAATTGGATGGAAATATGCTACATCTTACCAGAGCAAGAAACATTGATGAAACAATGTGTGAGAAGGCCAGATTGTTGATGAATAACTGCCCTGGGTCCTCTGTGGAGAAGGACGGGATATAAATTTAAATAAATAAATAAGAGCCTAGCTGTCCTTTCTTATGATTCATTAACTTAATACTAGATTTATATTTTAAAAAATTATTTGAAACATAGAAAATCATCAATGAATGTATTGTCTTTCCTAAAATAATTCATGTGATTACCATAGTCATTGTCCAAATCATCATCATCACCACCACCACCATCATCATCATTCTACAGTAGCTATTTTCTATCCAAGAGGATGAAAGCCTTTTCTGCATATTGCCAACCAATGTGATCTTGAGCTTTCTTTTGCTAATTGGGCCTGCAATACTTGCCAATGTCATCAATCCATTTTCAGTGCCCTGGGATGTAAGCAATCCCTTCCAGAAAGCTTCAATCTGAATGGGATGCTTTTTCCACTAGTGGACCAAGCATTTCCTTGTCTTTCCTGTTGATTCTTATATATGTCAAAGGATTTTTTTCATTATTGTTGTTGCTATAGTTATTTTTGGCCAGGTTCTGGCACATGCATGACATGCATGCACTGGCCATTAGTCTTCATCTACACAGCAGTGATGGAAACTGGAAGAGTAGCCATCCAGTGTGCATGTGTGCACTGGGAAGATAATCTTCCAGTTTCTGGCATGCACATGCACACTGGCCAGCTGGTCTTTATGCATGCATGCACAATCATGTGACCGGTGCACATGCATGCATGAGAAACCAGAAGATCATCTTCCTGATGCGCACAACCTCTGGTTTCTGGCACACGTGTGCACACTCCTGTTTTGGCACTTGGCACTGTACTAGGGCTTCAAGCTCTCCCAGTTTGTTCCCCATACTTTGAGCATTAATGAACAGCATCTGGGCAATTTATAGCTGACCTCTCATTTGCTTGCTGTGCCTCCTGCTTAATACCTGAGTGTCCCTTCCTCCTCACCACAAATGCACATACACCTATCCCTGCATGAAGAAGGAAAAAACAGAATAATGAACCCTTTTCACTGAGTCATATTTTGGAAGAACGCTTGTTCTAAAGTAGGAATTGTTCCTCATAGCATGCAAACTACAAGTAGCCTTAAGTCTACTTTCTCTGGCCTACAAAGCTCACAGGAACTGCAGAACTGAAATCCAAATTTCATTTGCCAAAATTTTCTAATTAAATCTAAACAAAAATGCACCATAAAAATCCCCAGCCATTGTACAGTCAGACCAAACTCCAAATATTTGAATGTGAATGTGAATAGACTCTTACCATTTGCAAAGGACTTAGAAACCAAACTACAGATCTTAGGTGATCTTTGGCCACCTCACATTAGGTGGCCAGAGTACTTGAGTTTCCTCTTCAGGATCTGGCCTTCTAAAGAGCAGTCAGGGTTGATTTCGTCTAGGACTGACCTGTTTGATCATCTTGCAATCCAAGAGACTCACAGGAGTCTTCTCCAGCCACTATTGTTCAAAGGCCTCAATTCTTTGTTGCTCAGCATTTCTTATGGTCCAACTTTCACAGCTGGGGATACATTGCAACTGGGGGAAAATAAATTATCCCCAGTTGCAATGGGATAAATAATAATCCCTAGTTGTAATTTACAATGCAAAATAAATAAATAGATAAATTGCAACCCAGCTAATAAGAAACCTGAATCATCAGGCTGATTCAAGGGAATACAGCATATTTTGGCCAACCAGACAGAGAACAAGAATCAAGCTCTGTGCGAAAACACCTAATATTTCCACATGCGTTGTTATTAAAAGTTCTCTGGTATATCAACACAAACCTCACCTTCGGTTCTACACACTGGGATTGATAGATCATTTGGCAATTTATCAGGAGGTAGGCAAACATTCACTGGGAATGTTAGTGAGATACCACAATAATTTTGTGAGTGACCTAAACCTCATCTGAACCCAGGTCTTTCAGTGTGAAAGGTTAATGCATTAACCCACTGCAGCATTTAGCTCCCCAGCCATTGGTACCTATTTCAATATACTTTAGAGCTAGTCTGTAAATATGACATTCAGAAGTAGTTCCCAAGAGAACAGGCACAATGCTGATGGTACAGACCTGAATAATGCATAGCACAAAAACCTCTGAGGCTGTCTAGTAAGAAAAGTCTTAGGCGGTTACTTGAAAAATCCCACTATTTGCCAAGTTGACATTACAGGAGATAACTTCTGGTTAAGGGTATATTTTTGTCAGCCATCAATAATATTCTTCCCACAGCATCTAAGAGATTTTTTTTTCCCCTCCTAAGCTCAAGATAGAACTGGTGGAAGGAAAGTGTAGCTCCAGATGCTGCTAAACTCCTAGTACATCCATGCAGTCTAACTGACAGTGAGAGAAAATGGGAGTGGCACATCACCTATTCCTGCTTTGAATGCTGAGATAGCTCACCTAAACTTAGGATATTTAGCAATTGATGTGAAAATAAATATGATGCTAGATTATAAATTCTGACTGCTAAATAAAAGAGTGATCAACATGGCAGGGTGTGTTTCAGAGATGGTATTCAGCAGGTTCTGAGCAGTTCTGGAGAACCGGTAGCGGAAATTTTGAGTAGTTCGAAGACCCAGTAAATACCACCCCTGACTGGCCCCGCTCCCATCTATTCTCTGCCTCCATAGTCCCAGCTGATCGGGAGGGAAAGGAGCTTTGCACTAACCTTCCCTTGGAGTGTGGAGGGAATGAAGATTTTACAGTATCCTTCCCCTGCCACACCCACCAAGCCACAGCCACCGAGTCAAACCCACAGAACTGGTAGTAAAAAAATTTGAATCTCGCACTGGTGTGCTTGTGTGCAGGAGAGCATTTTTAATCCTGATGAACTCTTAGACAATGAAAATATCGAAAAGAGGATTTTAACCTTATAAATTCATTTTTAGATGGGTTTTGTGTATGAATATTAGGCAATGATTTTTCACAATTGCCAATAAACATGTAATGTTTGGCATCAGAGTGCTCTCTTTCTGGTAGACCATAGCACAATATCATCACAAGAAAGCTCTTATATGAGAAGACATGTATGTATGCATGTATGTACAGTATGTACACACACACACACACACACACATCTATATACATACCATGTGTCTTATTTTCAGGGGGGATGTCACCCACTAAATCACCCTCCTTTTTACTGTTAGAGCCTTCAGGAACTTCTGCAAGTTTTCAGATCGATCTGGAGCTCTGTTATCGGCTACAAAAGCCTTTAGGAAAGCCTTGCCAACCTTGCTGGCTGCAGAAAAAATGGGCCGGCAGGTCAGGTGTCGGGGTGTGTGAGGCCTGGCTACAACTGTCTGAAGGTAAACAGTAGGGCAGCTCCCCCACCCCCATCCCCACTCTAGCTTAATTTTTACCTGTGCAATTTAGAGTGGGCGGGGTCTTAATTAGGGCTTATTTTGGGGATAGGGCTTATATTGGGTGCATGTGTAAAAAAATAAGCTAGGACTTATTTTTGGTGAAATTTTTATAGAAGCTCTGTTTCAGTTAAATGTCTCAGTAAGTATCTGGCTAACTTGCTTTTGTTCTTTTGCCTCCCTTTACTTGTGCAAACTACAGAACCAATGACTGGCAGTCTAACCTGAAGAGTTAGTAGATAGAAGATAAAACCTGCCATTTCCCCAATGAGTTAAGAATGTTTCTACAGAGAAGTAGCATAATCAGCAGAGTGGTAATCCAGCTAAGCATTTGGTCTGGCGTGCTAGCAAATTGGAATGCTGCCTCTACTATGATGCAGCTTAAGATAACTTATTGGGACTCATCCATCGCTCTAATAAAAGGGATCAGATGTACCGTTTCATCGCAATCAGTCTCTGCAGTAAACACGGGTTTGTCCTTCAGCTTCTACTTATCCCTTCAAGCCTAGAAAGATAGTTGAAACTATTGCAAGGCCAATTCAGGCTTTGCTATTTACACTGTTGGATTCTTTCTTGGAATGAAGAATTATTTTGTATGCTGCCTATGTGCAGAAATCAGAGCATCAGAGCAGATCTATGGGAAATTACTATCTGGACAAACTCCAAATCCAAGGATTATCATTTTAATAATCCTTGTAATAATTTTCTCCGCAATGATTTGTAAAAGAACAATTCAAACTTATGTTTTTATTAGGAAAATAAAATCCTGATTCCAATTGTTGTTGTTTTTCAAAATTGTTAGGTTTGTCCCGGAGAATAACTAAGCTAAAATATATCTGAGCAAAACAAAATATTACTTAAAGCAAATCAGATTAACTAAGTCCCAAGTCTTGTTTAATTGTTAACTTCGAATAAAATAAAAATAATAATAAACTGTCCATTGCACATAAACATGCATATACGGTAACATATTGATAATGATTCAATACTGGAAAAAGACATCAAATTTCATATGTTTCATTCAGAATCAGCTACCCCAGTAACATTTATATATTGTTGTTACTTCTAAGTTAACCTCAAAGGTGGTTCTAGATGGGCATCTTAGAAGTGGAAATGAAATCAAAGATTTCTGTCAGAAGAAAATTGTTAACTAGTAACATGGTTATTTAGTATTCTATAACTTAGAATAAGACATTTTTAGATTACTTTATTTCTATAATTTAATGTTGTAAACTATAGAAATAGCAATGGCACTTAGACATATACTGCTTCACAGTGCTTTACAGACCTCTCTAAGCGGTTTACAGATTCAGCATATTGCCCTCAACAATTTGGGTCATCATTTTACCAACCTCAGAAGAATGGAAGGCTGAGTCAACCCTGAGCCCGATGAGGTTCGAACTGCCAAATTGCAGGCAGCCAGCAGTCAGCCGAAGTAGCCTGCAATACTGCATTCTAACCACTGTGCTACTGCAGCTCTTAAACTATGTTCAGCTCTTACGAAGGGGGAAGAAAATAAGTCATTACAAATACTGACTGACTGATTACTAATTAAAACCTTTAATTAGTCTTGTTATGATAACGAAAGAAAGGCTATTAAGATGGTACTTTAGCATGATAGTCCTTTAGTACTTTACATAGGTATTTCAGAGTGATAGTCCTATCCTTATCCTACATCAATGATGGCGAACCTATGGCACGGGTGCCACAGGTGGCACACGGAACCATTTCTTAGGGCACTCAAGGTGTTGCCCTATCAACTCCAGTGCGCATATGTGCGCTGGCCAGCTGATTTAGGCCTTCTTTTGTGGCCATTTTTTGCCCTCTGGAGGGTCCAGGGAGGCTCCAGGGAAGCTCTGAAGTCTCTGGAGGTGGGGAGGGGAGGCTGTTCTCACCCTCCCCAGGCTCCTAGAAAGCCTGTGGAGCCTGGGGAGGACGAAAAAAGTGCGCCAAAAGCAGGGGGTCGCACACATAGCATTATGGGAGTGGCACGCCCACGCACGACCCCCCTGTGCTCCCCCCACTTATGGCACGCGAGCCAAAAAAGATTAGCCATCACTGTCCTACATATACAGTTTCTGAGACTAGAAGTATTTCCCTATAGAATATTTAGCTCATTCTGAAATAACTATAATAAAATACAACTGTTTTGAAATAAGAATTTTCTGTGAACAGTTATTAGGGAGCAAGCTCTGCTGAATGCTGTAAGAATTATATCCAAGAAAACATTATAAGTACTGCATAGTGTGCACCCTTGCCTGTAAGGGAATGTGCTTGGAAGCAAACAGTCCAAGAACCATGGGTAATTTCTCAAATCCTTTTTAATGCTCCTCTTAGAGCCTTTTTCAAGTAGTTTACTGAATTTTGACAATTGCTACACTTTCATAATACGGTTTCTGACCATTCGGAAACAGTAAAAAATGATATATAGTATAAGCCTAAGACAGTCTTATTATTGTTCATATCTGCAATTGTTTACATTTGGCAAAGATGTTCAGTATTGTTAGTGGTTTTCCATCCGAGAAATGTGTTTTGATAACAAATGGCTGCTGTGGCAGTCATGTATATATAACTGCTTATACCAGGAGACATGGGATGGCTGTCCCTATTGCAATTGCCAGTTTATTAAGAAAACTTACAGCCCAGTAGCAACGTCACATGCTATTCCCATTGTGGATATCTCTACTTTAGTGTTAGTAGAACTACAAACTTACTAGGATGAATAAAAAAGCATGACACCTTTTGAGATTTAGAATTCATTTGACTGCATACGGCTGAAGGGTTCAGTGTTTATTGCTCAAGGACAAGACATTTCCAATTCATCACTGCCAATACATCACCGTTTTTATTTTCAAAATTGTTGCGCTATGCCTATAGAGAAATACAAATAACATCTTGAAAATGCATTCAGTGCTGACATTCTGCAGAGAGTAAGCTTGTTTTTGAAACTATCCAGAAAAATAACCCTGTATGTGAAGTTCTGAATTCTCATTATCTCATGGAGAGCCAGGATATGGAGGAGCACACAATATTGTCAATCAAGGTGAAGAGATTTTAAATTCTCTTAAATGTCAATGAGCTTTTGATCCAATCTTTATAAATGAGATTGTCCTTTTCAAGGTCTTGTCCTGTAGCCCAATGTGTTGTTTGTAGAAAACAGGCATTGCAGTGAAAGAATGTCTTGTTCTTTTTTTTGTTTTGTTTTGTTTTGTTTTGAGAACTTGACAGACAGAAAATGGAGGAAGGGATGCAGAAGAAAGCACAGATAAATAAATAAATGTGTGGACTTTTGTTTATGGCATGCCACAGACAATGTATTAAATAAAGCAGTGGTGAAATCTAAAAAAAATTCCTACTAGTTCTGTGGGTGTGACTTGGTAGGGGTCATGTGACTGGGTGGGCATGGCTATGTTGTCATGTGGCCGGAGGGTCAAAAGACATAAACTCACTTTAACAATGTCCTGCTGGAGCAGGGGGTTGGACTTCCAAGTCCCTTCCAGTCCTAGATTGCTGTGCTCTTTCAAGGTATCATCTAAAGCTGTGTCTAGTGCCAGTTTGTGGTCCTTCCTCCCACTTCTTTTTCCTTCCTTCCTCACTAAGCCATGCCCACTGAAAGAGTGGCAAAAAGTTTTGACAGGGGGGCTCCGGCTTCGCCAGAGCTAAGGAAGTGCCTGCAAACTACCCAGTAAGCTTCAGCAGGGCTCGGGGAAGGCAAAAATGCCCCCGTTTTGTGAAAAATTGACAGAAAATGGGGGGGGGGGTTGCAAAAATTGAGATGTTTTTGCCTTCCTCCAGCCCTGCTGAAGCCTGTAGAGTGCTTCTGGGGGCTGGGGAAGACAAAAATCCCTCAATTTTTGGAAAAAATGGCCCACTTTTTGCCCATTTTTTGCAAAAACAGAGGCATTTTTTCCCCTTTCCCCAGCCCTGCTGAAGCCTACACAGTGCTTCTGGGGGCTGGGGGAGGCAAAAACACCTCCAATTTTCCAAAAAATGGCCCATCTCTGACACCTCTCTGAGACTAGCATGCACACGCCATTAAAAGAGGGGGGGGAGATACATTTTTTTTTCAATGAAGATTGTTCTGCAAATGTGAAGAACAGAAAATAAAGATGGCAGAACCCATCACAGAACCAATATGGTCATGTGTCCGGCCAAGTTACTACCTATTTGGCCGAACTGGTCCAAACTGGTAGGAACCCACCTCTGGCCCAGAGATAACAATAATCTGTGAATGCTTAGCAATACTTTGAGCAATTTAGGTCTCTTGATTATAATCTATGGTGACGTACATTATACTACATTATTCAGGTGATAGTAATTATGTCATGTTTTGTAGCTATATATGTAAATTATGATATGCATATTTTATCCAAACCTATGAAGGGGGAGTTGGTGTTGACTTCTTGCCCTAACATCTATAGTATGCTATTAAGCTTTAAGTGGATCCGTCTTTTAGATATAAGGCACACACAAACGCACAAGTACACAAAATCTAAAATTGAAGTAGTCTAGCACAATGTGTTCATTCATGTCAATCACAGTTCACCAGCCATGTATCCTGGTTTGCCAGGAACATAATACATACTGCTATGTAGAACTTAAAAATTGGAACATAGAAATAACAAAAGCAAATATTACTTGGAGAGTTTATAAGGGATAAAGAAAGGTTTTATTAGACACAATTGAACAGATGAATAAATGGCCATTTTCACTTCTTGGGTAAACTTTATATATCATGATTAAGAAGGCATTTGCAGTTTGTCTCCTGACTATTAATTCCAAAATAACTCCCAATTTGCTTTTGGCAATAATAATGTTTAATAGATAAAATAATATTAGCAAATGGGCAGCTCGGTGATTTTAGCCTGCATAATTGCTGATGGGAATACAGGTAAAAACAGAGTAGATCTCTGATTCTCCCTTTTTAAGGATTATGGGAGTTATTTTGGAATTAATAGCATATTAGACATGTAGGAACACACTATAATTAAGTCAAAAAAATTCCAGTAATCTCTTTGTTTTCAGAGCTTTGTTCAAATGAAAGTGTCTCCAAGAAGTTCCCTTTCCAGGAGACACCATAAGTGTTTAACCATAAACACAATTTATCAGTTTTCTTTTTTACTGAGTGGTGAGAAAGCAACAGAGTATGTTAAAGACACCTTTCTAGCAGCTCAAAGATTTTCTTTGCTGACAAAAGAGAAAATAGCTACAAAGTAACACTGTCATTAAGAGGAAAAGTAATGTGTGTGCTTCAGTTAATACCAATACTGTCATAAATAACACACCTCTCGTATTCGCCAAGTCAAACAAACTGAAATAATCCATGCTTAGAAAATGTAACTAACAGAGACCCAACAATCTGCTGAATGTGGACAGTCAGAAAAATCAAATCCCTGCCTTTTATCCTGATACCTAATTTGAACTATCAGATTCTGACAACTCAAATGTGCTGGTTTCTGAACATAACAAACCCCACATTAATATATTTTGTCAGAAGGTACCACCTACCGTGTTTCCCCGAAAATAAGACAGGGTAATAAGTCCATCTTATTTTCTTTTGACTCCCAAAATAAGTGCTTGGCCTTATTTTCAGGGAGATCTTATTATTTTTGAGACGGTGAGTGTGGTCACCTCATGGCTGCTGCTGCTGGTTGCAATATTTTTTGGGAGGGCTTGTTTTGGGGAAGAGCTTATATTAGCGCATGCACTCAAAAGCCTAATTGGGCTTATTATCCGGGGAGGTCTTATTTTCAGGGAAATAGGATAATAAATCCACCAAGTGGACTCCATTCAGTGTGGAAAACAACAAAGAGTGGGATTATTTATTTCCATTATAATTTCTCAGGAAAATGAGTATACAGTATATTAAGGACAATGGAATTAAAACATGCTTACTTTAGGGGAAACTGCACACAAAGAAGAAGTTTGTTTTAGACAATATTGCCAAGTCTTTATCTGTGAGAAAAACATCTGTAGAAATTCATTAATAGTTTTATCTGATCAAAAACAGCACACTTGAGTTGTAACACATATGATATGGAAAAATGCATATGACAGGAAAGTATTGCTACATTTTTCAGACTGACATTTCACATATTTGCAGAATAGTTTTCCACTAATTCAGTGGGCAGTGGTTGCCTGCCTTAGTATGCTCATGTAACACAAATGTTTTGCAAGCTGCATTGCCAGTTTTCTTCCTGATGCAATTAACTGTGTTGATACCTAGAAAGCTTTACATGGCATAGGACCATGATGGCAAACCTATGCACACGTACCATAGGTGGCACACAGAGCCATATTTGATGGCATGCCAGCCGTCAGCTCTGGCACGCACCTGCGCACCTGCCAGCTGATTTTTCACCTTTCCGGATGGTTAGGGGAGGCTGTTTTCATCCAGAGCCTAGTGGTATACACACAGGTATGGGGCGGGCTGCAAGTACACATGCAAGTGAGGAGAATTGAGTGGGCACGTGCATACAATAGCGCGCATGCGCACAATTTTGGCACGCCGTAAGAAAGACGTTCGCCATCACTAGCGTAAGACTTGGTATTGAGGAACTGTCTGTTTCCCTTAATATCTGCTTAGCCAATTAGATCTGACAAGGTTGGTGTGTTCTAGGTTCCATTGATTGAACAATGCCATCTACCCAGACAAGCACTGCCTTCCCTCTGCAATAAGGTTTGTCCCAAGATTCAAACACCCCCTCCCCTACTGGTATATCAGAAGAGCCCAAAGATCTGGATCTTCAACCAGGCCTTTGGTGAATGTATTGTATTTTTTGGACTATAAGATGCACTCCCCCCCCCAAAAAAAGTGGGTGGAAAAGTCTTATAGGCCAAATGCAGCCCTGTTGTTGGCCTCCCACACCACACCACCCCCGCAGGTTCCATTTTGACAAAATCAGGACATGTGAAGGGTTTGGGAGGTCCCAAATGGACTTATTTTTCACAAATACGGGACCATTTTTGGTAAAAAAAAACCGGGATGTGCCTGGGGGCTAGGGAGAATGCGCCTGGGGGCTAGGGAGGGCAAAAACAGAACACGTGGGGGTTTGGGAAGCCAAAAGAGCCCATTCTTTGTGAAAATAGGACACAAAGTGTTTTGGAGGCCTGTAGAGTGTTCCTGGGGGCCAGGGAGGGCAAAAATGGGATGCGCAGATGCCAAAAGCTATGTTTTTTTCTTGTTTTCCTCTTCAAAATCTAGGTGCATCTTATACTTCAGTGCGTCTTATAGTCCTAAAACTATGGTAATTCAAACTCCCCTTTTGCTTTATTGCCATCCAGTTTCATCACTATTGACTTCCCCCCCCCCCCCCCCATTTTTGTTGCTCCTTTGTTTTATAAATGCTTTTAATCAATTGTGATACACTGCCTGGGAGTCAGGCAGTGTATCAATTTAATAAATAAATACTAAATTTAATACACATCAAATTATTCATCAGAGAATCAAGTCCACAGATACTGCCAACTTTTTCAAGTCAGTTAAAACTAAAATGGATTGTCCCAAAGGGTCTTCCCGGAAGAAGGTTCTTGGATGAGAAGCGAAATGCCTTCAAGGAAAAAACAAAGTCCAGTTGCCTTTTGAAAAACCACCTTTGGGACAACCATGATCTTGGATGACTGAGAATCTCCATAGACATTTAAAATGGATTGTGAAGATCTCTGCCAATGTGTGATGTGTAGTTTGACATACTAGGACAAAGGCATCTTAGCATTGTATGTATTGGCCACTGTGAGTAGGGGCTAAAGTATCAGAACAGCTATTCCTCTTCCTTACTTTCTTTTTCTGCTGCAAATGTCAACACAACAATCTTATTGGCATTCAGTCAATATTTTTCAACTTTTGTCCAGAGCCCTGGACTTAGTGTTGTTAATGCGAGAAATAAAAAGGTTGAAAGAGATTGGTAAAACATCCTTGTTTTACCAAAGTGATCTGTATTTATCATACAGAGGTTTGAGATTTTTAAAATATGAAATATTTTATAATGAAATATGAAAAATCACAAAAGAATATTTTAGCACCTTAAAAAACATAGCAAGTCACTACTGTGGCAGCTTCTTACTTTTGCCTGGCCTCTTAGCGTTAAGAAACTCTATCCAACATATAAACATGGTGCATAAGGCTTTATAAATGTTTTCACTTTATAAATGTTTTCACACTTCTATTATTTGCCAAAATGGTTTCTTCATTGAGCTGATGATGAACAAAATTGTATTTAAAAAGTCAAAATGTTTAAATTAGATGCAATCAGTATTGTTTTGATGTTTCAGAGTTACTCTGACTGTTTACTCTCAGGAAAAATTTTCAATTTGATGAACCTCTGCAACTTTTCATTCAGGAAGTGATCAGAAAGCTAAAATAGTTTGAAAGATCAAAATGTTGTCAAGATGAAATTGTTTTCATCTCAGATCCTAAAATATAAGAACCAGGGTTAAGATTAGATCAATTGAGGATGATTTTGACATTCATTATTTAGCATAGGATACATACTGTTGTTTAGTTTTCTAGATAGAAAAATAAAATATTTGTTTAAGTACAATCCTACCAAGGCAAAGTTGTATATTGTCAACAGACATTATGGAACTCTTATAAGTGGGGTTATGCTTGTCCCAAAGGAGTTGGTTTGTGGCCTGGGATTTCTCCTGGACTTGCAGTTTAAAAACCTGGAGAAACTTTGCTCAGCTTTGACTGGTTACATTACCCAGACCAAGATGTCCTAGCATTGGTAGCTTGATGCGTTGACCAGGCCAGAAGTGGATTGCTACTGGTTCACACCAGTTCAAGTGAACTAGTAGTGGAAATTGTGACTGGGTTGCTGAACCAGTAGGGACGGCAGGCTCGCCACGCCTCCAAACCGGTTTCCTGCTGGCCGCAGCATGTTGTTTGACATTTTTAATGTTCTGCGCATGCACAGACCTATTTACAGGCATTGTGCATGCCTACAGAGCACGTGTCAGGTGCACACGCACCGAACTGGCAGTAATGCCAGCAGAAAGCCATCCCTGGGCCAGACTAATGTAATGTGCTCTACATGGTGTTGTTCTAGACCAGAGGTGTCAAACTCAAGGCCTTCAGGCAGGATCCAGCCCATGGGTAGTTAGATCTGTCCTGTCCCCCTATGTTATAAGAATTTTGAAAACAAACTATGCAGTATTATTCTAGACAGCATTTGGGAACTGTATTACCTGAATAGTATCTCCGATGTATAAACTTTTTATACAACTATGACTTACATCTTTTTTAATGTATGATTGTACCCTGTCCAGAATCCATCAGGATTGGGACAAGCTGTAAATATTAAAATAAATAAATAAATGTGGAAATAAGACCCAAAATTAAACAGTACTGGCTCATAAAAATATTCTAGGCCATGTATAATTGACAATTGCAAGAACATTAGAAGCATGGACTTTTTAAATCCGTAGAAAAAATCCGGTTTTTCAGTTGTTGTATATCACAGTTGTTTTTAAAAAGATCTGAAGAAGCCTATTAAAGAATAAATCACATTGTGTTTGGGATTACTAATGGGATTTACTTCCGAGTAGCCATTCAGTAGATAGGGATGAATGGATACTTTTATATATATATATATATATATATATATCTCCTTCCTTTGCCATTAATAATAATATGAAGGTCAACAACAGCAAAGGAAATGGCAGCTGTGGTTTCAGATGGTTCTGAACAAATAATAATCTCCCAGTAAGATACCACATTGATGTGCTTGTGAGGCTTGTGTGCTCTGTGGAAGGTGGGAGCTATGCCAGAGGTTCAATCATACTGGACAAGTACCATCAGAGGACCCAGAATGATAGGTTGAAATAGAATTTATAGAAAACTATACCAGATTGGTCATTGCTTGGGTCAACAAGGCCATCTAGTGACAAATGGCCACAAGACTCAGAACTGTTGGCTGAGCAACTAGGAAGCAGCTGCAGAGCTACTGGAAGAAAAGGTGTTAACTCATTGCAAATACATAAAGATTGAAAATAAAGAAATTGATATATTGTGCTAGTATGATAGTATAGTCTTTATTGTCATTGTACAAAATAAATACAACAAATTTGTTTTTAGCCTCACTGGTGCAAAATTATAGCGGAAATGAAAAAAGAAAAAGAAGAAACTAGTCATATGTTTCCGTATGCACTAGTTTTGGGAAGAAGAATATCCAAAATCAGAAATAAAAGAACAGAGGCTAGAAGACCATAATAGGAAATAAAGTATTTACAGAAGCAGAATTGAAATAATTGAAAAGGTCTATCTAAGGGGGGAAAGCAAAGTGTTGCCAGAAATAGTCCAGTCTGCAGAGGTAAACCAGGGGGAAATCAGTAGTAGCAGAATCCAGCACAGCTGTTGAATTGTTTTCATACCTAAACTAGAAATCCTCTACTCATCAGAAAGGCCAAATCCCTCTAAATAAAAAAAAGAAACAAAAAATAAGTGAGCATGTAGAACAGCACATGAACACCAAAATAAGGTTGCCTGCATTGAAGCTTGTCCCAAAGAACAGCTAAGCACAAGTATTAAAAGATGTCAATACTGCAATATCAAATATAAGCATCAGTTCACTGCAAGAAACCAACCAACTAATGTACATATGTAGTTATAATAATACCTGGGATGAAAAATCAACAAAGATGAAAAAAAGCCAAATAGTGATCAGACTGGAAAATAGGCTCAGCAAGTTAAGATCAGAGGCAAGCAGGCTAAAATAGATGAAAGAAAATTAGCTTAAGAACAAAAAGACAAAGAAATATAACCCAAAAGCAATTATAAGATAGCATTGTAAATAATAAGGAAGCCAATAACCCACGAAGCCCAAAAGATCAGCAGATACAAAACTCAAATTACCTACTTTAGGCAAAATTTCCAATTTTATTTGAATCAAAAACATTTCTAACAATCCATCAATGTATAGACAACATTAAATTGGTCACCATGTGACAAACAAGAAACAATCCATTCTGGACACAGCTATGTGACAACCCAAGATATACAACAGTACCAGTTTGATAAAGGAGATGAATAAAAATGAGTGATTGAGTGAGTAAAAGCTGAAAATGAAAAACTAGTACTAGTGAAGAAAAGGGCGAGAGAGATCAAGAATTGGTCATCACCAGGTGAAAATGAATGCATGGTTTTTGGTTGAAACATTTGACTGTTTTGCATTTATTCATCGCCAAGCAGCTTGACAACATACTGCAAGGATGTGAAATTGAAAATTGGTTAAAATCTGGAAAATCTGACTATCCAGTCATCAAAGATCCAACAAAAAGGGGAGCACTAGGCAACTATGGGCCAATTACCTGCTTACCGACAACTTTCAAATTGTTAACTTGTATGATAGCTTATGCAATCCAATGGCATGTGATTGAAAACAGGATTTTCCCATCAGAGAAAGGAAGAATTGAATTGAATTGAATTGAATGTTTATTTGTATACCGCTCCCTCTCCCCGAAGGGGGAGGGACTTGGGGCAGTGCACAAGGAATATAAAACATAAAAACATACAACAATATAAATATCTAAAATTAAATTAAATTACAATAACCCTGCACTAAAACCTAAAAAAGCTAAAACACTAAACCCCCTAAAAACCCAATTAAAAATTTAAATGTACAGACTGGAGATGTGAAAGATAGATTAGGCCAGGCCGGCCTGTTGGAAGAAATATGTTTTGAGCTTTCGGCGGAAGGAGCGGAGGTCCGGAGTTGTTCTGAGGTCGGGGGGGTAGGTCGTTCCATAGGATAGGGCTTGCAACAGAGAAGGCCCTTCCCCTGGGAGTCGCCCGCTGGCATTGCCTAGTGGACGGCACCCGGAGAAGTCCCTCTCTGTGCGAGCGAATCGGTCGAAGGGATGTATGGGGTAGGATGCGATCTCGCAGAAGAAGAAAAGATCAGCCCTAATTGATAAGATTTGGAAAACTAGAAGAGAAGGAGGACTAACTTGATTGTAGCTTAGATTGATTACAAGAAGGCATTTGACATTAGATAATTAAATGCCTAGAAATAGCAGGAGTCAGAGGAAACTTCAGAATTTGTGCAAAGACCAATGAAATAATGGATGACACAGATGTTGGTCCATGTTGATAGATTGGAAGAGGTTAATAACAAAAGATGAATCTTTTAAGGAGTCTAAATATCACCACTACTGTTGCACTGACTCTTCTGCTGCCATACTGAACAAGTCAGGACATAGCTAGCAAACATCAGAAACATTTGCTATACTATCACACTTCCTTACATGGCAAAATAAAGCAACGGGAGACCAATAGTAATAGGTTCCTTTGTTGAAAACCCAAAACATCTGCAGTACCAATTGAATACCACTGACATTGACAAAATCATGATCAGTCAATTCCAAAAGGCAAAGTTTATTTGGAACAGCTTACATCCTGTGATGACACCCTTAATACCATCAAACAACACCTGCCTATTCTAGGTACATAGGAAGGACTGGATAAAAATGCCAAATCCAGTGTAAATATCTGACTATGCAACCAACCATAATAATATCATCAATGGCTTTGAATTCCTGTCCTGTTGTGTAATTACTCCTCTTTGTCCCCTAATGTGCCCTTTTGATGCAAAAGGATGTCTCTTGTGTCTTGTTCATAAAAATATTTTTAAGCAACATGCTAACAAACGATCTTAGCTTTACAAGTGTGGGACATGTTTGTTTTTGACCGAATATGGCATTCATTTAATCACATTTCCATTAAGCAGAAGAAGGAATTGCTTGCTTATCCAGGGAATTCATAATTCCAGTTGAGAACAAGATGAAAAAGAAGCACTAAATGAGAAAAAATATGCATATTCAGTAAACATAAAAGAGAAGCTTGTTATTCAAAGAGAAGAGCATAAACTACAAAGCTAAAGTGGGAGTAAATGGCACACCATTTACAAATCATGAATTAATTTACTTGCAATTTGATCCTCAGGAGCTGGCAATGCTGATGAAAGGCATCCCAACGGTACACAGAAGGGGCTTCTTTGCACAGGTATTAGGAAGTATTCTAGAAACAATTGCAAGGGTCATATGAGGGGTGGCCAGCAACAGGCCCAGACAAAACATAGCTATTAGCTAAGCTGTTGCGAATTTGTTTGCTTTCTGCATGCTGCAATGCACACTATTGGCATGGTAGTTGTTCAAGAACTCGGAAAGGACATTTATACTATAGCATTGAGCTAGAAAAAGCTAAACTCAATAACTTTTGAATATGCAAACAAGGGCCCTTGTAGCTGGATACCCTGATGTAGCTGCTATATCCTGTACAAAAGCCCAGGTATCTAGGTATAACTACTACAGGGTGACTACTCAAGCTATGCCACATTCGGATTCAGGTCAGCATAATGTTTCGACTGTTGTTTCTGCACGTGGCTCCCCTTATAATTGCTGAACCCATAAAGGGCCTTTTTTATGTTTGACACATCTTGATTCCAGATGGTATCAATTCCTGTGGTGTAAACAATTGTGCTACTGTTATTAAAGCTGCTTTGTATGGGCCTGCCTCCATTTGTAGTCAAAACTGAGACTATCTCTGTGATTCCACAACATTTTTTGTTTGTCTGACAGCATCATTCACAGGGACTTCGGATCCCTTTGCATTTGATACAAAATGCATTCTTTGCTGTGTGACTAATTTTCCACATAACCAACCTTGGTTTAACTAGTGAGGCGGTGGCGAGCCAGAGGAAGAGAAGGTGAAATAACAATGCATCATCTGTTCCAGGTCATTCAGTGTTTCACAGGTTTAATCAAGCTTTCTTCATCCTCCATTACCCTCATTAGGTCCTGTTAGGCTAGTGCTCAGTGTTGATCTGTATCTTGGTAAAGACTATTGTGGATGATTAACTGTAATTACCAGTAATGGCCCTATCTCTGCATGGAAAAGACCCGGCAATGCTGTCATCAGGCTGGCATCTCCTCTGCGGTAAATGCCTCAGCCTATTACCAATTAAGTTATTCATGTTTGATCCCACAGGTTGCTCGCTGTGTGGGCTCCCCCTTCTCCAACAGCTAGTTATTATGAATTGACTATGCAATGTGGTGGGGAGAGGGAAGGTTTTTGATGGTTCAGACAGCAATAACATGAATAAAGCAATCAAGAGAAACAAAAGATAAGTTGGGTGCTCCGTTTAACTAGCTGAATACTTACAAGGTGTCCTTTGGTATTTTTAATTCTGTTTTTCTTGGAGCACTTTGTAGGGAAGTTACAGGAATTAGAAATAAGGTAGAGCAGGGATGTCCAAACTTGGGAACTTTAAGACTTGTGGACTTCAACTCCCAGGAATTCCCCAGCCAATTCTGGGAGTTGAAGTCCACAATTCTTAAAGTTCCCAAGTTTGGACATCCTTGAGGTAGAGCAAGGATACCTATCCAGCCTGGGAAGCCTCCTTTACCTGAGAAGATTACTCAAGATGATGGATGGATGGATGGATGGATGGATGGATGGATGGATGGATGGATGGATGGATGGATAGGAGGGAGGGAGGGAGGGAGGGAGGGAGGGAGGGAGGAAGGAAGGAAGGAAGGAAGGAAGGAAGGAAGGAAGGAAGGAAGGAAGGAAGGAAGGAAGGAAGGAGAGCAGTGAGGCAGGCACAGAGGCAGATAAGAATTATTTTTTTTGAAATTATCCAAATAAAATTCTTTTCTCTTATGTATTTCTATTACAGATTTGTGATATGATTTGTTGTCTCCTTGGATGCTATTTTTTCTGTACCTCATTGTCAACTCCATTCCTGCTTTCTTCTGCCTTTCCTCTTCTTCCAATAACTTTGCTCTTCTTTGTCCATGTCACCAGAATTAATGGAGACATTTTATTCAGAAGCCCATGATATAATTACAACAAATACAAGAATGGGACCTCCTTGATAGAAACCCTGGAAGTCACGTGGAGCTAAAAGATCCAAAATACCAAGGGCCACAAGGGAAGGTGGCAAGACAAACAGAAGGGCACCAAGCACTGAAATAAGGAAAAAAATAAAAAACCTATCACAAAAATCACTTTTATTTCACTTTTCAGACCCATTGACTGAAATGAAGGGTATTTTAGCAAGGCAAAATAGTTCAGTTTGGCTGAATTGCGTCATTTTACTTTAATGAAGAAATTAAACCCATACGTAATTCTCTTGCATTGATTTTAAACTCAGTTTGTGGCTCTTTTGTACCCTATTCTAAAATGGGATTCTTAGGAAGATTAATAACTCAAATGAACAATTTTGTAGCATGTCTCCAGTTTCATTAAATCCAGCCTTTGAGTAAATGGTGTTACCCATTTTGAACATGCAGGCTTCTCACTGTATAAAAGACACCATAATTAAAGATTGCAGACTTGGCTGGCCTGTGTGAAATTCTAGTATTTGAACTAACACACTATGGCTCAATGAAAACAAATAATAGGTTGCATCAACAATTATAGTTGTTGGCTTAGTTTACAGCTTTGAGTATCTAACTTGTGAGCACAGTTATATGGTGAGATTTAGGGTCATCATTTTGTCGTAATTCAAAAAATTTTAAATGTCACATGTAAAACAGCAGAAAGCATGTCTTTATCTCAGCATAGAAGACAAAGATTTCAGACCAATACTTGATTATTTGATGTGTATTCTTTCCCAGCATTGTAAATCAGGGCAACGCATCATATTTTTTTCACCTTGTATAGCCGTGCAGGGCAATAAGGCTGTATTTATGGTTGCAGATTCCTCTTCTTCTATTTCAAACCATTCCCCCAATAGCATACAATAGCAGCTTTTTGTAAGCTGAAGACAGTGATGGGTTCCTACCAGTTCGGACTGGTTCAGCCAAACCAGTAGTGGTTTGGCGGCCTGGGTCGCTGGAACTGGCAGCAACCCAGGCCTGCTATTCCCCTCAACCAGTTCTCAGGATGGCGCCAATGGCACCACCATCTTGTTTTTTTGCACACGCCCAGAACAATTTTAATTGCACAGAGCACACATGAGCGAACCGGCAGTAGTGCCTGCTGGAATCCACCCCAGGCTCAAGATGATACTTGATCTTTGGAATATATATGACCTGGATGACTGAGAATCTGTACAGACCATTAAAAGGGATAAGTTTTTATGCCATGATGAAATGAACTGCAGTTTCTGAAAACCTATCCCTTTTATAAAAATGTGTTAATTGGAAACAGAACTACTAGCAGGCTGGGAATTTATAGCTATTTCTATCCATGTGACAAGTTAGAACATAGAATAATGGAGTTGTTAGGGACCTTGGAGGTCTTCCAATCCATACCCCTGCCTGAGCAGGAGACCCTGTACCATTTCAGACAAATGGCTGTCCATTCTCTTCTTAAAAGCTTCCACTGATGGGGTACTCACATTCCATTGGTTAATTATCCTCACTGTTAGGACATTTCTCCTTAGCTCTAGATTGCTTCTTAGTTTGCTGTATATTTTATATATAATTATACTTTATATATAACAATGATGGTGAACCCTTTTGTAGAGGCATGCCAAAATTGTGTGCATGCATACTATCGTGCACGCCCACATCCACAATTCAATGCAACCCTTCCACCCGCGCATGCATGGATGGCTCCAGCCCACTGCATGCGCGACTCCCCCCATGTGGGTCGGAGTTTTTCTCCAGAGGCTTTCCTGAAGCCTGGGGAGGGCAAACAGGGCCTTGCCTGGTGCCCTGGAGGTCCTCCAAAAGCCAGAGATGGATTGTTTCTGAACTTCCGGTTGGCCCATTGGGCCCATTTTTTGCCCTCCCCTCGCTCCAAAGGCTTTCCTGAAGCCTGGGGAGGGCAAAAGACAGGCCCAATGGGCCAACCAGAAGTTCAAAAATGATCCATTTCCGGCTTTCAGAGGGCCTCCAGGGGCCCTCTGTTGAGGCCATTTTCACCCTCCCCAGGCTTCTGGAAAGCCTAGGGAGTCTGGGGAAGGCGAAAAACAGGCTCAACAGGCCAACCGGAAGTTCAGGAATGAACTCTCCAGGCTCTGGAAAGCCTCTGGATGCTTGCATGCCAGCAAATATGGCTCCATGTGTCACACCATCACGGGTATAGAACATTGTTAATTGTAAACTTTGGAATAGAACTCATCACCTAGATAAGCTGTAATGTTAAAAACTTAAATTAATTAGTGGAGAAAATGACTGATTTATTGAAGAATCTATGACTAAATGTGATTTCTTTTACATCATATTAACTCTTGGCATTTAAATACAGACTACTGAAAAACATTAAAACTGATTTTCCCTTCTAGTGTAAGTTTAGCATATAAAACTGTTTGGTTTCTATACCTATTTCTTTCAATAGCACCCAAAATAGAAGATAATATTTTTAGCTCAGTCAGGGTTGAACTATGAGGTCCTTGGTGTTTTTTGAGCTTGGTGCTTTCTTGCAGATGTTTCATTAACCAGCTAGATAACAAAGAGCCCCACATTAGTTTTTTCTATGTTTTCCCAACAAGAACCCTAACACAAAAGCTGTCCCAAAATCACAAAGTGAGCTTGGCATGTTTGGGAAGCAGGAAGAAATCAAAACAGCCAAGAGGGGAATTGTTATTGTGTAATTGAAGCACTGATGCTGTTTACATGTGTGGAAGACAAAATGATTCCAATTGCTATGGAATGAAAATGAGAGTTGTGGAATGATCTAGGAATTGTCTTATCTGAATACAATTAGAAAACATTTTAAAGCAGATTTTAAGACCATAATAACATTACTTCCACCACAAGGCATTGAGCTTCTATGGCTGAAGGCAGACTACAACCAGAGAGTCTCCCTCATCTATGCTACACTAGCTCTCAGTTGTGAGATTGCGGACTTCAACTGCAGCTATTTTACAATGCTGGAATCCTACAAAGATTGCTTAATTTATTTTAATTTAACCAGTGAACAGAATAATTTACAATGATCCTTGGTTTTAATGTACTGAACTCTGAAAGCTTCAACATTGCTTGAAGATCCTGGCAAGCAGGGCAGAGATTCAAAAGAGCACTCTAAAGGAAGAGCTCATGAATGAGGCCGTGCTGTCTAAAATGATTTACATGTTCAAGGACCAGACAGACACAGAACTCAGCTTAAAAGCATTTAGAAGTACAATGCTGGATTTCACCCAAAAATCTTGCTTTGTCTTTCTTTTTTATGAATAGTAGCAAATATATACAGAAAAAAGTCATTATTCTCTCAGAAGTTTTTACTTATTATCCCTGACTAAGCTTTTATTCATTCTTGGCTTTCACCAATGTATCATTAGTGCATCATGTGTTAAGCATCAGATTAAATGAAATTGATGTTTGAAGGCAGTAGGGAGGGGGGGGTGTTTCCCCTCTTCTTCTTTTTTCCAGACTCTGTTGGACTATAATAGTGCAGATGAGGCTGCAGTAGAAAGGTTAGCTCCATTGACGTTTAAGACGATTGCACGAAAATAATGTTTCTCCTAATCCTCAACTACATTAATAAAAGGATGTCCTATCCGTTTATTTTCATAAAAGATCAGCAACAGTTACCTCATAGATGTAAAGATATCTTTCTCTTACAGATTACATCATGCCAAGGTAATATTAAAGAGAAGCATTTAGAAATTAGTTCGACATTTTCATACAATAAATAACCCTGCAGTGAGAAAAGTTGGCAAGATTTGGTTAGGTTTTTTTTTTTAATTTAGAAAAATGAAGGAGGGCATCATTGTACTTGTGAGCAATTTTGTTCCTTAGTTTACTTTGAAAAAGGAAAAAGGGAAAAAAATATTGCATATAAAATGATTCAATCCAAATTTAACTGCATTGAATAATGTTGATCAAACCATTGCAATAATAGAATTGCTACATAAATGGAAAGCAAAGAAATATCAATAATATGACTATAAAAAAAGGATTTCATTGTATTTACAGCACTGAAGAATAATATTTGACCACCATCTTTAAATCGCTCCATGGCTCGGGGCCTAGCTATATACGAGACCGCCTCCTGCCCCATACATCCCTTCGTCCGGTCCGCTCCCACAGAGCGGGCCTACTCCGGGTGCCGTCGGCCGGGCAATGCCGGCTGGCGACACCCAGGGGAAGAGCCTTCTCTGTGGCGGGCCCGGCCCTCTGGAACGACCTACCCCCCGACCTTCGCACTACCTCGGACCTCCGCCTCTTCTGCCAACGTCTTAAGACGTACTTATTCCAACAAGCCGGCCTAGGATAGCCCCCCGCGTCTGACTTTTAAATATAAATTATAATTTGGTTACGGTTTTAATAACGGGTTTTAGCACGGGTGAATTAATTTAATATATTTTTAATTGATGTATATTGTATTTATGGTTTTATATAATGCCTGTGCGCCGCCCTGGGTCCTAACAAGGAGAAGGGCGGGGTATAAATTTAATAAAATAAAATAAATAAATAAATTTCTTTGCTGTCTACTGTGCTTGACAAATCCATTATTCCTTAGATAAACTCAGGTTTGGGATTTGTAATTCAGAAGTATTGCTACATCTTTAAATAGCATTAAATGTTGTAACACATATTAATAAAGTTAGGATATTAAATCAAAACAATGTGTAGTAAGACAAGGCACATCCTTTGAATAAGTGTCCAGTCACCCATCCTGCTCTTCTTAACATGGCTGAAAGCCAAGCTTTGTTAAAGGTTGTTCAGGTGCCAGAAATTTTGAAATACTAACTTTTCCTTGAATTATTTCCATTTCAAGGTTATACTAATAATCCCCAAGATCCTTAGCTATTGGTAAATTTACATAAAATATTTTAATGCTTTATTCCACAATATTTTGTAGTAACTAATATTCAACTAATGACAGTCCTTAATTGTTTACTAAAATGTACTTTATTTATTTAATAAGCAGACGTATACTTTAGACTTAGAATCATCCAAATCACATTTCAACACTGACACTAATTTGTGAATTTTAGATACACCTAAGCAAATTGTGAATTTAATTGAATTGAATACACTGTGGGTTTTTTCAGTTTTAAGCAGTTGAAATTCTACTTTCAATAACTTAAATGATTTAAACATTTAAATCTGATATAATTTATTAAAGCCGTCTGTTAGTCTAATAAGGCAAAGAAGTGGTTCAAATGTCAAATCAAAAATAAGAAAAGAAGCTTCATCAGACATCTTCGTGAGATAGATGAACAGATTTTAATTTTAATAGCCCTAGAAAAATGGTCATAATGCTACTTTTTGGTCCAAATAACAAAAACAAATTCATTATTTTTTTTAAAAAAAAGATTGTTTAAAATGTAAACATATTTTCAACATTTCCATTACACCATATTAAAGGCCTTTTCTGCATTCAACAAGTCTATCGCTGCAGTTTTTTTTAATGTATAGCCAGAATGTCAAAAAGTAATATAATATTATCAAACTTCATAGTCTTTTTTACACAGCCAGATTGTGCAAGATGAATAATTGAACGTAATCATTTGTATATGCCAAGGTTCCTGTCATTTTTTTTTCAATCAATCTTTAATAAAAGAATAGCATAGTCAGCAAGATTTTTATCAACTTTCAAATCCCACTTCTGTAAGCTTCACTAAAGCAACCTAGAATTTACAATGCCATAGAATAGGGTAGTCACAAAGATCTTTTCATAGATGTATGGCCTCTATATTATATATAACCTAAATTGGTAGACAATTTATGGAATTCCTATGACAATGGTAAAATATGCAAACATTTTTAGTTTGAACTGCCATGAACTGACTATTTCAAGAATGGATACTGATAAAATGTGTATTGAGTCACAAAGTCAAAAAGGAAAAGAGATTACTCTCCCTCTTTCATAGTTGGGGCCAAACAGTGAAACAGAATGGTGGGAGATTCAATACAACAAAATGAAATACTTCTTTACACAGTACCTGGATCACTAATGGAATTTATTACCCAAATGTGATTCTACAGAAAGTGAGAAGAATTTGGAATTTGAATGGTTAACAAGGGCTTCCAGGAATGGAATGACTATATCTCAACAGCATGCCTCTTGTTGCAAAAAATAGCTATAGAAACCAAAACTCTATACGAGCATCCCATAAATATTTTTTGGCCTCTGTGAGAAACAAGAAATTGAGCTACATGGGATTATAGTCTGATCATCTGTTTTATGTTAATAAGTGAGGTTCCATAGATATGCTGGAACCTTTCAGAATAAATTAATATGAACTTCTTTCTCTAAAGAAAACAGAGTCATCTTACTGAATTCCTGCAAGATATTTTTAAAAAAATCTATTAGTTCTGGGCAGCAAAGCACTTTGCCCCAACCACACTCCTTATTCCCAGTCTAATTTATTGCCATGAAATACTATCTTAATCTGTTTTAGCGGACAACAGATAAACAATTTACCTATTTAATCTCTATCACTATCAATATGGACTTTCATGTCAATTTGGACTTCCAAATTGTACTTCCGTGTCTTTCTGTATCTTCTTTGTTTAGATCAATCTGACAATATATTCATTTGAATAATTTTGATTTAGGGCAGATGTAGATCATAGCATCATATTATTCATCATGAAACTACATATAAAACTACATAAAAATTAGGAACGTTTCTATTCTTTTTGTCCTTTTCTCTCTGTCTGCTGTAATATATGGATCAGGACAGAGTGGAACACATCAGTTTCCACATGAAAAAGTTGTTTGTGAAGTGTGGTGGAGATATTCAGTATCTAATTTTTAATAGCATGTTTATATTAAGGTTTTATATTAAGGTTTTATTAATTACCATTGACTTATAAATGGAAACATTAATTATGAAAAATATTCTAAGATTCTATGTATGAATCCATCAAATAGAAGGCTTAAATAAACTTCCTTTTTTGTTTTCTAAAGAACGTGAATTACTTGTTCACATGTGTATGCATTCAGATGGATGCATTCCAACTAAATGCCAAATAAATGAGATTTAGGGCACTTCAGAAGGATCATTTCATAATTCATAAATTACCTTTTTATTGGCATTGTGTTCACAGCTTTCTTAAAACACAATAAAATGTTAATGCTCCATTTTACTTCTAAATTAATCTCAGCACAAACAATGAAACAAACTCTATTTGCCAATAAAATATTCTAAAGTACCGGAATCTAGTTTACAAGTCAGGAAGCTGTATCTCAGTGTATTTCATTTGTTTAAACTTTACTATAGCTCCTGTGAGTTATAGACTCTTCCATAAAAAAGGTCATTTGCATTGTTTTATCTATAACTTCAAGTGAGACTTGTGTGTGAATAGTAAATTCATCAGACATGAAAATAAATACTGTTCTTCCAGCATTATGGAGTTATTTTAACATTTTACCATTTCAGTTCTCCAAGCATACAATATCAGAATTAATTTTCCTGTATGGAGCAGTATATTTATGCTACAGTGTTCTACTTCTTACCTGCAGTCAGGCACATTGAATTCAATGGTATTTACTTTTCAAGAATTCAAGCATAATATTAGACTGGATTTTTTTAAAGTGAGTTTTTGAAGACCAGGCATATCACATAGATACTTAAATAAAATGTGTAACTATTTCAAATGGGTTGTGATCTTAAAGGGAAAATGTGACCTCTGTAATCTCAGATTACATTTGTGGATAGAAAAATTAATAGAGGATTTCACTGAATCTGGCAGAACAGAATCCAGTAGGAAGGGATAAATCTGCAGCAGTTTTTGAAGATGGTGCTTACCTTTATCTTAGGCATTTTATTCTCTCTTTTTTTTCCCCTTAGTTTTTTAGTAACAGCCGCAAACAGTAGTGGTTTAGCTGATAGTTTTCAATTTCTGCAAAACCAGTGTTAATTTATAGGGAAAATGGTATCCACAAAAAAAGATCCATATACCCATAGAATGTTTTGCTAAATAACCAATATCTTACATAGGGGAAGCAATAAAAGAAACCTCAGTCAAACATATCTTTTGGGACCCCCCCAAAAATCAGATTCCAAATAATCAAATATTAATAGAACAAATATAAAACTATTGCTTGGTTCTTTTTTTGTGCAGGGAAAGAAGATGCCGGGTTTTCCCCCCAAACAGTGGTTGAAAGTTAAATATTGAAAACAAAAGGCTGCCATCATTCAGTAAGCAAGTGCTGCCATCTGGTGTGAAAAACTTTTTTTCTCTTGGCCAGTCCAGCGTATTTCCAGAAAATATGTACAGAAAGAGGGTGTGTTGCTCTCTGGGTGATATTAAAAAAATCTCCCTTTTGCATGTTAATTAAAAAAAAACCTACAGCATTGTCAGACAGCTCTTCTGTGTTGGGTTGAATCAAGACACGAAAACCTACATTAATTGGCATTTACAAGGAAGTGTGTGTCCTTATGAATAAAAGCATAAATTAAAGATCAACTACAACTTCACTAGTCACATCAACATCGATTGGTGTATATTTAGCCAATTTTTTCTTTAAAAAAGCTTTTAAAGCTAAATTTTAAGATTCTTAGAACCTGCCTGGAATCTGCAGCCTTTTATTTTAATGAACATAACCTACCTAAAATGCAACCTAATTTCTTATAGCATGTATATCATTTTCATTTTGAACATTTGCACATTTTAATATTGGGGGCTAATTTTCAATTATAATAGATGCTTGACATCACAAAACTGCCTGAACTAAAATCACTTCAAACTTTTTACTTACTCTTTCTCCCACACATTTGTTTTTAATCAACAAGAACCCCTCTGAACTAATCATATTTACTCCCAATCCATTTTCCCATTAACACAAAATGCTTGGATTAAGCTGAGCCAAATGGTCTTAAATTTAAGTACTTGGGTTTAATTGGGTTGTACATACAGCCTTGTTCCTTTCACTACCTTGTAACATTCCAGTTCCTAAGCTTGAAAGTAAATTGAATTCCAATAGCTAGTGCAAATTTATATGTCATTTAGGACTTCACTACATGATTCTACATACTATATGCTTACATATGTGCCCATCTACAACTTCCTCTTCATAGCTTCTTGTATTAAAATATAGCAGATATATTAAATAGAGAAAAACATTGAAATGCTGTATCTGTTCTAATGAGCTTTGTTATTTAAATTACAAACTCAGTTCAGATATAACAATAAAATAAATAAGAAGGATTCTGGTCATTCCAAGCAATTTCACTGTTTAAATTCATAAGATTTCGGTGAAAGAATGAAGCTTTAGGTGAAATGAATGACACCGATGTCTATATTTATTAAAACAAATATGCAATATTTGTATTCTTTATAGTTAAAGAAAAGTACATGAAGGAAAATGATTCACTGATTTTTACATCATTATGGTACATGTGTACTCCAGATAAGCAAGTTTGAAATTACAGCCTCAGAACTGTTAATTACCATATTTATAATTATTTTGTTTGTACGCCAATGTTCCTTCTAGAGAATGCCAAAGTAATTTAATGAAATATCTAGCTTAGTCACGTACGCACTCGTTTGCCTACATGAACTCCAAATGGCTTACATCCAAGTAGGAATACATAGGTTTTCAATTCACAGGATTAACTGTACAATAGACTTCACCCTCATATTTACATCATCGTACAACTCTCAAGACAACAACGATTAGGTTGGTATAGACGAGGGGACCTTTTCAATATCCTACCTTACCCAATCAGTAAGGCATTAGATCTCCCTTCTAGAAAAGATCCAATTAATTTCATCCTATTGTTTTATGTAGACAGGAGTGGCTACATTATTTTACTGAATTTTAATGTTCCCTTTTGGATGAATTTTTTCCACAATTTCCATTATTTTATTAAAATCATTTACGTTACGTTATTGTATTGTTTATTTTTCTATCAACTGTACAACCTTTTGTTGCCCATAGTGTACCATAAAGCTTTTTACTAATAAATTAATAAATCATTACTGTCTTGGGAAATAAGTCTCTGTGAGTTTAAAATTGTGATTATGTCCTATATGTGTTTCACGTATATTATTACAAAAATCCTGCTCACAATCCAGCAGGCTTCTTGCCCAGTTTTTCCAGTAAGTTTGCACAATGATTACACAGGGTAGTATTTTAAAGTTGCAACTGAAAGGACAGGCTTAAATTCTATTATATCCTTAAAATACAGTGATACTGTAGACTAATTATCAGTTGCAAAATTCCTTTTAACCTTCCAGTTCAATTTGTGTTAAATTTTCACTTAAACAAATGCAATTCAGCTAGAAACATATTGTCAATCATGCAGCATTGGTTGCTTTTAATTCTCAAATGACTTCATTTCAGATGCTTTTATGTTATATTTCAGCCAGCCGTTGTGCTGCTGGGAATAACTTCAGGTCAATAGTCTCCGAGTCCCGTATTGAAACAAATACAAAAAAAGAAAAACACCCTAATATTATTTCCAGACAGATGTCTTCATTAGAACTATAAAGGGAATTTGAGCCTAACCAAGAATTCTATTATTTCTATAAGCAGAGAGTTTTTGATGGAAGGAAGAGAAGGATATGTTTGAACTAGTTTAAATCAGGAAATTTAAATATTTAAAATGAGTTCCTCTTTTGTTTTAAAAAAAACAAAACAAATCTTAGGGTGTTAAAATTATGGTTACAATTAGAACTATATCGACTTATAAGTTCTGCTGGCATTTGCTGCAAGTATAATCAGAGGGGTGCAATGAAATGTTGCCCATTTTGGCAACACACTGTCTTTTCTCTCTGAAGTTATCCGATTTAGCTGTAAGGGATCCCTCGGGAAACTATCCTGACTCTTTCATTGGTTTCTCTTTTGCATCTGGTGGGAAGAAGCTGAAAGACTTGAGCAGCAAATTGCAAATGAGGTTGTGGAGGGTTAGTGAAGGTATAGTGAAGTATGGGCAGAACGAACTGTAGGTCACAGATGGCTCACACAAAACTGCAAGAAGATTGACTAGTCTACCATACAATTATTTTTTCAAGCAGAAACCAGGCAAGAATCAGCGTCTCTATAAATCTTTTCCATTATTTCCTTTACTTGTTTAACCATGGTTTACCCCACGTCTATTTGTCTAAGATTTATTAATTGCTAAGTGTTATATATGAAATTGCCTAGAAACTGGCCACTGGTCCAGAAGTTTATTGGATCGTTTGTAGGATATTAGGAGTTTCATTATGTTAGGCAGAAGAAACATGGCAGGGCAAGAGGTAGTATGGTAGGGAAAATGTTTTGCTGTATTTTTCGGCAGTTTGCGATATACTTCTTTTCAAAGAAATCAAATCTCTAAAAAGCTGAAATATTTCAAAATCCTGTGACATAAGGATTCTATTTAGATAGTTACATGTTAGCTGTTGAAAAGCTGGAAGGAAACTGGAGAAATAAAAAGATAAAATTCTGTCTTTTTCATTTTGTTTACGATTAAATTTTAAGTTGAAATTTGCTTGACACAAAGAAGGAGGGTACATTGTAGTTGTACAATTCATAATCATTGATAGTGCTAGATGGATAATACATTGGAGGAATGTCTCCTAATATCTCTGTGAATACAGGTACTGCAGAGAAAAAGATCTGATTGGTTTAAGAGTTATCTCTTCCCTAAGAAGCCAACAAAAAATAATAATAACAAGGTTGTTCATTCCAGGGTTCTCTTTTAAAGAAGTGAAATCAATCAATCATTTCCTCCACTGATTTAAAGATCAAAAACTAAAAATTAGGGGAAGATCACTTTACATAAATACTATCTAGACAGAGTTGAAGCTGCTGATTTGTCAGCTTTCAAGTCCAAGCATCAGGACTTGAAAGCATCAAGTTACTTGAGGGCCTGCATCTCCTGAGGGCATCTGCCAAAGGTGGGTTTCATATTTTGTTACCATCGGTTCTGCACGCATGCGCATGCACACATGCGCATGCACACCATACATGCACCCAACCTTCCGCACATGTGCTTTGCTATCATGCACACCTTCCGTGCATCAGCCCAGCCTCAAAAAGTGCCCAAATAGGACAGCATAGAGCTGGGACAGGTGGGTGGGCCTACCCATAATTTCTGCTGCTGGTTCGGGCGAACCGGTTCAAACCGGCTGAATACCACCTCTGCATCTGCCCATCCTACCTGGTAAGATAGACTGAGTGTACTCCAGCCCCCTTCCCTTAAGTTTGCATATGGAGAGAGGCACCTTGTTCATGACTGTGCCAGTTTTTGGAACAATCTCTCCTGAGAACAGCATCTGAAATGCAAAGGACTTCAACCCCTTGCGCTTCCGGAAGGCTTGGAAACCTGGCTCTTCTTCCAAGCATTAGGCTAGAATGGAAGTGAGCACAGAAAATCTAATTTTGGAGTTGATGGGGTGTTACACCACTGTAATGAGGTACGCAACACTGTCCTAGAATTTTGTGGGATTTATTTATTCTAAGAACGCTGAGGTGAATTGCCTAGAATTATTATGTATTTCTTTTAAAAGTACATTCTTGTTTGAAAATAAAACAAAATAAATACATATTTTGTACAGGTAGAAATATGAATGACCAGTGGGATGGGGAAAAGCAGATGGAAAGTTTATAGCAGATGCTTTAAACATCTGAATTCTTGCCGTTATTAAAGTCACCAGCTATGCCAAGGGTCTCTCCATGGTGTGTGATTCTGCCCTAAGATCATCTTGCTATATACATATGAACAATTTTCTTACTTTGAAAAAAAGAATGTTAGTTTTGTCTGGTTTTACATAGTAAAATTAAGTTTTGCTTCACAATATTTTGCCTAACACTAATTACAGTGAACAGCATTCAACTTAAATGGTGTGGTTCTTCTTCACTATAATCTTAAGAGATTTAGAAGCACTCAAGATTAACTGAATGAGGTCTACTATTTACATAATTTTAGCACCTGAAAACCAACTTATTTCCCAATACAAGAATATGAATTCTGATATAAAGGTCTACATCAGGGGTTCCCAAACTTAGCAACTTTAAGACTTGTGGACTTCAACTCCCAGAATTCTCCAGCCAGTTTGGGAACCCCTGGTCTACATGATATACAGTAAATTTCTCAAAATAAAAAACCCTTTAAAACAATACTGAAATAACAGTCTGGGAGATTACAAATGGTAAGAAATGCTAAGTGAACTTTAGTTGGACTAAAATTTGAATTAAGGTATACCAATTTTGTCTCTGTCTCAGCTTCTAGATTTTTTTTTTAAGCTAGATAGAATCATCTATCTTCTATATGTCATTTATGGGACCAGCTAGCTTGAGAAAAATGATGCCAGTAAGAAAAACAGCAATGCAACATATACTCAACCACTGTTATTACTGGGCTATTATTTTCTACCTGCTCTGGAATAAGCTTCACTAAGAGAGCAAGGGGGATTCTGGCCTTTACTAACAATCTTAACTATTGATTTTTATAGCAGAGATCCTGCAGAAAGTTACCTTTCCATAAGTGTCAGGAAATACAATTATGAACAAAGGGCATCCTAGTTGAACACTTACTTTAAAATAGTTTAGCCGTTCAACATCACACTTGGCTTTATACCCCAATTGTGAAATTCCTAGTGTCATCTGAACAACCACTGTTGAAAATGAAACACTAGCCTGATCCTTCATGCTTTCTAACTGGGATGGATGGCTAGCTTTCATTTTTGTTACTGCCAAAGCCAAACTGCTGAGATTATGGAGTCACATTCAACCAGTTTTAAATGAGTTGGGAAGCAAAGCCTTGGTGTTGTTGTTCTTTATGTAATAAAGCATCTTAAGAGAAATGAGCATTATCAAGACTACATTTTATCATCCTTAACATTTAACTAAATGACATAAAATTACATCTAGGTATGTTCAAAGGGGTGAGGGGAGTGGTCCTGATAACTGGCTATATAAGAAGATCTATTGTTGCCAAATGTTTACCTCAGATTTCCTCCCCACCCCCCCCCCCCCACCCCCAACTGAAACTGTGGAACTTAACAAAAGCATTATATGCCCTTGGCAAACCAGACACTCCAGTCTCTGGATAAAACCTAATTAAACTAAGTGCTGGTAGCAAGGGCGTTTAGCAGCCCAGCCAATTCAGGTAACTAAAACAAGGCATCATTTTTCAGCATTTAGTTTTGCCCTTGGAAGCAATGCTGTTTTTTGTATATGTCATACACATATACGAGCTAAAAAGAAATCTATTCTGTGATTAAGAAGTCCAAATGAAACTCTTCCTGTTTGTATGGAACTATTTTTTTTTCTTTTCCACTTTCATCATTGACACAGCCTACTAAGGAAGCAGAGAGTTAGCAATATTAACAGGAATGTATATTAAAATAAACATTTTTAGTGGAATAAGACATTATTTGGTTATGTGATAGTTCTCCTCTATTCAGGCCTCTTTATAGAGTTGTGATGTTCTAGAAACTATTAAGTGTTTTGACCATGTATTGGGGAGAAGAGAGTAGTCTACTGTTTATGTCATTGCTTAAAAACATGAAATGTAGCATCTTGTTGTGGCCATTAGGCCACAACAGATGAATCAAGACTGACTAGCCAATATTTGTAACAGAGTTAACTTTTCTACATTAAAAGATTCTTTTTTTTTTACAAACGAACAAACAAATACAGCACCACTCCAAAAATGTTGCATGTGTAAGGGCCTACTTACAAATAGGCTTGCTTTGAAACCATTTATTATGATGTCTTAAAAGCAGTTATACCAGTGTTAAAGATAAGCGGAAGATACAAGCTTTTGTGATTAGATTGTGCAAATGTATTAGCAACATCTGATATAGGACAATGATTCTTTGCTATATTGACATGAGGGGTTACCAAGTAGCAACTGTTCAATATCTTACTTTGGACTTCTATGATAGACCACTTAACTACCTCAGCTTTCCCAGTGATCGTCTCATTTATCTAGGATTATTGCACTGAATTTACTGTTTGGTTTTCTTCCAGAACTGAAATGTCAAGTCCAGTGTCATGTATGCAGTAGCTTTGTGCCATGAGAGCTCAACAGATCCACCGAAAGCTGCTAGCAGTTGATCTTTGGACAGAGCTAGAAATAAATAAATCCTCTTTAGCAGATCAATATTCATCCCATTTAATACTTGATGTGAAACTTCTGGATTTGTGAAAGCAAAGCTGATGTACAGCTAATCATTGAAAACGGGCATTAGGGTTTTTATAACATGGCAACATATTGTCAGACAGGAAAAGGATAAATATATTGCGTCCACTCGGTCTCTGTGCACACTTGTAATTGGATGTACGCACACACTGAATACGATATTTGCATTGTCCATTGTCCTTTCACAGATTGGAAAAAGTTATTAATGAGAGATCATAATATTAATTAAAAATTTCTCATTGTTGTAAGGTAGCATGTTATATCCATTGATTTTGTATGTTAGGAGAATTGTGATTTAGCCATCTGTAGATTTTTTTTTCAACCACAGCTAGAGACCGTACCTTTGAACACCATTTTTAAATAGTTCTTTTTTAAAAGTTTCCATAGTTTAGGTATTATAGACCTCAGAGTTAAAAGTAAGAATGTTTTTTTTTTATTAAGCAGACTAGCATTTGGTTCCTCAAATCTCTGTAAGAAACCTAAGTGTAAAAATCTCTCGGAAAGGATTTCTGCATTTACTTTTCTTTTTGATGAAACCTACTGTATTTTGTTTTGAATTGTTTGAATTTTAATTAAACTGGCTTAAATTAAAAGATTGGGTTACTATTCTGTTATACAAATTGTGTCTTAATTTTTAGTTGTTACAATTTCATGGCTGGCTAATGGTTTTGTTGTTTTTCTGCTTTTTATATACTCTATCTATTTATTAAGTTTGCAACTATGTGAGTTTATATTTTTTTATTTTGATAATATTGCTTCAAAAAATAAACTATATTTTGAAAATATTAGGTTTATTAGGACAAGATGAACAATTTTTGGCATGTAGTATCATGATTAAGGTTCTTCTACTAAACCAGGGATATCGTGGAAACTTTGGTGCTGTCCTCTAAGTAAGTTCAGCCAGGCTACTTCACAAAGTTGGTAGGGAGAAAAACTAGAATAAATGTTGCATGTACCATCTAGAACAGTGGTCACCAACCAGTGGTCTGTGGGCCACTGGTAGTCTGTGAGAAAATTTTGGTGGTCCGCAGAAAAATTATTTGCATTTTTAATACTGCACTAAATACTATTTATCTTTTTTTTTTAAATGATATTAATGGTCCATAGGATTTAAAATTATGAATTTAGTGGTCCTTGAGGTCCAAAAGATTGGTGATCCCTGATCTAGAACTCCTTGAGGAAAGTCAGAATGTATATTTTATGGATAAATAACTTTTAAAAAATCTTTCATATGCATTAAGAGTTATAATTTGTCAATAAGAATGGTAATAATATTTTTTTCTTTAAAAGGAATAGTATTACCATAATTTTGTGAGAATTTCTTTAATAATTATCCACATATCAGCAGTTTGCAACTTGATAATGCCTGTAGTTATGACAATTTGATAAATTCGGTAGAGAGAGTAGATCCATCACTGATCAAAGACTAAATGTAGGATTCTAACACTCATTGGTTGACCTTAGCAACTGTGCTTTCCTTGCAAACTGCTATATGCCTTATCTTAGCACATTTTAGTGATGCAAGAAAATAGCAATTCATTCAATTCTAAAATCCTGGAGAAGCCTTTATTTTATCATGATTGGGATTTTAGTAAAGTGATAATTCATCATATTGGGGAACAAGCCATCTGCCCTGTTTCAGTACAGTTCCATTCATCATCACTGCTATAACTGATTTTTCCCCTGGAATGCCATTGGATTGGAAGTGCTTGGAAAGTTGTAAGGTTATAACTTCAAGAGAGATATTTATTGGAGCAGTAAGTGCACAGAACACTCCAGATGGTGATCATGAAAAGTTTCGGCTTTCCTTTTCAAATAGGATGCTTAATACTTGCCTGGCACCATCTTTCCTGTGTTTTGAGCAGATCAGAAAAGGTAGTACATAGAAAATGTAATCGTTTGGAAGGATTGGAAGTAACTTTGGAGATCTTCTAGTCCAAACCCCTGGCCATGGCAGGAGACCCTCCATCTATCACATCAGTGGTGGGATGATAATATGGGGTTTCCAGTTAGGATGAGACTAGATTGCAGGAGTAATTATTAATTTCTTTTGTCCTTTTCTGAACTCCATAAAGGAATGCTTTTTGGAACAATGCTGCTTATTGCAGTGGGCGATCAGAAGGAAAGCCAAGTGGGTTGAGTCTGTCTACAAAAGATTAAATTGCTCAAACTTTGAAAAAGCCGTTTTCAAACTTGATCAGACAAAATAATAACCATTGAATATAAATAAGCATCTCGTTTAAGGAGACCAGCTGATCTTGTCTTTCTGTTGAAAAAAAAGTATATAAAATTTAGAGAAGTTGTGCTTTAAATGCAGGCATAGAAAGCAATAGTATAAAGGTCAGTTGTCTAAAATTACCCATATATTTATACACATTTGCATTTGAAAACCAATAGAGATTTTACTTTAAAAAAAAAGAAACTGATAAAAATGACTGGTGATATCGTTACCCTGACATGGACCATATAAAATTTGAGAATACTGCTAGGATATAAAATCATCAACGTCATCTTTATAGAGACAGGATGCAATAGTTTTATGAAGAATGACAAAGATACTTCTAGGAATATATAAAAGATGAATGTAACATACATGTTTTCCTCCACGGTGAAAGGAGGGGGAAAAACTAGCTGAAATTGTCCAGCTTATTTGAATGCAAAGACCAGCAGGCAGTGGGAAAGAGAAATCCCTCCCAAGATATTTGTTAAAGAAATCTCCAAGCAGATGGCCAAATGGAATTCAACTCTGTTTGTTATCCATCTTATGAGTTCAAATATATTGTGGAAGCCAGGAAGAAAACATATACACAAATCATTTGGAACAATGTCGTGTATGCAGCAGTCTTTGCAACCAAAAACAACCCTCCTATTTTCATATGTTGATTTCAAAGTTTTAAAACAAGGGGACAGGGAAAAATACCTATCAAGATGTTTAAGTTTGATTAGACAAATTCTTCAGATCCTTGTCATCCCCGAGGATAGTTGGTGTGCCCCATTATTATTAAAGAAGAAGAATGCTGAGTAGCATCCCCTCCCCAAGACCCTTTGAAGTTTAACCTGCGTTGCAAACTGTTTGGTATTCTGAAGAAAGATGGTTGTATGATGGATCCTTGTTTTGTTTTTCCTCCTGTCTTCAGTACATATAGGCGGGTTCAGGCAGGAAGTGTAGCTTGAAAGGCTGGGACAAATCCAGTGGGATTAACCAGAGCACATTGCTGCTGTGTGATCCTGACTCACTTAATTTAAAAACATAGCAAGGAGCAGCGTTCATTTTGTCCTCCAGCTTGTTCACAAAGCAAAACTTGCAGGGATACTGAGATTTAAGATTCTGGCATTCTATTTCCTGTGAAAACGAATACCACTGAAACAGCTAATGCTTTTTCACTGAACATGTTAAAGTTTGGTGTGTTTTTATAGCCAACCTTGGTCAAATTAGCATTAGCAAATTAGCATGCTAAACTAGTCCTTGGAATCCTCCAAAGATAATGACTTAATGCCTAAAGATAGCTAGTCCATCAAGCTTAGTGAATTTTTGTCAAAATCTAGTGGTATTTATTGATTTAAAATATTTGCCTTTTTTCATTGTAGCAGCTTATAACCACTATAAAAACACTATGGTGAGGTAAAATCAACCAATTAAAGGAAAAAATAAAAAGGAGTTAAGTGCAGATTTTTAAAAAGTGTAAAAATACACTTAAAAGGGCAGAATTGCTGTACTTGATCAAAAAATGATCTGTAAGATATAGCATGGCAAGATCCCGTGTTCTTCAACTTGGGAGACTAATACACCTGAGATAAACTATTTTTACCTTGTTCTAAATTGCTTAGGAACATATTTACTGACCCAGAAAGCTAAATAGTTCAGTCAACTATAATAAAAAGTTCAATCTGTCAACATCCAAAATGAGTCCCTGTGAAACTAATGCCGCTAGATTTTGATAAAAATTCACTAGGCTGATGGACTAGCTATCTTTAGGCGTTCAGTCATTATCTTTGGAGGATTTGAAAGACTAGTTTAGCATGCTGATTTGCTAATGCTAATTTAACATGCTAATTTAAGCGTGGCTATAATTCTTTTGAGAGGAATTTTCACAACCTCCTAAAAATCTTAGCAACTTGCCTAAATTGAGAATCTCTATCTCCCATCTTAACGAAAGGCCATGCTTGGATAAAAAGTGCTAGGGAGACAATCTCAGAACTTAAATCCACAGGACAGTAATTCAATAATTCATCTGTAAATTACAGTACATCGTTACTTATTTATTTAATTGGAATTTTTTATATACAGCTTTCTATTTTAACAGAATCTCAAAGACTAAAGTAAAATGTTTTCAAATGCATTAATAACAATACTGCAATATTTCTATAATTATAACAATTAATAAAATAATCAACAATTATTCAAGTTGCTGACAATTTGGCAGTTAAATGTAAGTGATGGCAGAAACACTTCACATTCTGCTGAATCCTCCATAGTGAATGCCATAGTGGAGAACATGCTCATCTGTGCTATTGCTTAGTAGGCATCAGTGGGTCATGCCATACGGCCAGCAAGGCATCCTTTGTAAAATCCAAAGACTGCTAATCTAATTTAGAAGGAGAAATTTTTTTATAAATTGGATTTCATGCTGTTTAAGATTTTATAAGCAAAGAATAAGATTTTGAACAAGCTTGACAACAATTTAGGACCGGTCTTAATAGCAGTTTTTATACACAAAAAGAGGCCAGCTTACTCAATACATTCTTCATTAGTTGCAAACCCTTTTTCAAGCAAACCCTCTATAAAGACTACAGTAATTCAATCAATGAATGAACCTCCTATACAACCAAGTTCTTGTTAACCTGGATTAGACCCTGGAAGGAAAAGCATCTTTCCTTCATTGTCAACCAATGACACTAGCAGAAGTAGGATATTCTTCTCTCATATCCATCTTGCATTTGTACTAGCCTTAGTATAAAAAGTTTTTTTGCACAACCACTGTGATCAGGGCAACCATCGTTCTTCCTTCTGTGGGAGCTTGTTCTACAATTCCCTACTCTTCAGACTTTTTGAAGAGATTCGTAAACTTGTGGTCCTACTGATGTTGCTGAAATATAACTTTTTGCAGCCTCAGCAATATCTGGTACCTAAAGTTATTCATTTGGATAAGTAGTTCTAAATCTTTTTAAATTGTACATGCACAACATTAAAAACTGTAGTAGATGGTCACTTGCTCATATCAGGCATGACCAATCCGTCACCCATGTCCACTTTGCTCAATGACCATTGGCTGATTGTTTGTCTCTCCATCCATCCATCCATCCATCCATATCTATCATCTTTATCTACCTTCAAATTCTGTAAAACAAAATCTCTAAAATATCCTTTCTGAAAAATATGCAAAACAAATTATCTTGTCTGGCTATTGATACTATATATACTTTCATACATTCATATATCTGTGCATTTGTGTGTTTCTCAGCATTGTCTTCCACATCATTGCATCTTCATTATTTTATTTGGAGAAAGACAAAAGGCAAAATGTGAAACATTGATGCATGGCAATAAAATTCTTGTCTCAAACTGAACAAGAGATAAATAAACTCATTATATTTTTCTTAATTTCACTTCAAGATTCAAAACTAAAAATGAACAGCAGAGGGAGCCCCAGCATGGCTTAAGTCAAAGGTAAGGAAATAAACAGCAAGCGAGATTCCTAACAGCTTTACAAAGGAGGCTATTTTATATACGTATTATGTTATTTTGGATTTACTTTTTAAATATTTTGCCTTTTAGCTTATTGTGCATTTGTGCCCACTTTTTATACATTTAATCTAAACTTTCAGAAATATTAAATAGTGCAAATGTCATCTAGTAGTGTGAAAAATAACCCACCAAATCCTCTTTCTCTGCCTTTATTTTATAAATGTATTTACTTGTGTAATGTGTTGTATGTATGTATGTATGTATGCATATCATTCTTTATGATAAATAAATATTCTCTTTTTAATACAGGTCCATTAAACTAACACAGTGGATTGCCAGTTGTGTCTGGCTTGGCTTCATATTCTGCATCAGTTGTTTACTTAAATATTTCACACAAGAAGTTTGAACTGAATCGCTTCTATGCTAGACTTAATTCATTTTTCCTTATCTAAAGAAATGAAAAATCAAATTAAACCATCAGATCTGAGGTAAATGAACTGTGGATTATAATCCATGGAAAGTGACAATATAAAAGTTATAAAACAAACATTCTTTTCTATGTAAATATGTAGATTAGCATATTTGTTATTTATTTATTTATTATTCGATTTATATACTGCTCCTATCTCCATCAAGATGGACTCAGGGCGGTGTACAGGAAATTAAAAATCACACCAACAAATAACAATAAATACAATGATAATATTAAAACGAATTAAATTAGGTAACCTGTGCTAAAAAATATTTCCCATTAATAAAAATATAAATCCAATTACTAATTGCTAAAATTATGTGGCATCTGAGCCCTAAGCTCTAAGCTAGACCGGCTTGGTGGAAGAAGTATGTCTTAAGTGAGCGGCGAAAGAGGGGAAGGTCCGTGATAGTGCGGAGTTCGGGGGTAGGTCGTTCCAGAGGGCTGGACCTGCTACAGAGAAGGCCCTTCCCCTGGGCACCGCCAATCGGCATTGACCAGCGGTTGGCACCCTGAGGAGGCCCTCCCCGTGGGAGTGGATCAGTCGTTGGGAGGTGTGTGGCAGGAGACGGTCCCGCAAGTAACTAGACCCCGTGCCATGGAGCGATTTAAAGATGGTAACAAGCACCTTGAAGCGCATAATTAAATTATATATAATTAGAACTATGTCCAATCTTCAAACACTTTGCTTTCTAAGTCAAAAATACAAGCCTAGTTGGAGTGACATATTATTGGAACTTCATCTTTATATACCTAAAAAACCCGGTCAGTTGCGACTGTATCTAGTCCAATGATAATGACAATATCATTGTCAATACTAATGATATTGTCATTGTGTCCTCTGCAGAGGTGGTATTCAGCAGATTCTGACCAGTTCTAGAGAACCAGTAGTGGAAATTCTGAGTAGGTTGGAGAACCGGTAAATACCGTCTTTGACTGGCTCTGCCCCCATCTATTCTCTGCCTCCCGAGTCCTAGCTGACCAGGAGTAAATGGGGATTTTGCAGTAACCTTCCCCTGGAGTGGGGAGAGAATGGAGATTTTATAGTATCCTTTCCCTGTCATGTCCACCAAGCCATGCCCAACAACCTATGCCATGCCTGCCAAACATGCCCACCGAGCCATGCCCACAGAACTGGTAGTAAAAAAAATTGAATACCACCACTGCTCCCCTCCCACTTAATTCCTACCAGGATAATCCAAGCTAAGCAGAGTTCTTACAACTAAATTGAATTACATCTCATTACATAACTAATCGAAATTGACCCCCTTCTTCATGTTCAAAATAAAGGGGATTCATGTGATCAATGGGAAACAAGGATGCAAACCAGGGGTGGGTTCCTGCCAGTTCTAACCTTGTGGAACCTAGAAGAGGTTCCACAAAACTACAGTGCCATTTAGAACCAGTTCCAGCTCCCTCCCCTCGCCCATCTGCACATCATCAAGATGAAGAGCGAGAGGAGGAATTCTGGGAGTTGAAGTCCACAAGTCTTAAAGCTGTCAAGTTTGAACACCCTTGGGGTTTTTTTCCCCCTAAAGGGTTAGAGGTGCAAGGGTCTTGTAACTTGACAGCTTTAAGACTTGCGTCTATATTTTGAGCCAATATTTTGGTTGCTAAGCAAGAGCATTGTTAAGTGAGTTTCACCACATTTTTCAAGTTGGCCACGCCCACCCAGTCACATGACTTCCAAGCCATTCCCACTCAGTCACATGATTGGCAAGCCACTCCCACCTGAACACATGGCCAGAAAGCCACTCCCACAAAGCAGGCCACACCTAAAGAAGAGGTTCTAAAAAAATTTGAAACCCACCACTGATGCAAACTGAACTAACCACAAACACCAAGTATACTTCATATATGTGGCCATGTACAAAAAACATATTTTACCTATATGGATCTGATATCTGCATCATAATAATATCTGATTCAACAATTTCTTTAATGGTGCAAATGTGATTAGCCATAGATATGAAAGCTATCTTGGGCTAACCACTTTCTCCCAGACCTAGGAAGCAGATAAAGTTTCTAGCCTGATGTCTTAATTCCAAAATGGCTGTTAAAACAATCATAGTTAATTGTTATTGTCAATCCACCCCCTTTGAACTCTATTTGCAGGTAAATTGTTTTTTAAATGTTACTTCAAATTCATCTCCTCCTCATTTACTGCTTCTATTCTAGAAATTAATATTATCTTCTTCAAAATTTACAGAGATTGCAGAATAATAATGATTTAGGGTGTCCTTTATTGCCAGTATTTCTGTAGTTACAAAGAGAACACAATAACATAGGTGCATCCAGTTTAGAGCTAAGCATCTTATATGCTGCTCGAAGTCATGGCTTCTTTAATGATATTTAATAAACATTTCACCATTTGATAAATTTACACAACTTGCTAAATCCATTCAGAAGTGTGCATGTTTGAAACACATTTATATAAATGTGGAGATGGTACTCAAAAAGAGCTCATGTTTTAAAGCTGGATTTGCCAGGCTGAGTAGAAAATATAACGACTGCAAAACACTGCTGAAGTTTATAGCTCATCAAATTGGCTAATTCTCTGTACATTCACACTGAAATTTTATATTCATTGCATTTCTTGCATATTTTAAAACCAAGAGGATGGCTAGCAAGGGTTACACTACTGAGTTTAGTCAGAAAGAATGCAGCCAGTGACCCTACACAAATTTGAAACTGTTCCAAAGTTCAAGAGATAACTTGGTCTACCTCATTTTTTATCTCCTTTACAAACTGTGCTAGTTCCCCTGTCATGTTAAATGTATTTTAGCATGCTCATGTGACAAAAAGAATTCTGCAGTACAAACAAGAACTCTGAGCATTGATTTATATAGCCATCTTCTTCCAACATCTAAATACAGCTGGCTCTGCTTGGTATGCTTCCTGCTCGGTTCAGCTGCACAGTACTTTTCCCACAAAAACGCTAAGACAGTAGATTTATTTTCTTTAGGAAATAAATTGTAGATGAATTGTATCTCCACAGCCTTATTTAAAGGTGAGAGTAATTTCTAGGATGTCAATTAACATCTGAGTGTTTATTTTATAATTGATTTGATAATTATATTGCTGTGGGATATCGCAACCTTTGCTTGTTCAAATGTAAACCAACAAGCCAAATAAGCACTAAGACTGAAACTGACCCTCATGCAGAAGCTACTCCTCACCTGAACCAGATTTCTTCTTTTTGTTTTTCTTTAAGAATGAAAACATATCAGTTTCAATAAAGCAATCTCGGGCACCATAAAGATATTTTAGTTTTAGTTTTATTCGAATTTATACCCCGCACCTTCTCCAAAAAGGACCCAGGGCGGCGCACAGGAAATTTAAAAGACATAACAAATATAAACAAGTACAAAATTTTAAAAGCTATTAAATCAATCAATACCCTGTGCTAAAATGTGTATAAAATCCTCAAAAACAGTCAGAACGGGAGGTTATGCTAGGCCGGCTTGTTGGGAAAGGTGCGTCTTAAGACGCTGGCGGAAGAGGCAGAGGTCTGAGATGGTACGTAGTTGAGGGGGTAAGTCATTCCAGAGGGTAGGGCCCGCCACAGAGAAGGCCCTTTCCCTGGGTGTCACAACCGGCATTGCCCGGCCAACGGCACCCTGAGAAGACCCTCTCTGTGGGAGCGGATCGGACGAAGGGATGTATGGGGCAGAAGACAGTCTCGCATATAACTAGGCCCCGAGCCATTTAATTATGGAATAGACTTTCATAACATACAGTCTATCAGGTGAGCATGTTCACTTTTAAAAGTCTTTCCCCCCCACACCCTCTAATTATCTAAAACAGCTTCACCTCTTGTGATGGATGGAGATAACCTGTTGATTTTCTTTTTGAGCTAAGAATATTGCAACTCTTCTTTCTTTGCTTGATATCCCAAATGATGATGCTATGATGCTAGTATTGATATTTAATATTTAATTGCTTATTCAGGATGAGGGTGTTATTTTTGCCAGGGAAATGACCAGAGTCACTTGTAGGAAAGCTATATTGATAATAGATGATAAATGATATAGATGACAGGTGGCAGATAGATGAGAGGGGGGGAGGGAGAGAGAGAGAGAGAGAGAGAGAGAGAGAGAGGGAGGGAGGGAGGGAGGGAGGGAGGGAGGGAGGGAGAGAGAGAGAGAGAGAGAGAGAGAGATGAGAGAGATAGGAAAAAGAAAGAAAGAATAATGGAACCATGCAATGTTGATGATAACTCCCTTTTCTTCTAAATGTGCTGTGTGAATATGACAGTATATAAGGTAGGAAAACTCAAGCTAGGTTAGATAGGTAGATATAGCATGTAATTGCTCTGTGAATTTTTTGTTTGTATGTTTGCATTGTTTGTAAATATGTAGGAATACACCTCCAATTGAAATCTCTAGGTATGTGTGAGAAATGTTCCACTTAGTCACTTGCTTTCCAAATCTCAAATTTCTTTTCCTGGTCCTAGGTGTTCTACCTCTGCCATGTTGTTGTTAACTTCAGACTCAAGTCAAGATGTTAGCAACATTTTTAAAAAATTCCCCTACCATCTGTCAGATGGATCAGGATGGGTTCTACAAATTTACCTTAATGTAAACAAAAAACAGAAGAGTAGCTGCAACACTATAAATTTAACGTATAGGTAGTCTGTTTTTGCAGTTCACACTAGAACATCACGACAATAAGGTGAGAGCAATAGTTGTGCATTTGGTTTTCTTGCACATTTAATATTTAGGTTATGTTGTGTCCAGATAAATATTAAAGCCAGTACAAATAGTTTTTTTGTACACTATCAGCACAATATGTTCATGATGCACTTCTGTAAGTTTCAGAATGGTGTATGCATTCTGCATGCTCAATAACATACTGACTCATATAACACCACTCATATCTTATATAAGTTGCACTAAGTTCTCAGTGGTTGTCATATTTAAAGTCTTCTTTGGCATGAGACTAGCTTAGGTGGAGAATACCTGAGTCAAGTGGTTTCTTTTGTCTGACCACATCCAATAGGTTAGACATGTTCTATCAATACCACTACAGTTTCACATAGTGCCATGCTATCTACTTTATGGATCAACCTTCCTTAACATTCAGTCGACCATAACCTTAAAAACCTGGCTTTCCCCCAGATGCTGTGCCTGGGATGGGACTAGCTAGATTTTTAAATAGTTCTCTTTGCTTATTGTGTTTTATCTTATTGTTCACTGACCAGATTTGTATTGGCTAAGATATGCAGCCATTTGACTTTGCTAAACAAATCACCAATTGCACACGGTTTACATTCATGTCATTCCTGCCAGTACTAGCAAAAACCCTGGATTGGTGGTGTGGTGACATCATGTCATCCCAATCAGAAAATGAACATGTCCTTGTAGCTACTGTACTATATGTTGTCATGGTGTTCTTTTAGTCATCCCTAGCCCATGGCTAAGGCGGTTTAAAGTTATCTTTAGCTATTCATGTTCTAAGGTGGTTATATATTATACAAGGTCCTGATATACACAGATTTAGTACACTTCTGAAACAGTGCTAGTCCTATCCATTTAAATTAGGAAAGAGCCACATTCTGCCAATAGATAGTTGTTGGTTCTGACACAAATTGCAGTTTTTCTTCTCTTTCTGCTGACAAAGATTTATCATGGTTTTCTTTTGACTATTTAGGTGGTGCCATCTTAAGTAGTAATGCATTACTTTTTAATGATGACAGTTGCAATCATTCATTATGAGGGCTGCCATCTTCCTGCCCTCCTAGTTAAGCATTGTGTTCAATTGTTTTAGATACTTTTCATACTTCTACTCCATGCCCATAATCAAACCATGGACCTATTTTGGGGACACGGGCTAATGTTATTTCCAAAGATCATTAGATCTCTAGTCAGAGGTAGCCCAATTTTCATGATGCAGTCACAGAACATCTTTGTACTTGTGTCTTATCACTTGGACAACTTGAAACATTGCTATAACCTCCATTCCAGGAATCTATATTTATTCACTGAACTCTGCCCCATATGCATTAAGACAAACAGTTACTACTACTTGCACTACACCAGAGGTTTTTAAGAAGATGTTGGATAACCATTTGTCTGAAGTGGTGTAGGGTTTCCTACCTATGCAGGGGGTTGGACTAGAAGAACTCCAAGGTCCCTTCCAACTCTGTTATTCTGTATTCTGTATTCTTTTTCACAATAGTATATTAAGACCTGGTAGGAGAAGAAACAAAACCAGAGAAAACCACAAATAAATTCCTTGTTTCAGATGGAAACTCTAAGGACAGCATTATTCATAGCCTAGTTCTTGAGGCACAAATAGTACTTGACATTATGAACAATGCAGTTTACACCAGTTTTGACTGACCCATGGATGAGAAAATAGCACGTAGGTCCAGCCATCTGATGTTCCTTTAGAAAATCATAAAATATTGTCAGCCTTCCCCAGCCTGATGCTTTCCCCAATTTCTAAAATTTCCATGCAAAAGACCCAAAAGTAAACTGTAGTCCAAACACATCTGGAAAATATCATATTGAGAAAGCTAAGATATCTAAAGAGAGGAAGAGAAGAAAGAGAGAATGAAATTAAGATTGCCTCTTAAGTTCCTTTTTTAGATATGAAGTCCCACTAGAGGCATTATAAATACCAAGGGATTTACAAAGAGTTGAAGCAATTCTGTTCTGGGAAAGGGGTTAGAATAGAATATTACTTTTGACATGCAGTAATGTTTATGATTTTATTTAAAAGTTATGGATTTCACATAAAGAGTTTATTTCCTTCTATAAACCATAGCAATGTACTAATAAGATGGGGAAACCCATTGAAACCAATCTTGAGGAAATGATGTTTCGGGCCATAAAGAACTATAGTAGATGTCTCCACTTAGCTTAGTATCACTGACACTTATTGCCAGTGTTTTTGGAAACCTGCAGCGGAGGGAAGGAATTTTCCCAGAGCCACCAAAGTTGCAGACACTAAATCTTTTATATGCAAAGTATGTGCTTTGCTATGAATGGCCACCTTCTCTTACCCTATTAATCCTTCAATTGCTTTGTTTAATGTTCTTATCACCTCATTTATATCCTTGGGAGAAGCAGTGTTTGTATTTGCATGAGTTTATTCTTCGTCTCATCTTTAACCAAGCCAAGAAAAAGACGTGTTATATCAGAACACTTGTTTATATGATTGAATGCAAAGCATGGGGAAAGCATTCAGTACATCAAAACATTCAAAACATATGTACTGAATCAGCAAAAAGAACGTATCTGGTAAAATGCAGCTGTTTATTGAGTCATGCAAAGTATCTGTGTTTAATCCTCCTGCGAAATTTCGAAGGATTTATGAGCTAAGCTATAAACCATTAACCAGTGTTCTCTTCCATTTATCCAAAATGATTTAAATTTGTCAGTATTTGCATATTTATCATCATAATTTAAAAGCATGTTCTTTTAGTAATTAAATGGAATTGGTGCATCTATCTAAAATATATTGTCATCAAATTAAATATTGAATCATAGCATAAGAAGACTTCTTAAACATCACATAATGCAGCCACTTTACAATACAAGATATCCCCATATATGGCGTCTTTGATAGACATACTGTCTCCACTTAAAAGCTCTAACAAAGGACTTTCCATTATTTTCCTTGGTTCAATAATTTACTAAATTATATAATACTTTGGACAATTATTTCTAAAATTTTGACTAAATCCATCACCTTGTAATTGGAACTTACTGGTATCAGTCTTATTGAAGATGATTGCCATATTGTTCGAGATCTGAAAGGCATCACACTTCTTGATCTCCCGGAAAGCTTAAAAACCTAGTTTTTTCACCAGGTGCTCAATCAGGATTTTAAATGAACCATAATACTGTGTCATTTGTGTTGTGAATTTGTTATGCAGTTCTTTGATTATTATACTGTGATTATTTTAATAGTGGCTTTTCATTTTGTTTAGATATGTTGTAATATATAGTTTTATTATGGGTTATTGCTAGCTGTCCATAGTTAGCTGTTCTGACCTCCCTTTCTTCTACTAATTACAAGACTGAATACTTGACTGAATGACTCTTGGCTGCTTGCCTGAACTGAGCTTGAACAGACCTGAAGCTTCTTAACTAACCTGCAACTCGACACAAAGAAAGTCAAACCTAGAAAGCACACGTTATTCTCTGCAAACTTCCTTAGCAGAGGCTTCCTTTTAAACCCTCTTGGGAGGGACCAGTCATTAGGCAGCTGTGACTACTTTACCTCCTCTGAGTTTGCCTCTGCTGCAACTGAAGCTTCCTTCTTTCAACCCATCTTAACCTAACATCAGGGACAAACTGGCCTTGATCCTCCCCACTACTCCAAGACCCAGGTGCCTCCTGATGACTAGCCAGGCTCTCTGCTCTCTCAAGGTCGCCCTCCTCCTCCAGAGCAGACTCATAGGACTCCTCACTAGAGGAGTTCATCAGCAGCTCATCCGGAGCTGGTTGGGCCACAACAGTTAGCTATATTAAATAGGTGGCTATCTACATTTTCTAAAAATTCTCCTTCTCCTTGTTAGGACCCGCCCTGGGTCCTAACAAGGAGAAGGGCGGGGTATAAATTCGAAAAAAATAATAAAATAATAAAAATATAAATATTTCTTCCCATAATGTAGAATACAACTGAAGAATGTTCACATAACTTCTCAGGGTTCTTCTAAAGTTCACATCCAATTGTAATTATAATGTGATAGAAAGTTATTAATCATATAAATACTCTGTGAATAATTAAAATTTTAATTTACTGAAATCAGTGCTTGTAATAGTTACACTTTATTTTCAACGTATTTACCTGTATTTATAGATCCATATTCTCTTTTGAATATCTTGATTATCACAAAACTACCAAATCTCTTTGAATACATGAAGGTCACTAGAATAAGCTTGGACAATCTTTTTTAATATATTGTATACATTTTCCTAAATGATATTTTGAGATTATCTTTTCTTCCCCTAATGCTCTCTACATAGGGCTCCCCTTGAGGTGCATCCGGAGGCTCCAGTTAGTGCAAAATGTGGCTGCACGGGGGATTCTGGGAGCATCTCGAAGCTCCACGTAACACCTCTCCTGCGCGAGCTGCACTGGCTGCTGGTGGCCTTCCGGGTGCGCTTCAAGGTGCTTGTTACCATCTTCAAATCGCTCCATGGCACGGGGCCTAGTTATTTGCGGGACCGTCTCCTGCCGCATACCTCCCACCGTCCGCTCCGCTCCCATAGGGAGGGCCTCCTCAGGGTACCATCCGCCGGTCAATGCCGGCTAGCGGTGCCCAGGGGAAGGACCTTCTCGGTGGCAGGGCCATCCCTCTGGAATGACCTACCCCCCGAACTTCGGATTATCACAGACCTTCCCCTCTTTCGCCACTCTTTTCCATCAAGCCAGTCTAGCCTAGAGCTTAGAGCTCTGATATAATTCAATCTTAGCCAACGAGTAAATGTATTTTAGAATTTTAATGGGATGTTTTAGCACAGGTCCTTAGTTTAATTCATTTTAGACATTATTACTGTATTTATTGTTATTTATTGATTTTAACTCCCTGTGCACCGCCCTGGGTCCATTTCGATGGAGAAGGAGCGGTTATATAAATTGAAATAAAATAAAAATAAAATAAAAAATAAAAGGCTAAGCCATTTGGATTTAAGATTGTGCATATTTTGATCACTGTGTTTCACAGATAATAAAGAGATTGAAGGTCTTCAGAAGAGAATATTTTCTTCTGTACTTTCTTCTTCAAAACTAAACATATGTCTGGTGTTCTTATCTTGTACTGTGGACACTCACAGCGTAATCCTCGTAGTGCCTGAAGACATTTTCCCAGTAACATAGAATAGTTGTCAGTGGCATTTATTTGACAAATACAAGGGAGGGTTCGCTGGCTGGTAGTTGGTTGGTTACACAGTTGGTTGATTTCAAGTAAAGGTAAATTCCAACGGGGAGAAAAATCACCCTACAAAAGTAAAATTATTTTTGTTTCAATAATATGCAGTTTATTTATAATACAGAGATTCATTTTTAAATGAATGAAATTTCATATTAAAATAATTGAAAACAATTTGAGGAAAATGTGTTTATATCATTCCACTGCACTAATCAAATACTTTCTTTAGGAACTATAGAAACTTGGGTGGCGGGGGAAGGGAGGAGTGGTAGGATTAATTATCAACATGTCTGAGACATACTTCTTTTCAGAAAGTGGCATTTAGCTTCGAGTGTTGTTGATGTGCCCTTTAGAGTAGCATACGAAGTTGGCCTGGTAGTGAATAAAATAGAAGAAACCGAACTCATATGGGTATGGGAAGTGCAATTCCAGTGGTATTGTCCTCTCATTTGTTAGAAATCATTTAACTCTCACAAGTGTTAATTATTCTCACAAATAAAATTTTAAACACTGTATAAATAATGCACTTACTTTTTAAAATGTACAGCCTGCTAAAAGTGCAGTGGAGAATTTTTGAACTTTGGTTCAGCTTTTATAATTAAGTATTTAGAATATATGCAGTTCCTTGGGCTTCTTGAAATGAGCATGTACCGAAACAACTTTCTTTGGTCAGTCCAGGAAGTGTGATAGAATGGAAGAAATGTCTATCCTGAGAACATGGCATTCTTATCAACTACAATAGCAGTTTCTTTAAAAGGTTACACTTTTTTTTACAAATCAGATGGAATTGTAATTCAGTCCAAATGCTTTACAGAAAGGTTGCTATTATTTCTAGTCTGACAAATATTTCTTCAGAATTTTTTTAATTCATGGGAAAAGTAAGTAATAGAACAAAGTGTATTTTTACGAATCTACAGATTTATTTATTTATTTATTTATTTATTTTAATTCGATTTATATCCCACCCTTCTCCACGAGGGACCCAGGGCGGCTCACAGGAATTTAAAAGCATATAAGACAAAATATACAAAATTTAAAAGCATATTAAATTACTAGAAACAATCCTATGCTAAAAACCAGATTAAAAACCCCAATTTAAAACTATCTAAAATAGCCCCAGCGGGAGGTTAGGCTAGGCCGGCTTGCTGAAAGAGATTGTCTTTAGACACTGGCGGAAGAGGCGGAGGTCCAAGATAGAACGAAGTTCAGGAGGGAGGTCGTTCCAAAGGGCAGGGCCTACCACAGAGAAGGATATTCCTCTGGGTGTCGCCAGGCGGCATTGACTGGCTGACGGCACCCTGAGAAGGCCCTCTCTGTGCGAGCGGATCGGCCATAGGGATGTATGGGGCAGGAGACGGCCTCGCATATAACTAGGCCCCGAGCCATGGAGCAATTTAAAGATGGTCGTCAAAATAGATAGATAGTAGATAGATAGTAATTGTTCAACCCAGGTCTTTGTACACCTGTTTGTATCAAAGAAATGATTATAGAACTGCTGCATAAACTTAGCACCAGAATAAATACAATAGTGGGTTTATTCTGAGTTTCAGAAAGAAATTACACACGTAAAAGCCGAAGTCTTAAACAGCTCCCGAAGGAAAACTGTAACAGCACAAAATCAAAAAAAAGAAAGGAAGAAAGATTAATCACACTGTTTCCACTGTCAAAGCTCCCTTTCTAGATTATACCAATTGAGCAGCCAAGCACTTAGCACTGTGTATTTTATAGCCTCAAATCACATTAATGCATGATTTAGGAAATAAACACAAGTTAAAAATAAAATCCTTCTGGATCCTCTGTTGTTTTAAAATGAAAAGGGCTCTATAATCCTTTAAACCGGTAAACACTACCAGAGAGACCATTGTCACTAAATCAAAATCATTTTTGCAGAAAGAGTATATGCCGCCAATTCTTTCCACTCATGCAAAACACCACTTATGGGTGAGCAGTTTTACCTTTGAACATCAATATGCATCAGCTGCCTGTTTCTCACCAAGTAGATGTACCTTAGCCACTAAAAGAAGCGTTCAAGTTATTATCTTTCTTTAATGTTTTTCACATTGGATTATGGCAACCAGAAAGTTATTTTTAATTTAAAGCATAATTTCTGAAGTCCTTCTATGAAGCCCCATTGAAATGTATGAAGACTCCTAATATATCCATGAGTAAACATATTTTAGGACAAGACCCACTGAAGTGAAATTGTACAGAAGTATAACAATATTTTGCCCTCTTTCTACCCATTCACTTCTGCTTTAAACTGATAGCAGCTTTTTTGGATTTGACCTATAAAATGCATCTATATGTTTTAAGCTAGAGCTGTGATGGCGAACCTATGGCACGTGTGCCACAGGTGGCACATGGAGCCATTTGTAGGGGCATGCAAGGTGTTGCCCTGTCAGCTCCAGCGCGTGACTTCGGTCTTCTTTTTCACCCTTCAGAGGCTTCCTTGAGAGAGAGAAACAGCCCTACAGGAAAACTGGAACATTGGGAACAGACTTCTGATTTGCTCATAGGTCCATTTTTTGCCCTCCGGAGCCTTAGGATGATCTTCATTGTAATCTGTTGCTAATCTGGTCTTTCAGATCTTTAAATCAGAGGTCTCCAATCTTGGCAACTTTAAGACTTGTAGACTTCAACTCTCAGAATTCCTTTGGGGAGTTGAAGTCCACAAGTCTTAAAGTTGCCAAGGTTGGAGACCCTTACTTTAAGTAATGCATTTGTTGCCATTATAACCTGAGTCCATCCACCTTGCTGCTGTTGATCCTCTTTTTCTCTTTTCTCCCACATTCTTCAGAGAGCTCGGTCTTCACATTATGTGTGCCTTAATTGGGAATTCTGAGTTGATTTGTCCAATGATCTACTTTGTTTTCCTGGCTGTCCATGTTATTCTTGGGAGTCTTCTCCAACACTAAAGTACAAAAGCATCAATGCTTTTCCTATCTGTGGTGGCACAGTGGTTAGAATGCAGTACTGCAGGTTACTTTGATGACTGCTGGCTACCTGAAGTTTGGCAGTTTGATTCTCACCGGCTCAAGGTTGACTCAGCCTTCCATCCTTCCAAGGTTGGTAAAATGAGGACCCAGATTATTAAGGAAAATATGCTGACTCTGTAAACTGCTTAGAGATGACTGTAATGTACTGTGAAGCTTTCTATAAGTGCTTTGCTATTGCTATCCTGCTTCTTCAAATTACAACTTTTGCTTCATAGTTATCACAGGGAATACCTTGGTTTGCACAGTTCTGATATTTGTAGACATAATATAAACAGATCATGGGCTTTGAGTATTTTTTCTAAGGCCTAAATTATATAGCTATTCTACCAAGGTAACAAGCTATTCTAGTATATGGAATATTTATTGACTGCTTTTTGTTTACTGTTAAGGGTTGATTTTAAAACGCAGAAGCTATACACCAGTTCAATATCTTCATTATTACATTTTAAGGCTGGTGGCATGATCTGCTGTAATGAATCTGGTATTCTTCATATTTAATTTTAGTCCTATTTTTTGCTGTGCTCCAGCACTGGCTTACTAGAGTTTTCCATTCTTTGCAGGCTCTGGGTAATGACATCAGCATAGCACGGCTTATCGATGTTTGTTTTTCCAATTTTAATACCACACTATTTTTTTTCCAATCCAGCCCATATCTATTCCTCGATTAAATTAAATTTTAACGGATCTGTTATGCATAAATATTTCAGAATAAAATTGTACCAAAATATTTCTCTTTAAATTGTTGCGTCAGCATATCCTGCACAAAACTGCACACCCATGCACATACATACACTGATAAATTAAATAATATGGGTGCAAATAACCATTTGGAAATGTAAATGTATTTCACTTTTTTTATCTAATTTGTTTCACTATTTCCACTCGGTCCTCCTTTCATTTCAAGGACATATTTGAATATTGTGTAACTGTCGCATTGGCATTCATTGGCATGAAGTAAATTGCATTTAAACATTTCTAAAACAAAGATATATTGCACTCAGAGAGCTTTAAAATTGGCTTTAACAATGCTGCTAACAAGTCTCTAATTTCTGGAAACAAGATATAAAACTATTCAACAGATGACAGCAGTCAACAAGAATTCAGAGACAGCAAGATGTCTTCAGACAGACATTTCCCAGACTGACTGATAGTTCTTTAACTTTTAAGTGACAACTCTTTTTAAGAATCCAGATGGAAAAAAAATAGGATCATCAGGTTAGGAGAAATGTTAAATGTGGGTCATCTTTGCAACTTGATAATCCTTCATCCATAGTTCATATCTTAGCAAATAATATACTTTGAAATCATTTTCTACTTGATGGAATAAAAAAGAACTTTTTAGACAGACAAAAGGAAGATCTGTCTCTCTGTCTCTTTATTTTATTTTATTTTATTAAATTTATACCCCGCCCTTCTCCTTGTTAGGACCCAGGGCGGCGCACAGGCATTATATAAAACCATAAATACAATATACATCAATCAATTAAAAATATATTAAATTAATTCACCCGTGCTAAAACCCATTATTAAAACCGTAACCAAATTATAATTTATATTTAAAAGTCAGATGCGGGGGGCTATCCTAGGCCGGCTTGTTGGAATAAGTACATCTTAAGACGTTGGCGGAAGAGGCGGAGGTCCGAGGTAGTGCGAAGGTCGGGGGGTAGGTCGTTCCAGAGGGCCGGGCCCGCCACAGAGAAGGCTCTTCCCCTGGGTGTCGCCAGCCAACATTGCCCAGCCGACGGCACCCGGAGTAGGCCCGCTCTGTGGGAGCGGACCGGACGAAGGGATGTATGGGGCAGGAGGCGGTCTCGTATATAGCTAGGCCCCGAGCCATGGAGCGATTTAAAGATGGTGGTCAACACCTTGAAGCGCACTCGAAAGGCCACAGGCAGCCAGTGCAGCTCGCGCAGGAGAGGTGTTACGTGGGCTTGCCTTGAGGCACCCATAACCACCCGCGCGGCCGCATTCTGCACTAACTGCAGCCTTCGAGTGCACCTCAAGGGGAGCCCCATGTAGAGAGCGTTACAGTAATCCAGCCGAGATGTCACGAGCGCTTGAGTGACTGTGCGAAGGGCCCCCCGGTCTAGTAAGGGGCGCAACTGGCGTATCAGGCGAACCTGATAGAACGCCCCCCTGGCCACGGCCGCCCCATGGTCCTCCATGGCCAGCCGGGAATCCAGAAGGACGCCCAAGTTGCGCGCCCTCTCCACGGGGGCAAGATGTTCGCCCCCAATGGCCAGTGTTAGATTTATCTGGCTAAACCGGGGTGCCGGAAACCACAGCCACTCGGTCTTGGACGGGTTGAGCTTGAGTTTGTTACTACCCATCCAGACCCGTACGGCCTCCAAACACCGGGACAGCACCTCGACGGCATCGTTGGGGTGGTTTGGGGTGGATATGTACAGCTGAGTATCATCAGCGTACAGATGTACTCCACCCCAAAACCACGGATGATCTCGCCCAGTGGCTTCATGTAGGTGTTGAACAGAAGTGGCGAGAGGACCGACCCCTGAGGAACCCCACATGTGAGGGGCCTCGGGGCCGACCTCTGCCCTCCTGCCAACACCCATTGCGACCGACCAGAGAGGTAGGATGAGAACCCCAACCCCAACCCCCCCAATCGGTGCAATAAGATACCATGGTCGATGGTATCAAAAGCCGCTGAGAGGTCTAACAGGACCAGGATAGAGGAGCAACCTCTATCCCGAGCCCTCCAGAGATCATCCACCAACGCGACCAATGCCGTCTCGGTACTGTGACCGGGCCGGAAGCCGGACTGGCGCGGGTCTAGATAATCAACTTCCTCCAGATGTCGAGGGAACTGTTGAGCCACCACACTCTCAACAACCTTCACTAAAAAGTGAAGGTTGGAGGCGGGACGATAGTTCTCTAATAAAGCCGGGTCCAGGGATGGCTTCTTGAGGAGGGGCCTCACCACCGCCTCTTTCAAGACGGTAGGCAAGAACCCCTCACTCAGAGATGAATTCACAATACCCTGGAGCCAGCCTCGTGTCACCTCCCAGGATGCCAGTACAAGCCAGGAGGGGCACGGGTCCAATAAACATGTGGTGGCTCTAAGGTTCCTCCGCAACCTGTCCATATCCTCAGTAGTAACAAAGTCGAACTCCTCCCAAGGTGTTATCTCAAGACCAGCACCGGGCACCTCGACCGGACCACTAGTGGAGGGCAGCTCGTTCCGAATCTGAGTGATTTTGTCCTGCAGGAAAACTCCAAATTCCTCTGCTCGACCCTGCAAAGGGGCTTCCCGCGGCCTCAGATGAAGGAGGGAGCGGGTCACCCCAAACAGGGCGGCAGGGCGGTTTTCCGCGGACGCGATAAGGGTGGCACAATACTCACGTTTGGCCACTCTTAGCGCCACTAAGTAAGTCCTAATATGGTCTCTCACTAGTGTTCGGTCAGCTTCGGATCGAGAAGATCTCCACCTACTCTCTAGGCGTCTCTTGCGGCGTTTCATCTCCCGAAGCTCCTCGGTAAACCAAGGAGCCTGGGTGACTCGACGCCGCATGAGAGGCCGCAAGGGCGCGACTCGGTCCAAGACCCCCGTGGCCGCACTATACCATGCGGCCACTAGGTCCTCAGTCGAGCCGCGGGGCAGGGATACAGGTACTGGCCCAAGCTCCCTCTGGAACCTTTCCGGGTCCATCAGGCGCCTGGGGCGGAACCAACTTGGTATTTCCGGTTCCGCCTCCCCGCGGTGGGGTGTGACGGTTGGAAAGTATATCCAAAGGAGAGAGTGATCTGTCCATGACAAGGGTAAGATGTCTAAATCCCCTGTTCCGAGATCACTAATCCAGTGTCCAGAGACAAAAATCAGATCCAGCGTGTGTCCTCCCTCGTGAGTGGGGCCCTGAACTACTTGGGTCAGGTCCATGGCCGTCATGGAAGCCATGAACTCCCGAGCCGCCTCGGATGTTTCGCCCGCCGATGGCAGGTTAAAGTCCCCCATGACTATAAGTCTGGGGGTCTCCACCGCCATCGCGGCGATCACCTCGAGTAGCTCGGGCAGGGCTGCTGTTACATAGCGGGGAGCCAGGTATACAATCAGCAAGCTCAACTGCCTCCCTAGGCCCCACTTCACGAAGAGGAACTCACAGCCGGTCGTCTGAGGCACAGTGGTCTCCTTCGGCTCCAGACTTTCCTTAACAATAACCGCCACCCCCCCACCCCTGCCAAGGGCCCTAGGCCGATGAAATGCACGGTAGCCTGGTGGGCACATTTCCACGAGGGGTAAACCAGGTTTCCGTGATTCCCACCAGGTCCGGGTCCCCCTCTGACACAAGGTCATTAATGAGGGGGGCTTTATTCACCACGGACCTGGCGTTGCAGAACATCAGCCTAGGGCCCCGGCTCTGTAGTCCCTGACCGCCTAGCCCACGAGTGGAGCACAGGGGGTTGGGGCAGGCGACCGCTTTTAACCAGCGACCGCGCGTCCCCAACCCACGATGGACATCCTGTCTCCCACCGCCCCTGCCCCTCCCCAAGACCAGTCGAATAGGACGGCCCTCAACAGACACGACCCCTGATCCCCCCTCCCTAATGGACTCCTCCTTTAACCTTCTTCCGCCGGCCGGCCCTATGTCTTGACCCCCCCCTGACTGAATAAACCCTCCCTCCACCCCAGAACCCCTAAAAAGCCTAATTAAAAATTTATTTAAAAACCCCCTGAGCTTGCGTTTAGCTGTACGAACAGGAATTGTGGACAAGCATTCCACTGTAGGTACAAATTTTCTTTCTTATAAAAAAAATCTACCTGTTATGAAATTATTATGTACTTTCAAACTTGGTTGCCAACTATCTTCTTGATAAAAACCAAGTAGCTGAGCATTAAAGTATAAATGCATAAACTTCTGGTACAAGCTGTAGTGGTGACACCGTATCATGATGTGACGTGTCCATACACCTGCCCTCAACAATCATGACCACATAGATTTTGCATATAACGCCTTACAATTTCAGTGCTCAACATCTCAAATTAGGAAGTTTCTTGTTCCTGACACCTTGGTCATGGCTGTTTGATATAAACAAAGTAGCTACACCAACAGATGAACCCAGACTACGATGGCTACTTATGTTGCGTGCCTTTTTACAATACAATACAATACAATACAATACAATACAATACAATACAATACAATACAATACAATACAATACAATACAATAGCAGAGTTGGAAGGGACCTTGTAGGTCTTCTAGTCCAACCCCCTGCGTGGGCAGGAACCTTATACCATTTCAGACAAATGGCTATCTAACATCTTTTTAAAGACTTCCAGGGTTGGGGCATTTTCTTTATTTGTAATCTGAACATTAGAAGCCTTAGTGTTTGCAGCAAATTTGGATCACTGCCAAAAATGACATTCTGCTGCTTTAAAAAAAATGCTTGACATTTTTATTGGTAATATGTCATATTCCAATTTTATGTAAATGTCCTTTGGTTGAAGCTTCTATTGTTCTACCATTTGAGGGAACATTTTAAAATATTTTGCTTTTTTTAAGAGCTTTCACATTTTGAGGACCTCTGATTTTTTTTTCCCCAGCACCAAAGGCTATTATTTCTTTGGTGTTTTTTTAAATTTTCCATTATATATCACTTTATTCTTCTGCATTTTTGCTGACTGTTAGGCTTCTGAAGCTGTGAAGGCCCAAGGAAGGCGTACCATTGTGATGTCTACGTATGGGAATTAATTGAAGCATGGTCAACTAGTACAAATTGAGAATGGCTCAATGAAATACAGGACCCCTCAGCGCTTGCTATGTCCAGTCCATGAAACCTTATTAAAGATGCAAAAGAAACTGTTGAAACTGCAAGAGGTCTCATACTGGATGTTGCGGAAGCATAAGGATATAAGAATATATGAAAGAACAAAAGATATCCAAGTCCTGCTTCACAGCGAAACATTTTCTGAACCAACGGGCAAGTATATCAAGATATAGCATTGCAGTTTTGTGTAAAGTTTCCAGTCTCACAGAACATATATAGTTTGGAGATAAGAAACAGTAAAAATGTAGCTGTGCTAGTTTTCCCAAGAGACTGAAAAGTTTAAACATCTATTGTTCTATTGCAAGCTGTTTTCTCACTCACTAGGTTTTTTTTTTCCTTTTAGGTCTGGGACCAAGCCTCTCAGTTTCATTTTTTTTCCTTGGAAGGCAAAGTGTATCCATCACTTCTCTGGTTAAGCAGGATGGCTGAACCTGTAAGTGTCTATAGACAGTTTCCCCTTATCTCTGGTTCTTTTCTGTCAATTTGGTGGACCAATGTTTAGATTAATTCCAGAGAGGGGGCCGTCTTCTTTGCAGTGACTGGAAAATGTCAAAGGGTCATCTGAGTGTGAATCCACTATTGGCGCTGAGGAATGTGTTATTTAAGACCCCCCCCCCAAAAAAAAGTTGGGCTGCAGTTGTGAAAAATTAAGGTGTCACTGAACAAGCCTTTTAGCTATGTTTGGGTGGAAGTTGGCCTCTGGGAGCTTTAGACCCCATTTAAGTTCAAGCTGCAACATTGGAGGTAAACGCCAGAACGATCTAAAAACCAGACCAACTTTCAGACCTGTTTGGAATGGCACAAAAACTTTGAACTTCCCAAAGGAAAAAAAATGTCTAGTTCTTATCACAGTTTGTAGCCTTGCTGCATTCTACAATCCAGCTTTTTCTTTCAAGTAGGACATACATAATGATAGCTCCTGTGGCCTGCCAAGACACTATTAAAAATAACACTGCATTTTTTTCTTTTTGGGAAAAGACATACCATGGAGAACAAAACAAGGAGAAATTGTATTGGTAGGGGTGAATTAATAAACTACTGTAATGAGAAAGTGATGGGCTTTCTCAAGCAAAAACTATTTCTTAGGTCCAGGCACAGATTTGCTTGGTATTGAGCTTGGCACATAAATATATGAGTTAATATTATTTCTTTGGGGCAGTATTTTCCAGAGGAATATGTATGAAGGGGCACAATGGCTCAGCTGAGCTTGTCACCTGCCTGTGATTATGAGGTTTGGTCCCCTGGAAGGGGTTAATTGGATAAGTCAGCTTAATATATTCAGCATGTAGTGTACACGCAAAAACCAGAAGAAGGTTTTATTTGCTGTGGTAGCCCAGTGTTGAACGCTGACTCTGCTCACTGCTAGGAGCTCAATCCTGACAACTCGAGGTTGACTCACCTTTGCATCCTTCTGAGGTCAGTAAAATGAAGATTGTTAAGGGCAATATGCTGAAATTTGTAAACCACTCAAAGAGTGCTGTAAACCACTGTGAATTGGTATATAATTCTATGTGCTATTATTATTGGCTATATTTCTCTTTTGTTCTTCCTCAGTCATTTCCCAGTGGTTTATGCAGCTGCTGTCTGAAGTTAACATTTAACTTCTAAGATGTTAGCAAGAAAAAAAAAGAATGGCACAAATTTCCAACTGGAAAAAGAAAAGTGTGACTATTTACATTTGGGATATAATTATCACAACTCGAGAAATCTTTGAAGGAAGTTTTGCTAATACACATAGCAAAAGCAATTAATTAAATTATAAACTTCACGTCACTTTTTAAATTAACTCTGTGAGTTATATTGGCAGAATTTGTTGAGGTTTGAAAATTACATTTACAGCAACTGCAACCAAAACCAAGTAAATATCTTTACAATTGATGGTTAACGCAAGATAAAAAATATGACTTATTTGCCCTTTATTGATGAATCATACATTATGGTTCTTAAAAGCAAACATGCATTTTTTGCTAGGGACTTTAAAGATGTTGCTGAAAAAATACAGTAAATCTAGTTTGCTGTCCCTGCTCCACATTGAAATCCAGAATCCATTAGTCATGGCAGTCACATAATTCTAATAATTTATAACAGTTCAGAATTGTTGTGATTATAGGTTCCCAAATCTGAGCCAACATTAAGGACCAAATCAATGTCTAACATGCAATAATAAGCATTTGTTGCTGAAACTATCAACCATGCATAGACTTCAGCAATAACTAAATATTTCCCCATTTCTCCATTCCTACCTTCTTCAAACTTCTGTTTTACTGCCATCCAAAATCTACTGGAATAGAATTATGGTACTATGAATTTTCTGTGGACTTCTGACTTCACACTCATTCATAAATTAATAATAATCTGGGTTTTTATTTGTTATTGTTCTTCTGTTTATTATATTTGTTTATTTCTCTCTTTTTAGGGCTACTTGATTTTACTGGCTTATTTCTATGTTTCCATTGCTGCATGAATTTTGTGCTTTTTGTTGCTTCATATTGGCTGCTAACTTTTACTTCTGTTTGTTAAGGTTGGTCTTTATAGGATGCATTAGCTATCTGTAGGAATGTGTTGACAGAATGATGGGATAAAGAAAATGTAAAAAGCAAACCAAACGCTACAGGCATGTTTTTGGCATCTCTTGCACCTGAAATGGGTTTCCTTCACAAGAGCCAATATTTCTGGATCAGTTGTGATGCACTTTGTCTCCTCTAATCTGTAATATATTTATATCAACGGACCAAAGCTATAAATTCAGTACCGACACGTTTCATAGTGTGAACCTCCCGATCTGCTCTAATCCCCAGATTAGATACTGAAGTGCTGCTTCAGTTATGCAGCATTATCGCATCCTATCACTTGGCCTCTTTTCAAACTGTAGCATTTATTGACAATACTTTCAAAGCTGTTGCTAAGTTGTGAGCACTCTGCCTTATCAACTTTTGCTTTTACAGCATCACTTAGGTAGACTTTTGTGCAGGAATTGCTACACTACTATCACTGATGCAGAAAGGTCCGTGTCTGGCCTGGGTAGAGGAATTTGTTTTCTGGCAGAGACTTCTCTGTATAAATTTGTACAGATCTTCCCTCCTTCATACTTCCCTACGCAATTGCTTAAAATCCATGTGATTTCCTGGAATGCTGTTATTTGACTTTTTTTATTTCCTTGATATTTCATAATATTAGCTAAGTTATATAGGGTCCTCTGTAGAGAAGGGCGGGATATAAATTTAAATAAAATGAAAATGAAAATATAACATATTTTTTGGAGTATAAGATGCACCCTTTTCCCTCAAAACAAAGGCTGAAAATCTGGGTGCATCTTATACCCTGAATACAGCAATTTTCTATCTCCTGAAACCCTGCCCCCTTCACCAAAATGGCCATGCAGAGCCTTTAGGAGCCTTGCAGAATGCTCCTGGAGGCTACGGAGGGCTGAAATGAGCGAAAAACGGGAGTTTTCGGCTTGTTTCTGCCCCACCCCCCAGGAACACTCTACAAGCCTCCTAAAGGCTATTCATGCCCCTTTTTTTGAAAAAAAATGGACCCATTTTTGCGAAAAACGGGTTGTTTTTAGAAGGTCTGCAGAGTGCAAACACTTTTTTTTAATTTGCCTCTTCAAAATGTTGGTGCGTCTTATACTCTAAAAAATACATATAAAATCAGTGTTTTGAATGAATTGATTAGTTGGCTGAACTGTTGGTTCATACTGATCAAGAAACAGTAAATCTACAGGCTGAAAAGTAGCCAAAGGTTGCCAACGTTGAGTTCACCATGAGTTCACCAATAGCAATAATATTTATCACAAAAATAAACATCAGAGAACTTTAAAACATGATTAATTACAAATATATTAACTATAGTATTTAATAATAAACAATATTTATTTAATAATAAATAACTAAAAAGTATCTCTTTGTTGTGATGTATTTTTCAATATTTGAATTTTTTTCACCTAGAGTCACATGATTAAAGTGGTATAAAAGTACTAATAATTAAGTAAATAATTAATTACATTTCCAAGTTTGCCCTGATTTCCTGCACAGGAGGATTTACCTGTAATTTTCAAAACATATATAACTTACAAATTTTGGTCCAATTTCATCCACTTTTGGTTGCCATGCGGTAAAAAAGATGTTGAGACTATAGAAAGAGTGACAAGAAGAGCAACAAAGATGACTAGGGGACTGGAGACTAAAACATATGAAGAACGGTTGCAGGAACTAGGTATGTCTAGTTTAATAAAAAGAAGGACCAGGGGAGACATGATAGCAGTGTTCCAATATCTCAGGGATTGCCACAAAGAAAAGGGAGTCAAACTATTCTCCAAAGCACCTGAGGGCAGGACAAGAAGCAATGGATGGAAACTAATCAAGAGAGAGAAGCAACCTAAAAATAAGAATAAATTTCCTGACAGAACAATTAATCAGTAGAACCACTTGCTTCCAGAAGTTGTGATGTTCCAATACTAGAGGTTTTTAAGAAGAGACTAGAAGCCATTTGTCTGAAATGGTATAGGGTTTCCTGTCTGAGCAGGGGCTGGACTAGAAGACCTCCAAGGTCTCTTTCAACTCTGTTATTCTATTCTTTCTAGTGCAGGAAATGCAAGCCAGGTACCTATGATGATAGAACGCTTTCTAATGATGCCATTTTTTTTAAAAAAGTCTCGTTGCTTAATGATGAAGCTGACTATCAGAAAAGTAAAATAGTCTGTCCGAACATCCAGCTTTGACCACTTTAGAAGAAGAGATTAACTTTAAGGAACTCCAGTTGTTTAACTACTTCAGGTTCATAAGCCTAATAGAATGTTAAAACCATCTACCAATTGAACTTCCTCTGCATTATTGATGGATGGTTAGTCTGAGAATGCAGACAGCTGTAGCTGTATCTGGTTTTGGATTTTTCACTATTGCAAGACATAACAGCAAATACAGTTTATTCTCAGCAATAGGTACCTCTCTATTCTTTCATTTTATTTCATTTGTCAGGTTTCTCTTTTTACAGGTTAATGATTGTAGAGGAGACATTTATTGGCTGTGGCTGTTCATGGGAATTCCGGCTGAAGACAATTTGTTACTAGTCCTGCCACCAGGTGAACTGTCACCTTTCCAGGGATGGGCTGCTGAGGATTTGCAGGGGTTTAGGAGAATCTCTAGCTAAGATTCTGTACAGTTCGGAGAACACCCAAAACCCATTCTAGCTGGCCCCGCCCTGCCAACCGCATCCCTCCCAGGAGTCCCCACGCAGCCCATTTTGGATGCAGGTAAGTGCAGGGCATGCAAGGAGACCCGGGGAAGGCAAAAAATGGGCCTAATGGACGGTCCGGAAGGCCAGAAATGGGAGCCTGGGGAGCCCATTTTGGCTCTCCCAGAGGCTTGAGGAAAGCGCCCGGAGCCCAGCATGGGGAAAAATGCTCCCCACACCATGGTGCAGAAGGCTGACTATGCCATGCCCACAATGGCCACCCAGCAACTGGCAGAGAACCCCTTGCTAAAATTTTTGAAGCCCACCCCTGCACCTTTCCATCACTGATGATGATCCTAAACTATTTGGACAGACTTGATCAGCTTCTCATTCTGCTGTTGCAGAAAGATGTTACTCCCTGAAGATCTGTCCTTCAGCAGAAGATGCAAGGAAACATGGAGAATGTGAAGGATAAAAGAAAGACAAAGAGATGAGCCTGCAGACAAATTGGAAGCAATGGCTAGCAGCTACTAGCCTATATTAGAAGCTGTATTAGAGGTGAACCAAATACATTGAGGGTTTGAATTGGAAAGATTGGAAATTGGAAATTGGGAAAGTCAAATACAAGGCAAAACAAGAATAAAAAAGAATAGAATAGGTATTGGCTCAAAGAATACATATACAACTAATACATATAAATAATGTTGCTCTTATTTTAATATTATACACACAAACACACACACACACACATATAATCATGCTGTATTATCAAATCTATAATCTCAACAATAGTTTTTTATATCTTCAAACTGAAATGAACCTAAAAAAATTGTCTCACTATTATGTTTTACACAGACACTTTCTGATATATGACGCTGAAGTTTGTTTACATCATGGCAAAAGTAATGGAACACGTCCAATGGGCAAAGGTCCAGTTTTTTGACTGGTGGTAATAGAATGCAGCTGTTCTGGCCTATTTATGAATGGAGACAATTCATAATTCACATTTTGCTTATAAAGAAAGTGTGTTTAAATAATATTTGCCCTTTGAAATGAAGCCTTGTAAGTTTGCAAGCCAAGGTACTATAACCATCTCTCTGCTCCACTCTCTGGAGCATTCATCTGGTATTCAGAAGTGGAAGTCTCTTGAGGACAAGAAAATATTCCATCCTTCAAGTTTTGTTTTTTTGTTTTTTTGTCAAACATGTACAAGATAAGTATAGGTATGAACATAAGCATGAACAAAGGAAGTAAATACAGATAAATGGGGACAGTTAGACAGGGACAGTAGGCACACTGGTGTTCTTATGCATGCCCCCTTTACAGACCTCTTAAGCATGGGGTGAGGTCCATGTAAACAGTTTGAGATGGAAGCTGTGAGGGTTTGAGGCTGTAACAATGGGGTCAGGTAGAGCATTCCAGGCACTGACTACTCTGTTGTTGAAGCCATATTTTCTGCAATCGAGTTTGAAACAGTTTACATTGAGTTTGTATCGATTGTTTGCCCATGTATTATTGTGGTTGAAGCTGAAGAAGTCATTGGCAGCCAAGATGTTGTTGCAGGCAATTTTGTGTACTATGCTTAGATCGAACTGCAGGTGGCACAGTTCCAGACTGACCCAAAATTTCAAGCCTGGTGACATAGGGAATTCTATTGTGAGTAGAGGAGTGGAGTACTCTTCTCCTGAAATACCTCTGAACCTGCTCAATCATGCAAATGTTGATATGCAGTGTAGGTTCTAGGCAGATGAGCTGTATTCAAGAATTGGTTGGGAAAAGTTTTGTATGCCCTAGTTAGCAATACAATGTTAACAGAGAAGAAGCTTCACAAAATTAGGTTAACTCTTAATGCTTTTTTGGCAAAGTTGTTACAGTGAGCTCAGGGGCTTAGATCGTTTGAGATGTGTACTCTAAGTCCTTGATAGAGTGAGGGTTGTCTATGAGATCATTTCTGCCCAACTTGTATTTCGTGTTCTGATTTTTATTGCCAATAGGTAGGACAGAGCATTTATTAGTTGAAATTTGGAGTTGCCAGTTGCAACTTACAAGTTACAAACTGAAATATATAAACTATGCCTTGAAATTGGAAGTTTGGGAGGCTTTGATGGAAAGGAAAATAATTGGCCAAGCAATTATAATTTAATCATTTTAATTATCAAAACTTCTAATATTGGGGGGAAATAGTGCAACAGCAGAAAATTAATCAACGCCCTTGACAAGGTCAACATTAAAAAAGCATTGATGATCATCTTTGTTATGCAATACCTCGCAACTTAAGGTGCTAGTTGTTTTGTTGAATTCAGAGTTCTTATTTCTGCTTGTTCATTTTTCAGTTTACATATTTTAGGAACTGGAAAACAATGCCATTACTTGTATTTTAAAGCCAGACCTTTGTGTATCAGCAGTAAAATGGCAAAATCACCATCTAGAAATTGCATAAAGCTATTCATACTATTCCAAAATAATGATGGTGAACATCAAGAGCAGAGAATTGCTCCAAGAACTGGGGTCCTACAGATAGAAGTATATTTGTAGGATATTTGTCACATAACCTACAGACATTTTCAAAATTAGCGCTAATGCCATGGAATGGTTTCTCCATTAAGATCAGAATGGTACGATCAACCTCCCAAGTAAATCAGACAAGAAACCCAACAATATGAATGACTTATATTTAATTGTTAAGGCACCATTAAAAAGAATCTTGCAAGTCCTCCTGTCTCTTTTTACCACTTGATGAGTTAGGGTCGATCCTTTTTAAGACCTTTTTTTCTTTGCCCGTTATTCAGCTGTGAGTTTCCCTCCTCCACCTTTTAATTGATCGTTCCCTAGCCAGCCTTTCTTCCCCTTGCCTGCCAAAGTCATTCTCACATAATATTATTGGTGCCTTTCCTGGTAGCTTTTAGGAAGTTAGTCAAAATGGAATTTTAAACAGAGCATTTCAGTAATATAACCAGTGATTCCTGTTCTTATTGTTGATCTGTATTACTTTGGTTTTGTGATTTGGATTGTATTTTGTTTTAATTCTGAAGTTCTCATTGTCACATAGTAACTACCAAAAATCATGGGTTTGCTGTGGAATAAAATTCAGACCAATCAATCAATATTTGAAATTCACTTCAAATTCTCAGTATGCTTTGGGAATTTTGGGAATTACAAACCACAACTGAAACTTATGCAAAAAATTGGTAAGTTAAAATGATAAGTTAAAACCTGGCAATTTTGTTGTGTTTGTTTGTGTGTGCATCATGACAAAAACCCATCCCCTCAAACACAGAGATCATAAAAAAGGTGCTAGAATGCGCAGAAATGGATAAATTAATGATGGAACTAAGGGATAGAGAGGAAACAGAGTATTATAAGATATCGAATAGGTAATATAATTGGCTCGAAAAGAGATGTAAAATTAATGCATAGTGAGTGTATAGAAAATATAACAAAAGGAGATGGTGTATATTCAGAAATCAATAGAGATGTAAGTGTTGTATATATGTTGTATATATGTTCTAAAAGTAATAATCATGAAACAATGAGGTTTATGTATGAAACAATAGGCCATAGAATGGAAAAGTAGGCATTAAAAAAAAAGAATACCAATAGCAGAAAGGTGTAAAAGTGTAATTGTAATTTTAATGTTTAAAAATGCTGAATAAAAATGATATTTTTTAAAAAGGCATCATGACCTAGTGTAATTTCTACTCTGAACATTAAACCATAACAAGCACAGTCGGCTTGTTAGCTCCGTTTATTTTCAGAAAAGTTCTAATTTTCAATAACAGATGCTTCGTATTATACCTTTTGCTCGATTATTTGAGGAGTAACAACAAAGCCCAATATTTACAGCTTTTATAGCTCTGTATTTGTTTTGTTGTTTATCATCCTGAAATCTCAGCAGAAATACTTGTGCCAAGTGTAATTTAAATCAGCCATGGTTCCCAGCTGTTGTCAGTCTCTATCCAGCTTTACCTATGGAATCAGGAAATAGGGCTATATAATATTAAATGTTACTGATGAGATGAGAAGTTTGTAATGGAATAACAATCTAGACAAGGAAGCTATATCATCTTGATGGAATTCCCTATTAAAGAATATATAAATATGTAAACAATATAAATATTAATTTTTATATAAACACTAAATAAACCACAATATTTAGATTTGTCTATCAACTAGAATTTATTTCTATTTCCCTTTTCTTTCTCCTTTTAGTTCCACAGATTAGGGGTGGGCATTAATTAAAATTCTGTGCATTGAATGATTTCACATTGGTTTGCTGTGCATTAAATGATTTCAATTGAAATAAGCAAAAAATATATAATAATAATACTAATTTAATAATAATAATAATTTTTAATTTTATATCCCGCTCTCTCTCCCCAAAGGGACTCGAGGCGGGGCACAGGCAATTAAAAATACAGTTAAAACCACAGACAGAATACAAAATAAAAAATGAATTAAATTAATCCTGCGCTAAAAACCCATAAACTAAAACTACCCCTAAAACCCCTAACCTTAAAAGAGACTACCCAAGGCCGGCCAGGCGAAAAAGATGTGTCTTTAATTTTAAATGGAAGGAGCGGAGGTCCGTAGTTGTCCTAATGTCGGGGGGAAGGTCGTTCCAGAGGGCTGGGCCCGCCACAAATATATACATATTTCCAACTGCTCCCCACCTCTTGCAATCTTTGAAGAGGCAAAACAAAGTCAAACATCAATAACTGGATAATGTTCTTAATATTAGCATTACAGCCTTATAATGGTTTTCCAATGATGGGAGTTTGGATCTTTTTTTATAACCCATTACAGCTATGATGATTTTGCATACATCAAAACACAGGTTTAAATTGATGTCCATTTTTGACCTCGTTAAAGGTAAGTCCATTTTGAAAATCCCATAGCTTCAGATCTTAAATTAGTTACTTGCGAGGAAGCTGACTTCGTGATGTAGAATTTCTATAATATGTCTAGGCTAGAAGTTTTTAATAATAAAAGTAGGATAAATGCCAATCACCTATGGTCTAATTTTTTTTAGCTGTTCTATCAAGCTGGATTAATTTAGTAGATTTTAATGAAACCATTTAACGATAAGCCTACAGATTTAGATGGTGAAATTTGACGAATTCTCTGCATTTTTCCACTTACTTCAAACATTTATTATAAAATTTATTATAAAATGTTGGAGGATTTTGAATTCATGCTGAAGCTCATCCTCGGGGAACTTCTCTCTCTCCAGAATATGGAGAGATAAAAAGAGAAGTTCCCTGAGGATGAGGAACATCTGGAGAAAGAGAAGTTCCCTGGGGAGGGGCTCCAACACAAATCCAAAAACTTGGAAAACTAAACCTCTGGTCCTGGTGACCGATTCACATTGGATCCTGCAACCCTTACAGTGCACAAGAAGCTGATTGTCCAGCCCCTCCTCAAGAAGCCATAGACTTGACCATGAGGAAACATTTTTTGTTTCAGAAAACATGAAATGGGTCTAAGAAGTTATTAGTCTAATGATTAAATAAAGTCTTCAAGACATGAAGGTGTTGTTCTTCTGAATACATGGGAGGAGCAATGAAATTTGTGGGAGATAAGATGCATTTCAGAACTAAATACCCATTTGATTTAATGAAAATTAGCCATTTAATTCTTGAATGCTCCCTGTGTGCCTTGCTAACTTACTCCACTGAACAATCTGACCTTATCATGTCTAGGGGATGTCAGACCTGGAAGCTATCTTTTACATTTGCGCCTTCAGGCCCCTCCCTGAAGGCCCAAATATAAATGATGGCTTCCAGATCTGACAGGGCACACCTTTAGTGAAATTATAAACAGCATTACAGAATGTATTTAGTAGTCCAACATATATAAAATGTTGGACTACCAGTTGCGTCCCTTACTGGATTGGGATGCCCTGCGCACAGTCACTTACACCCTCGTCTCTTCCCGTCTGGACTACTGTAATGCTTTCTACATGGTGCTCCCCTTGAAGAGCACCCGGAAGCTCCAACTAGTCCAGAATGCAGCCGCGTGGGTAATTATGGGGGCGACGCAACGCTCCCATGTAACACCTCTCCTGCGTGAGCTACACTGGCTTCCAGTGGTTTTCCAGGTGCGATTCAAGGTGTTGGTTACGATCTTTAAAGCACTCCATGGCTTAGGACCTGGGTACCTACGAGATCGCCTTCTGCCACCAAGAGCCTCCCACCGGCCAGTACACTCCCATAGAGAGGGTCTCCTCATGGTGCCGTCGGCTTAACAATGTCGACTGGCGACACCCAGGGGGAGAGCCTTCTCCATGGGAGCACCTGTTCTCTGGAACGAATTGCACCCAGAGTTAAGGATTATCCCTGACCTACGCACCTTCCGCTGTGCTCTCAAAACCTTTCTTTTCCAACAAGCCGGACTGGCATAAATATGAATTTTTAAATATTATTTTTTATTAATTTTAATTGGGGTTGGTTGTGTTTAATCTTATGAGAGGCCAAATTATTTAATATGTTTTTTAAATTGTTTTTAACTTTTATATATCTGTTTTACTTTGGCTGTACACTGCCCTAAGTCCTTTGGGAGTAGGCCGGTATAAAAAATTAATAAATAAAATAAATAAATATATGGAAATTGTACAAGCAGAAAATCATCTTAGGTCTTTGAATGGCCGAAAATGTTTTCCCCTTGTTTAACTGAATGTGATACAGACATCTTGGTCACTTCTGAGAAAACTGGATTCAGATTAAAATCAAGGTCAGCCACAACCCATTCATTTAAGTATCTGTTAAGTTATGAAGCATTCTACTTCCAGCCTTAATAGATGAAAAATAAATGCCTACAGAAATCTGTTTTTAAACACTGGGATAGTTATATTTCAACTTTAGCCACAAGCAACAACGGCAATTGAATTCATTAGGATTTTACAAGGGTGAAAAATGTCTCCCAGCACTTTCTTCTGAAAGAACAAAAAGCTTTGTTTCACTTATACCGACCAAAGATAAGGAATCAATTGCTTTCTCTCTCAGTCTCTCTTTCACACTCTCACTCACACACACCCGTTGTATGCCTTACATCCATCAGCACCAACTTGGCCTCCAATAATCGTAGCTTTTTCTTTCTTCAGAACTATTATCTAACTGCTAAACATCTTTTGTTTCCATTACAGTTAAACTGTAATATTTTTCAGAAACTGTCATCTGTATTAGTTAAATTACTTGAACTATATTAAGATAAACCATTCATTTGCAGCAGTTATATAGAACTATATTTTTAACAAATTGTAGTCTTTCAAGCATTATTCAAAAGACAGCTGTTTGATCATTATTATCATGTTTATTGAGAAATCCTGAGCTGGAACCTAATTTTGTTGCCCTTTAGTAATGATAAAGGCTAAAGATTACCTCAAATTAATCATTACTCTTGGGAACGATATGAAGATCTCCTCTTGGTAATAGTATGAAAGTGAATGTGCAGCTATCTGCAGAAACTTCTCGTACTTAAGCATTCATATAAATAATATATAATGTAATAATCAACATCCATTTATAAATATGGTTAGATCCGTGTTTAAAAATAACACGTGCTTACTGAGTTACAGATACAAACAAAAAAGATTATTCCAAAACATCTATTTCAACTAAAGGTAAAAGTGTCACTTATCAAGTTGTTTCGGATTCTAGGGAGTGGTGCTGATCTCAATTTCTTACACAACGAAGGCATTGTTGGCCAAAGATTTTTTCTTTGATCATGTGACCAGAATGCCTACATGCCAAAAGCACACCATACACTGTTACCTTCCCATAGAAGTGGTACCTATTAATCTACTCACATTTGCATGCTCTTAAATTGCTAGGTGGACAGGAGTTCAGGTGAGTATCAAGAGTTCACCTCATCAGGCGGCATTCAGGTCTCAATCCCAGGCTGTCAGCTTTCCAGCTGAGAAACTCAGTGTCAGGGTTCCAAGTAACACCCCCAACAAAAGAAGACTCTGAGGCTTGAAGTTCCTCAAAGTTCCATTTTATTAGAGATGTCATATTGGCACATCTGGGAAAACCTGAATCTGAAAGGATTCCCAAATGAAAGTCCAAGTCCCTGCTCAGCACTCACATGCCCATCACATGGCCCAATCAGACACCATACCAATTGGAGATGCCGCCAAGTCATGCCCTTCCAGGTACAAGATGTCCTTGACTTTATGATAAAGGAATGCTATTCTGACTATATATATCTCCCATACTCCATATAATCCCCGCTCCCATTTTCCCACAGTTGTAAATGTGGCAGGCCGGAAGGCCCAATGCAAAAGATGGCTTCCAGGCCTGACACTTAGCATCTTTAATTGCTGAGCCACATGCCCCCTTTCCCAAAACGTAAGAGAAGCCAATTGATGGCATCTTTATAAATATTGATTTCTAACCCCAATCCTAACCGAGCTGAAGATTTTCCTTCTTTTTCTTAATATAGTACCAGCAAAAGTACTGGTCTTTGAACATTCAATCCAATTTCTTAGGTATATTTTCCCAACTTCTGTCAGACTTTAAATGATGAGCATTCTCTATTACATCTGGGGGGCACCAGGTTGAAGAAAGCTCCAACCATGGTTGTCTTAACTCTATGTTAAGTACATCTACTCCGCTACAAAATTATTTTGATCTGATCAGAGATTGAAGTGTCTAGAAAACTAATGCATCCAAGCTTTAATGCCAAATCCACTGTTTACCTGGGAGCTTCAAAAGACCTGTATGAGCTACATTGGCAATATTAGTTCAGCCATCACCTCTCGGGCTTTGGTGAACCTCTCTGTTATCTCTTAAGTACTTATGACATTCTCAATTTTTATTTTCTAATGTGTTTTGCCAGGATGAAAACTGGAGTGTTTTTGCTGCCATAAGGTAGTAGCTCCAAAGCCCTTATGAAAACCAATATGTGTTTAACATATAAACATAAAATAACAGATTAAAAGGTTGAGTAAGAAATAAATAGAGACAGATGGTACAAACCTAATTAATAAAAAATATATAAATAGTGAAATGAAGCTGTACTACTGCTTTCATATCTAATTTAATTAAGGGAAAGGTTTCCATAACTTTACTACTACTAGGAAATCATACAAGAGGTAATCAGAAAAATATAATTTAAATAATATTTCTAACCACTGTGTCATAACGACTCTAAATCATGTATCATGGCACTTATTTTGCAAATAGACAAGCCCATACCCTGTGACAGCTATTTTAAAATTTTGAAATAACCTTTCAAAATTCCTTGTGTGTCCATTTTCTCAAAAAGATTCACTAAATTTGGTTTAATGCTGCAAAGAGATGAGTGCTTTTTAAGGGTAACCAGCCTATGAACTTCCACATCTTCCACAAATTCTTCAAAGTATTTTGGAGTTTTGGCATCCATTTTTGATGAATTGAAATTTTTCATGTCATCCGAATTCAGACAAAGTGAAAACTTCAAATAGTAGAACAAAAAATGATAGTTTATAACACTCTTTATGCACCATGGTTAAAAGTAATCACAATTTCATCTCCAAATAACATTTTTATTATTATGAATTGGGACTTCGGCAAACTATGGTAAGCTATGGTAAACACAGAACTGACAACTATGGCACAGCCCAAGGAATTGGTGAGTAGGCCAGTTCCTTAGAGAAGATGAGATGTTGTTTATTTGTGCTCTTCATGAAGGAGACCACGAGTCAGTGGTTTTCTGCAGGTTTGAGTGCTGGAAAATGATGGTATCAGCAACCTTGATTGCAACCAAGCACAGCGTTTTAAAAGATACTATCCTGTCTTTCTAATGACTTTTGGAAATGCCTATTTGCCATCTTAAACCTATTGGAGGCTTTCTGAGTGACAAGTTTGAAAAATATTCATTGGATGAATTTATTTTCAATCAGAGCAAAAGAAAAATTACAAGCATAAGAACTTTAATAATTTAAATTAATTTGTGGTACATTATTTGAAAGGATTAAAGATTACATTTTTCAATATGTTGTTTCTGGTAATTTAATGGGTTTTTTTCACCTTGTTTCAATGATGTGGCCTTAAAGATTTGTTTATAGATATAAGACATGGGAAGAAAAGGGGTTTTTGTATTTGTTGAGGGGAAATGATAAATTACTATGTGATGTAAAGAAATATGAAATTAATTTGCTTTTTAAAGATTTGTATATATATTTATTTCTGATAGCTCTTAAGACTATTTTTTTGCTAATAGAGAAAATATGAAGGGATGAAGATATATTTAGTTGAATTTTCAGAAGGTGATAAGCAACTGAAATTATTTGTACTTGTCTCAATGAATGCAGAAAATAGTTTCTTTATTTTTTCTCTTTTTATATATTTACACTTTTAATTTTTTACCTTTTTATTAGTTTGAATTGGTTTTTTATCTTTGCATTTTTAAACTTCAATAAACATTATTTTAAAAAATAAAATAAACAGTTAAAAAGCTAAATAAGGAAACTTATAAACATATTAAAGTTCCAAACCAATTTGGAATATTGACTTTCACTATAAGACTTTGGAACTAATTATGAACTATAAATAGCTTCTCATGGGAAACAAACTTATGGCTATCCTGGCTACTGTAAGTCATAATGAAGATAAGTGATGATTTTAGAAACTGGAGTAAAGATTCTGAACAGAAGAAAAAGAAATCCAAACCTGTCCTTGATGCCAATTAATACTGGAACTTACAAAATTACATAAAACATTGTAACGTCAGAAATATGAAAGGAGATCTTATAGGAGAATAAGTAGCAGAATTTATTTAAACTTAATTTAGTTAAAAGAAGGATCCAATTACAATCCCTACATAGCCAGGAGTGAACTTAATCCTGTCCCCCTTGAATTCTGTGGACCCTTATTTAACTTCAAGCAGGTGCTAACTGTTAGTTGAGAATATTTAGCAATAAATCAGTTTAATTAGACCTTTACATGTAGACCTGATATTTCATGCTTGGGGTTAATCTTATTTATATATTTCTTTTCTTTTTCTTCTTTTTCTTTTTCAAAACACTTATAAAGACCGGGATCTGTACTCTGCAGAACACTGATAAAGAACTATATAGCAAACTAAACATTATTGAGTAGTTGAAGATGATTTCAGATTTTCAAGAATAATAACATTAATAGGAAGGGATTTGTCAATTTCTGTTGTTCTGAACTTCTTTCTCCATTCTGAGTTTCCACAGCTCACTGTCCCTCAGATATCTTCCTCCTCCTTCTCTAGTTCTTCTTTCCATAGCTATCCATGTGTGAACTTTCATTCTTGGATATTATTTACAATTTCACATAAATCTAGGTTGTTTTTTATTTGTTTCAGTTTTAATTATAAATATGTAGGATTGTATATGGAGTGTGCAGTTAAAGCATAGTTCCCAATTTCTTCCCATCAGCAAGGCATATTTAATCAACCTAAAATGAATTCTATTAGGTGCAAGAAATTTAAGTCCTGCAAACTGTTTAAATAATAATCCAAAAATGCCAACGTTGAAATTTGCTGGAGAAATTGCCAAATAAGTTGGTCTCTGACAAATAAAACAAAATCTGCTTTAGAAATACAAATGAATTAGTAAAAGAGAAAAATGAGGTTTCCTGAGGCTGCAATAAGTAAAGCCGGCTACATCTTCTGGTATTAATCATAATAAGTGCTTTATCTTTGGCTGTCATGTTTAGTTTCTGCATGCAATTTACCTCTCAGGCAAGCTGTTCACAGTTATCAGCTAGGCTTATCTCAGAACGTATAGTCTTCAAGTGCCTAAATGTATTTCCATCAGAGTTCCCACAGTTAATGCGACAAAAGCCGACATAAGTGCTATTTTAAGACACTGCTGCCTCCCTTTACATAAAGCAGGGTCGCTTATATCGGGACCACTACAGTCACTTGAAGGGGGGAGCAGGGGGGGGATGTCTATATTCTGAAACCAAACTGTAGCTTTAACCTGATTCTCAATGGTCATATATTTTATTTCTGCTTTCATTTGCCTTTCATTTTTATTTCATTGCCTTGGCGTTGATCGAGCAATGGATAGCCAACTTTCTTCTCAATGCAGCGGCTCTCGGGATTCCTGAAAAATTGGAAACATACTAATTGCATTGTTTGAAAAGTTATCATGCACCATTTTATAGATCCAAAACAGGGTTCTCAAGTTCTTATCGTCCAGGCTTGAAAGATGAGGCAAATTTATCATTAGAGAGAGAATGCAACCTTTCAAAAAGTAGAGGTTGGGAGCATTACTTCCTTTCCTTCTGAGTTCTTTAGAACTTTTTATCTTAATAGAGTATATGTGCCAGATACAAAATGATCCAGATTCCATTTTTCATTCTCAGGAATGACTACATTGTTGACAAAACTGGGAATCATCAGGTTATTATATGGGATATAGTCAGTACATGGAATATGAATATATACATATATACATTTTTTTACATATATAGTGATATGAGAAAAGATAGTTTTGAAATATTGGCAACCTGATAATATTCCATGCGGCATTGTCCTATTCCACCACAATGCTCAGTAATCGGCGGTAGCAATGTTCCATAAATATTGTTAGTAGATTTCAGGATCAACTTATTGCCTTGCTAGTTCCATAAATATGTGCTGAGTACTGGTGTTGCAGCTATAGGAGTCAGCAGAAATCATAAGAAACTGTTAGTTTGTCTAAAACATAAATGTTTGGATTGTCTAAAACTATGGGTCTCAACCTTCCTAATGCCGTGGCCCTTTAGTACAGTTCCTCGTGTTGTGGTGACCCCCAACCATAACATTATTTTATGTTTTCTGTATTTTTTCAAAAATCTGTATTTTCCGATGGTCTGGAACCAAACTGTAGCTTCAACCCAAAGGGGTCCCAACCCACAGATTGAGAACCGCCGATCTGAAACATAAAAGGATAAAAATTAGGAATATCCGAATATATAATAGTTAGGCTTGATCAAAATAAGAGCAAATCCTGGGTCAAAATATTTGTCTTCCTCAGTGAAACTTTAGAAAATTGCAGACACCGTAAAATGTTAATTTGGTCTCTCAGAGCTGACTAACATGAAATGGCAAAGTAAATTTGCTAACATGAAATTGCAAAAGCTACTACACATTGCTTCAATTAGTTGAAAGTCATGCAGTAGTGTGCCCACTACTGTATTTCATGAAAACAAAATTGCATTCCACAGCTTGACCTGTAGAATCCTGCAGCTGCCCATTTCTTTCCCCTCTGAGTAACAGATATATAAGATTATCTGCTTGAATGAATTAAATGGAAGAAAGCAAAGAAGTTGAGAAACCAAATGTCATAACTGGCAGCTAAGTACACATTTATTACCTCACTACTGGTTACATTTATTGCTTACTGGAAGTATACTGCTATTTAAAAAAAAAATACAAGACAAATCTTATCTTAGGGAGCATATAACTATAGGATTATAAGAAGAGATATTTAGAATATTTTAGAATAAAGAAGGCTCACAAAGAGATCTTCAAAGGCGCTCTATCTCTGGGACTTAAGAGCAATGAAACTTTCTTTGCATCTTGTGCAAGAGTATGGTCTGTTCTACAAATCTGTGTGGAGAAAATAATATTGCACAATTAACTTGTGGGACGAGGAAAGCTCAAACTCATATGAACATGTTTGAAGTCTTTGCTAATAACATTGGGTTGGGTGTAAAAATTTCTCCGTTCCTTTAAATATATGTCCATTTTTATAAGTGCCAAGAAAGAAAAAAATTCATTTGAATGAAAATTATGTTATGCTTTCTAGAAAATGTGTGTTACATGTGTTCTATAACATATCAGAGGAAGAGGGACAAGAACAACTTCATCATTGTGCAAAAGTACGTCTGCACATGAACAAAAGTTTTGCCATGTTTTCCCATGGCAGCACAGGCTTCACACATCACTCAGAATTCAAGAGCAACTTGTCAGGTCACACGAAGAATAGTTCAATGATTACATGAGGAACTTGGAGATGGTTGACATTTCAGAAACTACGTAAATTCGCTTCAGGTATTTATCTGGCCTCAGACTGACGTTAGAACCATTACAAAAGCAAAAGCTAACTATGCAAAACTCATATTTCATTTCACGCAAAATTATTCCTAAGAATATTATTCTCAATTTTTTACCACTTCTTTATCATTTGTTACAAACATGAATTTTTAGTACCTCCCTTCGCTGAAAGAGAAGAGTCTAAAATAAATGAAGTCTTTAAAAAAAAACATTCCAAAATGATTAGTGAGACTGATGGATAGTATCTATTGTTTATTCTGTCTTGAGATTTAAATAGGCTCACATTCCACAAGTTACTAATAGCTGCACGGTGTAATTTTTTTTTTTTTTGTCTTGAAAAGATGGAGAAACTTACATTCAAGTTTGCTTTAGCGTTTAGGGATGTACCAATACTTCCAAAATGCTAACAAATATTTCAATTTTTTAAAATAAACTACAAATAGTATAAACAGAATTTACAGGCTACAAACAGTTTAAATTCTATTAAGTTTTATAGAACAAGGTAACATTTTCAAATGTAACTTTATGTATATGCTATTCAGTGTAAACAGATTTTCAGACTTTTTTTAACTTCTAACTTTGTTTGTTGTTGTTTTAAAAGAAATGAATCTAGTTACGCAGTTTATTGGAGAAAAATATATTTTTCCTGATATGGATGCAATCATTTTAGGAACATGTCCCCGTAGCAGAATCCCAGTGTGGGGAGGTAATGGATGTCACCAAGACCTGGCAATAAGCAGGTCTGAAAGAAAGGAATTATTAGTATTAGAAGTACTAATTCAACTTCGTTTCTGGAGTTCAAGATATTACCTCTCATATTTAATTCCCTAAAATGTCTAAGATGGCAATATTTAAAACAATCTTTCTGGACAAACTTATTTATTTTGGCTTTATTATTCATTTCATTGCCCACTTCCACCAGTGATTCTGGGTGGTAAACAATCTTAAAATAAGTTGAAAACAATGCCAGCTATAAATACAAATTACTCCAGTAGCCAAGTGAGATCATCAATCACAAGTGTGTGTGTGTGGGGGGGGTGTTATCGGTAATTATAACAATTATTTTTAATTAAAATGACATGGACACTGCAAAAATCAAAATATCTCTCCCCAAAGCAGTCAAGTCCAGTTATATTTAGAATCCAAAACAGAGTAATTTATTCCATGGATAAATAAATGCCCATTTGTTTGTTTGTAAAACAGATAAAAACATCATTGACTTCTCAATCTTTGAACTCCTGCATCTCCACATACTGAGTGAAGAAGAGTAGGAGGAACAAATGTTGTCATCTTTGCATTCTGGATGTATGTCATGTGAACTGTTGGGCTCTCTTCCATAACATGTTCCCTGTCAGAACTCCTAGCAGAGATCAAGAAAGCAATGTCCATAAGAAGCTCAGAAATTGGGTCAGAGAAAGGATGGAAACTGTGGCTGCATAAAGCCCATCCCTCTTTCACATGCATCAAGCAAAAGACATATATAAAAGGGACATGGCTTTTTATTTTTTTATACACCCCTCCTCCCAATCCTTGCAGATTTCCCCAGGATCTGTGAAATGAGTAAAAGGCGTGAACAGGATGAAAACATGGAAGGTGGGGCAAATCTGTCCACATCATATCTATCTATCTATCTATCTATCTATCTATCTATCTATCTATCTATCTATCTATCTATCTATCTATCTATCTATCTATCTATCTATCCCCATGCTTTTCAGCAATAGCTAAATAAGCTAATAACAATTATTTTCTGAGTTCAAACTACAAGATTTAAGGGTAGAGGAAGCAGAGTTTGTGTAATATCCTCATGCCGATACAAATCAATTTTATAATATTTATGATTCCAATTTTAAATATAAAAACCTGTATGCTGTGCGAAGGGAAAGAGGACTTTGAAAGAGCTGATTTCTTCCAATTAATTTCTTCGAAAATATGGTAAGCTAGTATTGTTTTTAGATTTAAGAATAACTGAGCCTCATTTTAACAGCCTTCACATAACTAAATCATCAGAGCTTATTTATGTAAAATCACAACACCTAGTAAAACGTAATTTTGCATATCTATGAAATGATTTTACCAATTAGTTAATGGATGTTGCTAATCTAGTTCAAAACAGTATGCACAAAATACTCTTAAAATTAATTGTAAATTGAGACATTTCCTAAATAACTACACCATGGGGCTATTACAAATTTGTTTTGCATCCCTGAAGACTAAACAGCAAAGATCAAGACAATTTTGTGGCTACAGTTTCCAGAGTTCCATAAAATGTGTAATTTTTATTTTGATTAGCAAACTGACCATCTGTTACTCTGCCAGAAGAGGTTTTTTTAAAGGTTATATTTAAAAATCCACATTTATTAAAAATTATTAGAAATTAGAACAATAATAGTATTTGAATAATGCTCAAATAAAGTTTTTTTAATATATAATCATAAAGTACTCATATTTTTCTCAAATGCACGCTTTATTTCTAGAATTTATCAAGTATTGAACTTTTATATGATGACTGAAACTGGGTTAAACATCCTTTTGTGAAAATAAGTATAAAACTTTGCCATTCATTCTGGTTCAGAATCATTGCTTTATAATAAAACTGTGTAATAAACTTTAGTTAAAAACTAATGTGCATGGATTGTTTAAAATAATTATATAGGTTTAAATACTGAATAGTAATAATTTTAAAACAAAATAAAAATATGTTAAAAGAAAAAAAGGAACAAAAGAGAAGCAATAAATGAACTATTTAAAAAAACCTAATTGATTAAAAAACCAAGCACACATTTGCATAAAGTAGAAATTTTCTTAAGATTTTAAATTTTAATTTCTTTTAAAAAAAATTAATTTGGAATTTTTAAAACTGCCAAAGGTTCTTAACATTTATTTAGTAGAAACTGAAAATGTATTTTACCTTGATATTTTATAAATTTCTTCCAATTTTAAAAATGCTTAAATCAAGATCGTTCTCTGAAATTCATATGGGTTTGCAGTCCTGAATGTTCTTATTTAAGATGCAAAGTTATTATTTCAGAAAATTTGCATAGATAAATAACTGCAAAGAAAAATTAAATCAATACCCTTTCTTCCTCTCAAGAGGCTGCCACAAATTTAAATGGAGTTAAAATAAATGCCTTTCCTTCCTCCTGCTCTTTATGATAGAGCTCGGGACCACCTCCACATGGGCTATTTTACCTTCCCCTCCCCCATTCAGATATTAACCTAGAGTTCTGGACATCATGCCTCCCAATCATTAAATGAGCTGAGCAATGTTTTATTACAGATCTGTGTGTCTGAGCTTAGAGAGGCTCTTAAGTGCTCTGGATATGCCATACTTCTGCTGCAGATTGTTGATGCTGCCACAGAATGACAGAGTGATGTGCCTTGAATTCCAATGAAGATCAGTGGTGTTTTGCTTTGAGGGGGTTTTCTCTTCCCCATAAAAAGTGAGTACTTTGAGAAACTTTGTTGTTCAAGATGTACTATGTGTTTCCTATGTGTTTCCTATTGTAGGAGGCCTTTCAACTGAAAAGTCTTTGATAAGGAACTATTATGCTTCAAAACTTTGTGAGATATTATGACAATAGCAAAGGCCTTTCGTTCTTAAATTTTAAACAAAGTTTTCCAAACTAAGAATTAGGACTGCATAGTTAGGGATGTTGACAGAGTATGTATATGGGTATACAAAGCAAAATCTGGAAGAACACTTGCATGATTGACCACAGATATGTTTCCCCCCCCAAAATTACAGTTTATTGACACCGTTTCTTTCAGCTGACAGCTTTGGTGGGTTTATAGGCAACGCGGTGGGCTAGATGCATGTGTTTTCACATACTGTTTAATGGATTAAAACCTTACAATGTGTCCCCTCCATCTGCTGCTTTAGTCTGGTATTCTTGGATGCACTGTCTTCCTTTTTTCCTAACAGTAATGCTCCAATCCCTACTGCTTAACAAGTGTGTATGAAACAGATTTTAAGGGATCCAACTCTGATTACCACAGTTAGCCCATTAACACTATGTATTTACAGTGGATTATTAAAAGGGAAGTAGGGGTTAAGTCACTAGGTCTTTTGTTTCCCCAGGGGTTAACCTGGCAGGCTGTCTGGCACACACAGGAGGGCTGACAGGTAGAAGGATTTGTGTAAGCAGTGTGCATGAGAGCCAACAAGGAAAACTGAATGCTGTGGATTAGTTTTGGATTATGTTGTCAGAGTGAAGCCTGATGGACAAACTGCAGAGGAATAAAATGCAATCTGTTTGGGGAGAGGGACACTGTGCACAGCATTCATTTTTCAAAAAATGGCAAGAGAAATCATTAATAATTTGTAAATCTGTGTCCATTAGCTTTTTCCTTTGTTATCCCATGAACGTGAGTTTGTCACTGTTCTATTTGGTCTCTTCTTGGTGAGGGATAAAAGAAGACACAAACACACACACACACACACACACACATGGGGTGGGGAGGAAGATTTCTGAAACTTCAATTTTAACACCTGTGGCTGCCCTTGAGAAAATTGGTGACTCTCCTTTTATGACACTTTGCATTTTCCGGAGGCATCCTTTCTAGAAGCAACCAATTGAAAGTCCATTCATTACTTATTATGGAAATCTGACTCGTAGTGGTTTCATTAAAATTGTGCATAGTCTTCTAAAAGTTAATGTTTCGCCATTCTTCCTGGTAAACATGGTCATCCAGGTCATTTGAACTGACAGACAGAAACCGTAAATAAATAAATAAATAATAATAATAATAATAATAATAATAATAATAATAATAATAATAATAATAATAATAATAATAATAATAATAATAATAATAATAATAATAATCTTTATTGTCATTGTAAAAATTACAATGAAATTGGTTTCAATAAAACTATTGAAAAAACTGCTACTTTATTTTGCCCACAAGTTGGGCAAAGTCAGATTTTATTTGGTTGATTTAGTGGTTCAATTAATTTTAATAATTTAAAATTGTTGTCTTTCTAACATTGTGTTTGTTATTTTTTTTCATAATATAATAATATAAAACTTATATTTTAAAACTTTGGATTAAAATTGTCACTAGCCCTTGGATTTCTCAATCTCTGATCTAAATACTTGAATTAAATTAAAATTAAAATTAAATTTAATGTGCCCAAAACAACATGCAGACAAAAGAATGGCAACAACATTCCTTTGAGGAATTCAAACTATATTAGAATTTGTTGTCATCTACCCATCCCAATCATGTACAGTAAATATATACATACATACATACATACATACATACATACATACATACATACATACATACATACATACATACTTGTATATACACCCTTCCTTCCTTCCTTTCTATTCTGTCAATATTTGAATCTTGTGGAAGCACAACAGAAAAAGTACTATATGTATTGCAATATTCTGGCCAAGAGGGATACGAGATTTTGACAGCAAAATTCACAGATAAACTAGGCACCTACTTCTGTGAAAAAGTTAAGGCATGATTGGATGAATAGAGAGCAAGATCTGTTACTGGAATTATCTATATGTTCTATGCTTACATTAACTGGTGGTACTTGGAAATTAAATACTTTAGCTTGATAATTTCATAGTTCAAACTTGGGCAATTTCTTTGGTAGAATGAGTCTCCTGGCTCCAATTATGGGAGGAAGCCTACTGCTTTCCTTTTCTGCCTTTCAGATCATCACCAGAGACCATCTAGACAGAAAGCTTTGAGTTCCATTGTGTACTTTTTTTATACCTAACCAAACACACACACACACACACACACACACACATACACACACACACACACACATATACATATATATATATGTATATAATATAACAAGACCAGCATACCTACACCTGTGAAAATCTACGAAAACATGTGTGTGTGTGTGTGTGTGTGTGTGTGTGTGTGTGTGTGTGTGTGTTTTCAATGTATACATTGAAAAATATTGAAAAATATAGACTTAAAAAATACCAGTGAACTGATGGTCCAAGATTTAAAATGGAAAATTGTAACATAGGTTGGGTGAGGAGATTGGGTTTTCAAGAACCTTAATATTAAAATAAGCTTATTTTAATATATGAGGCTTCATATATGAGGCTCATTTACATGATATTTTACAGCAAGGATGTGAAACCCTTTCTCTGGGTCCTGCCAGGCTAATCAGCCTGACTTGTGCAGCCTTGAACATAACTTCTACCTCTTTTTTCTAAGCTCATTCCCTCACCTAGTGTTGCTACCCAGTTTTAAACTCTCAAAATGCAGAATAATTTAAGAATGATTATTGCATCTCTTTCTGATCATGAGAAATGAGCAAAGAGTTAATCAAGTAACTTATGATAGTTGAATCTTGGTAAGTCTTCTCAAGCAGATAGTCCAGTCAAAGTGATTAAAGGAAAAAGAAAGGTTTCTGATATGCTCCTTAAGGTTGGTTGTTTTGTTGCAGACTTTGTGAGTTCAATCCTAGGTAGATGTAGGGTTTCCTGCTTGGGCAGATGACCTGCAAGGTCCCTTCCAACTCTGTTAATCTGTTTCATTAAATTACTCCCTACTAGCACTGATGATGTTACCTAGCTTGGTAATAAAATGTCTGCTTAGAGTGTGCCAAAGACCTTGCAGTTCAACTCTGAAGTACAAATATAATCTTTTATTCGTTTCCTACTGGTTTGGTGAATTGAGAAAATGTGTACAATACAATGTATATATAATGGTGAACTCTGCACCATTATATATACAATATATATATATAATGGTGCAGAGTAAGGGGTCCCTGCTTTATTTAATTGGAGGAAGGGCTTTTTTGAGTGCAAAATGAGATGGAGAGCAATGGTTCGTCATGTGTTCGTGAACAAAGAAATGGAAGGTATCTAAAGGTTTGACATGTCTTTAAGCAGGTATGAGTTTAAAGATTGGCCTTTGTTAGCATAGGTTTTGCCATAGCTATTACAAGATTGAATGTAGCTCCTGGATTGATGTCAGTTCCCCAAACCTACGCTGTAGACCAGGGGTAGTCAACCTTTTTATACCTACCGCCCACTTTTGTATCTCTGTTAGTAGTAAAATTTTCTAACCGCTCACCGGTTCACAATAATGGTGATTTATAAAGTAGGGAAGTCAATTAAAATTTTTAAAAAAGGAAAGTGCTTCAGTATCGGACAAAACCCCTACCACCCACCATGAAAGCTGGAACGCCCACTAGTGGGCAGTAGGGACCAGGTTGACTACCATTGCTATAGACACTTAAAATCTGGCTGCTAACTAAATTTTCATTTTACAAATTAAAACAAAAATCTGTTGCAGCTGTCCCATGTTAATAACTGATAATTTCTTTCTTTTTTCCCTTGATGACTGCTTTTTGTACTTAGAGGATGCCATTTCAGCCAATATCAATGATAAACACTACAGAAAAATAATGTTTTTAACATGAATTGTGCCAGGCACACTTTTTAACTTTGCAATCGTTTATGGGCATTTTCAAATAAATACAAATAAGAGGACTATTAATAAGTCAAAATGTACTACAGCACTGATGGCTGGCTAAATGCTCACCATTTAGTGGAGAATGAAGAAGGGAAAATAATTATCCTGGCAGCATGTGATAAGTGTAAAAAATACAAATTACGGTAAGTTTTTTATTTCTACTCATCAATGAAAGGGAAAAAAATCTGGTGAATTGTATCAAATATTCTTTCTTTAAGAAGTTCTAAATAGTTCCTAAGGATTTTTTCTCTTATTGATGTAAAAGATATTAAGCAATGAATGATGCGAGTTCCTCTCCACCCCAAAAGTCAATCATGCTTTTAAGGTAGAAATCTGAAATCCCAAAGATTATAGGAAATAAAACAAAACAATTAGAAATGCTATTGTAATTCTTGAAAAAGAATCATGCATTATAAGAAATATAACCATTAAAAGATAAATTTCATAGTGTTCAGTGGCAGTTATTGGCAAATAAAAAATCCATAGGTCTTAGGAAAAATTACTTCTAAGTAAATATTTATAGACATAATACTGTTTCCCACTTTATAAGTAAACAGAGTAAATATATGAGTGGCAATAATCATATTTCTTTCTTTAGCTGGATTTTCATAAAATCCCACCAGAGTAGGTTAATATGTTCTGCAAGCACTATTGGGTTTTGTGGATAAAAACAGAAGGAGCTGGCCAACTAATCTCTGAAAGTTTCACAAGATACATTTCCACAAAAGCTTAACCGTGAAATAGCCCAGCAAAAAGGTAGAAAGACAATTTCGTAGAATCTTCTATCTTATAAAACTCTTACTTGAATACCAGGTGAAAAAAAGGTCAATGAAAAAAAATGAGGTGGAATTCTAGAATAAATAAATCCATGAGAGGCACAGAAAATAAATTGACTGCTAGATGACAACTTTATTTTAACATGCGTTATCTGCAATATTCTTTTATTTCAAAGTTCATTCCCATCCTCCACAAGTACAAATATACATTCCTTGTTAGTGCAACTGTCATATTTCCAGCGGGAGAAGAAAAGAAGGAGAGATGCATTTTTAAAAGTGTGCTGAGGAATTTTGACACCGTCAGAAATATACATGCTTCAGCCTTGAAATCCAGGAAGACTCTGTATTCCCTAAGACCTAAAGCTCCATAAATAGCCATCATGTTATGTCCTTCTGGAAAAGTGGCATTATATTAAGTACATAGAAATGATAAGAGTAAATAAAATTAATGTAAGACATGCTATAAGAAAAAGCAATATAGTTAAATAGACCTTGCATCAGCATTGCTTACTATATATAACTTTCTGTCCCTGAAAACCATCTTTGTTTTCATTACAGACAGTTTGTTTTCAATGCTGCCTTTTTTCCTTCAAATCTGTCACCTGTTTCTTTTGAGAGGTCTCCTGAATTCCCTCCAGCTACCTCTTAAATGCTTTTTCTTATCTCAACTCATCTATTCCTCTTTTTTATATTTGTTTGTTATTCAGTCCTTATTCATTCACTTTATGTCACTGATTGCTAACCTTTTTGTCAGCGTGTGCCGAAAGCACCCGCACCCATATTCCCCTGCCCCCCTGTGCATGCACCCTGTCTCCCTCACCCATTTTTTGCTTCCAGGTTGATGCAGGCTTTCCAGGCCCAAAATGGGGTGCAAGCGCTCTCCTATGCATGTAGCCAAAAAAAACCCCATGCACGTCTGCACGTCCCCCTCATGTGCCCTTCCCCCACGCATGCGCAGCAGAGACCCGAAGACCAGCTGGCTGGCAGGAGGGGTGCACGCATGCGCGGTGGAGCTGGGCTGGGGCGATGGCTGGCATGCCCGCAGAGAGGGCTCTATGCACCACCTGTGGAATGCGTGCCATAGGTTCACCATCATGGTTCTATATGATCAAACTGACTCAACATTCTTATCTTGTACTGGGTGGTCACTTTTGTAGTCCCTCATTCACATTCATCCATTGCCCGTTCATTTTTGACTTTATTTCTTCAGGTTTTATGCCAGAGATTTGTTAAGCACCCTATTGCATGTATTTCAGTGTATTTTTATGTTTTGTATCCAACATTCACTTCCAAATAATAAAATGGACATAAGCACATTCTGGTACATTGCTATTTTAGCTCTCAACAGACTGAATGCTGCCCATTATTTTTTTAACCAATATTCATATCTATTAAAATGTATTTATCCATGTTATAATATTTGTTAAACATGCGCCAAACATGTTTGAAACAAAAATATGTTCTTGCTGAAGTAGTAGACAGTTTATCCGATCTTGACTGTACACACAAGACTGTTATCTCTTCCCCAGGGAATAGAGTCAGTCTATGGTATTTCACTTGCAAACATCATCCAATATTAAATTGCTGACAGTCACTTCTAAAGAACTCAAGGTTTCCATTAGTAGAAAGCTTCATGTCTCTGCTGCTTCTCTTTTAAAAACGTATGAGCATCACAATTTAATGACCACAAGTCATTCAGAAGTATAAAATAAACATTACAATTATTAATTCTGTTTCTCGGTATGCAAAACCATGATTTTACTAAATTATGTGATTCAAGTAGGAATATTCATTAAATTTCCTTTTTCACAAACGCATAATACATGACAAAGTATAATAAAACATGTTTGTGTCTCCTTCTTTTGGCCATCAGTAATTTCCATTTTCTCTCCAATATACTTCCCCAATATTTTTTTAATAGAAAGGAGGTTAAGCAGTAATTCAAAGATGTAACCTAAGCAATAAATTATCTGTTGATCCCATTGCTTCACTGAAAAGAAGTGTGTAACATCAATCCATTTGAACATCTGGCTTATGAGGAAATGACTTAATGCATGATTTATACCAAATATTTTGGTAGCTCCGAAAAAAAACAAGCACTTGTGGTTGATTTATTGTAAACCAACATAATCTTATACAGTTTGGGATTCAGATATATAAAAGACGGTCTTGTCGGATTGGATTCCATCAAATAATTGGTGGGAATGAAATATAACTGGAGGAAGAAATTAAACCCCTTCTCTTTCATTGCTCAGGTTCCTATCCAACCTTAATAAGAAAGAAAGAAACAATAGTGCATCACTAACTAATTAACATGTCATTTGTCTCTAAGCACTTTTGAGGGTGAGGAAATTACACTGAAAATCTAAGACATATAAACCCCAAAGGATCTGATTTTTGCCTTTACAACATTAGCTGCCAGCTTTTTTAGCAGAAGATGTTTAGCATATATGCATAATTCGATTGCTTTACTCTGCTCAAGTAGCAGCCTCAAGGATAGGGAATCAAAAGGGCTATCAAATAAGTTATGTCACTGCTGTGTTGATGTGAGACATGCAATGCCTTTCCAATTAAAATGTTACTTTGTATTATTTTAATCCCAAACTATCCAACATGTCTGGAAGATTGGACATGAAGATAATCACACTGTATAACATAAATCCAGAGTATTCGTTTGTTTTGAGTTTACATTTCATTGGAGAATAAGTCCTTAATACTGTAAAACCAGTATTGTTCAACATTTTTCTCGACTATCACTTGCCCAAGTATTTATGTCAAACTTTCACTCTAATATATGGCACATTCACATATAAACTTTTGCCCAACTTCTGTTTATTGGGTTATTTTATGAAAATACATCACAGATCCACTTACTTTTAAGTATGTCACAACCATTCACAAAGATCACAAATATTGAAATCCCCTGCTAGAAGAGAACTACAAATGGTAATTTATTGTAAACCTTTTTTCTCTTTCTATTTAACCATATGTTTATTGCTTATTGGATTTTTTATTTAATATTTTTTTAACTTTTGTACTATATGTCTCTTATGTTGCACACCGCCCTGAGTCCTTTGGGAGAAGGGCGGCATATAAATCCAATAAGTAGAATAGAATAAATAGAATCGAATCGAATAATCAGCAGGAGTGCCTTAGGAAAATGTAATTATTAAATTTTATTTGGTTTATTTATTATTATATTTACTTTATTTCATTATCAGGATAATAAAAATGCATAGTTTTTACTAACTTATTTGAAAAACAGCTTGCATTCGTTTGATTCTTCTCTACCACATGTCCAAGATTATTTGCTGCTATCAAGTTGTTCGTTTTTGTTCATCTGTTGTGTTGAATTAGAATTAGAATTAGAATTAGAATTTATTAAATTTATATACCGCACCTTCTCCCTACTGGGACTCAGGGCGGTGTACAGGCAGGTAAAATCGATAATATAAAACATAAAATACAATTAAATATACATTAAATAGTTGGCCTGTCCTAAAAACCCTATTAAAACCCCTGCTAAAACAAATTAAAAACTACGCCAGGCCGGCCGCACGAAATAAATAGGTCTTCAAGGCCCAACGGAAAAGGCGTAGGTCGGTAATCATCCGTAGGTCAGGGGTAGGTCATTCCAGATGTTGAGGCATCTCAATGCTCTTTGACTAGCAACTCGTTAACCTGGTTTACCCTGCACTCACTTTTTTGAGTCAGCACTTCAAGCATGTATTTGATACATTCCAGTGGTGGGATTCAAAAAAATTTACTACCAGTTCTGTGGGCATGGTTTTGTGGGTGTGTCTTGGCTTTGTGGGTGTGACTTTGTGGGCATGGCATGGGAAGGTTACTGCAATATCCCCATTCCCTCCCCACGCCACCAACCTACTTTCCAGCTCTGTTCTCCTGTGCAGAGCAACAAAAGAAGACCCGGCCAATCAGCTGGGACTCAGGAGACAGCGAATAGATTGGGGGTGAAGCCAGCCAGAGATGTATTTGCCGGTTCTCCAAACTATTTAAATTTACACTACCGGTTTGCCAGAACCAGCTCAATACCACCTCTGATACACCCCCCCCCTTCCAAATGTTGCCTCCAGTTTTCAAAGAACAGTGAAGCCCAGGAATTGATAAATGTAGTGGCATAGAAAAATACTTCTCTAATCTCGAAAGAAGATGCAGCAGCTCCATAACTTTTAGTATCACCACCCCCCAAAATTAACAAAATAAAAGGAAATCAGTTATAAGCATTTGAGGGTTTTAGGGCTGTGAGTGCTTGCCTAAAGTTGATGTCCTTATTCTGGACCTGCATTTCTGTGCAAAATACACACATCATACATGTGTCCACACACACACACACACACACACACACACACACACACACACTTGATACTCCAGCTAATAAAAATATACAAAATCTACTCTGATGGATTTCTCTAAGACAGAATGTGATCTCTGAATATTGCTGTAACCACTTAAATATGTCTATGTAGACTTTTTAGTATTTTCTTTGCACATAAAAAAATAAAACATCAAACCTGAAATAGGATGTAGCTGAACAATACTGATATATTATTTAGTTATCTCAATAATGCTTTTCTTTGATGAGCGAGGGGACAGCATCTATAATGAAGGGACACAATTCTGTTAACAAGGATCATTAGACTGGACAAATGCCTTTCTCCCTTGTGTTTTCTAGATAAGGTAAGCCTATCTAATAGTTGAATTCCAAAAGTCACACAGCATAGCATTACAGACCCCCTGAGTGTTACTTGAGAGTTCATGCCCTGTTTCATCAAATACCCCCATGACATTTGCCTAGGAAGGGGCATGCTAATTATAGGGATTTAGCAGACAGTGTCACAAAATTTAGCAGACATTTCATCACAAAAAAAATCCTCAGCAGCTTTTTTTCTCCTACAATTGCTTGCTTGTCTGCGCAAACAAATTAAAGAGCCTTTCCAACCCACTCCACATTATTAGCATGAACTTTATTTGTGGTAGACATGAGACTCAATAATCAAATTCTTTTGATTGAGAGAGTTAGCAAGCAATTTATTTATTGAAAAATAGAGTCTATGGCATGATCTTTGCAGTTTAAATAATCACTTTTTTTTGGCAATACACATTCACAATTTCTGTTGCTTAGTGAGATAGTTGTTGTGAATTTTGCCCCATTTTATGACCTTTCTTGCCGCAGTTGTTAAGCAAATCACCGCAGTTGTTAAATTAGTAACATAATTGTTAAGTGAATCTGGCTTCCCCATTGACTTTAGTTGTCAGATGACCTCAAAAGGTGATCACATGACCCCAGGACACTGCAATCATCATAAATATGAGTCAGTTGCCAAGCACCTGAATTTTGCTCATATGACCATGGGGATACTGCAATGGCCATAAGTGTGAAAAGCAATCATACATCACTTTTTCCAGTGCCATTATAACTTCAAACAGTCACTAAAACTGTTGTAAATTGAGGATATCTGTATTTTTGCAAGTTAACAGTAAAGAAAGCCTGATTCTTGTATGATTTCTACACAACTACCAAACTGTCCTTAACACACAACCCCCCTGCCCTCCCCCCGCTTTTGGCACACAAGCCAAAAAAGGTTAGCTATCACTGGTCTATGATATTCCCATTAGCTCATCGACTCACTTTCCTCTCTCCTTCCCAACAGAATTCTGAACTCACTAAGCATAGTCAGACTATGTTTTTTATATTTATTTATTTTATTTATTTATTTTTCATATTTATAACCCGCACCCATCTCACCACAAAGGAACTCAGGGCGGCGTACAGAAAATTAAATCAATTACACACAAATACAGGGATAATTAAGGGCCTGTGTTAACACCATTTTAGAGTCCTCATTTGAACTGCCGATGTTGGGGTTACGCAAGGTCGGCTAGTTGGAAGAGGTGCGTCTTAAGACACTTGCGGAAGAGGCGGAGGTCAGCAATGGTACGGAGTTCAGGGGGTAGGTCGTTCCAAAGGGTTGGTCCTGCCACAGAGAAGGCTCTCCCCCTGGGCGCCGCCAATCGGCATTGTCCGATCGACGGCACCCTGAGGAGACCCTCTCTGTGAGAGCGTATCGGTCCAAGGGATGTATGGGGCAGGAGGCGGTCTTGCATGTAACTAGGTCCCGAACCATGGCGCGTTTTGAAGATGATCGTTAGGACCTTGAAGCGCACCCGAAAGACCACAGGAAGCCAGTGGAGCTCGCGTAGGACAAGTGTTATATGGGAGTATTTGGGCGCTCCTGTAATTATCCGCGCGGCCGCATTCTGGACTAACTGTAGTCTTCGGATGCACCTCAAGGGAAGCCCCATGTAGAGAGCATTGCAATAGTCAAGTCGAGACGTGACGAGTGCTTGAGTGACTGTGCGTAAGGCTCCCCGGTCCAGTAAGGGACGCAATTGGCGTATCAGGCGTACCTAAAGGAACGTCCCCCTGGCCACGGCTGCCACATGGTCCTCCATAGTCAGCCGGGAGTCCAGTAGGACACCCAAATTGCGCGCCCTCTCCACGGGGGCCGGTGTTTCGCCCCCAATGGCCAGAGTTGGAATGATCTGGCTGAAACGGGGTGCCGGAAGCCACAGCCACTCAGTCTTGGACGGGTTGAGCCTGAGTTTGTTACTACCCATCCAGATCCGAACGGCCTCCAAACACCGGGACATAACCTCAGCGGCATCATTGGGGTGGTCTGGGGTGGATATGTACAGCTGAGTATCATCAGCGTACAGATGATATCCCACCCCGAAACCACGGATGATCTCACCCAGCAGCTTCATATATGTGTTAAACAGTAGGGGCGAGAGGACCGACCCCTGGGGCACCCCACATATGAGGGGTCTCGAAGTCAATCTCTGCCCCCCTGCCAACACATATTGTGACCGACCAGAGAGGTAGGACGCGAACCACCGCAAAACGGTGCCTCCCAGCCCCAACCCCTCCAGTCGGCGCAGTAGGATACCATGGTCGATAGTATCAAAAGCCGCTGAGAGGTCTAACAGGACAAGGATAGAGGAAAATCCTCTATCCCGTGCCCTCCAGAGGTCATCAACCAATGCGACCAATGCCGTCTCGGTGCTGTGCCCGGGTCGGAAGCCGGACTGGCACGGGTCTAGATAGTCAACTTCATCCAAGTGTCGCGGAAACTGTTGGGCCACTACACTCTCAACAACCTTCACTAGAAAGTGAAGGTTGGAGACGGGACGAAAGTTTTCTAATAATGCTGGGTCCAGGGACGGCTTCTTGAGGAGGGGCCTCACTACCGCCTCTTTCAAGACGGCAGGCAAGGACCCCTCACTCAAAGATGCGTTGACAATGCCTTGGAGCCAGCCTCGTGTCATCTCCCAGGCTTCCAGTATAAGCCAGGAGGGACACGGGTCTAATAAACATGTGGTGGCCCTGAGTCTCTTTGACAACTTGTCCATATCTTTGGTAGTAACAAAATCAAACTCCTCCCATAAAGGTGTCACAAGACCTGCCCCAGCCTTCTCAACTGGACTATTGACGATGGAGGGTAACTCGCTCCGAATCCGAGTGATTTTCTCCTGCAGATAAATCCCAAATTCCTCTGCTCGACCTTGTAAAGGGGCTTCCCGCGGCCTCTGTAGGAGGAGGGAGCGGGTTACCTTGAATAGGGTGGCAGGGCGGTTATCTGTGGATGCAATAAGGGTGGCACAGTACTCATGTTTGGCCAGCCTTATCGCCACTAAGTAAGTCCTAATGTGGTCTCTTACTAGTGTTCGGTCGACTTCAGAGTGAGATGATCTCCATCTGCTCTCTAGACGTCTCCTGTGGCATTTCATCCCTCTGAGCTCCTCGGTAAACCAAGGGGCCCAGGTGGTACGTCGCCGCAAGAGAGGCCGCAAGGGCGCGACTCGGTCCAAAGCTCCCGCGGCCACACTTAACCATGCGGTCACTAAGTCCTCAGCCGAGTCGCGGAGCAAGTCCACCGGAATTGGCCCAAGCTTCTTCTGGAACCTTAATGGGTCCATCAGGAGCCTGGGGCGGAACCATATAGGAATGTCTGGTTCCACCTCCTCACAGTGAGGTGTAGCGATCGGAAAGTCGAGCCGAAGGAGAGCGTGATCTGTCCATGACAAGGGTGTGATGACTAAATCCCCTATTCCCAGATCACTACTCCACTGACCCGAGACAAAGATGAGATCCAGGGTGTGTCCGCTCTCATGAGTAGGGCCCAGAACTACCTGGGTCAGGTTCATGGCTGTCATGGAAGCCATGAACTCCCGAGCTGCACCAGAGGTCTCGCCTGCTGACGGCAGGTTAAAGTCCCCCATGACTAGAAGTCTGGGGGTCTCAACCGCCACCCCGGCTATAACCTCAAGCAGCTTGGGCAGGGCTGTTGTTGCATAGCGAGGAGCCAGGTATACAACTAACATGCCCAACTGCTTCCCTGGGCCCCACTTCACAAGGAGGGACTCGCACCCGGTTGTCTGAGGGACTGTGGTCTCCTTTGGTTCAAGACCTTCCTTAACCATGATCGCCACTCCCCCACCCCTCCCTAGGGCCCTGGGCTGATGGAAGGCCCGGTAACCTGGTGGGCACATTTCTACGAGGGGATGCCCTCCCTCGTGGCCCAACCAGGTTTCCGTAATGCCTACCAGGTCCGGGTCCCCCTCTGACACAAGATCATGTATGAGAGGGGCTTTTTGAACCACGGATGCATAGCATCAGTCCAAGGCCCTGGGTGTGTGGTTCTTGCTCACCTAGCTTGTGATGGGGATGAGGGGAGTTGGAGCGCATGACCACCTGTAGACATTGGCCACGATCCTCCAACTGATGGCGACCATCCCCTCTCCCACCGCCCCTGCCCCTCCCCAAGACCGTATTGATGGCAAATACCTCAGCGGGAACGACCCCCCCTTCTCCCCCTTCCGCTTTACTTCCGCTTTTTACCGGCCTCCTCTCATGACGTTCCCCTATTTGGTTCTCCCACCCCCCCTCCCTGGGGCCCCCTAGAAGTCGAATTAGAAATTTGCACAGGAATCCCCTGAGCTTGCGCTTCGCCCACCTCATAGGATTAATTAATCCATCCTCGAGGTGTGTCCGTGTTAGATCAAGGGGCCAGGCCTGCGAGAGGGGACATTCTCGCAGGCAGAGGAGCTCAGATCTAGAGTAGGATAACATTCCAGGGGTCTCAATCCCCCCGAGGCACTTTGATGACATATGATGGTTCTATTGGGATAGGACTAGGATGGAAGATACATAAGGTTTATACATTTGGTGGTACGTAGCTAGGACAGGTGTTATAAGTGAATATATAAATATATAAATATAGATGTTATGAATAAATATATAAATATATAGATATATAATAAATATATAATAAATATATATTAAATAAGGAAAGGAGGATCAATCACCAGGGGGAGGGAAAGGAGGGGCAGAGGGCATAGAGGAAGGACCTAGATTGTAAAATTTATATAGTCCATAGAGTTCATGAAGGGAATCTGAATTGTCCTGTTGTCCAAAAAGAGGGAAGTAATCAATAATTGTCCCTCGCTTGTCAGACATTTCCTTTGCCTTCGTTTTTATTTCTATGTTCCCCAGAAGCCACGATGGGAACATATCATTTATGCATGCACATAAATGGGAACAGTAAGACAGCCAGAGTAGGCACACTGGTGTGCTTATGCACACCCCCTTTATGAACATTTAACAATCTTCTCGGGCTATAGGAATTAATTATGGTGCAGGACTCTTAAGGAAGTAAAGTGACTTGAGTTCACTGTTCAACCTAAACACCATTGAATGTGATGTTGAGCTGCCTCAACTAAAGTGGACTGATACAGTTGCCCATATGGTTTCTTTCTGTTCTTGAAGTGGTCAGGTGGGATAAGAATTGAACATATTCAACATTTTTAAGGCAAGTATTATTGTTTTTTTAACAAAATCTTAATGTTTGCTCTTATTTATATATTGTTTATCCTTATTTGCTTTTTTATTAGATTATGTTTGTTTAAAAGAAACCTTTATTTACCTACTGTTCAAAAGAATAAAAATGTAAAACAGCTATTGGTACATTTTCAATACTATCATTTCAAAGAGACTTTTATCTCTAGACTATTGTCCAGCCAGTGAGTTCCTACTTTGTTAGTTACTTATATCAAATCTGGTTTCTTGTTGTCTCAAGTTGCAGTTGTAGATCCTTCCCTTCTGCTGATGATCTAACTTGCTGGTGAGGGGTTTCTGAGAAGATTCTCAGTAACTTTCTGCATACACCATAAACATAACTATAAAAATGTAGGCAACATTGTAGGCAACAATGTAAAACTAAGGTCAGTTTTACTTTCATTAGTAAAACTAAGAGTCTCAGAAGTGTTACCCTTCTGATATTGTTTTTTTTTTTAATGATGTGTAAGGTTATAAATCACCATAATTCATTTTGTCAGTGAAAAATCTCAACTACTTAAAAGAAGCAGGCAATGTAAAAATAAACTGAGTTCCAAAGTGAGGGCTGGATCTTTTCAGCCACCTGTTCTTTACAGTTCTACTCATAGTAAAAGCTCTCCCAGGGGATTAGAGACTTTTCAAAGAGACATCTTTTGAGGTGTGATGGACTGTTAAGAGACAGAGAAGGGAACAGAAAAGTAAATGATTACCCTTATAATTTCAATCAATAGGTCAACAGGTAATGGCTTATTTTAACAGCTTATTTTAATTTTAATCCTAAATGGTCATAGAAGAATGGCTTCAATTCATGTTACTATATGTGTTGGAATGGAAGGAGATTTGCTTGGAATTTAATATAATAAACAGGATATTCTTAGTGGTGACTCCAGAATTTTAAAATCAGAGAGAGGGGGAGGGAGAGAGGAGGGGACGGAGAGAGGAAGCAATTCAATTCACCTCATCTCAGGGAATTCACCTCATCTCAGGGAATTCACCTCATCTCAGGGCGGCTTCAAGTACTCTTGAAGTACTTCAAGTACTCATACTCTTACTCTAGACTAGGGGTGTCAAACTCAAGGGCCAGGGCCCAAATCTGGCCCATGGGGTGCTTAGATCCGGCCTGGCGGCTGCCCTCAAATCAACAAAGAACCAGTCCATGGTGCCTCTGTTTTGCTGGCAGAGGATTTTAAGAGGCCATCATAGACTAAAACAAAGCTCAGGAGCCGGTCTTCTCTGGCAGAGCACTCAGGCCGCCACAGGCATCCCAATACGAGTGACATTGAGATGGCCAGGCCCCCCTGGCCACGCTGCTCCATCCTCCTCCAGGTCAAACACAACCCTGATGTGGCCCTGAATGAAATTGAGTTGGACACCCCTGTTCTAGACTTTTCCCCTATAGAAGAAATTGCGTGTTCTAAATCTATCTTCTTAATGTTTGTTATACTATAATCCAGCATTTGTTTCAACTTTTTAAAATAATGTATTATTTTAAATATTTTATGAGATTTGGTATTTATACCTTTTATAATTGTTTCACTGGCTGGTGTTGACTAGACCACTGGCTGTGATCTAATATACAGAAGTGTACAGAACACAAATATGATTTTAAAAACCAATCTATTTATGTCAGCCCCTTGAGACAGTCCAGACAAAGAACTCCAACCATGAGAATTAACACTACTGTATTTTTATTACCCTAACTCTCTCTTATTTGTGAATGCTGCTTTCTCTCAGACATTTACAGTGAAATTGTTGCATGCATCATTCCAATCTACCAAATCATTTTTTTTTCATGATACAAAATAGATGAGGGATTACCTAGTTTCCTAGTTTCCATCTCTATTATCATTATGTACACAAAAGGTTTAAAGCTGGAATAACCAAAGGTCTCCCTCTCATAGATTGTCCATGCTAATAACTACAATATTGTTACTAGTAGCTCTGGAAAGTTTTGTGCCATTTAATTAGACATAGAGAAAACTGCTTACCTGTTGTTCAAATCATTCTCTCTTCTTGTTTTGCCTTACTTTTTGCCAGTTAACAGTTTGTGTTGCCTGATCTTTAATAGATAAAGATCAAACTATATTTTGTTAGCTTCATGGTATTAATTCTGTGTGATCTGGAAATAGGAATGTTCAGGCCAAAAAATAAACTAGAAATTGCAGTAGTTTTCTACCATTTTTTCCAACATTCCTATAATGTACACATAACTTAGAGAGGCACAATAGTCGTTTTATCTATTTCTATATTTTCTAATTACTTGTTTGTTTTATCAAATTTATTTTGGCCACTCGTTCTTAAAGACTCTAGGCAAAATCAAATAAAAATTAAAAGTAGTATACATGAAAGGAAGATTCATTCTTCCTTCCTTCCAATTGTATGGTGTTAAAAACTACCATACAATTAAATATTATGCAAAGCACAACAGGAACCTCACAAATATATTATTCCCAGGATGTTTTTAAGCACATCCAGAACAGGGGTGAAATCCACTTACCTTTGCTACCGGTTCAGTAGCAATGTGAATGCACACGTGCACGCTTCTCTCGCACTCACCACCTCCACGTATGCGCAAGACTTTCCACCCATTTGCAGAGCATCAAAATGACATCTGGATGGAGTCTGCTACTGAACATGCCAGCAAAGTGGGAGAAAATCTTGCTTTCTAGCTAAAGCATGGCACAGCTGATCGTTGGAAAAACTTGTTCTCCCAAACCAGCAGCATTTTTTTTACTACCAGTACAGATGAACCACTGTCATCTTTACTACCGGTTCAGGCTAACCAGTCCGAATCAGTAGCATTTCACTCCTGGTCCAGAATTCTTGCAGAGTGGGCACCATATGTATCTCTCAGATAAAGGGGTGAGATGCAATTCCAAAGGGTGAGGAAAGCAACAAAGAAAGCATGCTTCCTTGGTACCACAAGACTATGTTTAATTTAGGGCATTCTGTGCATATCAACTCTGCCCACATGTAGTGGATGGGTAGAAATGATTAAACAGGCAGTTCCCTTAAATAACTAGATCTTATGCCATGGACGGCTTCGTAGATAGCAACCAGCACTTGAATTGTACTCAGAAGTCAACTGGGAGTCAATACAGAAAGACTATTCAATTAAATAGAAGATTCAAAATGAGTAGTTCTTTATTGGAAATTGAGTAAAAGTCCTTTGAATCTCATGCATTTCACAAAACCCAAAGATGCTTATTTTGGAAGAATCACATTAGGGACTGATAACCAGAATGAAATGGTTTGATAGTGTCATAGATGCAATGGATATCAATTTGAGCAAACTCTGGGAGGTAGTGGAGGATGGGGTGTGGGCTAAAGACCCTATGGACATGCTATAGTCCATAGGTCACAGAGTTGGACACGACTTAGTGACTGAACAACAACACCAGGATTTGACTCAGATGTCATCATATAATCTAGTACAGTGGTTTATCTCTGAAGATTTAATTTATCTATTGACAAGAATTTATTTTTTAAAATATAAGCTTACAACTGTTGTTAGCTACCCAAAATCATGTATTTCAGTTGGACAGCCCTATGAACTGAATAAATAAACAAAAGCAGCCTATATAAGATTTTTAAATAAATGCATTTCTCATGAGTTTGCGGTTATTTTATTTCTTTAATTTAAATGTAATTTCAGTAGCAAAAGTTGAATGTTCCATAATGGGCAGATTTTTCTGCCTCTGTTTCTACCTCTCATCAGTGTTCTGGAGAAGCAATTGTTTGGTGTGCTTTACGGAGATCAATTTTGACAGTATAATGTTTGCCCATGGTCTCAAGATAGCTGCAAATGCAGAAATAATGTTTCATTGGAAAAATTACCTCATAGCATAAACCTACATAGTGAGATTTATGCTTTGAAAAAAATCAAGTAATCTTGAATGTTTCATGCAAGTGTCTCCAAAGCTTGAATTTAACTGGATCATATCAACAGAGGGAGAAGAAACAGATGTATCTCCAAAGCTAGGGAAAAAAAGAGTACAAAGAAATTATGTGTGGTGCATAAGGCATCTGATTTCAATATGATAACTCTGCTGCTCTTTGAAAGTGTATCTAGAGCATGCCATTTGTTTTAATGCCTATGGATTACTTTATTATTATATTAAACATGACCCTTCTGTTCATCTTGGCTTGAGAATGGTTTGCTTCTCTTCTGACATTATGAACAGCATGACCAAGTTGAGTCACACAACTCATTTGTACAGGTATTTGTTATTTCGAAGGAGCGGAGTGCTTCAGAACAATTTCCTGTCTTTGAGTCCTGGGACCATTTTGTCTTTCTCACTCACTCGATCTCTGTTCCTTTCTTGCTGTAATTGCAATCTGCTTTAGTTCTTTAGAAAAGACTATGGATTTTGCACAACATTTGTGACTGTTAGACATTTTGTTTTTAAAAAGTGGGCTAGATAGGCTCACGTTTCTCTCCAATCATAGTGCCAATATATCTGACAGAAAAAAAATTCAGAAATCAAGTTTAAAAGATTGGCAAAATTTACTTGGAAGTACTTCCTTCCTATTAAGAAGGACTCTCATATTAGAGTTAATCCCCAAATTAGGTTTAACCTCCATATTAGAGATAGGCAACCAAAAAAACCCCGATGATTAAATAAAATAACCACAACACATTGGAAAGAAATCACTTGAAATTTATGGTATCCAATAGTATGCTAGTTTATTTTTAAAATATAAAAACACAGAACCGATATCAACTCTGACAGGTCTGTAGGATGTCTTAAAATATACTCCTGCAAATTCTAATTTATTAAATATCAGCTACCAATTCTTGCAACTTCACTTCCCTAGCTCACTCATAAACTATAATTTTTCCTTTATTCTTCACCTTTTCAAAATGCATACAGATGATATTATTCTTTACTTGGAAGTCCCTTCTTCTTTTATTAATGTTTTATACCTGTTTTCTTCGGTCAACTGTTTTATAATAGCCCTATCTCATGAAAACAAATTTCCAACAACTGGTTTATATAGATTATTTCCCCAAATATTCTACAGTATTAACCCTTCTTTGCTAAATCCAAAATTCTGAGCTTAAATCAACAGTATTATTTCACATAAATCTGAGAGGAAATATCCCATCATTACTACAGATTTGCCCATCAATACTACAGTTGTCTACGCCAGAGAAGTTTTCTTACACCGTAAGAATCATGTCAGATCAGAATACATAAAAATTCACAGGAATTCAGGAGAACTGTTTCTCTCCTTCTTATCCAAACATATTCTTTGGGATTCAAGATTTGAACAATTTGCTGTTAAGAAAGAAAGCAAGAAAAAGCAATACACAGAGTTTGTAGTTCCTGTTATTCTCGTGTATCCTGCCCTAATCTGTATTCCTGTTCAAATTTTGAAATTACAACTCTTGGAATTCACCACTCAAACACCCAAGGCCATGCAGTCAGAAGCAGTCATCACTGAATTAAGCTAAGGTTGAAACTGGTGAAGTAGGAATATCTGATCCTCATATTACAAATGCTACTTTATAAATGACTAGCCATTCCCAGCCACGCATTGATGTGGACCAGTCTGGTTAAATGGCCAACCAATCTGTGTGTAGATCTCCACCTGCACACACAAACATGTACACACAACCACCATATAACCCCCAACCTACCTCCCTACTGTATTTCTCCGTCTCTCCCTCTACCTACCTACCTACTGCATTTCTCCCTACCCCTCTCTATCCCTATAGCTGCCTACCTACCTACCTACCTACCTACCTACCTACCTACCTACCTACTGTATTTCTCCTTGAACCTTATGGACAGAGTATATTATGTCATAAAGGATGACATAATATCTGTGGCCCACTGATCTCTCAGTATCCATCTACCTACATTTTTACAATTTCTTACATTTATTTTTTTTAATAAATTTTTTTAATTGGTTTTCAAAATACATATAGGGAAAAGGTAGGGGTAAGTATAACATTTTTGTAGCTCCCAAGCCGTTGGTGGTGGCCCCCCCAAAAAGCTTCATAAGTTTACAATTTTAAGAATAAAGGATAGGCATATATGAAGATTACATTGTACAGTCCATACATTCAATCATCTTTTTCTTTGCCATTTTATCTTGTATCAACAATTACAATAAGATTTCCAATAAAATCATTTTTGAGATCTCTTTTCGCTATTGACTCTTCTTTCCCGTCACGGGGCGGGGCCATCGCTCCCTTTGTTCCCCCATCTTCGCTCCCTAGAAGGGAAGAATGTTTTTGAATAAAGGCCTCCGCCTCGCTTAATGTTTTAACTCTTGCTCTACCCCCCTCCCAGAAGATCAGCATTCCCTCTGGCAATAACCACTTGAACCAAATTCCTTTTTTGTATAATTTCTTAGACAAGAAGGAATACTTCCTTCTTATTTCTCTATTTTTTTTTGGAATTTGTTTCAAAATGATTATTTCTTTATCTTGATACTTTAAAATTCCATCCCGTTGGGCCCTCAATATTTCATCCCTTGTTGATCTCCTAAGAAATTTAACATGAACTTCTCTTGGTACATTTTGCATCCTAGCATACGCTGAGTTAATTCTATAAACCAGATCCATATCCCACCAGAGTTGCTCCTTATCTCTTTTAAGGTATTCTGCTAACATTGTACTCATAACATCTTTAAGATCCTCATTTTCTGACTCTGGTATATTCTGGAACCTAAGAAAAAAAGACATTATTTCAAATTCAATTTTGGTCATGTGAGCTCCTAATTCTAGACTCCCCCTTCGGATCTCCTTAACCTCTTCCCCCATCTCAGCCGTGCCCCCTCTAACGCCACAATTTTTTGTTTATTCTACGTTGTGCTTCATTGCCTTTCCCTGAGCTCTAATTTTAATTCTGTCATTTCTTTCCGCAATTCATTCACGTTTTTCATAATTTCCCGAAACATCTCTTTAACTGACAGTTCCTGTGAGCTCTCTCCAGCAAATTCTTTCTGTAGTAGTGAAGAAATCTTTGGCTGTGTAATTGGGCTGGAGACAGCTGAGGACGGGGCGGAAACTGACTTTCCTGATGGCGGTTTTCTAAAAGCCATTGCCTTAGTTCTAAATTCTAAGTTGGTAAAGAAATGGCACCGGAGAAATGTTAAAAGTAAAAATTTCAAATTCTTCGATGGTAGTTATGGAGGGAAAAGCTTCACTAATGCAAAGGAATTATAAGCAGAGAACAAAGAGAAGCCATCTTGCCCCGCCTTCTAACAGGAAGAAAAGTGAAAGTTCCATTTTACTTTTTTGTTAAAAGAACTTCGCAACAAATTGTTGCAACTACGATACGATACAATTCTTTTCCATAGTTAATTCCAATAGCAAGTTAGTCCTTTTCCTCTCTCCATTCCAATGGAGAGAGATCGTTTGATTGCCACTTCATCTGAGAGGGAGTTAAACAAGAAAAACTCCCCCCTCCAATCTCCGTTTAAAATTGATTGAACAGGAACTCACAGTATCCTATCGCTTATCCTTCATCAGCAACCCAAGAGATTAGGGAGCGTCCTCCATCTCCGGCATTTCAGCTACTCTTTCCATTCTGTTTGTTGTTCCCGGGATCCATCCAGCGAAGAGGCAAGCTTTGCCCCCCCTTTCTGCTTGCCAGCTCCTGGGGCGAGACTGAGAGCACCCCACCGGCTGTCGCCAGAGTGGGGGCACCCAGCGAGCTGACCTTATGGCAGGAGATTCCTTCAGAACCTCCTGTGCTCCCGAAGGAGCCCACCGGTACAGCAAGCGGCGGACGAAGCGCAAAGCACGTCTGTCACCTTCGGAAACCGGAAGCGAAGTCAATTTCTTACATTTCTGTTGCATGTACCTGGCACATCTACACAATCTATATATCATTGGTGCCGTACTGGAAAGGAACATTGTGTGAAAATTTGGAAGCGATCAGTGCAGTACTTTCAGAGATTAGCGATTTTAAACAAACTCTTGTTACATTTTTATTTATATAGATTAAGAGATATAGAAACTTTCAAAATAGTCCAAAAATGAGGCAATACCAGAATTCAAATCTTATATAGAAAATATTGTTATACATTTTTTATTCTTGATCGTTGTTTGTGAGAGAATCTTATATCTATTGCAGAATTATTTGCAATAAATTTATCTAATCTTGTGTATGGTTAGAAAATGTACAGCAGGGAAAGAATCTAATCACTGTACCTGGTTTTCTCATCAATGTAGGCTTCAACTCTTGAGACTTAGCAATTGTTATAGAGTTCTGGCAACCCTCCTGACTAGTGATTGGGTTGCCAGAGTTTTCTCCGGAACATATCAACCACTTAATCTCGATCAGTGATGATGAACCTATGGCACACATGTCACAGGTGGAACTCAGAGCCCTATCTGTGGGCATGCACACCATCCCCAGCTTCTCTTCTGGTTTCCAGCATGCATATGCATGCCAGCCAGCTGGTCTTCAGGGGCACCATTTTCTGGGCTGCTTTTGGGGCCGCTTTCTTGACCATTCTGGGGCCATTTTCAGACCATTTTTAAGTCTTTTTTGGCTCCAAAACAGGTGCAAAAACCACTGATAATGGCCGAAAATAACCTGAAAACAGCCCCCCAAATTGCCTGAAAAAAGCCCCAAAAATGGCCCATAAAACAGCCAAAAAACAGGCACTGGCCAGCTGGTTTTCAGGTTTCTGGCTCTCCGGCATATGCCCATGCATATGCATGCACACACGTTCTGGTTTCGGCACTCAGTGCCCAAAAGGTTTGTCATCACTGATCTAGATTATTAGTTATCCCAGGTGAAACATAATTGTACCTTAATAAACACCAGCTACACTTCTGCTCAAAAAGCTTCAGTCACAATAGCAGCAATCCTCTAATATCCCTTTCTCAACCCAACTAGTATGATAATAATCTAGTCAATGTATTACTAGAATATTTTTTATCTATGTTTGTACGTTTTTTTAATTCCCCTGTGCACCGCCCCCAGTCCCTTCGGGGAGAGGGAGCGGTCTACAAATTAAATTGATGATGATGATGATGATGATGATGATGATGATGATGATGATGATGATGATGTCATTCAATGAGAATTATACATTTCCCCAAAACCAAAGGATTTGGTCATCAACTGTTCTCAAATAGACTTTATAATCAGCCTGATGAGATTGGAATATGCAAAGTAGATAGATCTCTTTTCTGATACAGAGAGCAAATCAGACTTTATCAGCACCTTTGTAGTTTTCCTGAGGATTACAGTCAATGATTATTTTAAAAAAATGACTAATAACAGCAACTTCTATGACAATGTACATAATTTGAGAAAAAGTATATAACTGATTTTCAGTTGATAGCTCAGCATGTGTGCTAGAATGCAAATAGCTTCACTGGTTAATGTCAGTATCATCCGTGAAGGATGAACTCTGTCAGCAGGTTGAGTTGATTGGCCATCATTGCTTGGATGTTCATGGAACATTCAAAGGAGTATAGCAAAGTATGACTGGAAGAAGAAGACAACAGTATTTTCGTTTGTTCCTCTCTTTCCCCACACCAGATAGGACAAGCAAAGCAAGAAAAACTACCGGGGCAGGCAATATCTATGTTTATGAGAACCTGGTCATTTTGCATGTGAGTGTCTTGCTAAGGATATTTAGTTAACTGTCATCTCTGAAAGCAAAGACAGCACATGGCAAGCAAATGCTCTAAGCTATCAAACGTGTGTGGCCCAATCTCCAAAGGAGAATGGGAAGCTCAGAAATTGCATGCAAAACAAACATATGATACATTCCACTGGTGTTTATTCAAATAGTGTATTTGCAATTGTGGTGAATACTGTATATTTACTACAGACACAAAAGTCTCAGAAATACATATCCAGGCTTGAATAGATTCTGGTGTCATTTGTAACTTCGCAGGATCCTCTATCCTTAATCTTTGCTTAAACAACCCTTTTGATCCCTCACTTTGCATTCAAGGTATTGATGGTCAGCTCTTATGTTTATTATTTTATTTTATTTTATTTTTTTATTTCGATTTATATACCGTGCCTTCTCCATCAAAATGGACACAGAGCGGTGCACAGGAAATTAAAACCAGTGAATAGTAGAAAATACTATAAATACAGTTAAAAAGAATTAAATTAGAAGCCTGTGCTAAAATTCCCAGTAAAAACCCAACGTCCATTTACGAATTGGCAGGAGCTATATCACAATAAGATCTAAATGTTAAGCTAGACCAGCTTGCTGGAAAAAATATGTCTTGAGTGAACGGCGAAAGAGGGGAAGGTCCGTGATAGTGCGAAGTTCGGGGGGTAGGTTGTTCCAGAGGGCCGGCCCTGCCACAGAAAAGGCCCTAATCCATTTCTAAGCATATTAAACCTGTCCTAAACATCATCAACATTAATTGACATGCCTGAAATATTATTTAGCTTCAACTGTCATTTACATTATTTACAACTATCCTTTTCTGTCCTTTGGAAAGGTTCTTGAGAAAATAGTAGGTGTACAATTACTGAGAAATGTATTATCTGCATCTTTTGTGAATGATTTACTATTATCATCATAAATTTAAATATTATAATAATTGCCTTTGATATGTGTTATAGGAACTTTATATGGTAATACCATTCAGATTGGCAACAAGCGTCTTAGTCCCCATGAAAAAAAATAATATCTTAGATAATTTTCATTGTTTATTTGAAAAATCTGCTTATCAAATCTGAGACTCTCCACACTGAACAGGTTTGGCCTCTCTTTCAGCACTTTTATGACTACAGCCTATATTCTAAGCTTAAAAACCACTCCTTTGGTCTACTGGCATCTATTTAAGCTACTAATCCCTTAATTTGAAGGAATTCAAATTAATTCAGCTAAATCTGAATGTATTATGTCTTGGTCTCCTCTTTTCTATTGGCCCTATGATGAACTCAACTAAAGTCATGGGCTTTGTCAGTTTTAATATAAATTTATTCATAATTTTGCTGCATCTCATACTCATCTCTTCAAGAAAAATTAGGTTCTGAAATTTAAGAGGCCTTTCTCAGTCTCATCTAAATCCCACATTCCTCTTTGTGGCTCATGCTGATGCTTCTGGTTTTATATTGGGCAAAGTAATTTCACAATCTCCTCTATTGTTAGACAAAAGTTCATTCATTGAGCTTTTTTTTCAATCACAACTGACAGCTTTATACCATCAAAGATACTTTTCAACACCGGCAAGCTCTCCTCAAAAGTGTGATAGATCCTACTAAGATTCAAGATGGTTTGGGTTGGAATGGGAGAGAATCCATTCCAATTCCAGCTGTAGAAGAAATGGAAATTCTTCTCATTCCTGATATCCGTAACCAAAAGAAATGGAAGAATTAAGAGGGGGAAATCTTGTCGCTTTCAGTAAGGAAACAGAAATAGAAGGAGTAGAATGCCTTTCAATCTAGCATGACTGGAGGAGCAAGGAAGAATAGCATCTCCAGATCGATTGAAAGGAAAGTAGTGTAACTGTTGAAATTGGTGACAGGGAGATTTTGAACCCCTTTCTCTTCCTATTGTATAAAGGAAGATGGAAGAACTCTTCAAGGCTAAAAAATAAGTTATTATAAAGTTGTTGATTCAAAAAGACTAAAGGATTCAATCTTAGAACTACCTGTAGTATTCTTAGATGATGTTATCTTCCCAATTCACTGCAGGTAATGTAGTTACCTAACATTCCTGAGTCTATTTCAGAGATGCAGAGCACTGACAGATTGTAATTGCCATTCCTTGTATAAAACCTTGATAGTCAAGACTATATGATCTTATTATTTGTTTATTGCAATTATATTTCACTTTTTTCGTACAGCTCATGGAAGCTTTCGCTGTTTTTATGTCCATGATAGTTGTATCTGGTAGATTGGGCTGAGTAATCAGTGCAAAATAGCCTAGTGAATAGGGACTTGACCATCAGTTTCCCACATATAGCATATTAACTACTGTATTACACTGCCTTCTGTATATTTATCAGCCCATTGAATCCAGTTGACATTCTATTCAATATATTTACGTAGGATTGCACTGCAAATATTTTAACACAATTGAATGAATTGTGCATTCAAAGCAGTTCTATTTATCCTTTGTTTTTAATCTCGAGTGTTCATTTGTGTTCTGTTGCAAGACTAACCATAAGGTAGATGCTGCCATCTAGAGAAAAACAGCAAGATATTTCTCATTTCACTTTGTAATTAATTTTTATTGTTAACAAACATCACCAGAAATTAATATAGATAGTGGCTATTGTGGTGGTGGTGGTGGGGTTCCCCCTGTGAGATGTATTTCAAAAGGGGAAAAAATCAAATTGTTCGTAAGTGATGTGTTCTTGAACTTGTTTGTTACACGATCAGAACAGAAGAATGACAGAATGACTGATATGTCTTCCACAGTAGAAATCTCCCTGAGGCAATCTTCTCTTCAGTGGTCTGCAGCCTTCTTGACTGCCACCCTTCCATTCAATCTCAACAGAAGACATTGTGAGCAAATTCCCCACATGGGATGGAAAATGTGGGCAGCCAGGGAGGCTACAGTAGAAAGGAAGAGGCATAACAGAAAACAACACTGCATCAGGTCTGAAAATAAAATAACTTCAAAAATTTCCAGGCAGAGAAATTAAAAAACAATTCACAAGAACCCCAAAATAACACCCAAAAATTAAAACCTCATTTTGAGAAATTACTACTATGATCACAAACCACACGATCAATGAAAGGTTCAGTATCCATTTCCTCATTTTCCTAATTATCGTAATCGCGCCCTGTACCTCCATCCCTGTACAGACAAATAGTTTGAATATTTGCGGTCTGCATTTGTGTAGACTTTTCTTTATCATTTGGGGGCTTTTTGTCTCTTTGGGGGGAACAGGATGATGCAGTTTGGGGGAGTTTGTTTTGAGACTCAAAGAAGCATTTACTCTAATTCACAGGGTTTAAAAGAAGAAGTGCCAAAAGGAATTAGCGTTATTTGCTGGGCTCATTGTTCAGCTGCCTCTTTTTCCATAACACAAATGTGCTTTGTTTACTCCCCAATTGGTTTGGAAAGAAAGGGCCTACTAAAATCAAACAGGCAGGGCTGCACAAAGAAAGCATGGAAAAATACCTGAGAGACAAGAAAGAAAAGTGAGGATTTACCTTGTCTCAGTCTATTATGCAGACATACAGATAAATAAACAGCCCACTCTGTTCAAAGGAAGAACACGCACTCTAAATTGTAAAAAGAATCTACTTGCAGATAGCTGTCTCCCAAACTCTTACTACCAGCAACAAATCCTGGAGCACAGCCAGTATGATTTGTTCTGAACGATTGAATTCTGTGTAGTTTATCATTTACTTCCTGTGTCAGCAAATAATTCTATGTCCATGCATCTTTACAAACATTTCAGGATGTCAGCAAAGTCACCTGTGACTTTAGAGATTAACAGATATGGGTTTTCAATGCCCTTAGTTGTAACCTAGTGAGATGGACAGTGAAAGTAAAATGTTTTCATTTAGCAAAGTCTTCCAACAAAACCTACTTTGCTTCAGCTTTAATTTTACTACAGCAATTCATTGGGCAAGTTTTCAGAAATGGCTCCTTCCTACGGCTAAGGATTAGGATTAGGATTTATTGAGTTTGAGTTTATTGGTTTTTTATACCGCCCTACTCCCGAAGGACTCAGGATGATGTACAGCCAGAATAAAAACAAATATATAAAAGTTTAAAAAGTTTTTAAAAGACATATTAAACTTTGGCCTAAAAGTGGGGGGGGAAACCAACCAACCCTGATTAAAATTAATAAAAAATTGAATTTAAAAATCATGTTTTATGCCAGCCCGGCTTGTTGGAAGAAAAAGGTTTTGAGAGCACGGCGGAAGGTGCGTAAGTCAGGGATAGTTCTTAATTACGGGGGCAATTCATTCCAGAGGACAGGTGCTCCCACGGAGAAGGCTCGCCCCCTGGGTGTCACCAGTCAACATTGTCTAGCTGACGGCACCATGAGGAGGCCCTCTCTATGGGAGCGTACTGGCCAGTGGGAGGCTCTCGGTGGCAGAAGGCAATCTCATAAGTACCCAGGTCCTAAGCCATGGAGCGTTTTAGAGATGGTAACCAACACCTTGAATCGTACCCGGAAAGCTTCTGGAAGCCAGTGCAGCTCGCACATGAGGGGTGTTACATGGGAGCATCGCATCACCCCCATAATTACCCATGTGGCCACATTCTGGACCAGTTGAAGCCTCCGGGTGCTCTTCAAGGGGAGCCCCATGTATAGACCATATAATTGGATTTATATGCCGCCCTTCCACCAAAGGACTCAGGGCGGCGTACAACATAAAACACATATTACAAAAGTTAAAAAAGATTAAATAGTAAATCCAATAACCAATTGACAATTTACAATTAAATTTAAAATTAAATTAACAATTAGCAATTAAAATTAATAGTTTATTTTATTCAGGCCAGGCCGGCTTTCTGGAAAAGCCAGCTTTTTAGGGCACGCCAGAAGGAAGGGAGGTCTGGAATTATGCAAAGCTCCGGGGGTAGCTCATTCCAAAGGGAAGGCGTTCCCACAGAAAAGGCTCTTCCCCTGGGGATCACCAGCCGACACTGTCTGGCTGATGGCACCCTAAGTTAGAATGACCGGCCAAAGTTGACCCTGCTGGGTTTGTGTGGCAAAGCCACACAAAGGACTAAAACTCATGATTTGCCAGTTCTAGTTTGAGGCATTAAATACTATGTGGCTCTCCCATAATCTCATTTCAGAGACTATATTGACAACAATAGCAGTTATAAAGATTACAGCATACATCATTGAAAATATGGAGGAAGATTTAGATGCCAATTGTATATTCATAGAAAAACACAGTAGCATTTAGTAAGTGAAATAAAATATTTTTTAATCTCTGGTTTGCTTTGGTTGTCCTTTGAAAATCAAACTGGTCAGTCCTAGAAGAGATCAACCCTGATTGCTCTTTAGAAGGTGAAATCCTTCTAAAACTCAAATACTTTGGCCATCTAATGAGAAGGAAGGACTCACTGGAGAAGAGCCTAATGCTGGGAAAGTTTGAGGGCAAAAGAAGAAGGAGATGGCAAAGAATGAGGTGGCTGGATGGAGTCAACAAAGCAGTAGGTGTGAGTTTAAATGGATTCTACAGAGGATGGTAGAGGACAGGAAGGTCTGGAGGAAAGTTGTCCATGGGGTCGCGATGGGTTGGACACGACTTCGCAACTAACAACAACAAGCTTTGGTTAGCTAACCTTTGGTTGGCATAATCCTCAAGTTTGTGAATTGTGACTTTTACATTCATAGAGTCATAATTTCAAGGAACCATACAATGTAGTCAGGCATTTATTCAGTAAATAATGAATAATTGGTTTGAAAATCTTTTCACTTTCTCCCCACCAATCACTCGGGTAACCTAATCAATGACCCAGACTTTGGCACATCTGCCCAATGATTCTTGGTAAACATCTCCTTCCAGAGTTGTTAACCTCTTAGTGCTGTATCTCCAGCACTCCTCAAAAATTGAAAATATAATTTTTAAAATTATGACCACAGCCACAAAAAAGGTGCCTGCTATCAAAGGATAACTTTTAGGCAGAGTAGATATTTATGTTGACAAAGCATGAGTAGACAGAAAATCTTGCTCCTGATGATTGACACCCCATCCACATTTTCAGAAGAGTTTCTAGACAGAAACTATGTTATGTGTATAAACTGCAGAATTAATGTATGTTCTTGTGTGTAATAAATTGGTGAGAATTAGTATGGAGTCTATACTGAAATATAATGTTGAAATTCCCTGAATGTAGAACCTGGTTATGAAATCATTAATGTAGAGTAAGTGTATATCATTCAGCAATTGACTGAATGCTAGTTATATCATTTTTACATACTTCTGTATAGGAAACAAACCTTGCTTCTTTGTAATATTTATTTATTTATATTTTGCACTTCTTAACCACCCATCTCCTTTAGAGAGAGGCTCTGACCAGTATATAATTTATCAATAAAATTGAGCATTAAAACCAGAATGTAAGATTAAAAAATCTTTCGAAATATCTAACAACATTATCAAATTACAAAAGATAGAACACTCTAAGATAGGGAGGTATAGAGAGTTATAATTAAACCAACCAACTCTCACATGGTTTTGCAAAACCCAACTTTAAACCAAAGTGTTATGGACACATTTCTTTTCATTATATTGCGCTGATAGGCACAAGGATAAACATATTTATCACTGACTTTTTATAAACGTAGTTGAAGATTTTTGGAACCCATCCATATGATAGTCAAGAAAATAAATTATGAATTGTATTCTATATTCTATATTTTATTTAAGTTATGAGGTATATTCTAATTTTTAAACAACTGTTGGAGAAAGAACAAAAGGGGAAACTGGAATTTGATATCAAGTACTTTAGCACAGGGATCCCCAACCTTTGCAACTTTAAGTCCAAAGGACTTCAGCTCCCAGAATTCTCCAGCCAGCTTTGCTGGCTGGAGAATTCTGGGAGCTGAAGTCCTTCAGATTTAAAGTTGCAAAGGTTGGAGACCCCTGCTTTAGCACTTTTCTTCCATACTGTAAGTTGAATAAGTCTCCATCACCTTGGAAGTTGCTCCGAAGCGCATCACGGATCCTTACAACACCAATAAAAGCATCCTTTCTGCAATCAATAATAGCTTCCAAACAGAGTGGATTTATTAAAATTCTTTATTAAAAACATTTCTATGCCACTGCAACCCAAACAACATTTAGCGATTCACATTTCTTATTGCTATTATGGGCAATGGAATAGGGGAGGGGGGACTTTACAACTATTTCTCCATTTGCCCTGATCCTGACCAACACTCTTTTTTGTTGCTATTTAATTAAAAAGAACCAGGACATATTGAGGGCAATTAAGGCATTATTAGCAGATAGATCTAACTCATTCATTCCAGGAGGATTCCCAACCAAACTGATTTGAAATGTTTGAACTTAAGCTCTTAGTTTTAATCTCATATCTTGAACTCTGCCCTTCGGTCACTCCCAACCCATTGTTGTCCCTGTCAGCTTTGATTAGCCAGTGACCTATATATTCTTGTGTTTGTGCAGTCCGGTTATACTATTTGTTTTTTAAATCTATCACAATTCTGCCTTCCTCCTCAACCCAAATTTTACTAATAGGGCTATAAAAATTAACTAAGATAACTTTTATTAGCTTGTTTTTTTCAGGTACAAATGCAATGGGACAAGATACACCCTTGACCTGACCCCTTTTGTCAGTGATTTCCATCATGTGACCATGTAAACATAAGTCAGTACCAATGTCTACATAACTTTTAGTAGAACTGCTTTGTGAATCACTCATGTGTGTGTGTTAGTGTGTGTGTGTGTGATTGACTGATCTTTTATTAAATGCCTCTTGGCAGGGATAGGATTGCATTCAATCAAGGGGAAAATCACTATTCTTTGGGAACACTGTAGCCTTCATCACCCTTCAGGATAAATATCATCTAAAAACAAAATGTGTAGCAAATGCTCAATAAACAGCAATTGGTTTATTCCCTCCACTCTTCTTCCTGGAAAGGAAAGTAGTCCATCTGAGTAGAAATAAATAAAACAACAGAAACTGTGGCTCGGTATTAGTCCAATAGCTTTACTTACAACAATTCCCAGATTCAATTCTTGGCATACTAAGATAGAGTTGGAATCTTGGCAGATGTTGCCAGTACATCTCACAATAAGAGGTGAGATGGATCATTGTTCTGACTGATTAAATGTTCTTCCACATGTGTTTTAGAGAATCTGTCCATCTTTTCTGTGTGGGCATCCATTCACATAAAATACTAATGGAACCACAATAACAAGTTAAAGTGCAAACTATGATTGGTTCTAAATACTGTTTTATGATGAGATTATTGTACAGACATCTTCTAAATGCTTCAGAGTCAGTTCTAGAAGCAGTCAGTATAGAAATTGAATAAGTAAGTATTTAAATATATATACAGTATGTGATAACTGAATAAACCTATCTCTTTAAAAGGTTATGGTTATTTCATCATCTGTTATCATGTATTAATATGGAAGAAGGAGTGAAGTGTCATGTCTTTCTTTTAAGCAGGCAAATCTAGTAGCAAGGATAGCTATAAAAATTGCTTAAATAATGCAAGTCTATATTAGTCTATATTAACAGAAACTGCAAGTCTGATTATGTTCATCTCCCCTTCCCTTTTCTATCCCAGTGAGTCAGGGATAAGTTAGTCGAGTCTGTTCCTAATACTTCCTCCTTTGCAAAGCTCTTTTTCTGCTCTTTTTGTTTTTCTAAAGGTTTGTGAATATTTTCCCCATGACTATCTCCCTCTGTAATGTATAGTTGGGCAATCAAACATCAGTTGAGGAACGACATGTATGAAAACTACATTGCTGTTTCTTATCCTTCAATGAACCTCTGTAGCCATTAAGATCTCTAGGAGATACTTTTTCTAAGGATGTCCTTTCTATTTGAGGTTGATTATCTGACAAACAGAATCCCACATGGTGTTGGGATTTTTGTCCCCATTCTACCTTGCTTTATAAGAGTGGTCACCATGTCTCTCTTTGGTCAAACTTTAAATATATTGATTAGGATTTTCATTGGCTTTAATTACTCAATTGAATTGATGTTTTGTATATTATTTCATGCATGCTAGTTGTTCCCAACTCTAGGGGACAGTGCTCATCTCTGTTTCAAAGCCGAAGAACCAGTGCTGTCTGAAGACGTCTCTGTGGTCATGTGGCTGGCATGACTAAATGTTGAAGGCGCACGGAACGCTGTTACCTTGCCACCAAAGGTGGTCCCTATTTTTCTATTTGCATTTTTACATGATTTTGAACTGCTAGGTTGGCAGAAGCTGGGACAAGTAACAGGAGCTCATTCCGTTATGCGTTATGCAGCACTAGGTATTCAAACAGCCAAATTGCTGGCCTTTCTGATCAACAAGCTCAGCATCTTAGCCACTGAGCCACCATGTCCCTGTTCCATTATATAGGCCAGATAAAACTCGAATGCACGAGCAAATACGTGTTTAACTTTTTTTTTCTCACCAGGAAATTAATACGCCTTGAATACTAAATAATACCAGTTATTTCTTTGTTTTGTTATTTCAAACCAGCATGTGGAAGCTTTTTGTACAAGATCTTGTTTTTGTTATTATTGATTTATTACTATTGCTGCTGCTGTCACCACTAGTTGGTCTCCGTTTTGCTCTTGAAAGAGCTTTCTGCAGTTCGAAAGCACCTCTTCGGCGTTGGTCCAAAGAGCAATGAACAGGTCAGATCAGCAAGTGGCTTTTTTATTCATTAACATACTGGTTGACTGATGGAAGTTTCTAACAGCATTAAGACTTTAAGCTCTTGGTACATGGATTTACATCAGACCCTTCATAGTAGGGGAAAGCTGGCTAATCCTTGAGCTGCTCAAACTTCTCACAAAACAAAATAAACCATTACAGAACTGAGTTTGTGTATTCAATTTACTATTTCTAAACAATTTATTGATGAAGAATAATAAACTTAGATCTCAGTGAAAATGAGGAATGAGAACTATCACACATAAATTTACACTAGTACTGAGTTTATCTACTTTGAATGCCTAAGTCTTGATCATCGTTTGTCACTTATGTCTTTGTCTTGATTCTATTTTAAACAAGGTAATAATAGTTTTAGTTCAGTGCCTCAATGAACTTAAAAGTTTGCTTTTAAATAAATTATATTATCAATGTTTATTTTTGTTTTGGAAGAGGGCTCTCTAAAAATAACACAGGAAGGACAATGTCTTTATTTCTTTGGATTAAATTTTGAGAGGTCTAACTTTGAATGTCCCATACTTGATCTTTTCCCTCATGTCATTTTCACAACTTAAGAGAGGTTAAATTTAAGCCCCAGAGTATCTTTCAGGCAAGTTCATAATAGAGTGAAGATTTGAATTTGTTCAGTAGTTTTAATTCCATGAGGCATCTGTGTGTATTTATTAGAACTTTTTTTCCAAATAACGTGCAAAAAATATTCTCAGAGTTGTGCAGTATTTATAATAAATACTGTACAACACTGAGGATTATTTTTGGCAAGTTGTTATGGCCTGAGTTCTGAAAGAATAACACAAAGTATTATTTTAAGGCCCAAATGTACAGTAAGAATCTGAAATCAACCATACACATCCCTAATTTACTTAGAAGCATAATTTTTGTCATAATAACATTAAGCAATACTGGTAATGTAGAGTAATAGAGTGAAAGTTAGAAAAAGAAAAGGATTGGTAATAGAATGCCAAAATAAAGGACTTATCTCTGAATAAAAATTTCTGCAATGAGAGATGTTATGGATCAGAAAAACGGTTTTACAACTTTTTATTTTGGCAATGTGCAATTCAATTATAACAGTCTATTATTTGCTGAGAATTATCCAAAATGGGCATAGTATCTGTTTTTCTTTCATTAGATTTTTAGCATATGCATATCTTCAAATCTCACTGAAATCAATGGAATTTTAAAATACAATTCTATTTATTCATTACAGTAAGACATTACCAAATAAGTTAATGCATTATTGCAACCAAAAAGCAGTTAATTTGACAAAACTGGGCCAGTACTATTTATCAGCTATCTCCTTCATATTGGAAAGTAGATGCTGGGGCCTTAACGTGACTATTATTTCTTGCTTGTTTTAATGCCAAATGTTTATATACAACCCAAAAAATATTTTATGTTATTTTATTTTAAAATCCATGTCATCCATAAGATTCGTAAAGATGCTTTTTTTCCATTTGAAACAAAGCTTTCAGAGATCCTGAACAGGATATCTTAATTTTATCCACTAAGGCATGAGATTTCAAAGCTTTGTGGCTACAGATAAGCTTCTTCTTCTTCTTCTTTTGCCTTGCACTTCAAACAGATGTGTCAAATGAATAGTAAGCCCAACTTGGAACACTTGAAACTACTGCCAGCATTTCTCTTCATCCATGCAAGAATCTCTTGAAGTCTAATCGTTACCAAGCAACCATAACAATGCTACTGCATGTCTGCATGAAGCGTTCTCTGCTCAGCTTGGCTCGTTTTTTGCATCTTTAATTACAAAGGAGAAATTGTCCAGCAGCCATGCTCAGACTTGCCCTGATTGAAATAGGCAACAAAGAGGGATGAGATTTGCAGGATTCCGGGTACCTAATAGACATAATATCCAGTTTTTCGTCCTACAAAATAATACTGTTGGGATAAAGGTTAATCAGAAGTAGGAAAACTCATGGGCAGGATTAATCAATAGAACAAACAGCCCAGACATGTGCTACTGTCAGCAAATACATACAGATGAACCATAGTTTTCAGGGTTTTAGTCAGGGGTGAAATCCAGCAAGTTCTAACAGGTTCTGGAGAACCGGTAGTGGAAATTTTGAGTAGTTCGGAGAACCGGCAAATGCCACCTCTAGCTGGCTCCAGAGTGGGGTGGAATGGATATTTTGCAGTATTCTTCCCCTGCCATGCCCACAGAACCAGTAGTAAAAAAAATTGAATTTCACCACTGGTTTTAGTACTGTTTAGTACTGCCAGCTGTTCCTCAGATGACCAAAAAAAAACCAAACCCAGAAAATCTACTATTTCGTATAGCATGTGCTTTCAGTATACAAGCACTTGCAGGTTGAGGACATTCTCAGGGCAAATGTTTTTTCTAAGTTTTAAGTAAAGAGATAAAGATATATATAGAAATATAATCTTTGCACCACACCCCCAGCTTTTTTTTTTTGTTTGTTCATTTTCACTCAGACTAGGCCTCATTTACTGCTGGATTTGTGCTGGATCCTTCTGGAGTACCTCAGAGTTGTTAAGTGACAATCTAAAAGCTGATTTAGGATTAGGATAGCTTAACCAGGTGAACCGAGGGCTTCACTTTGATTGGATAGAAAAGCTGGCGCTGTGCTTGGAAGTCCATCTAGTAATACTGAAAGGCTTTATCAACATCCTGAGAGGAGTGCATTCAGAATAGGTGGCAACGAGAATCTCGCTAATCAGGGAAGGATTAGCTAGGGCTCAGAGCAATGCTGCGTCTAATTCCTTTTTCATGACGCTCTCCATGCGCTGCAAAATGATCTGGGCGCAACACCACCACTACTATAAATATTAGATGAGCCTCTCCAGTGTTTTAATTAGCACTTTCTAAGGGAGCTGAGTGTTGAGCAGTGAGAAATAATGCAGGTGGAAATTAAAAGAAGCAAAATTATTACAAGATTTTAACACTGACTCTAATTTATGAACTCCACTGTCATGTTATACCATGTTCTTATAAATTGTTCTCGCTTTCTGGATATATTCTCAGAGGCTACAATTCACTTCAAGAAGGCACTTTACACCACAGATATGATGGAGTTCATCTCACAGAGATGAAGGCCCCTCCTTGTTCGCCTTAGATAATTGTGATATTAATACTGCAAAATTTGCCTTGCATGGCTCTGTCTGCCTTCTCTTCACAGAATCCTCTTTTGTGCTACTGGGTGACTTGGCATACTGAGTCAAAATGACACAAAGCAAAACATTTTGCTCACTAAAGAGTTCTGATGCTCAAAACAATAGACTGCTTTGTTTGAAGCCACCCTTCAAAGTGTTGCACAGCATTCATTAGCCTTATTATCTGGTATAACTGTCTCCTGTTAAAATGCTATTAAAGTAACCGGTTTCTCGATGATACCAACTGCCCAGGGATATCTTCCTTTGGGTTTTAGGCAATATTTAATTATTGGATTTGTCATTTACTATGTTGGGAGTGAGAGAGGGGAGACAGCAGAAAATTGGATCAACTGTATTGTGTGAATTAATGAATATATCAAATCAAAATCAAATCAAATCATTTAATACTTATAAACCACGCCCTCTCCCCATGGGGACTCGGGGCGGTGCACAGGTAGAATAAAAACAGTAAAAAACATACAAACATCAATAAAATATACAAACAATTTAAAAGCAAATTAAACACAGCCTGTGCTAAAATCCCATTTAACTAACTAAACTAAAATTTACCCAGTAAATATGCAGCATTACGAAAATCCAGACACTGCTGTCCTCTGGATTTGCTTGGTTATTCTCAATTTTGGGAGATATGTAAAACCAATAATTGCAAGAAAAGACACCATGCAATAATGACTAAATCCAACTGTTAAAATTATTCTACTTTATGTTCCCTGTGATGCTAATGCCATAAATTCCATCTATATTGATATATATGTATATTTTTCTGAATACATAATTTATTTTTCAGAGCCCAGTGTCAAAACATATGTAATGCTTTAATGCTGCTTTTAAATTTCAGATCAAAAGGTACATACATGCGCACAACAGATTCACTTATTGATAGTATTCCTTATTTCACATAGAAACAGGCTAGATCTTCTCCATAAGCTCCCATTTACTCACTAGCTCCGTTTAGGTAATATAACAGAGTTAACTATTTTCTGAGGAAATTAACCATGTGCTAGCCGTCCATTCAATGACATAGTGGCATTTTAGATTCCCCAGTTATCACAAAGGAGACTTTGTTTTAATTTTATTTATTTATTATTTTACTTTTATTTATTTTTTAGGATTAGGAGGTAGATTTGTAGCTGGGGAAAATTGAAGTGCAGCCCTTCAAAGAGAGATGACAACTTATCCTCTGCACTCACACTTTTGAGTAGTTTTGTACACTGAAAATGAAAAATAAGAAGACAGAGACAATGTGCTCTATTATTTGCAACTTTTCTAAGCCTTTATTTCTGATTCAGAAGTAAGAAGAAAAAGCCAAGCCTCAAACCTATGATTTTAGCCCCAAAACACAGCTGATTTGGAGATTTATTTTAACTAAAAACAGCCTGAGATTATTTCAGACTAAAACTAATCCCATTTAGGTTCATTTTCAGGATAAATTAGTTTATGCTATTTATATGACACCCTAGCTTTTTCTCTTCCAACTCACATAAGTGTCTTGTGCCAACAGCTATTATCAAGACAGAAGAAATTACATTTAATTTCATATAATTATAAGATTGGAATGAATCTTAACTGATTGATTAGCATTTATTTAGAATCAATACCCTTTATGCCTCTGCTGTTTTCCAACTTTCATCTTGATTTGGAACATGAAGCTAACATAAAATCATGTGTTTGAGTAAATGAAAAGCAAAATCTGATTAAATTAGATTCTGTTTTTATGTGCTGTCAAACGAAGTATTGAAAATATTTGTATCGTAATGGTCAAATATATTTACTCAAGAGAAAACTTCAATTGTTTTAATTACATTTAGTTCAGTGTTAAATGTTTTATCCACATGATACTCCCAAATCAAGGTTCCTGGCTATAATGCACCTTTTCCCATTGATCCAGAGCTCTGTATTTCTGTATTTGCTATTTCCATCTTTGTTACTGGAGTCATGCTCATTTTCATTACTTTTTTAGAATAATATTTTAAACACGAGTTGTTTTAAGTGCTATGGTCTGTAGCCATATAAAGTGATTATGATAAATCTATATCTAACTTTTCCAGAATAATGTGCAGTATATATATCAATTTAGTCCAAGCAGCAGATTGTACATAAATTTAAAAATACAGAAATAGAAAAACAGATGTATAAATTCTACTTTTGAAAATCTTTTTACCAATTTAAAAAACAGTAAAAGTATTGAACATTAGCAATACAAAAAGAGAGAAAAATGGCATAACTTTCTTTTAGTTAAGACAAGAGGTCCTAATTTCACTTGCTGTCTTCTGGACTCCTTCAAGTGGATTTGTAGTGTTTTCATGAACGTCAACTTTTAAACATTTGTGTTTCTTCTTTTCCTATGTTTCTCACAAGACATGTGTTTCATCTTTAATGCGGCATTCAGAACACAAAAAAAGACCCTCCTTTTAATCTTCCAGTTCTCAATATATATCCAAGTAGGCTTCAGATTCTGTGGCGGGAGGACTTCCATTTCTATCACTTCCTCCATGATGAATGAAATTCTCCATCTAAGCAAACAAGCACTTCAGAGAACTCTCCTTGACAGGGCTGTTAATCCCAAGAGCCTTCCTTATCACTCCATGATTCAAGGGTTGAGGAAGTACAGTATCCCTGCACCGCCTGGCTCTTACATAACTACATGCAAATGTTGAAACCTAACAAGGAAGCCCCTCTGTGGGCGGGTGCTTTTGTACCATGGATCTTACAAGAACAGGACACCTTTTCTGCGCCTGCATAATTTGATTTTGCAACTACCTATGCAATATATGTGATTAACCTGATTAATGTCATGTTGAACTATATGAATCATCTTTTCCTTCAATTGTTGAATCCTACTTTCTTTTATAAGTTTTTTCAGAACCTTTAGCACTATCCTTCCTTTTACATATTCTACTATAACGTAAAATACCCTAGTGGTACAATAAGCAAACAAAGAACTAAAATAAATACATATCCCTCCACTATCTATCTTTGTCTTTCTCTTCACTGAATTTCGTCATTGACATATCTTCAAGAGACCGATCTGTCTTTCTGTAAATGATATTGATCGTAAAGAAACAGCTAAAACTAACATGGTTCCTTTTGCAAGTTTGACATTACAATGTATGAAAGTGATATGCTAGTCGTTCCCGACTCTAGGGGGAAATGCTCATCTCTGTTACAAAGCCGAAGAGCCAGTGCTGTCCAAAGACATCTCCGTGGCCATGTAGCCGGCATGACTAAATACCGAAGGCGCATGGAACGCTGTTACCTTCCCACAAAAAGTGGCCCCTATTTTTCTACTTGCATTTTTACATGCTTTCGAACTGCTAGGTTGGCAGAAGCTGGGACAAGTAACGTGAGCTCACTCCATTACAGGCCCTAGGGATTCGAACCATTGAGCTACCAACCTTTCTGATCAACAAGCTCAGCATCTTAGCCACTGAGCCACTGCATCCCTTAAACAAGTACTAGAGATGCATAAATTCAACACATCCAACCTGCTCTTCCTATCAGTTATCCAGCCCCTTATGCATTTTATTAAAAAATTGTTTCAAAAAAGTATGTTTTAAGCAATGTAGTGTGAAACAGCAAAAGAGATTGTGTAACTTAGAAAATTTTAACAAGCAGTTTGCATGAACTGGGCTGAAATGACTTAATTAGTACTCCTGCATTCCTTATTTAAAAGCTGAGGGGATGATAGCTGAATTTTTCTTTAACACTGGCAATGTGTCAGCATTCCTCAGTTGTAGGCAGCAGACTTAGGAAAAATAAAGCAAGTCATGGGGCAAATTGTTTTCTCCTCCAACACCTTGTTCCAACACCTTTTTTAAATCCCTTCAATACTGCCACCTCTGCTAATTAGACTAGGGTTTAGCCACACTGGCACTCTTACTCCCATTACATCTGCTAAGGAAGCTGTGATCTAAAACATCACAACTGATCTTTCAATCAGGAGACAAGAAATATTTAAGAGGCTCTGCATTATTGCAGGTGAAGTCTTCCACAAAGGTCAGAAGTTGCAGCTTTTATCCTCAAACTCACTCCCAAAATCAGATCACTGGGAGACACAAAACATATTGGGTTTGCAAGGTTGAAGGTTCTGTCCTTCACGACAAACTTGCTTTCAGTCAAATTGAAGGCAAACGGAAAAGAAGATATTCAGTGTAGTGAGGCAGGGGATTTTCAGGCAATCTTGGCATTGTCCATTAGCAGAAGAGGACATTAAAGCCCCCACCCCCACCCCCAAGAACCATCTTCAGCTAAACTCCTTCATGAAAAGATGGTGTTATTGCCATGGATTCTAATTTGCTTGCAGATGGGACCACACCGAGGATGCTGCTGAGATTGGACGACCTTGGCTTAGAGCACAAACATTTCCTGTTAAAATCTTCCATGATTGTATATGGTAGTCAATAACCTGAGCAGGCTTTCCCAACTACACTGAGGGAGATGTGTTTACGGACATAAGGAACATCTGCAATCTGAAATATTTTGTTTGCAATGTGGTATCTTAACTCAATTTATAGCCCCTTATCTGTTTGTTAAGCAAAGATCTAAGTATTTCCCATATCTACAAAGCAGAGTTTTAAAATCCATTGATCAGAAAAAACTGCAACTATTTCTTTACGAATTGTGCTCCAAAACCTACAGTCATTTCAGTAGTTACCTTATACTTTCCATACTTTGTGGACTTTTCTCAGCTGCATTCTTTTTCTCTATAACCATCTATTAACTGTGATAGTTACGTATTTTTAAAATACACAATAGCATCTTGGATGGTTCTATGAAAGGCAATGTAATCAAGGCACACAGAGAGTAATCTTCATGTTTCCCTACATTTGTTATCTTAAAAGTGGTATCGTTTGTTGAAGTGCCGTCTGAATTTTGCAATAATTAACAAATTGGTATTATTTCAGATGTTAGAAGTTATGCGTTTACATGTGTTTACCTTCTATGGAAGTGATCAAAGCAACTCATAATCACTTAGCATTCATCATATAGGTATAGAGTCAGTTGCTGAAAATATTGGGAGAATAATTTTGATGCACAACCATAAAATATTGCAATTCTTTTTGTTTTTATTTATATAAATGAAGTTTGAGACAGAAACCCCACATCTTGATGTTTCTCATTATTTCTTGTTTGGTAGAATCAATTTGGAGTCTACCTTTTAATCCATTAACATTGTACTGAACTGCCATAAAGAATAAACACAGCAAAAACCTAAACTTGGATTCATATTCATGCCATGACATTCATTAGGTGCGTATCAGTTTAATTTGTTTTGTAAAAGCAAACTTTCTGGTATCATCCTTAGAAAACCAGGAATATTTTTTTAAAAACTCCTAAAAATAATAATATGCCTAGCCAGCTGCATCTTATTCAAAGAAAAGAAAAATTGTAGTAACAAGAAGCATCAGTTCCAATGAACTCTTCACACCAATTTAAACCCTGATATTGATATTAGTCTGAAGCCCATTCTCTGGCTGATTGGGACCTCTCTTTTGTGTGTGTGGGGAGGGGGAGTTATAATTCAGATATGGGGCAAGCCCATCTGCACTACAGACTGTAGGCTGTATGAAGAAAATAGTAACAACAAAGTTAATCAATGAGATGTACAGAAACAAGTAAAGTTCTGCCAAGCCTTTATTGCACTTTTCCCAAAAGCATCGTCATTCATTTTGATGGGGAGAAAATTGCTTTTTAGTTTTTATTAATTTGGTGACATGTCATGATTAGAATATGGTATCTTCAACTCTCACTATAGGTTAGCCAAAAGTTTTTCTGAGTGTCCTGTCTGTCATTCTAGGTGCCTCTCTTTAATTGTCCACAGCCTCCTTGGCTTCTCACTCTTCACTTTAACCCAAATAGAATATATAATATACTTTTTCAGAAGTGGAAACATTGGCAAGCAGGAAGCTGCAGAGTGATAGATATGTTGGAAAGAAAAAGAATATAGCACCCTCCCCCGCAGCACATTATCAATCCAAGAATCATTTCTTTCATCAGAAGTAATGTGAGAAACCCTTAGAATGAGATAGAGGAACAAAATCCTCTGTCATAGGACAATAAGTCAAGAAAACAAACTTTTGGACAAAGGAAGATAGGGTTGTTTTTTTTCTCAAGTTAAATTAAAAGTTATTCACAGTATTTAACTTCATCAGCTATTGATCTCGAAAGTCTGACTGTAGTTGGGACGGGAATCTTGGGAGAGATCAGCAGTATGAATAGTCTGGGTGTGTAGCAACTGGGTTTAATTCCAAAAAGCTGTTTCAGTGCTGTTGTGGACTAAATAATAAACTTCTTCACAACCCTTTCAACCAACTGTATCTTTTTCTAGGACTGCTGTCCTCATGTATGGTCTGGGGAAATACAAGCTGATTTAACTTTCATTTAGATCAGGGGTTCCCAAACTTGGCCACTTTAAGACTTGTGGACTTCAACTCCCAGAATTCTGGAAGTTGAAGTCCACAAGTCTTAAAGTGGCCAAGTTTGGGAACCCCTGATTTAGATTAAGAAAAGCCCATCTGGCTTCAAACAATTTTGCAGTAGCTTGCAAGAGATTCAGTTATCCATAGCCCCGCCCCACCCCACCCCAGTTAGACTATTTTTCTTCTGCTACAACTTTCCCATTTTCCTTTCCAAGTTACCAATCATTTACTTCCTGGGGGAAGCTTCTTGATATGTATTTGACATATTTTGTTTAGTCATTTGTGTGTGTGTGTATGTGTATAAATGTACTGTATGTGTGTATGTGTGTGTAAATATGCATGCAGAGTCAAAGCAAAAACAAATGGTATATGGTGGTAGAACAACCAACTTAAAAATAAATATCCCTATATTATATTTTTCCAGTTTGGATCAGAATGATCCTTGAGTAGAAGGATGTCAACCTGGTATGTATGTACTATAATCACTTTATTACTTTATTACTTTATTACAGTCATGGACCAGAGATCCAGACAAACAAATAACACAGAAATATACAACCAAGCCCCACTGAAAGGTGGGAGACAATAGGCAAAATCGATGATAAAAACCATTCTGTCAACCATACCATCTATCCGTTATGAAAATTTAAATCTATGCTTTAAGGACTATGGTCAGTTAGAATTGTACATAAATGGTAGATACCATATGAGAGTTTACATGAAATCTGCATATCGGCACCTTATGCAATCACCAGGTGGTACACTGCAAGCAGTCAGTATGGCTGGCCTCAGCCAGTGGGACCAACCCGACCCTTCCCACGGTTCTTGCATGCCAGGACTGCAGCAAAACAATTTGCAACCTTTAATGTGATCTTAGAGTCATTGTCCTGGAGTAAAAGATAAGTCCGGTAAGTCCAGGAAATCTTTGGCACATGGGGAAATAAGTTGTAGTCTTTCATCCCGGTAGTAAATACAATGTGAACTAACAAGTCCGGGGATCGGCCGTCACATGAACAGTGGTGGGCTTTACACCCCCTGAGAGTCTGCTATCTAGGGCATTCGAGGGGATCACATTAAAGCGTGCCTTTAGAAATGCCAGCCTATATTTAATGAAGGATAGCTCAGAGAGATATTTGGGGGGGGGGGCGTCAGGGGAATAATACCAAGAGAAAATGGGAAACAAATACCTGCACCAAGTGCCAAATTCTGTTGTCTTTCAATATCGTCCAGACATTGGAATATCAACGATTTATCAGCATCAGGGCCAAGTATAAAAGCGTCAATGGGGGAGATGCCTATCTTCAGGTTTGGTGTGGATATTGCAGACCCAGGGACTATGGAAATTGTCCTACCATAAGCACTGTCCTAAATAATAGTCTAGAAGTCTGGCCCACAGGGCCAGCCAATAGCCAATTGCACGTTTCCACAGAACGGTATCGAGCGATGGTATGCCCAATTCCAGACGGATTGCAGCATTACTCACACACGGGGGGACTCCCATTAAATGGGGTAGGAACTGGCTTTGAACAGACTCAAGATGGGGAATATTTGCTGAAATCCAAAGGGGAGCGCCGTATATAATGGCAGCTATCACCTTTGCCCTGTATAGTATGTATGTACACACTCATCCATTCTCATGGATTCAAGGATGGGTTGATGGATAATAGATAGATGGAGAGAGAGAGAGAGAGAGAGATGATAGATAGATAGATAGATAGATAGATAGATAGATAGATAGATAGATAGATAGATAGATAGATAGATAGATAGATAGATAGATAGATAGATAGATAGATTTATAGTTTACTTGTAATTCTTTGCTTGGAAGGGAAAGTTGGCCTTGTGCAGCAACAGGGGATTAATTGTCCTGGCAGCCCAAACTGAATTCATCTTCCTGAGAAAGAGAAGAAAGGAGGGGGGAGGGAGGGAGAGAAAGAGATTTCTGATGTGTTTCACACCCGTGATTTTTTATATTTCAGGCAAATGTTTTAACCACTCTGTTCCTAAGATTCCTGTTTCTCATCAATAGCTACAGCAGATGTATGATAGAGAGAAGCAAAGCAGCAACTGTTGGTTCAAATGTGGGACATTCCACCTATCCAAATGCAGAGTTGCCTAAAAAAAGGTAATCTACGGAAGACAAATCTAACATCAATGCTTGAGTTGACCCAAACTGTAAAACACTACTTTCAAAACAGACCTGGATCAGCCAAATTGGTAGTAGCAGTGGCGGGAGGCTCCGCCCACCCACCCAGATCGCACATGTGGGAGTGTGCCCGAATCAGTGTTAAAAACTTGGCAACCCACCTCTGACACAGACTATATTGTGGTGGGTTGCAGGTGAGTGGAAGCTGATATCATCTATTGAGGCTCTTCAAACATGTTTGGTGTTCCATACACACAAGAAGGCAACCTGGAAGTACTAATCTCCTAAGCAGCCAATTGCTTCATCCCAATGTTCAAAAGAAAGAAGGTGTTTTCCAAAGCAGCTTTTTCTAATCTGGTAGAGAACTGTTGAAATCGCACCTCTCCAGATTTAGATTTATGCTAGTTAGGTATTCTGGGAGTTGCAGTTCCATATCCCTGGAAGACATCAAGATGTAGAAGCCTGCTTAGGAAATTCTGACATAGCACAGTGGGTGGAAAAGTCTAGTTAAGTACATATTCTTTTTCATAGTGTATTTTGTTCACTCATAGACTAGCCTTGGTGCAAGTAAAGCTAGCGAATCTTTCTCAGCAGCATTATTTGTAGAGGCAACAAAATTGACAAGATGGCAGGCAAAGAAGAGAGAGATGAATGGGTATGTTTGGGCGCTAAACAAATGAAGCTTGCATCATGATTCTCAATCTTCTATTTTACGAAAACTGACGTCCACCCTGAATGCCACTCACTGAAATCTTGAATTTACTCTCGCACCCACCTCTTAAAGTAGTATTCCTGGGGTTTTCCCATCCATGTTAAGTGGCTTTATCAAAAAGAGCAATCTTGAGTAAATTTTCATCATTCACACTCCCATTATGGGCAGAAAAAAATCTTGAACATTTTGTTTTCAACTTTCAACTTTTCAATATAATGAACTACTGTTAACTGGGGACAAATGGGGCTATAATCCCATATCTGTTTTATCAGAAGCCAAATGATCACTCTACCTTTGTTTGTGAGACCAGTACCAATTAATAACAATAACTTCCAAAGAAAGTTATACCATAATTTCCATAATCTGTATCTATTTCAGTTTGAAACACTGAGAATATAAGGCATCATCAGCAAACATTGGATGAGTTTCAAAGACCTTTTACCTGCTCTCTGTTCGTGCTGCCTCTCATATCTTTATGACATGGAATGAACTACTTGGCGCCACATTGCTGTTATCCATTAACCATTCCTGTTTTCCTAATCAGCTCAGACTCCATCTTTCTCTGTCCTATCTGTTATTGTCTTCTGAAGAGGGATGCAATGTTCCTTTTGCCCCGTCTGGTTTGCTTGACATGATTTGTGTATCTGCCTACTAGCAGAGTTCCTTCCACTGAACCCTGTGCATTATCTGCTTTCCCATTTCCCCACCCCTTCTCTATAACCAGGCAAAGAGGGTCATACATCTGTAAATGACAGCTGTTATGAAAAATGAGGACTTAGCACACATGGCTCTCATCACACACAGACTCATCTTCCACACCACAGACATGGCGTGCTTCCCTACAAAGGCAGAGTGCAGTTAAAAGTTTTAGAAACACCTAATAAATTGCTGGCACATCCATTTAATAAGCCATCAAAGACAGTGTTAGCAAATCAACAAACCAATCAGAAATTTGAGGCAAGAGTATGTTATTTATTTTGCCACAGACATTGTATAATTTGCTATCACAACCCCATTCTGTGATCACCCGAGCAGTGAGTTTATGCAGTTTTAAGGGAAAGCGTGTGAATGTTGTAATGTATATGCTTTTTTTCCATTCTCCGATATTTGCTTTTATTTATTGTCACAAGAATTCTGTGAGATAGGCACACATTTGGCCTTATCCAAAAAAGCAAAGAGCCATATTATGTTCAGCACATTCATGAACAAGAAAGGGACTCAAATTAATTCCACTTTATAATGTCTTGGTAAGACCACACTTAGAATACTGCATGCCGTTTTGGTCGCCATTATATGAAAAGATGTTGGGACTCTAGAAAGAATGCCGAGAAGAGCAACAAAGATGATTACAGGATTGGAATTGGTTATATCTAGTTTAATGAAAAGAAGGACTAAAGGTGACATGATAACAACGTTCTGACATCTCAGGGGCTGCCACAAAGAAGAAGGACTCAAGCTATTCTCCAAAGCACCTGAGGGCAGGATAAGAAACAATAGGTGGAAACTAATCAAGGAGAGAAGCAACCTAAAATAAGGATAAAATTTTCTGACAGTTAGAACAATTAATCAGTGGAAAAACTTTCCTCCAGAAGTTGTGAGTGGTCCAACCCTGGAAGTTTTTAAGAAGAGATTGGACAACCATTTGTCTGAAATAGTATAGTATTCCTTCCTGAGCAAGGGGTTGGTCTAGAACAGGGGTCCCCAACTCCCGGGCCGCGGACCGGTGCCGGTCCGTGGCTGGGTGGGAGCCGGGCCGCAGGGCTGGAGAGGAAGAGGAGGGAGGAGGGGGCATCCCCCTGAGCAGAGCGCACGGGAGAACGCAGGCATGGCTGTTTGCGCCGTTGGAGTGTGGCTCTTCCTCCTCCCTCGTCGACGGAGGGACTCCTGGGCGCCGCCGGACCAGCCACCGATTCCCTCCCCTGCTGGCATGCCGGCCACTCGTTTTCTTCCAGGGGCTGCGGTGGCTCCGCAGGTGGGGGAGGGAACTGGCGGCCGTAGGGAGAGTTGCTCCGGCGACGCACAGGAGTCCCTCCGGCGACGAGGGTGGAGGAAGAGCCCCCACCATCCTCCTGCGTTCTCCTGTGCGCTCTGCCCAATGGGCTGCCACCTCCTCCCTCCTCCTCCTCTCCAGCCCGGCTCCTACCCAGCCACGGAGCCTGACTGAGCGAACGAGCGACCAAGCGCGGCAGGCGGGCTGAGGAGGCGGGGGGGACGACGATGACGACGACAGACACACATAGAGAGACAGAGAGAGGGAGGGAGGGAAAGAAAGATAGACAGAAACACAGAATGAGTGATTGAGTGAATGCAAGACAGACAGACACACGCACACACACACACAGAGTGACAGAGATGGGCAGATGAAGGAGAGAGACAGAGAGAGAGAAAGAGAAAGAAAGAAAAAGAAAGTGGGAGAGAGAGAAAGACAGACAGAGAGAAAGAGACAGAAAGGAAAGAAAGAGACAGAAAAAGATACAGAAAGAGAGAAAGAGAGAGAAAGAAAAAGAGAGAGAAAGAGGGAAAGAGAAAAAGAAAAAGAGAAAGAAATAAAGAGAGAAAGGGAAAGAGAGAGAAAGAGAGAAAGAAAGAAATAGCGAGAGAAAGAAAGTGAGACAGAGAGAAAGAAAGAGAAAGAAAGAGAGAGAAAGAAAGAAAGAAAGAAAGAAAGAAAGAAAGAAAGAAAGAAAGAAAGAAAGAAAGAAAGAAAGAAAGAAAGAAAGAAAGAAAGAAAGAAAGAAAGAACGAAAGAAAGAAAGAGAAAGAAAGAAAGAAAGAACTTATGACCACAGTTGAGGCCAAAAGTTTGGTTGCTAACCAAGATCATTGTTAAGTGAGTTTCACATTTTCCAAGTTGGCCACGCCCACCCAGTCACATGACTGCTGAGCCACTCAGCCGGTCCGCAGAATTTTCTTTAAAATGAAACCAGTCCCTGGTGCAAAAAAGGTTGGGGACTCCTGATCTAGAAGACCTCCAAGGTCCCTTCCAACTCTGTTATTCTGTTCTGTTTAAGGAATTTGAACTGAACCAAATGAAGATTTGATACAAGGTACACTTGAAATGTGATGTCATGCAACTTTTGCAAAGTAACTTTTGCACTTCAACTTCCTTTCTTGATAATGAATCTCCTCATGTTCCTCAGAGTAGAGAAAAACACCAAAATCAAATATATCATTTTATTTTTTTAATGGATGGTTAGAATCTGTGAAAGGCAAAACCTTGGCATGTGAGGGAATGGAGAAAACCAGGGGAAGCAGACTGATAAAAGTGCCATTATATATAAAGTAAGCTCCATCCCTTTTTTTATATGCGTCACAATATGATACTCAGAAATATCAAAGGGGTGGAGTTTGTAGCAGGATGCTGTCTCATTATTTTAGTCCTATAACAATGTCATAGAAAATAGTGCTAAAATAGATTGTGGCATTGCATATTTGAGCCATAGTTAGGGTATGTCTGAATCAGTGGTGGGTTTCAAATTTTTTAGAACCTACTCTGTAGGTGTGGCCTATTTTGTGGTCGTGGCTTGGCAGTCATGTGACGGGGTGGGAGTGGCCACCTTTTAAAATGTGGTGAAACTCATTTAACAATGCCCTTGCTTAGCAACCAAAATTTTGGACTCAATTGTGATGATAAATTCTTCCTTCCTTCCTTCCTTTCTTCCTTCCTTCCTTCCTTCCTTTCCTTTCCTTTCCTTTCCTTTCCTTCCCGTTGGGTCACTGGCAGCGGCGGGCCAGATTTACTTCCAGGTACGCCGGTGGAACCCCCTCTCACCAGTTCTCTAAATTTCACCAACCGGCTCTCGCGAGTAGGTGCGAGCCTGCAGAAACCCACCACTGGTCTGAATGGAATTTTTTTGCTCCCAATATGGTTTCAAAGTCTTTTCCAGAGAATCTATGGTTTTTCATTGTGCACAAATTTAGAAATGTATGCATTGCTATTGAGTGACCTCCTGTGGTAAAGACATAAATGTACTATCTGATGTGTAGTATGTATTTTCTAGAAAAAGATGTGTTTTTAGAAAATTTCAAGTTTACTGCTTGAAATGTAATAGAAATGAATAAGAGGACATGGTAGATGAAACTCTTTCAATAAAATATTTTTGATCAAAATTTACAGTTTCTAGTTGAAGCATTCTCCTCATCCCTTTTCCACACTTAACTTTAGCAGAAGAAAAATTTAAAATGTTAAAAAAAAAAACAATAAAGGTGTGAAAATCCCATTCTAACAGTTTAATCAGAATTGATATTTAGTTCAGGTTTTATATATGTACAAACTTTAATTGCAAAACAATATTCTTAATAATAATTTTTTAATTTTTAAAAAAATTATTGTAAATAATAACCATGACATTCAAAATTTTTCTAATCGGTGACATTCAAAATGTCCCAGCCTAAAATGGCCATTTTACTTAAAATTGGAAGATGGAATAGAAAGCTAAAGAACAGAGGGCTCCAGTCGTACACTACTTCCAAAAATCATAGATAGAAAAAGAACTTTCCATGAGTTGTTTGTAGCTATTAGCCCAAAATAATTCGAAAAGGAAAGGTACCATTTTTTTTATGTTAGTCTTTTAATGGCCAGCTCTCCAGCAATTGCTTGTTTCCTACAATTCTTAAACTAAGACCAGCCTTCAACAGATGTTCACAAAAAAGAATTCCATGGCCATATAAATTACAGTGGGTTATATTGTTCACTTTGGAGCTTGACAAAATAATTCCAGAAACATGCCTCGGTATGTCCATTAGAAAAGCCACTAAAAGAAAATGTGTCTTTCTGCTGTTTTGGGATGGGTGAAAAATTCTGCTGCTCTTAGAAATAGACTTTTTCTTATAAAAGTTATGCCTACCTCTTAGGCAACTAACCCAGCTGCATCAGATGTGATGTCAAGGCTCCTGTTCATTTACCTTGTCTATAAATTGCAGAGGCCACCTGTGCATTGCAATCTTGAAAAGGAGTCCCATGGGGAGCATTAATATATCAGGTCCTGTTAAGTACAAGTCCTTAAATGTAAAATCTGATTCTTCTCCTCCTCCTCCTCCTCCTCCTCCTCCTCCTCCTCCTCCTCCTCCTCCTCCTCCTCCTCCTCCTCCTCCTCCTCCTCCTCCTCCTCTTCTTCTTCTTCTTCTTCTTCTTCTTCTTCTTCTGCCTCCTCCTTCCTTCCTTCTTCCTTCTTCTTCTTTCCTCCTCATCCTCCTCCTTCTTCTCCTCCTCCTTTTTCTAGAGCAAAAATATGCCAGTCACCATCAATACCATAGTCCATTTGAATGCAGTTACTTCTTAACGAAATCAGTTTTTTGCTACACACTCAACTTCTTTCCATTTTGTTTGCACAGAGACAGTCTTCCGCTTTATTGGAAAAAGCGAGGGTGATACTGTGAAACTATAATTTCCACTTAACTTACATTTTAGTTTATTGATAGAAAAATACAGAAATGTTCTTCCTAAACTGTGATTTTGCAACTGATCCTGTGGATTAACAAGCTCATGAGTTGTGAGTACAGGGCAGAATATTTGAATTGGGAGATTTTTGGTGCCTAATACTTTTTCATATGGGGGGGGTTGTTTTTTGTGTTTCGTTACCATTTGGATGAATTGGCTTTGTGCCCATGAAATAAAACATGAAATAATTTGAATGTTCCATGTTTTATTAGCACAAAACTCAAAATTGGTTGAAGATTCCAGACACAGCAAACAATAAAAAATCAGGGCCAGCTTCCAAGTACTTTCTTTTCATTTTAGAGTCACAAGAGTAATTCACATGTATAGCTACTCTTTGACTTGCGAACATTATTGAGCCCAAAATTTCTGTTGCTAAATGAGACAGTTGTTAAGTGAATTTTTCCTCATTTTACCATATCGCTTGCCATAGATGTTAAGTGTGTTGTTAAGTTAGTAACACGGATGCTAAGTGAATCTGGATTCCCCATTGGCTTTGCTTTTCAGAAGGTCACCAAGGGTGATCACATGACCCTGGGACACTGCAGCCTTCATAAATATGAAAAAGTTGCCCAGCATTTGAATTTTGCTCGCATGACCATGGAGATGCTGCCACACAAAAAAGGGTATAAGTTACTTTATTTACTGCCAGTGTAACTAAACAAACTGTTTCTAAGTCAAGAAATATTAATATTAATATTAACCTATATTAAGTGCTCAGCATCATCAGATGCCAATATTGCAAAAAATGTTATCAAGCAGGTGACTGTTAAAAGCATTTTGAAAACTTGTAAACAAAGCCTCATAGGATACAGTGGGAAGTCTTATACAATACAATACAATAGCAGAGTTGGAAGGGACCTTGTAGGTCTTCTAGTCCAACCCCCTGCGTGGGCAGGAACCTTATACCATTTCAGACAAATGGCTATCTAACGTCTTGTTAAAGACTTCCAGGGTTGGGGCATTCACAACTTCTGGAGGCAAGCTGTTCCAGAGGTTAATTGTTCTAACTGTCAGGAAATTTCTTCTTAGTTCTAAGTTGCTTCTCTCCTTGATTACTTTCCACCCATTGCTTCTTGTCCTGCCCCCAGGTGCCTTGGAGAATAGTTTGACTCCCTCTTCTTTGTGGCACCCTCTGAGATATCAGAACACTGCTATCATGTCTCCCCTGGTCCTTCTCTTCATCAAACTAGACATACCCAGCTCCTGCAACCATTCCTCATATGTTTTAGTCTCCAGTCCCCTAATCACCTTGGTTGCTCTTCTCTGCACTCTTTCCAGAGTCTCCACGTCTTTTCTACATCGTGGCGACCAAAACTGTATGCAGTATTCCAAGTGTGGCCTTACCAAGGCACTATACAGTGGCATTAACACTTCACGTGATCTAGATTCTATCCCTCTGTTTATGCAGCCTAGAACTGTGTTGGCTTTTTTGGCAGCTGCTGCACACTGCTGGCTCATATTTAAATGGTTGTCCACTAGGATTCCAAGATCCCTCTCACAGTTGCTACTATTGAGCAAGGTACCACCTATACTGTACCTGTGCATTTTGTTTTTCTTGCCCAAATGTAGAACCTTACTTTTTTCACATGCATCTTGTCTCATGCATTGAACATGCCATTTGTCTCAATCTGAATCTGTCATCATAAAACTTCCTAACAAAAAGAAGCAGCTGTAGTATTCTCCCCTGATTTAAAAAATTAACCAGTGAAGTATTAAACCAACAAGTTGCAGGCTTGTTCGTTTTTTAAAATATTTTTAGTTAACTATCTCTCAATCTGAAAAAAATCTAATTTTCTCTGAAAATAATAATTTTATTTTTAAAAAACCAGGCAGGCACAAATGGTATTTACTTCCATCCCTATCCAACTTCTTTGTTTGAAAATAAAAGCAATATATACTAGCACTATAGCAGCTACTTTTTAACTAGTTCAATGCATTTAAAATCCTTTGCTATATGTTGTGTTTATTTCCAATATCTGAGTTATTATCAGTAAACTACATCTATTGTATAATGTTTAAAACAAATTCACCATCAAATCAAGCTCATTTCCTGATTATGTCATGGACACATCCATGCTCCTTTCTTGGTAAAAAAAAATATGGAAGTGGTATACAATTACAATCTTCTAGGATGACTTTTCAACATGACTTTCAGCCATGGGATTTTTTTAATATATAGTTTTCCATCTAAATACCAACTGAGTGCAATCCCATTAGGCTTTCCCAGCCAAGATCAGCTGAGTGACAGTTCACATATTTCCTTTATCTTTGGTAAATGGGAATGGAAGAAATAGACAATTTTTCACAGCAATAATTCACCAAGAAAGCTATCTTGCACTTTTGAAGTCGTTAATACCTAAATATCTGGCTCCAACACACCATCACAAAGTTGTGCTATATGATCTAGGAAATGAATTAGGGAATTAACTTAGCAGCTGTCAACAGCAAATAGTTTCCCGGAACTTTGTGAAAAATGGGCATAATTTATAAGACAAAGGCCATTGCAGTGAAAGGCAATTGAGCTAAAAATTGCATACACTTGCTTGCAAAAATTTAGGTACCCTGATCAAAATGTATGTTTAACAAAACAGAACTTAATACAACTTCTACATAATACAAAGTAATATCTTCTTATAAATTAGAATGCATTGTTTTACTATTTTTGTGCAGTAAGTCACATTTCACTTTTCTGACGTGGCAAACATTGGCAGAGTGAATTTTTATAGTTATTTGACCAGCTGTAAAAAAATTACACACAAAATATAAGACTGTGGAATATAATGTTCAAACTTGTTTGAGTGAAGACAATTATCTGTTTTAGAAATTCACTGAATAATCCCAAATTGGAAAACAAGTTTCTTGGGGGAATTTTTATTTCATAAAATGCATTTTTCCCTATTTTGACTTACTTTTTTGGAAATCTCTTCATTGTTTCTTGTACTTCAGCTACAATAAACAGTATTTATTGCCAATTTTTCAAAGCACTGCTCACCTGCACAGCCAATGGTATAACACACTTTTCAATTTTCCCAAAGATTGTCTGGTGATTCTCAGAGACATGAAGGAGCATATTACACAATCACTTAAATGTCATGTACCAGGATTATAGTCTCAACAACTAAAATATATGGGCTGTAGGCCAGTTTCATGTCAAGGGTTCTACATATTCATCTGTAAAGGAACATTCTTCACAAAGCTTTTTTTTTTACACAAATGTCTAGTATGCTAGGATTTCTTTATAACCACTGATTTTGAATTAAAGGCAAAGTTTACAGAAACTGTTTATAAGAAGAACTGATTGATTATTAGACTTAAATCTTAGGACTTTAAATCTCAATATTCACAGTATCCCAATAAATAGTCTTCACTCAGTTTAATTATATGGCATAGAATACGATAATACCTTCAACTGTATGCTCAGGCTCAACCCCTCCAAAACCGAATGGCTGTGGTTCCCGGCATCCCGTTACAGTTAGCTGGTTCCATCGCTGGCTATGGGGGGTGAGACTTTAGCCCCCACAGGAAGGGTTCGCAACTTGGGTGTCCCCCTGGATGCACGGCTGTCCTTAGAAGATCATATGACAGCTGTCGCCAGGGGGGCTTTTTATCAGGTTCGCCCGATTTACCAGTTGCGTCCCTTCCTAGATCGGGATGCCCTGCGCACAGTCACTCATGCCCTTGTCTCTTCCTGTCTGGACTACTGCAATGCTCTCTACATGGAGCTCCCCTTGAAGAGTACCCGGAGGCTTCAACTGGTCCAGAATGCAGCCGCATGGGTAATTATGGGGGTGACGCGACGCTCCCATGTAACACCCCTCCTGCGTGAGCTGCACTGGCTTCTGGTGGTTTTCCGGGTGTGATTCAAGGTGTTGGTTACCATCTTTAAAGCGCTCCATGGCTTAGGACCTGCGTACCTACAAAATCGCCTTCTGCCACTGGGAGCCTTCCACCGGCCCTTACGCTCCCATAGAGAGGGTCTCCTCATGGTGCCGTCGGCTAGACAATGTCGACTGGCGACATCCAGGGGGAGAGCCTTCTCCGTGGGAGCACCTGCCCTCTGGAACAAATTGCCCCCGGAAATAAGAACTATCCCTGACTTACGCACCTTCCACCGTGGTCTCAAAACCTTTCTCTTTCAACAAGCCGGGCTGGCATAAAGCATGATTTAAAAATTTTTAAATTTAAACTTTTAAATTTAAATTTTTATTATTTTAATCAGGGTTAGTTTGGGTTTTTTCCACGTTTCGGCCAATATTTTAATTATGTCTTTAAAAGCTTTTAAAATATATAACTTTTATATGTTTGTTTTTATATATTTATATATTTGTTTTTATTTTGGTTGTACACTGCCCTGAGTCCTTCGGGAGTAGGGCGGTATAAAAAACCAATAAATTCTAAACTCTAAACTTTATCAAAAATACCAATGAGTATGACCCATTTTTTAAAGATCCATGCTGGGAACTGATACAAACACTTCTGCCTCTGTGGCCACAGGGGAAACATGTATCCATTCCTTACCAAGTCATTTAATTTTTTTAATTTTCACATATTGACAGAGAATCCATTCAATGGACCCTGCCAGACTTCCCAAAATACACTTAACAGGAAAGATAAGCATGGCCCAACCAACTCCTGGTCAAACAAGTTTCCAAAGTTATTTAACAACATGGGTTTTCTACCCAGGTTCTATCTCAAAACAAGAGTAGATTTGTAAACGGAGAGTCCTAGATATTAGAGCTCAAACTGACATGGAATTATTGACTAAAAATAGATCCTTAATTTGACTGGATAAAAATAAAACTACGTTTCAACCTGAAAAATACCTGTGTCAAAAATACCAATGAGTATGACCCAATTTTTAAGATGGCCTATTCTAGAAGAAGATTTAAGTTGTTGGATTCCAGAGCCAAATATGGGTGCTTCCGCCATTTGCCATATTATGAGAGAACCTCCATTTGCACTCCAGCCATTGAAAATATTTCTCATATTTTGTTGAGCAATTCTTGTTCTCAACAATCAGTGCCAAATACAACTGAAGCACTGCACAATCCAATTAGTCAAGTGGTTCTTATTCTTCATATTACATTCTATACAAGAGTAAAAAGCAAAGAACATTTTACTCAATAAGTCATTAAAATAAATTAATTCTTCAATAAGGCAGATTTAGAAGTGGGGGAGGGAAATGGGTTGGAAAAGAAAGTATGAAGGAAAAACACATTTTTTAGTTGAGATAAGATGCTCAACAATTTCCCTGTTGAAACTATGGCTGAGTCTTTCCACGTATTGTGAAATTAAGAAATTATCATCATGCCTTCTGACTGCTAGTTGGTATTCAGGGATGCATGTAATGTTCTGCCTATCTGTTGCACATAATGGCTGTTACAATCCTTGCATTGTAGATTCCTCCTGTATTTTCTTTCTTTTTTGTTTGTTTGTTTGTATACCACCTTTATTATTTTTACAAATAACTCAATGTAGTGAATATGAATACACTTTCCTCTCCTATTGACCCTACAACAAGAACTCTGGCCTGAGAGACAATGACAAGTCAAGGTCACCCAGCGTGCTTTCCTAGCAAAGGTGGACTAGAAATGATGGTTACCTGCCATTTATTAGCCTTTTTCGGCTACAAGGTCTTTTGGCTTACTCCAGCTGTTCTGGAGGTCTTTACTTGGTTTGTATACTATGGTGATGCCATCTAGTTGTAATAGTTTAGTTTTTGTGATTTGTCTCTTCTACTGGTAGATTGTGTGAATCATTATATTAGCAACACCACATTGAAAATACAAAATACAGGCTGTCTTTTTTAATAGTGGTTCAAAATTATGAACCACTATTGGAAAAGTGACTTGTATTCAACTGCATGACTGGTATTCAACTGCATCACCTCCCTTGTCATGTGATTACAATTTGAGTGCCTGGCATCTGGGTCATATTTATAACCAGTTTCAGCATCCATGGTCCTGTGGGCCAAGAAAAAGTCACAATTTGCTACGGTTTTTTGTCAATTTCTGGCAACAAAAAGCCCATTGAAGAAGCTAGATTTGCTTAACATACAGGTTTCTCCTATCCAGTAATTTCTAAAAATTAATGCTTATCTCTGTTTCTTAACCGCAGAAGCCAGCATTTTCTGAAGACTCATATAGCCATCATGACTGTACGCCAAGGTGCATGCAACACTGTACCTTCCCACCAAAGTGGTATCTGTATATAATTGCATTTGCATGCTTTAAAACTGCTACATGGGCAACTAACAGAAGCTCACCCCATCATGCAGTGCTTGGGGTCTCAAACCCAGGCTGTCAGCTTTCTAAGAGTGTCTTTAACCAGAGGTGGTATTCAGCCAGTTCTGACAGGTTCTGGAGAACCAGCAGTGGAAATTTTGAGTAGTTTGGAGAACCGGCAAATAAGTTAGCCCTGCCCCTGCTTCCTCCCAGCCTCCCAGCTGATCTTCTTTTGTTGCCCTGAACAGGAAAACAGACCTGAAAAGCAGGTTAGTGGGATGGGATGGGAAGGGAATGAGGATTTTGCAATAACCTTCCCCTGCCACATCCACCAAGCCATACCCACCAAGCCATGCCATGCCCACCAAGCCACGCCAACAGAACCAGTGGTTAAAAATAATTTGAATCTCACCACTGTCTTTAACCACTGAGAAGTCACGGCCTCCATGGATTTGTTTAACAAATATGTAATTCATTTAGCAACCACTGTAAAACCTGTCATAACATTGGTTCAACTCATGAATAACTTATGAATAAGATTTACAAAAGAAATGAATAAGATTTACAAAAGAAATTCTGGTCCCAATTGACGTCTACCTGTAGATATAAACCCAGCCTCCGCCCAAAAATGCCTTTATAGGTCTCGGTACAAGAAGCACTTTATAGGAAAGAAATCGCAGACACAGGTTAATCCATTGAGAGTTGCTAGAACAAGATCATGGAGAATATAAGATGATTTTGAAAGAACAGCTGGCTGCAGAGGAATTTAGTTTTCAATGTTTTTTTTATATGCACAGTTAAGATAAAGATTTAAGGTAGATAATATGATATTTGTAATTGAGCAGGAGAAAACAGAAGTTGAACTGTATATAAATTATGTAATTAGTACATAATTATTAAAATGAATAAACTATTATCAAAATTTGAAACGGAAGAAGAGTAGTAAAAGAATGTATGATAAAATGGGCTAGGAACTTTGGACATAACATATTTATATAATAACACTGAGTGGTTAAGATGACTGAAATTTACATTATAATTTAAAAGATACATTTTCTAAGAATATGTACTATTGGTATAAAACCGCAGAAAAATTGTCTAGAACAGGGGTTCCCAAACTTGTCAACTTTAAGACTTGTGGACTTCAACTCCCAGAATTCTCCAGCTGGCTGGAAAATTCTGGGAGTTGAAGTCCACAAGTCTTAAAGTTGACAAGTTTGGGAACCCCTGGTCTAGAATGTATAAAGCTTTACTTCAAATTTATATTGAAAATGTAGACAACACAAAGGATCTCTTTATCATGCCTGATAAACAGTTTGGATTCAAGATCATTTTGGATTCAAACACACACAATGAAACAAAGAATTTTAAAAATTAATATTTAACTGAAACCAGAACAGTTTTGCTGGAATTAATGGACAACAATTAGAAAAGACCAACTCAAGATTTCCTTGCATATAATTAAAAATAGAAAATATTTTTAAAAATGATAATAGAGGTATGGTTGTTGAAGATGATGACACTGTCAGAGATGGTAAAATGAACTTGCTTGCTTAGAAAAAGATCAATTACTACATTCATTAGTGACTTACGGACTTTTGGGTGAAAAAGGGAAAAAATGAATCTGTGATTTATGGGTTTGATGATGGGAAAGGATAAGCAATGGAAAAAAGGAAATTACTTTGTAATCTTAGCAAGAGGATTAAATATAAATGTACATAATTGGTGCTAAAAAGATATGAACCAACTTCTTTATACCTTTTTCATTTATTTCCCTTTTTCTCCTCTTTTCTTTACCTTTGTTTCTTTGTACCTTTTTCATAATGCTCTACTTTCTTTACTTTTTCCTTTCAAAGTTAGTATTGTTTTTATTCTCTTTTTTTTAAAAAATAATAAAAATTATATCTAAACAATAAAAAGAGACTTTATTAGCTTCCATAATAATATAGTTAATGATGTGGGAGTATTAAAATCTGGTTGACAACTAGATGGAGATATGGAGATAGGGGAAACTAACTCTTTTGCTTCCATATAATGATCAAATTACACAGGACTAATAATGATGCAGCATATAATTATTGGTTATGTTTCTACATAATAAGGAATTTGAAATCTAGTGGTAAATAAAGTTAGCAACGACTGCCGTATTATCAGTCTAATTTTACATTTCATTAGATATTTCCCCCACTCCCACTGAAATTGTTAGAACAATTAATCAGTGGAACAAATTACCTCCAGAAGCTGGAATATTCCAACACTGGAAATCTTTAAGAAGATATTGGATAATCATTTGTCTGAAATGGAATGGGGTTTCCTGCCTGAACAGGAAATAGAAGACCTCCAAGGTCCATTCCAACTCTGTTATTCTGGAAGCAAGAAATGAGAAGTCCATGAAGTGAATTCTTCTACCAGCGAAGAAGTTTAACCCACAGTATATTTTCTGATGGCAAATATACCATAACACAGAGACAATGAATTATTCAAGATTTAAACATACTTTGTGTATTTTACAGTTGTGGGGATATTTATACTTAATGCAAATAAATTCTCTACTTAAATCAGTAACTATTGACTAGTCACCAGTAAAAACCACTTTGCAGTTGTGCCAAATAATTTTATTTGCTGCCTTGAGTGTGTCAAAGTTGTGTATTTCTGATGTGTGGGGAAAGTCCTGGCATAGTTAACAAAAGCAGAGAAAGCTATTTCTGTCAGAGCCAAGTTGCGCCAGATGTACTTAACAATGGATCTGTCAAATCATAGGTTCTTTCATGGCAAAACAGACATGAAGCCAATGTTTGTTTTTGTACAGCATTTTTGCCAAAGTGTGAGAAAGACAGATGAGCTGCAATGAACTTTGACTTGTAACTAATGGCCCAAATTAATTATTGCAAGAGGCCTCATAGCTTTGCTTCAGATAGAAGCAGGAGCTGATAATTTTTTCTCAGTATTCAAACTGACAGCTTTATATTTGCCTCCATGTTTACATTACTCAGAAATACAGCTTTAATATATCACTATGCCAATGGCCGATTATCTGGTATATGTTTATTAGTTTAATATATCAGCCAATCCTTATAACAATACAATGAAGAAACTCAGTCTTGTGAGCCACTCAATCAGGTCACCTCCCATTTCCTTCTTGCCTCCTTTTCACTTCTCCATGGCCACTTTGTGTTTTTTTAATCTGCTTATATCTTCATATCTAACAAGACTTCTCAGGTATATAGAAACAGGATTTTTTAGGGGAATGATGATTATTTTGCAGATTAGGCACTTGGTTCCAATTGCATATTTAGGTCTATTTACAAAGTTATGTAGGTCTATTTACAAAGTTATCCTACTCAAAGAAGACTTTTTCTTGTTCTAACTTCTTGAGCGTGATGTGGCATGGAGAAAATTGTATGAACTATGATGAATCTCATGGCATACAGGAATCATACCGAATATTACAATAATTGGCCTTCTACTAGGACAAATTATTTGTCAGTTTTGTGTTCTCTGAGTCAAGGACTTTCCAATATCTTAATCTGGGAACTTTACAACTGAGTACAAGTTCAAGTACAACTGAGTTATGATGAACTGATGAAAAATTCAGTCTTTTTTATAAAAATATTTATGTAACTCTCAGGAAGTGGCTGTTATAATCCCATGGGAGCTACAGCACAATTCCCACCATAGATTCTTCTTCAAAGAAATCAGTTCGTAGGGAATTATAATACGGAGCCCAGCCATTAATTATTTATTTACTTATTTATTCAAATTCTCCCCCCCTCCCCCCATCTCAACCAGTGATTCTGGACAGCCTACAGAGCTAAAAACTTAAAAACATTTAAAAACATGTAAAACAATAAAAACATCCAGAAGGGTATACCATATTTTTCAGAGTATAAGACGCACCTTTTCCCCTCAAAAGAGAGGCTGAAAATCTGGGTGCATCTTATACACCGAATATAGCATTTTTGGCCTTCCAAAACCCCGCCCCTTTGCAAAAATTGCTGTGCATAGCCTTTAGGAGCCTTGCAGAGTGCTCCTGGGGCCTGGGAAAGGCAGAAAAGAATGAAAAATGGGCTGTTTTTTGCTCACTTTTGGCTCCCTAAGCTCCCAGCAGCACTCTATAAGCCTCCTAAAGGCTATGCATGTCGTTTTTTTTTTTAAAAAGCCCACTTTTGTGAAAAATTGGACGTTTTTGGGAGGTCTGCAGAGTGCAAAAACCTTTTTTTAAATTTTCCTCTTCAAAATCTTAGTCTGTTTTATACTCTGAAAAATACAGTGTATGAGCAAGAAAAAGCTGAAACACAAGTGGTCCTGGAAATTTTTGGTACTCTCTAACTTTAAGTTCAACCTTCAATTCCTAAATAGCACCACTGCAGAAAGAAACTCAATTAGAGGAACAAAGATTGGTTAATAGAGGAATATGGATTGCAGAGTTGTTACAAGCATAACTATAGGACTGGTTTTTATCCTTAATTATTAGTCTGTTCTACTTCTAACTCCCTGTGCTGCTATTAGATAGAAATCTAGGGGGAAAGAGTTAAAATTGAGGAAAGTGGAGACTGGAGTTGGAATGGTCAATTAAGCATGTGTTCAGAAAATTAGACCGTTTTAGACATAAGAAAAAGATTGCTGCTTGCCTGATATGTACATTTACTCTCCCAAAGGTGTTGTTTCTAAAAGGCAAGTAGACTTTCTTGGGGTTTTTTTTGCTTTGAAAACATTTTGCTTCTCGTCCAAGAAGTTTCTTCTGCTTAAAGAAGCTTCTTGGATGAGAAGCAAAAGGTTTTCAAAGAGGAAAAAAAATCAAGAAAATCCAGTTGCCTTTTGGAAAAGATACCTTTGGGACAACCATGACCTGGATGATTTGAGAATCTCCATATACATTTTCTTCTATTATTTTTTACGGGGAGAAGTTGGAATTGAATTTCATTCATAAGATAATGCCATGCTATTCTTCCCTCTGTGTGGCTGTGCTTTATTTTCAGACAGCATTGAAGGTAAGAAAAACAAAGTGTGTGCCTATCAACTGACAGTAAGATTATACACCATTTTCAGGTTAGTAAATGCAGAAACTAGAGTTTGGCTTGATCTGGTAAATTCTGCCACACTGGTACTTTTATACAAAGGCCCTGCGATGGTGCTGGACGTCAGAAACGTCCTTTTAAGCCAGTTGAATACATTGCCAGTGTCTGTGGCATTTTGTAAACTTCTTTCAGAAAAGCAAGTTTCATGGTACAGATGTATTCATGTGTATTAAGAGAGAATATTCCCTAGTGCTTACTCATGCCCTCCAGGAGAGTTATTCACTTACTTTCCCTACCAGTTTGCAAATGTTGCAAATGCACACACACACACACACACACACTCGCTTCGCTTACACATGCCCCATCCACGCATACACTTGGCCTTTTGTGCATGCACTTTGATTAGGATGGCATAGAACCAGGGCGGTGGGACTGGGACGGGGGGGCAGGTCCACCTGCGATTTCCACTACCAGTTCAGGTAAACCGATCCAAACCAGCTGAATACCACCTCGGATGCCCTCATCTCCTTAAAGTTAGACCATTATAATGGACTGGAGTTTGGGCTGCCTTTGAAAATTACCCAGAAACTATTGTTGATAAAAGAATGCCACATGCTGTTTAGTGTGGTGAGAATTCCCATAAATAGTGTAACATTTATTTGTGGAAGCTACATGGATTGCAAGAAGGTTTGCAAGTAGAGTTCAAAGTGTTGGTTTTGACTTGTAACAACTTCTTAGAACATCATTAGCTTAAGACAAAAGTGAAGGCTTGGTTCCTCTCTCCTTGGGGGACAAATGGATTGATGATCCATAAAAAGGCCATCTTAATAGCAATCCCATTATTTTAGAACATCTTGATTCAGAATGACAGAATGATCTCAATGCAATTTACCAGTAGAAAAAATGAAGAACACAATCTTATTTCACTGGACATTTGTAATTACTGCACGCAATCAATATAAGTCAATATAATGTATACGAATTATGTTAAAAACATAAAGTTATACTTAGTGTATAAGAATAAAATTCTTTAAAAAGTTTATAAGAATTATAAAATATATAAATTATTTAAAATATATAAATATAAAAGTATAAACAGAATGTTGTTGTTTGGGTTTGAATGCTACTGTTGTTTTATTTATTGTAAACTGTCCAATGTCTAGGGTCTGTCTAAGGTCTGTCGTAGTATACAATATAGTAATAAATAAAACTGGGTATAGATAGTCAACTACAATCAAGCCCAAAATTTCCATTGCTAAATAAGACAGTTGTTAAATAAACTTTTGCCTATTTTACAACCTATCTTGCTCTGGTTAAGTGAATCACTGCAATTGTTAAATTAGTAACCTGTTGTTAAACAAATCTGGATTTCCATTGACTTTGCTTGGCAGTAGGTTGCAAAAGATGATTATATAACCCTGAGACTTCAATTGTCACAAATACATGCCAGTTGCCAAGTACCTGAATGTTGATCACCTGACCATAGGAATGCTGCAATGGTCTTAAGTGTGAAAAACAATCCTGTCGGTTTTTTTCAATGCCATTGCAACTTCGGATGGTCACTAAACAAATGGTTGTAAGTTGAGGACTACTTCTATTTTGAAACCAGGTTTTTTAAAGAGCTATTTGTTTGTTTGCTTGCTTGCTTGTCTGGACTGCTATTAGACTATTTTGATGTGACTTCAGAAAAGATATTTTGGACCTCTTTTCAGTGCTTCCTAAGAGTTTTTAAATGATTTAATATAAAATAGAATATTTTATCGAAACATTCTGGTTGGATAGTGAGTAGTACCATCATCCCTTAGTTTTGTGATTTTAAAGCAAAAGTTAAGCAGAAAATTTTTCCACTTTAAGGCATTCAAAACATTGTCTTGTTCAGAGCAGTAAAGTAAACATATTTCAATATTTCCATTTGCTGGAAAGTAAACATATTTTCATTTTCCACTCCAGACTACAAAAGTGATTTTAAATTGTGGACTTTTATTACCATTTATACACACAACTATGTACACTGCTAAATTACAAAAGTATGGACAATCTATGTCTATCTTGTATGTCTGGTGTTTATTGTGCTTAAATTGTTAGTAAAGGACTACAACTTGAGTGATTTTTAAAAGTTCAATCATTGCTGGTGTTTTCAAGCTTAGGAACTGAGATCCACTGAACAGCAGCTGAAGTGACCAGCAACAAGTAGTGCCAAAATAACATTTCTGCTGATTTACCCAGTAAATGGCAGTAAATATGCAACAATAGAGATCATTTAAACAAACTAAACAAAGTTAGACCTGATTATGTCTTGAATGAGAGTCTATTAAAAAAATCCAAGAAATGTAAACCAGACTGAGAATTTAAAAGAAAAAAGAAAACAAATATCAGTAGGCAAAGGCAAAATAAATTTCACATTACTGTGAGGAAAAATGTATGGCTAGACCATGCATTCATCAAGAATCAAGATCAACTGGAGCAAATCATTGTCTCCTCTGTTATAAAGATTATAACCTAATATTATATATTATCTTTTGATAGATAAATTTATCTTTAAAAGAGAGAATTGATCCATATTGTTTCATTTGAAAACAAATAACTCAGATATTGTTTTAGCACAAATATTGTTTACTTTTTCTTTATAGGTTAGCAAGAATTCTACAAAGAAGTTATCGTTTGATAATTTACCATATTGGTTTTCAAAAGAAACTGAGGAATGCATGTTATCCCCTTCAAGTATTGCTTTGCTTGCAAGTAGATTAAGTCTTGAATTCAAAGTACCAAAATGGGAAGATTACGGCATTTTCTCCCAATAACGTCCTTCTGTATACATACATTTTCCATTGTTTCCTACTGAACAAGCAAAGCAAAGACACTTTCATTAACATGGCATTACTGCAAGCCAGCCTTCATTGATAAGATGAAGTTGCCCTTCCTATTCTTATGATCAGTTAGCAGCTGGACAAGAGGCATCCACAGTAATATTGATCAAATAGATTATTGGAATCAAAACAGAGTATAGACTGATTCTTAGTTTCTCTCCCTCTAATGAGACAAGACCTGAGATATTCAGCGGAATGGAATATTTTACAAAACCTAAAGTATTCATTTTCCCCTCTTGTCCAACTTGCGTGGTACTATTCCCTTTATTCGTATGCCATAAAGGCATTTGATGGCAAAGGGGAAATCCAAATGAACATTTACTGATTCTTTCCAATTACTAGTCAAGTACTTTTTGCCTGCTGTTCAGCAATAATTCTTACTATTTTGTAAAAAAGATCAGAAGAGCGTGTAGTTGTGGTCAAGCATGCTGAAGGCCATTCCTATTCACCAGGACAATACGCAGCACATCACAAGATTGAAATCCTGTAGGACAGCATGGAAAACAGCTACCCACTTAACTTATACCCAGTTTAGCCGCAAGAATGCCTAGAGACAGGAATGGTCCAAAGTACCTTCTTGTGACCTGACCAATAATAATCCCTGTACCAAACCACCTGTTCTGATCTAGGCTTCCCCAAAAGGCACAAACCTATTTCTGGTCCTGACAAAACCCCTTTTATTAAACAAATGTGAATTCCTCTCCTTCACATTCAGCAAAGACCTGGAAAACAGTCTTTCAAAGGTGACATTATGACCACAGACCTTATTTAGCTTGGAAAGCTGCCATGTAAATATTTTCCAAATGCAGTGCTGTGCAAGGAAAGACTTGGCACAGAATCTCTGAAATTCACAGACACACCTTCACACTCCTGAAACCAACAAGCGAACGAATTGTTTCCTGCAAAACCCCACTCCCCTTTTGCTCCTCTTTTATTTCCTATGGGAGAGGTTTACTCCCTAGTTGACCCTGATTTCTTAGCTGTTCTTTTCTTTTGGAATCTCTGCACATGCACATAGTGGGAACAGGCTCCACCTGTTCTTCTGCCTCACTACTGACTTGCTCTGAAGGCAGCTGAGAACTGCCAAACAGCCTTGGCTCCATCTCTGCCTCTGATGCAGAGCTCTCATCCGAACCTTCCTCAATCTCCAGGACTGGCCCATGTTCCTCCCCAATCTCCACACTATCTGACTCTGCTGTCCGCGCCACTGGCCGCTGGTGGCCGACAACACCACTTGGTTTTGACCTGCTTCCTCTGTCTCATCAAAATTGAGCAGAATTAGATGTGATACTGGAAGAAGTGCCCCGTCCTCTCTCAATGGGAATAAAAAGACTCCCCTTCTTGCAAATTGTGATACTGATATGCAAACCATTAAACATATTGTGTTTAATAGTGGGGGGAGGGGGGAAGATGTTGAATTGGCAAGAGTGAAAATTACCTTTGACTGTCATTCGTTGAACATGTGAACAGGAAAAGGAATTTTGTAGGAAAGTCCAAATGGGGAAAGGGAACAGGCAGAAAAGGAGACAGAATAAAGACGAGCCAAATAGACACTACTGATTGTTAGTGCTGATCTGAGTGCTCCTGATTGTATATCATGCTTGCACCATGATTGCACAACGTGTGCAATTTGGTATTGTCTTCTGTTGATCCAATTGATCCACTTTCAGGAAACATGTAAGGAAACCAGCTTCCCGGACTGATTTCACTGAGTGAAATGAGAGCAAACAGGCATTTGCAGGAGAGGTCAAGGCAGAGTCACTCTTTTTTGTTGTGGTTTATTGTTGATCAGAAGAAGGTCACGGGGATAGAGGGTGATAAAAAGACTCCCCTTCTTGAAATTGTGGTACTGATATGCAAACTATTAAGCATATTGTGCAAGATTGCCCATGGCTTGTATTCTCTGGTTCCTTAGAAGATTCGTACAAAGCAACACCAGAGGAAATGACCTAGATAGCTGAATTGGACATCCAGTTGTGAAGCTATTGCCATACCTCCATAGAGGTTTGAAATATAATTACGTGGATTGTTTGGATATGTTTGCTTCTGTTCTGTTATGTTCATATCATAAATCAAATAAATAATAAGCAAAAGAATAAAGTTATCTTCATCCTAATTATCTACATTAAGGTTCTATGATAGTTTGTGTGCATAGATATATAAGATAAGGTAATCTTTCGATTACCTTCCAAAGACCAGGAATATCCCCCTGCCCAGTTTTCAAGCCAGATTTGCTGGAGTTTGTCTTAAACTTTGCTCTGATGCCAGGGCTGGTCATATTTTTAATTAAAGCAGGGGTCCCCAACCTTTTTGGCACCAGGGACCAGTTTCATTTTAAAGAAAATTCTGCGGACCGGCCGGCGTAGAGGGGGAGCAGGGGGAGGGGGAACAGGTGGCGCATGCATGCATGGGGTGTGTGTGAGTTGGCTCACTCGCCCCTCTAGGGCCCCCAATGGCGCGAGCGGCCACACCTGTGCTCTCCCGCCCCCTGTGCGTGCTCTGCCCAGGGGGCTGCCCCCTCCTCCCTCCTCCTCCTCTCCAGCCCTGTGGCCCGGTTCCTATCAAGCCGCGGACCGGGGGTTGGAGACCCCTGAATTAAATAACATAGCAAACCATACCACAAACATATTCATCAAGGTGCAAACTGCCCTGGGCCACCTGAATAATAATCAAGGAGCTCTTCTCAATGCTCCCATTAAGATGCTATAGAACCTCTTTCAAATACAATAATAGACTATCATCATGTGTCTGACTTTTATTAGTTAATTACCTCCTGCTACTGTACTTGGTTAAATATTACCTTTTATGAACATTTATGTTGTTTCTGCTGTAAAGGTTCTTTGTATACTTGGGCAAACACTTAAAATGATGATGTGTGATACCTGATTAAGATGTCATAATTAGAAGAAGCTTGAAAAACCTATTCTAATCTCAGAAAAATCCAGATTCTGAATTCACTTGTACTTTGATATACAACTATATAGAAGGATCGTAATGTCAAAGATTGTGTAATAAACTTTACGTTGGACAATAAAATACTTTACCCTGGGTAATAAAATACTTTATTGATATTCAGAGAGATGCAAAACTTTTTTTCTTTATCTAATTAAGTTTGCTTTATATTTATGGATGGTGGATTTTTGTCATTTGTTCTGACTGCTGGATTTGTTTTCTTTCAGTTTTCCTTGTCTGTTGCTGCTGCTGCTTTTTAGAGGCCATTTTATTAACCTGGCAGGGGGAAGGGGGGAGATGTTGAATTGGCAAGAGTGAAAATTACCTTTGACTGTCATTCGTTGAACATGTGAACAGGAAAAGGAATTTTGCAGGAAAGTTACATTGGGGAGAGGGAACAGGCAGAAAAGGAGACAGAATAAAGACCAACCAAACAGACACTACTGATTGTTAGTGCTGATCTGACTGCTCCTGATTGTATCTCATGCTTGCACCATGATTGCACAACATGTGCAATTTGGTATTGTCTTCTGTTGATCCAGTTGACCCACTTTCAGGAAACATGTAAGGAAACCAGCTTCCCGGACTGATTTCACTGAGTGAAATGAGAGCAAACAGGCGTTTGCAGGAGAGGTCAAGGCAGAGTCACTCTTTTTTGTTGTGGTTTATTGTTGATCAGAAGAAGGTCACGGGGATAGAGGGTGATAATTCATCTGGATTGCAGGGGTTCCTTCCATGTTTGTTTTCTTTCTAAAGATGACAATATATGCTAAAAGCACAAGATTATCTTGAAGATATTAGAGACAAAATTGTTTATAAAAGAAGATGAGTAACACTTAAATTGGATGTAGATATCCCTGCAGACAGATAATGTATTAGGAGGACTACAAGATATAATAAAAGCCAGGAGAAGATGACTGAGAAATGGATGAATGTGGACCAAAGATCAAAGCCTATCTAAACTCTGGAGTTCAGAACAGATACCAAGTATTCCCATCAATAGCATAGGAACTGTTTGTCTCCTATAGCAGAATTGCCCAGAAGTGCCCAGAAGTGCCCAGAAGTGCCCAGAAGTGCCCAGAATTCTCCAGCCAGCTTTGCTGGCTGGAGAATTCTGAGAGCTGAAGTCCTTCAGACTTAAAGTTGCAAAGGTTGGAGACCCCTGTCCTATAGGACCTGCTCAATCAGTTCCATCATGCATGGTTGGCATGCTCTGGGTTCCTTTGATTAAACAATGTCATCTATAGGATCTTGGAAGCACATGAATAAAGGTGAATGTATATGTCCCAGGATAATGTTGCAGGATCCAATCTGGGTCGGTCACTGGGTCGGTCACCAGGGCAATTGGTTTTGTTTTCTGAGCTTCCAGACTCGTTGTTGTTAGTCACGAAGTCATGTACAATCCATTGCGACCCCATGAACAATGTTCCTCCACACCTTCCTGTTCTCTACCATCCCCTGGCCACAGTCCATTTAAGCTCATGCCAACTGTTTCAGTGACTCCATCCAGCCACCTCATTCTCTGTCGTGCCCATCATCTTTTGCCCTCAATCTTTCCCAACATTAGGCTCTTATCCAGTGAGTCCTTCCTTCTCATTAGGTGGCCAAATTAGGTATCTTCAGGCTCCGGCCTTCTAAAGAGCAGCCAGGGTTGATCTCATCTAGGACTGACTCATACTGGGGTCCATCTTCAGGGAACGACTCTCTAGCAGAGTGTGTGCTTTGGATCTTGGAAGCACATTTTCACTGTAGCAGGACCTTCTGGAATGAGGATCTAGGTCTAGATGACCCTCATATTAGTGTTGTTCAGAAGAATGGTGAAGACCCAGCCAACTTTTATCAATGTATTGTAATTTTTTGGTTGTTGTGAGACACTCACAATTATTGGCATTTGAGCAGCATACAATTTAATAAATTTAGCCTTTAAACCCTTCCACAGGTTTTAAAGAGAATTATAGAGACTTTGCAAAGATTCCTGCTTTTGCCTGGAAGAAGAGGAAGCAATGAATGGTCATGATCAGAGATGAGATTGAAACAGTAACCTGTTTGCCAGATGTTGGATCAATACCAGTGTGTTGCTTTCCTGGGGTATACATTTGGAATCTGTCAGACAGATTCCAAAGGCTCTTTAAGCCCACTGATAAATTTTGCTTTTTATGGTCCATAAAAACAACAATAGACAGGCAAAACCTTGAGGATATTGCAATGGACTATGAAGCACTGGGCAGAAAGGTGAAAAAGCCAAGGGTAAAGATAAAACTTTCTTCATTCCTTGCTATTAAAAGACATTGCCAGGAAGATAGAAAGAAGACACCTAGAAAAGAGCCCAGTGGTGAAATTCAATTTTTTTTTAGTACTGATTCTGTGGGTGTGGTTTGGTGGGTGTTTCAGGAGAAAGATATTGTAACATCTCCATTCCCTTCCCACTCCAGGGGAAGGATACTGCAAAATCCCCATTTCCTCCCCACTCCAGGGGAAGGATACTGCAAAATCCCCATTCCCTCCCCACTCCAGGGGAAGGATACTGCAAAATCCCCATTCCCTTCCCACTCCAGGGGAAGGATACTGCAAAATCCCCATTCCCTCCCCACTCCAGGGGAAGGAAACTGCAAAATCCCCATTTCCTCCCCACTCCAGGGGAAGGATACTACAAAATCCCCATTCCCTCCCCACTCCAGGGAAAAGATACTGCAAAATCCCCATTCCCTTCCCACTCCAGGGCAAGGATACTGCAAAATCCCCATTCCCTCCCCACTCCAGGGGAAGGATACTGCAAAATACGCATTCCCTCCCCACTCCTGGGGGAAAGATACTGCAAAATCCCCATTCCCTCCCCACTCCAGGGGAAGGATACTGCAAAATCCCCATTCCCTCCCCACTCCAGGGGAAGGATACTGCAAAATACGCATTCCCTCCCCACTCCTGGGGGAAAGATGCTGCAAAATCCCCATTCCCTCCCCACTCCAGGGGAAGGATACTGCAAAATCCCCATTCCCTCCCCACTCCAGGGGAAGGATACTGCAAAGTCCCCATTCCTCTCCACTCCTGGGAGAAGGATACTGCAAAATCCCCATTCCCACCCCACTCCTGGGAGAAGGATACTGCAGAATCCCCATTCCCTCCCGACTCCAGGGGAAGGATACTACAAAATCCCCATTCCCTCCTGACTCCAGGGGAAGGATACTGCAAAATCCCCATTCCTCCTCACTCTTGGGGGAAGAATACTGCAAAATCCTCATTCCTCTCCATTCCTGGGAGAAGGATACTGCAAAATCCCCATTCCCTCCCCACTCCTAGGGGAAGGATACTGCAATATTTCCATTCCCACCCCACTTTGGGGCCAGTCAGAGGTGGTATTTGCTTGTTCTTGGGACTACTCAAAATTTCCACTACCGGTTCTCCAGAAACTGTCAGAACCTGCTGAATTTCACCCTTGGTTAGGCCAATTATGCCTATAGTTTGGGTGTTTTGCTAATGTGTTATATTTCCAAGATGGGAGATTCCAGACAAGAGATAGATTGTAGCTCAGATATGAGTGTTTCAAGGTGCCTTGCTTTAAAGTAATCCAGTGAAGGAAAAAAGACTCTAATATATACTATGATAACTAGAAGATATGCAGAATATGGAGTCACCCAATAATGAGCATATACCAGTAAATACAGAAAATAATTTATCAAATCATATGATCCAAGATTTCCAGTGCCTTCAATGCAATGGAAAACAAACAGAAATAAACTGACATTTCTGATAGTACAAAAATCATAAAAGGATGAAATGGTATCATTTCATTCAAAGTAACCTGACAAAATGGAATGAGAAGTGGGATTAGAAGTGAAGAAAGTACAGGTGTGAATTGAAACCCAGAATATGTGCATGAGGATTCTGTTTAGAGCAATGGTTCTCAACCTTTTCTTCACCATGGACTCCCATTAAATACCTTTTGAGGCCACGGACCATGGCCACAGCCCACAAAAGACTTAAGATTCAAATCATAAAATTTATTCAAGCATTTGCAGACTCCCTTTGATGATATTGTGGATACCAGGGGTCCATAGACCACAGGTGAAGAACCACTAGTGTAGAGCATTGGAGTAAGAATACAAAAAAGCCAGGATATTGGAGCAGGGGAAATACAATAGATCCATGAAGGTGAACCTATGGCACATGTGCCAGCGATGGCAAGCAGAGCAGTCTGTGGGCACACGTACAGTCACTAGCTGGTCTTCGTTGGTGCCAGAGTGCAGGAAAATGGCCTGAAAACGGCCTGAAAAAAAGCCAAAAATGGCCAAAAAACAGGCATGTGCCCAGCTGGTCTTCGGATTTCCGGCTCTCCAGCATGCACACATGCATGTGCATGCATGCCCATTCCAGTTTGGGCACTCAGTGCTGTAAAGGTTTGCCATCACTGCTATAGATTATCAAGATAAACAGAAATACAGCTAATAATCTCTGGGCCACATTTCAGAATTTTTCAGGGGGAACAGTGGAGTAATAATGGAAGATTTCAATTACCTGGACATGTACTGGAAAACCCACTCACTCTGAACTGCAAGATCCCAAACATCCCTCAGTGATCTTGCTGACTGTTCCCAATGTATCTGCGGGATCGGATCCTGCCTCATACATCCTCACGGCCAATTCGCTCCCACAGAGAGGGACTTCTCCGGGTGCCGTCCACTAGACATTGTCAGCGGGCGACACCCAGGGGAAGGGCTATCTCTGTGGTGGGCCCGGCCCTCTGGAACGACCTTCCCCCCGATATCAGGACGACCACGGACCTCCGCTCCTTCCGTCTTAAATTAAAAACTCACTTTTTCTGTCTGGCCGGCCTAGGATAAGTCTCTCTGTCTTTGGGGTTTTTATTGGGAAATTAGGACTGTTTAGTTTTAATGGGGAAATTTTAGCGCAGGTTATGTTTAATTTGTTTTTAGAATTGTTTGTATGTATTTATTGTTTTTATTCTACCTGTGCACCGCCCCGAGTCCTTGTGGGGAGAGGGTGCGGTTTTATAAATATTAAATATTATTATTATTATTATTTAACATTTTAACATTTACAAAATGTTAATGAAGACCTGAGAATATTGACCTTCCTAGATCTTAGACTAACCAATAACAAAGACCTAGTTGAAAAGTCAAAAGCAGTGGAAACTTTAAGATGAAGCAACATGTCATCTTGGCATTCAAGATACTACAGAAAAATGAATTGGATCATAGTATACATGCACATAAGATTTCAAAAGAACCATTTAGGTTGGTGACAAGCTATATATGAGCTAACGGCATAATGCAGCTGGGGGAAAAACATATGCAATTCTAGACTACATATATCAGCAAAAGAATAATGGGAAGATCAACATGCCAGCATTCCTTTTTATTCTTCATTGATTTAGACCATGTCTAAAATATTGCATCCAATTTGGGGCAAACTGGTTTGATTGACTGGATTTTATCACATATTGCTTTTTAAAGCAGTACCATGATCATTAGAGGCAAAAGTGAATTCATTTTACCATAAGCCCACGCTTTAAAATGATCTTTATATGCAAATAATATTTTACAAGACAGAGAAAGCCTGAAAAACACATGTGTAGAAAAAATAAACCATGAAAAGAAAATTCAGACCAACCTTTGAAGAATAAATTCACACAATAAATAATTCATCTGCAATCTCTACTTTGGAAATAAATTAGGATAATAACATTAGTAGTAGTTGTTTTATGAAAAGCAAAACTCCATCCAAAACAATGAAGCATAAAATGTGTTATCAGAGTTCAGAAAGCTTGAGAATTGTATAATCTAACATAAATTTATGTTATAAGAATATCAATTCCACATAAGGATTATTAATGCTTCCTAATATAAGCCGTTCTCCAGCCTGACTCTTGCCCTCCAGATGGCCTGAACACCACTGCTTTTCCATGATGCTTGGGGACTGATGAGTGGGAACCTGTGAAATAGTTACACTGTTCATAAAATGGATGCTACTGTCCTGCAAATTATGCTTTTCAAGGTTTTAATGGTTTTTATTGTCTTTTAATATTTTATATGTGTGTATTATTGTTTGGTTTTTGTACTATATTTGCTTTAGGGGGATTTTAACTGTGTCAGCTACCCAGCATCAAATATGCAAGCTGGGTAACTATTCAAATTGAATAAACAAACAAACAAACAAACAAACAAAGTCTTAGCCCAAATGTGGAATCTATAATGTTAGCTTGCAGAACTAACATTTTCCATTCATGGGATGACAAATCCTTAGTCAAATGATCAGTATGTTGTTGTATTTAAGATCCGATTTAGAGAAGGTAGCCTTAGTCTATATTATTGTGTCTTGCACATGGATAATAACCACAAAGAGCTGATAAATAATATTTCCATAGAAAAGGTTGATCTTTCAGATCCATATATATTAATCAAAAGAGATTATAGTAGAAAAACATATACAAAAATGCAACACAGCATTCATTCCACAGCAGAATGCTACAGATAAGAAACGTATCTCTCTTATACTGCTACATAATGTACAGAATGATCAGCTTCATGTCCTAAAACCTAATCAGAACCAATCACTTAATAGCAGCAATAGCAATTCCCTTTTCTTAGCATCATGAGTTTTATAATTTTTGGGTACTAACATATTACTGGAGAAGCCATGAATATACAGTTTTATATCCTGAGGTGCTGCTGTCATTTCTGAAAAACACAACTTGTTTTCATCTTGAATCTCAGCTGAACCTTTTTCACATTCCCTCTCAGGGGATATTGTAAATTATACCAAATTGATTAACAGATTGACTTTTAACCTCTAAAAACCTAAAGCTAAATTACAGCTGTTGAGCCTGGAGAAATTAGCATTTTACCTTCACACTGCAGATATTAAGGGTGCCTCGACTTGAGTTTGTAGAAAAAGAAGCAAATGTTAAGAAGATTCACATCACTTTTTACAACAGTATTTGCTTGACACATAGGCACTGTATCTTATCTCTGTAAATATATTTTTTTCATTAATTCTATTATTGAGCTTCAATAGCTGGATGCCAGCAAAAATCAACCGTGTCTGCCTTTTTTTAAGTTAAGGTACCAATTGCCATTCTTAAAAATCTCTTTAAATTACATAATAAAGGATTGTTGCAATACTTAGGAAGCCTGATATATTTGTGAGGTGGAAACCAAATTTAATTGGTGTAGGACAACAACTAATGCCAGCATTCCTCTTTCAACTTCTGATCAAACAGATATTGTTTACATTGTCAAACAGAGAAGTGAAGAATTATGTGAGCTGTAGCATGTTGTTTGAAGCAATAAGTCCTTCCCCTGTGTTTCATAGCTCATTCTGATTTGTTTTGATGCCGATAAATGATTAATACATCTTCTCATTTAAATATTTATACATATTCCTCTTTTTTTACAAAGTTTTTTATTTTTTTATTTTCATACAAGTAACCACATGTATACCAACAATATTTTGTATAATTCATTATGTCAATTTGTCTTACCTTTAACGCCCAAAGACTATCATTTGTTCTTCTATTCTCCATACACCAAATTTACACCTTATCTCATCACTTTCTTGCCTCTTTTCCCTCTGTCCTCCTCCCTACCTCCTTTCTTCCCTCTGTTATCCTTCTCTACTTCCCCTTCCTCTCTTCGTCTCCTCTCTCCTCTTTTCTTTCTCTCCTCCTCTTCCCTTCTACCCTCTCTCCTAACCCCTCTCTTCCTCCTCTTGTCTCTCTTCTTTCTTCCATTCTCTTCATCTCATTTGCATGGTGCTATACATATTCCTCTTAAAAGAAATAAATCAAAGAATAATTGAGTTGTAAAGTAGTGCTACTATGTATTGGTGGCATAACTATAGGCTTTTAGTAAATGGATAAAATGCCTACTTTCAACTCTTATTTCTCCATCTACTTTTTTACATTGCTTAATGAGAAGCACGTTGTTAGATTAATCTTAATAAAAATTAGAACTGCCTGTGTCTTTTATTAAAGGATTCATTTCTTAGTCTTTAAAACAATGGTATATGGATATTTTAATGCATCTTCAGTTTTTTCCCTTGTTGAGAATTATATCATTATTTTGACAGATTTATGTTTTTTACACAATGAACTGAAAAGTTCATCACAATTATAAGATCAACTGTTGACCATGCATCGCTGATATCAGGGTTACTAATTTAAAACATTTCCAAAAATTACTTTCAAAATAGGGCAGATAAACTTTCTTTCTCCTTTCCCAAGTGTAAAGGCAATGCACTTTTCCTGCAGTAAAAGAAAAATTGCATAAGGTAACAAGAAAATCTAATAATCACGTAGCATCCCCAATGCAAATTTGCTGGAAAAAACTTTTAGCCGTATGATTATTTTCCAAGAATTATCACTGGGATCATTTTCCAAATTTTCTGAAATTTATATGATAAGAAGCCTTACCATAGACTACCACCCCACCTATCCTTGCAGTCTTTAGGGAAAGACAAGGAAACAGCTGTTAGTTAAAGTTTCCTATTTTTTCCTCATAGCCAGAAGTCTTTGAACTTTGTTCTGATATGATACAAAAGATATTCAACTCAAAATGTTTTTTTATTTTTATTTATTTTATTAAATTTATACCCCGCCCTTCTCCTTGTTAGGACCCAGGGCAGCGCACAGGCATTATTTAAAAACACAAAATACAATATATACATCAATTAAAATATATTAAATTAATTAACCCGTGCTAAAACCATGTTAAAACCTTACCAAATTATAATTTATTTTTAAAAAGTCAGAAACGGGGGGCTATCCTAGGTCGGCTTGTTGGAATAAATACGTCTTAAGACGTTGGCGGAAGAGGCGGAGGTCCGAAATAGTGCGAAGGTCTGGGGGTAGGTCGTTCCAGAGGGCCGGGCCCGCCACAGAGAAGGCCCTTCCCCTGGGTGTCGCCAACCGGCATTGCCCAGCCGACGGCACCCGGAGAAGACCCTCTCTGTGGGAGCGGATTGGACGAAGGGATGTATGGGGCAGGAGGCGGTCTCGTATATAGCTAGGCCCCGAGCCATGGAGCGATTTAAAGATGGTCATCAACACCTTGAAGCGCACTCGAAAGGCCACAGGCAGCCAAAATATCTTGATGTGATATTTTGACTAGAACTGTTTTCTTCCATGCCCATTTTATGTTTTCTATTATCACTTAGTTAATACCAGTGTCTGCTTCAAGAAATAAACTTCAAGAAATAAACTGGGAGCCAGTGAAGATCACATAAAAACAGGTAAGGTCTTCAAATCAGTCCAAACTGGAGCAAACTTTTTTTTAAAAAAAAAATTAAGAAAGGAGGACTTGGAAGTCAATGTGAGGGAAACACTAAAACTATTAAAATTCTTCCTTTAAGCTGAAAGTATAAAACAAGAAATCCTTTCTATTCAATAAATAAAGAAAGTCTAACTTCCCTGAAATCCTAACCTTACAGCTCTACTAGTGTTTATGGCATGACTCATCATTCCTTGCAGTCTCCAACTTCACAGGAAAATAGCAATTGCATATTTATAGTTGTTGCTGTTATATATAGATCTCATTCATACAAGGTAAGACACTCTGGATAGAGCAATCCATAGATAAGGAACCACAATCAGAAGGCTGTTCCCCCTAGTGCCTAAACTCTAGGTCTCTATAATTGAGGTGGGCTTCAAATAGTAACCTTTGCACCCAGAAAGGCATAGGTGGATGAAGGCATTTTAAAGCCTGAAAGGTTTAAATGTACATGTCCAGGCATTAGGATAGCTATTACTAGCAAATGATCACTTCAAAGCAGGTATTCCCAGAAGCAATACATGGGTTTAGGCAGAGAATAATGTGAGAAGAGCCATTGAGGGGGGGGGGTCCCCTACACCTTACATTTATAACTTTTAAAAGCCAGACAAAGCATATTGTTCTGGTTAAGGTTTCACCTACTAAGCCAGGGGTGGGCAAACTTTGCAACTTTAAGTCTGAAGGACTTCAGCTCGCAGACTTCTCCAGCCAGCTTAACTTTGCAACTTTAAGTCTGAAGGACTTCAGCTCGCAGACTTCTCCAGCCAGCTTAACTTTGCAACTTTAAGTCTGAAGGACTTCAGCTCCCAGAATTCTCCAGCCAGCAAAGCTGACTGGAGAAGTCTGCGAGCTGAAGTCCTTCAGACTTAAAGTTGCAAAGTTTGCCCACCCCTGTACTAAGCCTTTGCGGGTGATACTTGGTCACCCACAAGGAGGCTGCTGAATCCCTTAGCTTTGAAAGGAGCCCTGAGAGAATTTTATTAGTAATTACTGATTGAGAGAATTATATTACTAACTGGTTTTGTTGTAGATGAGGCAGTCAAAATGGCATGTATCACCAAGACTTGAAGAGATATGACCATCTGAATTTCAGGTTTGGCATCAGCCATGACCTGGAAACGTGGGGATGGGAGGGAATTGGCCCTTATATCCAGGAGACCGCAATGGCTTTCAGAGGCTGTGTTCTACAGGTAATTGGGTGTGAGACCTTTGGCTAGAATTGGACTCTTGGGAAGAATTAAGTTGGTTGCTATTAGGTTAGCTTTCCTACTGCACACTGACATCTCTATCTGAAGTGCTAGATCATTGTCTTCGTGATGGTATGTCTAAGGTTTATAGTTTCTGGGGACTTCAAAATGCTCCCAGAGGGCATAGAGACTGAAAATTCATGGCCACCATAGCTACCATGGATTTCACCCAAGTCACTGAGACACACCAGAGGCCAAATGCTAGATTTTTTTAATTCTGGGAGTTGTATTACCACCATATCTAATGAGTTCCACATTGTAGAAAGCTGGCATTTATCAACTTTTCATAAGTCTCAACATATTTTTTTAAGAACATAATTAAGCCCGATGCCGTACTTTCATAATACATTTTAGTACTAACTTTTTAACAACTGATTGTTTTTAATCAAAGCCCATAAGGTATTCAGAAAATCATCTTTGTTTGGCAAATAATGAATACAGCCATGAATAAAGAGTAGCTAGAGTGACATCTAGTGCTCATTTATGCCTGAGAAAAGTAGTTGCTCATACTTAAGGCTTCCATTTAAATTTAGGATGGTTGTGAACTTAGATATAAATATTTTCTAAGCTGCCTACAAAACTTGTAGAAGCATTTTTTAATGATATCTAATTTTTATAACTTAAATCTTAGTATTTTAAGGTTATAAAGTGTAAATTGATCTTGTAGACTTTTAACAGAATCATATCTAATTTATAAAGTTTATGTGAAGAACCAAAACACACACGTCATATTTTAATAATATATTTTTGTTTTATTAACGTGTTAGTTTTGTTAATTTACAGATAACTCTGGACATTTGATGCCTCACTGAAACTAGGTAAAGGGATCAGTAACAATGAGTGATAAAAAGAAAAAAGAAAAATATGTTAACATTAAAAAGCAGCATTAAAATCCAAGCAGTATTGGGGGGGAAAACAGCTTTATTTTTTAAAGTTAAGTAAAAAACAGTCAAACGCTCCCTCTAATTCTACTGGAAAGGTGCTGTTATTTCAATGGTTATATCTTAAGTACCTATAGTAAAACCTCTTTCCAGACTATAAGATCTACAACAGGTCTTCCGGAGATTATTATAAATTGAAAACCAGTTCAAATTACTTGTCCCAAATTGGATAAGAGTTTAATAGTCAACATCAATACCCCAATCTATGATTAGAAAAATTTGAAACTAGTGAGGTTATCCCCATAAGCAAAGAAATAGGAACAACAAAGCCATCCATTACATTACCCAGAGTCACACTGTAGTTGAGACAAATAAATTTAAACAATAGTTCCTAACAAAAAATAGTCATATCATTTGATATTAAATGTAACTCTTGACCTGAACCATGAAGAATTTTCATCTAGATTCCATACATAAGACTGGAATCAAAAGAGGACCTTCTGCCAGCACATGTAACAAACCTAGTAAAGGTTCTTCTAATTATCTGTGTGATTCAAGTACAGGTAGCCCTCAATTCAGAACCAAAATTCTTGTTGCTAGGCAAGACAGTCCCTATGTAAATTTTGCTCCATTCTACAACCTTTCATGTCGTAGTGGTTAAATGAGCCACTGCGGTTGTTAAGTTGTTAAATGGTTGGAAAGTGAATCTGGCTTTCCCATTGATTTTGTTTGTCAGAGGGTCACATAAGGTAATATCATGAGCGCAGGACATTGCAATAGTCATAAAGATGAGCCAGTTGCCTGGTGTCCTAATTTTGATTATGAGATCATGGCAATGTCGCAACAGTCATAAGTGTGAAAATTGATTGTGTCATTATTTTCAGTGCTGTTTAACTAAATGAATGGTGGTGAGTTGAGGAGTTCCTATAACATGGTCCAAAAATACCACTAGGTTTCCAATCTATATCAGATGGAGGACTACAAAAATACATTACCATATTTTTCGGAGTATAAGACACACCTTTCCCCCCCCTCAAAAAAAAGCGTAAACATCTGGGTGTGTTTTATACCCCCAAGTGTAATTGCATGGATCATTTGAAGAAGGGGCAGGTGACGCGGGCACTGCACAGGAGGCATAAGGCAAGGTGGGTTGCCACTCTACCTGTCCCTGGTCAGTTTCTGCTCCTGTCCCACGAGACGGATCTGTGATCCCCACCACCTGAAATGCTCTTTTTCCTCCCTGATTGCAAAAATGGGGCATGTGTCCTCCTGGCCAGATTGGGCGCCAAACCAGTAGTAATGCCTGAGGAATCCACCCCACACACTGCAGTTAAATGCATGATAGGGTTTGTTTTAAATGGATAAAAAGATCTGTGCTGCTCATTATCAAAATCTGAGTGGAAGTGAGAATCCCTGCCGCATTTAACCTCCCCAAAACAGGCGGCGATAGTCTATGGCAATCCCTGCAGCCTGGAACAGGTGATTGGGAGTATTTCACCTGCCAATCAACTGCTCCACCTGAATCAGGCTGCTGAAGCTGACAAGGCCATTTGCTGTTTGCTAAAAGGATGCTAGCCAGATTAATACCAATTAATACCAAGGTAGAGGCAGAAACTTTTTTTCCTATTTTCCTCCCTCCAAATTAGGGTGCATCTGATACTCTGGTGCGTCTAATACTCTGAAAAATACGGTATACCTTTATTTTGCTGAATCATTCTCTCACTAAGAGTTCAAGCATTAATCATTCAGCACATTCATGTGGGAACATTTAACCAAATAGAAATGGAACAATTCTGCTCTTGGTCCAAGAAGAATATCATGGTTGATAGTATTGTGATAATATTAAAACTGCATGCAGACAACCCCAAATCTCCATAAACTATTTATGTCCTTACTGGGAATATCATAAATCACTTCCTCTTCCTCTTCATCCTTCTCTTTCTCCCCATGTAACTGGAAAAAAGAGCATTTCCTAATTTTAAATGCAAAATTCTAGAAGCTTTTGCTTCAGTGGAGTCTCCTTTTTTTCACTAAACCGAAACAAATCTAGAATTTTCTGCATGCACAGAAGTTCCTTTGCCATTATCTCCCTAAGATATATTGAACAATTATAAGTAGACAATTCTGTATTCCAAACCATAACATAATATTAAGATGGAATATATGGCATAGTTGGAGAAACAGACTGGCATTACCCAATTCCTGGCTCTGTTAGGGCACATTGGTAGAAATGCACTGAGTAGATTGATTCATCTTTAGCAACTCATATTGCCATACTAACTCATCTTTCATATGTTAATTTGTTCCATTAAAATATTCCCAAAAAATGCAAAATTAGATTTACGACTAGCTCAAACATAGATAAATTGCCCTCTTCCACAGTGATTTGAATCTAATACCATTTCCATACAACGTATAATAACATAATTAATGTTAAGGAAACAAAAAACATTATAAACTAAAATTGATTCATTCAATTTTTTTTAAAGTGTGGTACCACAGGGACATAAACAGTTGAGCAGAGCTATAATATATTTTCAACTAGTCTCTAAATTCAACTGTTTCTGGATGAACTTTTAAAAAAAGTTTATAGAGTTATCGCAATGAAATAGACCTAAAGGTTTTTCCATTCTATCATCTGATCCTGTCAGTCTAGTTTCTTGTTAATTTGGTATGACAGCAAATAAATAGATACCTAATGGAATATATATCTTTCTAAAACAAGATCTATTCATATGTCTTTTCAAAGTTTTAGTCCAAATATCCCCAATCTGTCCTACTCGTTGCCTTAGTTTATGCCCTACTCAGCAATTCTATTTATGTGACCTTGAAGAAATCCAGTGTATTTTATTTTCAAACTGTTATTATTTGTCATTTACACCCTGCTTCAGGGACTACACTCTCAGCCTATGAAATATCCTAAGTGCTGCACTTATTGAACTAAATTATATGTAAAAGTATTGTCTAGCTGTGTTCCTTAAACAATTTCCTAATATTTGTCTGTGTCAAAATACAATAGAGGATTGGACAACCTGTAAATTCCATGTATTTTCAAGGCTCATTTTTATGGTTTCATTCTAGGATTCTGCCATCAAAAATCAGTAGTGATTCCTCACAGTTTTTCAAACGTTTTCAATAAAAAGGTATGTGTTAAGATTATAATACTTTGGTTCTTATTTTTCTTTAATGTAAGAAAAAATATAGTTTTATCCTGCCCGATCTCTCCAGTGACTTCATCATACCTATAGTTCTTAGCTGCCAAACATTTTGCAGGATTTAATTGTTAAATGTCAATGTGAAAAACTTAATGAAAGAAGCCTTACGTTTTTTGGTAGAATGGTAAGCTATGCATGTGAACATTGTCTTATAACCACTTGGTGACAGTTTCACAAAATCTTTGGCCAAAATAGTCACCTAATCTGAAGAATTTTTATTTTTATTTTATTTTATTAAATTTATACCCCGCCCTTCTCCTTGTTAGGACCCAGGGCGGCGCACAGGCATTATTCAAAACCCCAAAATACAATAAATATCAGTTAAAATATATTAAATTAATTAACCCGTGCTAAAACCCATGTTAAAACCATTACCAAATTATAATTTGTTTTTAAAAAGTCAGAATAATCTGAATAATCTGATTCTCTGTGTTGCTATTGAGAAAGACTATATCTGAAGATTCTACTCCCAATTAAATAAAGAATAATGTCATTTCTATTAACAGGATTCAATTGTTTTCCATTTTTTGCCAAAGCCATTGAATACCTACCTGCATGATTTGCAAAGTGAGAAGAGCTGATTAAAAGGATTGTTTGAAATAAACCTCATTTCTCTTGTTATGACCCATAATTTATACCGGCACAGGCAAAATGAATAAATTAATAGATCTCTCCCTTAAAATGTATCAAAACTGGAAAGCAATAGCCGACAGAAATGTCTCAGGTGTCTAAAACCTAGTGCTGCTATCATAGGACGGTTTGCAAAGGCTGAGTCATGCCTTCTTAGTGTCAATTAGCCTAATTATTGCTTTTGCTGCTTAGAGGGCCTTTCAATCACTTTTGAAACATCCCTCTGCACAAATGTCAGTTAGTCATACACAGATTTTCTCACATACCACAATGTGACTTGGCGGCTGGGCTTGGAAAATGCATTCTTTGATTTCGCCACAATGCTGACCCACCCACTGTCAAAAAAGGAAAGCTTTCTCTTTGCCACCCATTAATTCAATGCTCTTCTGTCAGCCACAGAAGCCAAGGCACAATTTGTTGGCCACTGATACAGCCCAGCATCCTATTATCTCTTCATCTTGCCTGCTAGGTGGTCGAGGGTGTGCTTTTCCCTCCGGGGGAAATGTACCTGTTAAGACAATATTTCTTTTGGCTGCTGCTCTAAGCCATAGGCAAAGGGGATTAGTGGTTCAGCTTTTAATTGTGCTTGCCTTCTTCTCCTGAAAATGGCAATCATTCCATAGCACCTTTTGTGACGTGAAAATGAGAATTGGATTAAAGCATACTTTAGGTTCCTCACCAGCTTCTTGAAGTCTGGAAGGCCTTGCTTAAGCCATTCGGTGTGCATAACAGACAGCCAGATCCCAGCACTAATGTATCATTGGCAACAACGGTGTAGTTTCAAAGCAATCTGGGAATCAGCTGCGTTGGGAAGAGGGTTAAGATTCAGATTTGAAAGGTGGCAATAAATAATTATTCGGTTTAGGTTGACATATAATATCAGCTTGCTACATTTAAGAAGCAGGCAGATTAAGAACTTCCAATAGAAGATAACATTTTATTTATTTATTTATTCATCCATTCATTTACTATTTTAATTAATTGATTAATTGGTTGATCGATTAATTAAATAATTTCTATGCCATCCAGCTTACCAATACAGTGAATCTGGGTAGCTTACGAAACAATAAAAAATTAAGAAGTGCTAAAAAGAACAATTTAAATTATAAAAATTAAGTTAAAAGCCAAGAAGATGGGTGGCCTGAGGTAAAATTTCCACCCTGTCAGCTAATCCCAGCGTAGCACAGATTCCAGGCTAAGCAGCAAAGGCAAGTTTTAGTCTTTTCCAGAATGTAGGGATGTACGGATGGACCTCACCTCCAGGGAGAATATTTCAGAGGGTGGGACCACAACAGAAAAGGCTTCTCAACTCTTCCAACCAAAATTCTTTGTCCAATAGGATCCAAAGTAGACGCTTTCTGCTGGATCAAGAGGGTAGGTTAGTCCCATCTATATGTGGATCAAGGTTGAATGTGGCGTTATTGATGCTCTCTGAGCTTGGTTGTTTGTTGCAGATATTTCATTACCAGACTAGATAACCTTATCAGTGCTAGTGAATGAGGGGTTTGCTCCAGTGGTGGGTTCCCTATCCCATCGCAGTCAGTATGCTGCAATGGGCCAAGTGTCCACCACATGTATCTGCGCTGTTGCATATGCACCCACTGCCCGCAACGCTCCAACTGCTCAGCGGAACATCACACCGGCTCCATACGCTCCATGTGCGTGCGCAAATACAGGTCAAATACAGGTAAGGATGGCGGGTGGGTGAATGTACCAGAAACCAGAAGATCATCTGCTTTTCTGGTTCTCAGCGCACATACATGCCTGCACTCCCATTTTGGCACTCAGTGCCAAAAAGGGTTGCCAACACTGCCCTAGCATATAGTCATTTCATCTATCTACTGACATGATAGTCCATTTTGTACTTTGCACACATTTCTTTAAGTATATATTTATTTGTTAATGATTAGATATTCCAGTTCATCAAAGCTACTCTGATATTCCCCCCCCCCCCTTTTCCCCAGATCCTTACGGTCAGGTTCACATCTATTGGAAGTACCTTCTTTGCTTCAATGTCTCATTTGTGCATCAGGTAAAAATTCAATATAAATGTTTTAATCAATATTTTAAGCATATTCTGTAATAATTAATTTCAATGGGATTGTACAGGATGAACTTAAATTTGTATCAACTGATGTGTGTATAAAATGCATAGGTGCAATTTCCAAATATTGAATAATGGAAAACATAGCCAGTTTATTTTAATCCACATTTACTGTTAAAAGTATTGTTACTTAAATATGAATATTAGAATATTTATTAAATTAATATATGTATACATAAAACATTATTTTCTTCTGATCAATTCAAGATCAGTTTCTCTTTTCTTTCATTTAAGATCCCAATCGTGTAGACAACATTCCACTGTCTTATCAAATGCAAAGTCGGCTGGCTAAAAAGCCAACCTGAGCCACACTTATAATTGTCCAATGATACACTTAAAAGACACTAAGTCATAGCTCATGCACTAAATATTAAGACTACCTCTACCATCTGGGGACCTTGAATACTGTATGCATTGCCCACTGTATGGCATCACAGTGTAAGGTTTAGTTCTTGTAGTCAGTAAAAAACAAAATACGAGCAAATCTGATCATTACCACACACACAAAAATACTGATAGAAACAAGTCTTCCCAAAGAAGACAATGCCAAATAATCTACAATATAACATAGAAATAAAAATGAAATGACAAGAGTTTGAACATTGTGTAAATGTGTTTGTGCGTGTTTGTCTTTAGCTATCATTCTTGAACCAAAGCAGTTGCTGAATTCTTTCTAGTTATGGCTTCCTACTTGCTTTAATAAATGATGTTCACCTGAAATCTTGGATTTTGTTTTCCCTGAAATTGCCTAAGTGGTTCATTCCTGCCTGGAAGGTGAAATGTAGCATACAATTTTAGTTCTATTGTTCCAAGCTATTTCAAGGCCTTGATAAAGATAAAGCAAATCCTTCTTTCAAAATATTATGAGACAAATAAGTCCCATAAAATATCCAGGTCAGCCCTGAGCTATACAAGCTATAAATTCAGGAACAGAAGTTTCCTAGGCTTAAGTTTCACTGTAACCATTCAAGTCATAGCTTGCTTTTGAGTAACTTAAAACTGTTATATCCCAAACGTCTTTCAGTCAGTCATTTCCTCCATTTCAGGGATGGCTTTCATAAGATCTATTTTTGTAAGCTATTATACATTGTTTTGTTATTGTACCAGCTCCACTTGTGAATTTTTTAAAACAAATTATTCTGTGTTCCAGAAACATGTGATTGATTACTTACAAAAATCTGCCAGAATATGAATATTCCCCACTGAGGTGTCTTCTGAACATTCTGACTGTCCATTGAACTATGTACTTTAAATAAGTTGTTTGCTTTATTGTTAACATATTCATTGAGATGTAACATGACTTATGACAAGAAAGAGAAGTTCATAAATACAAATGGGAAATTATATTCCTATCAGAATTCACAATGTCTAAACAGTACAAATAAATCATCTTCTACGCTGCATTCCAAAATTGATAAATGGGCAATAATATTATCACTTTCAGAAAGAGTGAAAGAAATTTGTTTTCACCATATACACTGTAATATTTTTAACACTATGTTTTGCTTTATTCTGTCATCTGGTGTATCTATTAGATTTATCATTTAAAATTCTCTCCAAGAGGAATTTCACAAAATCCCTAAAGATACCCAGATTGGTAAGCCTGTTCTAACTGCTATAACAATATCATGAAGCTGAGCTTGAATTACCAATACACTAGAGAATTCTAATGCAATTATGAGTGTTTACTTACACCATGTGTTTCTCACTGAAGCTCGGCTGTATCAGGATAAACCAAAGGGAGCTAATGTTTTATAGATGGTAAGACTCTGTTTGTTTTCAGTAGGGCTAAATCTCCCAAAGCACTCAGACACACTAATTAAAGTAAACTGCAGAGGCCCATAATAAAATATATGTGTTTGGAGACTGTGAGATGAACTCTGCTGGCTTATTAAAAGTCAAAAGAAAAATATACATTATTTATGACTTCAAAGGGACACATTGTGAGCTCTGGTTTATTTAAAAGATTAACTAAGCATTGGTTATTGGTGACCATCTGAATAGCTTCTCTTTCACAGTTCATTAGATATGTCATACATGTGGGAAGTCGTAATTTGGTATTGGGTCAAATAGTATTAATTAAATAAATTTCAGAGAGCATCCCAGTATTATTAAATATAATCTTTGTGAAAATAGCAATGAAGAAAGCATTGGGCCTTTTTTTTCCCCTGTTCACTACCGCCATTCACATCCTAATTATATTTCGAAACCCTACATACATTTTTTAAATGCATACCAAAAGCCACTAACCCAAAGGAAGTTGTTTCTTTCATACAGATATTGGTCCAGACACAATTATATGGATTCTGGCTCTCCATTATTGTATAACAATGGCCAAACTGTGATCAAAAGCTGTAAAGAAGCAATCAAAATCCTCTAGGGAATTACATATTTCCTATTCCTGTAGTAGTGGAATATATTTCATTGTCCAAATGACTTGTTGGAGCAATGTCTAATCCATATAAACAGTGTAGTTAATGAATAAGGACAGCTTCACATTGTCACCACTTGTATTCCCCAATACCTCAGCAACAGTCTTAAAGCTACCAGTTCTGCACTACTGAAAATGAGAAGCAAAAATCATTGTCTTCACAAGCTATAACTCCTATAGAAACAAATAAACAAACCAACAAAACCTCTCAGCCACACTTTTCCAATAAATGGAAATGAAATGGATCACTTGCATGTGTTCAGGCATACATTCAGATAAGACCTCCTCCTTAATTCATGTTGCGTTCATTTGTCTGCCCGTCCATAAAAAAATCCCAGCAGTTCCTGTGATCAAACACTAAAAAGCCTTTAAGATGGCTTCCCTTTGAAAGCTCTGTTAGGGTGGCTGCAACTCCAGAAACTGGGTGGCAGGGTGAAGACAGTTTCTGCCTATGAGGAAACAGACTGCCCTCAAGCTTAACAGAATCACAGTGTCTCAAAAACCAGGCTTGAATTTTAGCAACTTCAAGCAAAGCTGGAAATAAATTAAGTTGCTAAACAGGAATGGCATCATGCAATTAGTAGGCCATGGGATAAGTGCACAGTAAAGATAATATGTGCATATGCTCTGTGATTTGCACTTTCTGACACTAAAGATACATTTCTATAGATTTGAATAACCCAATGACTTCCTTAAAACTCATGGGGCTTGTCCCTGATAGTAAGAAATATATATTAGGCATAAAATTGCACTTTTCCTATTTATGCAGCCCATAAATTGTTACAAGATTTCATATTTGTATTAATTCCATTTGTAATCTATTCTTTTATCCAAATGGTTTGCCATTAAGAGTTGTTAACCTAATTTTGTGAAGCTTCTTCTCCGGTAACATTGTACTGCAAACTAGGGCATACAAAACCTTTACCAGACCAATTCTCGAATACAGCTCATCTGTCTGGAATCAACATTGTATATCAGGCATTACTACAATTGAGCAGATCCAGAGCTATTTCAAGAGAAGAGTACTCCAGTTCTCTTCTCACAATATAATCCCTTATGCCACCAGGCTCAAAATTTGGGGCTTGGACAACCTGGAAATAGGCTGCCTACAGTCTGACCTAAGCATAGTACACAAAATTGTCTACTACCTGCCAACGACTATATTAGCTTCAACCTCAATCATATGCGGGCAAACAATAGATACAAACTCAAGGTAAACTACCCTAACTAGATTGCAGAAAATACAACTTCAGCAACAGAGTGTTCAATGCCTGGAATGCTCTACTTGACTCCGTTGTTACATCCTCAAACCCGCACAGCTTCAATCTCACCCCATTTCTAAGAAGTCCGTAAGACGGCATGCATAAGCACACCAGAGTGCCTACCATCCTTGTCCTACTGTCCCCATTTATTTGTCCCCATTTTCTTTGTTCGTGTCCATGTTTATACTCAAACCTATTAATTTGTACATGTTTGACAAAATAAATAAATAAAAATAAAAAATGTCCACACCCCCTGTTGAAAAAGAATAACAGAAGCTAAATGCCCAATAAGCTTTATGGGCAAGTAACTGCATTCCATAATCAAAGTAATAAAACTTTTTAGAATTTTCAAACTACCTTGGTAAGACACTAAGAAATTTCCCAACAGATTTGAGCCGATATGATGCAAGTACTATACTTCACCAAAATTCCCTCAAAGTAGCACGTCCAAATTATTCCAATCCAGCACCATATTTTCTAGTAGAATCCAACATCTGGAGCATCATATTGAAGAAGGTTGATGTTTTTTTATCTGGGGTCTATACTTTACAAATACATATTTAATATCCATCATAATACTTGACTATGACTATGGATTCCACTGATTTCATATATCTGATATGAATAAAATCCAAGAGCTCAAGTTGCTTTAAGCAACCAAATAAGAGAAATTAATAATATTAGCCCATGCTTTACATTAACTGAGTGGTTTCAATTTGCCTGGAGAAACCTAGTAGTTTATTTTTGACTCATAATCTTAACAATTACCGTACAAACCACATGTGTATTTTTGTTTGGAGATTGTTTAGGGTTTTTTAAATCAATCATTCATTAAGGGTTTTTGGTATAACAGGAAAAATAAACAGTAATGAAAAGAAAATAGAAGGATTACAATTAATTGTAGGACAAAAAATAATTGAAAAACTGTCAAAGAGAATGAGTGAGAGAGACAAAGGGAGAGAGGGAGAAATTATAAATTGTTTACCTATTGTAACTGTATTTCTGCAGTTAAAATCTAGAATTTTGATACCAGAGAAGAATAATGGAGGAACCGAAAGGATAAAAAAATTAATGGATTTGTAGACAATTACCTGTATTTGTGTAGAAATCGACAGATTAATGCTAAAAATAAATGATAAAAGAGATACACAATATTATTCAACATGGAATAGATTCTATCAATGGTTAGAAATCATTAATACAATCAATGAGGTAGGTAGAAGTTGGAATGTGAAAGAATCAGGTTAGGTGGACATGGAAAGAGATATTATGTATGTATTAGAATGTAGGTATTAGAATGTTGGATAAATTGACATACTAGAATATGATGGTCAGAAACTACTTTACAACGCTAGCACTATTTAAAATAGTATATATGTTATTCTGTTTTTACTTTTGTTGTATGGTAAGTGGGATGCCAAGACAATTACACTGTATTCAATATATTTATACATATTTTACATATTTATATGTAAACAATAAAAATAAATCTTTTAAAAAAGACACAGAGAGTCCTTAACTTATAACCACACCCTGTAACTGATTTGTAATTTCCATTGTTATGTAGTTATTGCAGTCATGAGGTGAGTCATCATATGATCGGATCCTGATACCATCATAACTTCGAATCATTTTTAAACAAACAGTCATAAGTTAAGGACTACTTGTATGCTGATTTATTGCTAGGAACACTTTAAATTTCAATGTTCCATTTTGCATGTTCAATATGTATAAAAGACAAACCGTTTTCTTTTAGGATGTCTTTCTACAGTGTTTAGAAAGCAACAATTCTTCCACCCCATGTTTGAAACTGATTGTGCATATATATATATTTAGCTTAATGTTGGCATTAGATTATATACCTATGGCAGATGGGACACGGTCAATGAGGTAGCTTACCTCACCTTTATATAACTATAAATGTCAGACAATAACATTTAGGGAAGGGGAAGATACTCTTACATATTACCTATTATGTTTTGTCCCCATTCCTCTAAGACCATATTATTTCAAGTTATTATTTCAAGTATTGTTCATATAGTTTTCATAATAATAAAGTAGAAAAGGTAAATAAGTTGCATCTGAGCACTATATTTGAAAAATAGGCACTGGATGGTAAAATTAACTATCACCCTTAGTCCTTTTTTTTTTTTTCACAGTAGCCTAATCTGAGATTTAGTAAAGTTTGCCTTTGAAGTTAATAATAATTGACAGCTTTGAAGGGAACATTCAGTTTGGACTATTTGTAACATTGGCTCAGTTAGCTACTACAAGGAATGTAAAGGGGGTTGTTTCCTTATCTGAAAAGCAAGAGAAGTTGTGTTCCAATATTGGCACAAGAGGCTTTTCAGATTTTAAAAAGAGACAAAAGATCAAGGTCAATAGCTTAACTGAGCACCTTTAACTACTCTTAATTGCTCATTCTATATCACTAAGTGTCCCAAGGAGCATTTTTCCTCGCTTTTGCTCAGAATCTTATCTTTCATTTTTGATTATGTGATCGTAAATTATGGCATTATATATCCTGTCATTCCATTTTATTTAGGAATTAAATTCTATGTTTCCTTACATTTTAATAAGCAAATAAACATACTGCAAAAATGAGAGTACTGTGTATAAATAGTCTAATTTAAGAGCATTTCCATAATGCAAGAGTAATTTAAATTAAATGCTTTTGGTCAAATACAGAAAATAATTTTATCCATTATGTGATTAGTTTTTAGACATTGACATATATACTAAATGTTTATACAGACACATACACAAATAAACACACACATGTGCACTGTATTTCTTTCCCTCATTGTCATTCCTTTGGATGGAAAAAAAACTTATTTCTCTCTCAAAAGATTAAAAATATGTTGCACTAACACTGACTGTGTACTGATTATGTATTGATTATGAGAGATTTAGAAATATGTAAGAGCTCCAGTGTACAGTTCTCCCTTCAGAGATATGCATCTTCCCATAATTCAGTTAAAACCTAAGAAGAGAAGATAGCATGAGAAATTCTTTAATGGGTCATTTTTAGAAGTGCAGGTGGATAGGGAAATTATACAGTGAGAGAAAGATGCATCAGAAAAAACAAAACCTTCAATAGCAATAGCAATAGCAATTAGACTTACTGGTATATACCCCTTCATAATGCTTTTAGAGCCCTCTCTAAGCGGTTTGCAGAGTCAGCATATTGCCCCCAACAATCTGGGTCCCCATTTTATAAAGATAGATTACAGATATGGCAAAAATGCAATTTAGAATCATTCTAATTGCATTTCTGATAGGTTGAAAATAAAAAAGGGCGAAAGAATTTCAGATATCTGAAGCACAGTTATGCATAATATTATCTAATATTGTTTTTTTACTGTAAACCCCAGCTATGTAACAGCATCTAACCAACCTTGGCTGATCTTGAAAAAATAAACAGGATTGATCTAGTTAGTTAATGAATGGGACACCAGCAGCAGATCAAAGGGCTATAGACCTGGGAAGCAAAAGCTAAGTATTTTATAATACACTCTAAAAAGTTAGTTAATGTTTCTATTTGGGATAAGCATCAAAGGTCAAGATGAACTTGAACTATTTGCTGTTTTGTCATGGATATTATTTTTAAAGAAATGGTGAAACCAGAAACCTTTCAGATTGTCCCTTCAATCAAGTAATCATTCATAGGGTGATATTGGAACAATTTCTATTGATAATTAATAGATTTTGCTATTGCAGGCAGATTGCCTGACCAAGTGAAAACTCTTCTTTAGATAAGAATTCGCGATGATATAGGATTTTTAAATTCTGAATACTTAGAGCAAGACGGCGATCTACTATTGTTTTTTTAAAAAGTTACGTTTATTTTGGTAAGTGCTTAAAGAGGCAGAAAATGTTGTCTTCAACTTGTTTTCTTCATGCTCTATTAGACCTAATATTAAACCATATCTAAAGTATCACCCATAAGGCTTTGACAAATCCACTTTAACTGCAGTCTTGCCCTTCATTTTGACTTCAAAATATTCACCTATTCTCCTGGATTTGTACTGTTTAACCCAGAGATAAAGGTAAGCTTCTATTTTTAATATCAACGGATTATATCTTCCTGTTATATGCCTAGATTCAATAGAGTGTTTTCAATCTAAGCACATCTATTTTGAAGAAAGCAGTAATGCCACTGTGTTACAATAACGGTAGTTATTACAAAGCTAGATAATATTTTTTTAAAAATTAACAATCTTTCATTTAATTAATTCAATTGCTGCAATTTTATCTACCTACCACTTTTTTCAGACGATTGTTCCCAGTGTTATCCTTCCTACAACCATTATGATAAATTATCATGACTGCATAGACCAGGGGTCTGCAAAGTTGGCTCTTTTAAGACTGGTGGACTTCAACTCCCAGAATTCCCCAGCCAGCATAGCTGGCTGTGGAATTCTGGGAGTTGAAGTCCACCAGTCTTAAAAGAGCCAACTTTGCAGACCCCTGGCATAGACCACATCTGTTTGTTTGTTTGTTTGTTTGTTGATTTATTTATTTATTTATTAGCTATACCCGGCCACGCGTTGCTGTGGCCCAGTCTGGTTAAATGGCCAACCAATCTGCACACATACACACAACCACCGTATAACCCCCAACCTACCTACCTACTGTATTTCTCCCTATCTATCCCTCTATCTACCTACCTACCTATTGTATTTCTCCCTATCTATCCCTCTATCTACTTACCTATTGTATTTCTCCCTATCTGTCCCTCTACCTACCTACCTACCTACCTACCTACCTACTGTGTTTCTCTCTATCTATCTATCCCCCTACCTACCTATTGTATTTCTCCCTATCTATCCCTGTACCTGCCTACCTATCTACCTACTGTATTTCTTACCCTCTATCTATCCCTCTATTTATCTACCTACCTACTGTATTTCTCCCTCTATCTATCCCTCTACCTACCTACCTACTGTATTTCTCCCTCTCTATCTATCCCTGTAGTTACCTACCTACCTACCTACTGTATTTCTCCCACTATCTATCCCTCTACCTACCTACCTACCTACCTACCTACCGTATTCTTCCCTCTCTCCCTCTACATACCTACCTACCTATTGTATTTATCTCTATATACCTGTACCTATCTACCTGTACCTGCTGTATTCATCCCTCTCGTTTATCCCTCTACTTACCTAACTACCTACTGTATTTCTTCCTCTCTCTATATTCCTCTACCTAAATAAATAGCCCTGCCCTCCCCAGACCACCCCCCCTCAGTCAACCCCCTCCAGGCCCCCCTCCCTTCCTCCCTCCCTTGTGCCTAACACAGTGGTGGGCAATGTCATTAGTCTCTTTGTCCCTCTGTTCCTCCTTCCTTCTCTGTCTTTCTCTGTCATTCTCTCTGTCTCTCTCTCTCTCTACTTCCTCCCCCATCTCTGTCACTCTGTTTGCGTATGATTGCCTGTCTATCTTTCCCTCACTCATTCTCTCTGTGTGTCTGTCTCTCTCCCCTCCCTTTCTCTCTGTCACTGTGTGTGTGCCTGTCGATCTCTCTCATTCATTATCTCTCTGTTCGTCTCTCCCTCCCTCTCTGTCTCTCTGTGTATCAGTCTCCCCCCTCCCCTCCGCAAGCAGCGAAAAGGCCGGCATATCGGGCTGAGGAGTCTAGGGCTGCCTCCTCCCACAGTGAGCGTGGCCTTCTGGGCACCGCATGCCCACCCCCACCAGCCCCGCACCGCCGCCACCGCCGTCCCCGAGCCCCGCGACACGCAGCCCCCGCCGCCTGGCAGGCGCACCACAGGGAGGACAGCCGGCCATGCCCCCACCAGCTCTCTCCAATGGCTCCGGAAAGTGCACCTCGGTGGCCATCGGAAAGAGCTAGTGGAGACGCGGCCGGCTGCCCCGCCCGACACGCCCGCCAGGCGACTACCACACGGGGCTTGGACGCTTCTGATCCTGTGGCCTTGCGTGCGTGTGCACGTGCGTGTGTGTGTGGAAGAGAGCGGCTGCAGGCAGACAGGGAGGCGCATGCATTGCTTTCCAGGTTGCCCCTGGCAATGTTCCTTCAAGGCGGTTTTCTGCCATTACGTGTCCATGACGTACAGCCGGATGGGAGGAGTTACACGGAGCTTAAACCGTGTTCAGTGAGTAACTTTTATTTGTGCCTGCCTTGCACATGATACATGTGTGCTAGGCACAAAATGATTCGGTATTCTATTATCAGAAGTGCTTGTCAACATTGTGTGAAAGTTTGATGTAAATCGGTCCTGTACTTTTTGAGATTAGTGGATTCGTACAAACTATTTTACATTTTTATTTATATAGATTTATTTATTTATTTATTTATTTATTTATTTATTTATTTATTTATTTATTTATTTATTTATTTATTTATATTTTATGCTGCCATCTCCCCTCTAAGGTGACTCTTGGTGGCTTCCAGGTCATAAAAAGATGGCTAGAAAAGTAATTAAAATATTAAAACTCTACAGATTAAAATTTTAAGGCTATACAAAAACCAGGACCAAGAGATGGATGGCACAGAGATGTGGTGATCTTATTCAGTAGCGAATGCCTCTCTTGGGGCCACAAGCCAACCAGCAAAACCAAATTTCAAAACCCTTCCAGAAGGCCAAAAGAGTAGGACCAATTCTCATTTCCAGTGGTAGAGTATTCCACAGGCTCAGTAGGAGAAGTTTTTCTCCTTGACGCCACCTATCAAAATAACTTAGCAAACAAGGTAGCAGGCTTATTTCGCAGGTACAAGTGAGGTAGGCTAGTTCCTTTGTGATGAAACAGCTCTTTAGATACTCTGGATAGGGCTGTAATAAACAACACCTTGAATTGGACCCAGAAACAAGCTGATAACTAATGCAACTTGTACAGTAGCAATGTTACAAGTGCCACCATAGGGTCCCCCATTATCTGTGCACCACTGCATTCTGCATCAGCTGTAGCTTCCAAATATTCTTCAAGGGTATCCCATGTAGAATACATTGCAGTAATCTAACTGAGAGATGACCAGGGCATGAGTGATTGTGCAGGATCTCATAGTTCAGATAAGGGCGCAACTGGCACACAACATATGAAACATCTTACAATTACTTCAATTGCAAGTCATTGTAATTGTAATATTAGATGGTTGCAGTTGAGATTTGTGCTAGCCATTTCAATCACACATGACTTTTATCCAGTGGTGAAATTCAACATTTTTACTACCGGTTCTGTGGGCCTGACTTGGTGGGTGTGGTATGGCTTGGTGGGCATGGCAGGTGAAGGATACTGCAAAATCACCATTCCCAGCCCACTCTGGGGTCAGCAAGAGGTGGCATTTGCTGGTTCTCTGAACTACTCAAAATTTCTGCTACCGGTTCTCCAGACACTGTCAGAACCTGATGGATTTCACCCCTGCTTTTATCCTTCATTCCATTTACATAGTATATGTTACTTTTCCTAATCCATTTGCCAACCTTCAAATTTATTTTGCAGTTCTCCTTGTTCCTTTTACTCCGTCTCTTTTCCCATGATATCTGCTGCTTACCGCAAAGAACGTTGATGTCCTTTTACAGTTTGTTATATTCAATCCATAAAATAGACTTTCTTCAGCGTTAACAATGGAATTATATCACTGACTTCACCTCAATGAACAAGATAATAAATTGAGCCTTAGGCAACTGTTCTAACACTATGGCTACCTCCCAATATGTGCCTCTTCCAAGTACTATTTTGTAAATTGTGGGATTATATTCGTTCTTAAGACATTTCTCCTTTTGGGGCTTTGTTTCTACTACAACTAGTTAAAATATTTGCTTATTTCAATCTCTTTGTAAGATTCAAGTAATACAATCCATGTCAATTTTTTATTGGTTGGCTAGTTGGTTGGTTTGCTACTACAGCAGCCCAGTCAATTATTGCTAGGGGTTATATCTCTGTCTCTCCCACCACAAAAGTCTTTCATATATTTCAATTTAGATTAAGAAGTGAGAGAATTCCATTCTCCCAAGCATGCTCATGCTTTAATGTTGATGGGGAAAACTGTATCATCCAGAGCACATTCCAATTCATGCCTTTGGGCAGAATAGGTAAAGGTAGAAGAAAATACCATAGAAAAGCTATATATATTTTAATACACCATATCAATTATTGTGTAAATATGGAGTATTTGTGGCACCAAAAGAAAACTAGAGAGGGAAGAGAATGTGCAAATTAGGGAACAATTCTACAAATTCCTCATGCAAGCAAAGTTTCAAGATCTTCAAAATAAAAATATAATCAATCAAAAGAAATAAAAAAATAAAACAATATAATTGATTGTACATATTGTGACAAAATGGGGAAATGTGAAAGCTAAAATGTATACCACAGCATAACTGATTATCTTCTAAGAAATTCAATGAGGTTGATAAGCACTGACTGGAAAAACTGGGTGATACATACATCTTAAAATTGAAACACCTTGCTCTAAACAATGAGGGAAGACGCTATTTAAAAAACTGGACATCACATATGCTAGATCCGTGATGGGGAACCTATGGCGCGCATGCCACAGGAGGCATGCAGCGCCCTCTCTGTGAACACACAAGACATCACCCCAGTTTAGCTCTGCCACACATGCACTTGTGTCTCCCACCGGCCAGCTGGTCTTCGAATCTCTGTCATGCATGTGTAGGGCAAGGCAGGTGTGGTGGGCATGCGCATGCACGGGGGGCACATGTGTGGGGCATGCTCACCTGCACAGGGTTGGGGCACATGCAGGGGGCAGGCACACATGTGCAGGGGCCATAGTGCATGCCCGGGGATGTGCGTGCATTGCATTTTGGTCGTTCAGCCACGCACATGCGCATTTATGCATGCTTTGGGCACCCGATCTGGAAAAGGTTAGCCATCACTGTGCTATGTGCTGCAAATTTAAAAACAAATAATCCAAAACCTAATGTCCATGGCCTTCATTCCTAAAACTATCTGTTCTTATCTTTTGCTAGTGTGATTTCTCTATATCCAGAAATTAGCTAATGGGGAAGAAAAAAATTCAAAAGAGAGAGAAAATGGACGCCCCTATTTGGTGTACCTATTACGGATGACGTATGTTAGAATAACACAAAAATGTTCCCATATCTGTATACTTTTATCCCACCCAGATGAGCAACTTACGTATTACATGAATCATATTTTGAAATGAATGTAACCAAAGAGCTGGCAACATTTCTTTGCAGTGAATCATTAACATTAGCAGAGATACAAGCAGTATATCTTAAGCCATCTATCCCACCAACTTAATCAGTCAAATCTTTGGCTTCCACTTATTTTTAACTCTTTGTTCCTGTATGTCATATTTGAACTTCCTTTAGCTGCTGGGAATAACAGATTAAAGATTATGTTGACACTGTTTTAATACAGGAGTTGGAGAAAGGAGCATTTCTCAAGAAATTATATGGTTCCCTTGACCTCATTGTTGATCTTTTAGTTGTATTTTAAATCCTAGCTGATTATGTTTAACTTCCCTAACTTTTAATTCTCCATTATATTTGTTTTTAATTGAATAAGGTTTTTCCCCCCAGTGTTTAATCCCAGTTTTGTTCAGTTTCTTTTTTTAAACTTAGTTATTACCGTATATGTTTTATTCTAAAATGAAAAAGGAAATAAACTATCTTCAATATGCCTGATTTATATTAAATTGCTTGGGACATTTAAGTTGCCTTAAAGACTGGAATTTTTTCCCATTTTCAAAAGCAGAAAATATTCCGCACTCCTCCTCAAGATGGCTGTTGAATAGTAAAGGATTTTTTTTATCTTGCCAATGATCTGCTGGTTTTGCTGCTAAAGCTTGTTCTTTAGCGGTGCTGTTCCGTGGATTTGAATGGGACCAGGCATGAAATGTTCTAATCTTCACTACCGGTTTGGAACCGGGAGTTCATGTGTGGCACTTCTGTGCATGCACAAAACCTTCTGCACATGCGCAGTGTTGTGATAACATCTAGGTGGGTGAGCACAGTCTCTTACAGTATAAGGGGGACTGGCATAAATTATTTATTTATTTATTTATTTCAAATTATATGGTCACTCATTTCAAATTCATAAACAGCTGGCAAAAATTAAAAACACTAGCAAATTAACGATTGCTTGGAGTGCGCCATCATCTTGCTGCTCCAACTCTGGGACAAAACCATGATTTTAAGGCCTTAGAAAGGTCAAAGGGCCCATTTGGTGGGATGTTCCATCAGCACTCGGCAAGCACCACAAGAGAAAAGGTTCTCTTCCTCCTTAAAGGATGATACCTGGAGCACACCTTTTCTGCTGGACTGTGGGTGCCATCTTGGTTTTTTTAACCCCTTCCCTGAAGAAGCTTATATCAGATGCTTATATCAGATTATAGGCAGATAGCTAACTGTGATTGACTAGATACTACAAAAATTTTGATTCAGGAAAATCAAAATGCTTGGAATAATATTTATCTTTTATTAGAAAAATGTAGGTATTACAGCCAAATTATTTCCAGGGCATGAGGTAAGAAATGCTTGCAGCCAAGATGGAATCCTTGTATCCTGAAAGCACTACTAAACTACAAGAGAGTGGGAGGGAAAGATGGTGGTACATGATAATCCTATTGTGTCTTTATGAAAAGAGATAATTATTCTTTTGAGCAATGATTAATCAATTACAGAATTATTTATGACAGTAAAATGACAGCCTATACTTATGAACAATAAGTCAGAAGCATTGGCATATTGCACAAGGAGGGAGGAGTCCTGATTTCTTTGTGAACAGGCCCGGCTGTGAGTAATTGCTTCCCACAATTGTTTGGATGCCAATACTTGGCATTATTAAGCATCGTTCACACTAATTCAACTGGTAACTCAGAGTTTCATTTATAGATATAGATGTAGAGAAATGTTAGATTGGTCTATATGTCTGGAAATCATTTGTTGAATGGGAAGAAAGGAATTATTTTAAAAATGCTAAATTGAGTAATAGAATCCTAGTATCAAAATTAGATAAAATTGATCCAGACATTTAGCCTGCCCCTTTATTCTCAAGAAAACATATCCATTAATTAAAATCTCAGATTACATCCTCTTTGTTCACATTAATAAATGGTAGATGGAATGACTCTATGGTTACCACTTTTATCTCCAGGACATTGGTCTACCAGAGGAAAAACAACAAATCAACAAATGTTGATCTGAGGACCACTTGATCAGATATATAAGCATCTATGCCGATATTGCAAGTTACAAGTGTATATCTCCATAAATGTAATAGCATTGGGTGTAATCAGAAGAAAATGAATTTCAGTCCTACATACAGTGACAGTGAAATATTAAGAGTTACCTTGAGGTAAGATGGGCAGAATATAAATTTTATAAATAAATGAATTAAAGTAGCTATTGGAATTGATTAATCATGTGCCATTTTCAACTCCTTGAAAATACATAGATAGGTTTTCTTCAAGATGATATACCTAACCTGCTCTTTCATGTCTTTTAATAGTTCCTTTATCACCTCTGTAACTGAGTCCATCCGTTATGTTCTTCTTCTATTTGTTTCTATCTTTTTAGAGAATGGGATCTTTGCAGATAAAAGCCATTATAAAGCAGAAGTTAAATAGTAACAATACATACATGTTACTCCAATTGTGTGATTTTTTTTTTTTAAATTAAGAACACTTTTAAGAAATCTACATGCATGTCTATTGAAATAAAGAGATAATAACATTGTCTCTATTGGTTATTAATTCATCTTTCATTGTAATTTGCTACCAGTTCCTAAACACTCACTGAAAGTTTTCTCTGATTATTTTGTAGTTATCCATAGATATGTAATGATGTGACTTTACTGACCTTATTAAAAGCAATTTAGCAGGAGTACCAACATTATTAAAAACGAAATTGAAAGGAAAATTCCAAGAAACCATGAAAGAAATCTGTTGCTCTGAAAGATTACCAGACTAGGCTTCAGTTCAGATTGTATTTCTATCTCTATCCAAGACTAAAATGGTTTGCATCCTTTTTTCCTTGACCCTCATTACATTTTATGAGTTTTTCCTTCTGAGTTTATGTGGCCTCTTCACCTGCACTGATTCTGTCAGGAGGAACAAAGTAAATAAAGGTCAAGATAGATGTCAACCTAAGCAATTACTAAGAGAAGAACTTGTACATGACCTTGAGATTAGAAACAGTGACCTGTCATACTGGTAAAGGAGAGCAGGGCCCCTTTTTAATCTACAAATTTACACCCACTGATTCAAATGGAACTCTGGTTTATTTGCATTTTAATCACTCCCCAATTTATTCCAGGTCTATTTTGGTTTTCTCATCTTCTTTTCTAGATAGGCCATCAATATATAGCCCAGACAGCAGCAGGGGAGGAATTTATAAAGGCAATAGCACAGATGTTATTCAACATACCAAAGCAGAGTTCACCTTTTCATTAAAGTGAACTATGTTGTGACAGTAATGCCTATTGCAATGAGATACTGTATGCATGTCATGCAGAGAAAATTTCTGTTGTTGTTGAGAGGTACATTCCTGGGGGGAAAAAACCCGTCTGTAGCTTCATGATAGCCCTGGGTAAAGTCAAAGCCAAAAGGGGGCAATCCGCTCCCCTTACTGCTCTCTTTCTTTTTTTCTTCCTATGAAATTGATGCCTCTGAAGCGAAGGGAAGAAATTAGTCTGGTTTGCATTGGAACACAACTTATCCATTTTTGCATTAAAGTGGTCTAAATTGCAATCTAAATTCAATATTTCCTTCAAACTTCGCACTTCTCAAACATACTTTAAACTGACACAATATCAGTTCAGGCTAATAGGCACTTTTCAAATCTTAACCTATATTTATATAACAAGTATATAACAAGTCATTACATGTTCTTGCTTAGCTTTCTCTAGCATGTTATGTAATCCAAGATAATATATGATAGATAGATAGATAGATAGATAGATAGATAGATGGATGGATGGATGGATGGATGGATGGATGGATGGATGGATGGATGGATGGATGGATGGATGGATGGATGGATGGATGGATGGAAAGTCAGACATCAATCTAAATGCATGAACCTACTGGCTGACATACAAGTCAAGTTTTTTGTCATTGATGAAGTAGGATGCTGGTGATATTGACAGATTTTAGTTGTAGAGCAAACAAATATACATAGAATTTTGAGAAACATACAGATAAATTTTCAAAAAAGTGTTATTTAGTGCCAGATTTCCTATTGACAGCATTACTGTAAAGGACAATTATATCTACCTGTCTTGGCATGACAGGAAAGTGTAGCTCAGGCCAAAAAGAACTCCACTTGAACTTACTGAACAGCTAATTGTCTGAACATCACAAATAATGGGATGTTCTCCTCCTGATAAACTAAACTCTATGCCTATTCAATGTGAGTCACACATTGTGATTATGTGATCAGCATTCACTCATCTGCTCCATTTGTGATCATGTCATTGTGCTGCCTCTGAGCAAGCTGGTGAAAAGCAGAAGCTTCTTAATTAAAACAACAGATCTGTGAAGAAATTACTGTCCTAAAGTGAATCAGTCATCATGTCTTTTGACAGGCCTGTGAAATTCCACGGCTGGGATCCAAAGATGTATCTGAAGGATGTACTGTTGACACCATGGAAAAGCTCTTGCAAAAGGAGAGGAAGTTCCTCACATGTGAAACTTTCACTGGATTCTTGCAGAAGGAAATGTGTCAGTAGTAACCAGAAATAATGAGGCAAAGTGAAATATTATTTCTTCTCTGAAATTTTTATTTAACTGATAATCCTCCATTAAACTGAGAGTGTAGTCAGCAAAGTCAAGAAGGCAGCCATGGCAGTGGGAGGAAAAATCCAATGAACCTGCAATGCACATAAAACAGAGTTCTGATCACAGACAATTCTAATGTAGAATTTAAGAAGGAAAATGAAATATCAGCATGCTTGGTGGTTATTGCCAGAAGTTTTCAAGTGAAAATCATAAGGAAATCTACTGTAAGAGAGTAAACAAAAAACAAAAAACTGATATACCATGATTGTTGCTATAACCATAAGGAAGAAAGCAGAAAAGCAGAAGTGTAATCCAGAGGTATAGATGTACTTATTCAAATTGATATTCAAATAGACATTCAAATTGTGTAATTAATTTAAGCTCTAGGCAAACAGACAACTAAGAGGATAAAAAAACCAGGCATGAAATATTATGAATTTGAAAATAGAAATAGTAATCTCATATAGCATTTGCTGAAATTTAGAAAGGCAGATTAGTGCCTGAAATACTGAGTATTTTGTGTGACGTAGACATTAAAAAATAAAAATGCTAAAATTGACCACTTGCATGAGCCTAAAAATAATAGTAAAAATAGAGTATAAATCAGTGATGGGATTCACACAGTTTGCACCACTTCAGGAGAACCAGTTGTTAATCTTTTGAGCAGTTTAGTGAACTGACTGTTGAAAGAAATCATTAGGGCAGAGAACCAGTTTTTAAATTATTTGAATCCCAAATAATGGAATAAATGGAATTGTATGCATTTTTCCTTCTTTCTTACCAAGTAAATTGTAGGCAGCAACTGAGAATTGGAGTTTTATATACTTTATTGGAAGGAGATATACAAAACTACAATGAAAGTTTTGCCCATGTTAAACTGATCATTTTTTTAAAAACCTACTCATTTTCTTCTATATCCTTCCTTTTAAAAGGACCCTGTTTGAGTCTACTAATAGCAATTTTCAATTAATCTTTTTGACTTTGATTGAAGGATTAAAAATATAATCTACTCATAGGATTAACTAATGACAAAAAAGTACATCATATTCAGTATGCCCAGTATGGTTAGAGTCCTGAAATTATCGTATGAACACAAAATGATTTTAATTAATGTCTTTCTATAGTTTTCAATTGGGCACTTAAAAAATTTAGTTTCAAGCTTTCAGCCAGCACTATATAACTAACAGTCCCAACTGTATGATATATAAGATTAATTATTTTCTGTGTCATCTGATTATATTTCTGTAGTTTTCTCATAACTATCCTTTATTTATTATGCATATATCTAACCACTATCAAAAAGACATATTCAAGTATATAATTATTGCAAGGTTAAATACTGTATGATAATCATCTTTATTATAGGAATCTATCCACTTGCACAAGGGTACTCAGGAAAATATGCCCTCCAAATGTGCCTGACTCCTAATTTAATCTAATAAAACATAATTTCCCCCTCTTCCAAGGCTCCTCTAGTTACAAGTAGTCTAAAATTTTTCCCTAAACTTAAGTGATGTAGTGTTAGCATGTAGGAAATTTTGAGTGAAAGATTAAGAGAGGTGATGAATTCTGTAAATGAATATATTTCAGCATGAAAACTAAAACTTTTGAAAGTTCACCATATAGATAGTCATGCTAGTCATGATGACAGAAGAGTAGTGACAAGTGCATGATGATGTTGTATGAAAACTTCATCCTTTGGGTATTGTACTAAAGTCCCAAATTAGAAGTGAGTGTGTGTCAGAGAATTGTTCATCCGGCATCCAAATGGAATCAGAAATGCTGACTGTAACTTGTAGTTTTATATAAATAAATATATTTTACAACTACAAATACAGTAAACAGGAGCACTGTCAGGTAAATCAATACAGCAGGAATAGCTTAAGGTAAATTACACAACACATAGAGCAGCCAGAGGAAAAAGGCGGGAAACAAAGAAACTTTCCCTTTACACTCACAACAACCAATCACAATTTAGATTGCCTCATGCAGTGGCCAATTCTCTTCAACCTATTATCTGTAACTGGGTGTTCTTACTCATTATCCAACCTTCTCGGCTCCAGAGATTAAATTTTAATATCTTAACAGTATGCAAATCACAGGGTTTGCTTCATATCATGATACACATTTTGTCACTTGTCTTTCTTGCACACACACACCACACAGTCCCTAGAGCCAATGGCTCACAACTAATCTCCTGAACCTTAGATCTGTACTATATTTACTTTTAGGATAAGAAAGGCTGCTTTTAAACATGCTAATAAAGTCCTGGTATAATGCAGTGCCTTTCATAATATATTTCTTGTGCAAATGTCATGGATACCCTTACATATTTACAGTTTAAAGGGGTCTTTTTCTGTGGCATTGAATAGGGCCAAGATCAGAATGTGGTGGAAAAATTAAGGAGGCTGCTATAATAGTATGATAGACACTTGGCCCATTTTTATGAGCATCGACCATGGGTTTTATGGTACTATTTTGACAATAATAGGAGTGGAGTTGTTTTTAATTAAAGTAATAGCTACATATCTGCAGGACGTGAGGATGTCTGCATTTTGGTTTAGTAAAGTTTATTCCTTGTCATCAGTTTATTGACTTTGCTTAATTTATAGTCTTTTAATTATTATTAACATTTGTCTATGGTTTTTTTTTAAACTTTGTAAAACTTCCATAATTACTTCAGTCTTATAATGAGAGGTGAGGTTGATGATCTTTTATGTTATTTATGTAGTTCTTTTAAATCTAAATTTAATCACAAAGCCGACAGCATGTTTATATCCAGAAATATTCAAAGATTAATTCTTTCTACACTAGACCTAGAACTTGATTAAAATGTCTTAATTAAATCTAACCTACAGTGTATCCATGCAACTCTCAGTGTGCATGGGTGCATAAAGGAGAGGGGAAATGTTGATTTACTAAATAAACTTCCAGGATTCTGCAGAAAACAGTAATCACTTACAGTTTGACAAGTTAATCCATCCAAAATAGTAATATGCTGGATTCCTTCAGGCAATATGCCATATTGTTCTCACTTTATTTAGAACAAGGTTTTATTCTACCAAAATCCTTACTGGGCTTTTCAAAAATATCATATTCTCTGAAGGAAAAAATATGCTGAGACACAGAGAGAGAAGAATCTGGTTTCACACTATACATTAAATCATCTGGTTGGTTTCCGTTTAGCATCTTGTGGAAACACAATTAATTAGTTCAACAAACCGTAATTAAAACCAACTGGTTAGTACAATGTTAGTAACCTATTCATGAACTTCTGGAAGCTGTACATTGCCTCATAATTAGTACTTTATGCATTAGTTACATTTTTAAGTGAGTATGTACAACCTTTTGGGAAAACAGAAAAAATATCCCTGGACAAAAAGTCAGAATTGTACTCTAGTTAATAAACTTCATACAGTGGAGAATGAAAAAAAAAAGCATTCTCTTTTGTTGGAATTTCCTCTTACATTATGCTTATACAGTTGTCAAACTGCTGACATTAAAACAGGTGGAGACCAAAAGGTATGGGTTTTCAGCAGTACTCCGTACAATTTGGAACACTTCACACACACACCGAGAATCAAGGGATGCCCACTCTGCATGTTCTTGTATGGCTTTTAAGATCATGTATTCCAGTTATTCCAGTAAAATTGTGTGTAGATTATAATTCAGCATTGTCCTTGCAAATTGTTTTTATAGTGGTTGATTTTGTTCAGAATTGATTTTAGTTGTGTTGTATTGGGGTAATTTTATCTCATTGTCTTGTTGTAAATCTCCCAAAAGGGCAATATGTAACATTTTACTTAACTACATTTTAAAAACCACTCTTACACAGTTGAGGTATTCCAAAAAACTAGAGGCAAAATATTTATTTTCAACATCTATTGTGTTGGGCACTCATCACTACACCACTAGGTGCACAGACTCGCAGAAGGAGAGAGGATGCCTAAAACTCAGATGTGTATCTGATTTCTCACCCCAGAGATAATAAGGAAGATCACATCTTATTTACATAGTAGATATACAGTAGGTCAACTATCCATGCATTGACACATTGCCAGAATCAAGTTGTTCTGTTTTTGTTTAAAATGTTTCTCACTGTCCCAGATATGTTGGGCTTTAACTCCTCTTCCATGTGGAAGGGTATAAAATTAGGAAAAGCTACTTTGACTATTGATTTTTAATTATTTATACATTATCCTACCACCTACAGGAAGTTCTTTGAGCTGCATTTTTAAAAATCAATAAAATAGTGATAATGATGTAATTGGCATACAGAAGCCATCTCAGTCATTGATTTGTATGCTTGTACAATATGTTTAATCAGGATTCCCACACCATGGGCACATCATGGATTTTACTGACATTCTCAAATTTATATTTTATAGGTATTAAATGCGATGATGGCCCTGGGAAATTAAATCATCCTTTACAACAGGCAAATTAATGACATTTTATCTTACTAACTTCAATTATGCTGTCTACCGTGTCAAAAGCACCATGTTCATTGAACCTGGATTTATTCTTGTAAATATTTTGTTACCAAACAATTATACCTAGTTTGTAATAAAACATTTGCAAGAAGGAGCCAAATTCAATGAACATCCATTTCCCAGTATTTCAATCCTGAGCTACACATATCCCCTGCTATTGCTACCATCTACTGTCACCTATTTCATTTTTATCTGGACACAAGGGCACAGTTTCAAGCAGGTTTCTGCCCCTGTCATTTTGTTTTCTAAGAATTCCTCTGGAAGCTAGAAACATTGTTGAAAATAAATATATCTGTGGCTGAAACTTTCCTTTCCAAGTTTACAATGGATTTATATATTTTCATAAAATGAAACAAACAAACTAACAAAACTCAGTTTGATCAATGAAGTGCCACATATACAGGGACAGTATATTAGTATCTAAGTTTTAAATAATGCAAATGATGAGAAATATTTCAATATTGGGGATTAATGTGTTTATGAATCTATATTTAGTTTCTGTAAATATTTTTGAACATATAAAGATTTTCTGGTGCCTACTCTGTGCTTGGTAAAATTGGATGTTGTTTTTCAAATCTTTATATCTTTATTCCTTTTAAACATCCAGACAATCTTATTTATACAGCAGCAAGACAAAATATTATATGCAGGTTTTTTTCTGCAACAAAATTTAATTCACAGCTTGGGCAAATACGTATGCAATTACCAAATTACATTATATGTTAAATGCATAACTTTGCTTTCCTTAGTTGTGCTTTAAAATATCAACAGTGGGTAATGAAGTGCCGCAGAAGGAGAATAAAAAATTTATTTTTTCTATGATCTTTATCCTGATGGGACCTGTCTACATATGTTATTTTAGAAGAAAAAACATGCAATGGAAAATGTATCTAAAGTAATGTGCTATTTGTCCCCAGGCTATCATAACTATATCCCTTCTTGAGGGTTTTCTGGAAAGGAATTGCAATAAATCACATTTGTTGTTCCTATTTTGAATGTTGCTACTACTATTAATATTAAAGCAGTTCTCAGAATTGGGATGTGACTTCCTGATCATAAAAGTGGCTACTGAGTTTATCTGTATAACACTAAATATTTCCAAGAATACTGCCAGGGTAAGCCTCAAACTGACTGTTTCAAAAATGATCTGGCACCAACCTTTGAACAGACATCAAATTAAATAACAAATAAAAATTAAATCCAGTAGAAACCTTTTCAAATAATGTGAAAACTGGAAAAAAACCAACATTCTGAACTGGACCTTAGTTTAGGAAATTGTAAAGTCTTTGACAGTATATGCTTCTATACTTCTTAAAATTATAAAGGATATAATAGCAAAAAGCAATTTGGATTTTCTGTTGCAACTATGCAGTTTTGTATTTGTCATTACTCGGAATTCTTTGCCAATAGCCCCATCTTCTGGTCTCACACAGTATATACTAGATTTATTTTAAATTGTTGTAGGTTAAGGCACCAGGCCAGAAACCTGAAAATTGTGAGTTTTGGTCCCACTCTAGGCACAAAGCCAGTTGGGTGACGTTAAGCTAATCACTGTCTCTCAGCTCTAGGAAGGAGAGGCTTCTGAAAAAGAAAACTGCAAGAACTTGTCCAGACAACCACAATTGAAATGGGGGAAACAAACAAAAATAAAACCTAGAAGGCTTTAGACTATACTTTTTGTTTTGTTTTGTTTTGTTTTGTTTTTTCAGATAGGCAGGTTTTAAATCATGCTTTCTGATATGGACAGCATTAAGCTCCAAAGTTATATATAAACAAAAACAAATAAATTCATGTCAGATGATAGGTGAGTATTTATTCCTTTTTCCAAAAGTTATATAGCTAATATCAGAGAAACCACTAAGGATCATCTTTTTATGCACAGAATTCCATGCACCAAATAATCAGAAATCAGACAAAAGAGAATGGTATCTTATGTTAATGGTCCAAGATAGCATCCACTGCTCAGGATTGCACATGAGCCCAAACTCCAAAGCCTTAGTTATAATCCTCAAAGCTTCCCCAAAAGTTGCTACAAAATTATGTTTAATAGATGACAACCTCCACACTGATTTGGTGCATTCTGTGTACACTACTGATTTCTGAATTAAGGAACCACAGTGAAGGTAAGCCCAAGACCTTGCTAAAATATCAAACTTTAGAAACATTAATCTTAATTATTGCCTTCCTGAGTAGATTTCTCTCTTGATCTTTATCAAGTGTAAAGTACCACATTTCCCAACAGGTTATCAATCCAGTTTTTCAAGCGTGTTGTGAAACACACAAATCTCAGCTAGGCTAATAAAAGAAGTTTGGAACAGTGCTGCCCTATTTTTACATGCTATTATGCTGGCCTCAATTGTATTTATGCTCCTTGAAACAAATAAGCAAAAAACCAGCATGAGAGACCAAAGGCACATATGGTGCTCAACTAAGCAATAACGTAGCATCAAACAATGCTTCCACCCTCCCATCTGCAGAGTTGCAGCAAACCTCTGCTAAGACAACATCTGCCCTTCAATTATTACATGTTCATTTTAACATATTTCAAAATCACACAGCCTTCGGTCTAACAGGAAGCTACTGGCAAGGCCTAGACAGGCATGCTGAAGCAGCCTCTCTGAGGATTTAATTGGAGTCAGATTTGCCATAGTCAGTTAAGTACATGTTCCTTTGGTACATGTGCGACTAATCTACTTTTAATTGAACTCCATTGTTTCTTTATATTTAGTAAACAAATGTGCAAAGGTGCAGAAGCTGCTGCTTGTTTACTGCACAAACAGAATGCAGCTTGTGAAAGCTTTGGGGATAGCATTCTGGCAGGCACTGAAGAAACACTGAATGTTTAATGCACCGGCATATTCCTTTCTTTACACTAAAAAAGGGAAAAGAAAACAACTTTTCTTGGACATTTTTGCACCAACTGTTTATTGCATACAATTTTAACAGCTGAGCACAGCATATCAGAAGGTTAATTCCAAATGAGGAGCCAGAAGGGGGACAGGAAACAAAACATACCAAATTAGATTCTTTTATTAGTTTTATTCTGTTTTTTGAGCTGATATTCATTTTCTCCACTTCAATTTTCTTCTGGTGTTGAAATCAACTAGATAACTTTACTCCATGTTATAAACCTTTTAACATACGTATGAATAATAGTATCCCACACAAACCTCAATGTCAACAATATTTTACGTTTTAATTCACTGCTCCCTTAGCCATAATCAGCAATGTTATTTTCTATCCAAACCTTGCATGCCACTCTGATAATAGGAGAAATAATATTAGGTATGCTTTAGATATTATTACTAATTTTTATTTATATTCATTTTTAATGAGCATTTAAGAGCAGAGTCAAAAAGATAAGCAGAAGAAACTTTAGCTATAATTTTAGCTTTCTGTATTATATGGCATAATAAATTTTCAGCTTAACTCAAAAAGGTAAATTCTATGGATTTCAATAACATTAGTCCATGGTAAGGGTTTCCTGTTCTTTTCACCTAATATATGGTTTTTGTGAATGATCATAACTTTTGCTGTAGATCTCTGTTTTGAAAAAGATTTATTGGCATTTGCTACATTTATTAGATCTTTTTGCTGAGTTAAATTGCCCACCGGGTGATGGAATGATTGAGTCAACAGAACGTGTTGACAATATACTCTATTGTCTTCTTTATGAAGGAGGATAGCAGGAATTATCTCCACTTTTCACTAAATATCCTGGTATTCCGATTTGTTTTATCTCAAAATGTTGTTAGACTCAATTGTTAATGTAGTTTGAACAATAATACACCATAGTATTAACTTACCCCTTTTTAGAGACACACACATACACACACATGCTATGGTTTCTGTATTTTACTGTCTACAACCAAATAAAGATGATCGATTGATTGATTGATTGATTGATTGCTAAGTTAAGTACTGGTTTACTTTCAGTTGGTATAATTATAATGCATCTATGCATTGTATCCAAACAGTTACTGGAAGTGAGAAATAACTTCAGAATATCCTTGTTACCAAGAGCTTTCAAAAATTAAAGTAGAATCTTACATTACCATAATCATTATGCTTTCCTTTCTATAACATAGTAACATGGGCTGTGTTAGATTTCGTGGACAGAGGGAGTTCAGACACAGGCTAGTTAGAAAAAGCAAAGCTGTTTATTGGCAATAGAAAAAGACGCGAACTATTTACAAGTAAAAGAACTGCGGTAGACGGGGCTCCCCCGTTTGACAGCTACTTATACGCGAGCTGTCAAGCGGGGAGCCAATCAGGACGCTCCAGGGCCTAGTTTCCCGCCAGTCGCGTCTGAGCCAATACGCGACTGGCAGTTAACAGGCTTGATACTGTCTGTTGCTATGGTCCTTCGGGGAAGAGTGGAAGACTTGTGGCCGGTCATATGTCGAGACGGTCGCAAGTCGAGGACTCAACAGGCTGCCATATTGAAACTGTGGGATGCTATGTAATATATTACTACGGTATTTTACCAAACAGGTTTACCCAGTCTGGTGACCACTCGATAGAATGGATATTTGTTGGCAGGCATTAGGCTGAATTTTTTTTGCAAATGTTTCTGGAACAAGCAAGCTAGCTCTCTTGCTCTCACTCCCTTGCCCCCACATATAATCCATCAAAACATTCAATTGTAGTTTGCAAACTTATGGTCATTTCTCATTTGTGATCCTTTTCCTGTTCTTTGTTAGGAAAGGAAGCTGACGAGTCCTTAATTCAATTATAACCTTACCATAGATTCTGATCAACCAATAGAATCAAATGAACTCAACTACATTTTTCTTAGTTGCAGAAAATAACCGAGGCAGCCTTCTATGCTGTATCATTATTTATAAGTTACTTAAAGATAAAAGGCCTTACAAACACAATTTAGTTCTGCTGCTCACCTGACCCTGTAAATATTGTGATAGAAACTTTCTAGGAAATGCCTCAATATTATAAACAGAATATTAAATAGAACTGCAAAGATGCAACTTCTATATCTTTTTAATTTCACTTGCCATTTGTTAAAGGAGAGTCAAACGTAAGATAGGATGTTCCACTGTTCCCTAAAAACACCACCTAATAACATATGTTACTTGAGTCTCTGAGGTAAATCCTCTTGTCCACCTTTGGGCAGTTTTCAACAGCTGTTGAAGATGTCATAGCAGAAACATTTTTGAACTTATCCACATTAGTGGTATTCTTTCAGCAAACAAATAGGCCAACATTAATCTAATTTAGACCTCATACAGAGAGGAGGTTGCTGCATCCTTTAATCAGAATGCTGTACTTCATCCGAGCAAAATCTCAAAGTGACATCAAGTGGAATATCCAATGTCAGTGGGGAAATTTAATTAAACTGCAGTCCCTTTATACCAGCACAAATATTGTGAGGGAAAACAACTCCTCTGACATTTTGCAAATAGGTTCAGTAGAATCTGCTGTGTTTACTCTGACTGACATTTGTTTTTCACTCAATTATCCTTCAGCCCTTTCTTTTCCCTCCATAATTTATCACTAGCAGCTTTGCCATAATAATAAATATAAAGTTGTTTCCCTTTTTTGTTGTCATCTTGTATACTCTTTTGGGAGCAATTGTGGAAGAACTATTACCCAAAAACATCATAGGCTCATGATTTTGTGGTAGCCTGTTATTGTTCACAGGATTTAGTGGTATAAGTCTGAGACAAGGCCTAACCTTAAATGCAAGAGAAAAACAATTTTGTCTTTAGCAAACTGTGCCCCATTTCAGCAGTTAACTTAAATTTTTAAGATTAAAAGAAGACTGATTGCATAACTGTCCAGTGCCATGTCTTGGGAATTAACTTCAACTGAATGTCATTACTATTTAGAAGACTACTTGGGAAAATGTTCCTGTTTTTGTAACTCAGTTTTTCTATAATTTCCCAGTTTTACTCCATTATAACTACAACTGCATCAAGAACCTTGAAATCAGGACTTCCGGTTCCGGCTCCAGCGGTGACGGGCGAGCCTAGGGCTCGCTCGCCGCTTTGTTTCTTTTCCTGCCCCCCCCCACGGGGGCGAGACGCCCCGTTTTTGGGGGTCTTCCGTAAAGCCGGCTTGCGTGGGTCGTCCTCCCTCAGCGGCAGCTGGGAAGCGACCCTTGTCTTCGGCTTAGGTAGAGGAGGACATGCTGTGGGGGGGTTTTCCCTTCGCCAATGGCGGGCGGCATCATTCTGAAAACATGGAGAGAGCTGGCCGTCTGAGTCGGAAGGCTTCCCGGGGCTTCGGCTGCGAGGGTGAAAGTGAGTGGTTTTAAACATTTTTTTTGCTGTCAGCCTGGGCTGAAAGAACTTGGAGGGGGGTGTCTGCTTGTTAAACCCCCCCTCGGACTAAAGCGGCACTTAAGAATGGCTCCTCGCTGCGAGGAAGCGGATATCTTTAATCTGGACTGTTTGAAACAAGGGAAAGTGATCTGCGGTTTGTCTTTGAAACAAAGTATCTAGGTCTGGCTGATTTGAAACATATTTTTTTTTACCACTCTCTCCTTCTGGCTCTGAGTCTGGGCGGTGGAAAATGGCTTCTCTTTGTCCCTGAATGACTATTTTACTTATGGAAAACTTCCAGCGTCTCTTTGTGATTTGGACTCCCTCTGGTTACTAAAGAAGAATATTTTTTTTTGGATTTGTGATTTCTTTTCTGGAGTGCCTTCGTTATTATACTTATTGATTTGGAAAATTGTTTCTCTCTTGGTTCCTGAACTTTACAACCCTGAACTGAACTTTTGGCTCCTGACTTGCCTCAACAGCCCCACCCAAAAAACGCCATTTTAGTGGCACGGATTTTAACAGCTAATCATGGCACAAGAATCAGCACTGGCAAGCTTAGAACTAAGGATGGCCTCTCTTGAATCTGTTATACAAACTTTGGTACAAGAAATCAAGGCCCAGAGGGCAGAAAATATCAACTTTAAAAAGGAATTATTGGACACACGGAAACAAGTGCTGGAGAACACACAGAAGAATGAAGAACTGGAAGGGGGGCTGCCGGGGGCTAAGGGAGAGATTAAAAATGTTACTAATGAGGTTGTGGAAATAAATGGGCATGTGTCTAGGATTGATATGGAAAGGATGACATATTTTTTGAGATTTCAGAATGTTTCTGAGGAACCTGGTGAATGTCTCCCTGAACTCATGAGCACAATTATAGCAGACTATTTACATAAACCTAAGGATGAGATCAGAGGGGACATTGACCTAGCCTACAGAATAAACTCTGCATATGCCAGGATAAATGAAGTACCCAGAGAGATACATGTTAAATTTGTTAGAAGGTCAACCAGAGAGGAAATCTTGAAAGTGCAAAGAGGAGGTCCGTTAATTTACCAACAAAAGGAGGTTGCCATCCTGAAGCAGATCCCAAGAAAGATTAGAGAAGCAAGAAGGAAATTTTCCTTCTTGTCTAAAAAATTGTTTGACCACGGGATCTGGTTCAGGTGGGTGACGCCCGAAGGGATGCTGGTGTTCTGGGAAGGAGGAAGAGTGAGGATTAAAACAGTTGCTGAGGCGGAAGCCTTTCTTAAAAAACATTCCTCTGTCCTGGGGGAAGATCCAGGGGAGCCAAGGGGGGCCACGACCCCGCCCGCTGGGGGCCTGGAAGGAGAGATAGAAGATACAATTGCCAAGAGACTTAGATCTAAAAAATAACTTTGCCTTGATTTTTTGAATAATATTGTATAACATGTGCATCTGGATTTTTGTAAATGACTGACAGCATAGAACTGAGAACTTAGAAATATGTACTTGCTTTCACTTTGTAGTGTACGGAAAATGTTTTTTGTTAATGATTTATTTTGATGTCCCGGTAGGGCCGACGACTTTGACGTGAATGCTCTCAAAATTTCTTTGTATCCCTTACCCTATCCTATTGAAAAATTGTAAAACCAATAAAACGTTTTCAATATAAAAAAAAGAACCTTGAAATCAGGAAAATCCAATTGACTTTAGACAAGAGGAAAACACTTGTAGTTAGGAGCTTTCTTTCTATACGTCTTTCTTTGTAAAGACTGATAGATAGATTTTCATTTGTTTTGATTTTGATTTAACATTAATAAGATTCCTAAAACACCTGGTCTGCTTCTTATATATGGCATTCATTTATTGATTTTTTAATATTCATAATCATATTTCTACCATAAAATTATGAGCTCTTTTTTGGTCAGCTTGAGGCAGCATTCATACCTAATGTTCTGGTGTTCCCCACAGTAACAGCCATGTGATGGGGACTAGGCTAAGACAGAGTGACTGGCCTACAGTCATCCAAGGGGCTTTAAATGAGACCTAGAAATCACAATATCCTGGTTTCTAGTCCAAAACCTTAGTTGCTACATCCAACTAGGTCTCCATTTTTGTGTTGATTGGTCAGCTTGGAGGCATGGTCTGGTGTCTTCAAGATTAATTAAGAATGGGCTCAGGACTAAATTTGACCAGCTGGCTGTAGGATATCTCTCTCTAGATAAAAAACTACTGAGCTAACTGAAGCAAGATCTGATTATGCACAAGGCATCTTTTTGTATTACAAATGGTTTGAGGAGTTTAAAACTTTCATGCCCTATTATTTTTCAGCTTTCATTCTTTTACCCCTTTTAACCTCTGACGGACAGGGTGGAAGAATAAACTTTTGTATGCAAAATATTTGGGAAGAAATATCTTCATGACAAGAAAACAAAACATTTAATAGCTGGGTTAAGTGGATGATCAAAGATGACCCAAAATTCTAAGGCACTGTGGTTCCTGTTAATATTAGCAATACCACTTAGACTTATATACCACTTCATAATGCTTTACAGCCCTCTCCATGCAGTTTACAGAGTCAACATATTGCCCCCAACAATCTAAGTCCTCACCTTTACTGACCTCAGAAGGATGGAAGGCTGAGTCAACCTTGATCTTGGTCAGAATCGAATTCCTGACAGTGAGCAGTGAGTTAGTCTTCTTATATAATCTTATATAATCTTCTTATCTAATCACTGCACCACCATAGTTGTACCACCACTGCTCCTCAAACTGACCAGAATATTAGCTTATTAATAAGAGTTGGATTTTCTCTGTCAATCTTCAACATGTTTTAAATAAGTTCTTAAGAATTATGCATCTGTGCAAGTAGTTTTCAACTTATAACCATTCGTTTAGTGGTTGTTTAAAGTTACAGCGACACCCAAAAAAGCTACTTATGACCAATTCTTATACTTACAACCATTTTAGCATCCCACAATTACGTGATCAAAATTCAGGTACTTGACAACTGGCATGTATTTATCACAATTGCACTGCCTCGGGGTCATGTGATCACCATGTGTAGGCTTCCCAGCTAGTTTCTGACAAGCGAAAGCAATGGGAATAGCCAGATTTGCTTAAGGCCCGCAAGAGAAATTTGGGGCTCAATTGTACTCATAAGTGCAGAACCACCTGTATATTCAAGAATTAACTATCCCAATTGTTGATATTATTGTACCAATTTTCTTTTTTCATGGAGGAAATAGTCTAATTATCTGACACAGCAAAATCTGATTCAAAGGGAAATATGCACTTGTTGCTTTTTCCATTTCACCCTGAGCAAAGATAGAGCATATTATATTTTATTATTGTATTTTTTGAAAAATACGCTTCATCTGGGAAACCCATCAGCAGTTACAATAGTATTGTTTTGTTCCCCATAAAATATGGATGTCAGCATCTGGAATTTTACAAGAAAAAATTCTGAGATGACTGTTTAAAATCATCATTAGTCATTTGTGGTTATTGTCATCTTTTTTTTCCAACTACTTATGAACTGCCTTAAAGATGTTACATCTTATATATGTCCCACTATAATTTATACATAACTTCCTTTACAAGGTATAAAAATAACACTTCTTCACATGTTCCATTTCAGTTAAATACATGATACTTCATTATAACCTTTATGAATTTACAAATACTTAAATATATTGGAGCTACAACTCTGACACAGAACTTTTGCTAATAGCATTTTTATACATAGTTTTGAATAGATAGGATAGGATAGGATAGGATAGGATAAGGCAGCACAGAACAGAATAGAATCTTTATTCACTTTAAATATACACTAATTAACATACATTTAAATGAAATTTACTTGCATCATCTCTCAGAAGATGACCATTATGCATATGCCCATATACACACATATATGAAACAGAGAAACATCACAGTCTACATAGTTCAAATGTATACATATACATGATGAAAAATAAAGAACCTGCAAGTTTACAAAATGGATGGCACAAGGAACAAAGCTTTTACAGAATCTAGAAATCCTGCTATAGATACTTTGAAACCTTCTCCCAGAAGGGAGCAACAGAAAGAGAAAAGTTATAAAAGAAAATGAATAAAATAACAAAAAGGAGATTGGGAATATAAATGAAATAATTTAATTTTTGTTTGAATGATTAAACCTTGACCATAGAGAATCACATTATTCAGTCCTTCCATAATATTAATGGCTGAATATGTGATATATGTTTTGTCAAGTATCTTTTGATATCTGATACAAATGTGTTTCCAAGAACACCTTCTCTTTCTCAATTCTCCAAAAATGATAGATTCAAATTTCATTAAATGCAGATAAAATATTCCAAATTTAGAAATATTATTTAGCAACCTGTTTGCATATTTAATCTTAACTTCCTATCTAGAAAGTGGTTCACATCTTCCTCATCATTTAAAAGGTGCAGAAAATTGACTGCCATATTGATTCACAGAAAAACTTCATACATACTTGTGTGCATTGCAAAACACTTCTCGTCATGGCCAAATATCAACAGTTATCAGCAGTATGTGAGCCAATCCTGGAGGCTCTAATTTCTGTTAGAATTTTTGTTAGAATCACTTTTGTGACTTGCTGGCATTTACAGTACAATGTCATGAAACTGTACAACCAGTGAAGGCACTTCAGTTATAGAAATCCATCAATTGCTATCAAACTCTGCTCTGTTGGAATTGTTGAGACTTGTGTTGAGACAGGTAAATATTAAATTAAATTATTTAATTATTCTTTGTATCAGAAAGAACACTTGGGTTAACTTGGGTTAGGGTGAAGTAAAGGAAGGGTCCTGACTTTAACCTTGAGTTTTTAGTATGTTTTTAACTTTCTGGGATCAGCAGGCATGAAAACAATTGGTGGGGCTATTCCAAACTGTTCCGGAGGAATTTAGAAGGTAGAAATGATGCCATGTGAAGTTCTATCTATTAGTTGGATCCATGTTTCTTCCCAGTTTTGACCTGTTAGGACAGCCTAGGAACAGCACAGCTCAAATTGAAAAGTAACAACAAAAATAATGTGGGGATTCATGGAGCTTGCCTGCAACTTTTATAAATTCATTCTTCTACAGCTGTATCCAGCAAAGTTTCTGTAAAAGATTGTGCACATATCTGCATAGATTGTTTTAATGTGCAATTATTGTTGATAGAACTTTTTTTTTCCACAGTTGAGAAATTCTGAATGACTTCTATCTGAACCAAAGCTGGAGCAAAGCCAAACATGTTTCATAATTTATTTATGCAGTTTATAAAACTTGGCAGTTGCTAACATTTTTATTCTCACGTAAGTAAAGTGAAATGAATCAGATCTTTCCCGATGGCTCTCAAACTGTTGGAGCTGCAAAGTTAAAGAGCTAGATAACTGATCCGATGTCTAAGCCTGACAGAAAGACAGTAGAAAGTGAACAAAAAAGTCAGCATTTGAAAGGCAATTACCATCTGTAAAACAGCCAAGTCAACTATCTACTATTTGATGGGGGGGGGGGGTGTCTTCAATATAACAGAACAACAGAATTGGAAGGGACCTTGGAGGTCTTCTAGTTCAACCCCTGCTCAAGCAGGAAACCTACACAATTTCAAGAAAACAGATGTCCCATCTTTTCTTAAAAACCTCCAGTGATGGAGCTGCCACAACTTTTGGAGACCAGTCGTTCCACTTATTAATTGTTCTATTAGGACATTTTTTCTTCGTTGTAGGTTAAAAGTTTTCTTTTAACTTTTATATATTTGTTTTTATTTTGGCTGTACACCACCCTGAGTCCTTCGGGAGTAGGGCGGTATTAAAAACCAATAAACTAAACTAAACTAGATTGGTTCTCTCCACAAAAGGTTCTCAGTAACAGACCAAGATTTCAGACCCTTCCGATGGAAAAGATTTTTTTTTTAACCAGACAATCCTCCCTTACATGATTTTGTCCATTATTTGGGGAAAAACCTTAGACAACAGTCACTGCTTCCCTTAGAAACAAATATAAATATTATACTTCTATGCATACTTCATAATTAACTTCTAGAAGGGGAGGGAGGGAGGGAGGAAGGAAGTGTAAGAATGGTCAAGCAAATGAGCAGCAGCTTCAGATAGTCCCAAAGATAGCTAAATCAAAACAGGGAGGCTGCTAAGTTCTGTCAGGAGATACACCAGAATGAGGGAGGCAGCAAAGAAAGGTGAAAGAAAGATGACTTGATTGTGTAGGTGAATGAGTTGGTAGAAAAGATCTGAAAAGTTGCAGCAACAATTCCTTTCCTCCTTTAAAACTTCAGCGTAAATCATGCTTTCTTTCTGATTCTAAGTGTAGAGCTAATTCGTCCCTTGTGGTGCACTTCTGGATACCCAAACAACTCTTCTGCTTTAACACAGTAGTTTCCTGACTAATGTACTGTGTGTGTTTGTGTGTTCCAGCATAACTCTGGAACGCCTTGACCAATTTCAAACAAACTTGGTACAAAGATTACTTACTCTCTGGAAACAAATACTGTTTGTATTTGTTTCCAGATACATTAGGGTGTGTGTTCTGTTAATTTACAGCCTGTTATGTCTTAAAATGGCTTCTACCGTACTGCCTTACAACAGCCTCTACTGTACAGCGCTGTGGAGTTGCCATGTTAGTGGCTTCACAGTAATCCTCAAGGGGGCTTCCTCTGGTAAGGGAAAATCCCCCTTACGGCAGCATTCATGGAAGGAGGGTTGGGATAAATAAATAACCGGGTAGCGCCAGGTTATCAGCTAATATTAAATAAATAACAGTCCTTGTATGGATGGTATAGAGAACGATATCCCTTACAGGAGAGTTTTCAAACTGTCCGTCACTGTTCCACTTCTTGTAAGAGCCTGATTTCAACTTTTGCACACACACAAACAAAAAAGGAGGGGGAGAAATATTTGGGTTTAGTAATACCTTTCCCCTGAACAGCCTATTAAATTAATATCTATCTTAATTTGCATTTATGTTTCAGCTGACATTTATTATTTCATAATCAGGAAGTTCTTGTATATCGAGTCCCTATGGGGAGAGGGAGCGGTCTATAAATTAAATTTTATTATTATTATTATATTACAATATAATTCTATAAACTTACATTTGCTACAGTGAAAGAAAATTGCAAAGATAGATTTTTAAACAAGTAGCATCATTGATGACTGAATGTCCTGCTAGGTTCCAGGCCAGAATTCTACACTATTCTTAGCTGGAGTTGTTAGAGAATGAAATTGGGACATTTTAATGAAACATATTATTTCCCATTCAATTACAGTTCTCTCTTGCTCAAGTTGCAGGCAACCCATTTTGTACAAGTAAACATTTTCTCCTCATTCACGAAATTTTTCATTTGTCTCCTGCAATGCTTTTGAACTCTGTCATTTTTCTATCAGAGAAATACTGTAAATACAGGTAGTCTTCGACTTACGAACATAATTAACCCTGGAATTATGACCATAATTCATGATGATCATTAAGCAGGTCATCACATGACTCAATTTTGAAACAATTTTTTAAGCAATCATTAAGCAAACATCATAGTTGTTAAGCAAACCTGAAAATGCTTAGTAATCAGTCATTCTATACTCAAAACTGTAATCCCTTAACAATAGCCTTTCAGAATCTATTTGCCCTTGCAAAATACCTTAAACATGGTAAACATCACAACAAACTTGACTCATAGTACCTACACAGACATGACCATGGAGGAAACAATATGAAACGTAAACAACAAAAGGTAACTTGCTGTTGCCTTTTTCTGAGATTCATATTCAGTTCTTTTATTTACAAGCGCAAGCTAAATTTAGCTGAACTAAATCAATATAACTCCATTTCTACATAAGCAGCTGAAAGTCTCTGGTGGTGTTGAAATGGAAAACAAACAAATAAATGAGTCTAATTGAGAATATGAGAAACTGACAAATTATTAAAAGGTTCCTAACTATAAGAAGTAATAAAACATTTACAAGCCAACCTATCTTCAAGACTTAAGTATAGCTTGATGTGCAAATGTAAGACTTAACATGTGGTTACAAATACATGTACTAACACACAAATACTATCAGGAACATTTCGGTCTGGTGAACAAGCCCGGAGTACATTTCATGACCCATTCTCCTATAAGAAATAGCAATGTTTAGATAAAACTTTTCTAACCTAGGGCAAGCCAGGTTAGCATGTACAGTTCTGTTCATCTTGGCAAATGTATATATATAAAAAAAGGTTGTCAGTGGAATTTTCCCATTCCCAGATACAACTTTATTCCATTAGTGTCTTACCTAGGGCTCTATCTTTTACTTTTACTTTTAAAAAATCTGCAATTATGAAACTATATGTGGGCCCCCATCTTATGAGGCCTCCATCTTAATATGTACATAAAACTTTTGTTTCCAGAATTCTTTCAAACAGTGCCCTTTTTTTTAATGCTAACATGAATGTTATTTTTAGCATTGCAGTACTATTGCAACAGTTTACTTATTTATTTCAGGGAAATTGAACAAACTGTTTAATAGCTGAATTCATCACCTCACACTGAAAGCAACACATGGTACCTGCCAACATTTCAGATTGGGGTAATGCTTTTTTTCATGTTCTTTTCCCTGTATGTGTTCTAGCTCATAAGTTGAAACAGATGCAGCAAAACAAGATATAAGTAGTCAGAGATGAAACAGTATTTGGTCAAGAAATATATTCAAATAATCAGTGCGAACTAACTGGGGTTTGATCAGAGCTTGGTCCTAATAGTTATCCAAACTTTTAAGAAGCATCTTTCCTTGTTTAGTTGAGATCAGTAAAAAATTATTTGGTGCTATAGCTAGCTAGGCAAACTGGAAATGCTTCATAGAAACCATTACTATGTGGGATGAAGAACATATCTTTGAAAACATGAAAAAATATTTTAAAACGTGATTAAGTATTGGACCAAGAAGAGGCAAGTTTATTTCCACCTGTAGACATGGCAGTTCACTCTCTCAGTTTAACCTATTGTACAGGATAACTGATAGAAAAGATTAGAGGAAAGAGTTGAATTTACCCAATCTTGAGTTCCTGAAAAACTAGCGAATCCAAATCTAACTAACAAACCAACAAATCATTATACTTCCTCAAGGCACAGGAGAGGTAAATCTGTAAAACTTTGAAATTATTTGAATTCCACATAATGATTATTCTGCTTGGGACAAGGAATACATTTGGAAATGGTACGAAAAGAGTTTCCCTTAATAAATTGCTCAATTGTATTTCCTGTCACATAATCAAATGTAAATTATGGCCCAATTTTTAAAAATATTTTTGGTGATGTCAACAGATAACCATTTATGTTCTCGGACATGGTCAGTGATTGATAAAGCATCATTATAGGTCTACATATAGTTTTATAATTGCAGATTAGAAATTCTAGAGTTGTGCAAAGGATTTGAAAGGGGTATTGAGTAGGGCAGTTTATCATGAGCATAAAACTCTTCCTCAAAATGTTACAGCAACTATACCAATATATGACAGCCTCCAAAGTTGTTTTCATTTGTATACATATAGTCAACAGTTGCACTGAGATTACCTGCAAGGTTAAGGTGTCTTATCAAAGTTTAATTTAAGGAAAAAATAGGTCATATACTTTGTAAATTGAATCACCAAAATATATTGTCTATTTTAATCTTTCTAGTTCTTCTGTTTTGTTGCCTTTTAATGGAAAGATTTATAGCGGTTTATCTTAGCTATTTAGATATATATTTAATTTTAGTTATTTAGTGATTGGTAAAAAAAAGCTCGGGACCATATTGTTTGGAAACATGCAGAAGAGACCTTCCTCTTGCAGTGGATAGACTGTGAAGATGATGATGATGATGATGATGATGATGATGATGATGATGATGATGATGATGATGATGATGATGATGATGATGATAGTGATTGATAAAATAGCAGCTAAGGCCATATTTAAAGCTGTTGTTTCCCTGTCAAATTGGTTTGATTACCAAATTAGAAAATAAGAGGTTTTGTGCCCACATTCATTTAGTGTCATAATTTGACCACATAATACCATGATGACAATTACTAATTGCTATCTATGAGTTAATTTGAACATAAACTGCATAATCTGCTCATCGCTAACTATGAAACCAAAGGAATTTGCAATCTAGCTTCAGATAATGGTGACTGATTTGCTTTGCCTAACAATATATAGAAAAAAATTTTTTCCAACCTAATCTATTTAGGCAGTTACAAATGTGTCTGTTGAATGTAGCCTGCCACTGAGTAATCCCTGCTTAAAGATTTCAGTTAGAATTATAGATGAAGTTAGGATTAGTTGTGAGCATAAAACTTTACTTGGATGCCTTAATTGACAACATTTGATCACTTGTTGATAATATTTCTCATGGAAAATATGTCACACCAGCATATAGGTTTTGGTTGTTCACTATATTTTTGACAACAAATGCAAAACCTAGAGCTAACTTATACTAGGATCATATCATTATCCTATTATGATTTAAATAAGAGGAGAACATATATAATTTTTGCAGAAAAGTGTCCTTCAAATACTTTTGAAGGAGATTGTGTTAACCAATTCCAGTCTATTCTGCAAAGTTTGTTGTTTGACCATTTTTTCAGCAATTGTGTTACCATCTACCATCAATCAATTGTGCAATTTAAATGACAATGTCATCATGATACAAAGAAGTGAAATTTGGAGATATACTTTTGTAAACTCAAGGGGTTTTATATGTGGTTCCCATGTGCTCTTTAACAGTTAAAGAAGTTGTTGGATGAGGTCACACACAAAAACCTGAGTAACCTATCATGAATAAGTAATAATATCCAGTTTTATTTCTCTTTATTGACTGAATTAGTTGTGGCTGCAACTGATAACCTGGGAAAGATTTGAAGCAGCCTATTTGAAGCAGAAAGCCAATTTAAACTGATTTTTAATTTGGACCAGAGAGAGAACTTGAAGGACAGGCAATTCTATGTCTCATTGTTAGATGTACAGCCTGTACAGTTAGATGAGATTGCAATTACCCCTGCAAGAATAGGTGCATAGTGTCAACTCTGAAGCTGGCCTGACTGAGGCCATCTTGGAGGCTTCAGTGTTGCCACTATGGTATCAGGAAAGGGGAATAGAGATAGCTGGGATTTTGGAGCCAAAACAAAATAGTTTCCCCTGAGAACCAAGGACATTCCCACAGGTGGCTGAAGAGAGGAGGAGTGAAGTTTCCAAGCAACCGGAGAGCACCTTGATTGGACCATGTGAAATTTTTACTTTTAATTAGGTGAAAACTGTGGGAACCTTTAGAGTCAGTTTTCACCAGTCTGTGTCAATATGCTATATCCAATAAACCTATTCTTTGAGGAACCTATCTGCCTCAAAATTCTGTTTGCTATGGGTGTATTATGTGGAATCCTATAGCTTACAGTATTTCTGGATCCTATTTTGTTATTTGAGGCATATCTGATCTCTATTGCTGGGAATTTCTTTTATCAACTTCATCTCATCAGCTATCCTTACTTTTCAGCAAACCTAGGTAGGACACAAAAACTGTCTATTCTATTGTCATGATAATTGGATTACCATAAGATGCATTATTTGGTTTGTCTTGAAAGCAACCCAGAACCTTTGTGGGAGCTGCTGGTTAGAATTGGAACCAGTACAGACAAGCAAAATTATATTACAGCAATTATGCAAGAATAATAGGTCATTTAGGTCCCCCAAAACTGCCTTTCTTTCAGCCTGTTCATCATCAAAGGGGACCCTTCTCCAAGAAATAAAATACACCATATATAAGACAGCCTGAAGCACCAAAATTATAATATAATCTTCCTTTTGTGGTAATGCCGCTGCCAACGATATGTTTGACACCTTCTGAAGACCTTTTTCTTGGCCAAGGTTTTTAATTGGTTGATTTGATCTCTCTGCATGTTATGTTTGCTCCTGTCTTTGGTAATGCTGGAACAATGTGGTTTGGTCGTTCTTATAGTATCTGCAATATAAGATTTTTATTATCCTGTTGTAATAAAAGCAATTAGATGCCTGGGAAAATAATGTATTGTTGTTTTATTTGATGGTTCTAGCCTCTTTGAGGAACATATTCTATAACCAAACTGACACTATCATTGAGAAGCCCTTTTTTCTCACATGGATGAGAATGGATGAGATTTCAAAGTCTAGGTAATTAAATGTTGAAGAAAGTTTGATTAATCTTAACCAAACCCAGGTACGACTTTAAGAATCAAAATCAGCAAATTTCATCTGTTTCGACCTATCAAACCTGGAACGAGTATAATTGATAAAGCAATAGTCTTCACGTGTGCTCAGATGTGTGTTCATAAGATTACTACTTTCTTCTGAATTTGCTGTTATTCATAAACCATTTTGAAAGGTACATCTATATTCTACTTACTGCAGGAATTCAAATGTTTTACTGTGTTTCTATGAGGCACACCTCTGTTATGTCAGCGCTGTGGGCAATGTTATGTCATATAATTCCTTTCTGATCTTATGGTTATGGGAAGATACATCAATTTGCAAAGCACCAAAATAGAATTAATCAGTACAACCAAAGCCCTGGAAGCATTTCATGCTAATAAATGTTTCTCTGCCAAGATCCTATCATCTTCCAAAATGGGTTCAGTCAGATAAAGATCTTGAATATGCCCAAGCTTAAATATAATTTGGCATGTTTAGACAAATATAATTTGAGATTAATCTGACAGTTTATTTGCATAGTCTTTTCTGAATCTCCTAATTTTCATCTGCCAAAAATTCCATTATATTTAAAACATACAATACAACCAACAAAATCACATCTCCTGTGAACGAAGTGAGAGCTTTCTGCATACAAGTTATACCTGATCGACCATCAAAGGTAAGTATGCATTTTCTATATGTTTAATATATTATTGTTATCTGTTCAAAACAATGTAAATTACATCTGTCAGTTCTTTAGCTAATGCTGGCCTTCATATATACTGAGTTCTTCTCAAGAACCTAGGATAAAAGATATTGATATAATATATGTGTGGACATAAGCAGTGTGATCTTTTGCAATAGATTGAAGGAAATTTTGTTAATTTTCTTGGTGCCACCTTCTAAATTTTAAGATTTTTTTTATATACAGTGCCCAGTGTGCTGATAACCAGTAGGACCACCACATCTAATTTATGCCATAATATTTCCATTTTCAATCAATATTTTTAGAACTTGATACTTTATGATCTTTTCCAATTCTTTTTCATCTATTTCACTATCCGCTGGTGTTGATGATGTTTTTAATCTTTATTTCTATATTCAACTAGTTCCATAACCAACTAGGCAATCCAGAAGGTATCTTGTAGCAATATGAGACCATAGAGAAGTCCACCAAAAAATGAATGCGTTCACATCAGACATTTCCCAGAATTCTTTTGAAGAAACTATGATACAGATGCATTAGATAAATCAGAATTAGTTAAATCTCCAAAATGTCTTGCTAATTTTACATAATTTGCACTTCTTACACTATAAGGAGCATTGTAGTTACTAAAAGAGTATCACATCAATTTTATTTAAGATTATAGAGCCAGAATTAGATTCACAACATGGAACTGCTCTTGAGGCAATATTTCCTTCTGGAGGTTCAGGTAGCACCTGTGGTCAGAAGTGCATTTTGCGCGCAGTAGCACAATGACAGAATAATAGAATATCAAATTTGGAAGGGACCATATAGGCCTTCTAGTCCGTTCCCCCTACTCAAGCAGGAGACCCTATATCATGTCAGACAAATTGTTATCCAATTCTTCTTAAAAACTTTCAGCCGTGGAACACCCACAACTTCTGAAGGCAAGCTGTTCCACTGTTTAATTATTCTGTCAGGAAATAATAGTCAGAAAACCAATCAATGTAACATCTTCAGAGTATGACATCCATAATGGCATACCCTAAAAGATGGCTATGCAGTCATCACTCTACTTTAGAACACTTCTCTCTCTCTCATATGTAAGTTTCTCTACCTCTCCCCCTCCCCTTTCCTCTCTCTCCCTCATGGTATTCCAATAAAGACTCATTTCTTTCTTATTTTTGTTTATTCTCTTGTATCTATTTTATTTTTATCTTGTTTTTTTATCCAATATTTGCATATAAATTTGAATATTTAGTAATCATATTATGATTTTATAAAAGGTGAGTTGCATTTTAGTGAATAAAATTTGAACATTCTATATATTTGGAATTAATGAATGTACCCTTTGAAATTGCACTCAAAGGGGTAATAATGTGGGCTTTTTAATGGAGTCCTGAAAAATGTTAAGGAAGTCTCCTGCAAAGCTAGAATTAACTTTTTAATGTAGCTGCATTAATAGCAAAGGTAATTAGCAATCAGGTATTTATTCACAGGCATTTATACCTAGGTCATAAGACCATAAATGTACAAAAGTTAAAGCAAAAAGGCACCAGAACTGAAAAAACAGTAATCATATTTTGAAAAGATATTGTTGCTCAATTCCTATCAAAAAATTTCAGAAAGCCACAAAAATAATTCACAAATGACCAATTAAATAAAAGGCTTTATGCTTTAAAAAAAAAAAGGAATGGAAAATGCTTCTGAGACATGATATTCCACAAAATGTGATCATTACAAAAAAACCTGTCTTCATATTCATGGTCTCTTTGATGTGATTAAAGGGTAAAAGCAATCTCACCTACATGCATACATAGATGCAAAATTAATTAAGAAAATAAATAGCTATTTATTAAGCATCAAAATGGGAGATGAACAAATAAAAGAAACAATGATAGTATGGGCAAAAAACTTTGGATATACTGTAGAGTTAGATAATTGGCAAAAACTTTGGGATAGAAACTATAATTTGACAATGGCGACTAATTATAAGGAAAATCTGTATTAAATGTTTTACAGGTAGCATCTGCCACCAGCAAGATTAGCAAAGATGTTTTGAAACATGTCTGCTAAATGTTGGAAATTCAATTATACACTGAGTATCATATGTGGTGCACATGTCCAATGGCAAAAAAAATAATAATGGATGAAAATATGGTTAGAAAAAAATGATAAACAAATAGACTTAAAACCAGAAAGTTTTTGTTAGGTATTATACCTGAAAATTATAATAAAGGGAATACATCTTAAATATTATATGTGCTGATTGCAGTGAGAATTCTATTTGCACAACATTGGAAAAATGAAGATACCCCTACCGATGAAAATATAATTAGAAAAATATTAGGCTGTGCCGAGATGGATAGACAGTGGACATAGTAGCTCAGTGGCTAAGACAGTAAGCTTGTCAATTAGAAAGGTTGGCAGTTCAGTGGTTCAAATTCCTAGTGCAGCATAACAGTGAGCTTCCGTAGCAGAAAAATAGGAACCATCTTTGGTGGGAAGGTAACAGAGTTCCATGCACCTTCAGCATTTAGTCATGCCAGCCACATGACCACGGAGACATCTTCAGATAGCTCTTAGAAATGGACATGAGCAACACCCCCTAAAGTCAGGAACGACTAGCACATATGTGCGAGGAGAACCTTTACCTTTATACATGTTTTTAGATGGATAGATTAACATTAAGAAGAAAGAAACCGAATATTTTACAACATGGGACTCATTTTATAAGTCGTTAGATAAAAGAAGTAGAAATTAGAAGATAAAAGATTATTGTTATGAAAAAGTAAATGATGAAATATAATTATTACATATAAGAAAGCATTATTACTATTATTATAATTATTATTGCTATTATTACTAACACAACTATTATTATTTTGTAAAAGTAAATGGGCTCAGATAATATACTGTTGACTAAGCACTTTTGAACAATAACAGAAAAAAGGTATAATTTAAAAAAAAATTAATAAGGAGAATGCTTTAGAGGCATGGTATTCCACAACATTTGGTCCTTATAAAACAGATGGTATCTTTGGCAATCTCACCTACATGTATACATGGGACAGAACCATTTGAAGGGGGAAGGACTCTGAGACTCACATAGAGCTTAAGCACTTCAAATAGAACAATGTGGCATGCAATAACTGACAATTGTGACCCATGCAATAACTGACAATTGTTAGTATTCTAGTCACCACATATTGTACATTTGCACTTTCTGGATCATCATTTAGACCAGGCCTATATGGAGAATATTACAGTAGCCAAGAGTTGAGGAAGGGATGGTTTAATATTATCTGGTTCACTTTCCAGTTATCAAAGAAATATGGAGGAAGATGATGTGGCCAAAGACCATTGTACATAAGTTCAGGTTTTATTGTGTTTTTAATTACTTTGGAGTTTTTAGTACGCTGATGTGATTCCACCTGGAATGTGAATGCCTGAAATAATAAGTAAAATAAATATATTATCCAATACCTGTGAATCCATAAAGAATGTGAAGCATTCTCATGAGAAACAGGTATTATTAATATTGGCCAGGATATTAATGCTTTTAGAAGACACCAGATAGAAGAAGATAAATTAAACCTATTATGGAATTATATTTTATGCAAAAGAATTAGTTTTATTAATACAAATTATTTTCTTGGACTTCAAAACCTACTTTGTCAGTACCAACAGATTATTCTATGTGCTAGTCAACATTCAGAGCAAAGAATATCACAATCCTGCCGTAGCTGAAATGATCTTTTTTTTTGGAGATTTTAACCTTGAGCTATCTTCAAGGACACAAAGAACATTTGGCTGCAGCTGTTTACTATTTACACAAAAGAACTGACATATGAGCTTCACACCCCAGCTCTATTCGTCATTCATGTTGTTCGACCCTATGAGTAACTTTGTTTGAAGAAGTAGTCTTCAGATGTCATTATTTTTCCTGTTTTCACACAAGCTATCTTCAGCTGTTCTCATTGAACTCTCTTGAAATTGTTGCCTATTTTCAGATATCATATTATTCTGAATAATTCCTTGCTGTTGATTATAGAAAGTCAAGTTGTGACAAATGAATGTTGAACAAATGTGTAATCTTGCTATGGAGACATGAAAGTGAAAGTGTACTTTGTATATTTAAAAATCTTTATTTTTGGAATGATACTATATTGTTTGCATTATTTATTAAAGTCACAATCACCACAAGACTACAAGAACTAAAAGCATATTTATTGAAACATAGCCATATGCAATTCTGAGATGCATTTGTAAAATAATGGGCCATTTTTATTTATTTAACAAGCATTTATTTAACAAGAACAAAAATCGTCTTTCATCCAGAATATAATATATGCAATAAAAAAGTCTTATCAGATTAAAGGAGAATACAGTTGGGCATCAGGCGTGGTATACACTTACCTTCCCTACCAGTTCGCAAATGTGGGCGTGCGCATGCACAGATCCTTCTGTGCACCCGCTTTTAGCAAAAATAAATGGCCTAAATGGGATGCCATAGATCTGGGTGTGGGTAAGTGGAGCCACCCACAATTTCCACTACCAAGTCGGGCGATCTGGTCTGAACTGATAGGGCATCCTTTTTAACATACTCACCTTAATTTGAAGAAAAACCAAACTAAAGCAAACTGTACAAAATACAAAGAAGCTAAAATTCCTTCCACCTTTCTATCAAACCCAAAAATCACAGAGATGCAAAGCTAGAAATATTGAGTATTTCACACAAATACTAAGAAAGCATACCACATTATAGATATAATTTTTTTACAGCTCTGCATTTTTTTTCTAAGTCACACACATACTATATCATCTCAATATATGATGGGAACACTGTCCATTCCCCTCTGTAGCATTACATGTAGGAATTCTGTATTTTTCAGACCACCATTCCTTAGATCTTTTTTTATCTCTACTATTTTATTTATGTACTTATAAACACTCTTTGCTTATCTGGAAAAACATGCCAGCATAAGTGGATCCCTAGTTTTTCTAGGAACAGTATCTTAAGTATGTGCATTAAAATTAATCAGAACCTTGCTGTGATCTATAAATAATTTTTTCTTTGAAATATCAGAATTGGTTTTAATTACTGCCTATTGTCTACTTTGTACTAATAATATATTCAGCTGTGTTTTAATCAATATATTTGTGTGCCTAATAAATTATTTTGTCCTTATTTTATGTTTCTTTTTTATTCCTTGAATGCTATTTTGGATAAGCGAACCAAAGTCAGATGAATATGACTGATTTAAATACTATGAAATAGCACAGAATTGTTAGTTTCCACATAATTTTCAGGAATCGGTATATTTCCAGTCTGTGTTAATGTTTCATTTGTTCATAAATCACTTCAGCCTCTCTGCATTGACCTGAAAAATGTTTTAATCTAATATAAAAAATAATATATTTTGGATAATTGAAAATGTATTGCAAAGTATGCATTTTGTGATTATTGTCCTAAATACACTTATTTCTAGACATACTCTAATTTTTGCATTTTAAATGTAAGTTCTTTTTTTGAATTGAGAACTGCCTATTAAATTCAGAGAAGTTTAAAATCCAGAAGAGAATTACATTCTAATCCCCACATTACTCCAGGGACTTCGAATCATAAAGATTTCATTTCCTGAGCCTCCTAGCACCCCATGCCCAACTCTTCCAATATCGCTTATTTTGCTGTTTTCGGTGTAAAAGAGGCTAAGGTGCAAGGGTCAATTTTATTTCTAAACTAAGCTTAAAGTAAGCTTAAGGTGGTTGGAAAGTCGAATGCCTCCAAAACGTTTCAGCCGTGGAACACCCACAACTTCTGAAGGCAAGCTGTTCCACTGTTTAATTATTCTGTCAGGAAATAATAGTCAGAAAACCAATCAATGTAACATCTTCAGAGTATGACATCCATAATGGCATACCCTAAAAGATGGCTATGCAGTCATCACTCTACTTTAGAACACTTCTCTCTCTCTCATATGTAAGTTTCTCTACCTCTCCCCCTCCCCTTTCCTCTCTCTCCCTCATGGTATTCCAATAAAGACTCATTTCTTTCTTATTTTTGTTTATTCTCTTGTATCTATTTTATTTTTATCTTGTTTTTTTATCCAATATTTGCATATAAATTTGAATATTTAGTAATCATATTATGATTTTATAAAAGGTGAGTTGCATTTTAGTGAATAAAATTTGAACATTCTATATATTTGGAATTAATGAATGTACCCTTTGAAATTGCACTCAAAGGGGTAATAATGTGGGCTTTTTAATGGAGTCCTGAAAAATGTTAAGGAAGTCTCCTGCAAAGCTAGAATTAACTTTTTAATGTAGCTGCATTAATAGCAAAGGTAATTAGCAATCAGGTATTTATTCACAGGCATTTATACCTAGGTCATAAGACCATAAATGTACAAAAGTTAAAGCAAAAAGGCACCAGAACTGAAAAAACAGTAATCATATTTTGAAAAGATATTGTTGCTCAATTCCTATCAAAAAATTTCAGAAAGCCACAAAAATAATTCACAAATGACCAATTAAATAAAAGGCTTTATGCTTTAAAAAAAAAAAGGAATGGAAAATGCTTCTGAGACATGATATTCCACAAAATGTGATCATTACAAAAAAACCTGTCTTCATATTCATGGTCTCTTTGATGTGATTAAAGGGTAAAAGCAATCTCACCTACATGCATACATAGATGCAAAATTAATTAAGAAAATAAATAGCTATTTATTAAGCATCAAAATGGGAGATGAACAAATAAAAGAAACAATGATAGTATGGGCAAAAAACTTTGGATATACTGTAGAGTTAGATAATTGGCAAAATATTTTCCATTCTTCAGTGATTTGTCTAAACATGGCATTTTCTCACTGCAAAAAAGACCCTGCACCAAATCAGGGTCAAGATAGAACTGAATAAAACCAAGTTGGCTTTCTACTTCCTTAGTCTCATTTACTAAGTAAGACATGGATGGATCAGCCATACTGCATAGTACTTACAAAAAACATTGACATACCCTATTACGGTAGCCTTTGGATACATGCCCATTAGTTAACTGTTGTTGGGGGGTTGGGGGGGGGGGGGTCTGGGAGCTTGTACAATTACAAATTACAAATTCTGGAAGAATATCCTGTACAATAATTGAGGGGACCTTGTTGCTCTCTGAGCTTGGTTGTTTTTGTTGCTGATGCTTCATTACCAAACTAGGTAACATCATCAGTGCATATGTACAATAGTTAATGTACAATAACTAGCCATTTTCATGATCCAGCCTTTTCTTCACTCAGTAAGGCTAAAATCTATAAATATGTTAACAATACAGTGTATAATTTCATTTACCTATATGTATTTACCTTAATTTACTTGTAAATTGGTCTGTTCAATAATTTTCTTTTAGAAAAAACAGTGAAGACATAATCAAGTTCACAGTTCAAGATTATTTTAATTCAGAGTATCTCCACCTGTAAATACCAAACTGCAATCACAAACAGACCACATTGAAACTTCGTTCTGAGATTGAAATTGTATAGAAAAAAAAATTATATGTCTCTTCTTGTAGACTGATTAACCAGAGGGAAAACCTGGAAGACAGACCAATCAGACATTTACAGGGGATTTGAAAAGTCAAACAGAATAATCCCACGCTTTAACTTTAGAGTTAAAAATAATAAATTCTTAACTTTTGCTGCATTGTATTATTTCAAAGAATCCTACATCATAGGCCTTCCTGTATTAATTTTTTTTTAAACCTAAACCCACATTTTTGTCTACACAATGGCATTAAATATAGACAACAATTAAGTTCTTACACTTAAGACAGGTGGAAAGTACGTATTGTTAGAGAGACAAAAAATGTAATATGCTAATGTATCTACCATAATACCATTTTTGAAAGCCTAGATGATTGATCTCTTAGAATCGGTAACTTTAAAAGGATTTCATTAAAAGCATAAATACAAAAATTATGATATATGTAATTAAAATGGCAAGTTTTGCCTACGTGGTGGTATTTTCCAATTTCAGCCACAGCACACAGAGACAAAAATACATAGCGTACACATAAACACAGGAAGATGCCACATAAGGGAGAGCAGAAATATGAATGCGTACATGTCTATACACATATACACAGAGGAATGGAACCCATTTCAGAAGGAAAGACACAGCTCCTATGGCCACTGCAGGCAAAGGCCTTGGAAAGAATTTCAGAAGTCATTCTCTGCATACTTTCTCTGGCTTGTTTCTTAGTCTCAACACTCACTTCTCCTCTGCCTTGTCCTGTCCCCATTCCCCAAAGACTAGACCAGCAAGCTAAGACAAATTACATCTGACAGACTTCTGAATTAATGGCTTGTAGGAGACTTTTGAAATTAGCTCACATACAACCCTAACGATGCAGGTTGCCAATCTTGATTTATTGTTGTCCTATAATTCATCCGTTATATTCTTAATGCTGGTCTTTGGTATAACTTCTCCCCCTTGGGTAATATTCAGTTCGGTAAAATATTCAATAATATTTTGAATATGCATTGAAATGAAGTATCTTCAAAAAATATAACTCTATAGCTATGCATATTTTGAAATGCCAATTGGAACAGTGAAAGTTCATCCATATAAGGGGTGAGTTTCTGCCAGCATTACTACCGGTTCGGTGTTCCACCCGTGTGCACAATTACCTATAAATATGCCTGTGCATGAGCAGAACATTTTAAAAGGTTTAAAAAAATGTCACAGTGACCGGGGAACTGGTTCGGAGGAAGAGGGTGATGAGCCTGACATCCCTACCGGTTCGGAGACCCAGTCGCCATTTCCACTACCAGTTCACTGAACCAGTGCAAACCGGTGGAAAACCACCAGAGGTGGGTTGCTCCTGGTTCGGCCGAACTGGTAGTGGAATTCAGGCCTGAGTCACCTACCACACCCCCAAACCAGTTCCCATGCCCCAGTTGGGGTGCTGCCATTTTGTTTTTTAGTGACTGCGTGTGTGCAGTTCACTGTAAATTGTTCTACACATGTGCACAGAACAATTTACATTGAACAGTACGTGCACACATGTGGGGTTGCAAACTGGTAGTAAAACCAGCAGCAATCCACTCCTGGAACCCACCTCTGGTGTAAGGACAGCCATCAATATTATACACGGTGCTTTGTATTAAAATTCAATGCAATTATATTCATTTTCTGTTGCTAATATATCAAAATAATACTATTGATATCTTATGCAGATCTCTCTTCCTACACACATTCTTTTCGGGTACATGTCAGCTGAAGAATTTCTCATTCAAGTAATCTTATAAACCAAGGATTTTGTCCATGCCAAAAATCTGGATTCACTTTAATGGAACTAGATCACCACATACCTTTCTTTTTGAGAACCTAACCATTTCTGACCTTTTAATTTAGTGTGCTTTAAAATATATATTGAGCTGTTTTATGACCTCTCCCTAGTTTGTATATGGAACTTTCAGGGGGAAAAAGTAATAGAATATAAGATTTCTTTTTAAACCTCTTAGTTGTGTTCGCTGCATTCCCAGTGACACTCTTGTCTTAACAGTAGTAGGAGCTATTGCAATCATGTTTGAACATTCTGTCTTCTCTATGTGGAATACCACCTATAGTTACTCTAAGCACAATCTAGAAATAATTCCTTACCTCAGGGGTGTCAAACTCAAGGCCCGTGGGACGGATCCAGCCCATGAGGTGCAGGGCCACCCTAGAAATAGCAAAGGACCCACCCACGGTACCTCTGCCAGCAAAAACAGAGCTAGGGAGGGAGCTACAGTCCTTGCAAGTTCAGTTTTCACTGGCAGAGGGTTGCAGGATGTCGTCACCACCGAAAATGGAGCTCAGGAGCCCATTTTCACTGGCAGAGGGCTTGGGCCACCACAGGCGCCCCCGACACAAGTGACGTTGAGCTAGCTTCACTCCAGCCACACCTTCCACTAATGCAGCCCTAAATGAAATCGAGTTTGACACCCCTGTCTTAGCTGATAAACAAAATTGCTTGTAGAGTGGACCATAGCATCTTTCCATTTGGCTATTCTAGGAACTAGTGACAACCAGAATATCCAGAAGTTCATGAAAGAAGGAGAAGGAGAGTAGTGCATCAGTAGCTGTTAATGAGTAGGTTTGGCTGCTTCTTCTCAACATGTTTTCTGTCTTCCTAAAGCCAGGATTCTTCTGTACTTAGAAGCAAGCCAAATTCAGAATGTGACCCATTTGGATACTGCTCTTCCCAATATGGATTGTTCATGGAGTTTCCTGGATCACCCCTTCACCCATAGAGAAGATTTTAAAAGGGCTTCCCAGTATGATAGTCTTAAAATGATTGCCTTCAAAATGTCTTCTTCTGTTTGCATTTAGTGTGATGATATTTATAATTCTTTCACCAGGATGTCTCTATATTTGCTTCATCATTCTACAGTGGAAGTTTTATTCCTATAAGTAGCATTAACAGTAAACCTGGGGGGGGGGGGGGGGAATCACATATATAAGTTGAGGAGGGAGTAAGACAAGGAGGATTTTTCATGTACATGTTCCTGAAATAACCTTTTGCTTCTTCCAAGACTTTTCTTCTTGTATAAACTTCAAAATGCAGAATTAAGATTTCAAAGTTGAGTCTCTCACACTTGTAAAGAATGGCAGTTCTGAACAAATTGATAATTTTAATATGCAGATTGATATGAAAATTGGACAATTGTTTTCCTTGGAAGTGCAACTTTAAGCTCATTTATTACATTGAAGCATATATTAGGAAAAACTGCATGTAAAAATAATGCAAAAAGTTGATTAATGAAGAAAGTGGATAGAATGGACAAGTATCAATATAAGAAAGTGATTTGGAATAGACTGCATCATCCATTGTTAGTCAGATGATGGATGATATCATCTTAACTCTTTACAGTAATAGCTCTTGGCTAGCTTGTTGACCCTGGCTACTGACAGTGGAGTGTTTCTTATCACTTTAAAGTGGCTATATTAAAAAAAATACTCCATATTAGTTAGTACGACTAATAGTTGATAAGAATTAGATATTTGGAGGTGGGAAATACATGAAAAGTAATATTAAAATTCTATTTCAGGAAGGGAGGGAGGGAGGGAGGGTCCATAATTCCCTAAACTTACTTACATATGTAATCTGACCTGATTTCCTTTGGAGTCTTTCACTTGGCTCCCTTCCAAGTGCAATTCTTAGCCAACAAAAGGTTGCCAGTCTCCAGTATGCAAGTTTTATTTCATGTGTTGCTAAATTAATTCTAAATTTTTATTGGGTTATGGCTGAATGAGTTACTCTGAGCAGAAAATGTACTATTAATGGTCAAAAGGCTTAAGAAGTTACAAGGATTCCAGAATGTGTGAAACTGTATTCAGTTTAACAAATGAATTTGAATTTAACATCTGTAACTCAAAATCTGCAATGTTAGTGCATACGCGAAAAAAATCAGTCTACTTGGTGGCTGTCATGCCTGATTTTTAAGTGATTTCAAAATGTGACTGGAAAGGAGAGCATCTATTTAGGAACAATCAGATATTGCCATCTATAACAACTCCTGAATTTGTTTTGACATGCATGTTTATACACCTGCTAGTGCCAAAGTTTTTAACCCATCATACGTGGGAGAGCATGTCTCCAGATGAAATGAAGTAGAACTATATTGCTGAAGGGGGAAGATCAACAGCGTGAAGGCTGGGAAGGTGAACAACTGAAACTCTAGAAAAAGTATGAGCCACAGTAGCAGGAAATATTATCATCCACCTTACCCTTTTTTCACCGTCTTTATTGTGATCAGATATAGCAAGCAGCTAGTTTGACCTGTACTCTATAGCTCTATGAAAATTGTGCTTTCATCTTAAGATAAGTCCAGGTTATATCAGGCCAAAGCATAATTTAGCTGATTTGTACAACTGCTGGAGGGCAAACCGGTAGAACACCTGCATAACAACTTTCTTTCTTAAGAGGCCCATTGTCTAATCTGTCAGCCATCTCAACAGATCACCTTCTTTTTGACATAACTGGGAAACTAGTTCTATAAATGAGTGTACTGATACTGGAGGAAGCACGCCTCAGTGCTCATGTGGTCCTTTTTTAAAACACAGATCTGAATCATTTGGATTCCAGTTTTGTACAGGTTGTGTCCCTGCAAGTCTCCAGCTACCAAATGAAGAATAAAGACGTTGCGAAAATGCCTTTAAAATAACCACCTATAAAATAACAGACATTTTTTCTAAGCACTCCAAAAACGGTTCGTATTTAAGAGAGAACCACATTTATTGTTAAACTTTTAAGCTTAAAAAAAAAGAAGAAAGGTGTTGATGGTTATCATGCCTGGAGATTCTCACATTATTTTTGTACTTAAAGAATTAATGCAGCGGTTTAATGCACCAAATATAACCAGTCAGCATTTAATCATAGTATTGCTTACGGCAACCTTACTCTTGAAATACTTAAACTGTCATCAATTAAAATGGCAAGCCATATTCTAAGAAGAATAGTGCAAATGCTGTTGGATTAATATTGTAGCATTTTTCATGTCCTGTGATACCATAAGTCAGCAAAACCCCAGTATAAGGATTGACTGAGAAAGTGGTCTTGACAAGAGTGTCAAACTGGCGGCCTTTGGACCGGATGCGTCACTTGCAGGTCACACCCACCCCAGCTCCATGAAGGGAAAAAAACATCGAGAAACATCACGTGACGCCAACGTGACGGCACGGGTTTGACACCCATGAATTGGGAAATAAAGAAGGTAAGTGAAAAGTATAACATTGTAATAATTCCTATTCATGCTTATTCAGCAGTGAATGAAATTATTATCCATGGTAGGTGTATCCAATGGAAAGGTCAAATTCTTCAAGACTGACTACAGTAGAAGCTACAATTTCTATCCTCATACAAAAGCGGTAGGCCGCATCCACCATCTTGCAGATTTTCACACATACACATACACACCTTCTGTGGATACCTATGACCCATGCTCCTCTTCCACCAACTCCTAAAATGCCAAACAGATTTGAAGAAATGGATAACAAAAGACAAAGTACAGAACACATATATATAGAGCACAGAGAAACCACAAAATCACAATAATTAAAACAAGCTTTCCTTTTTTGTTTTTCAAATGACATGGGAGTCATCCTAAAAAGCTTCTCCACCTCTTGCTTCTGACCTCTATCGTTTAGTGTAAGTGAAAAAATTATTAAAACTTTGGAAATAACCACATTCAAATTGAAAACTGAATAATTGTTCGTGACATTAACATTTGATTAAATCAAATCTAGTTTTTGTTCTTGCCCAAATGACTTCATTTTTGGGCCAGCCTGATTATACCACTTGAACCCTGAAAACCGCTAAATTGGTCCTGTTTGTCTTCCACCATACCATCATGGGGCTCATCCACAATCTCTCACCCACTGATTTTTTTTTTACTAGCCTCTGTTCATTTAGTAAAACAGAACAAAGGGAAGACCACAAAAATCACAGAAGGGAAGGAAGAAAAGCAAGAGGGAGGGAGATGACAAAAGAACAAAAACTAGAATATATATATAAGATATATTCCATAAAAATAATATTTCATACCCACCGTAATTTATGTCTATAAGCAACTCAATTGTAAATTGCAAATAACATCAGGTCTTCACTCCACTGAGTAACCGGACCCATAAATTTATTTTTCCACTGTTGAAGGACTAGTCTCTTAGCAGTAAGAAGGTCATGGAGAATCCATTTCCTGAACTGTCTGTTACACATCAGGGAGGTGGGGGGGAAATAGATTCCCTTCATCCCAGTCCTGGTTAATTTCAGACATAACATTTGAATGTCTATAAGAACTACCATCCAGGAACTCTTCTTTCCAGCTTCCTGATTAGCAGACTGGAAGAGAGCTTCCCTGTCTACAATATGGGAACAAAATAATCAGTCTGTGCAGCACATAGTATTCTTTTCAAGCCCTAGACACCATTGTACATCCAAAAACATTTTAAAATACTAAAATGACTGACATTTCACAAGATTGCATGAGATTTTGGCCATATAATCCTTCAAATCTTGCAGAAACATTTTTGCATGAAATCTTACATTTAATGTTATTCTGAGATTTTTACTAATTTTCTTTTTTTTAAAAATCCAACTAATTTTATGATTTTTGCAAGAATCACCTATGGATGTTGCAAGCACTCTGGTGCCAGAATCCACCTAGTGGTGGGTTTCAAAAAAACTTAGAACCTCTTATGTAGGTGTGGCCTTCTTTGTGGGAGTGGCTTGCCAGCCATGTGACTGGGTGGGAGTAGCTTGCTGGCCATGTGACTGGGTAGGAGTGGCTTGGCAGTCAAGTGACTGGGAGGGTGTGGCCAACTTGTAAAATGTGGTGAAACTCACTTAACAACACTCTTGCTTACCAACCAAAATGTTGGCTCAGGAACTCTGGCATTTGAAGTGTGCAAGACTTAAAGCTGTCAAGTTACAAGACCCTTGCACCCCTAACCCTTTAGGGGGGGAAAAAACCCAGGGGTGTTCAAACTTGACAGCTTTAAGACTTGTGGACTTCAACTCCCAGAATTCGTCCTCTCGCTCTTCATCTTGATGATGTGCAGACAGGCAGGGGGAGGGAGTGGAACCGGTTCTAAATGGCACTGTAGATTTCTGGAACCTCTTTTATAGAAGAGGTTAGAAATGGCAGGAACCCACCCCTGAATCTACCATATCACAGGCCCTTCACATAGCTTTGATAAACTAAATCAGGGGTAGTCAACCTTTTTATACCTACCACCCACTTTTGTATCTCTGTTAGTAGTAAAATTTTCTAACCGCCCACCAGTTCCACAGTAATGGTGATTTATAAAGTAGGGAAGTCAATTAAATTAAAAAAAGGAAAGTGCTTCAGTATCGGACAAAACCCCTAAAGCCCACCATGAAAGCTGGAATGCCCACTAGTGGGCGGCAGGGACCAGGTTGACTACCATTGAACTAAATGGATCAACTGTCCACACTTGGTATATGCTGGTTCACCCCATGTGCTATCCTCTAAATGTGTTCGATTAAATGTAGCACCAAATGGTTGGAGTTTCCAGATGTCCGATTGCAAAACTTGGAAAGCACCAGGTTGGGTAAGACTAATGCAACACTTCTAGAACGATCAGCCAGAGGATTTGGGCTGAATTCAATTAAAGCTAAAATCAACCTAGCAGTACTCCGGCTTGCCCTTAATCTAAGAGTAGGAAGGCTACAGGGAAAGCTGAGGTGCCTATGAGTCAAAAGCCTATTACATTCACTGCTGCAAATTTTATTTCTTGGAAAAGTATTAAAACAACAATTTAAGGTCTATTGTTCTTTAAAACCAAGCACCAAGCAAATATCTAAAAGAACTAAGATATATTTCCCACTTACGGAGTCTAATGGGTCAGATATTTCCCTATTTTTTTAAAAAAAATATTCATTTCTCATTATGTCTGAATTTTATATAAAAATGTCTCCAAAAGTTTTGTAAAATTGAGACATACCATGGAAAATAACACTGCAGATGATTGATTATGAAAATAGGAGACACACTATGACCACGTGCCAAAAAGAGAGAGAGAGAGCAGACAACATAGATCAGTTTCCATTTTAAACAAATAGACATTGGAACAATCAGCAAACTGCCAAGGTAAATTAACTCAGCAAGGACACAGCACCAACAAAACGAGGCAGGTTCAGTGATGGCCACTGTGATGCTGTTCCAGTGGCAGTGATGAAAAACACTACTCTCGCGTTTTGTGGGGGTTTTTTCAGCCCGGACAGATTTCGCTCTTCTAACTTTACATCAAATTGAGCAAGTTCAGTGGCAGACTTTTGGCACTTAAACGTAGAATCCAAAATCTGGCCTCGGCAATATACAAAACGCTCAGAGCATCCTTTCTTCTTGAGGATTTGACACATGATTGACTGCTCCTGATCATCTCTTCACCTCTCATTATGAAGATAAACAGAAAAGAAAAAAGGATTCATTCAACCAAGAAGAGAAACTGTGACAGATACAAAACTAAGCCATTGTCCATCAAAATGTAACAGGCTCCAAGGTCATGTCACAAGCTGTGCTATTTAAACTCTTTCCAATCTGCCATCTGCAGTATTGAAATCAGACCACGCAAAACAGGTCAGACCTGTCTTGCTGCTAGTCCTTAAATACATCAGGATGAAACGATTTGGTACATTGGGTTTGTCATCAGCCAGCTGGGGGTGTAGCACAAGGCCTAGAATACATCACTCTGTGATTTAGTATATCCTACTAAGCCATGGTTTGTTGATCCTAGAGTAAACAACAATGGTTGAATTCATACAATAAGCTAAATCAAACAGGACAACCCATAGATGGCTTAGCAAATAGCGGAAAAAATCTGATGATATTAAGGTTAGTATGACTGGTAATACTTCAGACACTTTTTTTTAATACATTTTATAAATAAACTTTCAGGTAAGATTGATATCACGGTAATCCGGATGAGAAGCAGATCCAGAAGTCCTAGTTCTAAATTTATTCTAAGATTACATGAACAGATCCTCGGAAGTCTGAAAGTACATCACTACCCCTTCTCCTTTTCAGATTAAGAAACTAGGGAGGGTCCCTTCAGAGACATTGCCATGCCCACATTCCTTCTCTGGCTAAGTTGCCTCTGATCTGACCATAGTCTAGTCTGCAGCCTTTTTCCTATCTCCCTAAGTCATTCCCACATACCATTAAACCCAGCCAGGGGATTCACTTACCTTCCCTAATGGTTTGCAAATGTGAGCGTGTGCGCATCTGCGCATTTGCACTGCCTTCTGTGCATACGGAGTGCTCGCACATTATGCCGAGGCGGGTGGGCCAAGCCTCCTGCAGCCACCACTACCGGTTTGCCCAAACCAGAGAGAATCGGCTGAACACCACCTCTGATTACACCTCTTATTATACATGATCAAGATGTGACAGTGTACACGATCATATAGATAATCTGATAGAGATTAATCATGGTTACAATTTTCCAACTACAAATACATTTTAAAAAATCCATACCTCTGTCCAGATGAACAAGATACATGGATCCAAGGAAGATGCCAATGAATGTTTTACTTCCAATAGTTGGATACTAACTACAAAACAAGGAAAATGGGTAAACAAAACAGTTTGGTCTAGCGCCGTGATGGCGAACCTATGGCACGGGTGCCAGAGGTGGCACATGGAACCATTTCTTAGGGCACGCAAGGTGTTGCCCTGTCAGCTCCAGCGTTTTTCATGTGTGTGCTGGCCAGCTGATTTAGGACTTCTTTTCGCCCTCTGGAGGCTTCAGGGAAGCTCCTGAAGCCTCTGGAGGTGGGGGGGGAGGCTGTTTTCACCCTCCCCAGGCTCCTAGAAAGCCTCTGGAGCCTGGGGAGGGTGAAAAAAGCATGCCAAAAGCAGGGGGTTGTGCACATAGTATTATGGGTGTGGCACGCCCATGCACGACCCCCCCTGCACTTGCCCCGCTTATGGTACGCGAGCCAAAAAAGGTTAGCCATCACTGGTCTAGTGGTTAAGGTACCAGGCTGGAAACCAGGAAACCAGGAGTTCTAGTTTCATCTTAGCCACCCACGACTTGGTCAGTTATTTCCTCTCAGCCCACTCCACAGGTTTCCTGTTGTGGGGAAAATAGAAGGAGGAAAGTGAGTTGGATATATTTGCCAACTTTAGTTATTTGTAAAAATAATTAAAGCAAAATATAAATACATAAAAATAAATTCTAAGGATGCAAATTAGTAGAGAGAGTTATCAAATAAGTGGGGTAAGTACTTTAGCTTGCTTTTATTATGCTAAAATCTATGTAAGTGTATAAGCTTAAATTCATCGTAACTCTGTTGGAGCATGGAAAGCCACTGGAAAGGATGACTTCCTGCAGCTCGCTCCATGGTATAGCCCAGGGGTCTGCAAAGTCGGCTCTTTTAAGACTGGTGGACTTCAACTCCCAGAGTTCCCCAGCCAGCATAGCTGGCTGGGGAATTCTGGGAGTTGAAGTCCACCAGTCTTAAAAGAGCCGACTTTGCAGACCCCTGGTATAGCCAGAATGTGCTTAAGATATGGGGTTGTAAACTTAATTGGTAGGCTTGTGGGTTGCCAAACATTAAGGCAGTGCAAAATCAAAGTCTTCTACAGCCTTACATCTAAATCAATCTATCATTTTATATTTAAATCAAAACAGCTCTAAAGAAAGAGAAAAGATGTGTGCCAAACCTTAGAAAAAACAAATGATTATTAGATAGGAACAAAAGATCAACAACAAATAACTGATAGCACAGGCCACAAAGAGAAACTATACACTTCACAGAGACAGAAAGTTTTAAAGTAAGTTAAACAACTAAAAAGCAAGATCAGAAGGCTACATCAAACTGTGGGACAAATATCTGTAACAGTTGTATAGGGCACTTCTCGTTTTAGACAAGATCTTTAGGAACCAATGGTGGGTTAGGACTGGTTTGGTCGAACCGGTAGTGGTTTGGCAGCGTGGGTCAATTTTTATTGAATTGTGCATGCGCGCAAAGCAAACCGGCAGTAGTGACTGCTGGAACCCATCCCTATTAGGAACAGCATATCTACCAAAAATGAAATGAAAGGATCCAGTGTCTACTACATCAACCTTTATTTCCATTGTAAACATATTCAAGATAAGAGTCAGATTTTACGACTGAAGCCAGGCTCAAAATCCTCTTAACATATTTGCATATCTATCTTCTATATGTTTTCTATACCGAGAATGATAGCTTCAAAAACTTTAAGCAGTTTGCAATCAATAAAAAATAATAAAATTATTGTCAACCATCAAATGATCATACTAAGTAAGATGAAGAGGAGGAGGAGGAGGAGGAGGAGGAGGAGGAGGAGGAGGAGGAGGAGGAGGAGGAGGAGGAGAGGAAGAGGAAGAAGAAGAAGAAGAAGAAGAAGAAGAAGAAGAAGAAGAAGAAGAAGAAGAAGAAGAAGAAGAAGAAGAAGAAGAAGAAGAAGAAGAAGAAGAAGAAGAAGAAGAAGAAGAAGAAATAATAACTAATACAGGAGAGCCAGCAGTCTATTACTGAATCTGCTCACCCCTTAGAGTAACTGAGCTGCTGCATTTTGGACTCAGTGAAGTTTCCAATCATCTTTAGAGATAGCCTCAAGTAGATTGTGTTGCAGAAGGCCAAATATGGTGATGAGGGTTTAGGTTACTGTCGAAAATACCATTTTCTTGACTGCAGCATTTGTAAAAGCACATCGTCAAAATTTAGTGACAAATCATCCAACGTCCGTAATAGGACTTTAAACAGCAAAGCAAACAACCCAGAGATAGCAGGACATTATTTTAAAAGCAGACAAATTGATCCTGCCCATTTGTCTAAAATTACGATGTCTTTCAGCCCTAACCCCTGAAAAGAAAGTTTTAAAAAATGACTCCTAGTCATCAAAAGATTGTCTGCTTCTGGTTTAAACCCATCACTCATCAGTCAAGTTCAAAATAGCTGATAAATAAACAATGATAAAGAATGAATTAATGAACAATAAATAATGATAAAATAATAATAAAATTCTAAAATAGCCATATTACAAATAAAGCATAAGCAGACACTTCCTAAACTAAGCAAATTATAATTAAAGGTTTATCTTCATGTTCCGAAATACAAGGAATGAAGGTATCATTGGCTAAAACATTTCTGACATTAAGTGAAGGTATGAAGAAATAATATTTCAGTGAAGGTATGAGGACTCAATAATAATTGAGTCTACATCCACATTTTTCATTCCTGACTTTTCTACATTCATAAGATTGTTAGTGTAAATGTAAGCTATTTTGCAAATAATCCAGTAAATGGCAGGGATTAACAAGCCATTTCTAACTCTTATCACTCCCACCTTTGGGCTGGGATTTGAGTGATAATTGAGATTAAAATGATTTGAGGCTTCTTTGATAATTTTAGCCTGTCAAGAAATCATGATTTCCACTAAGATCAGTTCCTAGACAAGAAAAGATGAAGCACCTTTAAAGACTAGAATTTGCCATTCTGTAATAGTAGTTACTAGGGACACAGTGGCTCATTGACTAAAACACTGGGCTTGTTGATCAGAAAGGTCGGCAGTTTGGCAGTTCAAATCCATAGCACCACATAACAGAGTGAACTCCCATTACTTGTCGCAGTTTCTGCCAATCTAGCAGTTCGAAAGCATGTAAAAATGCAAGTAGAAAAATAGGAACCACCTTTGATGGGGCGTTCTGTGCGCCTTTAGCGCTTTGTGGTCATGCCGGCCACATAACCATGGAGACGTCTTTGAACAGCACTGGCTCTTTGACTTTGAAATGGAGATGAGCACAGCTCCCCCTAGAGCCAGGAATGACTAGCACATATGTGCAAGGGGAACCTTTACCTTTACCTTTAATAGTAGTTAGGTATAAATTAAGACTAGATCTTTTAAAGAATTGTAATATATGGACTTGGGACATAGTATTTTCTTGACGCTAGTGAACAGCTGGAAAAATGCAGAGACTATTATTTGTTTGTTTGTTCAATTTCTCATGGTGTTTTGGGGAGCATTAACTTCAGATTCCCTTTCACTCCTAAAAGGCCAATACTTTTATTATATGCCTAATATCAGTTTGCTTAATTAATTCTCAGTAAGCTGATTTGAAAATATGGCTCTGCTTCATCTATTTGGATCATTTCATGAATAGCTATTTTATAGTTTCCTTCATATTATTCTTTGGCGTGCTGAACTCCCATTCATTTTCCAATGCTACACAACAGATGGACTTGACTTTGGCAAGAATTGATGTCAAGGATTCATCCACCAGTAGCTGAAGCCAATAACTGCCTTCATTCCTTGGCATGCAAAATATTGGGTTTCACGTGGAAATGAGGAAAATGCTTTTATATTCATTTGTGTGAAATACAATATATTTGCTCAATAAGCCTGGGCCCTACATATTAATCATAAATCAATTATAGTTATCCTTAACCTCAGAAACACTGCGTTTCCCTTCCTTTCTTCAGTATGAAATCCAATCGGTTTTTTTACAGCAATTATATTGACTTTCATTCAAATGGTAAGCTCATATTGTAATCATTAGTACTGTAGCCAATTCATTTGATATGACTCCAGCATTTATTTGCCGTCAGAATTCTTCCCTCCTCCGACATGATATTGATCTTTTTTTCATTATTATTAGCTGGATATCTTTTTCATTTTTACTATGAATTTTATACGGCATATAAAAACTCTACACAAATATTTCACATTGAAGAAAGAGAGCTATGAGAGAGTGGAGGAAAAAGCCCACCTCCTGACTACATTGAGGTCTGGAGACCATTTTGATCACGATAGCAGTAGGAAATAACAGGAATTCATTTACCATAAGAAATACGGAGATAGCAGTGGCTTTGAAGAGCCCTACACTGCCTTAGGGCTTCAGATCAACTTCATTTCAAGTCTGTAATATATGCACAGGGATCAAGATTATTGACAGATGCTACCGGACGTTTCTCAGGGAACTTGAAGTCCTGGTTTGTGTTTGAGATTTAGGGTGCCATTTCAAGGAGAAGGCCCAGTGAAATGCCTTCTGCCAGCAATGCACTCAAAAACTGAATAAAATGAAAACAGAGATAGAATTAGCATTAACCCTAATATAGCTAACCATAAATTTCTGCCTTTAAAAAACAAGCTCATTTCCATTTAATCCAATTCTCTAAAGGAATGGCAACATTACCACTTATCAATCAGTCAAAAAAAATTAATTAACTTGCTAATGTGTTGAATTGCTATTTCTTTTCCTTAAAAAATAATCTAGCTTTACTCCAAACAGTTTAATAGTCAGGATTAAACTGAGGAGAAATTTCCTGACAGTTAGAACAATTAATTAGTGGAACAGAAGTTGCCTCCAGAAGTTGTGAATGCCCCAACACTGGAAGTCTTTAAGAAGATGTTGGATAGCCATTTGTCTGAAACGGTATAGGGCAGTGATGGCGAACCTATGGCACGGGTGCCACAGCTGGCACGCGGAGTCATTTGTTAGGGCACATGAGGCATTGCCCAGTCAGCTCCAGCGCGCATGTCCAGCTCACTTCAGCCTTCTTTTGAGACCGTTTTTCACCCTCCAGAGGCTTGCCTGAAGGCTCCGTAGGGCGGAAAATGACCCTACGAGCAAACCAGAGGGGGAGAAGCACGTGCATGTGTGGCACGCCTGCGCACAACCCCCCCTGCACTTCCCCCGCTTTTGGCACGTGAGCCAAAAAAGGTTCGCCATCACTGGCATAGGGCTTCCTGCCTAGGTAGGGGGTTGTACTAGAACAGGGATCTGCAAAGTCGGCTCTTTTAAGACTGGTGGACTTCAACTCCCAGAATTCCCCAGCCAGCATAGCTGGCTGGGGAATTCTGGAAGTTGAAGTCCACCAGTCTTAAAAGAGCCGACTTTGCAGACCCCTGTACTAGAAGACTTCCAAGATCCCTTCCAACTCTGCTATTGTATTGTATTGTATTGGTAGCAGCTAACATTTGCTAAAGAAATCTGACAATTAGTAAGAAATTCCGGAAGTCCAAATCAACATTGCATCAGAGCTACATTTTTATTCTTCAGTGGCAGTTTTCTTATTTAATTCAAACCCAATTTCTTGGATTATTTGAATTCCAACTCTTGGCTTCCACAAAAATCAGAAACAATAAAGCAGCTCACAGTTTGGAAATGAGACAAGATGTCTAGACATAATTATTTTCAACATTGAGCAGACATTTTGATTGTAACACAAAACTCAGTTGCTATCACTCACTCATCAGCTGTTTGTTGTTTTGCTTTTTGGTAAATTATAACCCAATTATTTTTCAGCTGGCTTTCACCTGATTCCTGCAGCTTTAATATCAAACCCATGAAGTATCTCCTCACAGATGCTATGAAAAGGAGTGTAATGAAATTACTCAGCGATGTGAGTCAGATGTATGCTTGAATTTTATTAGATTAAAATAAATAAAAATGTATTGATTTAGTTTTTAAATTAAATTAAAAGAAATGCATTTTTAATATTAAGTAATAGCCTCCAAGAATTAGTGGCAACAAATAAATTATCATAGCAATAGCAATAGTACTTAGACTTCTATACTATTTCTTAGTGGTATAGCCCTCTCTAAGCATTTTACACAGTCAGCATATTGCCCCCAACAATCTGGGTCCTCATTTTATTGACTTCAAAAGGCTGGAAGGCTGAGACAACCTTGAACCTAGTGAGGATTGAACCCCTGGCAGTCAGCAGAATTAGTCTGCAATACAGCCTTCTAATCACTGCACCACCATGGCTCCTAACCAGTGATGGAATTTACTTACCTTCACTATCGGTTCGCAAATGTGAGCGCGCATGCAGTGCTTGCGCATTACATCGGGACAGGTGGGCGGAGCCTCTGGCAGCCACCGTTACCAGTTTGCCCGAACCGGAGAGAACCAGCTGAATACCACCTCTGCTCCTAACCTGTTATTACCATTAATTATCATTAATATCATAACCTATTCTTCTCCATCCCGATGCCCTCCAGATGCACCAAGAGGACCAGCTGGGTTGAGGATTCATAAACTTGTGGTTCCAAAACATCTGGAAGGCACTAAAGTGGGGAAAGCTGGCTTCAAACCTCTTGAGTTGGATTCCTGAGGCTTTTATGGAATGAAGTCTGGATTTAAGTTCCAAAAAAGGTATCTTTGTCCATTCATTTGAAATTGTTAATTTGAAAAGCACAATCTCTTCCACGCTTGAAAAAGAAAAAGACTTCCTTCAGATGCAAACATTATTGATCATCTACCTGTCTGCTTGTCAATATAGCAATCCATTTATGATTCCAGCAGCTGAAACGGTAATGCTTCTAAAGGCCCATTTTAATCAGATGTTTCCTTTAGCCCTGTTTTAGTGTATATTCCTTCTTAATTAACTTTTTAAAAAGTCACAAGACAGTTCACACAGTCAAAAGAATGTTGTAGTGGTAATTTTAAAAAAGTATATATGCATTAAAAAAACCTAACATACACAGAATGTTGAGATAACAATTATTATTACTGTATACTACTAGGCTGAGCTGCTATCTTGGTTTGCATAGAGAAACAGTGCCATCAGGTGGTCACATCGATGTATTTCAGACGACTACTCCACAACTGTGTAAAATGGCAAGAAAACTTGCAGGAATATGTAATTATGGTTTCTGGATATAGACTCTAAAATTGGAAAATAGTTTCACAAAGAGCATTAAACATGTTTAAAAATGAATTTAGAGACATAATGCGATCGGACCTCCACATCTTTCCCACAATCATTTACGTTTTCTAAATGATTGTGGGCTATCAAGTTGATTGATTGAAATGAAACAAAAAAGACACTGCTTAGAAGGGAGACTAATTGGAAAGGGACACATAACCACCTTCTTCCACCTCTTGCCGTCTATGGACTTCCATTTCTATGATCACATGTTGGCTAGATGTATATGAGTTGAACATTGGAAAACCAGGTTTTCATTGGCAGGATTTCCTAGGGTTTAAACTTGGAGTTAGCAACCACCCCTCTCCTAGAAGAATGGCATATTCTAGGAAATATTAAAAAGGCAGAATATTATATTTTCCTGGATGAGAAATGGAGAAACATGGTATTTTTTAGGCAGGAAGCAGACTCACTCTTAATAGCTCTCACCCTCCTCAATAGCCCACAGCAGATGTCAGCACTTAAGAGATAAAGAGATGGCTAGGCCTATTCATAAGCAAATACCCTCACCCAAGATCCAACAAAGGTAGGATTAGCCCTCAGCCACAATAGGAATTGCCCAAAGCACCTTCATTGAATCACCCAGCAAGATTCAACCAAGCCTGGGACTCAAGACAACCTACAAAGTTACCCCTTCATGAGCCCATGGGAGTCTGACAACCAATCAGAATACATTTCTTTCACAGGAACAGGAAGCAAATTCAAAGCCCAAGAGAGAGTATAAATCTCACAACACACACACACACACACATGCTTGATTGCCCAGGATCTCAAACTATGTGGTCTTGTTCACCATTAACCATCTTTCCAACCAGCCTCCATATTTCCAGTGTCTTTCTCCCCATTTAGAACTGAACCCTGATGGATATTTCTTCCAATACAGCTATGATATCTTTCTTTCCATAAAAGTATTCAAAAATCAGTTTTATGGATAAATGAATATTATATTCGTGTATATATTTATGTGTGTGTATATGTGTATACACACACACATATGCATACATACATTTTTGAAAGATGAATGCTAATAGCTTATTAAAGCTGCAGTTTTAAATTCACAAAGCTGAAATAGGCCACTGGAGTAATACTAAGTGCAAAAATCAATTTTTTACACACACAAAATAGTGTTAATTGGTTTCATTTATATATATTGTGCATCACCATCTTGAACCATATGCATTGCAGCTAATTCCAGATACTGAGCCTGCTAATAGCTCTCCAACATGAGATTCCAAAGTTAACAAACTACTTTTGGAGTGGTTTAACCTTGTTCTTTTTCTAAGGGAATAGTTGGTTTATGAAGAAAACGGAAGAGAATTTAGAAAAGAACCATTCACTAAAATAGTAAAATAAAATAAAAAACCGACCCGTCTACTACCCATTTGCTAGCTGCTGGTGTTCCTTTCTGGTCCACAATTATTTTATATTTATTCCATCAGCATCACCAACATATGCTATATATGCGACCACCTCCTGCCCCATACATCCCTTCGACCGATCTGCTCCCACAGAGAGGGCCTTCTCTGGGTACCGTCGGCCGGGCAATGCCGGTTGGCGACGCCCAGGGGAAGAGCCTTCTCTGTGGCGGGCCCAGCCCTCTGGAACGACCTACCCCCCAATTTACGCATCATCGGGGACCTCCGCCTCTTCCGCCAACGTCTTAAAACTCATTTATTCCAACAAGCCGGCCTAGCATAACCCCCGTTTCTGACTTTTATAGGGAAAATTTTAAATTTTAGAGTTTTATTAGTTTTAGCACAGGGAAAGTTTAATAGTTTTTTTAATAATTATGTATTTTTGTATTTTTGTATGGTTTTAACATTGGAAAGGTTTTATTAGTTTTTACATTTTTTCAAGAGGATAGGGTAAGGGATATAGGTAAGGTAAAATACAAAGAAATTTTGAGAACTTTCAGGACGGAATCGTTGGCCCCTCCAGGGCCTCTTAATAAAACATTGGTAATACATTTTTCAATATACTACAAGATGGAAGTGAGTGCATACATCATAAGTTCTAAATTCTAAATTCTATGCTGGCAGACATGTACAAACATCCAGATAAAAAGTTACATTGGGCTAGTAAAAAAAAAAGAAACCAAACAAATTCATTTTTTAGATCTAAGTCTCTTGGCAATTACATCTTCCTGCGCTCCTTTCTGGCCCCCAGCGGGCGGGGCCGTGGCCCCCCCTGCCCCTCCCGAATCTTCACCCAGGATAGAGGAATGTTTTTTAAGAAAGGCTTCCGCCTCAACAACTGTTTTAATCCTAACTCTCTCTCCTTCCCAGAACACCAACATCCCTTCGGGCGTCGCCCACTTAAACCAAATCCCGTGGTCAAACAATTTTTTAGATAAGAAGGAAAACTTCCTTCTCATCTTTTTAGGGATCTGTTTCAAGATAGCGACTTCTTTCTGCTGGTAAATTAACGGACCACCTCTCTGAGCCTTCAAAATTTCCTCTCTGGTTGACCTCCTAACAAATTTAATATGTATCTCTCTGGGTACCTCATTTATCCTGGCATATGCAGAATTTATTTTTGTATGGTTTTAATAACGCCTGTGCGCCGCCCTGGGTCCTTTTTTAGGAGAAGGGCGGGGTATAAATTTAAATAAATAAATATGTAAATTTAGGAGAAAAAAACCTTAAAACAACTTTCCCGAGAAAACAAAGCACTTAACTCTATAGTGTCAAATTAGTAACTAATAGCAACTGAGGACTTATGCAGCCAGAAATACAGAATCCCAACTGCAAGCCAAATGTGATCATCTGAAAAGAATCTTTATTTGTGAATGGAGGACCTACTCCAGGGGTGGGTTGCCAATTTTTCTACTACTTGTTTGGGCACGCTCCCGTGCATGCTTGTGCATGCCTGCAATGCTTCTGCGCATGTGCAGAAGCTTCTGTGCATGCATAGAAGTGTCCGGGTGGAAGGGTGGAGCCTCCTGCCGTCGCTACTACTGCTTCGCCTGATCCGGGCTGAACCGGCAGCAACCCACCTCTGACCTACTCCTGAGAAAAAGTTGTATGTTCTCAAAGATAGATTTCCAAATACTTGAACTTCCCGGAGCTACAGATGGTTCAGTTTCTCCAGTTCTGATGCCATAAGAAGTCCAAGACTCTATGACTGAGGTCAGCACTTTGCAAAGCTGGTATTGGAGCACTTTGCAAAGCTGATATCTTATCTTGGAGATTCTAAATTTGAAGCCTTATCTTCGTCTTTTAATGAGGTTTACCCTATGGAGCTTTCATTCCTTCCAATCCAATCCTCTCCAGTTTCTTATCTTTTCTTCTCACTATGACAACCCATGTCCTAGTTCTTAGCTATATACGAGACCGCCTCCTGCCCCATACATCCCTTCGTCCAATCCGCTCCCACAGAGAGGGTCTTCTTCGGGTGCCGTCGGCCGGGCAATGCCGGTTGGCGACACCCAGAGGAAGGGCCTTCTCTGTGGCGGGCCCGGCCCTCTGGAACGACCTACCCCCCGACCTTCGCACAATCTTGGACCTCCGCCTCTTCTGCCAACGTCTTAAGACATACTTATTCCAATAAGCCGGCCTAGGATAGCCCCCCGTTTCTGACGTTTTAAGGAAATTTGTAATTTGGTAGGGTCTTTAATATTGGGTTTTTAGCACAGGTTAATGACTTTAATTACATTTTAATTGATATTTATTGTATTTCTGTGTTTTTAAGATGCCTGTGCGCCGCCCTGGGTCCTAACAAGGAGAAGGGTGGGGTATAAATTTAATAAAATAAAAATAAATAAATAAATTGGAAGAGATGGAAACAACAAGATGAAAACAACAAGATAATATCAAGAGTTATGAAAATATGAAAAAATGTCATACAGAGCTATAATTTGAGCTCTGTTATTCACCGCCTGCAGCTCACAATGTATCAAACAGAAGCATGAAACATAATGGTAAATTCAGTCAACACCATAAAAGCTTATATTACCCAGCCCACAAGAAGCTTCAGCCACCAAGTAGAGAAAGGAACAAAGGGGGAAAAAGGAGGTAGGGAGGTCAGAGGAAGAGGAAAGTGATTGATAAGGTACAAATACGGTGTATGAAGAGCAGAAGAGCCAATAATCGTTTTTCAGGAGGTGATTGTAAGGTGAAATTTTTTTTAAAAACCAGAAGCTTCAGCCATCCTAGCCCAAAAGCTGGGAGAACAGCCAAGTCTTTAAGGACCCTTGGAATGCCAGCAGAATGAGAATCACCCAGATTTCTGAGTTTTATAATGCCTGGATTGGAACTGTAGATGGAGCTCTACATGACTTTGAGATCTTTTGACACTTTGGTGTCAAACTTGATTTCATTGAGGGCTGCATCAGGCTTGTGTTTTGTGTTTGACCTCAGGGGGTGGGTGGAGTGGGCCTGGCCAGGTTGGGTCTGGCCAGCTTGATGTCATTCATGTCGGAGGTGCCTGTGGTAGCCCGAGCACCCTGCCAGATAAAACAGGCTCCTGAACTCCATTTTTGGCTGGGACGGCCTCCTGCAACCCTCTGCCAGTGAGAATTCCCTTTTTATTTCTCTTCCATCATTCATGGAAAGAAAAAGTTGTCAAACTATGAATCAGAACAACTATGAATGATGCTTTAAGGCATTTAGGACAGGATAGGAATGGTAAGCAAGAATGTTTGTTACACATCTGTCACATGAGCTGTTTTGTTTGAGGCACATTCTCCTAATCCAGGTTTACTGCAGCTTGCCTTGTAAAAATTATTTCAATGTATTGCAACAAAGTTCACCTCATTGTGAAACTGAAATAATTTATTTCAGGTTCCACAGTTCTGAAGAGCTAACCCAACTTCCTGCTGGTATAATATTTATACATACTGCCTTGAAATGCACTTCTTGAAGTGATACCATTTGCTTTGGCCCACCAGCAGCCAACGAAGCTGGCAGCAGATTCGGACAGTGAGGAGGTAGGGAAGGAACATAACCCAATCCTGGAATCTGGAGAAGGCTCTGACGAGTGCTCTGCATCGGAGGCAGAGATGGAGCCAGGGCCTTCTGACAGTTACAGTATCCGCTGCTTTTGGAGTCAGACATCAGTGAGGCAGATGAACAGCTGAAGCCTGTTTCCAGTGTGTACATGGCAGAGTTGCCAGGCAAAGGGAACAGCTAAGGAATAAGAGTTGACTTGGGAGTAAGACCATAGGTGGACGGTGAATGGCCCCTCCCATAGGGAATAAAAGAGGAGCGAAAGGGGAGGGGTGTTTGCAGGAGACAATTCGTTCATCCCTGCATTCTTGCCAAGTATTGCGGCGTCTGAAAGATATCAGCCTGGCCACTCCCCAACCCTGATAAAGGTCGGTAATTATGAATTATCTTGAAAGACTGTGGGAGAGGAAAGACTTTGCTGGAGAGGAATTCACTGTAAATTAAATAAAAGGGGTTTATCTTTTAAGGCAGGGATGTCCAAACTTGGGAACTTTAAGACTTGTGGACTTCAACTCCCAGGATTCCCCAGCCAGCTATGCTGGCTGGGGAATTCTGGGAGTTGAAGTCCACAAGTCTTAAAGTTCCCAAGTTTGGACATCCCTGTTTTAAGGTCTCAGCTTCGTGCTGCTGGGAAGCCTAGATCAGAACAAAGTCAAAGATGTAATGTGATTTGGCTCTAGCATTTTAGTTTAGTTTAGTTTTTGTTTCAGGAAACTGCTTTGTGGCTAAATTATCTCTCTGAAGGAAAAACCAAGAAAGACCTTATATCTTTTTTAAAAATGTTACATGAAATAAATAATAGTTCAAAATATTAACAGTAAACCAGAATTGAAACTTATCTGTGAACTGAAACTGAATACCTCAATAACATGTTTTTATGACTCAGATAAGAGCTCACAGAATTATTTGGGTCATGAAAAACAAGCAAATATAAAGCTTTAAATACATGCAACTTGCAAATTAATGGGTAAAATATAGTTAATCTTATAAGGAGAAATAAAACAATCGTGGTTGTATTTGTGGGAGAAAATAATTTTCTTCTTATAATTAACCTATAAATCCTATTTTCACCTTTTGGTTAATTTAGGGCTGTCTTAGGAAGTTTAAGATAATGCTAACAAGTCCAATAAATAAATTTCCTCCACACAGGAGGAAATATTCTGGTTAATTTCAGAATTAGCTGAATTAACATTTCGCTGAAATTAACCAGCGTGTTTTCCTTCTTGGACTCGTTAGCATTATCCTAAACTTCCTAAAAGAGCCCTATCTTCTGAACTCTTTTCTCACTAGGAATGGCCAAACTTCCTGTGTGGATTTGTGTGTGAAATTGGGGGTTTCTGTGTGTGGACCACCCAATTTAGCATTCTAGGTCCTTTATGGAAAAATACTGATTCCCACAGTTCTACAACTGATAATTCAGCTTCAAGCAACAGGAACCTTTGCAAACATTATCTGGTTATGACAGGGCTAGTTATGTTGACGGAATGTACGGACAATGGCTTAATATTTTTCTCCGGGCAGATTTCCAGAGATTGAAAATTATGTACTCGCATATTAATGAAGTTACAAAAAGTAATATAAAGTTTAAGGAAAACAGCAGAAACATTAGCACTGCTTGCGACATGCCATTTCGTGCAAGTTAACATAAAGTTAGCAACCCCCTAAAAGTTAATTTAAGTGCATAATTCCAAGGTGGGTCAGATAAATCTCAGTAGGAAAAAAAGATGCAGTTTGGTTTTAAAAGATCTGCTTCCAAGCAACAGTAAGAATATTTGGTTGTGTATAAGAATTTCATTGTTAAGAGGGGATATTTCTCACTTCCTACTTCCTAGTTGAACTGTTTCTAGGTGAGGGCTTTTCATTGTTGTCTTTGTGATAGAATGAGAAGGCTATTTGAGCAGTGGAAACATAGTCATTGCTCTGCAGCTGTTCTGGTTACAAGCAAGTGAAGGGGACAGCAAAGAAAGAAGACTAATGGGGGGAATCTTGCAACCGCAGAGGAGAGGTGGGGGCAAACAGTAGAGGCAAAGAAAAGGGAGGGGGGAAGAGCTTAGAGAAGAGCTTTATTTTATTATTATTTTTCTCCATCGCAAGGGGAAAATCTTAACAGTACCCAAATGCCTCACATGTGTGCCTCTGAGCCCCAGATTCTTTTCTGACATGTGTGCACGGCTCTTATGCAGCTCTGAGTCAGAGGAAACACAAGACCAGTAATGGCATGCTATTCTCTTCATTACCGGTTCGGTAGCAGGAGCTCGCTACGCTCGCATGCACCACATCTGGGCATGCGCAGAACCTTCAGGGTGGGTGGACGGAACCTCGTGCCACTGCCACTACCGGTTGCCACCCGAACTGGTGCAAACCGGCGGCATAGCACCTTGGCACAAGACCCTCTCTTAGCCTGATAGGTTGGTTATAATTTTCATCAAATCAGACAAGGTACATTCAGATTGATTGATTTAACGTATGGCAAATACATGGACTTATAGTAGTTCAAATGTTAATGTCCATTCCACTCATTCCAATCCAGTCCAGCCATTCAAAAACAGGGTGGAAAATCGGACATTGGGGCAATGTAAACTCTTGATGGACTTTTGGACACAATGTGATTTTGTCGAGGGGCACCACAGTCACACCACAACAATGAATCCAGGCAGACACCATGTTAGGTATGGATCCTGGTCAGAGCTGACCAATGCTGGCGAGGAAGGCCCATTTTGTTTATACGTTGCCATGTATTTAGAGAGCCAGGAGTTCTACAAAGATGTCTGACTGCCAACTATCGTTAACTGTTTATATGTTCTGTATGTTTTGAGTTTCTTGTCCGCCGCCCTGAGTCCATTTGGAGAAGGGCGGGGTATAAATCCAATAAATAAATAAATAAATAAACTGCCAATTCTTCAATGTAGGCTGGCTGCCAATCATTGCTAGTCGTTTGGTTCACACTTCTGTGCTATCCAGGGTGCACCACAAGGAGGCGAACTAGCATCACACCCCATTCAGGTTGATTTTGATAGGAACAGCAATCAAATTGGAGGATAAAAGCTTGTGGAGGACCCTAAGATAAATTCTTGAAGCATTATTCATTTTATCATTGGCAGCTAATGATTAGTGACACTCTCAAGCAAGAGAGATATCACTGTTTTAAATTGTTATACAACAGCCTTTTTAAGTGTATAATGCAAAAAGATAGCACACATACGGACTGGCATTAAATGGATGTTATAATCCCCTTTCTGGTTTAGGTCCCATGGTAATTCCCATTCTCCATGCTGTTTAAAAACCATGCTTTTATCAAGTGTACTTCACCATGAATTTTTATAAAAAGCATTTTATGGGGGGGGGGACGACAAGATTGCTGCTATAAGCTATTCTTAATATATTCTAAATTAACATAAGTAGTAGCAGCAATAGAAGAAGTGACCAAATGAATGTTTTCATTTTCGTTATATCTAGACCATTTTAATAAAGCTGCTTTCTGAATTTCAGTAATTCCTAGATCGTATCTAATATCACCATGAAAAATGGTTTTTATATCTCTTAGCACACTTGAGAAACCAGAAAAAATTAGACAATTTATCAGCTGAAAATCCAGGCTTAGGTCTAAACATGACCATTACCAGTTATACGGACAGAGCTGACAAATTCCCAAAGCATATTGAGTTCAGATTTATAACTATATTTGAGCACAATAACATACTGGATATGAATTAAATGAAAAATGGAACATTTTCATTCATAGTAAATCCATTTTGTAATGGGGAAAAAAATCTTGTTATTATCATGCTGATTTACTGCTATTTCCATCAGTTTTCAGTTAATGAAATGAATAGGAAAGACCATAACTGACTGGAAAATACTGAGACATATTTCTGTGTTTAAATAGAATTTTAAACAATTTTATATTAAAACAGAATAGAAAAATGACTTTTGTGTCAACATTATTATCTTACCTATGCCATAATAGTCTGATTCCATCCCATTTTCAGCATACATACCCAGTACTGGTATGTATACTGAAAATGCAATGCAATGCAAAATTTATAATTTGGTAAGGGTTTTAATATTGGGTTTTAGCACGGGTTTATTAATTTAATACATTTTAATTGATATTTATTGTATTTTGTGTTTTTAAATAATGCCTGTGCGCCGCCCTGGGTCCTAACAAGGAGAAGGGCGGGGTATAAATTTAATAAAATAAATCAATCAATAAATAAATCAATAATATACAGGAAGTAAGTAGTTCTGATAATTTCAATAGAATATTTCATGAATGTCTAATAATAGTAATACAAGAAGCTGCCTTATACCATTCTAGCTAATTTGTCCTTATAGACCAGGATAATCTTCTTCAGCTAGCAGTTCTCCAAGGTCTCAGGTGCAACAGAAGTCCTCTTTCTTAGCCTATTAATTGGAGAGGCCATGTTTTTGACTCTACAACAAGCTTACACTCCATCTAAGCTTTGGTTCTGATTCAAAGTAAGATATAAATTCTATATTTTATTCCATTACCATTGCAATCAAAAGGATTGGATAGGTGGATACAATCAAATGGATCTAGAGTTATAACTTCTCTCCTCCCACCCCATGTCTCTATTAGAACATAAGTAAAATAATTTTTGCTCTTTTTCACATACGATTTACCTCCACCATTTATCCTGGACAATTCATTTCCTCAATATAGCCAAATTGTATTTTCTCATTACCTAGAGGCCCCAAGGACAACCCAAAAAATGTTAAATGGACTGCCTGCATGAATGGTATAGGATTTCCTGCCTAGGCAGGGGGTTGGACTAGAACAGGGGTCTGCAAAGTCGGCTCTTTTAAGACTGGTGGACTTCAACTCCCAGAATTCCCAAGTCCACCAGTCTTAAAAGAGCCGACTTTGCAGACCCCTGGACTAGAAGACCTCCAAGGTCCCTTCCAACTCTGCTATTGTATTGCATTGCATTGCATTGCATTGCATTGCATTGCATTGCATTGCATTGCATTGCATTGCATTGCATTGCATTGCATTGCATTGCATTGCATTGCATTGCATTGCTGCATCCAGTTTTGGTTACCACACTATAAAAAGATGTTGAGACTCTAGAAAAAGTGCAGAGGAGAGCAACCAGGATGATTAGGGGACTGCAGACTAAAACATATGAAGAACAATTACAGGAACTAGACATGGCTAGTCTTGTGAAGAGGAGGACTAGGGGAGACATGATAGCAGTGTTCCAATATTTGAGGGGCTGCCACAGAGAGGAGAAGGTCAAGCAATTTTCCAAAGCACCTGAGGGCCAGACAAGGAACAATGGATGGAAATTGACTAAGGAGAGATTCAACCTAGAAATAAGGAGGAATTTTCTGAAAGTGAGAACAATCAACCAGTGGAACAGCTTGCCTTTGGAAGTTGTGGGAGCTTCATCACTTGAGACTTTCAAGAAGAGATTGGACTGCCATTTGTCAGAAATGGTGTAAGGTCTCCTGCTTGAGTGGGGGGTTGGACTAGATGACCTATAACATTCCTTCCAACTCTGTTAATCTGTTAAAGACCACGAGACATAGGCATATGCCTATTAAAAATGGCAGCTTGTCTAAGGAGTGCTAGTAAGGCACTGATGACCTACAATTAATGATTTCCTGGTTCATAGCATTTATGCATTCACCAACACATTTAAGATATTTATATATTGCTTTAATTACAATTTATATACTGCTTTAACTACAAAGGATATATCACAATAATTAAAAAATATAGTTCCAATAAAACAAAAAACCAAATTCACAGCAGCAGCAAAGGCTTACAGATATACCACATTTTTATTATTTCCAGTAAAAGACTGTAAGAGAGACAATGCATTCTCAGTCCTGCAAAGCATGAAATCAATTCTACAACTTCCTTAAGCACAATAATTGTCATTCAACGGATAGAAGAAGTTCAAAGTTTCCGATTTATTTTTTCTAAGATTCTTGCACTGCTCACACCTGTACAGCAACCACAAAATAAGTGAACCATAAATTGGGCCTCTTTCTCTTTCTTTCTCCTGTTTTCTCTTTCCAAACTTAGAGAGAAAAATTCGACAAAGGCAATTGTGCTTATAAAATAGAATCAAAAGGTGCCAAATCCAAAGTTTGGTAGATGCTGTTGATGTTAATACTTTAAGGATGTACAGATATAGTTGATGGCAGGCTTCTTAGCACTGAGCAAATGAACAAATTCTATGGCCTGTTATAAATATGAATGTAAATGGTAATGCATGGAACCACAAGATACTGGTTTCTTTGATAAATGGACAGCAGGGATTAGTTACTCTATAAATCAGGGAAAGGAAACCTGAGGACCTAGAACCATTGTTATAGTCTTAGAACAGTCCTCTGGATCATAGGTGCTAAAATTAGTTGTTCCTCTGATCTTGAGGCATAAAACAAGTTATTTTTGTAAATGTTTATTGTTATGTTCTCAGCCCACGCACAGACAGTCAGTCTGGGGAACCAAGGCTGACCCGGAGGTTTGTGAAACACTGTAACAGTCAGTCGCGTCTGATTGGCCGAGACGCGGCTGGCCGGGCCAGACTTTCTGTCTGGCTCAGGTTTTTCCCGCTTTAGGGAAACCTATAAAAAGCTATCAAAGTAGGGAAGTCTCAGTTGCACTGATCTCTTGTTGTTCCTGTATATAGTTCTCGCTACTTGCAAGAAATCTGTTTAATGACTAGCCTGACTCGGACTGAATTCCTCCAAACATAACATTTATAATGAAGCTTAAGTAGTTCTTAAAAACAAGAAAGACCTCAAACCTTACCTTCCCCACAGAAATCCCAGCAAAGAAGCAGAAAATCCACACACGTAATGCCGGCATACTAATTATGCCCTGTACAGTAAAAATATGAAGTGTGGTAACATTCAGCCCGCAAAAAATGGCCCGGCTTGCTATGGATGATGATGTTCTCTTGCATAAATCTTCCATCCACAGGAACAACCGATCAGTTTCTTGTAATAAAAGTATCATATTTTTCAGAGTATAAGACACACTTCCCCCCTCCAAAAAAAAAAGAGGATGAAAATTTGGGTGCGTCTTATGCACAGAATGTAGCCCTGCCCACCCACCGGCCACTATCTTTGGCTCTGACTCCCAACAATATGCCTCCTTGCAGCAAACTATCTGTTTCAATTTCAGCTTCAGCACAACCTGATTAGCACAAACAGCTGATTGTCGGTTGGATCATCCTCCCAACTATCAGCTGTTTCAGGCTGCAGGGATTGCTATTGCCGCCTCCATGCGCCCCGTTTTTGGCCTCTGCATCCCGTTTTTGTCCTCCGCGCACCCCATTTTCTACCTATTCTGATCCCCAGCACCAGGAATGGGTGGAATAGGGGGCATATGAAGGCTGAAAACGGGATACGGAAGCCAAAAATGGGGCACCGGGAGGCAGCAATAGGCTATGGCAGGGGTCTGCAAAGTCGGCTCTTTTAAGACTGGTGGACTTCAACTCCCAGAATTCCCCAGCCAGCTATGCTGGCTGGGGAACTCTGGGAGTTGAAGTCCACCAGTCTTAAAAGAGCCGACTTTGCAGACCCCTGGGCTATGGCAATCCCTGCAGCCTGAAATGACAAACAGCTGCTTGTGCTTATCAGGCTGTGCTGAAACTGAAACGGAAACAGGATACTTTCTGTTTGCTGTAAGGAGGTAAATTGCTGGGAGGGAGAGGCAGATTTTTTTTTTCTTATTTTCCTCCCCAAAAGCTAGGTGCATCTTATACTTCAGAGCGTCTTATGTTCCGAAAAATATGGTAATTCTGAGGTTAGAATTTATACCAGAAGTTTGGCTCTTAAGCCAGGCAGTTCTTAAGTGAGCCACACCTAATCTTATGACCCTTTTTTCCATGGTTGCTAAGCAAACCACTGATGTTAGGTGAATCATGTGGTCGTTACATGAATCTGGCTTCCTCCATTGACTTAGCTTGCCAGAAGCCATCACAAATAGTGAACACATGATTTCAGAATGCTGCAAATACATACATGCTGGTTGCCAAGCACCCAAATTTTGATCACATGATCATGGGACTATTATGACAGTTGTAAGTGCGAGCAATGGTTGTAAGTCATTTTTTTAAGTTTCCTTGCAACTTTGAATGATCATTAAATTAATGGTTGTAAGTCAAGGACTATCCATACACATCTGAAGGGCCACTATTAAATGGGAAATCAGGTGTGAAGCCAGGCTGATAGAAATGAAACTAGATAAAAGAGAATTTCCTTCATAAATGTAAGCTTTCTATTTTAATTAGACCCTGAGCTGTATTTGTAGAAAAAAGAAGTTATATTCAAGTATGACATTCAATTTCTAGAAGATAAAAGCATTTCCTCAAGTGAAAGGATACAAAATATTTTCTTGAATGGGAACTACAAACTGATTTTAAGCAAGGTTTTGACAAGCCGTAAGACTCAAATATATCTAAGCTTATCTTTTGTGTAATTTTGTTTTCAGAGAATGGTGTTTGGAATCAGAAATATTTGGAATCAGAAATATCAGAATGGTGTTTGGAATCAGAAATATTTCAAATATTTACAAAACATCTCTATAGAGACTTAAATTATGCACAAAGTGTTGCCCTAATAATATACTGTGAACAACTTAAAAACACATGTATTGTGAACATATTGCATATTGAAGAATCTGAGCAGGAACTAATCCATTAGAGCAATATTTCTCAACCTTTGCAAATTTAAGATTTGTGGTTGTCAACGTTCAGGATTTTCCAGCCAGCACTGCTGGCTAAGGAATTTTGGGAGTTGAAGTCCACACATCTTAAAATAGATAAGATTGAGAAACACTGAATTAGAATATGGAGTGATTCAAAATTGGGGAAATGGTGTTTCAAGCTTGTATACTGCTACCCTACCTATTTAACATATGCATAAAATATCATAAGTGGGACTGAAAGAAATAGACATGAGAACTAAAATTGCTCCAAGAAATATTAATGGTCTCAGATAAGCTGGCAATATCGCTTTAGTGGAAGAAAGTGAGAAAGACTTAATCAAGGTGAAAGCCAAGTGCAAAAGCTAGTCTGGCACCCAATTTCTCTTTTAAAAAAAAAAAGATTACATCAACTGATTGTGACAAGCCAGTGCAAATAACTGAAGAAGAAATGGAAAAGGTATGAATGCTGGAAATTGTGGAGAATTTCTCGGGCAGAAAATAAAACCAGTCATTCAAGATTAAATGAAGTAACGACTACAGGTAGTCCTCAATTTACCACCACAATTGAACCCAAAAGTTCTGTTACAAACAAGATAATTGTTAAGTGAATTTGCTCCATTTCACAAACTTTCTTTCCACAATTATTACATAAATCACTGCAGTTGTTAAGTCAGTAACAGGGCTGTTAAAGTGAATCTGACTTCCTCATTGACTTTGTCAGAAGGTTGCAAAATGTGATCCCTGGGACATTACAACTATCATAAATATGAGCGGTTGCTAAGCATCTGAGTTTTGATCATGTGACTATAGGGATGCTGCCGTAAGAGTGAAAAATGGTCACAAGTAACTTTGTTCAGTGCTGTTGCAACCTCAAATGGTCACTAAACAAAAGGTTGTAAGTCAACGTAAGTGCACTCCTTGGAAACACTAATAACAAAGCTAAAGTTCAAATGCTTTAGAAAAATAATGACAAAGAATAAATCTTTTGAAACAATGTTCCCAAAATATGCTTGGAAAAATCCAACATGAAAAACTAGCAGGTGGCAAGATGCTATCATATAAGCATGAACTTATCTTAGTTGCATATAGACAGTTCTGGCAAACTATTCTACATCCACTACAGTGAGTTGGAAATGAATGAATAACTGAAGAAAATAATAATACTAGATAGTGTTCCTTTGTATCATATTGTCAGAAAGGGTATCTTGTACTAAACAACAATACAATAGCAGAGTTGGAAGGGACCTTGGAGATCATCTAGTCCAACTCCCTGCCTAGGCAGGAAGCCCTATACCGTTTCAGACAAATGGCTATCCAACATCTTCTTAAAGACTTGCAGTGTTGGGGCATTCACAACTTCTGGAGGCAAGCTGTTTCACTGTTTAATTATTCTAACTGTCAGGAAATTTCTCCTCAGTTCTAAGTTGATTCTCTCCTTGATTAGTTTCCACCCATTGCTTCTTGTTCTGCCCTCAGGTGCCTTGGAGAATAGTTTTACTCCCTCTTCTTTGTGGCAACACCTGAGATATTGGAACACTACTATCATGTCTCCCCTGGTCCTTCTTTTTATTAAACTAGACATACCCAGTTCCTGCTACTGTTCCTCATATGTTTTAGCCTCCAGTCCCCTAATCATCTTTGTTTACTCTTCTCTGCCCTCTTTCTAGAATCTCCACATCTTTTCTACATCGTGGCAACCAAAAATGAATGCAGTATTCCAAGTGTGGCCTTACCAAGGCATTATACAGTGGTATTAACACTTCAAGTGATCTTGATTCTATCCCTCTGTTTATGCAGCCTAGAACATGGACATCAAGATATAATTTATAAATAAACTTTGAATAAGTCAAGACAGGTGAATTGTCAAAAGAAAAAAAATGTAAAGGGCACATTTTTATCTTGTGGGTGCTCAAGAAATAGATAATAATAACAAAAAGAATATTTTTTCAACACCGCCAGATCCTAGAGACTTTTGAAAGAGACTGCAGTTGATTTCTGTGGATTCAATACTATTTAGCTGAAGATATAATTACTAATGAACTAATCTTACTTCAATTTTATGTACTCGGATTCTGCCAGAATAGTGATAGTAACACTTTACTATTTTGAATATTCTTTCTTCTATGCTACTTATTTAATCGCTATTAAAATTTAGAGATGACAGACTGAATATTATAAGAATTATATGGAGGTATTTTAATAAAAAAATAGACGTCTGTGTGTACATATTATAACAATATTTAGCCACCAGATGGCATAGAATTTAATTGTATCACCACTGGATCAGAATCTATCTATTATGATTTTAATTTTACTGAAGGTGATAAACTTCTTACTTAACTGGTTGACCAGCAATCCCACTAAGCTTTTAAATAGCTCTAAACTAAGGAAAGGGAACCTCTACCCAGTGTAGCACTCAATGGGAAAAAGTTATTAATTGTATATAGAATATACTCTAAATGGAGAGAGTTTAGAATGCATTGAAATAATTTTGATCCATGATGTCTTACCCTTCAATCCACAAGGGAAGACCCTGGATTATTTTATGAAGAGATATAATCCAGCCTGATTCATCACAATGAAGCCTGTAAATCAGGGGTGTCAAACTCGATTTCATTGAGGGCCGCATCAGGTTTGTGCTTGACCTCAGTGGGTGGGTGGGTGGGCATGGGCAGCTCAACATTACTCATGTCAGGGCAATGGTGAAATTCAATTTTTTTTACTACCAGTTCTGTGGACATGGCAGGGAAAGAATACTGCAAAATCTATATTCCCTCCCCACTCCTGGGGGAAGGATAATGCAAAATTTACATTCCCACCCCACTCTGGGGCCAACCAGAGGTAGTATTTGCCGGTTCTCTAAACTACTCAAAATTTCCACTACTGGTTCTCCAGACCCTGTCAGAACCTGCTGGATTTCACCCCTGTGTCAGGGGCGCCTGTGGTGGCCCAAGCGCTCTGCCGGAGAAAACAGTGCTTGTGAGGCTCCTGAACTCCATTTTTACTGGCAGAGGGTTGCAAGAGGTCCTGTCAGTAAAAAACGGAACTCAAGCTCCGTTTTCACTGGCGGAGGCACCATGGGCTGGTCCTTTTGCTGTTTCCAGGACAGCCCTGCAGTCCACATCTAAGCACCCTGAAGGCCGCATCTGGCCCACAGGCCTTGAATTTGATACCCCTACTGTAGGTGAATCCTAATGTATGTTGTGAACCTCTTTGTGTGTAACCCCATACAACATTTTATACATTGGTAATACTAAGATCCAAGCATGATTACCCAGCCAGCTCATGCAGATTTTGGGATAACCATTCAGGTAATGCTGGAGTTGTTAACAGCTTGCTCCTCATCATCCCAGAATTAGCCATTTCCCTCTCCCAATGATTTCCAGATGAACTTTAATTCTAAATGACACAACCATGAAAATTAGCTGATTCTTGTATGACAGTGCAGTGTTTTTCACTAATACTACAAGTAGATCAAAGTCTATAGGTAGATCTATGGTTTAATTAAGTAACTCAGCAAGGGTTCAGCTTGTTGAAATGAAGAAAGTGAATTTGGAACAAAAGAGCTGAGCTAAAATGAATTCTACACTAAACCCTGGATTTAATAGATTAATGAAGGAAGGTTGTCCCTTAAAGCTGGATAAATGACATCTTAGTCTATTAAATGAAAACTGGAATATTTTTAGCCTCAAAACATACTGATATATGCGTTTGAATGAGTGCATTAACTCTTGACAACTGCCTCGACTTATCCCTGCAGTTTTTTGGAAGTGCATTGTTAATTGCTTTCTTCTAAGTGGTATGAGGGGGCAGCCCAGTGGTGGGTTGCAGGTGTTATGCCCCGGTACCGGCGTATCAGAACCTGCCAGGAGCACCGGATACCATTCTGGTACGTTGCTCTGGAGGGCCCACCTGTCCGCCCGAGCTGTTTACCGGTCTTTTAAAGCTTCTGCGCTTTCGCACACGCGCATGGCACATACGGCACCTGCCGATGCTCCGTTGAGCAGCTGGAGCATTGCGGCATTGCTGCACACGTCCATGTGGATACCGCCGGAACCTACCACTGGAGCAGCCCAAAATCACTCAACTGGCTACAAACCTAAGGTAGGACTAGAATTTAATCACCAGACTTTTAGTCTAGTGTTTTAACCATTATACCAAAGTGGCTCCCAATATAAGAATTCCATATAGCATTACCAATAGCAGAGAAAACTCATTTTGAGGGGAAGCAGCCAGGATTATTCAAACAATGGTCTATTGTCCATGTTTGGGAGAAACTCTGTTACTGCTTGCAATTAGGACAACATTCAGATCCAGAAATGTTTGCCAAATCAGAAGCTACTTAAGCTAAGATTCATTGAATCAATTATTTATTGTATTAAAATAATTCTCGGTGTTAATGTAACCATTTGGTTTAGCAGAGAGAAGTTTTCACCAAGGAAATGGGTGCTTGTTTGGGTGGGCACAGGAATTAAGGGACCTTATCTTTTTATATATATATATATATACAAGGCAAATTAAAATGATACGTTATATGGTAATTGCACCTTTGCTCATATTAAATTGTGTGAGGTTTCATTTCAACTTAACCCCCATAAAATTCACAAGAAGAAATTACTGTAAATCTGGGTACATCAAACTCTTTATTTCTGGCTATATGTTTTTTGTACCTGGCTCAAAGATATAAAGATTTTAATTTTTTAAAAACACATAAACAAAATAAATCTATTACATTAGTGTTTCAATTCCTGCTCTAAAACCAAGAGCAGACATTCCCATAATTTATTGGTAGATCAGCAAAAAGGAGAAAAGCCATTTGTATGCCAGTCCAAGTTCTAGTAAAATATTTATCAGATGATCATGTGCTCAGCGATATTTTCTCCTGTTTTATTTCTGCCGTTCTGGGTGTTTCTTCTGGTCCTGAAGAGTCTGAAACCACCTGCAGTATTTGGTTAAACAAATACTGCAGTGCAAGTTGATTGCACAGACAACAATATGGAAATGATTTGAAATTACTTTCTTCTAGGCATTTTCTTTTTAACTTCCGAGTCCTGCAATAGCTGGATTCAAGCCAGTGTAGCTTCGAGAGATCAGCCAAAGCTGCCTAGAAGCTGCTGGGACTACCTGAGACTAATTAGTGCAACCTAAATACGTTTCTGAATGTCTGGATCCCAGTTATCCAGTTATTCCAGATAATCAGTACCTGGATTCCGGTTTTCTAGCATCGATTCAAAGCCCACCAAAGGGCTAGCCTTCCGTGGCACCCGTTCAGTGTAGAAAAGCAGAAAGGACTCCCTCCACTTAACTCTGCAAATCCAGTCCTAGACTGCACCTTCTTCCCAGTTTAGCCTATAGAAACGCAGCTATTATAGAATATGAATAAAAGATTACAGATTAAATAACCTAGATGACCCAGACACACTATTAAACAAAGGGGAGAGGAAGGAAAAAACAGAAAAGTATTAATATATAAATATACAGTCAAAAGATGACCTATGTGGAATTATTACAATGAAAATAAAATATGGAAGAGGGAATCTATTTTTATGTAAATATAAAACCAGGTTTGCTTGAATCCCACCCTGAAAATACATCAGAGTGAAGAAGAAAATAAGTAAATACAACAACGGAAGGAGTGAGAAAGAAGAGGGAACGAAGAAAGGGAAAAGGGGAAGAAGAGATGAAGAGTGGGGCAGAGGCAGGGGAAGAAGAAAAGAGAAAGGTAAAGAAGGGAGACGGAAGTAGGATTCTTGTAAAATAAAATGGATTTGTGGGGTAGCAGGAAAGCAACCCCGATTATATTTTTAAATGTTTTTAAATGTTTAAATGAATTGTGATAAATGTTAAAAGATAACACGTAAATATTAATAGTACTTACAAGTATATATATTTGTGAATGTATATGTGAGGGAAAAAATTAAAACTTAAAAAAAGAAAAGAAACTGAGTTATTAGAACGAAAGCTAAATAGCTCAGTTTCTTTTCTTGATGTCTAATTTTTACAACGACAATAAAGATTATTATTATTATTATTATTAGACTTCAACTCCCAGCATTCCCCAACCAGCAAATGCATCTTTAAAGGGGCCAAGGTTGGGAAACTCTGCTCTAGGCAGAAGGCCACAGCTTGGCATTTACACAAACAACATTTCCACCTGCTTATCCCCCTCACAAAGGAAAGAGCGGGAGGGGGCTGACATGGCCAAGAGGAGGGAAAGCCACGCCCACCCTTCCAAAGAGGGCCACGCCCACCTCAGGGGCGGGGATATCATAATACAGGCATTGTAAAGGTGCAACGAGAAACGTGGGTTCAAACGCACCCCGTATCCTTCCCCACGTTTCCCCGCCACAAAGCCCCCCCCCCCCAAGGCGAATGCTGGCTGGGGAACTCTGGGAGTTGAAGTCCACGCCTCTTCAAGGGGGCCAAGGTTGGGAAACACTGCTCTAGGCCGAAGGCCACAGCTTGGCATTTACACAAACAACATTTCCACCTGCTTTTCCCCCTCACAAAGAAAGCTCGGGCTGGCAAGGGCAAGGAGAGGAAAGCCACGCCCACTCTCCCAAAGAGGGCCCCGCCCACCCCAGGGGCGGGGATTTCATAATAAAGGCAGTTTTAAAGGTGCAACGAGAAACGGCGGTTCAAACGCGCACCGTATCCTTCCCCACGTTTCCTCGCCACAAAGCCCCTTCTGCCGCGCCGCAGCCCCCACGCCGCCCTTTCCCTCTCACACACACACATCCGTTACCCGCCCCTTCTTTCTTCCTTCCTTCCTTCCTTCCTCCTCCTCCCGTATAAACCCGTGACAGCCTTCGAGGCACGCCCTGCCAGGCCGGAGCTGCCGTTTGCGGGCAGGCTGAGGGGTGGCCGCGCGTTGCCTCCAGTGTCCCTTCGTTTGCGGGCAGCCCACGGGACGACCCGCGACCGCGCGGGGTGTGCTCCCGTACTGCGTTCCCCCACCCCACTCCCCGCTTTCGGAGGCGCCGGGACGACCATGGGCTCGACCGAGGAACTGCTGCTGCCGCCCGAGTGCCTCTTGGAAAGCGAGTGGGAACGGGGATCGGGGCCGCCGCCGTCCTTGAGGGGCAGAGGGGCCGCATCCCGGCACAAGCGGAGGCGGCAGCAGCAGCAGCAGCAATCGCAGCCACCCCAGTCCTCGCTGCCTCTGGCGGGGGACGAGGACAAGCCGCCGCAGCAGGTGAGCGCCTTGTGAGAAGCGGCCACTTGCCGGGGACGCGTGTCAAGCGCCGACGGGTGGTGTGTCACCGAGCTCCGGTTTCCTGGGAAATGTTGTGGGGGGCGGGGGTGGAAGCAGATCGGGGGATTCGGTTTGGGGAATCCGGATCGAGAGGCCTTTGTTCCGCCCTGGTGTACTTGCTTTGCCTTCTGCTGTCAGCGGCAGACGTGAGGGAAATGGGGGGGTGCATGTGCGTGTGTGTAACGACACACCTACTTGCACGAGGCAGTGAAGACTCAGTAATACCCTCCGGCAAGCAGAAATCCCCGTGCCCAATCCCCCCTTTCTGGCAGAGCCGCAGTGTTGGATCTCGGAGGTGAGGTGGTGGTTTCCCCCCACCCAACCCCCTATTCTGGAAGAAAAGAGATGTAGTATTTCCTCCACCACCACCACCACCACCACCACCACCACCATAAGGCAGGCTTGGCATCTGAGATTGGCCTTTGGGTGGTTAAGTTGGGAAAAGGCTTCCTCCTGGAGAACATGACAATCTTGCACTTCCTCTATAAGGACAGTGGAAATGTCCCCTTGCCAAGTTTGGGGGTGAGGAAAAACATGCACAAAAAGACCGTTTTGACAGCGTTAAATTAACTCCAATTGTGTATGAATTGGATTATTTCCTACTTGTGAGCTGTTTCCCAAACTGTAAATTTGATTTTTTTTTTAAAGAAATGAGGAAGATCTGCAACATCACGTTATAAAACAATTCTGCATTGACATTTAACTGCTTTTTTCTTCTTCTCAGTTTCATATTTAGGGGTCTATAAATTTTGTATATTTGAGAATAATTTACTCTTCTGTTTTGGATGTTGCTTTCTTTGGCTGTAACCCATCACTTTATCAATCCTCAGCATCCTTTGCAGCCTATCCTACCCAATCTGGAGGCCTCTAAATGTTGAGACAGACATGTATGAAGTTCAGTAGGCTGTTGAAGAAATGATGTATAGTCATATCCCAAAGAAGAAATTATAAACAGTAATATCACAACTAAAGAATTCCACACCTGCCAATAATAATTTTATCGAAATGTTGGCATTTTTAAAAGCACATCCATAAAATGTAAAGAGAATAATAAAACACACCCACACTCACACAAAGAAGTAATGCTTAGCATAATACTTAATCATCCTAGGATGACATGCCACATCATTCAGGTATCTGAGCTTATGATTTGTTACTGAATCACTTTTTAAAAAAACATCTGGAGGGATGCTTGGAATATTTTGCTAAGAACAGTATGAATATTTGAATAATAATTAGTTTTACGTCTCACAAGTATGACTTGAAAAAATGGACAGAGATAACTAACAGTTCTGAATGTTCTCACGCTAAGCAGGTGGCACCATCCCACTGACCTTGGCTAATCTACAAAATCTCTAAACATATTTCATCTTGATTAATATCTAAATGGGAAATCACTAAGAAATCCTGGGGAGATGGCAATGCTGGTAGGGCAAGCTCCAATGTATAAACAGCCACCAAACCCCGCTGCTGCTTGCACTGTTACCTAGCATAGAAATGAAATGTCTACAAGAAAGCAGCTAAACTCAAAAAGCATCAAGGACCCAACAGCTAATCCCTGAGTTGTTCTACTAGAGGTGTAATACCACTGAAGCAACTCTCACACACTAGCTTTGGACTGCCCTCTTTTGCACCAACTGTTACATCCAAGTGGTTTTCAAGGGCAGACTCACATACAGTGCACTGCAGTAAGCCAATCATGGAGTAATAAAGTGCATGAGTGACAGTCACCACAATTTGATTGAGATTGTTATTACAGTTAAGCAAAAGTAGTGGCAAATTCATTGTGTCTTTTTATTTGATCCTAAACATTAGAAAGTTTTCAGAGAAAACTCCTAAATAACTCTTAAATATATTATTTTTGTTAAGTTTCTCTGTTATTAGCAGAGGTATACAATGTGCAAAATTAGACTATGTGAAATAGAACTTCTCTGCAGCAATGATCTTGTTCCACATGATAATCCTCAATTTGTATGAGTCTCAAAAGAAAGTGGCTCAACAGCTGACATATGATGACACTTTATTCAAAGTAATAAGCTAGTCATTTACCAAACTGAAGAAAACATGAAATTTTGCAAATAAACACAGTATCCCCAAATAAAAAGATTTAATTTCTAAGTTAGTGCTTGCTCCAACTAGACTTTTCTATTCTAATTATTTAATATCCTAGCAGGTTTTATTTTCTTTGAGGCTATAATTTTCAGAATATACTTATTAAAGAGAATAAGAGAATATACTGAACACTGGCATCTGTAGTTTTGAAATTATACATAATTCTGTGGTGCAATTTCCACCTCTAAGCAGATATTCCAAGGGCATTATTAAATAAATTGATTTTTAGAAGTACTACAAATTAATATAAATATGTTTGTATTAAATAAAATTAATATAAATATGGAAGTGAAATTATTTCCTAAGTACATCCTTCATTTCACACTTCCTATAGAAATAGGAACAATTAAGGGTACTTTGTATTCCTTTTTGCCCTTTAGATCTCAAGGTGCTACATAAATGTGTATAATATTTCTATTTACTAAGAACAAAACTGCATCTTTTGTTACCCTTAATCACTGAAGCTTTATATAGTAAAACTGAAACAAAAAGCATCCTTGAAAGTATATAACTAAAATTCATTTTTAAATTATTATAGGGCATATCCTCTTTTTTTTCTTTTTAGCAGGCTAATTAAAAGTAACCTTCCTGGAATAAAGGGTATGAAATCCTAACATGTTTGAGCAAATTTGTACCAGAATGTTTCAGTTATATAGCATTGTACTTCAGAGTCAAGATTCCTTGACCTATATTTATTCTCGACCTAATTCTGTAACAAAACCAATTATTTTTATGACTAAGTGCTGGTTTCAATTGAATTGCTTACAATATTTAAATTAGTTCATTTTATATTATATCTTTTTAACTTTTGAGTTTCTCAGCCTCTGAAATAATGTAAGAAAATAATGTAGTTTTAACAAAATCAACATTAAAAACATGTATAGTATCGTATCTTTTATAAAGCTTCAAAATCAATTAATGTTGGAGAGCAACCATCAGGAGGAGGGCTCAAGTGGAAAATTAGCACGGAGACACCTCTAAATATAAGAGGGCAATTGAGACTCCCCCACTCACCCCCCCTCTCTCTCACACACACACTTTTGAACCTTATCTAGTCTACAAAATCTGGGAAGATTCCAGTGCTATAGGCAAAAAACAATAAAGTAGTTTGAAATCTACACATAAGGGTTTGGTTGTTTGTACCTAACAATTACAGACAGTTTCTGTGCACTTAACCATAAATTTGGTTGTTGTAGTAATACATGGTTTGTATCAAAAGCAGAAATCTTTCACAATATCTAAAATAAATAATCCTTAAGATAGTTCTAAAATACCTAGAATACATTCTAATATAGAAAGAAAAGGTGTATTCAATTTTTAAAATTAAGACTTAAGTTTTAACAATTAACAATTAATGCATGGTGTATGCATTGTTAGAATTTAGAATTATGTAATATATTACACATATCCAGCTATAAAAAGCAAAATTTATTTCTTAACATTCCTGGTCAAAATTTGATTGAAATCAGTTGGAGCTATGGGTTTGTAATTTACCATATTTTTCGGGTATAAGACGCTCCTTTTTCCTCTAAAAACAGGCTGAAAACTTGGGTGCGTCTTATCGCCAAATACAGCATTTTTTTTGCCTCCTGAAGCCCTGCTCCCTTCACCAAAATGGCCGTGTATAGCCCTACGGGGTCTTTCAGACAGCTCCTGGGGGCTGGGGAGGGCAGAAATGAGCCTAAAATGGGCCGGTTTTTGCCCCCCCCCCCAGCCCCCAGCAGCATTCTATAAGCCTCCATAAGGCTATGCATGCAATTTGTTTTACAGAAAAATGGGCCGTTTTTTTGCTCGTTTTTGCCCCCCCCCCTCACACACACACACCCAGGAGTACTCTGCAAGCCTCCCCCAAGGCTATTCATGCCTTTTTTTAAAAAAATGGGCCTGTTTTTGTGAACTTTTTTTTTTCCTTTCGGAAAGCTGTTTAGTTAGAGTGGTTGGTGAGAATTACATTGGTCAAGTGCTATCCCAGCAGAAACAAAGTTTTAGGTGCTAACAGATTGTCAGCTATTTCCTTCTCCAGTACATGGATAAATACACCTAGAAACATCTACCTACCTACCTACCTTCTGTCTCTCTCCCTACCTACCTACTGTATTTCAATCTCCTCCCCCTCTATCTACCTATCTACCTACCTACCTTCTCTCTCCCCCCCTACCTATCTACTGTATTTCTCTCTTTTCTCTATCCCTCTACCTAGCAACCTACTTACTCTCTCTCTCCCTATTTACTGTATTTGTCTCTATATATTTCTCTCTCTCTACCCCTCTACCTATTTACACTGTCTCTCCCTACCTACTGTATTTCTCTCTCTCTCTCTATTTCTCTCTCTCTCTACCCCTTTATCTACCTACCCACCTAACTACTCTCTCTCTCTTTCCCCCTCCCTACCTACCTACTGTATTTCTTTCTCTCCCTCTCTATCCCTCTACTTACCTACCTACTTTAAAAAAAAAGCCTCTTCAAAACCTGGGTGCGTCTTATACTCCAGTGCGTCTTATACTCTGAAAAATACAGTATGTTAAATTGGTGCTGTTAGTTCCAGGTCTTTTTTCTTAAGTGACATATTTCCTGCCTTTGCTCTGCCCTCTAAAAGGTCTTTTAAATGTGTCCTAGATGTATGGAAGCTTCTTTTCTCATAATACTTCCCCCATAATTACAGATAGATTTAAATTACTCAATTGGGATATTCAAATTAGGGCTCTTTTGAAATAGTTTGAAAACAAATTATGTCAGCACATAGGAAGTTGATTTTCTAGATTTTAGTAAACTCTTTTTGTGGCCCCACATGCCCCGAAACATCTTTTTAAAACTGAATTAAACACAGTATTACTATACAGCCTTAACAAGTAATATATTTGCAATACATGGGAGCATGTACAAAGTGCCTCTTTTCAAGTTTTTAAACATTCTTGTTCTTTACAAACTTTATTTGTGCTTCAGAAGACACTCCTCAACAATCTCTGCATGCATGTACATGATAGCCATTAAGTGATATAGCTATACAAGTATGTAATGCAGAAATAGCCAGCTGTAGTTTAAAACAAGTGCTTTGTTTGCCCAGTGCTTTTAACTAATGGGGAACCAATCTGGTGCAGTGGTTAAGGCATTAGGCTGCTGGGTGACTTTGGGCCAGTCATTTTCTGAGTCCTAGGAAGCAGGCAAAAGCAAGTCAGTTTCAAAGACTAGTCCAGGCAGTTACCAGGAGTCAATTCTGACTTAAAGACACTAAAAAAATTGCCAACTATTTGAGCCAGATCAAATTACCGGTCCTGTACAAAGGAGAGAAAAGGAAAGGTGCCAGTGTGTCTCTGCCTCTGTGTTTTTCTTGTTAGTCTGCGACTGTACTGCTTTGATAGTATCTGCATGTTTTATTGTTTATGTGGTATATTAGTTTTATGTCTGCCATTTAAGGAAGAAATTTTTCTTCAAAACGACAAGGATACAGATACTTCTCAGGTTATGTTTGGAACCAGAATTCCTATCACTGAGCGATATGGTTCATAAAGTGTGATGTCACATAACTGCATCACTTAGCAACAGCAATCCCAGCAGTCCCCATTGCTGTCATGAAATGAATACCTCACATGACTACAATTTGCAACGTCCTACCAGCTTCCAGCTAGCAAAATCAATGAAAAGGTTGGCAGGGATTCACAAGTCATGGGAAGCTTGTAAGCAGGCTTGTAGGTAGTGCTATGGAGGTGGGCAAGTAGGTGCTGTGGCACTATATAAGGGCAGGTAGAGGAGAGTGCTGATGAGCCAAGGAGAGGTAGGCATGTACTATCGATGGCAGTAGGATACTGGGGGAAGATGCACGTGCTACAGAATACAGTATCTCAGATTCCTTGGGGGGGGGTGAGGGAGCAGGAGTGACTTGTGACTTTTTCTGCCAGCTTCTCCATTGACTTTACTTGTGGGAAGTTGACAAGGAGGATTGCAAATGGCAATTCCATGACTTTGGGACACTATAACCATGATTAGTGTGAGCCAGTTACCAAGCACCCAGATCATGATCATGTGCTATGAGGGAGCTGTAATAACCAGCACCTTGGAGTACAGTCATAAGTACCGCTTGTTAAATGCTGCTGCAAATTTGATGGTCACTGGATGAGTGGTTAATTGAAGATGACCTCTATTTATAGTAGGATAAAAAGTACATACATTGGTGCTTAATACAGGTTTATGTTCTCTTATTTCGTTTATTTTACATTCTAGTTCCCTATATTCAGCTTTTATTTAGAGGCTTTGAAACTCATTTCAATTATTCACACTCAGCATTCCAATATAAAATAAATGTATTTTCAGTTTGATACTTGTGCATATTGATAAAGGGATCTGTTTTTCTGAGTTTCCTCCAAATAAATGTACATAGAAGAACATCATTAAAAATCAAAGTTTTGAAGTTCTGCAAATTAAAGAATTGTAGAATCTGTCAGACTCAGAATCAATACAGATAGTCTTTGACATGACCACAATTAGTATTGGAACTTCCATCACTAATCTATGTGCTCATTAGGTGAGTTGTGCCCAATTTTACAAGCTTTTTGGACACTGTTAAGCAAGTAACCACAGTTACTCTGGTGTGTCTTAACTCCGAAAAATACGGTAATACATTTCATTTGACCTGTTTTCCTGTCTTAATTGAAACATGTCTTTTCTAAAACAAGAAACGGGGCAATTGCGGTTTGATCACAAATGCTTGCAAGGTTTTATAAGTGCTAAATAAGTAAAGAAATACTTACAACTGCCTTCAAAATCAAGCACAAGAGAAACTGAATTAAAAATCTTTAATATCACAAACAAAACAAAGCAGTTTTAGAACAGGGCTTCTTTGTCTCATTGCTTAGCATGGAAAAAACAAATGGCTGTTATGCTATTGCTTTTTATAAGAATACGAAATTTGCAACCAAATTATGAGGGAACAATTTTCATGAACTCCATGTGAGGGTTTGGATTCTACATTATCTATTAAACTGTTTTTCGTGTAGAATAGAATTTTAGTAAGTTCTATTCTGCTTACTAAGAGCCAGTTTGGTCTAGTGCAGGGGTCCCCAAGCTCCGCTCCATGGACCAATGCCAGAAACAGGACCAGGCAAACAAGCAAACCTCATCTGCAAGATGCAGGCAGCACACGAAACCATGTCCTCTCTGGTCCACAGAAAAATCTCTCCCCATGGAACCATCACTGGTGCCCAAAAGATTGGGGGCTGCTGGTCTAGTGATTAAGGTACCAAGTTAGAAAGCAGGGGACTGAGTTTTAGTCCTGCCTTAGCTATGAAGTCCTTGGCCTACCCAGTCATTCTCTGCCCAGTTTACCTCACCTGGTTGCTGTGGTGAGGAAAATAGGAGAAGGAAAATATGTTGGATATATTATCCGCCTTGAGCTTTTGTAAATAATAATAAAAGCAGGATACAAATAATAAATGCAGGATCCAAATAAATAACTCAGAATTAATATGGAATCATTCAAATTATGCTGTAAAATAAAGAAACCAAATAAAGACTAAATCCAGATAAAAAGGTTTGCTTTGCACACCTTTATGAAAGTACTTATTCTTGCAACATTTAATTAACAAGAAATAGTGGACCCCATAAAAGCAAGTTACTTAGTTTTGTGAAACAAAAGAAATCTTAAGCAGAAACAGGAGCAGAAGTAAATTGTTTTTGATTATTTTAGTTCTTTTTCAGGATTTGTTGGAAACAAAGAGAAGGAAGCAAATTACAATATATTTCAGGGTGTATTGTAGTTTATGTGACAGTGTCAGTATATCATAATAAGAAATGCAGCACTAAATCAAGTCAATTTAAAATGTTTTGTTTCGGTGATACATTTATTCATTTAGTCATTATAGTCTTTTTAATATAAACCAAGTATTTATTCATTTAGTCATTATAGTCTTTTTAATATAAACCAAGTATTTATTATTAAATATAAAAACAAATACTTCAGTGAAGGAAAAGAAATTTTGCTTAATAATACATTATAATTAAAGATTGTAAAGTTACTATTGCTTTACAATAGTATTGGCACGTTGACTAAAATATTGAAGACTAGCTTTTGGCTGTTTCTCTTGAATAGAAGCATTAGCCAAAATCATTTAGTGATTGTATTACTCATCTATTTAAAAAATTCCATTTATATTGAAATGTATAAGATTTAGCTATATAAAGAAATTATATTTGCATCTATTAGTCAGTCATATAGTTTTATTAACAAACTAAAGAGGAAAATGAGAGACAAAATACCTTCTCTAGTCTATGATCCACGTGGTATAGTTGAACATTATTGCTAGAAGGTGGAAAGCCATACTTCCTTACAATAAAAAACTAAAATAAATCCTGAATAAGGAATTAAATCTCATATAATATATCCATACAAGCCAGTATTTTAGGTAGGAACTGGTAATGACTAAACCAGATTGGGGAATAAAGATATTTCATGTATAAGATTTCCTATCCAGTCACGTTTGACCCTAGGGCATGGTGCCCATCTCTGTTTCTTGGCTAAAAAAAAGGCAGCATTGTCCGAAGACATTTTCCATAGTCATGTGGCTAGTATGGCTATACGCCAAAGGTGCATGGAATTATTATTACCTTCCCACCAAAGTGGTACTATTAATTTACTCACATTTGCATGCTTTCGAGCAGGGCAGGAGCTAGAGCAAGAAACAGGAGCTCACCCGATTGCTTGGTGCCAGGTCTTGAACCTGGACTGTCAGTTCCAGCTGACAAGCTCAACATCTTTAAATGCTGAGCCATGTTGTAGCACATTAATAAAGTACTTGGTTATATGACAAAACATGATACTATTGAAAGATAATTGTTTAATAATATAAAACAGCTAGTTAATATGACAAAAATATTTCAAATTACTACACTTTAGAAAAAATATTTTAAAACTATTTTACATACAAGGTGGCATTTTAAAAAGCAGGAATAATATCACATGGTTTTGTTGATATAGATTAGTAATCTTTATTCTCTCTTTATTCTAGGTCCTACAAGAAGAAAGGGAAAATAATACTGAATCAATTATTGATGACTATAAAAAGATGGGGACTCTCTTTGGTGAACTCAACAAAAGCCTCATAAGAATAGGATTCACAAGGATGTATTTTGGGGAAAGGATTGTAGAACCTGTAATAATCCTGTTCTTCTGGGTTATGCTCTGGTTTCTTGGGCTACAAGCTCTTGGATTGGTGGCCGTCCTGTGCCTTGTTATTATATATGTTCAGCAATAAAAGACACTGGATAGACTATTCCATATCTTGATGGATATACATATTTAGCTGAACAAGATTGGTATTGCTACAAACTATTGTGCTGAATATTATGTAACCATTAAATGTTTGCATGAGGTTTTTTTATTCCAATCTTTGTAATTTAAAAAGAAAAAACATTCTTATCTGTCATGAATAGGTGAGTAAAAGATTCTCAGTATGAGGCAGTGTAGTCAAATCCTTCATTTAGTAAATCCTATTACTAAGTGGAAGAATCCAAATTTTAAGAGGTTTGGAGGTACAAACATACTTTTCATTGTATGAATGGTGCTTTTATATTCATGTAACAACTATTTTCAAAAATACTTTTTATATTAAAACTAAATGTTAAAAAGCCAATTTTATGAGCTCTGGTGTTACATGATTTTTTAATCACCATGTAAATCTTGCAAATTTCTTTACTGGTGTGTGAATGCATAGGAACGCATCTTAAGCAAATCTGTTTTTGTATAACTAGTGTCATTAATGATTTGTAAATGTATTTTTAAAATGTCAGTCTAAATATTCTTAAATAAGACAGTAAATCTGGTGATTTGTTTTTCATTTCATTTTTTATTATGTATGTATTGATAAAAAATGTTCTCTTTAAATAAATTAGGATTTTTCCATTCTTTTTAATGGACTTCTCCTAATTTATCTCAGTTTAATTATTTTATTGCAGTCTCAGCAGACAGATTATAAGAGCAAGCTACATGAAGTATTGCTGAATTTGTCCACGTTTTTCCCCTTTTAAATGAATATTTTGGGGAGAAGAAATAAATACATTTCCTAGTTATAAAATCAAGGACTGATATATATTGAGCCAAAATATTACTAACATTCTTTATCAAGTTTATAATGTAAATATTCACTGCAGAGAACCTATTAGACCATAGACACTGCACTGTTTAAGCTATTTAAAAACCATGCAGAACATAGTTGATACGTTGATAAAGAGCTTGTACACTTCCTCCTGAAAGCCATGCTTCCTGTTAAGTTTGTTAAGTCAGTATCTCTCGTGTAACTCTAGAACCCAACTGAATTTTTTTTGTGTGAAGCTCTTTGTGTCTCTTAAAAGTATGATGGTTATGATTGCATTGATTTACCATGTGAAATTTTTTTGAAGGGGAAAATTGGAATAATTAGTAGTTTATCCATCATAATTATAGAAATGCATTGCCAAATAAATTCAGCCCACAAATGAAAAGTCCTTTCTACCATGTTTACCACTGCAAGAATCCAATGCAGAAGTAAAATTTGGAGATTCCATTTTATATGCAAGACTACTATGTCATTCTCATACTGTTCTAAGTCTGGTACAGAAATATGTATGAAAATATTGGCATAGCAATCTTCTACCAGATCAATGGTTTATAGACAAAAAGAAGAGCATGACTGGATAAAAACTAGCTTTCATGGTATTTGTTATTTATGGTAATATAAATTTATCTTTATACTTTAGTTGGTCTAGGTAGGACATTTTAAAATATTTGTAGCTGAAATTGCCTTTTGTTATTTAAATTTAAGACAAATTCCAGCCTCCATTTTAATAGTCAATTTTTCTTTAATTGAGTCACTAGTTTTTATTTTTTACTCATATAGTTCGTGCAAAGATTTTTTTAAATAAAACTTGCTAATTTATTTTGTTGTATTCTTTAAAAATATCACTGTTCTGTTGATGTAACCCTATGTAAACAATCTACAAAGATTGTTGATTATGTAATAAAGAACAATAAATTGTTTTGTATCTTGGGTGGCAGTTACCGCTCTCTAATAGACATCTGAAGGCTCTCACTTTGCGAGAGGAAGCAGGATTATGTGTTTCAATGAAATGTCAGAATATGTACAGAAAAACCAGCTTCTCTTTGCAATCGGTATAGCTGGGTATTAAATTCTATAACCTTTTAGGTACAAGAGTGAGCTCCAGTTTAGAACCTGAAGAATGCTTTTATAGGTATTCAGAAGATTAATTAAAAAAACTTATTGCTGGTGAATTAAGTGCAACTACCCTAAGAATTATTTTCAAATTATTTTCAACTACTTAAGGTTCATACCTGTAGTGCAGGGATGTCCAAACTTGGGAAGTTTAAGACTTGTGGACTTCAACTCCCAGAATTCCCCAGCCAGCTGGCTGGGGAATTCTGGGAGTTGAAGTCCACAAGTCTTAAACTTCCCAAGTTTGGACATCCCTGCTGTAGTGTGTGTGTATAATATATACTGTAGGTGTGTGATTGATTGATTTATTGATTTATTGATTGCATTTATGGCCCATCATTTGGCCCATTACAATGATTTTGAAATGGTTTTAGAGTGTGATTGCACTTTTTGGAATATTTTGATCTTAAATGAAACTTCTGACATTTTGATCTTTAATTATTACCATTCTACTATTTATAACTCTAATATGTTTTGGAAAGGAATGGAGCAAATATGTACTTATTTTATACGAATTCTTGACAGTATAGTACACTGAAGATCCACGCACTATGGTTTAGCTGACAGTGATCCTTGCTGAAGCTCTTCACATGTCAAATTACGCTACCAGATTGCGGGTGAAAATCAGTATTAGATGTTGAGGAAGATACAATCAGTCATGGAAACTGGTAATCTTTCAGATTCTTTGGAAAGTATTTTCTGATCACAGATAACCAGTGGTAGGATTCAAACAATTTAACAACCGGTTCTCTGCCCTAATGATTTCTTCCAACAACAAGTTCACCAAACTGTTCAGAAAGTTAACAACCGGTTCTCCAGACGTGCTAACTGGCTGAATCCCGCCACTGCAGATAAGGATTTGCTCTAAAAAATATAACACCCCAAATGGTTTTAATATTCAATTATTTCCTCAGAAATGTTTGTATGAATTTATGCTTCTACAAAATTCAGATTTTTTTCAATAAAATTTCTTTTGGTTTAAAAATTGATTTTGCCTGATAATTCATAATGAAATACCTTTAGTAAAATAGGTTCAAAAGCCATAGTGGCATTCTGGAGAGGTTTTTTAAAATGTTATGTCCAATAAATAGAAATTATAGGTAGTCCTCAATTTACAACAGTTCATTTAGTGACTCTTGAAAGCTACAATGACACTGAAAAAGTGACATTGTTTTTCACACAACTGCTGTAATATCTTCATGGTCATGTGATTAAAATTTGAATGCTTGATATCTGATTCATATTTATGATAGTTGCAGTGTCTCAGGGTCACATGATCCCCTTTTGCAACCCTCTGACAAGCAAAGTCAAAGCCAGATTCACTTTACAACCGTGTTACTTAACAACCACAAAGGTTCACATCCCAACTGTGGCAAGTAAAGTCGTAAAATGATGCAAACTCAATGTCTCACTTAGCAACTACAGATAGACGACTATCTGTAGTCATACAAGGAACTTATTTAACAAAAATATAATCAAAAATATAATCAAAAAGTAAAAATAAGACATAGTCGATTCTATAAGGTATGAATAATAATGCTCATTATGCTTGTGTACAGATAGTGCTAACTTTGCAATTGCCTCATTTAGTGACGATTTGTGATTATGACTGATGAAAAAGAAATGGATGAATCCTCACATTTACAACCTTTGAAGGTCTATAAAGCAAAGGAAAACTGATGTTAGATTAAAAAACAATCACAGTTTTACTTAGCAACCACTTCACTTAATAAACTAAGTTGCTGTCAAAATGTGGTTGGTAAATGAGGACTACATGTAAAAATACTTCAATATGTATCTTCAATATTATGTTATCAAATGGTCATGTTGGGAAATCAGGTATACGGTATTTGTAGTCATAGGCACTTTTCATCTTATTAAATGCAATATGCTTCTTAGTAAAAATTTCTAGTATGTGATTAATATTACAGATTTTAAATTTTAATTAATTGTGTGACTATATTCAGTTCCACTGAATCTGTTGAGCTGTTGAAAGATAATTTCTCTGAATAAAATACAAAATCATTCCTTAAATTTGTATCCTGTCTAAAGACAATTTATGTATCAAGAGGAAAATGTATTGCTATAATTATATATTACACACTCGAAACATTTGCTTCCCAGGTCCAGCACATTAATGTTTTGAACTCCTAAATCAAAACAACCAAGAAGCATTCAAGACAACCAAGATTATACCCATTCAGGGCATTTATAGTTGTTTTAATTGGACATTTGTGAAAATGGATAAGTTATGCAGTATTTTCTTTAAGAATGTTTCTTTCAAAATGAGATTTCCTCCTAGTAACTTCATGACAATATTCATACAGTTTTTTTGTCAACCATGCAGTAATGAGTTACCACTGTCTTTTTTTCCTGGGGGATTTTCCCCCACTTCCTGTTTACAGTTAAATAAATCTATTTTAAACCCATCTCATGGTTACTACATTCTATTTTTTTGCAATAATTTTGGGAGAGTTAACAAATACAAAAATAAAAGTCTAATACAAACTTTAAAAATATAAAAAGTAAAGAAAAAAGAGAAGTGCAAAAAAGGAAAAAGGAAAGCTATATAAAGATGATTTATCTCAGAAAGGCATTATAAATATTTAACTTAATTTCCACAATGTATAATTTTGAATTAGATATACGGGTAAAAAAGGAAGGGAAGGCGTAACATACTTGTTAGTTGAAAACAAATCCCAAAATCTATATGAGGGTAGCAATTTAAATCAATGTAAGGCTACAAATAAGAAAAAAAACAAGAACAAATAATGAGTCTGCAATTCGTTACAGTGAAAAACAGCTATAGATAGTTAAATGGTTATAGCTAAGAAGAACTCTAAATGTTGATCATATTTCAGTTTATCTCATAATAACATAATATAGGTTAGTGAATTTCAACAGAGGAAAAAAGAAGGCACACCTAAGGCTTTTAGTATAGTTTGTCACACGGTCAGCTAGAAGTCCAGACTGTATTTGACATTTTTATTCATCTATTGAGTTCCACCCAATGTTTGGGATAGTAGATGTTGATTTTTGATGGTGTTTGATGGTGTTAAAGGGGTTAAAGGTATCATGGCAGGATTTGAGTAAAGCTGCCTTTTGCAATTGACTGATGGTGATTTTATGAAGGCTGATGGTGTTGAAGTGGTGCTCTAGTTGTCTTGAGGTTTCATCCAAGGCATCAAATACTATTGGTACTTCCTTTGCTTTCTTTTACCACAGTCATTCTATTATTACTTGCAGTATTTTGTTATTATTATGGCTTTGAAACTACATTCAATAATGGCCACAAACATTTTAGCAGTCACTTTCCACATGGATAGTTTGATTCTAGTCAGTTTTAAGCCCAGTCCCTTCAACAATTTTTCTGTTTTGGGATGCACATTTTAAGTTCCAATATTTTCCCATATACTCTCAAGCATAGGCAAAACTAACAAATATTTTTTACAAGAAAAACAGATTTAGGAGTCCATCTCGACGGAGATAGGCGCGGTATACAAATTGAAATACAAATTGAAATTAGTTCATGGCAGTAATGAGCATTAAAACAACCTACTGACCAAATATAAAATAAGGTTTATAAGATTTAATTTCTCCTCTCAATCAATGTGGATGAATCTGATTCTGCTAGTCTGGTAAGAATTGATTCTGGATAGGGATGCATAGCTTGAATGCTTTCCCCAAAAATCTCAAAACTTCGCAAATTATAACATTTAATTTTATTGACTAAAACTATCTCATTCATGATTGCAGAACACTAACGTTTTATAATTAAATAGCAGTATGAAGTAAAATCTAATTTGTGTCCTAAGGCAAAAAAAGTATGCCATCTTCAGCTGAATATGATTCAAGGAAAGGAAGGAGGTGGATGATTAATGTTGTTTAATCTGGTTTTAACAATCACTTTGCCTGGGTTATGCACTCTTGTAAACTGGCCAGAGTTTTCTTTTGTTTTTAAATCTAATTTGAAAGTACGCTAAGAATGAACATAAATGAATTTTAAAGCAAGATGCATAAAACTGATGATCAGTTACAAAATCCCATTGTGAACTTCACTGCAGCAAGTTCTCTCACACTTTTGCGGTGAGCAAGCTTTTCATTTTGTTCCCCCATGTTATGTAGGCAACTCCCTTTCTTTACTTCTTTCAGCATTTATTGTGCATATAACATAAAATGAAAAGGGATAAGTTCAAATATGTACTCACAAAATTAAATTTTTTACTGCATTTCATTTGAAAGTATAACCTACAATATTATGCACATCGAGAGCAGCACTAGACCAAGAACTCAATTATCCTCTGATTGTCATTTTAAAACAAAAATGAATGCTTTTTGTCTGCAGCTCCTTGTAATTATGAACTCCTTGCATTAGCTTTCCTGTAAAATGCATTAGAGCGTCCCTGTGGAAAATAAAAACATTATGTACTTAGGGGTTGTAATGTACTAGTGGAAACTTGGACCATGAATTATTCTCATTATCTCTGGACAATTTTGTTCTATAGGTTTTATTATGACCTGAGATTTACTGAAAGAAAAATAAAGTTGGTGCATAAAGAATCTTATAAAGCTAGAAAATGCTTTTGCTGTCCATGCATATTTTTATATATTTTTGCTAGAGATTGATATATATTTTATTTTATTTTATTTTATTTTATAAAAATATAAAAAGAAACATTAAAAAATAGGGGGAAAGAAAATAAAAAATATAGGAAACAATATAAGTAAAAAAAGATAAAGAAGCAACTTCCAGTCGTCTTTCCATCAATTACAAACTTAATATCCCTCCTCTCTCTTTAAGATTACATTTCCCATATTCAACCCTTTTTAATTAACAAAGCCATAAAAAACCAAATCATTTTTCCATTTTTTCAGTAAAAGTCCATAGGAGTTTTTCAGTATTTTATGAAAGTACTTATTGTTTAATTCCTGATCAAACTGGTCAATTTCACCCTCTATTCAAATTCCCCTATATTTACAATCTACTCCACTACTTTGATATTTCAGTGTTTTCATCTTTGTGAATATAATAGCCTCCTGCAGTTATCATATGCAAAACTAATCTTCCATAAGTCTTTTTTTTTAAATTGGCTATAAATTTAAAAGTTCGTATGTCATCAGAATATTATTTTTAAGTGATTTGTAGGACCATGTGCATTTACATCCAGGTTGTGTTTTGTTTGAGATGTTTTTTCTCCACCACCACCCCGGCCCCCATACTTCTACCATGCATGGTAAAATGTCCCTTTGTGTCTTTCACATTTTGTACGTTGATTAGAAATACTTTTATACATCTTAAATAATGTGCCTGGTACTGACAGCACTGGTCTATATACTACAAAATCTTTCATGTCTGTTTGTAACCTTCAGTTGGGGCGAAATAATGCATTATAGGACAAACGTTTGTCAACAAGATACCTCAGATGAGGTAACTTATAACTGCCAGGCTCCATTATTCCTGAGGTGATGATATTTGGGGATTTCCCCCCCCCCCCACTACTTCAGCTCCATTGTGCTGCTCCTGTGCAATACCGTTGCACTGATCCGGTAACCCGCAATCACATGATCCTCATTTTCAATATTTCCTGACAGCTTCCCACAAGTTGAAGAAACTGATATGACTGACATGCTTCCCCCTTCCTAATGGGAAGCTTGCAAGGCAAGTCAATGGAGAAATGATGCAACTTCCACCAGTCCCTCTGCACTCATATCAAACCCACCACTCTCACACTTCCTCTTTCCCCCACCAGCAGCAACGACTTAACTGCTTGCTGGAGAGAAAAAAGGGAAGATTTCTGATGCTCACAGCGAGCTTCCCACAAAGAGGAAGGCGACAGGAAGTCAGAAGCCACTTCCCTCCCACTGATATATATGGTTATAATATACAGATGGACAAATACAATTTAAGAGAGACCTGTTTTAAAATGTCCTGACGACCTGTAATTTGTTGGTTTATTTCTTCAGCAGTATTTCCTTATCATATATAGTTTCTCTATTTCTGGAAGGAAATACCTCTGGAGAAATAAATCAACAGATCACAGGTAGTCCAGGCATTTTATAAGAGTTGTCTCTTAAATTGTATTGGTTCATCTGTATACCGATTTTATCATGCACTCTTAACAAGTGAGTATGGCAGGGTGACGGAGCCTTGTCTGCAGAAGGGAGCTTGCCAGGCCTGGCAGAAGGGGAGGCAATGGGGTGGTGAGATGCAACACTGCCCGTCACTGGGTGAGGCAGGAGAGCTAGCAGAGGCTCCCAGGGCAAAGGTGGAGTTATAAGGAGGCAGTGTTTGGGTTGTTGGCAGAACGGAAAGAAAAGTTATTCCTTAAAATTGGGTAAATCAAAGAATACATAATTACAGTGATGTAAGTTACTTTAAAGGGCTCAGTGGATAAGACACTGAGCTTGTCGATCACAAAGGTTGGCAGTTCGGCAAATCCCTAGCGCCGCATAACGGAGTGAGCTCTTGTTACTTGTCCCAGCTTCTGCCAACCTAGCAGTTTGAAAGCATGTAAAAATGCAAGTAGAAAAATAGGACTCACCTTTGGTGAGAATGTAACAGCGTTTTGTGTGCCTTTGGCATTTAGTCATGCTGGCCACATGACCATGGAGATGGTCATGTGGCCAGCATGACTAAATGCCAAAGGCACAGACATGGAGATGTCTTCGGACAGTGTTGGCTCTTCGGCTTTGAACGGAGATGAGCACCCCCCCCCCCTAGAGTTGGGAACGATTAGCACAGATGTGCGAGGGGAACATTTACCTTTTTAAGTTACTTTATTTATGCCATTAATTCTATTTATGCATAATTAATTTTTATAGGTAATCTTTGATTAATATGCACCTATTCAGCAACCTTTCAAAGTTACAATAGCACTCAATGAGGGGCACTTATCACAGGTCCTCATAGTAACCAGTATCTCAGCATATCTGCGGTCAGGTGATTGTAATTTGGGAATTTAGCAACCTGTTCCCAATTATGCCATTTCAGCATCTCATGATGATTGCCATTTGCAACTTCACTGCCAACTTCAGACAAGCAATGTCAATGAGGAAGCCAGCATATCATAAACAGGAGTTGTATGATCCCGCAACTGGGATTGTCAGAACTCCTATTGTCAGTCGTCATGGTCATGTGACATTATCAACGTGTTGCTTAACCAAATACATTTTTGGGGACTTGGGCTATTCTTTAGATATATGATAGACACTTATACTGTGATTCTGATCACTTGAAATTTCAATTCTGATATTAATTAAACTGCAAAAGTTGGGACAGGTGACTGATAGCATTCAGACTGCTAACTAATGTTTCTATGGAATTATTTAAAATTATGTCTAAAGTCCATTGCTCCCGAGGAATGTCTGAGCTGAGAGAGGTTTAAAAAAAATGGTACAAGTAACACATCATTAATTTGGTGTCTCTATGTCAGTGTTTTTCAACCTTTTTTGTGCAAAGGCACACTTTTTTCATGAAAAAAATCACGAGGCACACCACCACCATTAGAAAATGTTAAAAAAAATTAACTCTGTGCCTATATTGACTATATATAAAGTAATTCTCTTGAATAGGAATCAAATAAACACAAAGAAATTATTTTATAATTACTTTATTTTGAAATAATAAAGTATTTTATAATTGTTCTGATAATAGAACTTCTGTTCATAAGTTCTGATTTTGTACAACACACTTGGCTTATGTCTTAATTTGATAGTCATTAAGATAGATTGTTCTCCTTAAATGTATTTTTAGAGGGTAACAAAGTATTTCGGGGGGGGGAGAGCACACACTCTTACATATGTGGATTCTGTAAATAAAAGATAGAATGTTGGAAAATTAAGTGTACCGCCAACTCATTTTCTATCACCAACTCACTTTCATTTGTTATGGCAATAAGTCTACCCAAGATTTATTTATTTAAAGTTATTCTTTAACATTGTTCAGCCAAAAATGCTGCCACTGTGGCTTGCATTCTATCAGCAAAATCTGCTTTCATGTTTATATTCTGAAACACTAGCACCAAATGGCAAAAGGTAAAGGGTGATGGAGTCAACAAGGAAATAAGCACTAGATACTAATTTAAATAGCAATTCTTCTGATGACCATCAGAAACAGGAAGGTCACGAGAGGCAAGGGAATGAGCCAATTTTCCTTTGGTTGGAGTTACCAGAATGAGATTTAACACTGTGTCCTGATGGGCAGGGACTGAAGTTTCTTTTGAACAGTAATTGCTCGAGAATTCTCAGAATTCTCTCTTTTATAATATTAGCACTATAAATAAGTGTTTCTCAACCTCAGCAATATTAGGACGTGTGGACCAACTTCCAGAATTCTAGGAATATAAGTCCACACATCTGAAAATGGTTGAGGTTGAGAAACACTGCTCTAAATACCTTTTTATGGAAACACATGTATGGTCAACTACTTGTTGATGTACACATAATATTGCAGTCTTCTTTATACCTATGACCATTAAGTTAAGATAAATCCATGAATTAAGCAGTTGTGAACATTTTGATACTTTTCTAAAGGTATGGTTTTCGGATTGAAAATATTTAAATAATTGATCGTGTGTACATATTAGCACTTTTAGTTTAATACTGCAGCTATAAACTGTTAAGTGAACATTTTATACTTTAATAACAAAAGGATGAAGAATTTGATCTTATATAGGTGCTCCTCAATAAATCAGTGCAAAAAACCCCACCTTTAAATATCTGTAAGTCACTTCAGAGAATAGAAAATGTTATATATGTAAAGAGAGGCCAATATTTAACAGTTTACATACTCCTATAATACTCCTATAACAAGTATTTCTGCAAATACTTGTGTGCTGTTTTATATTGCACAAACAATTTGGAGCTAAAACACTTACCCTAGCAAGGATATTTTATTTGATTTATATCCTGCTCTTTTCTTCCAAGATTGCGATGTGGAATACTGCCATCTTCAATTTAACATTTTTAATAAACCCACAAGATAGGATTATTGGTATGGCAGAAAGTGATTGGCCCTATGAATTTCTATTCACTTTCAAAACTAGTTAAACACTGTAGCTACTATACCACATTGATATACTAGACAACAATGTCTGGTTCTTTTTAACTTTAAGCAAAGGCGGTCAGTGGGAAGAATGGTATGTATATAGACTCATGTATGAAAGGAAAAATATGTGTGAGAGAACTTTTTCTCCATTCCACAATATTAGAACAAGGGCTTCTCTATTAAACCTAAATGTGGCAAGGACCAATTCAAGGATGTACTTGTTACCCAATGCAAACTTGCACTGATGCTGCCATCAGATGTGATATTGGCCATTACTTTATATTATTTTTAAATAGGACTGGAATAACTGGACATTAATTAGCTAATAATTTTGATGTAGTTTGTTAGCTCTAAAATCACAGAGGACATGCCTTCAATGCTCATTGCTAAGATGCATTGATGGAAAAGGTGAGTTCATGCTCATCTTCATATTTGTAAACATCTTGATGGATCCAATTGCCTACTGTGGAATACAATACAGAAAAGTGAATTTGATGGGCCACTGGCTATAAACCAGTAGGGCTCTTCATATCTTCTTAGAAGGGATTGCTTGTTTCTTTTCTTTTTGTGCCTATGTTCTGTTGTTGTTTTGTTCCCTCTGTTTCTATTACTACTGCATCATTGGGCAGACAGTAAACTTCCTCTGTATTGTTTTGGTGCCACCCAGGGGCCATTTATGGTTTGCAGAAAAACAAAATGAGAATTTTTCTCATGCATGGAACATGGAAAAACAAGTGCTATTAATGACAACATGGCAGGAAAAAAATGTTGATAGGCCATGTTTATGTCATGAATGCTGATACAATCTGCTAGGGGTCATTTGATGGCAACATTTCCTAAATATTTGATATATCATGACAGATTGTTTCCTCAAAACTGCCATGTTTTGCTGACTGTTAGAAGATAAATAATTTTGAAAAATTAATGTTTATGCTGTGGTTAGGTTAATAGAGAAAAGGCCCTAAACAGGATTTAGAATCCATCACAGTTAAAGCTTTCAGCCAAAGAAAGCAGTGCAGATGTGTTAGCAACTCTGGGTTCAGAACCAGTGTTACAACTCTGGTCCCTTATTAATTTAAATCCTAAAATCCTTAAATAAATAAATTTATCCTAAAATCCTTAACCAGTGTTAGCAAAATAAACGCGGAATAGTGTAATTCACCGGACAGTAAAAAGATATGTTGCTGTAAACCACAAACAAACTCTAAAACAGTGATAGTAAGAAAATAAATAGTCTTTACTTTGTAGCAACTAAAATGCTTCTTCCGACTAACTCTCAAACAAATAACAGTCCACCACCAAACACAGAGTTATCTCACAGTGATGCAAAACAATACTCCTTCTTCTTCTTCAGCAGCAATCAGGAAAACTAGAAATCACAAGGAATCAAACAGGGAATGAGCTGTGATTCTGAGCTTGCTTTATGGTAGAGCTGATAAGTACAGCCAATCAGATTATAAGACAGTTCTTAAAGCTACATAACTCCTTAAGAACATAGGCTCATATATATTGTCAACCCAATATAAGGCTGAATATAAATAATAATAATAATAATAATTTAATTTCTATCCCGCTCTCTCTCCCCAAGGGGACTCGAGGCGGGGCACAGGCAATTAAAAATACAGATAGACCACAAACAAATACAAAATACAAAGTTAAAAATAAATTAAATAAATCCTGCGCTAAAACCCATAACTAAACTAAAAATTACCCCTAAAAAACCCTGACCTAAAAAGAGACTACCCAAGGCCGGCCAGATGAAAAAAGTGCGTCTTTAATTTTAAGCGGAAGGAGCGGAGGTCCGTGGTTGTCCTGATATCGGGGGGAAGGTCATTCCAGAGGGCTGGGCCCGCCACAGAGAAGGCCCTTCCCCTGGGCGTCGCCCGCTGACAAAGTCTAGTGGACGGCACCCGGAGAAGTCCCTCTCTGTGGGAGCGAATCGGCCGTGAGGATGTATGGGGCAGGATCCGATCCCGCAGGTAGCTAGGTCCCGAGCCATGGAGCGCTTTGAAGATGGTAACTAACACCTTGAAGCGCACCCGGAAGACGACAGGTAGCCAGTGCAGCTCGCGCAACAGCGGTGTTACATGGGCAAACCTAGAGGTGCCCATAATTGCTCGCGCGGCTGCATTCTGGACCAACTGAAGCCTCCGGGTACACCTCAAGGGGAGCCCCATGTAGAGAGAGTTGCAATAATCCAGTCGGGATGTCACGAGAGCATGAGTGACTGTGCGAAGGGCGTCCCGATCCAATAGGGGGCGCAACTGGCGTACCAGGCGAACCTGGTAAAACGCCCTCCTGGCCACGGCTGTCACTTGATCTTCCATGGACAGCCGGGTATCCAGGAGGACACCCAAGTTGCGCGCCCCATCCACAGGGGCAAGATGTTCGCCCCCTATGGCCAGCGTTGGAGAGAGCTGGTTGAATCGGGCAGCCGGAAACCACAGCCACTCGGTCTTGGTCGGGTTGAGCCTAAGTCCGTTACTTCCCATCCAGATCCGCACGGCTTCCAGGCACTGGCACATCACCGCTACGGCATCGTTGGGGTGGTTTGGGGTAGATATGTACAGCTGGGTGTCATCAGCGTACAGGTGGTACTCTACCCCAAAACCACGGATGATCTCGCCCAGCGGCTTCATGTATGCGTTAAACAGGAGAGGCGAGAGGACCGACCCCTGAGGCACCCCGCATGTGAGGGGTCTCGGGGTCGACCTCTGCTCTCCTGCCCGCACAAATTGCGATCGGCCAGAGAGGTAGGAGGAGAACCACCGTAAAACGGTGCCTCCCACCCCCAACCCCCCCAGCCGATGCAATAGGATACCATGGTCGATGGTATCGAAAGCCGCCGAGAGGTCTAATAGGACCAGGATGGAGGAACATCCCCCATCTCTGGCCCTCCAGAGATCATCTACCAACGCGACCAATGCCGTCTCGGTGCTATGCCCGGGCCGAAAGCCGGACTGGCGCGGATCTAGATAGTCAACTTCCTCCAGGTGACGGGGAAACTGTTGTGCCACCACACTCTCAACAACCTTCGCCAAGAAGGGAAGGTTGGAGACTGGACGGTAGTTGTTCAAAAGAGCTGGGTCCAAAGAGGGCTTCTTGAGGAGGGGCCTCACCATGGCCTCTTTTAGGGAGGCAGGCAAGGAACCCTCACTCAAGGATGCGTTGACAACCTCTTGGAGCCAGCCTCGTGTCACCTCCCAGGATGCCAGTACAAGCCAGGAGGGGCACGGATCCAATAAACATGTGGTGGCTCGCAGTCGCCCACGTAGCCTGTCCATATCCTCGGAAGTAACGGAGTCAAACTCCTCCCAAACAAGATCTCCCCCGTGGCATCCCACTGGGCCATGAATGGGGGTTAGCTCACTCTGTATCTGGGCGGTTTTCTCCTGCAGAAAAATCACAAATTCCTCTGCTCTACCCTGTAGCGGGGCTTCCCGCTCCCTCTGTTGGAGGAGGGAGCGGGTCACCCTAAACAGGGCGGCAGGGCGGTTTTCTGCGGATGCTATGAGAGTGGCACAATGATGACGTTTGGCCACCCTCAGCGCCACAATGTAAGTCCGTAAATGGGCTCTTACCTGTGTCCGGTCAGATTCAGAGCGGCTAGCCCTCCATCTTCTCTCTAGGCATCTCTTGCGGCGTTTCATCACCCGCAGCTCCTCAGTGAACCAAGGAGCCAGGGTGGTTCGCCGCCGCAAGAGAGGCCGCAAGGGCGCGACCCGATCTAAGGCTCCCACGGCCGCACTATTCCATGCGGCCGTGAGGTCCTCCATCGGGGCGCGGGTCAGGGATACAGGAAATGGCCCAAGCGCTGTCTGGAACCCATCCGGGTCCATCAAGCGCCTGGGGCGGTACCAGATTGGTGACTCTGGTTCCGCCTCCCCGCGGAGGGGAGCAGCGGTCGGAAAGTCGAGCCGGAGAAGTGAGTGGTCTGACCATGACAAGGGTGTGATGACTATATCCCCTGTACCCAGATCACTTTTCCATTGGCCCGAGACGAAGATGAGGTCCGGCGTATCCTAACAAGATGATAAAGCAAATCAGCGCTAGATAACTTGCCCACTGCCTTCGTTTTGATCAATATCTCAACCACCTATACAATGGTTTTGTTCCTAGGTTGCAAATTATATTACACATTTTGTCTGCAAAGCAGACAAAAACCATAGCTGGATCAATTCACATTTTGGCTCTTGTTCCCGATCTAATTTTTTTCCCAGCCCATCTTTTTAAAATGCGGGCCCCAGCCAATTGTGCAGTTTCAAAAAGAGACAAGAGAGACACTATTGAAGGACCATGAAGAAATAATTGCTGTTTAGCCATGCGTTAATGGTTATTTCAGATTTGGACAACACAACCAACTGCAGCCAGGTCAACTTAATTAAACCAATCATTATCTATTGCAGTTAACAAACTCTTGATAATTATAAAGTAACTGTTCTTTGGTTTAGAGCAGGGCTCTCAAACTCCTGGCGTATGGGCCAGATGCGTTGTGTGCTGGCCACGTCTACGTCTGGTTTAGTGAAGGGGAAAAATGTCCTGATACATCATGTGACGCTGCTGTGACAATGTGAGTTTGACACCACAGGTTTAGAGATAGTTTTCTTGGGAAAAAACAAACCATGTAACCAACTCTGGTTTGGTTACATGGTTTGAATATATTTGATAGAAACTATTCAGAGGATTTCTTGGGGGCACAGTTATTCTATTCTCATTTTAGTGATGGAGCATACATTTTCCTTCTGATCCTAAAAGAATGTCCTTATTACATTCAATTTAGGGCAAAGCTAATAAGAGTAATGTAACCTATTGCCTCTCATCTGCAATTTAAAACTGGTTGCTTGCCAAACATCAATGAGTTTGAGAGCTTATTTGCTTGAGCAACAGCCATGAGCAAAAGAATTCGTGTGGACAGCTATCTTTGGTACTGTTCTGATCTATGTAACATAGCATATATACATATATATTTCCTGATACTTTGTTTATATGCTGCAAACTGGGTCCTTTTGGAGAAGGGCGGGATATAAATCAAATAAATATAAATATAAATATAATAACTATCGCTCAGAAAGGAGAGGGGCTAATAAATATGTTTTCAAAGTTGTTAAAAATGTAATCAATATTAACTTATTGTACTTGTGCGGTTCAGTAGGACTGCATAACGCTGAAGATTTAAAAAGTACCAATATATTAAAATGCGGGCTGCACTGGGTGCAGTGCAGGCTGCACTGGCTGCCTGTGGCTTTTCGGGTGCGTTTCAAGGTGTTGATTATCACCTTCAAAGCGCTCCATGGCACAGGACCTAGTTATTTGCGGGATCGTATCCTGCCCCACACATCCCTTCGGCCGATTCGCTCACACAGAGAGGGACTTCTCCGGGTGCCGTCCACTAGGCTGTGCCAACGGGCTACGCCCAGGGGAAGGGCCTTCTCTGTGGCGGGCCCGACCCTCTGGAATGACCTTCCCCCTGACATTAGAACGACCACGGATCTCCGCTCCTTCCGCCAGAAACTCAAAACCCACTTGTTTCATCTAGCCGGCCTGGCCTAACTCCAGCTTTCCCACCTCAGTTTGTATTTTTAAATTTTGTGATTTAGTTTTAAGGTTAAGTTTTTAATTTTTATAAATTTCTACAGGGGTTTATTTAATTCGATTTTAGTTATATGTATGCTGATTGTATGGTTTTAATTTGTACCTGTACACCGCCCCGAGTCCCTTCGGGGAGAGGGGGTGGTCTAGAAGTCCAACAAATAAAAAATATATAACTCCTCAGATATACCTTTTCCCAGGATTGGACAGCAGCTGCAGAAAACAGCCCTCTTAACTCAGGACAAGATGCTTCAAAAGATGCAAAAAAATTGCAAATATGTTCTACATTTATATATTCTAAAGCGGCGTTCTAGAATTAAGTCCAAACCACTGCACAGTTACATTGATTTGGTTTAAGGTGGCAGAAATTCCATTATTAAATTATTTGGGAATAAGGTACCTTGAGCCTGGGTAGTGTTAGGCTTCAGTAACCAACAGTCTCCCCAACATTTCACTAGCAACTGCAGTGGCATCTTCAGAAGTAAAATACCTAACACTGCAGACCACAGACAACTGAATAGGACCTAAGTGAGATTCTGTCTTTATAATCAGATGTCCTGACTTGTGATTGGTCTTTAGCCAAGATGGTTCCTGTTTGGGGCAGATTGATGAAGAATTGGTTGGTTATTTCTTTGTGTTCTAATTCAATTGAAGATTTAAAATTCTTTTGTAATAGACTTTCTCCTTGAGTTATGGGAAAATTCAAAAGCAAGTTGCTAGGTTGACAGGAGCTGTAGCAAGGACAGGAGTCACCCTGTTGCGTGTCACTTGGGTCTCAAACCGGCGTCCTAACTGCTCAACCACCATGCCAATTTAATATAGAAATACAGTGAGCATTTAATCTAAAAAGAGCCAAATAGAAAAATCAACAGAATGCTAAAATCACTGATACCAAATTCCAAATAAAATTAATATTGCCTGCATGATAGGATCTTGAAATTGACTTCCCATACAGTTTATTGTGTAGTGTTGTTAAGTAGATTCCTTTCTTCCTCTTGATTCCTTTCTGGGAGCTGAAGTCCTTCAGACTTAAAGTTGCAAAGGTTGGGGACCCCTGCTTTAGAAGACCAGATCCTGAAGATGAAACTCAAATACTTTGGCCACCTAATGAGAAGGAAGGACTCACTGGAGAAGAGCCTAATGCTGAGAAAGAATGAGGGGAAAAGAAAGGGACGACAGAGAATGAAGTGGCTGGATGGAATCACTGAAGCAGTCGGCGTGATCTTAAAAGGATTCCAGAGGATGGTAGAGGGCAGGAAGACCTGGACGAACATTGTCCATGGGGTTGTGATGGGTTGGACACGACTTCACAACTAACAACCACCACCACCACCATATAGGGGCATTAAGAATTCTACAAATATACAGTTTCATCCATCATCACAAGCTCCTTTTCCATTAATTTCCTCCTCAGCCGTTGCTACATTGTGGACTGCATTGTGGTTTAACAACATTGTTCCAATTTAGTTTTAAAGGAGGGAGAGCGAAAGCTGAGCTTTTAAATCTAACAAGTACTTTTGTTACTTGCTTCAGGCCAAATAAACTAAGCCACAGAAAGAGCAGCAGCCAAGGTAAAAGCTCCATCGCCAATATAGGATTTCAGGTTTGAAAGCAAAGGAGAAGGGCAAGAGGGCAGAGCCGCTTCAGAAAATAGCCATCCGTAAAAGCAGATCAGCAAACTCTCTGAAGGCTTCTTAGAATATCGATACTTCCGGCAATACAGTACATATATATATATATTGACCGTTCCCCGTATGATCACAACCGGAAGAAGATTTTTTAGATTAAAAGCAATCAATACGGTTGAATGCCGAGTCTCGGAAGCAGAACAAGTTTTGGAACTCCGCCAAGGGAATCCCGGCATCCTCTGTGGCTATTAAGAATAAGTATATTATTCATCCAATTCCCAGTCTCCGACAGCTGCTGTCCCCTCCATTGCAGAACACACACACACACACACACACACCAGCCTTCCAACTCTTCCCAGCGGGAAATCACGCTCGTATCTCATCTAACAGGGAGGAATCAGAACGTCTCAATCTACGCATGCGCTTCTCTGCCATCTCGGTTCCCAGCTCCGGGTGATAAATGAGGCGAGGGCGTGGCTGACGGCCGCACGCGACTGCCGAGCTCGCCGTCACAACGTGAGAGAAGGGGGGGGGCTCCATGAGGCGGGGGAAGGAGCGGACTGGCTGCTTTCCTCGGCGGCGCCGCCGTAACGGCTGATCGCTCCGTGTGTCCCTCTCTCCTCCATGCCCGAGAGCCGTAGCCGCCACAGCTGTTGCCCCGCCACCTCTTTCTTCCGCTCGCCGCCGCCAAGCGACCGTGGTAACCGATTCCGGCGCTACGTCGGTGGGTGACCCGAGCGCCCCCGGCCGCCCCTCTCTCAGCATGCCATGGGCAACAGCTGGGCGGCGCAGTGGTGTTGCTGGGTCTTCCCGAGACGGGAAGCGGGGCGCCTCCAACGAGGAGGAGGGTAAGCGCGGTGGGACGTCAGGGCTGGGCCGGTTGACTTCCATTCCGCCTTTCCGGGGGAGTGGGGGGGGGGGGAATTCAGGAAAGACCGGCCTGTGACTGAAAGGCAGAGCCCTCCCCGCCGCTTTGGTTCGAGGTGCCTTGGAAGAGGGGAATTCGGCTGGAAACTCGACCCCACGCTTTGTTAACCAGGGTGGTGGAATAAAACCTCCACGTTCACCGGCAGTCTATCTGAATCCGAGCGAACAGCGGGGCAGGCGTTTCTGAAAGGCTCTGGCCTTCAAGCCATGCCTGGGCGAGGGAGGCGGTGTTTCCGGAGGTATCAGGTTGGCCTCTGCGGCGTAGAGTTAAGTGACTTTTCAGCCTGGTGGAGCTGCAATGGGCTGCCAGTCAAGTGCGGATCGACGGTGTCACACACACACACCCCACCCAAGAGACAGGCAGGCAGCCACTGAAAATAGTAGTAAAGCCTTTATTGTCATTGTACATCATGCGTACAACGATATTGGTTAAAAATTTAAAACAGGGGCGGTTTTCTTAGGGAAACGATGGGATCCAGTGGTATCCAGGGACTCTAGTGACTTACACATGGGTTTTCTAATAAAGTCTGGTGGTGTAGGGTGAATAAAAGATTTTGGTCTCATTTGCTATACTTACAGGCCAATTCAGGTATGTGCTTAATTGTGTTTATAGCGAACTGATAACCAATAATGTGGCAGCCTTTCCTATTTGCTCCTGTTGGAATAAGAATAGAATAGAATAGAATAGAATAGAGAAAGAAAGATGGAGAATAGAATACAATAGAATAGAATAAGGAAAGAAAGAGAAAGAATAGAATAATAACTTTATTGTCACTTTGAATGTACACTAATCGGCACACATTAAAATGAAATTTTGTTGCATACAGCTCTCAAAGGCTGCAGTGTTATTTGAGGATAACTAGGTTGAGAAACAGTTTCCTTTGATGAGCACACTTATTACCACATTTTCGTAGACCTCCTATGGATCAAAGGGACAATAATTCAGACTATAGTCTTGCCGGTAGTGCTGTTAACTTTTTTTTTAACCATACCGTTTAGGTTATCTTCAGCCTCCCAACTTACTTTCACTTTAGATTTGTTTGCACGATCATAAAAAAACCCACCTCATAATTCATGAGGCAGACTTTGTCTATGATTTTTTGAAAACTGATGAAATAATGGTATCTGTCTCTGTGTATGGAGTAATCACCAGGCATCTAGCTAGTAACCTAGCTGAACCTCTAGCCTGTAGGAATTTGTTTAATTCCCCCCTTTGAACCTCTGGTCTAATATAGGTAGTTCTAGACTTAATGGTCATAAGTTGTGGTAATCATCCAGCAAGATGCCCACATGCTTGCTTTGCTTAATGACTGCAATCCCTGGTCTCCCATTGTTATTAAGTAACTGCATGGGTCATGCAATCCAAGCATGGAGTGATTCAGGTAGGGAAAGGCCCTAGCAGTCCTAGCGCATACTCAAGCCCACATTGCAGCACCTCCCTAGCTGACACATGGCTTCCCAGGGCTACCCGCACTCCCAGAGGTATCCCCTGCTCCACTTCCCATCCTGCTGAGTCTCACACACTCCTTCCCAGACCCTCAGCATAGCATAATCCACTTACCTTTTCTATAGATTTCCTTCAGGAAGCAGCCAGTATACTCTAATACGAAAGCCGAAGGACAGATTTCCTTGAAGCTGATCTACCAGGCAGCCTTCCTAAACAAAAGCCATGTGGTGCTGTCATGAAAGTGGATGCCATTTTGGGAACAGCTACAGTGAATTGTGGCCACTCCAAAATGGAGCCCACTTCTGGAATGGTGCCATGTAGCCTCAGTACTTTATAGGAAGCAGATGGGTGGATCTCCATCTGTATTATGTTAATCACTATATAGGTTATATTTCTGTGATGTCCTCAAGGAAATAAATGACAACATGTACACCATGATGTCAACAAGTAAATGCATCAGATATTATAACAGATCTTATTTGTATGATATCATGACATGTATTTCATTTTGATATAATTGGGGCTTATTATATGTGGCTTAAATTGTTAAGTGTAAAGGAGTCATCTTTATGCTGCAGATATAATTAGAAATTCAAGTCATGTGTAATTTCAGCTTCTCCATTGTCAACTTTCATTATACCCCCAGAGTAATCACAACATTATTCTTTAAGTGCTTATGGGGATAAATATAATTAGAGCTTTGGGATTACTTTTATTATTCTATCTGGAGAATAACTAAATTTATAATACTCCTTTATATTGTAGAAAGTAATAGGCATCATGCATTTTCTTTAAAAACAGTCTAGGATCTCATTTAATGAACTCAGAAGGATGGAAGGCTAAGTCAACATGAGCCTGTCAGGATTGAACTCAGAGCTATGGTCAGAGTTAGCTTGCAGTACTGCATTCTAACCACTGAGCCACCAGGGCTCGCAGTAGAGCAGTGGTAGTCAACCTGGTCCCTACCGCCCACTAGTGGGTGTTCCAGCTTTCATAGTGGGCAGTAGGGGTTTTGTCTGATACTGAAGCACTTTCCTTTTTTAAATTTAATTGACTTCCCTACTTTATAAATCACCATTCCTGTGGAACCTATGGGTGGTTAGAAAATTTTACTACTAACAGAGATACAAAAGTGGATGGTAGGTAAAAAAAATGTTGACTATCTGCAGTAGAGTTTCCTCTGGAAGAAGAGTGGATTTTTCATTTCACCAATCACCTTCCATGTCACTACTTGTTCCAGATGGTCACTTTTTTTCCAGAAGGAGTAAAGGATAAAAAAATACTTATCCTTTTAATAGCTAATACATATTTTTACATACTATATACGTTAAAGACAAACTTTACTATCTTTAATAATTACTTTCATAGTATAATTTTGAATATATTAAAAATACATAAAAAATATCAGTGATGTATAGAACACACATTGGAATCCAACTGTGTTCAATACATGTGCCAACCCTTTATTTACAGGGTCAGTGCAGCATTACCTATTCACTTGAGAACAGATAAATTAGTGTTCTGCAAAATACGTAGACCCGTAATTTCTAATTCTTTATTTCTAGAAGGATATCAAGGAGATTCAACTGTATACTTTGCCATTCTGCTAATATGTGCTGGCAGAAATTACAGTATTGCAATACAGCAGAGCTAGGTGTTTCTTTTCAATTATTCAGATATATATTGTTTACAAATTAGGCTTGTATATGGTTGTTTGGCTCACCCATTGCTTTACACTGCCACAAGGTCCTATTAGTTTTGTATTAATGTAATAAATTATGATTTATTCAGAAAACCATGTCTAAACAAACATGGTGTAATGTGATATGTAAACTCTGTCTGCAGAATATTTTTAGCATGTCACAGATGGTAGCAACTTTTGATTTGGGAATCATAAGTTCTAATGCCATGCCTTTCTTTGCTAAGAACAACTGATCAAGCTTTTATTAAGAGTATTTTTTTAAAAAGGGGGGACATGTAACTGTGCAGCCTTCTCATGATAAAAGTATTGAAAAGTACAGTATTCAATATTACACATGGAAGTTATTAAACAGATTCTAATAAGGGAAAAATTATTCTGATGATTTTTTAAATATAGCAGTAATTCTGTTGGTTTATATTCTAGATCAAAGTACTTCAGGACATGCTCAACAGGAGAACATTTCACTATAGAGGTAAGTAAATATTTTAAATACAACTATAGTCATATTATGACACTAGCACGATGTTTTTCTTATGGCAGATTTGCTGGCTGAAACATTATGCAATAAGTGAATAATTTTGAGCAGTTAAAATGATTTGTGGCTAATTTCAATCACATCAATTTGGAACAGTCTGTTCTTAACAATGACAATAATTAAAACCACTATATGCTATTTTTATGTTCATAAAAATGCAAAGAAGACATTAAATGCTGTAATATTGGGATAAAATAAATCTAATAACGTTCATGCAGTTATGAACTGTGTATGTTCCATTATGTAACTGGATAGAAGAGATGGAAGGTGGTGACAAGTGACCGGCTTCTTTGCGCTCTTTGGTTCCTTAACCTTTGTGTCCTACTTTTCTTCGTTATTGCATTAAATTTCCCAAAGCTGCAAAAGTCAAACATTAGAAAAGTTAAGCAATGGCAGAAGACAATTTGTGACTTCCAGTTATCAGTGGACTTTCAAACATCAAAAGATCAGTGATCTATTGCATGTATGTGATTGTAAATGGCTGCTAAGCAGACAAAACTCTTCTGTCACCAATATTTTTGCTTTTCCTAGAAGTTAATTTGCTGCAGAAATTAGACAATATCCCAAAAAATATTAAAGGAATATAGTTTAAAATAATTCAGATGAAAGTTAATTTGTTTGATGACCATCTGGTTTTTGTTAATTCTAGTTTTAGCCCATTTAATTTTCTTAAGAACTTTGATGATTTGACACATGAATCTTATTAAATTGTGTACACAGTGTACACATGAATCTTATTAAATTGAAAAGAATCTTTATCAATATAGAAAAAAAATTACAAATATATTATAGAGCTTATCAGGCACAAAATTAACATAAAATACTGTAGTTATTTGAAGGTAATCATATCTAAAATGTTAATGATGCTCTTAAAAATGTACACTTATTGGATATATTAAAAATGTTCAAATATTAATTCATGGAAATCGTTAAAGCTATCTTGTTTAGGGAAGTTAATAAAAATCTCTACCATGTTTATTTTTTATTTCAATGTCTTCATCTGGCTATTTATAAAGTAGTTATATGGCAGAAGATTTATAAATAACTGTATACAAATGGGGAAGGGCATGAGTTGAGACTAAAGTTAGGTACAGCAATGCAAATAAAGAAGGAATAAAATATTCACAATTTACAATGATATAGTATGCAATAAGATAGAATATATTTATAACATCATAATAGTTTTTAGATTTAAATTTGATTTAAATATTGTTTTATACCTGTTCAAAAAAGGTAAAACTTCAAACTTTTTTTTGTGTATCATAACACTTCATCCCCAGACCAATCAGAAAAGAAGACTTGAATTTCTAATATTTTTGAGATGTGATCAAAATATCTACAAGTACTCTATATAGGATTTGAAGACAGTTTAAAATATTTTTAAAAAGTTTCTAAATTGTTTTTGTTCTTCTATATGGGCAAAATCAAACAAATATCAGCTAAAATTAGTAGACATTAATTGACATTGCTACATAGATAGTCTCTATTCTTAAGAAAGATAAGCTTTGGCAAAGCTCTACCCAAATTAGATCATATGTACATACAATATGTGGTGGTCTTATACAAAAATTCAAAGGTTTTGGCAAATAGTTTGCATTCAAATAAGAAAAATAAATAAGTAAAAAATTGCTTATTATAAATTAACAATTAGCAATTATATTAACAAAATTATATATTTGTTCCATGTACTTAAATTTAAAAAATGATAATTTACAGGTTTTATTAAAATATAGCTGCTCAGCTTTGCTACACGACAGTTCTTTTGTAGATATGTATTTGGTATTTCACTAAACACATTACTTGTGCTGATTAATTGAAATATTGTATCTATTTTCAGTTTGAAAACCTAGTGGAAAGTGATGAAGTAAGTTCTTCATACTGACCTTATTATGTTCAGTAGATGTATTATATATGCAAATTAGATTCTAAGGTATTTGAGATTAGAACAACTAAAAGTGTAGTGAATTGAAAAACTGTTTAGAAGTGGTGACATCTATGATTTATTTAGTTTTTAGAATTAATTTTATAAATTGCACTACTATCTTTAGTTTCTGGCATCTGTGCAGAATGATGGGGAAATGTTATATGCCATGCTTTAAGGATAATCACAATTCTGTGTTATTTAAATTATGTTCTTTTAGACAAATTATATAATGTTCATAGTGTTATGTAATAATCATTTGGGGGAAACTTAGCACTTGGATCAGGGGAAATAATAAAGTTGGCTTTTTCAAAAGGATGCTTATAAAGATCCAATCCTTTTATATACCTTAGTGTATACAAATAGATATATAGGTAGGTAGATAGGTGGATAGATAGATAGATAGATAGATAGATAGATGGATGGATGGATGGATGGACGGACGGACGGACGGACGGACGGAAGGAAGGAAGGAAGGAAGAAAGAAAGAAAGAAAGAAAGAAAGGAAGGAAGGAAGGAAGAAAGAAAGAAGAAAGAAAGAAAGAAAGAAAGAAAGAAAGAAAGAAAGAAAGAAAGAAAGGAAAAGAAAGAAAAGAAAAAAAAAGAAAGAAAAGAAAGAGAAAGAAAGGATTCGATTTTAGAAGCCTTTTATATGGGCTTTTTCCCATTCACTTGCTGTACATGCCTCTGACCTACTTTGATGGAAAATATTGTAGGCATCCGCAATATAAATTAATCATAAGATACATGTATAATATATTTAATATAGATATATAGGTATTGTATAAGATATTAGCACAGTATCCAAGATTTTCTTTGTAAAGCAAATCTTTATTTTTTAATAATAAATCCTCTCATTCGGTAAAGGAAGATAAATTTCATATCTTGTTTGTGATCTTTCTCATCCCTAACAGCTGTCTTTATAGCTGAGAAGATCTGAGTGAATATGAATATCCAATTTCTCACTAATCATGAGAAACCAGTCCTATGATTAAACAGATTTGATTCTGTGACATTTAGCGCAACCCTAAGAGGCAGAACAATTCAGTGTCTTAAAATGTAATTTGAAATAAAATAAAAATAATACATCTGTTAATCAACTGATAATCCCATTAAAGAATTGATATTTACTTTAAAATGTACATTCCTTAGATTTGCTGCTCAATCTGATTTAGAAATTCACACAATTGCAGTTCCAGTTCAGGGAAGAATAGAAGAAGGATTTAGATATTATTGCCTGAAAATATATCAATAGGTGTTTTTCTAAATATTGTAATTTGACAGTTTTATAGTGATTTGATATTTTAAAGGATTGGGGGATTTAAAGACATATATTTCAGATCTATTTTGAAAATAACTTAATATTTGGGTTCATTTTTAAAACACTTTTTTTTAAATAGGGTGAAAGTCCAGGAAGCAACCAAAGGTATGAGTTTATATGTATAGTATGTATTGATTTGCTTTCCTTTCTCTCTCTCATGTATGCCCCTTGCTTCATTCTTTTTAATCCTCTTCTTTTTCAATTTAATTCATTTCAGTAAATTGACATTTTTGAAATCAAAAATACTGATTTGATTGTAATGTTGTTAGTTCTTTAAAGAAGATATATTTCATAGAAAGTTATTTTTAATCACTGGAATATCATTTGTAAGACAAGTTCAGCTAACTATGGTCCTAGAAAGTTTCTTCTTCATGGGTCTGCAGAAAAGCATAAGATGGTTATCTCTAAGGAAGACTTTCTGACTTTAACAGAAAATATCTAATAGTGAAATTCTTGATATTAAGATAAACTAAAGTATGAAATGCATATATTGAATTTCAGAAAAGTAAATTAACCTATTGAATTGTTCCATAAGAACAGTAATCAGTAACTCCTTGTTAAAGTAAACTGATGTATGCAGTCCTTGTCTTAATGCTCTTCAACATATTCATTAATGATTTGCATGAAGAGGTGGAGAACACTTTATCAGTCACACAAAAGGTCACAATGGGTTTTAACTTATTGAAAGCTTCAAAGAGCCGAGGTGACGCAGTGGTTAGAGTGCAGTACTGCAGGCTACTTCACAATAGAATAGAATTCTTTATTGGCCAAGTGTGATTGGACACATCAGGAATTTGTTTCATGCATATGTTCTCAGTGTACATAAAGAAAAATAAAATAGAATACATTCATCAAGAATTATAAGATAACAACACTTAGTGATAGTCATAGGTTATTAAAAAGCAGCCTTCCATCCTTCAGAGGTGGGAACAATGAGGACCCAGATTGTTCGAGGCAATATGCTGACTCTAAACCGTTAAGAGAGGGTTGTAAAAGCACTATGAAGCAGTATATAAGTCTAAGTGCTATTACTATTGCTATCTCAAAAGGAGACTGATTCCCACTGAATGTTTGGGAAAACTTGCTAACGAGAAATTCAATTCAATTATGGAACTGTGTTTCCCCAAAAATAAGACAGGGTCTTAATTTTCTTTTGACCCTCCAAAATAAGCACTTGGCCTTATTTTCAGGGAGGCCTTATTATTTTTGAAGTGCAGGAAGTGGCGAACATGCTCACCTCACAGCTGCTGCTGTGTTGTAATATTTTCAGGGAGGGCTTATTTTAGCGCATACGCTCAAAAGCCCAATTGGGTTTATTATCCGGGGAGGTCTTATTTTCAGGGAAACAGGGTATTAAGGAAGATGGTAAATATAGATGTGCAGCATGGAGCAATTCAGCTGTGACACCTTTACTTTTCTTTTGAAACATTTTGTTTTTCTCCTTCACAAGACTAATCCAAACATTCTAGAGTTGGTTTATGCATATTGTCCAGAACAGATAGTGATTTGTGATGTTGGACATGAGCCAATCCCAAACACTCCATTTTGGTTTGAGGTGAATTCCTTTCATTGGATGAGTTAATGTGATTGCTCGGCCCTCTGTTAAAATACTTTGATTTAGAGTCCCACAGTGGAAAGGGTGGTGAATTGGACAAAAGAACATGGATCACAGTCAATTTAGTAAAAAATACCACAAAAAGGAATTGTACTATATAAAAGCAATTGTATGCTATATGTTTTTTTTAAATTATTTAAAATGTTAACAACTTGTGGAGCCTCTTCTGTTTCAGTATAATTTGAGTAATAAGATGTAAAACTGAAATATAAGCAAAATATATTCCAAACTCCATTTCTCTATTGGATGTGAGGTTGAATTTGGCTCTTGTTGGGATTTTGTTTTTGTTTTTTAATTAACTGCAGCAATAGCACTTAGATTTATATACTGCTTCACAATGCTTCACAGCCCTCTCTAAGCAGTTTACAGTCAGCATATTGCCCGTAACAATTTGGGTTCTCGTTTTCCCGACCTCAAAGGGATGGAAGGCTGAGTCAACCTTGAACCTGTGAGAATCGAACTCCTGGCAGTCAGAAGAATTAGTCTGCAATGCTGCCTTCCAACCACTACATCACCATGGCTCCTATAATGACTACTTGGCTCAGACATGACACCTCAGTACAGATTTGCATGTCAACAACTTCTTAGCCTTCTAATTCTTAAACATTGTAACTGACATTCTTACTCAGGCAATCAGAATGACAGGTGTGGCACTCTTTCTTCTTTTTCTTCAGACCCCTGACAGAAGAAGAAATTTCTGCTCTTCAAGAAAGGCAGTATAATTCCATTGCTGATAAACAGAGAACTGTAGATGACAAGCTTCAATCAGAGGTAAGTATAGTAACTCTTTGTGCATGACAAATAATTTGTATTAGCATATAAATAATGTGTTTTCATAATTGGCTGGTAGGAGATGGAAACTTTGTGAGTGAAGCATTCAATGTCGATACTGTAATATTGAATTTAAAGGGACTGAGCGAGGAGGGAAAAATACCAAGCAGAAATGTTCTCATGAATGAAAGTAAATTCATAGGGAAATGGTTTAGATAAATGTTACTAAAATTTAATATAAAAGGAGTAGTTAGGTGTTAGCTTGGAGTGCTAGATAAATGTTGGCACAGAGAGGACAAAATATTTGTGCAGTAATCATTACTTATTCAAAGGCCCAATAGACAAAATCATTCCAAGCTTCCCAAAATTCTGATGGTTATGGTTTAGCTCCTGAGTATTTTATGTGACCCTCTCCTCATGCACCACTTGATCTGCATTGAAAGCTTCAAACTTTGGACCCAGATTTACAGTCAGTGCTTTATGAAGTCTGGAATAATTGTCTAAATTGCATAATACCTTCAAGTAGCAGCATTATATTTTTTTTCTGTAAAGAGAAATGTTAGAAAGGTTGTAAGGCTATCTTCCTATAAAGATATATCAGGTACCTGCCTTAATATTGTTTTCCCATTCTGTAACGTTGTTATTTTCAGCTAATTTCCTATCAATAAATTTTATATTTTATCAAATACTTTATTGAGTATTGTTACTTTATTGCTTTAAACGACTATAATGTATCCAGAAAATTTTTAGTTAATGGGTAATTTAGAAATGTATTAAGAAAACAGGAGAGCATGGTAATAGCATATGCCACCATGAAAAAGATTGTACATGTCCATTTCAGTACCACTCTGAAAGATAGAAATAAGATAACAAATCAGTTGTATAGCCTTTATTATAAAATTGCTTGGCATGGGATTCCCTTGTTGTTATTCTGCTTTACAGTAATAATACTATAAACACAGGGGGAAATGCAAACATTTGTCCTTTGGGTAGTTGAAGTACTGAAAATGTGTTGTGTAACAAAAAATATTTCTCATTATTTGTCTTGTACATGCTGTGTAATTTAATGTGGTATGATTTCTTCCCATATATTGCAGTTAGAACTCTACATCTATGAATGTAGATAGAAGCATAAAAACATGTCTAAATAGGTAACTCCAACAGTAAATAACTGTGCTTTCTGTTGATATCATGCATGCGAAGGCACTCATGTTTGAAAATAGTTGTCTCAGGCTCAGACCAACTGTTTCAATTTAAACCAAGCAACTGTTGTTTGCTTCATGGATAAATGTTTGTTGCTGCCTGAATACGGGCTGAAATCAGTGTTACTTTTAGAATGGAAGTAATTATTGCTTCATTCTTTATCAGTACTGAAGGACAATTTTTGGTCTTCTACTTTGCCTGACATAAGTTAATACCATTAAATAACATGCTTAAAAGGGCTGCCTCACATAAAAAGGTGTAATAGAAGGCATTATTAATTAAACAAAAAAAATTAAAGGAATTTTAAAATAGCATGCATGGTACAATTAAAAGTTGTGTTAAATATAGAAATACTTTATTTTAAAATCTTAGTATATTTATGTTTCAGATTTTTTATAAGTACCTTTACTTTAAATTTAGTGCGCTTGCTTTCATAGGAGAGATAGCTAGGTTTTCTTTTGTTAACCATTATTATTTTGTTCATATACAGTTAGCCATACAAGAGGAGAAGTTGAGAATAGAAGAGGAGACTTTATATGCTGTGCAGCGTGAAAAAGCCAGGGCAGCAAAACAAAGAAAGTTCTTGGAGGTGAGGGGAAAAGACCCCAAAATATATGTATTAGAGTGTCTATTCATATCTTCCTCTTAGTTTCATGTGCTTTTTAAAACAACATTCAGCATTAACACTGGTTTGTAGCAGTTTCTTTTTTTTTTTCTAGTCTCTCACTAGATACTGGCTGTAATACTAAGCCAATCTTTTTACAATGTTTACTATGTAGACAAGTTGCTAATGCTCTCTGATTTGCAGTTTTTTCTTTTGGCTAATAAAAATTGCTGAACAGACAAAGGAGTCCTGTCCATGGTTTCTCTAATATAACATGTATACCAAGATTCTTGCTTTCTTCCTATTTTAAACTCCAGCATTTATTGGCTTTAACTTGTGGATAAATCATAATATTTCAGTATCTATATATTTGCACACAAAGCTCTTCTGCAGAATTGTTAATTCACAAAAATAGACTGGAATGTTTAATTCTGCATTAGCAGTTTAGTGTAAAATCTTACGATTTATAATGAATGTACTTTGATGATGATTATGATCATGATTTATCACTTGGTGCTTGTATGTACACTGAGAATGTATGCACCAGAGACAAATTTCTTGTGTCTCCACTCACACTGGGCCAATAAAGAATTCTATTCTGTTCTAAATACAGTACTTGGGCTTATTAGAAATTGTTGACTGGCAACAAAGGGGGAAGGGCATTTTGCCAAAAGAAAAATAAAGAACTTGAATACTAAGGATGCAGAGGGAAATTATTGAAAGCAAGGAAGGAACTATAATATTCATAAAGTAAATCTGAAAACCAACCGGAAATAGTCATTGACATTTCCTATTACAGGATACATAGAATGAGATCTCAATTAATTATGAATTTTACTGAAAACTGTCTCTAATATTAATACATTTCAGCTATATTTCCCTCAGAGTGTTGTGGGGAATAACCATGTATGTTCTTACTTCTCTTTGGAATATGAATAGAATCGTCATTACAATTATCCATAAATAAATATTAGTTTTGATTTTTAAACAATTTGTAACTTGATGTCTTTCCATTCTGTTGTTTTCACTAGTATTTTTTTTTTTGCTCAATCTTTCTAAGTTTCATTTTACCTGTTCGTTGTTTTTTTGCTCCTTCTTTGAGATACGCTTCTAGCACAAATGTCAAAATTGAGGTCTTTACACACTATAGAAGTTATAAACTCTCATATAATGTCTGATCTCACGTTTTAAAACTGCTTCAGTAATCAAAGAATATGCATGAGCAAATGGGGAGCTTGAGTTCCTGTATCTCCCTCTGAGAGATTTTTCTGGCTCATTAACTAATTGCCTAACAAGGCTAATATTTAACTCTCCAAAAAAACCATAAAATATATGATCCAAAAATACATCATACTTTAGCTGATTTTAAAAGTCCTGCAAGGCAGTTTAATTATGATTAGATAGCTACAAGAAAGTAACAAATTAGGAATTTTCCTCTCAAGCCAGGTATATCAGGAAAAGAGAGATTGTTAGAAATCTTTATTGTTTGCCCAGGTTTCAACAGATCTCTGGGGATTTGTTTGATTACTTGTTTATTTATTGAAAAGGACTCCAAATCAAAGGTGAGTGGAACACCAGGGCCATAAAATAATATAATATGGGGCTGAACTTGAAAAGCATCCAGAAGCGCCAGTTGGTTCAAAATACAACAGTCCTCATGGCTTTGTGCAGACCCAAGTGTGCACACGTCACCTCTTTTGTGGGAGCTGCATTGTCTACTGATTTGCTTCCAGGTGCAATTCAAGGTTCTGATTGTCACCTTTAACTCCCTACATGGCTTGGTACCAGTTTATCTGAAGGACTGTTTCTTCAGTTATATCCACCCAACCCATCAGAGCAGGGAGGTAAGGAATCTAAAGAGGTACAGAAGGACCTTCTCGGTAGTAGTTCCTCCCTTTGCAACACCATCCCTGCAGAGATCAGACTGGCCTCCACTTTGACACCCTTTCACAAGTCCTGAAGACATGGTTTTGCCAATGCATCTGGGGAACCCAGAGTAGTATGGACCACATCAAGTGGCTCATTTGTTGTCGCCAGGAGGGTCAGGAGTTATTGTTTTTAACTGTTTTTACCCTTTTTATATGGGGTTTTATTGTTTCTAAGCTGCCGAGAGTCCCTGAGAGTAAATGGGCAGCCATATAAACTGTCTAGATAAATAAATACATTATTATCATCAAATAAATAATATATTTTTCCTGTTTATATCACTTGTTTAGGACACGAAAAACAGATTAAGGTCATAGAAAGAGTAGCATGCAGGCTAGTGGTCCCCCCCCCCCAAAAAAAGATTGAAATTATATATTTGCTGTGTGAAAGGCTATACAGAATAAGTAACAATAGAGGCTGCTCATGTATGTAAAAAACATAATATGCTCAGATATCTGAAACAGCTTGTTAGATTGTGCCCTTTATAGAGAAAAAAGTGAAAAATGTCATTGTTTCAAAGGCTCCTTTACTGAAGATACTAACAGCCCAGTCCAAAAACTGAATTAGACAATTACTTGCTTCAACAGTTCCACATATTAAGCTGCTTTTATGTGTTACTAGTTTAGAGAAATTATGTTTAAATGCCCAAAGACATTTTTTCAAGCAAAGGAAATGTCTTAATATTCTTTTTTTTCCCTACACTTTCAAAAACAGGTATTTATTTTGCTCTCACTATACGGTATTATCTTTTCAAGAATGAGTTGATCTATGATCTCAGCATCAAGCTAACTATCTTGGACTAAATTCTCTTAATTCTTAATTTGTTACAAGGTAGAATTTTCAGAGATATCATGAAAATTGTTTTTGTTAATTTGCAAGCAAAATTAAAATAACCCTCATATTTAAATTGCTTGATCTGATAATTTTTGACAGTCTATATTACTTTTATTCACATAACATAAATACATTCCAGTGCTAATGAGAAACTATGTATCAGACATGGAGTGCAAACAGACATATATTATTTTGTTGAATACTGACCCTAGAAATTGATATGCTATGATAATATTGCTTATGCTCTTAACTTGGAGGATCTTATCATTAAGTGGCTGTTTCTTTTATTGTTTCTTCTTATTTTTGTTAGCAACAAACGTTGCAGAGAATAACTCAGAAAGAAAACCATGGAGATACCCAAAGGTAAGAGGAACAACTAAAGTTGAGGAATTTTAAATAAGAAGTACAGTCTGAAACTATTTAAAATAGCAGAATTGTACACCTTAACAGAAAATATAGAAAAAAAGTCAAGAGCAAAGCAAAAGCTAATGCCATCTTTTTTAGAAATCCAGTTGTACTAGATAAGATTTTCAGTTCTACTTATGATCATCCATAAATGAATTTTTGGCAGCCATCTGTGCAGCATATTTTTCTTAAAATTAAAACAAAGTTAATACATTTTGTCAGCGTAGTAGACCTGTTTTCATTTCCAAAATATTTCTCTGAACGTAGGCCTTTTTGTTATAACTTCTTTTTACAGTTCTGTGGTAGAAGAAGACTTGGATTCTTATTTGAGAAATGCAAAACTGCCATATGAGGCTTTCCGCACTAGTAGTAAGTTTCCTATTTATATATTTACTACAATTTCCCCGTTTGTAATTTGCTATTTTACCCACAGGTCAGTGAACATAAAACAGCCCATGATGTCTTATATGACTATGAATTGCAACCATTCAATTCCTTTTGAAGCAATGTATCCTTACTTCTGAAAGATATCATTACTTTCCTTATTTAGGAAACTTTATACAAAAGTTTGTTTGACAAAGGATAAATGTTGGAGAGATACGTTTGCAGATTCTGATGTTGTTCCTATATCGTCTCTGAGAGGGTTATGTAGCCCATGATATAGAAGAGGCAGAGCTTATCAAGAGAGGACTCATCCTATAATTTTACATTCTCATGAGTGGTCCAAGTCCAGCCCCCTCTTGATTTACATTAACTGTTGTCTAGGAGCAATTTAGTGCTCACTAATAGTTGACTAGATTCTAAGCCATGGTGGGCTATTGATTAGAATACAGTTATTGATTCTGTCCACTGCCAGGAATTTGATCCTGACCATCTCAAGGTTGACTCAGCCTTCCAGCCTTTCAGGATCAGTAAAATGGGGACTCAGATTGTTGGGGGCACTATGCTGACTGTAAACCACTTAGAGAATGCTATAAAGCACTATGAAGTGATATAGAAATCTAAGTGTTAAGCACTATAGACATAAGCAATAAATCAGCTCAACTAGAATTAAATGTGTGGTCCTGATTCTTTGCACCCAACATATCCAAATTTTTGGAAACTATAGATGGCTTTAGGGAGTAAAGATTGTTTTCCTTTATCAGAAGTTCCCGTGGTACCAAGTTTTGTTTTCAGGAACTCCAGTCCATTAGTTGACTAAACATTAATATTGCTAACTGTTTATTATGATTGAAAAAAATTAAAAATAATGTTGTAAATAATTCATTTTACTAAAAATCCTATTACTTTCTAAAGTACATTTTAAAAATTTGTTGAGAATTTTTCAGTGTGCAAGTGAGGAATTATTTTTCCTATCCTTTTCCCTCCTATTCCTCTCCTCTTCTGTTCAAGTACATTTAATTTACTTTATTACAGGACTTTCATCTGATGCCACTGTTCTAACACCAAATACAGAGAGCAGTTGCGATTTGATGACCAAAACCAAATCTACAAGTGGAAATGACGACAGTAATTCCTTAGATTTGGAATGGGAAGATGAAGAAGGTACGTGTTCTATCCTATAATAATTGTTTAATTGATCTAAAGTGATCCAAAACTAATTCAACACAATAGACACCGTTGGGTTTTAAAAATCAAAACTGCATTATTGCTTTGAAATTTCTTAAGATGTCTAGATTACCAATCCATCTGAGGGAAGCATGAGTAAAGAAGAAATTGCAGTAAGTAATCTTAAACTGGATTAAGGATTTGCAGGTACATAAACATTGGGCAAGTAATATAAATTTTGAAATACCTAAGTTAATTTAGTCATGTAAAATTTGAATTTTCCAAAGTCTTGTGATGAACGTGCTATGAATCTTGAGAACTACAAGTATTTTGGGAATGGTTGCTAATTGTATCCTAGTTCTATTATTTATAGCAGTGAAACTCATTTTGTGGCCTGCAGACCAATGGCAATCTGCAGTCCCTCTGTATTCATTGGTTACCATCTGCTTAGTCCCTCAATCCTTCCTCCTTATGTTCACTACCTGGCAACTTTTCTGATGGTATATAGTTTCTGTGGTTAGATTATCCACCATCAAGTCGAATATGAATCTCCTAGTACAAGAAGAGATGCAGCATCATCCTCACTGATATGAAAGACTTAGAACTCAGAGATTCAGACAAAAGAACATTCTTGACATGGCGTGGAATACAAAATAATTCAAATGGTAAATACATTTTAGTACAAAATTAAATTTTAAAAGGCCTTTAAAGCAAAGCATATACAAATGTAACTATAAGCATTATCTTATTCATTGAGAAGCATGACTTCCCATGTTTTTAAAAATAGAAATATAGGAAGAAGTTGTTTGGGTGCCCTCCCCCACATTTTCAAATATTTAGTCATCCACAGTAGCAGAATATTTAGAAACACTATAGAGGTAGCCCCCAAATTATGATAGTTTGTTTAGCAGTCATTCAGCGTTACAGCAACACTGAACAAATGGTACCTATACCCAGTCTCTGAAATTTCAGGTACTTGGCAGCTTACTCACACCTAGAACTGCAGGGTCCCTTCAAACCACCACCACCACCACCTATTTTCTTTTTCTGTGGCACTCCTTGGCAGTGATGCCAGGGTTGAAGTAGAGGTCCAGCTCCTTCAGCATCTCAGCTGGCCACCACTGTCTTTGAGCCTCTACTTCAGTTTAGTCACTACTGAGGAGTGCTGCCTCAAGCCCCATGCCACAGCCAGTCACCCTAGTGCCACACTACAAAGCCCCTGGCACTCTGCTTTGCTGCACCCAAGTGACCTTAGCTTTCTTCCTTCCACTGTTAAGTAGATATGCCTGATGTGACCCTATGGGAGGTAGAGGTAGCTGTGGCCACGCTAGGCCTGCCCATACTCCTGTGGAATAGCATGCCCCATTTTCACAAAGCTTTGGAAGACCTCAGAAGCTAAGCAATATGATTGTGTGACGGCGCACTTCATAACCACATTACTTAGCAATAAAAATTCAGATCCCAATTACTGTCATCATTAACCGAAGACTACCTGTATCCTCCTATTTGCATTGCAAAAAAAGGAATTTTCCTCAACCATAAAACATTTTTGCTATTAAAAAAGATACTGTTAGAAAAATCAGTATGTTGCTGCTGTATTGGACTCACAGGACATGCAGAGGAAAGGTTATAATACCTGGCTATTTATTTATATATTTCTACATAGTACAGAGAATATTCTGCATATTTATATTGCTTAAATATAATCACGCAAGAAAAAAATGAGGCATGGAAGAGGCATAAGAGAAAGTAGACTTGTGCAACAAAGATTTTTAATGTTAGAATTAATAGAAAACAGTTTTCAAATGTCTTTATAGGCTGGTTAAGACAACAGCTGCAGAAAAATAAGCTAGGTAGGATTTTATGTAAATGCAATAGCAGAGTTGGAAGTGACCTTGGAGGCCATCTAGTCCAACTCCCTGCCTAGGCAGGAAGCCCTATACCGTTTCGGACAAATGGCTATCCAACATCTTAAAGACTTGCAGTGTTGGGGCATTCACAACTTCTGGAGGCAAGCAATTTTAAAAGACTTAAGATTAATTTTTGTCATAGCATTCACTATGAGTTTATTTTTTTAATATATTAATTTAGATTGAGTTTGTAACTTACTCATTTGTCTTTGGCTGTAAATAAAATTGATTGATTGATTGATTGATTTGTCAAAAGCTTGTTTGAAAGCTGAATTCTGAAACCACATTAAACTTGGCTGTTGGTGATGTGGATTCTGTTCCATAAACATTTATGCCATGCTGATCAGTGGCGGGATTCAAAAATTTTTACTACCAGTTCTGTGAGCATGACATGGCTTGGTGGGCATGGCAGGGGAAGAATACTGTAAAATTTCCATTCCCTCCCCACTCCAGAAGGTTACTGCAAAATCCCCATTTCCTCCAGATCAGCTGGGACTCAGGAGGCAGAGAATAGATGAGGGGTGGGGCCAGTCAGACGTGGTATTTACTGATTCTCCAAACTACTCAAAATTTCTACTACTGGTTCTTTAGAACTGGTCGGAACCTGCTGAATACCACCTCTGATGCTGAGGTATTAAATGGTTGAAATACCATGTCATTTCCAGGCTGCTACATGGATTTGCTCCCAATATTAGATATTTTGCAAAAGAAATTGTAGTTATTTGACTTAGGATGTAGCTACATGAAACCTAAGAACCATGGAAAGACAACTTCTAAGAATTCAAGGGTTAGGGTTAAGGTCAAGGATTCTATTAAAAACATTTTTTTCAATGGCAGGTATAAACAGAATGATCCCTTTGAGAGAACGTTCAAAAACTGAAGAAGATATTCTCCGGGCAGCATTGAAATTTAATGGCAAGAAAACTGGAAGTAACCCAACTTCTACATCTGATGATTCTACTGGTTTAGAATGGGAGAATGACTTCGTTAGTGCAGAAATGGATGATAACGGCAATTCAGAGTATGCTGGATTTGTAAATCCTGTTTTAGAACTTTCTGCAACAGACCAAAAAACTTCTGGTGTTGATCAACAAGTGAGATAATGAAATTGGCCATTGGGTGCCTAGCAGAACGGTTGAAGTTGGGAAACCTACAAACCTGTATTGTGCACAATCTTGTAATCACTGCTGCTGCTGCTGCAAATCATCCTTTTACAATAAGGAAATGATACAGTGACTGCTCTTGGTGACTAAGCACCAGATTTCTATAAAAAAGAAGGAATCTACGCTACTTATGTCCATTAAAAATATGGTTTGCTAACAATGTGGTTTGCTATCTGAACTGAATTGTAAGTGCAATTTTTATAATCTACCTTTTAAATGTTTATACTTGAATGATTCTATTATGTCTGTTTTTAGGTTTAAGCATACAGCACCCTGCATTAAATATAGCGTTGCAGCTTAATGTTTTAATCAATTGTCCTATTTTAGTCTTTGGGTTATTTTTTTTTCTTTAAATACAGTGGTACCTTGGTACTTCTCGTGAATTGATTCTAGGAGGTGCAATGAGTACCAAAAATGATGAGTACCAAATTGATTTTTCCCATAAGGAATAAAAAAGTGAGTCACAAGGCAGCCAACACAGACAAGTTCTAGCTTTTGCGCCGAGTACCGAACGATGAATACCAGGACAAAATTTTCAGATCAAAATACATCGAGTACCAAATTTGATAAGTTTCAAAGCAATTGAGTACCAAAGTACCGCTATACCTTCATTAGTATTTTAGCAGGAAATCTGATCAGCACCTTTGTACTTGAAGTATGAAACTAGGAAGAAGAATTCTGCTATGGCTTCCCAAGAAACATAGGATGCTGCCTTACATTGAGTCAGTCTATTGATCCATATAGCCTAATGTTCCAAGCATTGGCACTACTTTCCCACTTCTCTGGTGTTTCACGCAATTCCAGATTTATCTGGAAGTGTTGAAGACTGGACATGGTGAAAGTACACTACATGTTCTGCTATTCAGCTAAAGCATCCCTAAGAATTTTACTTTTTTTCAGTTCAATTTGTTTTGAAAATTAAATAAACTTTGGAATGTATTTTTTTCTTTATTCCTCCTGGTGTTTTACTGAGATTAAATCTCAAGCACAATGTTTTACATTTGAAAGCATTTAATTTATAAAGCTAAAAATTATAAATAAAATTTATCATGGCAGTAATGAGCCATTTCATTATAGAATATTTGGAAGTATTGAAGACTTATTTCTTTCTTTTAAAACATTGGGCACTAAAATGCAGAGGTTTGCATTTTTAAGGTTCCACTGTTTTCCAAATTAAAACGATAAACACTTCTAATACAAAGTAGCTACTTAATTTTTAAATCGTGTAAAATTAATAATTGGTAATTTAGTGTTCTGATTTGTAAAATACAGATAACATGGATACTTTCTGTGGCTGAATCAATGCAAATGCACATTCCAATCAAAGTATATCTTTCTGAAGTATGTGAAACATTCCATTGTAATTTAATTAAATTCAGTTTATCAGATTTAATAACTACTGAAAATGATAGAGTGATGACACCATTATTCAAAACTTTTACTATTACCAGTATGAGTTAATGCCCCAAAATCCTGTCCTTAATTGGTTCTAACCATTGAGACTAGAAAACTCTTCTCATAAAGCTGTTTTTCTGATGAGACAAAAACTGCTTTGGAATGATGATTACATTTGTATGATAAAGCAGACTTCTCTCTCTCACAAGTATCTGATTCATAACCATTTTCAGTGTAGCAATGCAGTACTGTAAATCAGGGAGCAGCAGTATTTACTTCGAGGTATCTTACTCAAGGTATCTCCTTGAGTTGTTGAACTTCATTTTGTCCTACTAGTCATGCTCTAAGCTTCCTAACAAGAGTTTTCTTCCAATGCATTAACAATGAAATGCCATAGACACACATAGACAACATGATGGCTTCTAGCAGCTGCTGATATAGTAGAAAGGAAAACCAGAACTGCAATACTGAAAACTATTTATTTTGTTTTTAAAAGTTCATTTCCTTCAAGTCAAGCTTGACCAAAAATACCCAACCCTTGATAGATATGAAAAAACCAAGAGTTACTTTCTCCCACCCAGCCACCCACCCCTTTTTTTGCAACACTATAAAAGTTGCATGACAGTTTTCTTCCAGTATCTTTTTCCCACTTCTCAGTCTAGACTACAGCTACAGTACTGACTGGATTCTGTCCCAAGTACTACTCAGATCTAACCTTAATTGGGTTCCAAGGACTGACAAAATTACCAGAGCTGCCAGCTGCTGAACAAAAGCTGAACATCTCTTGCACCTTTGCGACCAAAGCAATAGTGGTTTCTAAAACCACTAAAATGCATACACTAATAACTTCATAACTTGGTAGGCTTGTGCTTGGCTTTTGTCTCTTCCTGCTCAGTAACAAACTTTATTACTGCCATAACTCTTCTATAGATTAATGTATAAATTATGATTCCAGATGCAGAATATTTATTGTTTACATTATTCACATCTCCAGAATTATGGGTTTGAAGAGGTCAGCGACAGTAAAGAGTTATTTGTTTATATGTAAAAAATTAATTAATGTATACCAAGGTCATAATTTGATTTCTTTTTCTGTGCCTTTTATGTTTAAATTAAAACAGATTTTACTGTTAATAATACAATTTCCCCCCCGTCATATATTGCATTTCTAAAGTAGAAGTTTGTTGCTGAAAAAAATTGAGTTCTGTATTTTGAGTTCTTGTAATACGCTTTATTATAAGATATTTGTACACAGCATACATATATATATACTGTATATATATATACTGTATATATATATGATTTGTCACCTCATAAATGCTACAATCCTTAAAAGTTTAGATTTATCAAGCTGTGAATAAATTTTTTTACGCACTTCATAACTAGCCTGATATTTTTTGAGTCTTATTGTTCCATTATAGAGGTAGTCTGCAACTTAACAAGTTTGCTTAGTTCAAATTTACATCAGTGAAAAAAGTGATTTATGACTGTTTCTCACATTTACAACCCCATGGTCGTGATTAAAATTCAGATCCTTGGCAACTGGCACCTATTTATGATGGTTGCAGTGTCCTGTGTCATATCATCCCCTTTAGTGACCCTCTGACAAGCAACCTCAATGGGGAAGGCAGCTTCACTTAATAACCATGTTACTAACTTAACAACTGTGGCAAGAAAGGTAGTAAAATTCACTTAACAAATTTCTCGCTTAGCAACAAATTTTGTGCTCAATTATGGTGTAAAACCTGTACTTGGTTTTGGAAGAACAAAGGACTGTTTGTTTTTTACGATGCCTTTTACTGGTTGTTTTATATAGATGTCCACTTGTCTTTTGATTTTGAGATCTAAGTCTTTAAAATTAGTACACTGTCTTAAGAAATCCTCATCTACCAACTTCAATGCCCAAACAAGTCCATGCTAAATAAGCAATCCCTCACACCATTCAGGACTTTAAATATGTTTTAAAAAATTAAATTGGTTTCCAAGTGTTAACCACATCATTGGCCAAAATGTTTCTTAAAGATACTTATAAAAATAAACATATTTCTCTTGTGTTCATTAATTTAAAACACTGAGTTATCAAATGCTTTTATAAGTGAGAGACATAGAAGAACATGTTGGGAGGAGAAAAATGGAAGCATTAAGTTCCTTGTACAAATATCAGTACAACTTGAATATAAATACAGAAAAATAGCTGTTGCGACTGGTTGATAGACGTTTTCAAAGATGCCAAAAGGTAGCAATGTTGAAACAATATTCAATTTTTATGACTGACCATTCATCAAATGCTTCTGAAAGATGCTAATTATTGGCAATGCAGGTGACGATATAGATCAGGGGTCCTAAAACTATAGTCCACGGGCCAGATACAACCAGCTGAACCCATTAATCCGGCCGGCATGGGACGAGGTTGCCCCACCCACATAACCCTGCCCATCCACCGACCTCCCACCCTTCGGCCAAGCACAGGACCTTACCTTTGCGAGTCCTGGGGGCTGGAACTGGAAAGTAAGGCCAACATATTTGACAGCAGAGTGCTTCTGGAGGCTGGAGAGGCAAAAAAATGGGCCACACAGAGGCCTCCAGGGGCTGCTGCGTGCTGGGAGAGTGCTGCAGGAGGACTGGATTGGCGGAGGATGGCCACCCACTTACCCACCTGCCAGCCAGACTACCCTGGAAGTGGCGTGTCCCCTGGTCATGGGTTGGATGTGGGGCCCCAAGGTGGACGGGCGGGCAAGTGGGTGGCCCTCGGGAGAGCACCGTGCTGGGGCACTGTGTTGTCTTACACCTCCAGCCCGTCTTTGCTTCTGCAAGGCAGAAAGCCGTAAGTCTTCACGCTCTGGACGTCAGATTCCCACCACCCAGCACTAGGTCAGGGCTTCCTCCTCCACGGGACAGAGAGAGAAAAAGGGAGAGAGACAGAGATACATGAAAAAAAGAAGAATTACTGCAAAACTGAGTTTTCTGAAGTGGACCCCTAGACTCCTAAACAACTTAAAAAACAATCTAGTAAAAAGAAAAGTCAACCAAAAGAGCAACATGCAAAAGCAAATAAAACACTCCCAGGAGCAAAACAAAGTTTAATTTGTGTGCATTGTTTAGTGGACTGCTAAATTGACCACGGCCACCCTCACAGGACCACCTAGCCATGCCCCCCCAACCAGTCCACCCCCCCACCCCAAGTCTGAGGAAACATGAATTGGCCCCGTTTAAAAAGTTTGAGGACCTCTGATATAGATGTACAGATAACATTTCAACTACCATAGCACAAAGGTAAAGATGCTCACTGAATACACTTTTTTTTCATGGAATTTTCCAATTTATTCATTCTCGTCCATCTCTGTTGGAAATTGGGTATATGAACTGCTACTTTCACATACTGGTTTTTTAAGAAACAGGTTTTGTTCTCGAACCAGTGGTGTTCTGGCCAATTCAAAGCAGATGTTAAAGTAGTCTTCACATTGTCCTTCTTTTTTTTGCAATTGCATCTGGTACTCACCAAAGCAAACCATGCATATATCTGGTAGATTGACTTTATTTAGATAGGCCAGTTCAACATCATCCACAGATAACTTTCCCTTTTTGCTCAGATTCTTAATCTCAAAACCAGACACTGAGCTGTTGAAGTGCCTGAAAAACTGAAGGCAAAACTGAACCCGGGAAACCCGGGAATCCACAAAGTGAAAACGACAGATGTTCAAATCTCTTCCAAATTTCACTATGTCATCTGCTCTCAGCTGTTGTTCCTGACAGAAGCTCAAAGCATGGAAGACTGGTTTTTCTTCCTGTTTTGGATGATAAATAGTGATTTGCAGGCAAGTTACAGTCTCTTCAGTATCTTGAGTTGCAAAATCAGACATGGCAGTACCAATTCAGAAAATCCTAAAAGAACAAAGCATATTTTAAAATCATTTTAAAACCATAAATGCTTGACACTGACGGAATCTTGATTCATTAAGAACGAGGGTGGACATACACCGGACCTCATCTTTGTCTCAGGCCAATGGAAGAGTGATCTGGGTATAGGGGATATAGTCATCACACCCTTGTCATGGTCAGACCACTCACTTCTCCGGCTCGACTTTCCGACCGCTGCTCCCCTCCGCGGGGAGGCGGAACCAGAATCACCTATCTGGGTCCGCCCCAGGCGCCTGATGGACCCGGATGGGTTCCAGACGGCGCTTGGGCCATTTCCTGTACCCCTGACCCGCGCCCCGATGGAGGACCTCGTGGCCGCATGGAACATTGCGACCACGGGAGCCTTGGATCGGGTCGCGCCCTTGCGGCCTCTCTTGCGGCGGCGAACCACCCCGGCCCCTTGGTTCACCGAGGAGCTGAGGGGGATGAAACGCCACAAGAGATGCCTAGAGAGAAGATGGAGGTCTACTCGATCTGAATCTGACCGGACACAGGTAAGAGCCCATTTACGGACTTACATTGTGGCGCTGAGAGTGGCCAAACGTCATCATTGTGCCACTCTCATAGCATCCGCAGAAAACCACCCTGCCGCCCTGTTTAGGGTGACCCGCTCCCTCCTTCAACAGAGGGTGCGGGAAGCCCCGCTACAGGGTAGAGCAGAGGAATTTGTGACTTTTCTGCAGGAGAAAATCGCTCAGATACAGAACGAGCTAGCCCCCATTGATGGTCCAGTGGGATGCCATGAGACAGATCTTGTGTGGGAGGAGTTTGACTCCGTTGCTTCCGAGGATATGGACAAGTTACGTGGGCGACTGCGAGCCACCACATGTTTATTGGACCAGTGTCCCTCCTGGCTTGTACTGGCATCCTGGGAGGTGACACGAGGCTGGCTCCAAGAGGTTGTCAACGCTTCCTTAAGTGAGGGTTCCTTGCCTGCTTCCCTAAAAGAGACTATGGTGAGGCCCCTCCTTAAGAAGCCCTCCTTGGACCCAGCTCTTTTAACCAGCTATCGTCCCGTCTCCAACCTTCCCTTTTTGGCGAAGGTTGTTGAGAGTGTGGTGGCACAACAGTTTCCCCGTCACCTGGAGGAAGTTGATTATCTAGACCCGCGCCAGTCCGGCTTCCGGCCCGGGCATAGCACCAAGACGGCATTGGTCGCGTTGGTCGATGATCTCTGGAGGGCCAAAGATGGGGGTTGTTCCTCCATCCTGGTCCTATTAGACCTCTCGGCGGCTTTCGATACCATCGACCATGGTATCCTATTGCATCGGCTGGGGGGGTTGGGGGTGGGAGGCACCGTCTTACGGTGGTTCTCCTCCTACCTCTCTGGCCAATCGCAATTTGTGTTGGCAGGAGAGCAGAGGTCGACCCCGAGACCCCTCACATGTGGGGTGCCTCAGGGGTCGGTCCTCTCGCCTCTCCTGTTCAACACATACATGAAGCCGCTGGGTGAGATCATCCGTGGTTTTGGGGTAGAGTACCATCTTTACGCTGATGATACTCAGCTGTATATATCTACCCCAAACCACCCCAACGATGCCGTAGCGGTGATGTGCCAGTGCCTGGAAGCCGTGCGGATCTGGATGGGAAGTAACGCAGGGGTCCCCAACCCCCGGGCCGCGGACCGGTGCCGGTCCGTGGCTGGGTGGGAGCCGGGCCGCAGGACCGTAGAGGAGGAGGAGGGAGCAGCCCCCTGGGCAAAGCGCGCGGGAGAACGCAGGCGGGGCTGTTCGCGCGCTTGAAGTGCACCTCTTCTTCCACCCTTGTCGACGGTGGGACTCCTGGGGGGGCAGGGAGAAAGGGACTCCGCAGCAGTCCTCCCTACCGGCCGCGGATTCCCTTCCTGCCCCCACAGAGCTTCCCCAACCGGCATGCCAGCTACTCGTCTTCTTCCAGAGGCTGCGGAAGTTCCTCCCCCCCTCCCCACGGAGCCTTCTCAGCTCCTGGAAGGAGCCTGACCGAGTGCACGACCGACCAAGCGCAGCGGTGGCCGCCCGGTTGGGGCAGGCTAAGGCAAGTGAACGAGTCGAGCCGGGCTGAGGAGACTCCGCGGTGGGGGCGGGGGGGGGGGAACGGGACGGGACGACGACAGACCAACAGAGAGAGGCATAGACACAGAGAGAGACGGGGAGGGAGGGAATCAGAGAGAGTGACACACACACACACACAGAGAGGGAGGGAGGGAAAGATAGACAGAGACACAGAATGAGTGATTAAGTGCCTGAATGTGAGACAGACAGACATACACACAGAGTGACAGAGATGGGTGGACGAAGGAGAGAGAGACAGAAAGAAAAAGAGAGAAAGGGAAAGAAAGAAAAAGAAAGTGGGAGAGAAAGAAAGACAGACAGAGAAAAAGAGAAAGAAAGAGACAAAGGAAAGAAAGAGAAAAAAAGAAAGAGAGAAAGAGGGAAAGAAAGAAAGAGACAGAAAGAGAGAGAGAAAGAAAGAGGGAAAGAAAGAAAAAATGAGAGAAAGAAAGAAATAGGGAAAGAAAGAGAAAGAAAGAGAGAAAGAGAAAGAAAGAAAGAGAAAGAGAAAGAAATAGAGAGAGAAAGAGAAAGAAAGAGGGAAGGAAAGAAAGAGACAGAGAAAGAGAGAGAAAAAGAGAAAGAAAGACAGAAGGAAAGAAAGAAAAAGAAAGAAAGAGAGAGAGAGAACTTATGACCACAATTGAGCCCAAAAGTTTGGTTGCTAACCAAGACCGTTGTTAAGTGAGTTTCACATTTTCCAAATTGGCCACGCCCACCCAGTCACATGACTGCTGAGCCACTCAGCCGGTCCGCAGAGTTTTCTTTAAAATGAAACCGGTCCCTGGTGCAAAAAAGGTTGGGGACCCCTGAAGTAACGGACTCAGGCTCAACCCGACCAAGACCGAGTGGCTGCCCGATTCAACCAGCTGACTCCAACGCTGGCCATAGGGGGCGAACATCTTGCCCCTGTGGATGGGGCGCGCAATTTGGGTGTCCTCCTCGATACCCGGCTGTCCATGGAAGATCAAGTGACAGCCGTGGCCAGGAGGGCGTTTCACCAGGTTCGCCTGGTGCGCCAATTGCGCCCATTGGATCGGGACGCCCTTCGCACAGTCACTCATGTTCTCGTGACATCCCGACTGGACTATTGTAACTCTCTCTACATGGGGCTCCCCTTGAGGTGCACCCGGAGACTTCAGTTGGTCCAGAATGCAGCCGCGCGAGCAATTATGGGAACCGTTAGGTTTGCCCACGTTACACCGCTCTTGCGCTAGCTGCACTGGCTGCCTGTCGTCTTCCGGGTGCGCTTCAAGGTGTTAGTCATCATCTTTAGAGCGCTCCATGGCTCGGGACCTAGCTACCTGCGGGATCGGATCCTGCCTCATACATCCTCACAGCCGATTCGCTCCCACAGAGAGGGACTTCTCCGGGTGCCGTCCACTAGCCTGTGTCAGCGGGCGACGCCCAGGGGAAGGGCTCTCTCTGTGGCGGGCCCGGCCCTCTGGAACGACCTTCCCCCCGATATTAGAACGACTACGGACCTCCGCTCCTTCCGTCTGAAATTAAAAACACACTTTTTCCGCTTGGCCGGCCTAGGCTAGTCTCTCTTTCTATGGGGTTTTAAACTTATTTATAGCTGCTGGGTATTTTAGTTTAACGGGTTTTAGCACAGGAATAGATTTAATCTGTTTTTATATTATGTATTTATATTTGTATATTTATTGTTTTTACTTTCCCTGTGCACCGCCCCGAGTCCCTGTGGGGAGAGGGAGCGGTTCTACAAATTAAATTTGAAATTGAATTGAATTGAAAAAAAAAAAAAAAAACACCCAAAACCTCCCATCAAAAATGGAAGCCAACAGGCTGCAACAAAGACATGATGACGGGGATCATAAATATTTCACAAGGATAAAGGCAACAAGGTTTGATCCCAGTAAACTTAAAATATGAATATATATATATATCTTCACATTAATTTTAATTCACTGGGGGTTTTTTTTTACACTGGAAGTATTGATTTAACTAATGGTTCAAATACTGCCATTTATGGAGACCCAAAGTGACCATTATGGCTTTTAAGTCCCCTAGCCATCATCATTACTATAAAATCATGAGGCAGCACATAAAGGTAAAAAAACAACAGGCAGCACGAAAACTACTGAACTAACTTAGAACTAAGGAGAAATTTCCTAACAGTAAGAACAATTAACCTCTGGAACAGCTTGCCTCCAGCAGTTGTGAATGCCCCAACCCTGGAAGTCTTTAAAAAGATGTTAGACAGCCATTTGTCTGAAATGGTATAAGGTTCCTGCCCATGCAGGGGGTTGGACTAGAAGACCTACAAGGTCCCTTCCAACTCTGCTATTGTATTATTACTGGAAATACAAGCTTAGCTTAAAAGCAAAAACCCCAAACCATGTTTCGTTTGAGGCTTAGACCAAGCATCCTCATCCCTTACCTGGGGATATACCGAGGCATCTATTCGCGTTGCTTCTCCTCCAAAAGGAGTGAGGGGAAAGAGCTGCTGTAATGTATAACTTTTACATTCTTTTCAGCCAGGGCTCCCATTGCAAAACTTCTCAGCTCCGCGCTCCCCGGTGGCGGAGTCTTCCCCGCCCGCTTGCCTAAATCCTGCCTTGCGTTTGCACGCAGAATGGAGGCCCTTCCCTACGAGAGCTTGCACTTTTGCTTCTATTTCCGGAAGTATGACTCTTCGGGAACATCCCACGAGACATCAAGGGAGGCGCCGAGGCCTGCAATTAAGCGGGGCTAAAGATTCCTCGGCCGATCTCCCACTCCACCCGGTTCTCGTCTGAACTTTGCCAGTCGGGCAATAAGCCCAGGTGAGCAGTCCGCCTTACTTCAATTCCATTGCTTCTCCCCGTCATTTTCTACAGCGTTGCTGCTTTTGAGTTTTCCACGAGTGTATTCGCGTCCAAAGGCGTCGTCTGAAAGGGAAGGGGGATGGCTCTACCGAACTCTTATGTATCAGAAATTTAAATCAGGGCTCTCCAACCTTTGCAACTTTAAGTCTGGGAGCTGAAGTCCTTCAGACTTAAAGTTGCAAAGGTTGGAGACCCCTGATTTAAATGATCAAAGCCTATTCTGAACAGACCGATCGGTAGGTCAGCTTCAAAATACGATTTGGTTTGCTTTCCTCCTCCTTGGGACTCACCTTTTTGAAGAGATCTCAAAAGCAGCAGCACCACCACCACCACCAATGAGAGCGTGAGAAAGCGGGTATCTTTGGAAGACGCGGGTGCACCAGGCTCGCGGGAGGAGCTGCGTGGCGAAAGGATGCCGTGCTGCAACTGCAGAAAAAATCCCCCGCTTTTCTTTCCCGCCCAGCTAAAGGGGAGGGGGTGACGTTAGGGAAGGGGACGAGTCTTAATTCTGGTGCAGAACCAAAGTTCCTCCTTTCCTAAGACCGCTAAGACAGAAGGAGGGCGGGGCATGTGCGCTGGTAAACAAGACTGTAAAATGTCGATAAAAACTCATTTACAATGTGGCATAAAAGATCATCTTTCTTTATCAGCGATACCGAGAATTGGAAGTCTGTCAGTCAATCAGTTTCTCTCTCTCTCTCTCTCTCTCTCTCTCTCTCTCTCTCTCTGACACACACACACACACACACACACAAACACACACATGTACACACACCATTTGTGATTTTGATGTTCTTACATAGACCTCTTGTTAGTTATTTTATTTATTTTATTTTATTTCGATTTATATAACCGCCCTTCTCCATCGAAATGGACCCAGGGCGGTGCACAGGGAGTTAAAATCAATAAATAACAATAAATACAGAGTAATGTCTAAAATAAATTAAAATAAAGACCTGTGCTAAAACATCCCATTAAAATTCTAAAAAACATTTACTCATTGGCTAAAATTGAATTATATCAGAGCTCTAAGCTCTAAGCTAGACCGGCTTGATGGAAAAGATATGTCTTTCTCTCATTGTTTTACAACCAAACCATATCAAAAGAGGTATTTTGATATCTGAATTTAAGCAGATAATACCTACTTCATGAGTGAATTTCTCACTGGGGCTACATTTGAGCATCTCTTTTCTGAATAGGATCCAATTTCAATTGAAACATTATGGGCACAATTAAAAAAAGCTATTATGTGATACCTCTGATACATTAGAAATGCCATAGTTCCATTTTTAAAATCAAAATGTAGCTTTATTCCAACATCCAATGATACCATACTTAGAAGACTTTAGGTCTGAAATATAATGTTGGCCCCCGTGCTGATTTCCATTTTGAAGTTAATTTCAGTTTGAAAATTTCTATTGGAACTCATGGGATTGTTAGGGTATTAGGTGTTTTCTCACTTTAAGTCACCTTATTTCAAGTTTTAAACCTTTTAAGATACTGCAAGAGACATTTGGATTGTCTAATTCTGTGGAATGAAAGCCTATTCAGTTAAAAAAAAAAAAAATTCACAATTTTGTCCAAACATATTAGCAGCATCTAGAGCTCCTGAATTACTGTGAATACTGAAAGTGCAATTAATTAGGCAATTAATGAGCATTGCTAAAGTTGATAATAGCAGTTTGCAAATATTTTATGGTAAGCAGCTGGAAATTCATGCTGAAAAGAAATACTCAAGACTTAAAGTGGGCTTGTCAAACTGGCGGCCTGTGGGCTAGATGCCTCACACGCAGGCGACGCCCATCCCAGCGCCGCAAAGCCAGAAAAATGTCACAAAATGTTACAATCTAGCCCATGATGCAATCGAGTTTGACACCCATGACTTAAAGAATATTAAGCATATTTTTACCATCGCAAAATAAGATTAATTCAAAAAAATTTCACATGTACAGGTAATCCTTGACTTATGGCCACAATGGAACCCCAAATTTCTGTTGCTAAGCAGGATAGCTGTTAAGTGAGTTATGCTCCATTTTATGTCTTTTTGTGCCACAATTATTAAGCGAATCTCTGCAGTTGTTAAATGAATCTATCGATTGCTCAGTGAATCTGCCATTGACTTTGCTTGTCAGTAGCCAGCTCAGAAAGTTGCAAACGGTAAGCACATGACTCCAGGACTGGGACACTGCAACTGTCATAAATAAATTCTGGTTGCCAAGAGCCCAAGGTTTGATCACATAACCATGGGGATGCTGCAATGGTCGTGAAGTGAAAAAAACAGTCATAAGTCACTTTTTTCGATGCCACTGTAACTTTGAATGGTTACTGAACAAATGGTTGTAACTCAAGGCTGACCCCAAACCACTTATTTGTTCATTTTACCTAGTGGAGGGGTCTGCAAAGTTAGTTCTTTTAAGACTGGTGGGCTTCAGTTCCCAGAATTCCCCAGCCACCCTGGCTGGGTGGGTGGGGAATTCTGGGAGTTGAAGTCCACCAGTCTTAAAAGAGCCAACTTTGCAGACTCCTGACCTAGTGTGAAGAACTAATGATTCCCACTAATTAGAGCAGTGATGGTGAACCTTTTTGGCACTGAGGGTCCAAACCAAAATGCGTGTGTGTGCATGCGCACACTCGAGTGCCAGAAACCTGTATACCAAGTGGCAGGTGCACATATGCGCACTGGCCAGTTGACCTTTGGGTTTCTGCCACTCCAGTGTGCGCGAAGACCAGCTGGTCTTTGGGTTTCTGGCACATGCACGTGCGCTGGCCAACTGGTCTTCTCTCATGCTAGAGTGCCAGAAGCCCGAAGACCAGCTGGTGCCCACAGAGAGGGCTCTGGGTGCCATCTCTGTCACGCATGCCATAGGTTCGCCATCACAGAACTAGAGGAAAGTAGAATTCAAACACTATTTCTGCACAGGAGCAATGTGGGCGTCCCAGCTGTCATTTTCAGTAAACTTCATTTCAAAAGGAAATGGGCACCCCAGCCAGGTTTACATCAAAGCTTTTATACTTTTTCTACAAAGCAACACAAAGTTACAATCTTACTCATTGGTTATTTACCACTTCCTGAGCACATAGTATTGTGCACACATTCATGTGTTCTCCAGAAGCTTCTCAGCATGTTTAGAATGATCTCTAAATTTCTGATTTAAATAATTAGGGGTTGACATTTTAGTATGCTAGTGATGAACTTTTGTTTATCTTCAGACCCCTGCCAGGATCTTATGCCATACCTGTAAGCCAAATGCCACATTACCTCTTAATAGCTGGGTCTCTTGCAGATTTCTTAGGATTCTTTTCATACCACACCATTCCATCAAACTAATGGCTCTTGTGCCTGATCTCGGCCTTCAGCAGTTTCTAACAAGCATCAAAACGGATTCTTATCTGTGATTTAGCTTCTGCTGGCAAGCTTCCATTTATCTGAAAGTAATTATTGCAGTACTGAATCTACAAAAACGCTTCTTTTTAAATAATAATAATAATAATAATATAGGTAGCCCTAGATTTATGACCACAATTGAGCCCAAAATTTATGTTGCTAAGTGAGACATTTAAGTGAATTTTCCCCATTTTACAACCTTTCTTGCTACAGTTGTTAAGTGAATCACTGCAGTAGTTAAGTTAGTACCACAATTGTTAATTGAATCTGGCTGCCCCTTTGACTTGGTTTGTCAGAAGTTGGTTTGTCGCAAATAGGGATCACATGACCCAGGACACTGCAACCGTCATAAATATGAGTCAGTTGCCAAGCATGAGAATTTTGATCACATGACTATGGGGATGCTGCAATGGTCATAAGTGTGAAAAGTGGTCATAAGTCACTTTTTTCAGGGCTGTTGTAACTTTGAATTACAAAGTGAATTACTAAACTAACTGCGATAAGTCAAGAACTACCTGTAATGAACGTTATGAAGCAACTTAAAGCATAATTTCATCTGAGTCTCTTTTATAAGCTACTTTTAAAGTTCCTGGCCTTCAGTAACCTGGTCCTCCTGAACCAAGGTTAAAATACTAGACCTCCGTGTACATGATAACTCAGAAATATTTCAAAAGAGTTAACTGCCAGGTTCATCATGTTCAAAGAATAAACTTTTTATTTATTAATCACATTTTTATAGCTATTTATAACTTTCAAATTTCGTGGGTGGCTTGAAGTCAAACTTGACTCTGGCAACTAACTGGGCTTGTCCCTGCAGCTTTCTGGCAAGATTTCAGACATTCCATTGCCCTACTTCTAAGGGCTAAGAGAGAATGACTGGCTTAAAGATTTTCTGCCTAAGTGGCATTCGAATGCATAGTTTCCAATTTAGCATCTTAACCGCTATAACAAACTGGCTCTCAAAGAATGGGTTAGAAGACATTGATGCCAATACTGTGGATTTGTCCCACTATTGTCCCATTGTAGTTTTATAATTTTGTTAATATGGTTTTGTGAAAAATAATATGGTAAATTCACACAGTTGTGATACACTTCATAATATTTGTGTGGTGACATCATGGACCATGTGGTGTCATCCAGTCATAAATCCCCAAGGGGAACAGCTGTTCTGTTCATAAAACATTTCTTAAACAGGAAAGTACATAGTGCTAACCTAAATTTGGTCAATTTAACCATTAACTACAATATCAATATTTTTATGTCATTGAAAGTCAGCTTTGTGTTCCTCTGCATGTCATCGCTAACCTAAAATTATTTAGATTTATCACCATGTGATGGCAGATACCAGACGCTTGTAAAACACAGATTATGTCTACCGTTTTGTAAAAACAAACCATTTTTAAAAAAATCATAATTAAATAAACATAGCATTATTAGATTTAGGCTACAAAACTCTTTTGACCAAATAAATGGAACAAGGCAATAAAAAAATTCTAACTTTTTGCTGTCAATTTCCAGTAACATTATTTTGTACCAACCATGTCTGTGTAATTGTAGAAATCACCCTATCTTGATGAAAAATGAGGCATCATTTTCTGTTCTTGGTATGAAAGCCAGCTGGGTGATTTTGAGCCAATCATTCTCTCAGTCCAACTCATTACCCAGAGGTGTTGTGGAGAAAATAGGAGTAGGACAGAATATTAGGTAGGTTTGCCATCTTGAGTTATTTATAAAAATAATAAAGATGGAATATATCATTGGGGGGGGGGAGTGCTTTTGGATAGCAGTAATTCTTAATGCTAAATAGTAACAGTAGTTCTTAATGCTAAATAATGAGCATATAGCATTAAGAATTAGGATAGCATCAAACAAATAATGTTTAATGAGTAGGGAGAAAGTACCAAAAATCCATTTTGTTTTACTTGATGCCTGGTGCATTATTTGTTGAAAATCAGGAATTGTGGTCTAAAATTTTAAAAAAACTTAAACAAAAATTACAACTGTGTTATTTAGCCTTTAGTATAATTTCTATTAAAATTTGTATGTAGTGAGAAGTATGGGTTTCATACTGAATTAATATGTCTTCATAGCTATGTGGAAGAACATCTAAATGTTGACTCGGATTTGTTTATTTGGATGTATGTATGTTAAATTATGGTTTAATATTCAGTGTGAATCTTCCTATTCCTTTCACCATATTTAAAAAATATCTCAGGGAATTTCATAGATCAATATCAGGTGTCTCCAGGGAACTGATAACTATATGATTTTTGATAATAGATGATAGTGGGCCATTTCTTTACTGTAACTTCTGTAGAACAGAGAAGGTTTCCTTCACTAGATAATCCAAAATATATAATTGAATTTTGATGGAATTATTTCATTCACATATAATCATCTTCCCTTTCGCCATTTCAACTATTCCATTCATATGGGCATCCAGAGAGAAGCACTTTTCATCAACTTTGTGTTGTGTGACATTGAGATGTTAACTCTTCTGTTACACATAATAGATTAAGAGAGTTGGAAGGGCCCTTGCAGGTCATCTAGTCCAACCCCCTGCCCAAGCAGGAGACCCTACATCTGCCTCTACCTAGAATTGAATTCACAACCTCCTGATTGGGAGGCATATGAATACAATATTTCAGTACAAAGAAGTAGCAGAGTTTGTTTCTTGCATCATGAAGTCACGATGTGTGTTTCATGGATAAAATCAGATACTTTTCTCATTTATCTCATTTCTTATGGTGATCAGTGCTTCCTTCAGATTTAATTGATTCACATTGACAAGCCACAATGTTGCTTGCATGTAGGGGGCTTAGCATGTTATATAAAATCATGGTCAATTTGCAAATTTAGCTTAGTTGCTTTTTTGAAAAACAATGGCTTACAGCCTTGTCAAAGTTAAATCAACAAATGAATTACAGATGTTATTGTTATCATTCATTACTCATGTTTAATACATGCTGTTATATACTGTTTATGGTTAAACTCATTTAGAACAGGTTATTTTGAAGAAAACATTCTAACATTCTAAATACAGTAGCTGCAAGGTTGAACTTCCATTTACAATTTGGAAAAGTGTTTGTATTAGCCAAACATCTTATTAGTCTATGTCTCACAAGGACTTGATGTCATTTGGCACTGACATCCCTGGAAATCCCCTTTTGAGCAATGTTTGAGACCAATGTCCTCACTGTGAATTTCCTGCAAATCTCTACTAGCTTTCTCTTCCTCAATGTCTTCAAGTTACAAGAAACAGAAGCTTTTCAAATAAGAATAAAACAACTTCCTGAATAATACTGATGATATTCTTTTTGCTACCGGTATCTATAAACTCACCCAGAAAATGTTTCAGTGAAGTTCAAGTTATTTGATTTATTACTTAAAGAAGGTTGGTTTATTATAGTTCTCTCTCTCTCTCCCTCCCTCCCTCTCTCTCTCTCTCTCTCTCTCTCTCTCAAATTACTTAGAGATGACTGTGTGTGCTTAAAAGGGAGGAGAAAAATGTGAATCTAATTTACTAGTGGTGCAATGGTTCAACCCTTTTCACCTTAAATAGGTTGTATGTATGTTATCTGTTTTGCATTAGAAATGGATGAAAAGTGACAGTTTTAGATAAAGTTTACCTTATATACTTAGATTTATTTTGGGAAAATGATGGAACCTGTGTTCAGTCTGCTAATAAATTTCAATCTCACAAAAGTTTCACAAAAGAAAGTGATCTACCATTGTTTCTTGTTTCATATGATGGAGCTGGCATGGGGTGATTGGTAGGTGAATGTGAACTTCATTGGGACCTCAACATTGTTCAAACAGTGTTGTTTATTGTTTAAAATGGTCTTTTTAGTGTATTATGTTTTTATTCTATTTGCTGCCCATAATTTCCTTCTGGAAGATGGGCAACTGTATAAACTTGTTTCTTATAAACAAAATATTATTGGGGGGAAATATGGCTGGTTTTGTAAATATATATGGTGGCCGCTTAATTTAGAAACCCGTTCTTCATCCATATGGAAAATACCAAGCAGAAACTAATACAGGTTAATCCTGACTTACCAACCGTACTCAGGATTGACAAATCTGTTGCAGGTAGTCATAAAGTGAATAGTCACATGATTGTGCTGGACTTACAACATCAGTTCTACTGCTGCTATTAAGCATTGTTAAGCAAGATGTCTTGTAATCTCATTTTGTAGCTTCCTGCCATTTTCCCCATTGACTTTGCTTATCACAAATCAGCTTGGAAAATTGCAGATGGCAATAACGTGATAGGAAAGACTTATTGGCATTACAGGTAGCCCTCAATTTATGACCACAGTTGGAACTGTAATTTACATTGTAAGTCATTGTGGTCTAAATCGAGTCATCACCTAACCAAGTAATCATCACCTGTTCTGATTTTACAACTATTTTTACAAAGTCAAATTATTGTGATCATAAGTCATAATTGTGAATCCAGGTTAATCAAGGATAGACACAATGCCAAGATCATGGTAAATGCATGCTGGTTGTAAAGCACCCATATTGTGATTACAGAACCATGGGGATATTGCAACAGCTGCAAGCTCAAGGACCAGTCATAAACCTACTTTTTCAGCATTCTGTAACTTCAAACAGTCACTCAAGAATGCTGTGAGTAAGTGACAATTACCTGCAATAAAACTACAGATAGTCTTTCAATTTTGCTGGCAATTGAGAACAAAATTTCTGTCATAAAATATGACACCACCTGGCTACACTATTTAGCAACAGCAATCCCAACAGTTTCCATTACCATTGTTAAACAAGGACCACATGGGTTATTAAGCAATGAACTCAAGAGACCTTGATGTGGGAAAAGGAGAGAATCTAGAAAGGTTTGCTTGCGCTGCTGAAACTGTGTTCCATGCAAGTAGGCTGGTGGGTAATTTGTGTTCCATGCAAGTAGGCTGGTGGGAGTAGGTGACTATCACAAATACGCATGTGGAGTATGAGCAGGCAGATAGCTGTCAGAAGTGGGGAGTAAATTGTACAGGCAGATGGGTACTAGAGAGTATGATGTCCCCATGCTCCTGGGAGCTCCTTGGGTGAAAAAGTGTATTTATTCCTTTTGGTAAATATTGCTGGTTGAGAAATATGATACCAGATTCCTTCTGATTTTTTGCAGCCTCTCTACTATATACAAGTAGTCTTGACTTACAACTACAGTTGAGTCCAAAATTTCTAGTGAGATATTCGCTAAGTGAGTTTTGCCCCATTTCACGACCTTTCTCACCACAGTTATTAAATGAATCACTGTAGTTGTCAAGTTAGTAACAAGGTTGTCAAATGAATCTGGTTTCCCCTCTGACTTTGCTTGTCAGAAGGTTACAAAAAATACTGGCACGGCATGATCTTATGACATCCGTCATAAATATGAGTCAATTGCCAATCATTGGAATTTTGATCACATGATCATTCAATAATTGTAAAAACATTGTTAAGTCACTTTTTTCAGTGCAATTGCAACTTTGAACGGTCACTAAATGAAATGTTGTAAATCAAGGATTACTTGCATAGTGTGTGGTTTAGAGAAAACTGTTGCATTTTCTTTCCTATCCCTAGAGGGCAGTGTTGTATTGGACATATTTTATTAGGTCATGTTTGGTAATGTTTGGTTGTTTCTACTTCTGAAAAATTAGTTCTTCAGCAGAAACGGATCCTATCAAAATGTCTGTACAGCATTCCTTTTACACACCAGTCTTTTCACTGGATTTGACATTACTTCTACTTGTGTACATTTCCTTTGACAAGTTCAGGGTTAAAATTAAGAAGTTCAGGCACAGAGGCTAAATTGCAGAAGCATCACAAACTTTCTCTTCCTAATTTTCTAGCAACCCCAAGAGTAAGATGGTGTCTGTCATGGTTTTCAAAAGTAGGAAATAACTAGAATTGAGGAGTCATAGATAAAAGTCCAAGGTAAGATTAATAAGTGAAATATTGTATGAGCAACCACATCGAAGCCAAACAAGGAAGTAGAAAATTAGCAAGCAATACAAAGACCAAGATAAGGATATAGAACAAAGGTATGACATAAAGATGTCATTGATCCAAAGTGAGATTAAATGGGGAATAGAAAGGGGGGAATTGTGGGATGAGACTGAATTCCAATTTCATGTGAGGACAGTCCTACAAAACCTAATACATGTACTTATCAACTTACAACGATTCATTTAATGACTGAAAAAAGAGGATATTATTGATTTACTGGTTGTCCACTCTGGTGTAGCAGAGTGCAATTACAAAGTCTTTAGCCCAGACCTGGGCATTTTGTGGTCTAAAGGCCATATTTGCCCCTTTGGACTATCCCTGTTCAGCCTGTGGCAGCGAGAGAGGACAAGCTGGTGACCAAGTAGTGGCCTTCACAACTGTCCCAGTTTATTTATTTATTTATTTATTTATTTTATTTTATTAAATTTATACCCCGCCCTTCTCTTAAAAAAGGACTCAGGGCGGCGCACAGGCATCATTAAAATCATACAAAAATACAAATACAAAATTGTTAAAAACTAATTAAATATTCCCTGTGCTAAAATTAATAAGACTCTAAAATTTAAAAATTATCCCTATAAAAGTCAGAACGGTCATGTGGCCTCTTGGGAAAATTAATAGCCCACCAATGGATTATCCAGTTGCTATCAGTATAAATTCTGAAGTTAGTGATACCTAGAGAAAATAAATTGAACTACTAAAAAACAACATTTGAACTACTAAAAAACTACTTAAAAAGAATATTACAAACATTACTTTGGTCTGTAAAACACTTTACCTCTACTAAACGGTTTTAATTGTATAAATTATAATTCATAAAATCCTAGTGGTGATTTACTCAGGAGGAGAACAGGAAGAGGAGAAAGGTCAGTCCTATCTGACTGAAGACAGGTTTCACATATAAAATGTCCTACATTCAATTCATTGCATTGTCAGACTCCATAGAGCTGGTGCTCAACTCATATAGTAAGATTATGTGCATAATTCCATCAGACATAGTCAGCATAGCCAAGGGCAATGAATTATGAGAGTTACACTCTAAAATACACAGAGGTCACCAGACGTCTACCACTATGGTAATCAATACTCAACACAATAGATAAAAGGTTAAATGACAGCACCATGTGTAGAAATAAGGTACAATATCATCTGAAGTAAGAAAGCCAGTGTTTTTTACTTCCAAAGCTGCTTTTATTATGATTTTAAAATGTACTGCACTTTGACAGCCATTATCAAGTTCTTCAAATGACGTGCATTCAACATGAAATTGCCACTTACAATTAAATCCCAAGTCATATCAATAATTGAATTAATATATGGCAAATCAGTGCACTGGTGTCTGAAGAAAATCAATCTGTTAGAGGTAGACAGTGCTATGGTAATTTATGGCCCATCTCGTAATATAGATATTAGACATGGCATATAGACAGTAACCTCCCTGAAGAAAAGGAGAGCACGCAAACACCAGGGCATTATCTGACTGTGACAAAGGGAATAGTGCTAAGGAAAGAAATATATTTGTGTTTTCTTCTTAACAGCAATACATTTTCTGAGAATCAAGTTTCTCCAAATATTAAGTAAAGCAAAAAATTACTTGTATTTTTATTTTGTTTTACTTTACTCAGTTAAAATAATAGTGACACACCTCTTAGGGTGAATTGATTCATCATGGAAAGCATCTTTCTTTGAAAATTCCTATGACAGAAATTTTAGGTAGGATTACTACATATTCTAAACCAGTAGATGGCAGCAAATTTTTAGAATTTTCTGTCTCTCTTTGCTGTCACCCAGCGGAGCTCTGAATATTTGCTACTCAAATCTAGTTTAAATTTGTCTCTTTCATGAATGCAATAAGATGATATACAATCCCCACTTGGCTGAAGTGGCAGCTGGAACTGTACTCTAACATCTGAAAGAGGCCAGTTGGGGAGGGGGGGGGGGACTCATCTGGAAAGTTACCTGGAGCAAGCACCATTGAATAACCAGAATTGTCTTCAGAGTAAACACAGTAGAATACACTGTGTCAAAAATAATCCAGAGTGCCACAGGCTAGTACCATTTCAAATCTTCTCAGTAATGAATTCAAGAAATACTCTTTCATGCTATAGTTATCTACAATATGGAGTACATGTTAGTTGCTAACCCCTAGTTGGAGGAGTCACTGAAGGAGGCGTGAGCTTAAATGGACTCCAGAGGATGGTAGAGGACAGGAAGGCCTGGAGAAGCGTTGTCCATGGGGTCGTAATGGGTCGGATACGACTTTGCAACTAATATCAACAACAACCCCTAGTTGTCCAAGTATTTCCAAGAAGGAAGTTATATATAAGTGATTGCTTCCATATTGTTTCTTCTGGAATCAGTTGTACATGCAGTTGCATTATCTTCTTTCCTCCAGAGAACTATATTCACGCTGCTACCTGGCTTTTGGAGACATTATATATTGTCCCTGGGACCTCCTGAATTCAAAGTGGCTACTCTATCACAGAATTACAGCCTGTCTGTTTTTCTGCTGCAAAGGGAAAATGTCACGAATAATGTAGGAAGTACTAAATATGATATAAGTTGAAAATACTAAACATGATATAAGTTGTTGCATATGTGTAGGTGCATGTTTTTGGTATAATAAGGAAATTATTTTTCTGAGGCAAAGAGTAAGCATACATCTTTGCAAAAGTATAAGAATACAGATGCAAGCTCTAAAGATTTTAAAGACTACAATATAATTTAAATGTATCCTATTCACAGACCTGTGTCTATATAAAGATAATAACTTGTTTCAGGATCCAATTTGTGTCGATCACCAGGACCAGCGGTTTTGTCTTCCAAGCTTTTTGATTCGTTCATCTTCAAGCAACTTCCCTCTAGCAGACTGTGTGCTTTGGGATGTTCTGTGTGTGGTATTTATATGGCACCTGTTGTACGTGGCTTTTTAGATGTTGATTGGGGTGTTGATGGCTAGCTATTAAGTTGTTGGCTGTTATTTGCTTCTGCTGCTAAATCCTTGCCTCCTAAGTACTTGATAAGCTGATGGTAAATCAGCACATGTTGACTGATGAGAGTTTCCCCATTTCCCAGGCTTCAATCACTTCCCTGGCTGTTTTTGGGCCTGTTCATCCAACAATCTTAGTAGCTGCAAAATTAAATATAGTATGTTCTTGTTCATTGCAGTGTGAGGCTACCAGTGAGTTTGGGTCTCCTTGTCTGATCGCTTGTTTGTGTTCTTGCAAACTAATGGTAAGCTTCTTCCCCATCTTTCCTACATAGTCACAGGGGCAATCCACGCAGGGGATACTTACACTGGAAGTATCTCCCACCTCCAAGCGATCTTTACAATGCATAATTTGTCCTCGTATGGCAGGCTCTGGGCAGTGTTCTACAGCTTCTGAAATGTTTTTGAATATATGGCAGGATGTATCATGTGGTTGATCTTGTACCTTGTTTTTTTCCTTTCTCTCCCCTCCATGTTGCACAGGCATCTTGTGATGAATGGTTATGAATACCCATTCTACCTTAATTGTTCACATACTCCATACCATAACTTGTTAATTATTTATTTTATTACACTATTTACTTTATCTGAAACTCTTTGTCATATTCTATTGGCTGAAATGTAGCATATTACCATATATAGTAGTCTAAATAGTACTCCAAATTTTGTCTATATATGACAAGATACATTAGACTTTGTTTTGTTTTTATTTCCAAGAAATTTAAAGTGGTGTTACCTCTGGAGAAATGCTGTAATTGCATCTCTATATCTCTGTTTTCTTCTATTTTTATATTGCAGGAAGTCAACGTTAAAAAAACCCACAACGTTTTGCAACATATTCATGTCACTTGTAAAAGTGCATTATATAAACATTTAGTCTCATAAATTTAGGTTGAAATTATATCATTTATCAAATACAAAAGCATAATTGACAGACTTTAACTTCTATGAAACTCAAACATGATAAACATTTTGAAATATTTAAGTTAAATATTGACTTAAAGAATGCTTTCAGAACTCATGATCAGGTAGACATGTATCAAGAGTATTTTGTCGCATAAAATTTTTTCAAGATTTGTTTTGCAGAAATGGTGATGTTTGTGTCTTGCCACTTTAAAACTAAAGCCCTATCGATTTTAGACATAGATGTAAATATTTGACCCCTGCACGGTGCTTCTGGAAACCCATTTGAAATACGGTACATAAAAGGGACTAGATCCCTAAAATGCGTAATTGTTTCTTTTCCCCTGAGAGACTGTGAAGGTTTTACACATTTGCACATGAAGAAATATTCCACAAACCTCATCAAGCTCTAAAGAAAGGTTTAAAACAGAGAGTTCCTCTGGTTAATTTCAGAAGCGTGAGCTCACATTACTCTCTAGCATTTCAGCCCAATAGCTTAGGGTTTTAGTGGCTGGTTGGCTGGCAAAGGGTTTTTTTTAATTGCAGTTTTGAAGGGTTTGTCTCTGTAGACTTGTGGGCTGATGATACATATTCATGAATGAAAGTCTTTCCCGACCCTGTTAACACTGACAAAGACTAAGCTGGTTTCACACAGCAAGTGGATGGGAGTTGTGGGTAACAACAGCTGAATGACAAGATTAGCTGGGGGGGGGGGGGAAATCTCTTGCATCACTTGGCCTTGCCTTCCTAATGATTTTGCCAATTGTTGTTGGGGACAAGGCTGTCATTCACTGATGACTTCTTCTGACCATATTCAGATAATGACAATTTCCTTAACTTCTATTTTATTGGACACCACCAAGCAAGATCAGAACAAAAAGGAATCAGTTTCAGTTGTTCACGGATTGGAGTTTGGTCACTTCAAAGGTACCTTTGATCTAGAAATATGCAGTGTACCAAATTCATTATGTCTTTTTAATGAGCTTCTCAAATTTATTGCTCTTCAACATGATCCTCTCTTCAACATGTAGCGTAGTTTTGAGATGGCCATATTTAGAGAGGAACAGTCTAAACTTGTACTTTTAAGAACATTAGTGATGGAAAACAACAGGTGCTTTTGTTCCTAAATGTGACTCCCTTCAGATTCTGCCTTTGGCCACAGAATCTTCCTGCCTGAATGGAGTTACATACAGAGGATAGTTAGAATGTAGGACTCATGAATAGAATAATTCATCACATAAGAAAAGTGGGTAGGTTTTAAATTTGCCACCCAGGCCTAAATGTATCCCAAGTAAGGCCTAGGAACCCAAATGGGCTGGCTAAATAACAGATGGATACTTGACCTGGATATGTCAGCATATAAAAACTGTGCCTGCAAAAAGGAAAACCGTTAAGTCTTTTGAGGCAGAGAACTCTACTGGCCTACTGTGCTTCATGGGGGCATCCAAGAAGAAAAAGCCAGACTGAGGACATAGGAAGGCCCAACGTAAAAGTAAATACATTAGGATCAGTTGGGAAGATCTCAAATGAAGGGTGAAATGCAGCAGGTTCTGACAGGTTCTGGAGAACTGGTAGCGAACATTTTGAATAGTTCGTAGAACCGGCAAATAGCATCTCTGCCTGGCCCCAGAGTGGGATGGGAATGGTGATTCTGCAATATCCTTCCCCCTGGAGTGGGAAAGGAATGGGGATTTTGCAGTATCCTTCCCCTGGAGTGGGGGGGAATGGGGATTTTGCAGTATCCTTCTCCTGGAGTGGGGGGGAATGGGGATTTTGCAGTATCCTTCTCCTGGAGTGGGGGGGAATGGGGATTTTGCAGTATCCTTCTCCTGGAGTGGGGGGGGAATGGAGATTTTGCAGTATCCTTCTCCTGGAGTGGGGGGGAATGGAGATTTTGCAGTATCCTTCCCCTGGAGTGGGGGGGAATGGGGATTTTGCAGTATCCTTCTCCTGGAGTGGGGAGGGAATGAAGATTTTGCAGTATCCTTCTCCTGGAGTGGGAAAGGAATGGAGATTTTGCAGTATCCTTCCCCTGGAGTGGGGAGGGAATGAAGATTTTGCAGTATCCTTCTCCTGGAGTGGGGAGGGAATGGAGATTTTGCAGTATCCTTCCCCTGCCATGCCCACCAAGCCACGGCCACAGAACTGGTAGTGAAAAAAATTGAATTTCACCACTGATGAGGATGACATATAGATTATTCTTCATGTATTTCCTATTTTCTTCATTGTCATGTTTAAATATTATGATTTGACAGAAGCTTTTGAAGAACCTCTAAAGCAAGGGTATCCAAACTTGGGAACTTTAAAACTCGTGGATTTCAGCTCCCAGAATTCCCCAGCCAGTTGGCTAGAGAATTCTGGGAGTTGAAGCCCACAAGTCTTAAAAGTTCCCAAGTTTGGACACCCCTGCTCTAAAGGGACCAAATTCTAGATTTAGAGAGCGGTTCCTTGAGGCAACTCCCTGTGCATCCAGCAGTATCTGCAGCAGGAAAATCAAAATATGAAGAGAACAATCACAGCATTGGATTGAAATCCCACCCCTTTGGTACATGCATCACAAAAACCAAAAATGGAATTAATGAATCATGGAACGTGTACAATAGAATGTTTCAATATGAGATTACTTTACAGTAATGTGCTAATAAGCAGAGAATGTAAATGATCACATAAGATCTGTCTGAAGAAGAAAAGTAACATCTGCAGCAATTAACAGATTTACTATTAGCATGAATAAAATAATTAAGTTAATAAAATAATTACAAATGTTTATTAAAATTATTAATAAAATAATTTAAGTACTAAGTACCTATGTATTTTATTTAATAAAATATAATAAATATTTTTAAAGCTCACAGGTTTGGATCAAAATAATGGCAGATAGTTTAAAATGGAAAAAATTGTGATTAGGAAGAAAAATGAATGTTTTAGTGAGGATCAGTTTCAAATGGTTTTCAAAAAATGAAAAGAAGGCATTGCACAAATGGTAAAGACAAATAATCAATTGTATTTGGTTAATTTGGATCATACATTGGATTATAATATTTTCTGACTAGATTGCTTCTATTGAAGCAACTAGATTCCAGAAGGTTTGTACAAATATATTTGGTTGGGTATAAAATAAAGGTACTACCTATAAAACAATAATGTTATAAAGTGTGTACTAAAATTAAAAAGAGAAAGAGTAAGTCCAGATCTATCCTTTTTGCATCAGTATTAAATATTTATATGAAGTGAATGCATAAAACAATTTAATTAGCGTAGAAATAACTTTTCAGATACATTTGCAAGATTTTGTCTTTGAAGCAAGGATGAATTCTTTGACATTGTCTCCTCAAAGTGGTCAAATGCTTCATTGAGTTCAATATTTTTAAGATACTGTAAGCAATATAGCTCAAAAGGTATTACATAAGCAATGCAGAATACTCAGATTTGACTGAATTTGAAAACATTGCAACACAAAATTCAGAATGTCTCTTGGAACTTATTTATAAGTTTTCATTGAAATACAAACTAAAAAAGTCAAAGATGATTGTGTGATCAAATGAATGGATAATTAATTGATGGTTCTTATAATATTGACTATATTTATTAATTATTGACCATTTTCATTGGGATTATTGTTCTTATTGTTAAGCACAGCAGAATTTCGCTCCAAAATTCCATTCTTCCTCATTTTTCTATTAAGAGACCTGAGTACAGGTAATCCTCAACTTACAACAGTTCATTTAGTGACCGTTCAAAGTTACAATAGCGCTGAAAAAAGTGACTTACAACCATTTTTCACGCTTATGACCATTGCAGCATCCACATGATCACATGATCAAAATTCATTCACTTACTTAACAAATGTTTCAGTTAGCAACAAAAATTTTGGGCTCAACTGTGGTCATAAGTCAAGGACTACCTGTAGTCCTCGACTTATGACCACAATTGAGAGCAGGTTTCCATTGCCAAGTAAAGCAGTTGTTAAGTGAGTCATGTCTAATTTTATGACCTTTTTTGCCATGGTTATTAGACAAGTCACTGCAGCTGTTGAGTGAAACATGCAGTCATGAAGCTGACTTCTCCCATTGATTTTGCTTATTGGAAGCCAGTTGGGAAGATCTCAAATGAAGATCACATGACCCTGAGACACTGAAACCATTGTAAATATATGCCAGCTGCGAAGGACACAATTTTTTATCACATGACCGTGGGGATGCTATGACAATCATAACTGCAAGAAATGGTTGTGTCACACTTTTTTCGGTGCCATTGTAATTTTGAATGATCACTAAACAAATTGTTTTAATTTGAGAACTTACTGTACTTTGGCACTTTATATTGCTCTGAGCCAAGGAGCAATGTCTTACCTATATATTGTAGATCAGAATTGTCCGGTATGGCATCCTGCAACATGCCAGGAAATTTTGGAACTTAGATAGATACCTGTCATTTGGAGGCCAAAAGGTTATGCATCTTCTAGATAGCATGATGACATAGCAACATATTTTGCCTAGTCTATCTACCATCCTTCCTGAGACAAACAAGATTTTCAACGCTTTGAGCGAACAAAACTTAATGTATAATATCTTTGTATCATAAGCAGTTACATATGTGGAGGGGGAAGAATGATAATATCTGTACTTTTTACCTTGCATCTTAAGACTGCCTTTTCTTTTCTTTTCTTTTTTAAAGAAAGCTGGGAATCTGTGGTTCAGGTCATCTGTCCCACTTTACCATCTCCATCAAAATTCATATTATAGTCTGATATAAATGAAACACTTTCGCTGTTAGACTATAATTTGCATAATTCCTAAAATAAGACAGATTTTGAAAGCATCAAGTACAGGTAGTATCTGTTAAAGAAAATGTGCGTAACAATTCAAAAGTAAAATACAATTTGGGATTTATTTAAAACATTTTGTAAAATTATGCCAGCAATCCTATGCAGATAGTTTAAGTAAAGTTCATTGGAATGTGCTTAATCCTATGAAAAGATGTGAGTGATATTCTATCCTCAATATATTTATCTGCACATTAGCATCATGAGAACTACCAGACTGTAGTGAATAATGTACTGGACTAGCAGTGGGAAGGCTCACATTCAAGTTTTCTGTTAGACCTGGAAGCCATCCAAGTGATTTTGGGTCAGTCACCCACTTTCAGTTTTGCTTTGGGATGCTGAAAAACATCTGTCTAGCATCTCCCAACCCACACTGAATCAAACATGTTAGATTATGATCCATAACCATTAATGAAGAGATCTTTATCCTTCAGTGGATTGATATGGGCTGATTAGAATTAGCCTCATAGAAATTAGCATATGTACATTGGTAACTGTGTAGGATTTCCAATAAATATTTTTGTTTTAGAGGGCTTACCTACATAGGCGTGTTTATTTTACAACATCTTTGGTTTCGGTGTGATTTATTTCCTGTAAGTATGCAAAGAATTGTACAGTCAGGGTCAAGCTAGATATGAGACTGAATGAATCATTAGTAAATCTGTCACTTTTGTTAACTAAAGAGTGGGTGGGTGGAATATGTAGTGCATTGATGGTGTCGATACAACCATCTCCTTGGTTACATAAAAAAAGCATGCTAGTCTTCAGAAGACTGCAGACATATTTCTTAACCAAGGGTTTAAATACAATATTAAAGAATACTTTTTTTTGCACCTCTTAGAATGCCTAGCCAATATTCCCATGTATGTATGTGGGACATACTTGCATATATTTAATAATAAAGTTTTACATCCAAGCTATATGGGTTATTTTTTGGCCCAAAGATAAATGGTGATAGATCAAGCCATGATATAGTAATTCCCTCTCATATGAAAAATGTTCTAAAATTGACCGCTTTCTTGTTTTGGATCTGGATTCATATACTTATCTCCGATGACTTAATAAAACTGAGCATGAGTAAATGATTGCTTATCTCCCACTATAGGTGACTTAATAAATAATAATTGTGGATAAATAGGAGGAAAGATCATGTTATAATGCTGGAATCATAATTTTGAGGGGTAGATTTATTATTGGCTGTTGAATGCTATACCAGAGGCCATTTACCAGAAAGGTTTGTGAGACCACCACAAAAAATTTGGTGGATCAAGGACCCAACATTAACTTATTGTAATTGGAGCAAACTTGAAATGAAATTATTCAAGTACATTTATCTGTCTGAATATCTCCCCCTTCTGTCCTTTTGCAAAAGGTCTTTTTAATGGCAAACTAAACAAGGGTTTCTAGAGGCCACCCACCAAGCTTTTCACTGACCACATGTAGTTTTGGGACCATAGGCTGGGCACCCCTTTCAAATCAATATCCACAGCAGCTGGATCCAATTTCTGGAAACATGCTAGCTAGATGCATATAGGAATGCAGGAAATCTGCACATTTTAGGGCAATTGCAGAATCAAGATATTTGCTGTGTAGCTATCTTTGTTTTGACCTACCAAGCTAAATTCTGTATCTTTCCACATTTCTATAAATTTGCAGTTCTCTGGATCGGATCCTGCCCCATACATCCTCACGGCCGATTCGCTCCCACAGAGAGGGACTTCTCCGGGTGCCGTCCACTAGACTTTGTCAGCGGGTGACGCCCAGGGGAAGGGCCTTCTCTGTGGCGGGCCCAGCCCTCTGGAACGACCTTCCCCCCGATATCAGGACAACCACGGACCTCCGCTCCTTCCGCTTAAAATTAAAGACACACTTTTTTCGCCTGGCCGGCCTTGGGTAGTCTCTTTTTAGGTTAGGGGTTTTAGGGGTATTTTTAGTTTAGTTTATGGGTTTTAGCGCAGGATCAATTTAATCCATTTTTAATTTTGTATTTTGTATTTTGTCTGTGGTCTTATTTGTATTTTTAATTGCCTGTGCCCCGCCTCGAGTCCCCTTGGGGAGAGAGAGCGGGATATAAAATTAAATTATTATTATTATTATTATTATTATAAGAAGGGGAGATATAAAGGGACCTTGGTCCTGAACTAACATCTAATAAAATATATTCATCTCCTCATTCCAAGGTTATCTATATTATTTCTGCAAACAATTTCTACATTGCTCCAGACTATTGTTGATCTCCTTTCCAAATCCAAGTGTTTCTGCTGCAGCTTTTGCTAAGGAAAGGGGGTGGGGTAGGACCATCCCCTCTCGGTCCCCCTCCCCTTTCCCTCATTTTGCCTGTTAATTGGCCGAGACCACCAGAATTTGGGGGACACAGATGTCACTGATAGTTTGCCTAGGGAGCGCATTCATGCCCATCTGTTGCAGTCTCGAAGGCTGTTCATATAGTCACAAGGCCTTCATTTAATTCTTGTCAGAAAGTAATGTAAATCCCGTTTACCTCAGAGGTCGCAGCCAAGATTTATGCCAATGAGCCCCCTGCAATTTACACACACACACAAACACACACAGTGATGGTTGTATAGGAGAAAAGAAAGCCTTTCATGTAGCTGCATATTAACAAGTAAGCTTGTCTTCGCAGAGGCTTTTCTTGGTCAGGGTTTTCCTTATTTTAATACCGCTGGGGTCATTTGGTGTATTGAGCAATGCAGAAAAAAGGAAGCCTTGAGCCTTGCAGTCCCCAAATCAGATGGAAATAGGACTATGAGCAAATTGGCTGGCTCATCACACATTAGATCATTGTGTTGCACTGATTCCGTGCTGTGTGGAATATTATGTCTATTACAAGAGTGAAAAGCAACAAAAATTGCCAGGAGGAAAAGAAGGAGGAGGAGGAAGGCTTCATATCTTCTACTGTTATAACTGTGAGCTCAAAGACTGGCTGGGTATCTATTTCACAAAACTCTGCAAAGTAAACCAAAGCAAAAATACAAATCGCAATAAATGGGGAAAGCCCAACAATGTTCACTTTTATTTGTCTCAATAACACCTCCAAAAATAAACAACTGGTAGCTCCGTTCCCCCCACCCCACATCCTCAACTCTGCTTTAAATGTAATTTCAGATGAAAACCGAAGGAAGTGCAAATAAAAGGCAGTTTTCCTGATTTGAAAATGAGGAGCAGGCTCATTATCGTGAAAATAAAAAAAAATTAAATCTGACCTTTGGAAAGGCCATGTGTTTGGGGCTCAGTCCTTCTCCCCTTGACAGAACCGCAGGATTTTTGCTATTCAATTCCAAAGAGACCAAAGCCCACCCTTTTAAAAGAATAGGGACAAAATGCACTGTAGCATAATGACACGGGTTCAAAGTAGCTTTAATAAGCACGCAGTTCAAAGTGCAGTAGGAGAGGGAGGATAATTTGCAGTCAGGCTGAACATTGGATGCATTAGTTTATAATTCTCTAAAAATGGGTTTTCAACTAATATCAGAGGGGAGAGAGGTGATTGCAACCCCCGCTCCATTATTTCTGCTACAAATAAAAACTGGGCTCTGTATTTGTTACAATAATGGCTGCCATTCCCTGATGATAGACTTCATCTCCTGCAATTGTGTTTACAAACTTTTATCACCTTGCTCCAATCTATTCCACTACTCTATAACTGAAATAACTTTGCTATTCGTGTGATTGTAAAATTGTTATCTGATGCAATACTGACAATTCTTTTTCTGTTTTTTTAATTTGCAACAGAATTTTAACAGCATGAGTTCTAATGTTATGCTGCCATAGACAATTCCATTGTATTGACAGCCTCTAGATGGTATTCTCACACCATTTCCAGCCGCGAATAAAATAATAAAAAGTAATGTCGTTTACATCATCATATTCTGGCATTCATGCATGTTTGCACTAAGGTATCGAAACAAATATGCAACATTTCTGCTGAAAAACTCGGGGCTGAGTGCAGTATCAACAGTGATAAATTTTGAAACTTTAACCATTTTAAAGTAGATGCATATGAATCCCAAAGATTGCTTATTTAACTTACAGAAGCCTGAATATAGACCTGAGTTACCGGGACTGGCATAGAAAAACCTGGTTATAGTACAGATGTCTGTGCAGGGAGTAGCTCCTACACAGACAAATAGACCCTAGCATCTAGGTTAGCCATTGACTGTCCTTAAAGAAGAAGAAATATGAAATGCATTCCATAGGTAACAGATAACTTTTGGAATGTTGACTTGTTCTCATTTTGGCTAATTGTTAATTTTAATTTAATTTTTAAAATTTTATTGTAAATGTCAATTGGGTTTTTTTGATATTTATTTAATTTCCCTTTTAACTTTTGTAATATGTGTTTTTTGTGTTGTATGCCACCCTGAATCCTTTGGGAAAAGGGCGGCATATAAATCCAATAAACCTGTAAAGTTAAAAGCTTGGTTCTGATATAGTAACATGCACCATGCAATTGTGGAAGATGACAAGGCTGAATCCAAGGGATGGGTCAAATGCATCATCAGTTTCAAGTCCCTTCACGCCCATAAGAGATCTAAGTCCACCTCACACTTTGCTTTGACCATTAGTAGGTCAGATTCTTGTAGAGAGCTTAAGCTTGCAATAAATCCTTATATTCATTTGAACTGCCTTGGTTTCCTGATTTGTGTAAAATACTATAATTAACGCTGGTCCTTTTAGGCAAATACTACAGGTGAATACAGCCCTCTACAACTTTTCTTCCCCCCCCCCCTTTTTTTTTTATATCTGAAAACATGTCTTGCTTTGGGTAAAACACTATGATTTTATCTAATTTAATTTTATGAAATTAATTTTATTAAATTAAATCATATTTCATCTTTGTGCTGATTCTGCTCAATTCTTTATTCTGATGTGGGCGGAAGGCTCTCTTTCCTGGCATTTCTGGTAAAATGGCTGATGAAAACACAGAGGTTCTCCTTGATAGCTTGTTTCTTTATGTCATAGCTACAGTATATTGTCTTAGCTGAGTGCTTTTCACACTTGGCAACTTTAAGATATATGAATTTTAGTCCTCAGAATTCACCAGTCAAAGTTCTTTATGCTGACTGGGCAATTATGGGGAAGTCCATAAATCTAAAAGTGGCCAAGTTTGAAAAACACTGTTCTAGCTATTGGAATCAAGGCAATCCCCATGAACCAAGTAGCCATGCTTTACACAGGATTTTCTATAAGAACTCTTCTAATTTTATTCAAATAACAATCCTGTAAGGGAAGTTGGACTGAGGAAAAACTGGCCTCAAATTGCCTTGCGAGCTTTGTGATCATGAAGGAACATAGACTTGGGTCTCCCCATTACAAGGGAATGCAATGCATTGCACCTAGTCGCTGATCTAAATTGGTAGAATGATTGTCTATGGAGATTCTCAGTCATCCAAATCATGGTTGTCTCAAAAGGCAACTGGACTTTCTTTGTTTTGCTGGAAGATGTTTCACTTCTCATCCAAGAAGTTCTTGGATAAGAAGCAGAATATCTGATAGACTGATAGTTCTTTTATACCACCCTAAAACAGACATTCTTTGTGTGGTGTGCCATCTGTCAAATGTTTTAAAAAATAAAGCTACATGAAGCAATAAAGAAACCAACTTAAAAAGCAGGATAACAAACTATGTTATTCCAGAATGGTTTTAGAACAGTGTTAGCAGTTCTAAACTGGTCTCACTACATGCCTGCATTATCCTTCAAGATACTCCTGATGGAGACTTGGAGCCAAAGAAAGGACTCACTGCATGTAAGGAAAGCCTGTGCCTCTCCGTGTTTGAATAATTAATTTTCTGATGCTTGAAAAAAACCAGACTCGTGTTTGTTTTTTAAGAACCTTTAGTTGAATACTTTAAAGAAGAAGAAGAGAAGGCTACCTTCCCCAAAGGGAAATAAGGGAACTCCTAATGGTAATAACGAGCTTTGTGTTTCCTGCAGCTGCCAGATCCCCTAGTAATTCAAGCATCACTCATTCCCCATTTGGCTCTGCAAATGAATCCTACCATAACAAAAAGATTTGTATAATTACAGCTGCATCTATTTCAGGGCCACCACAGATCTCCATTCAAAGAACAAGGAATTTTTTGGTGTGGCATTTAAAATAATTAAAATATTTATTTGAAAGTCAAAACACCAGTAGCCATAAATAACAATCGCTTTTTCTCCGTTGACTGTGCTAAGTCCCAGTGAAGGCGCCTGAGAGGAGCTTTACTTGTTCCCTGTTGGGATTAATCCATAAATGCAGGCTCCACATAGAACGCCTCAAGTCTTTGTTCCCCATTTATTAGTGTCTGGAATTAAATAGTGTAACCTGAGATCAAAATTAGGGTATTTTTTTTTAAAGAATAGGTAATCTAATTGGCTTTTCAGAATGTGAAATTCAGTTTCTAAAAATATAAAATGTAAGATCTTTCTATGTTGATGTGTTGCAAAAGAAAATCAGTTTTGCTGCATTTGCTTGTAGAGAAATCAATTATGACACAAGCGTTTATGAACTATTTATGATCTACTTCGAAGTTCATTGTTTTTTAATATAGTCTTGGAGATTGTACACATACTGCTTTAGAAAATATGGTTGCCAGGGACAGGAGCTTCATAAACTGAGTGCAGAAGTTTAAACGTATTAGATTATATGAACTACCTTGAATTTAGAGATGAAAAATCAGCAGATACAAATTAGAAACTATATTGAAGGAAACTTCCAATTCAGGAATACTTAGGTTTCTCTCAAAACCATGTGCTTTTTTATGGCATTTATGACATTTTCCCTTCCCACTCATGTTCTACTCTTGGGGAGTGAAAGTCATGAAGGACAGCATTCTAGACTTAAAGGAAGAATCTGTAGACTACCCTGTTTCCTTGAAAATAAGAACTTCCCAGATAATAAGCCCAATTGGGGTTTTGAGCGCATGTGCTAAAATAAGCCCTCCCACGAAAATAAGCCCTCCCTTAAAATATTGCAACAGCCATGAGGTGACCATGCTCGCCACCTCCTGCACCTCAAAAATAATAAGGCCTCCCCGAAAATAAGGCCAAGCACTTATTTTGGGTGTAAAAAGAAAATAAGACCCTGTCTTATTTTCAGGGAAACACAGTAGTCTTTCTCAACCAAGTTCATTTCCCTGCAGTTTATGGTCATGTGCTTAGAAAATCGTGGAAAATGAAATTCAGCGCATAATCAGTTACCTTAACCAAATTGGCAGCACTATGCATTAAAAATTGGGGGAGTTTTCCCGGAGTCCATCACATATATTAACCTTGGATATTACAGAATTCCAACCAACAAAAGAATGCTGCATACATTTGCAGCTCTTTAGTTTTTAAGAAGGGCTATCAATGTGACCATTTATAAGGGACCATTTATAAGGGACGTTGATTCGTTCCTTTTTATTGGCTGGGAGAAAAGTAGAGGTTGCCATCTTCCAACTTCTGTGTAGTACATGAACTAATCATATATTTATACTAGTACATTTTATAAATGCTTAGTAAGACCACACCTGGAATACTGCATCCAGTTTTGGTCACCACATTACAAAAAAGGTGTTGAGACTTTGGAAAAAGAACAAAGAAAGGCAACTAAGATGATTAAGGGCCTAGAGACAAATATATGCAGAACAGTTGCAGGAATTGGGTCTGGTCAGTCTAGAGAAAAGGACTAGCGCAGTGGTTCTCAACCTGTGGGTCACGACCCCTTTGGGGGTCAAACGCCTCTTTCACAGAGGTTGCCTAAGGCCATCGGAAAACACATATTTTCGATGGTCTTAGGAACCGAGACACCAATTTTATGGTTGGGGGTCACCACAACATGAGGAACTGCATTAAGGGGTCATGGCATTGGGAAGGTTGAGAACCACTGGACTAGCGGGTGACATGATAGCAGTATTCCAGTATTTGAGGGGCTGCCACAAAGAAGAGGGGGTCAATTTATTTTCCAAAGCAGCAGAGAGTAAGACAAGAAACAATGGATGGAAACTAATCAAGGAGAGAAGCAACCTGCAATTAAAGAGAAACTTTCTAACAGTGAATCAGACAATTAATCAGTGGAACAATTTGCCTTCAGATGTCGTAGGTACTTAATCACTGGATGTCTTTAAGAAAAGACGGGACAACCACCATTGGTATAGGGTCTCCTGCTTGAGCAGGGGTTTGACTAGAAGACCTCCAAGGTCCCTTACAGCTCTGATTGATTGACTGTATGGTAGAACTCAGTTAGTCTATCTAATATTCTGTCTCTTTCCTCTAATTTAAAGCTGGAATGCTTTCTTGCTTTTTTTTCAATTTAAAGCACTTAAGCCCAAGAAGTTGTATATATGTAAAGTGATTCTCTTATTCACAGGTCAGCTGGCCATTTCACTGTATGGGTTTTAAAACATTGTGCATTTCAAATTCTTTCTTTGTGCTCCCTTTGCAAGGAGATGTTTGTTGTACTTGAGACTGTCTTGTGTGGACCCTGGAGTAATTTCATACCCTTCTCTAATAAAGCCCTTGGAGGCTATATAATATACATATCCTATTATCTGCTTGGGAATACCCTGAAGCAAATGGTGAGCCTCTGTGTGAGACAGAATGCTGGACTGGGTGCGCTGTGGCCTGTTCCAGCAAGGCTATTCTTATGTTCTTATGTTCCTATCCTACCCTATTTCATTCTTGCAGATAATTGATGATGTTTTAGTTAATCATCTCCCCCACTACTTCTTTTGTTCACCAGGTATGTCAGCCTGAAAGGGATTCTTTTCATTTAGAATGTGTGTCTTCCCCTAGGTAATTGATCACTGTGCAACCAGAACACCCCCTGCTCTTGATTCCAGCAGTGAAGGAGTGTGCAACATGAATAATCAAAAAATGGTGAACTGTCTCTTGCAAGAATGCAAGCAAATGCTGGAGCAACCCTCATTTACGGTGGAAGACCAGCCCAAGGAAAGCAAGAAGCCACTCTTTGGAGGTGAGATAATTATGTTAAGTATCAGATACAAGACAGCTGACCACCCGTCCTTACATGGTCACCAATGTGCTCTAGCAGTGAACTTCTAGAATCAAAACCGGATATGGGTGTAGAAGCAGGCAGAGTAGAAGGCCACATTATACCATTGAATTGCTGTCAGTTTCCATTTGAAGCTTCAGTAAACATAGGTTGTAAGGAGCAGTTTTCACTTCACTTGACAAAAACAATGTTCCCAAAGATTGGTGGTGCATGTACATTTAAATTATTGAAAAAATAATGATGAATGTCCTGAATGCTGCTTTTCCCCCCATTTGCTGAAAATCATTCTCTGTTGCAAACATATTTGACAAATTTCCCTATTTTGCAATTCTTTAATTGCTTTTTTATTATATAGGTCATTGCTGAAAATAAAGTAGAGCAAGATGCTTTTATAGAACATTATGTGGTATTTTTAAACTTTGAACAAAGGGTCATAAATAAACCTAACACACATGGAAACAAAAGACAACGAAAAAATAGCTTTCTGTCTGCATGGTCTCTGGTGATGAGCCGAAAGACAGAAAAGGAAAGCAGTATGCTTCCTCCCTTAATTGGGGCATACCAGGGTGTTGTAACACACACACACACATATATGTGTGTGTGTGTGTGTGTGTTTGTTTGTTAGGTTTTGAGCTGATAAATAAATAAACAAGGGAGACTAGGATAGATCTATTTTGAGCTATTTAGTTCTCATCAGCTAGCCATACCATTACTGGGATTCGAACCAGGGAAATATTACATGAGAGGCAGTTGTAATTGCCACTAGACCACTGGTTCTTATCCTAATCTGCTGAGACAGGGGAATAAGTATATACTTGTGTTACAACACCCTGGTAAGCCCCAATTAAGGGAGGAAGCCAGATCTATCCTAAAATAGATCTATCCTAGTCTCCCTTGTTTATTTATTTATCAGCTCAAATCCTAACACACATGGAAACAAAAGACAACGAAAAAATAGCTTTCTGTCTGCATGGTCTCTGGTGATGAACCGAAAGACAGAAAAGGAAAGCAGTATGCTTCCTACCTTAATTAGGGCTTACCAGGGTGCTGTAACACACACACACACACACACACACACACACACACACACAATTTCTGTTTATATTAGAAAATTATATAGTGTGCCATATGATGAAACAAGACCTTCCCTAGGAGAGATCATGGTATGATCAGTTTATCAATCATAAAAATACAACAAAATTCTATTGCTCTTTACTTTCTAAAGAAAGCTAGCATTTTAAGTCTTTTGGAATATATTATTCCAGATAGCTAGCCCAATATGTTAATAGAAACATTAAATCATTTTACAGTGCAAATGTATGCACTCGATCAAATGTAAGTCTATTTGAAGTCAATGAACCTAAGGCAGAGAAACTTGCAAACGATTGTTACTTGCAAGGTTTTCCAAACTCCATGCGTAATTGCAAATGACTAACAATGCGTTGGATTATAAAGTACCCTGTTTCCCTGAAAATAAGAGCTTCCTGGATAATATCCAATCAGGCTTTTGAGTGCATGCGCTAAAATAAGCCCTCCCTTGAAAAAAGCCCTCCCGCAAAATATTGCAACACAGCAGCAGCCATGAGGTGACCACGCTCGCCGCCTCCTGCCCCTCAGAAATAATAAGCCCTCCCCAAAAATAAGGCCAAGTGCTTATTTGGGAGTCAAAGGAAACCCTGTCTTATTTTCGGGGAAACGTGTGTGTGTGTGTGTGTGTGTACATACTGTGTTTCCCCGAAAATACGACAGGGTCTTATATTTTTTTGACCCACAAAATATGACCTTGGCCTTATTATGGGGGAAGGCTTATTATTTTCTGGGGCAGGTGAGAAGTGAGGTGTGCCTTTTACCTTTCAAGCTTCGTTGCGTTCCTCGCTATTGTGTATAGGGAAGCCGCTGGTAAAAAAAAACCCTTCTCGCGAGTTCAATCAAACTTCTTGAAGTCGCGAGAAGGGTTTCTTTTTTTCCCTTTTTTTTTTTACCAGGGGCTTCTCTGGACACAATAGCGAGGACTGCAGCGGACCTGGAAAGATAAGAGGCACGCCTCATGGCCCAACACTGCCCAACTCGCCTCAATGGTAAAGGCAGCCTGACTGTTTCCCTTCCCCGCCATCCATTTAGCGAGGAATGACAGGTGTGGGGGGAGAAGCGAGGCATGCCTCTTACATTTCAAGCCCTTTCCAGTGAATCCCCTTGTAAAAGGGGATTTGTTTAATTGTGATTTTAAATTATGTATTCTGTTTGTGTTTATTGTTTTTTAATTTTCCTGTGCCCCGCCTCGAGTCCCTCTGGGGAGAGAGAGCGGGCTACAAATAAAATTTATTATTATTATTATTATTATTATTATTATTATTATTATTATTATTATTATTATTATTATTATTATTATTATTATTATTATTAAAAAAAACCCACGTAAGTTGAACTCATGAGGATTTTTTTACAAGGGGATTCACTGGATGAAAGGGTGAGGAATGCAGCGGGGCTGGACAGGTAAGAGGCACCCCTCACTTCTCCCCCCAACTGCCAACCCCTCACTAAAGGAGTGATGGGGAAGGGAACCAGGCAAGCTGCCTTTACCACAGAGGCGAGGTGGGCAGTGATTTTTTGCGCAAGAGGGAACTGGCGGGGAAGCAATCACATTGCTGGCCTGCCGCTTTTTTTGTGGCGGGCTCTTTGCACTGGCGGGAAGGGGGGGTAGCACATTGGGCTCTTTTTGCACAGGAGGGACGGGTGGGGGGTGGAAGCACATTGCTTTGCTGCTGTTTTTGCGGAAGGCTCTTTTTGCGCGGGAGAGAATGGGATGCGAAGCGCGTTGGGCTCTTTTTGCAAGGGAGGGAACAGGTTTTTTTTTAAAGCACATTGCTGGCTTGCCGCTCTTTTTGCGGCAGGCCCTCTTTTTGCCCCGCGAGCTGTACGTATGGCAAGGGCTGTGGGGTATGGCAAGGTATGGCAAGGGCTGTGGGGTGTGTGGGGCATGTCCCCCCATGCCCCCCTTCCCTCATTCCGGTTTAGGGGAAACACGGTGTGTGTGTGTGTGTGTGTTTTCGTAGATTTTCATGGATATATATATATATATATATATATATATACACACACACACACACACACACACACACACACACACATACATACATACATACATACATACAGTATTCAAATTTAATTGTTGGCAAGGTAGTTCAGGCAACTGATTAATATTCACATAGCATCCATACAGCTCATAGACCATACTACAGTTCGCTTTTATTGTCTTATTTTTGGGAAAACACAGTAGTCATCCAAGTTTTCTGCCATATTCATTGCCATCAGACCCTTTAGAGGAATAACTTTGTTCAAATTATTTCATATCAAATAATTATGCTTGCTTCTTATTCATTAAAAGTCTCCAAGCAATCATTACATGTACCATAGTTTGTCTCTATGTAACAGGTTTTGTAACAACCTTTTCTGACACACAGACCAAAGATTTCTCTCTGTCTAGTTTGATAATAGCAAGTAATAATTTCTATTTTGTAATAACTCTTCCATGATAATTTCATTTACACTTAATGCATTATTTTAATATGATTGCTCCTCCTTAAAAGTAGTCCTCCTTTTGTAACCACAAGTGGGACCAGAATTTTCATAGCTAAGCAAGACAGTTATTAATTTCATTTTCATTTTCATTTTATTCGATTTATATACCGCCCTATTTTCACCTAAAAGGGACTCAGGGCGGTGCACAGAAAGATAAAAACCCAACAATACATACAAAATATAAAAGACAATTAAATTATTAAATCTGTGCTAAAATTTAGATACGGTAATATAAAATTAAAACCAATAAATATCAAAATTTAAAATTATACCCTTAGTATATGTCAGGCCAGCAAATCATGCACAATTTTACAATCTTTTTTATCATGATTGTATAATGCAGTTGCTAAGCAAATTGTTAAAGAAATCTAGTTTCCTCCATTGACTTTACTTATTGCAAGCCAGCTGGGAAGGTTGCAAATGGCAATTTAAAAACCTCTGGTGGTCAGTACCATCTTAACTACCTTCTCTTTTTAATCACATGACCATAGGGATGCTTCAACAGACTCTAGTTGTAAGCCACTTTTTTCAGTGCCATTGTAATTTTGAACAGTCACTAAATGTAAGTCGAGGACTAGCTGTATCTAATATTTTTTTTGCTTCAGTGACTACAGAAGTGCTGCGGACTGCATCCTGTGTGTAGGCAGCCTCTTGAAATACAATTTGTGAATTGCTAATGTATGGTTTTGATTATACAATAGTTCCTTATTGTGGGCATTCATTTAAGAATATAGTTTAGCAGGCATAAATCTAAGGGGTACTTTTGCTTCCTTGTCTCTATTTCCTTTCTCTTCAGAAGGGCTGTGCAGCTTCTAATCAGGTGGTTTCTTCTTTGCTTCTTCCTCTGTGAAATGTTGCAGATCTTGGTGAACAATCGCTTTAGTTCCAGATCTGCTGCATCAATGCCTTTATAATCACCTCATTAGACAGGGCCCTCCAGGTGAACTGCTTCAGGAAGTTAAGGATCTGAGTCTCAGAGCTTCCTAGGATCGATTATCCACAGCTGAGATAAGGGTAAAAATCTGCCTGAATCAGTAAAATGGGGCATATTGATAAATGTCACCATGTGTGGCAGAGATTATTGGTTTAAATTCTTCAGTGATTGAAGTTGTGGAAATACGAGGCTTAAAATGCAGTTAATTGGGTCATGGCCTAATGTGATTTTCTGTATGATTAATTTAAAAATTTGTAGGTGTCCATTTCTATCCCTGGTGATAAAATGTGCATTATGACATCACGATACAAGCCCTGCTGCTGTTTAGTACTTGCATTGCAAACTTCACACGGTGGTAGTTAAGAAGCAAAGGTTACATCTCAAAGCTATAACAATATATTTTTGGCAACTAATTCATAAAGCATGCATCATGCTTGTAAGATAACAGGAATGGTGCAGCATATTTTATTATGGTGGTTGGTGAATTCAAAACAAGGAGCTGTTATTATTTTCTGTGATGCTCAGGTGAGGCAGAATTTCGGAGATGAAAGGGAAAAGAGAGGAAAAGATGATTTGGAAAGGTATCTTCCAGTTTGTAAATCCCTAAGCCATTAAATAATTGTTGAAATTATTAACATCCAAATTCACCTGGAGCACCAATTGTTGAAATGAAATGCAAATGCTCATTATTGCACATATTAAAACCATGCTAAATACAATTATGAATTATATATATATATTGCTTTGTCTTACCTTGTAGCAGCACTACTTTTCTTATCTTCCATGTTAGTTCTTTTTCTATAACTTTTTCATACACGTTTCATATTTCCCTATTGCATACGTAACAAATGATTCTAGTGAAGATTTTTTTTAAAAATAATCTGATTCATTGATTAAGAAATAACATGGTCGAGGGTGGATCTAAAGCTGGATTTTCTACTAGTTCAGAGTCCTTAATACTATACATCACTGGTATTTATATTATTTTTTATTTTTTAATCACATTTATGTCCCGCCCTACTCCGCAAAGGACCCAGGGCGGCAATCTCACTGAGATTCTATCTCACTGAGATTCTATTTATCTATCACATATAATAGTTGCAGACTTATCTCTTATCCTAATTTAATATCAGAATAGCATCTCACGAAAAGCTGCTTTTCACCAAGAGAACCTGGATTCATTAGATAATTGGGATAATAATTTTTCACAATATCTCCCACTTTCTTCTAAACAAGAAGAAAGGATAAAAAATATAATCGTTGCACTAACCCCGTTTATAAAACAAGAATGTTCAAACCTGGATCCAATCCATTATGATACTTATCTGAGTTCCTAGCTTGGGATGCAAAATGTCAAACATAGTTAACAATTTTGTTGAGAATCAGTGTGGCGTAAAAGTTCAAGAAGTTGGACAAAGACTTTCAACCGTGAAAATACACTGAGTGACTTTGAATCAGCCCAACTTACCTCACAGAATTGTTTTTCATGGTTAAAATGAATAGAGATCTATATGAACTGCCTTGAACTTCTGAAGGGGGTAAATATATCAGATAATCATGAAATGGTCCATATTTATTTTGTATGCATAATATTGAAAGGGAGAACAATCAAGCCGTACGTTTGTTGCTTTAACCCTTTATATCCAAATTCATGATTTTTTTATGAGCCTCCTATATCTTCCACTCCATGAAACAATCCAGTCTTTCTCTTCCTGCTAAATTTCTTTCTTTAATGGCAGACAGCTCCAGTTTAGCTGCAGGGCAAAGGATGAGAGGTCACCTGATGACAGGTAGCCCCTCTCCCTGTTGGCTTGTTGCTGGAAGAAGTGGCAGCTTGTAGTTCCTTAGAGGCAATCTGGGGAAGGGAATGCTTTCAGCAAGAAAGGTATCACCTTGTAACCTTTGTGGCTGACTCACTTACCTGCCCTTTGACCCTTTCAGCTTCACTCCCTGAGGATTTGAGGACCCTCATCGAAGACGCCAAGGAAATGAAGTGGCCCTTTGTGCCAGAAAGGTGGCAATACAAACAAGCCATAGACCTTGAAGACAAAACAAATTTGCAAGATATGATCAATGCAAGGCTGCATGAGTTACTGGTATGACACCAAAGACACCTGTCCTTGAAACCTGCACTGGCTCTTAAATTTACAGTGACCCAACAGATGGTAGCTTCCTTGTTACACTGGTGACCCCCACACACACCCCTATTTTTCACTGTTGCTTCTACCCCATGACAGTTGCTAGCCTGCTTCTATTCAAGTCAAGAGTTAAATTGATTCCTGTTGTCATTGGAAGACATGGGGTCAGTGATTTGATTTTGTTCACATATTGCAAGATATGTAACCTGATCTTTAGTTTAGAATGCGTTTCCATGTAAGCACAGGGTTCATGCGCAAGTGGACTTCCTGCAGTGAAGAGATTAAAGAAGCCCTCGCTCAAGTGCATCAGGTGTACTTTGGAGTGTGCAAATGAAAAACACAAATCTAACATTTTCTCTGTTAGCCTAATAAAGAATAATCTTATTCAGCCACCTGAAGGTGAGCATAAAATGATAAAAAAAAATCAAATATATGCCATTATGATTCTAGTTATCAAAGCAAATCGCAAGTAGATAAATCTCTTCTGGAATAATAGTTCCATGATAGTTACTTATGGCAATGATTAAAATTTCTAGTATTTTTCCCCTTCAGGTGAAAATTTTCATTTTAAATGTTACCTGTTAGATAAAGATTGACATTATGTTTTAACTTTTTAAATTTTAGCACAGGGATAACCTATTTAATTTGATATTAATTATTTATATTTTATATTGTTTGTTTTAACTTCCTGTGCACCGCCCCGGGTCCCTTCGGGGAGAGGGTGCGGTTATATAAATTCGACTAATAAATAAATAAATAAATTAGTGGGCTTGCCTAGCTCTATGTTGAGGGACAGCAAGCTTGTTTTATTTGTTACATTATGATTATAATTTTGAAACGGGTATTTCCACAGGTATTTTTTAGAAGCTTCTTTACTTCTCAAAGCTACTAGGTGATGGGTAGCTGATCTTGAGAATTTTGGGAAAAACAAATTATATTTCCTAATTTATTATTATTGCATTTTTAATCCCTGTATGCTTTTGAGTTACTTTGTCCCAGGGCAGTGATGGCAACCCTTTTTCTTATGACGTGCCAAAATTGCATGTGCATGTGCTATCACGCATGTGCACGTGCTCACTCAATCTACCCACCCAACTGTGCATGCGTGTGACACCACCACCCCGCATGCATGTGTGCATGACCCCTCCCCAGGCTCCAGTTACTTTCCTGAAGCAACCTCCCCCGGCCCTCCGGAAATGTGGAAACGCAGCTCGCGCTGGAGCTGACGGCTGGCGTACCACCAAATATGGCTCTGCGTGCCATCTGTGGCACACATCCCATAGGTTCGCCATCGTGGTCTTAGGGATCAGATTATAGGATGCCAACAAGTCAGTGCAAAAGAAAGCAGACTCATATTTCTTCTGCCTTAGCCAAAATACAGCATTGGCTCTGAAAGGCGAATTAAGCCTCCTGTTATACAGGAAACATCTCATTCTGAAGAATGAAATTAAATCTATTCAAAGGCCAACATGTAACTTAAAGTTTTGTGAGTGTGCAATTAGCACCTGTTAGAACCATTAACCAGACACCTTTTCCTGCAATGGAAAAACAGCCACAATGGGCAGCCAAAGAAACCCAAAGAAAGAGGAAGTTGTTTAAGGTGTCCCCAAAAATATTTCATATACACCCACTCAGGTCCAAATGATGCTTTGTATTTCAATTTGAATCACTTGAATAGTCCTAATATCCAAAATTTGTCAGGCACCACAAATTGCCTGGACCTATTCTCTAATGAAGCAATTCCACTTTTTGCTCATTTGTGTCTCTATTACATTTTAGGCAAAAGCATAGAGATAAAATAGTCCTATTAGGCATACCCTCTTGGATTCCAAAATCTTTTATTTGGACCATTCCCATCCAAAAGGACCCAACTTCCTATTGGCAGATTTTTCTGCTAAATGTTGCCTTTAAAATGTTGCCAAAAAGTATTTGCACGGAATTGTAATATTTAAAGTTCTATTGAATCAGTACTAAGTCATTCTTCTTCTCCCCCTCCATAAGCAAATGGGTTTAATTTCCGTGCGTGATGTAACTTACACGCCTTGACAGAGGAGGAGGGCTCAGTTGCTGTTTTACAAATTCCTGGCACTAAGTGAAGTTTTATTGTGATTCTGAATTTGTTTTGGCTATTTTCTACCTCTTCCCTACCCCCCCCCCCCGCTCCTTTTTTCTTTTTCTTTTAACTTTTCTTTTCCTTTCTGGTGTGTGGCCTTAGACAGAAATTTATGGTGGAGGCTGACCCTTTGACAATGCCCACAAAGCCCCTAGTCTCAAAAGCATTTGTCTGTTCCCTCCGAGGAAAAACACCTGCAGTACAACTCCCTGAGAAACCTGGATAGATAGGAGAGTAATGTGGCTGTAATAGCAAAGCCATGTTTGCACACATTATATTCTCACCCCAGGTAGACGAACCATTTCTGGGATGATACCAATTATTTATTGTTGAAACATCTGTTGATAACTGCAGCTGCCCCAGCAAAACAAAGCAGATCTTGGGGTTGCAGGCTAGAGGTCTCTTGGTCCCAGGTCATGCTAGTTTGAAACTATTCACTCAAGTGTCCCAAAGTTTGTGGGTTACCCATCATTTTTGTGGTTTCATCCTACCATAAGAAGTTATTTCCAAATACTGTGCTCCTCCTTTCCCTGTGGGCTTTGAAGTATTATTTCAGTTTCATTGGTAATTTATATTCCAGCGCCATTGTACTGCAGGAGAAAAGAGACACTTCTTTTTGTTTTCCTTTTAATCGTACTTTGACTGACATTTTGACCCATATTATTAGTATTAGTCAAGAAAGGCTTTTTCCTTTCCTGCTTTGCTTCCCCCCCATCCCCCTTGCTTTTAAATAATTGAGGCATTATCAGGTTTTCAGTTGAATTCTATTCATTTTTTCAAAATTACAGCTTGACGGCTAAAAATGAATTTTGTAATGTTTTCCTATGATTTGAGGAATTATTTTAATTGAACATATTAACACAAATAACCCTTTGATGGTATTGTTGGGAAAAACAGTTAACATATTATGTCTGGGTTTATTCTAAAGTGGTGAGTTTAGAATAAGCTCTCAACCAGAATGAACCAGTGTTTGTAAATGCTCTGGGATCCTTGAATGAAGTGTTTATTATTCTGGAAGGCCAGATTTTGTGGTCCTTATTCACAGCATGCAGCATCTTACTTCTTGAGTAGCTTCCCTGATCTCAAAGTATCTCTGTGAGAGCACTTGGGTCTCCTGTCTGAAAATTTGACTTAGCCTTGCATTGTTACAAGCCAACCTTTGTTTGCAGACCACTGCTTGGCTGAGTATGCAAAGCAATCAGGGCTGCTTACATCAGCCTTTTAAACAGTTCAGCTTGGCATTGGCTGCAGAATCCTATTGTATAAAACTAGCAGAATGAGAAGGATCATAAAAGACACCGAGGAGCTGGCAGGGAGTGGAGAGAATCTCCATATTGTTGGTTTTTATCAAACTTCAAAAATTGTTGGAGTGAGTTGTGTACCCTGCAATATTTTTTTTCTCCTCTTCATGATTTTCACTGTTGAACCTTTAGCTAGGAATTTGAAATGAAAAGAAGATGTGATAACTCTTAGCACAATTTTTCATGAATTCTTTAAGTAGTTTGGGCGAAATTCTCATTCATTAATTTAAATTGAGAGTAATGTATCTGATCAATGTTTAATTGATTCAATTAAATGCAGAGAATATGGTCTCTCTGGATAATAAGAACACTTAGTAGTTATTAAAGTTATGTGAATGGTTATTCAAAAAAAGCCCAAACATTTTGAATTTTAACTACCAACTTAGAATTTCTTCAACATTCGATTTTTACTCTTAGTTGCTACGATTATTTATTTCAATTGTTATTTTTGAACTGTTCCCACCCCCCTACTTTTTGCCTGTTTTGCCACTTCAGAAGATAATATCCACCAGAGCTAGCATAATCATATTTTTATTTTTTTTATTTACTTATTTATTTATTCTGCCTTTATCTCCTAACTTCAACATTATGTAAATATGGTTCCCTCTTCCATTTCTTCCTATAACAATTATGTTGTGTAGCTAGGTTGAAAACTAATAGCTGCCCCACGTGAAACAATTAACTTTTGTTATTTAAGAAGAATTTGAACCTGATCTTTCTGAACTAAGTCTAATGCCGCAACCATTGTGCTATACATTGCCTCCATATTAGAAGGTAAAAATAGTCATAAAATGTGGGAAAGCTCCCTTCAAAGGATAGGCCAAAAGAGACTTCATTGATGCCTCTATTTGATAATCTAGATTTCTCATAGCCAAGTGTTGATTCTAGTGTTTTGTGATCACAATCTAGAGTTGCCAAAATTGAAATCAGCCTCATTCTTCATGCAGCTAAGCTACATGTACTGTGGTAGAATCTGTACCTTTCTGAAAATAAGATTCCTGGGACATTTTAAAAATATTTGGAATTTTCAATGTCCTTAATTGAAATTTATGTATTTCAAAATTTTAATTTAATGAGAAAGCATAACCTATAACAGATTTATAATGCAAAAACCAGCTTGCTCTTAATGCTGTAAAGCTGTAAACTCCTAGAGGGCTTGGTGATGATGATTCAGTCTCTAATGAGGAGCCATTATGACATACATAGTCAGAACTACAGGTGAAACTCGAAAAATTAGAATATCGTGCAAAAGTTCATTTATTTCAGTAATGCAACTTAAAAGGTGAAACTAATATATGAGCTAAGACTCATTACATGCAAAGCAAGATACATAGAACAATATCGGACCTCTGAAAAGTATAAGCATGCATATGTACTTAGTACTTGGTTTGGGCCCCTTTTATGATGCTAATGAAGTCAGCATCCCCATAAAGCTCATCTTTCTCTTGGCTTTCTCTTGGTCTTAATGAAGTACAGTGGTCCAAAGTCCTGTTGCTCAGTGGTTCAAAGTCCTCTTTTCTGATGAGAGCAACTTTTCAATCTCATTTGGAAACCAAGGACCCAGAGTATAGAGGAAGAATGGAGTGGCACACACTGCAAGATGCTTGAAGTCCAGTGTGAAGTTTCCACAGTCTGTGTTGATTTGAAGAGCCATGTCATCTGCTGGTGTTAGTCCACTGTGCTTCATTAAGTCCAGGGTCAACACAGTCATCCACCAGGAGATTTTGGAGCACTTCATGCTTCCTTCCACAGATGAGCTTTATGGGGATGCTGACTTCATTTTCCAGCAGGACCTGGCACCTGCCCACACTGCCAAAAGCACCAAAACCTGGTTCAATGACCGTGGGATTACTGTGCTTGATTGGCCAGCAAACTTGCCTGACCTGAATCCCATAAAGAATCTATGGGGCATTGCCAAGAGAAAGATGAGAGACATGAGACCGAACAATGCAGAAGAGCTGAAGGCCGCTATTGAAGCATCCTGGTCTTCCATAACACTTCAGCAGTGCCACAGGCTGATAGCTTCCATGCCACGCTGCATTGAGGCGAGTAATTGCTGCAAAAGGGGCCCAAACTAAGTACTGAGTACATATGCACGCTTATACTTTTCAGAGGTCCGATATTGTTCTATGTACAATCCTTGTTTTATTGATTGCATGTAATATTCTAATTTTCTGAGATTGTGGATTTGGGGTTTTCATGAGCTGAACGCCATAATCATCACAATTGTGACAAATCATGGCTTGAATTATCTTGCTTTGCATGTAATGAGTCTTATCTCATATATTAGTTTCACCTTTTAAGTTGCATTACTGAAATAAATGAACTTTTGCAAGATATTCTATTTTTTTGAGTTTTACCTGTAATAAAGGACTTTAGGAGACATTGGTTCTGTTTATATTTGTAATATTGTTTACAAATAACGATCACTGGAGCAGGGCTTTTTGAAGAGGTAGGAGTTTTCTGGCAAATGCTTGATGTTGTAGAATTGATCTTGAGGCTAGAAATGAAACTATGAATCCCATTTTAAATCACTAAAATAAGGTACTAGAATACAGAACATTCATCCTCTTTGAGCTTTTTAGAAAAAGCTCTTTGGGAAAACATTTTTTTTCATCTCCAATCTGCACACATGTTCAGATGCAAACATTTTAATTACATATAGAATTCTGCAAATCTAATTCCATTTGCACCTTCTTCAGTTCTCTAGCCATGAAGTTCCTTTTGTGCCCTAAATTCAATTACATACACACATTGAACAGATGTTCAAGCAGAGTGCATACTTATTCCTTTCTGTACCCATGATGAATACAAACTTTTTTTCTCCATCCATCCTCTTTACATTGTATTTTTTTAAAGGTCTGCCTTTACTGAATCAATTATTTCTACACTATATTTTGACAAAAATACTGCAATTACAATTTTAAATTGATTTGTTTGAAATTATACTAATTTGGTGGCGGTACATTATACACATCTATATGTACCAGTCACTTTTTTATGGGGAGGCAGGAGATATGTGTGGAATTGGAAACAAAACCAGCAACAAGATTAAAACTACTTTTGCTTCAAAACTGGCAGAGAAATTACTGAGTGAATGGAAGCATTCAAATACTGAAGCACTAGCACAACTATGTGCTCTGGACGATACCATTGTAAAGGTTAGTAGTTTGGTACCATTAACAGTACAAACTTATTTTGCCACAGCAGGTGGCAGCACCTGCCTGAACTTGGCAAAGCTGAACAGAGTCAGACCTGATTTATATTTAGATGAGAGACTACAAGAAATATCAAGGCTGTAAACTAGAATGGGGAATTTAAAAATCATGGAATAAGCCAATAAGAAGCCACTTCTGTACTACTGCAAAGAAAATTTATGAACATAGACTTCAGGAGTTGAGCATAAATTCAAGCTATTATCTTAATGGGTTTTTAAAAACCTGTAATAGATCATTGCATGATGGCTTTCAAAAGTCATAATAATTCTATGTGAAAGTCATGTAGAAACCAATTATTCTTAGATTACATATTATGAATAAATGGAAGGAATAATATAAATCATTTATTTAATTATACTGATATAATGTATAAACAAATAGCATACATTTCCAAATGATCCGCATATTTTCCCTTTTTTTCTATCAGTACATTTATACATAGTCATTATTTAATTGTAACACAAGAAATTGCTTTTCTTTCAGTCACAATTACTGTTTTCTTTCAAAATTACTGGATTATAACTATAATAGTTTTAACTATGGCTAAAGAAAGTGAAAACATGGAAAATAAGTTTATAAAGATGGGTTGTTTTTTCCTAAACACTATTAAATCCAATCTTAGTTTATTGACCGAATTATCTAAAAGGGAAGTCTTCAATCTCTTCATTAGCTTCTTCAAGATGAACTCTTTTTAGAGCGTCTTGATTTGTGTGAATAAAAACATTTGAACTAGGGTACCATCCTTCCAGCTACATCATGCTATCAAAAAAAGAAGCTAGCTTTATTATAACTCAACATTAATCTGTCAAAAAAGAAGATTCCAGAAGCACAGATTTTTTTAAGGAAATGATGACAGACCAAGAATTTATTATAGGCTTTGAGATCAACAGAATTGAATTGGACAGAATTTAGTGTCTCCTGTGAGAAATAATTTTAGATCTCTGTCAATGATTTTGAGAGAAAGAAATTAGTTGCTTTATTAGGCTTCAAGTATGAATTCATTGTTACACTCTTAAATTGCCTCAGACTTGTCCCCAGAATTTGCCTTTTTTATTGCTTGAATGTTTAAATATTTTTAAGAAGTCTGACATCTATAAGTTTTACAATTTTCTTGTAGACTAAATGCTGTTGTATGATTCCATGGGCACTGAAATGGTCAAATATTTTCTTACTGCATATCATTGAGAGAGACCAGAAAAGAGTTTTATAATATCAACAAATGATGTCAAGCTAAATTTATCAGAGTGAAGTGCCACCTTACCATCAAGGAAAGGAAAAATAAAATAGACAATATTCTTCCCCTGTCTTGACTTTGCCCTATTTTATGTCAACTTGATTTTGAAGAGGGTTTCAAGAGGTTTCAGCTTTAAAGCAGAGAGTTAAATTATGCAGCTGCCCAGCCTCCCAGAATAGGGAAACTTGGTATAGATTTTTTTCACAATGCTATTGAAGTGCTTATTTTCCTCCTGAAGAGACACAAACAGATGCAAACTTCTGTAAACACTTTAGAAATGAATTCAGTGAGTTTGGCCTCTCAGCGGTGCTCAATAGCTGACAGAAAAATGTCTAATTAGTGCAAGTGGAAATAATAGGGCCACTTGGATTCCTCCTACCCTTCTTCACATCTCCTTTTCCTAGGAACTCAAAGCCTCTTTTGTCTGGCAGGTCACCCTCTCCCATGCTTTTGTGTTTCAGTTTCTTAAAGGAAGGCAAGATGCAAAGGGGAAAATATATTAGGCAATGAAGGCAATGCTTATACATATGGTAGATGCTGGAGCAGTGTGAAAAATTTATATCTAGGCCGTATCAATTTACAGGTGCTTCAAGATGAGGAATTCCTCCCATAGTGGAAAGTGTATGTTCCAAGAAAAGGGGAATCCTTTTCAATTGTCACATTTTATTTTGCTTTCAAAAATCCTCAAAATGAATCAGTTTTTTATTGCCTAAATCATCTGAAGAGCAAACTTCAAAGTAATTAACACCCTGATCTTGTGAGTAAACATATACTCTGCATTCCCACTAATACAATGCAGGAAAATTTCCCTCACTATAGTGAAAGCAAGTCTGCTTCCAACATTTCTTTATAAGGAGAAGAGACATGTGTTAAAATTATCATGACTGGAAAAGAGTGTTCTTGCATTTATGTGAAGAGATGCTGTGCACAGTTCTTAGTTCTGATTAAAATTTCTAGGATACATTCTCCACAATTTAAGCCCCATTGATTTTAGTGAGAACCAAACTTAACCTTTTTAACTGTAGATTAACTTAATACCTAGGTTCACGTTATGCTTCAACTGTATGGTGGATTAGTTTAGCCTGTGGTGTGAATTCAGTCTCTATAGTTTGTCAACCATATTTTATATTTTTGCATTATCTGTGAACCCAGCAACAATGGCTTAATCAATAAAGTAAACTAATAGCGGCTTGGTACAATCTATATATTTGTTTACAGGATTAAGTTTCTCACCTAACTTTGGTTAATAAGCTGAGTGAAGCTGAAAAATGTCACTGCACAGAAAGGAAAAATATTACGCTGCTATACCAAAAGTGTATACCATATTTTGTGAAGTCTTATTTAAGTCCCTTTCCACCTTTTTCTATTTGTTTTCTGCATTGGATGAAATACATCCCAACTTTGCCTTGGGAGTTTCTGCAGCTCAAGGGAAGCGTAAACAACTTTCAGAGAAAGTGCAGCTTGGTACCTTCTCTATCTCCTGGTGAATGATGTATTTTATGGATTATCCTCTGCAAAGAGCTTCCTACGGCAGCTTGTTCCTTATTCACATAGTTTTGGTCCTTTTTTCAGGTTTGCTTAAAAACCTCCATTGTCAACAGAGACTATCTGACAGCAACAGCTATTGCATTTCTGGTTGACCGGTTTTTATATTGGGTTGATGGTTCCAGCCAACTTCTTCAAATTGTCAAACAGCTGCATCAGCTTGAGCCTACGGTGCCAATTGCCCCACAGCTGGTTATCCGTCAGGCTCGCATCTCTGTGAATTCAGGTAATGAAATGCTGTCTGCAAGCCCCTTGACCCTTTCTCCATTTTCTTAGCCCAATTCCAATTAGAAGATACTTGACTTTCAAGAGGATACTTTGTCTCTTTCTGAAGGTGACATTTCTTTATGCCATGCACTTTGCCAACACAAAGTTTCTAATGGGGAAGAAAAACAGGAGAAAATTGTAAAAGAATGTGGAAAACACTAATTAGAGCTTTTGTTGCCTAAAGCCTGCTCCCTGCCAATCGTCCTCGACTTCCCTTGGGCTCACAAAGAAACGTTTACCTCAGAAAAAATATTACTAGTTTTTCAGGATGCTTCTGGGCCCATAAGCTGTCAGAGAATTGCATAGCAGGTGCCCAAATAAAACCAGAGACACTGACACAAACTTCTTTTATATAAATAAATATTTTATTTATACACTAAATTAGATAGTCAGCCAAACAGGAGCTTCATCAGGTAAATCAATACAGCAGGAACAGTATGAGGTAAATTCCAGAGAAACGCAGAGCACACCAGAAAAAAAAGGCAGGAAACAAGGAAACTTCCCCTCCAGACCCTCAGCAACCAATCACAGCACAGATTGCCTCACAGAGGAGCCAGCAATCTACAACCAATTGACCACAACTGTGTTTTGGCTCACTGCACAATATCACTGTTCCAGCTACTAAATTAAAAAATCATAACATAAAAACGGAGAGGTAAATTACTTTAACTCAAGAACAATACCGAGTACACACACACACACACAGCTAAGCATTTCAAGGCTGTGCAGTGTCTCATTGTTTAATATATTGTCTTCAATAGGGCTCAATCCCAAATAAATTGCAGCTTTAGCTAACAGAATGAGACTAAGACCATCATATCAAGCAGTCTTTAACCAAGGCTGCTGCTTAGTCACAGCCTAATTTAAGGTGGGTCCTGATCATGATTACAAGACACTACAGCCCAAGTTAACAAGCAGATCCCCATATGCCACTTTTCACTAAAGGGAAGCTACAGTTATTTAAAAGAAAGCCTATAATTATGTCAAGCATGGTGAGAAATCATTACCACAAAGTTGATTGCATGTGAAGTAATGCAGCTGTCTGTGTTAACCTTGGTGATCATTTCAACTAAAGCAAGGGTGTCAAACTCATGTCATCATGGTGGTGTCATGTGACATATTGGGACTTCCCCCCCTTCGCTAAACCAGAGGTGGGCGTGGCCAGTGTGTGTCGCATCCGGCCCACAGCCGGGAATTTGACAGGCCCAGAACTAAAGGAACCTTACTGATGAAATTATATTGCCCTATCATGTTAAAAATAACAAAAATATTTAATATTTATAGGTAAATTATTGAAGGCTGAATATATTCTTAGCAGTCTTATTATTGACAATGGAGCAACAGGTAAATAAATTGTGGTTTTTATACTTCTTTCCATTTTAATGGATATATTACTGTTATTGCTAATTACGTATAGCTTTCACTGGGATATGCAAATAATTTTGGGTGCATTTTCCTCAAGTTATAAATTAATTCGTTGGGAGAAAAACTTCAATTTTTCATGTTTCACCTTGCATGTTAGGTCTATTGGGAACCAATTTTAATGTATCGTCGTTTTTTTTAATAGATCACTGAAGAACTGTAATATATTTGTGTGGGTGTTAATTAACAAGTCTTTATAGAAATATATAATATAAGCAACTACCATTGTAGTTATATTCAATGATAAATATGTCATTAAATAAAATGTAAAATAATAATGTATTTATGTCTTTGAAAGTCTCCCAGAGCTTAAGTTACAAAACAACTAGCTGTAAAACAAGGATTGTTAATTTCAACCAAGTGTTAAATTCTGGTCTTGCTATTATTATTCCTCATCTTTAAAGCTCTGAATGATATTTTACTGACCTTTTTCTTTTAATTTTTAGGAGTATGGAAGTACTGTAAAGAAAGTGATCGTATTCTTGTTCAATCTGTATGTATACAGATCAGAGGACAAATTCTACAGAAACTGGGTAGGTTTGTTAGATAAATCCAAGAATCTCACTTTCTATACTGTTCCAAAGCTATATCTTTCTAATAGATTGCATAGTAATTGTTTCATGTGGACGAATTTGGTGGAAAACCCAATCTATAAAAATAAATGAGATAATTTGCACTAATAACAAAACATCAATGATCTCCTGAGAGTCAGTTAATGTAGTGATTAAAGACATTAGATTAGTAGCTGGGAGAGTATAAAGTTCTAATTTTGCCTTAGGTACCAAAATCAACTGATGATTTTGAGCAGGACTGTCAAACTCGATTCCCGCAGGCTGGATGTGTCACGCGCTGGCCACTCCCATGCCTGGTTTAGCCAAGGGGAGGGAGTCATGATACTTCACATGACGATGCAAGTTTCACACCCCTGGTTTTGAACCTGACATTCCCTATCAGGTGTAGGAGGTAGGCAACTGCAAACTATCTACAGTTGCCAATAAAACGTCATGGATTCCATGTCATTGCCAGGCCTCAGGACTGACTTGAAGGCACTAATATGGATAGTCATTCAGAAACAAAATAATCTTCTAATATGATATTTCTTAACAAAAATATGAAGTTTTGGTATAATTTCTAATACACAGTTTGTTCTGCATTAAGATGACATATAGTTGCTGTCTTTTAATACAGAGAGAAAAATAGATGTACATATTCATATTTTAATTCGGTTTTTAGCACAGGGTTTTACTAGAATAAGTTTTTTAATTTTATATGTTTTGTATGTATTTTAACATTCCTGTGCGCCGCCCTGGGTCCGTTTGGAGAAGGGTGGGATATAAATTTAATAAAATAAATAAATAAATAAATATAATATAGGCTTTCTTGACAGTGGTAACAAATACATTATGAATAAATACTCAATGACATCCGTTCCTATCATGAAATATTCAACCCTTGTTATTATCAGAATTTGTGAACTGGCTCTAATATTCATCACTAGCAAAACACTTTTTGAAAAATAAAACAAACATTTTAAAAATGAACATTTGTTTATGTGTGTTGTATTTTAGGGATGTGGTATGAAGCAGCAGAGCTGATTTGGGCCTCAATTTTGGGTTATTTTACACTTCCCCAGCCAGATAAGAAGGTAATAAATGTATTTTTGACACCTTGAATATTTCTTACTCAGTTATGCCCTATGTTTGAGCACTTTGTGTGCTTATTAGAAGCTTATATTAAAAATTGATATATTGAATACTGATTGTATACATTCAAATGACTACAAAGAAACAGACTGCTTCATAAAAAATGATATTTTGAAGAAGCAAAACTCCATGTTCTCTGAAACCCCTTGGTGCTTGAGCCATTGGCATCTAAGGGACAGTTTTGTCTTTCTTTTCTGATCTTAAAAAGTGAAATAACTGTTGAAGTTTTGAGACTGGTTTATATAGATGCATGTATCTAAGAAAGAAATAGAGTTCCTAGAAGAATGTAGACATTTTATGCTTTCTCTCATGGATTCATTGACACAGGCAGGTATATATGCCGCCACCACCACCACAAAAATATTATTCTACAGTTTATACCTTAAAGCAATTTAGTTTAAGGTGAAGGATGATTAATTGATGGCAAATTTAATTTTGAACAGGATCAGTGTGAAAATTTAATTAAATTAATTGATAAATTAATTGAAGAGAAATTATTGATTTAGAATAATTGAAGAATAGCAGGTGATTTGGATGGGGAATTAATTGTGAAATTTAAATATATTTCCTTATTTCTATATTTGTATCTGCGATGTGAGTTAGTTTATTTGTATTCTTCAGGTCTCTCTACTAATCTGGAAAAAAATATTGATAGATCTAATTAATCTTGAGTTGTTTCAGCAGGTATAAAACCTGTAAGACCTAATATCACTGTTCTCTATTATTTAATAGTGTCTACAGAGTTCATCTTGTCCAACTACTGTACTTCATATTGTCCAGTTTTATTGTAATCTTCATGATCAGATCTGCTCACAAATGGAAGAACATAGATTTGTTGCAAATCTGTTGCAACAAAAAAGTAAATTTTCTTCAGAATAATAATAATAAACAAATTTAATAAACAATAAATTTAATAAACAAACAGAAATATATATTTTAATATTTCCTGACTGATGAAAAAAAAGCTAATTTTCCCTGTCCCACTAGAATTAGGTAGATAAAGACCCTTAGATGTAATTTTTTCTTTCTTTTGACATGTTTGAAATATCCTAAAATAGAAACAAACTCCAAATAAATATACTGTATGTTGTTCATATATCTTCCTTTTTAGGGAATAGCTACCTCACTGGGTATTTTGGCAGACATCTTTATATCCATGAGTGAAGAAAATTACATCAGATTTAAAAACAATTCGCAGCTTGGCCTGGTAACTATTTTTACAGCAGAGACGAACCTGATTTAACTAATTTTCATACATACATACTTTTGGGAGGATGCATTGTGCAGAGTACAGAAAAGGAATAAACAATGTAAACCAAAGGAATTGAACAAGAAAAAAGAAAAGTAAACTTAGCTAATATTAATATATATCAACATCATTCATCATATCGCTTTATAGCTGTCTTCCCTTGCTAACCATTCTTGTTTCTGCCGCATCCATTTAGTGCACATATTTAGCCTTTTGTTCTTTCCCACCTTTCTTTTCAAGACTTTCAGTAACTCCATCCCACTTTCCTCTCAACCCATTCACCTGTTTCACATATTTGTTTTGTATTTGAAGTTCATTTTCATTGTTTGACCCATCTTTTTTTACATCATTTATTGATGTTTGTATTCAAGTCACATTTGTGCATCACTCATTCATTTAAGACCATGTGGTATATAACTTGTTTATCTGCGTGTATCCAACTCTCCCTTCTGTACAACCAAGTAGGCAGGCTGTTACTATAGCTATTTTTCATTTATTTCAACCAGCCACACAGTATCCACTCTCTTTCTACTTTTTCATTATTCAAAATCCATTCATTTTTTCATTTATTTTAAATGTTATGTAAAAAAACAAATACTTGCTCCAGTTATTATCAGTTATGTGTAATTTACAATTGATCCCTCCATTTTCTAATTCAAATGCAAGTACATTTATTAAATTTATTTTTGAAATCTATATTTCTAATTGCATCAGACACACTTATATTTACTACAGTGAATTCACACATTCACTACAAATTATTTGGACTGTCAGGAATCTACAGGATATTTTTTGTTTACTGATATACAAATACATTAATGTATCATCCCATCCAACATACTATCACCATTACTTATTTATTTGACCAAATATACATTAAGCAAATAAGATGATATTACACACATTTGTATTATTTCAGTTTGATATTGAACCATTCTGTAAGAATTCCATTTATCATTACACATGTTATCATTACGCATGCTACCATATACTGCGTTTGGCACATTTATCAATCTTTAGCTTATTTATAAAAAAAATAGTTTGTAATTCAAGCATGTTCTTTTTATCAAACACTGTCTCTGAATCAAGAGATTCAATTGAGTCTATGTCATATAAAATATGCATTTAAAACTGTCAAAACAAGTATCTTTCAATGTCCATTTTCTTTTTGTTATTTTATTAGAACCTTATTAAAGAATTCGATCATCGTTTACTTTCAGCTGCCGAAGCTTGCAAGCAGGCTGCAGCCTTGAGTCAGTTCACACCATTGTTTGTGCTCACTGCAGTTGTAAGTACCGTGTTTCAGCATTCATATTTTCTTCCACTCTGAAAACTTTTTAAAGTGGTCTTTGTCAACTACTGATATAATATGATCCTGACATTGTTAATCTTGCTTTACGTGATGCTGGAGTAGAAAATGTGGTTTCTTTCACATTTCAAGGCTATAATTCCCGTATGTAATTTATTTATTCATTCATTCATCACATGTTTACACCACCAATCATACCTAAGTGACTCTGGGTAACTTACAATATTGGTTGAGTTAATTTGAATGTTTTGTATCTTTCATTTGGATGTTTTATCTGTTTCTGTTGTAATTATACTCATTCTTGCTTGAGACTGATTATGTTATTTTAATGTTTTTGAAAGTGTTTTTACTGTATTCCTCTAAGCTCCCCCATTTTCTACAAAGATGAGCAGTGATTTGAAATGTTATGCTTAAATAAATGTATGTTAAAATAAAACTAATAATAATATTTAACTAAAGGTAGAAACTATAATCAACTGAAAATTGATGAAAACAATTCTGATTACATTGTGGAATAGATTTTTAAGGGATTTGAAGCATATATTGACACACAAATTTGACAAATCCTATTCATTCCCACTGTACTTATTTTTCAGAATATCCGGGGAATGTGTTTGCTAACTTACAGTTGCTCAAGTGCATGTCCTCCAGAAAAGCAAGCATTATATTTATCACAAGCAAAGGAATCCTTTGAAATTGGTTTATTGAGCAAGAAGGACAAAGAACTAGTTACCAGCAAACAGGAGCTTCACAGTTTAATCAAAGCGGCTTTCTCCCTTGCCAAAGTACACCAGCGGCTGTATGGAGAAAGCAAGTGTCTTAATCAGGTGAATCAGTTGTGCCAGGAAGCTTTGGAGAAGCTTTATGCTTACAGTTATTCACTTCAAAATGAAGAGCAGGAAAAAGAACTGCTTGCTAAAGACATTATGTCCCTGGTCACATCAGTTAAAGAACAATTGCAAGTGCAAAATTTTCCTAATTCAGATGACAAATCCTATATTCCTGACAGCTATAAAATGGATGTCAAAAAACAGGTTCTGAATGGTGACTTGAACTTTGAGGAGGTTCTCAGAATGTATTTTCAGCATCATGAATCAGTCTGTGATGTTTTTGAAAGTACTTGCAGAAACCATAAAATTAGACCAGGAAAAGGGAAGTCAAGAGCCTGTATAACAACTTTGAAGACTGAAACCAGAAATATGGATACCATATGTGCTACTGAAGCAAATTCTCATTATGAAAATCACAGTGTAGCAATCTCAGTTTCACAGAAAGCAAGGAAAAGACACGATGGCCTTAAAGACCAAATGAGAAATAAAATTTCTCACATTGTTACAAGGAAGGTTTCTCTTGATGAACAGACAGAAAGTGAAACTTCTGATAATCAAAACAAAGCTGATGAGATTTCAGTTGATAGTGGGAATAAAGTCTTTAGTGAACTGGGAACATGGAGCAAATTGTCCAGCTCAAGCTCTAATACTAGTTGGGAAGAAATTGTCAATAATAAAAATGATATACCCCAAGATAAAGTGCAGAAGGCAAAGGATACTATGGAGTTGCCTGAAGATATTGAAAAGAAAATTCAAGAGAGTGATCTTTGTTTACTAACTAATAAAATGCACAAAATCACACTTCAACACTCTCAAAATGACACAGGTTCTTTAAAGCATCCTTTTCCGAAATGCATACCTTTCACTAATACACCAAAAGAATTGGACCCAAATTTAAGAAAGAAACATATGGAGGCAGGAGTGGATGCTTCAAAACAGTCACCCAGTGGAGCTAGTAGCAGCAACTCCAAACAAGATAAAGTAATGAGTTTTACATCTGAAAAAGATCCTTTTGGAATAATTTCTTCAGGGAAGGTTTCCAGAACCAAGGACAGCAGCAATGTTACTATTTCTAGTATTGGAAAAGGAAGCATCGAAGCCAATGCAAACCATACACGACATTCAGGCCCAATAAGTAGAAATCATTGGCAAATGGTTGACTTAGAAGGAGAAACAGAAGATGGGACGGAAGATTCACTAATGAATCCAGATCTACCCAGTGAACAGATAGTACCTGTTTTTATAAGAAACAATGTAGTTAAAGCTGAATGTGACCCTTTTGTACAAAACTGGATCAACCAATCTGCCAATATGACATTAACAGGATGCTCCTCTAAAATACGAGCAGAAGATGACTGGGAACTGGTTTCTGATGATAGAAGAGAGTTAACAGACCATTGTACTAATGAAGGTATAATAAAAGATCCACAAAATTACAGCACTGAGGCCCCAAGTGATTCATCTGGATCGGGCAACAAGCAGGTTTCAAATCATTCTAGTGACTGCGCTACAACTGAAGAAGATGAAGGTGAAAACGTGAAAGGCATTTTAAACAGCAGCCACAGCTCAAGTTCTCTGAAATCATGGTACAAAAGACCCAGTTTTTCTAGTAGTTTTTCTGAACTGGGAAGTTCTCCCTTAATGAATTCTAGCGGAAGCTCTTTTTCCTTTATTAGCATGGTCAAAGAACAAATTCAACAAGCTCGTACTCTGAGCAATGATGATTATAACAAGCTGTTTTCAGGTGTTGAACATTCTTGGCTAGTTGAGAGAATGAAGAATACAGGAGTCTTTAAACCAAACCTCCTGCATAAAACACACCGTAAGTCACGTTTTCTAAACTATTATCTTTGCTCCAGGAATTTTGATCCAAGTAAATCTATGCTATTTTCAGAGACAGAAGTTGATTGCATCCTGGCATTTTCATACTGATTTTTTAATTTGGACCATAGTAGGGTTACCGGCTCATCCACCCTGTTTGGGATCAGCAACTCAGTAGGACCTGCTGCTATAGACACCAGATAGCACTATACTTTTTTTTTTTTTACATATTTACCACCAAACATTGAGGGATAAATATCAGTCAATATTGTCAGCCTCATTCTGAATTTGTATTTCTTCTTTTTCCCCAATTTCTATCTTAATGCATGAATATCAAAATCCAGGATATATCCTGTACTACAACTATCTGTACCAGAGTAAATGTGGTAATAGCCTGCATTTTATGTAAAACTAATCACATAATTATTTGGGACAAATGACGCAATTAATGCTATTCTCTCCATGCCACCACATAGAATGCCATTAAGCTATTCATTTCTTTTTTCTGGGTCCCCTTCCTCAAAGCTGCAGCTGACCACGCATACAGAGTCTCTGTGACTGCTGGAGTCAGATGGTTGTATGGAATCTTGTAGTCCATTGCTGGAAAGAAGGTAGTACAGTGAAGGCCATAATACTCGCCCTATGGCTATGTTGAAGCTAATTAAACACACAAGCTTCATACCCTGCCAATGCAAATTTCATCAAAATGTTGATCTACAATTGAATAAAATTTATTTTTCATTCAAAAATAAAGGAAAAATGAGGCTGCAGAAGTTAAGAAAAGATCAAGACTTCTGAATTCAGATCTTGCTATTGCGTTTGATACAATTGTTATTCTAAGGATTTTGTATCATATTTACATTCTTAAAATGTAAGATGTAAAGAAACTGTTAATGATTTAATAAGAGGCAGAATCTAAATACTGATATCCACATATTTCAATCAAAGTTCTGTATCTGCTGCAGAATCATTTGTTTTGATTTTAGTGTTGAAGGGCATGACCGTAATTGTTTATACATCTGTAATCATCGACAAGATATTATTGAGAAATATCTTCTCAGTCCAAAGCAATTCATCTTGTTTTGCTTTTCTGTGCACATGTGAGGCTGATAGCGCTATGCTGCAGTATAGATCAGGATGTGAAAGTCTATGTGACATACTGTAGCTCTGTCACTTCATCCATTTTTTTTCTCTAGATGCTCTTCTTTTGAAATATTCTAAGAAATCTGGGCTGTGGACAGCTCAGGAGACAGCTGCTTATATTGGAGACAACTTGAGTGTGGCAAAGAAAGGCAAGCAGAGGAATGCTTTTTGGATGCACTTTCTGCACCAAGAAGAAACCCTGGGAAGGTATGACTCAAGCTAACATACAATCTGGAAAAGTTCACGCAAGCTCCACATTATGTTGCACTTGACTACATATAGGGCTCCTGGTAGCAAAATCTTACTTCAGCCTTTGTAAAATATTCCACCATGGTTGAGGCTACATGCTATTTTAGCAGGCTAGGATAAGTGGCAAATACAACACAAACTCAAGCAGTATGCCACTACTTGATTCCCACATCTGCTTCCTGAGATAACCTTTCCCAATCTGAGTACCCTCTAGATTATAGACTTCGTTTTCAGTTCCCAGAATTCCCCAGCAGTAAAAAATTTGCTGACTTAAAGTACTCACATGTACGGAGTACCCATATTATCAAAGGATGAGTTTCAGTTACCAGTCCAGGTTGCTTCTGAAATTGAATTAGGGAAAGGGAAATTAAGATAGCAGATATCCTGGGTCAACCTGAATCGTGGGGTGGGAAACTTCCAGCGATTCATTTTATCATGAATCTCCTCCTCTACAGGAAAACCAGAGTTCCTCCTGGACAAGGCTTCCTTCAATATTAGCAACGTTTTTCATGAAGACCTTTGCCCTCTTCCCACTACTATTCCAATAGCCCATCAATTGCATATGATTATATCCCTATTTTTTTAGATTCCTTCCAAACATGAGGAAAACTTGTATCAGTCATACAGCATTTTTCCTTCTTTTGCAAAATAAATTATAATTAAAAGGTGGAGGGGAAAATAAAGGAAAACAGGAGGAGGTTCAGAACCAAGGCTTCCTTTTCTACTTTGAACCCAGAGTGACTTATAAGGTAGTGATTCCTCAAAATCTTCCAAGTTATTTATAGGGTCATTCTGCCTAGATCATATTTAACATGTTTATATTATATGTACAGTATATGAATATATATATATATATTCATGTCACATCTAAGCTGCTATTGGAGAAGAGCAATAAACACACTTCCTAAATAAACATGAATTCTTATTGTGGTCTGTATTATATTAGTGCCAGTAATTGGAGAATATTATTTGTGTTGTGTGTTACATTATCTCTAGGTATGTTGGCAAAGAATACAAAGAAGAAAAAGAGATTATGTATCATTTCAATGATGTGGAACGGCAAATGACCGCTCAGTACTATGTGGCAGAATTCAACAAAAGACTGTATGAGCAAAACATCTCTACGCAAATCTTTTACATTCCATCAGTGGTACTCTTGGTAAGGAGAAAACAAAAAGCTATAAGAAATTCAGCAGAAGACAATGAAGAAATGTCCTCATGAAAATAGTGGACAATATCTATATTGCTCATACTGTACCTCTCTTATTTCTTTGTCAGATACTAGAAGGCAAGTCTATCCAAGGATGTGTAACTGTGGAACCCTACATTCTAGGAGAATTTGTGAAGTTATCCAACAATACCAATGTAGTAAAATTGGAGTACAAAGCCACAGAATATGGACTTGCATATGGTCATTTCTGCTACGAATTTTCCCAAGGCACAGATGTGGTGGTTGATTTACAAGGTTTGTAAATATGCAGTCATCATGTAATGAAATCTAACATTTTATTAGGTCAATGGATTATTAAAAGCTGAGGTTTGTTTTGAACAGGCACACCTTCATGTGACTATTAAGAGTTCTAATTTCAGTGGCCATAAAATGCTAAATAATTACATGATGGAACGAAGATGAGGAGGAAGAAAAATGTTGGCAGGCAGAAGGGAGAATGGAATGGAACTAATGTATCTCAAAAGCAGCCAAACAGCAGCAAAAGTTTTAACTGATTGATTGGAAGATGCAAGTGATTAATGTCCATTTCACTTAAGCTATACGTAATTTCTCCTAGATTCCATAAATAATTTAGATGCCATTTGTCCTCATTTGTGAAAATAAGTCTGAAGACATTTTTCTACTCAAGTTATTATGGTGTCATGGCTGTTCAATCAAAGGGATTACTGTTAGGAATCAACCCTGATTCAAAGACACTGACTATTTATTTGGTATGTTCAAATCAACATTGATTTCTGATACTTACCGTATTTTTCAGAATATAAGACACATCTTTTCCCCTCAAAAAGAGGGTAAAAATCTGGGTGCGTCTTATACACCGAATGCAGCATTTTTGGCCTCCCGAAACCCCTCCCCCTTCACCAAGATGGCCATGCATAGCCTTTAGGATGCTTCCAGAGTGCTCCTGGGGGCTGGGGAGAGAAGAAATGAGCGAAAAACAGACCGTTTTTTGCTCAGTTTTGCCCCTCCCCCCAGCCCCAGGAGCACTCTATAAGCCTCCTAAAGGCTATGCAGGCTGTTTTTTTGACAAAAAATGGGCACATTTTTGCAAAAAAACAGGTAGCTTTTGCTTGTTTGGGGGGGTCACCCCCCAAAAGCACTCTATAAGCCTCCTAAAGGCTATTCATGCCCTTTTATTGACAAAAAATGGACCTGTTTTCACAAAAAACGGGCCATTTTTGGGAGGTCTGCAGAGTGCAAAAACTTTTTTTTGAATTTGCCTCTTCAAATTCTTGCTGCGTCTTATATTCCGGTGCGTCTTGTACTCCAAAAAATACAGTATATAGTTTTCTTGGAAACATTTTTGAAGTGCTTGCTGTTGCCTTCTTCCTTTTTCTGGGAAAGAGTGACTGTCCCAAGGTCACCCTGTTGCCTTTGTGAAAAATAGAATTAAAACTCATAAAATCCCAGTTTCTAGCCTTGAGATCCAGTTGCAGAACCAATATTTACTTCTGAAATATTTTAGAAACATAGAATCAAAAGAGCATATAATTCTACGTCCGCTGGATTTCGTACTTTGAAACTGTTTTTAATTGTTACATTGTCAATAAATATGCCTTTAATACTAAGGGACTCAGATAGATCTAGATTCAAATCCATCTTTAGCCATGGAAACTTGCTCGGTGATTAGGCAAGTTACTCTTTCTTGGTGCAACCTACTTCACAAGGTGGCTGCCAGGGAAAATTGGATAAAGAAGTGCTATGTATAGTACCAAATGGAAGATAAATCTAATAAATAAAAGATTGCAACTTTTAATCAATGGGAACATTTTCAAAGCTGCACAGTCACAAGTCACCATGTGTGAGTTGTGTCGCTATATAAATGTGTTTAATAAATAAAGTATTTTTTTGTGCATTTTATTATTATGTTTGCTTGGAGTAGGAGAGTTTATATAATACCTACATTAAGAAAATGACTTATTGTTTTGTTTTGTTTTGTTTTTCCTTTGGACAGGCTGGGTGACTGATAATGGAAAAGGCCTCATTTATCTTACTGATCCCCAGATTCATTCTGTCTCTAAGAAAGAAACATCAGGCCTCACAAACTTTGGAAAGAAAGGAATCTACTATTTCTTCAATAATCAGCATACAGAATGCAATGAAATCTGTTCCCGTCTTTCATTGACAAGACCTACCATAGAGAAACCAAAGTGATGATAGATGATCCTTGCCCCTTTACCAAAGAGCCCCTGCTGTGATTTTTCAGCAAACATCTTTACCCATTTTTTAAATATCTGCACCATCATATCCAATTAATATTGTGTTACATGTGTTCAGATATCAAAAGCTCATTCGGTAATAAGGCAGAGATGTTACTCATAAGCAGAGACCATGCCGGAGGTGGGTTTCTACCGGTTTGGATCGGTTCAGCCGAACCAGTGGTAACTTGGTGGCCTAGGTCGCTGAAACCGTCAGCAGCCCAGGCCTCCCACGTCCTCGAACCAGTTCTCTTGGCAATGCCATCTTGTTTTTACCTTCTGTGCATGCGCAGAGCAATTTTTTTTTTTTGTAAAGTAATTTTATTGGTTTTACAATTTTATAAGGATAAGGGTATATAGGGTTAAAATAGAAATTTTTTAGAGCTTTCATGTCAGAGATGGTGGTCATTTCCGATGTTTCATATAAAAACAATTTCAATAAAAAGTAAAAAGAAATACATACATATTGTATCTTAAATCTATGCATTCAATCATTTGTTTTGTTAACATCTAATATGGAATTACAGTTACATAAAGAAGAAAAAATCACTTTAATGATCAGAGTCTCTTACTTTAATTCTTTTCTTCCCTCCCGCCAGTGGGCAGAGCCACAGCGCCTCCCACTCCGTCATCTTAGTCTACCAGGATTAAGGGTTATTTTTTAAGAGAAGCTTCCGCCTCTGCCATTTATTTTAAATTTTATTCTATCCCCTTCCCGGAACAGCAACATTCCTTCAGGCATTAACCATTTGGAGCACCCCCCTTTTTTGCACAATTTTTTGAAGAGGAGAAATACTTCTCGGGTTTTCCCAGGGGTCTGCTTCAAACTGGCAACTTCTTTTAGTTGATGCAACAAAAGCCTCTCTCTCTGTGCTCCCAGGATCCCATCCCTTGTTAACCGTCTTATCAATTTTTTATCTATCTGGATGTATCATTTGTTCTGGCATATGTTAAAGTTGTATATTCTTTACTTTTTTTGGTACATTCTGCTAAAGTTATTTTTATTAAATCTTTTAAGTTATCTAAGTCAGAAGCATTATGAAACCTCAAAAAGCAAATTCTATTTTCAAAATCAATTCTAGACATATGACCAGCCCTGTCTGTAAATTTTTGTTGTTGTTCCCTTCTTTCTTTGTTCATCTCAACCGTCCCACCCTCCAACCCATTAATTTTTTGTTTGTCATCTTTGTGTCTCCAACAGTTCCAGTCTTGTGCTTGTCATGTCTTTCCAAATCTGCTTTATTTCCTGCAATATGCTTTGAAACATTCCATGTACTTTTGTAGAAGCAGTGGCGGAAATGTTTTTTCCATTCGGAGGCTTTCTTGTTGGCATGATTTTTATTGTTAAAGATGGCGACTGGTGGGTGAATAGTCTTGCGAGCTCCAAGGAAGGGCAAATTCTTTTAAGTTCGAAACACATGTTATATAAACTCCAGAGAGGCAATTGTAAAATCCAATCCAAGAAAGAAGGGTACAATGGGAGAGACACTGAGAGTCACTTGAGTTGACTGTAGATGTAAATTTCTTGATCTTGTAGTGTTGAAGGAATGTTCAAATTTCAAAGAAAAATTTCCATTGGGAGCAAAGAAGCGCCATTTTTCCGCCACTTTGGTTTAGTGAAGAAATAATAAAAACTCCTTTTAACTTTTAATGAGTCCCGGATACAAAGTTTCCAAGTGTAATTCCATATATGGTAATACTTTCGCTTTTAGCTAATAGAAAGTCGGATGTTACTTTCTCTCTCTCCCCGCGCCCGGGAAATATTTTAAAACGCCGCTTTTTTTCCGAGAGGGGATTTTCTGCAAATTCCCCCCTCTATTTTCCCTTTTCAGAAGTTGAATGCATATAAAAACACTTACAGTCCACATTAAGCATCAGTATGATCCTCCAGCTCCAGCACTTCTGCCCGTTTGTTAAAAGTCTGTGGTTCCGACATTCCTTCGGCGAGAGGGCGTTTCCCCCCCACGATCTGCTCTCCTGCTCCTTGGGCGAAGCGGGAACAGCCCCCCCCCGACCGCCACTGGCCGCCCTTATGGGGGGGCTCCCTACAAGAGCCCTCCAGCCCCCGAAGGCGCCGACTGGAGAAGCCAAGCGGCGGACGTGTCCAGGACACCTCCGTCGCGTCCGGAAGGCGGAAGCGAAGTGCGCAGAGCAATTTTTGTTGTGAAGCCACATCAAGCGTGCGGCACATCCCTGAACAAACCAGCAGTAGTGACAGCCGGAACCAACCCTGGACCATGCATTTAGTTGCTTCTTTTCTATCGTACTCTTTGTACAATTGTAGTGTTGTATGCACAGAAGTGTTGTTCTAAGTACAGAAATACCAGTAGCTTTATACCGCAACATCATACAAATTAGTCATTGAAAGTCGGTACTGATAAAAGGCAGCCTATACACCATCTTACCTTATCTGGAAATGATTATTAATGCAGCTCCCACAGGAAGGGCCTTCTTAGGGTGCCGTCTGCCGGTCAATGCCGCCTGGCGGTCCCCAGGGGAAGGGCCTTCTCTGTGGCGGGTCCAGCCCTCTGGAACGACCTACCCCCCGAACTTCGTACCGATTGCTTAAGACTCACTTTTTCCATCTAGCTGGCCTAGCTTAGATCCTGTTGTAATTATTACAGATTTAGTGGTTGAATTTTAACAGTTTTAACAGTTTTAACCATGTTTTAGCACAGGCCACATTTAGCACAGGCCACATTTAGCACAGGCCACATTTAATCTAATTATATTTTAACGATGCGATTGTATTTATTATTGTATGTTTGTTGTATTCTTTGTAATTTTCCTGTGCACCGCCCTGAGTCCCATTGGGAGATCGGAGCGGTATAGAAATGGAAATAAAGTGAAAGTGAAAGCTGAGCAAAGCTAAATAGGCCTGGTAAGACTCCCAAATCAGCCAGCTCTCATGTTCTTTATGTCATGCATTTTAAGTACATTTTCTTCCAAAAGGCTGCATTTCCCCCTTCTGGCATTAATACTGCAACACAAAAAAAACCTAGCTGAGCACTGTTAAATTCATTAATCAGCAGGCTTCAATAACTGCTTAGATTTATACATTAAGTGAGAGCTCTCCTTTGAACGTGAGCCATGGACCCTGATTCATTTTCAACTTATTATCCGGGGACCAACAAGAAACACATGAATTTATTTTATAGTGTTTATAAAAGAATGTACAGTACTAGACCAAACCTTAAAATAAAACATTGAATAAAAAGTCAATAAATAAAAATGTTAGTTAATAATTCAAAATAAAAGTATAGTTGTGGAAAGAGCTTGGATCTAAGGAGCTTAATAATATATGAACTTGTTATGTGTGTATGTTTGGACATGCTTGTGTTTAATGTGTAATTAAAATACTAGAATTATTAAATTGCTAAACTGATGCACAGCTATACGAGCAGGAATAAATGTAGATTCTCCCAAAAGAAATGAAAGCATAAATGTCCTGTTGTGCAACTACCCAAAATCATTTTGAAATGCATTGGGAAGCTAGGGCAGCGTTTTTCAACCACTGTGCCGTGGCACACTAGTGTGCCATGAGATATTGTCTGGTGTGCCGTGGGAAAAATTCCAATTTCATCCGTAACATGCGGCTTCGGCTCACAAATAGACCAATCATTAGATTCTAGATATTAGATACTGGCAAACAAAGCTATTTTGACATTGATCCCATTTTCCACTACATATCTGTGTGAGATGAGCTTTTCAAGCCTGATTGCTATAAAAACTAAAGACAGAGAGAGACAGAGCTGTTGACGAAGAGCTACGTGTGTGTCTTTCTTCGATTCCTGCCAGAACATCAGCTTTGTGTTCAGCCAAACAGGCCCAGGTTTCGCACTGAGTAAGTAAACAGAAATATGAACAATTATAAAATTAACATTTTCTAATGGTGGTGGTGTGCCTCATGATTTTTTTCATGAAAAAAGTGTGCCTTTGCACAAAAAAGGTTGAAAAACACTGAGCTAGGGGCATAAAATTCACCTTTTTTACATTCTTTACAGCCACTGGGCCGTAACTTTCTCTGCTAGTTTCCTAATCTTAATTTTAAAGCTCAGAGCTGTTTTCCCAGAGCTATTCCTGAACCAAGAGTTCCCTCATTCTGTTATTGGCCAATGATAGCATCATTGATCCTAGAACAGAGGGTGTTGCTCAAAGCCATCTACCATATTCAGGCTGCTTCTGATTTGACAATCATCCTATTTGAATGGATGTATGCTGTTCTTGCACTGGGTAAAAGCAGCTGTTACCTTTTATTCTTTCTATCTATCTTTCTTCTTTCTGTTTATGAAACAATCTTTTGTATTTTTTGATCAAAGCTTATAATTCATGGATGTGACCTTCCTGGACTTTTGTCAGCTACCACCTGGAAGACTTTAAAAAGAGGCAATAGAGGAATTACATTGTTTCATTTCCTAAATATTCAAATGGAAATATTTTTATATTACATATAAAATAATAACAGTAATACAATATGATAAGAGTAATACACATTTTCCTGTTATAGTTCCCCTTCATTTTTTATAGTTGGTGGAGGAGAATGTCTAAATCACTGTGGTTCTCAACCCTTTTTCTCCTTTAAAAGTAGTAATTACGTTTGTAGCTTTCCCAATGTTAAACAACGGTGAGATCTCAGCTATAGAGCAGACATCTGTTTTGTACCACCCTGTGTGATATGGATTTCTTTGAGTGCACCATTTCACATGACCCTGGAATCCCTAACAAAATGTTAGTTGATAATTTTTAGACCGAGCATGCTTAGATTAGCGATTGGCTGGCTGTTTCATCACACCCCCATTTATTAAAAAAATATATAATAGAATCTCATTTAGATGATTTGATGTGAATGTACTGTATTTTTTTGGAGTATAAGACGCACCTTTTCCCCCCCAAAAAGAGGGTGAAAATAGGGGTGCATTTTATACACTGAATAGAGCATTTTTGGCCTACCAAAACCCCACCCCCTTTGCAAAAATGGGCTTTTTTTCCCCCCAGAGTGCAAAATTATTATTTTTTAATTTACCTCTTCAAAATCATGGTGCATCATATACTCCGGTGCGCCTTATAGTCTGAAAAATATGGTACATTAAAATAGCGATGGTCACAAGGCAGAATTTTGGGACAGACATCTAAGGCCCAATTAAACAGGAAGATTTCCACCAGGATCAATTTAACATATTTAGATGATGTAGTATACTTTTCTACACAAAGAACATAAAGAGGTGAAATCTTTAGGTTCTGAGTCTAACTGCACCACTAAGAATAAGGCAAGATCTAGACTTAAAATGGCACTGATGATGAGAGTGGAAGAATATTGATGTTTTCTATAGGTGGATGGAAGGAAAAGGTGAAAGTGAGAAGTTAAAGTAATATAGTTAATGAAATTTTAAAATGCTCAACGAATAGTATGGAAATTTAAAAAGTAGAAGAGTGAAGTTGGAGTCAAACTTGGAAAGCAGCTAAAGAAACCAGGGCTATCAGATCGGAAAAAGTCAAGATTGGATGGCAGCGTGCAGTGAGCTTCCCCATTGACTTTGTTTGTCAGAAGGTGGCAAAAGGTCATCACATGACCCCGGGACACTGCAACCGTCATAAATTCGAGTCAGTTGCCGAGCATCTGAATTTTGATCACATAATCATGGAGATACTGCAAAGGTCGTAACTGTGAAAAACAGTCGTATGTCACTTTTTCAGAGCCAGTGTAACTAAATAAAATCTTGTAAGTCAAGGACTACCTGTATTTGCAATATTTGCACATTTTTACAGAGTAGAGAGTATTTGCAATTTTTTTTCCCATAAAGAATTCTGAGAAACGTTCTAAAATGAAACAAATCAATTTGTGTTGTTGCGAATCAACTCCTAATAGGGCACAATTCAGTAACTATCTCACTCATTGTTCTCTGAATCTGAGTTCTGGTTCTTGTCAAATATCAGATATATTGGCTTAGTCCCAGGCTTTCTGCATTATGTGTTAGAACTGTTCTGATGTAGGCTTCCCAAAAGCACGAAGCTGACTCCTCATCCCGAAAAACCTATTTTACCATATTTTTCAGAGTATAAGATGCACCAAGGTTTTGAAGAGGCAATTTTAAAAAAAAAAGTTTTTGCACTCTGCAAACCTCCCCAAAACTGCCCATTTTTCATGAAAATGGGCCTGGTTTTTTTTTAACAAGAAGACATGAATAGCCTTTAGGAGGCCTGTAGAGTTTTCCTGGGGATGCCCCCCCTCCAAATGAGAAAAAAAATGGCCCATTTTTCATGAAAACAGACCCATTTCTTGTCCAGAAAAGGGCATGAATAGCCTTTAGTAGGCTTATAAAGTGCTCCTTGGGGGGCAAAACTGAGCAAAAAACGGCCCATTTTTCATTCATTTCTGCCCTTCTCAGCCAACAGGAGCACTCTGAAAGCCTCATACAGGCTCTGCATGGCAATTTTGGTGAAGGAGGTAGGGTTTCGGGAGGCAAAAAATACTGTATTCAGTGTATAAGATGCATTTTAATCTCTTTTTTGAGGGAAAAAGGTACATCTTAGACGCCGAAAAATGTGGTATTTAGTTTTAAAGTGAATTCCTCTCCACAAAGTCCCAGCCAACAGTCTTTCAAGAGATTTTACAACTACGGACCTTTATCATGCTTGGAGTGCTGCCAAGCCGATATCTTCCAAACGCCACTCTGTACCAGACAATACTTGGCAAGAAGCCAGGAAAAGACCCTAATGAATTGAACTAATTGTCTCCTCCAAACTCCCCTTCCCTTCTGCTCCTCTTTATTCCCTATGGGAGGGGCCATTCACCATCCACCTGTGGCTTTACTCCCGAGTTGACCCTTGTTCCTTAGCTGTTCTCCTGGCAGCTCTGTGCATGCTCACACTGGGAACAGACTCCAGCTGTTCTTTTGCCCCACTGATGCCAGACTCCGAAGGTAGCTGATAATTGTCAGATGGGCCTGACTCCATCTCTACCTCCAACGCAAAGCATTCATCAGAGCCTTCCCCAGACTCCAGGACTGGCCCATGTTCCTCCCCAATCTCCTCACTATCCGAATCTGCTGCCAGATCTGCCGACCCTTTGGCGGGCCACAACAAGAACTCAGCATTATCTGCCAAGCCTGCCATTCCCTTGTATAGTGTTTTACATGCAGATTACTCCTATATATTTGTTGCAAATGAACTATTTTATTGTAGAGACAATGTATAATTCTCTTGCTATTTAAGTAGCAAACGGGAATATTTTCGGAGTACAACAGTTTTAACAAACTGTTCAGCTATTTCTTATGAAGTGTTGGTACCTTTTTAAAAGATGTATGAATATCTGTGTTATTTTGAGAAACATCAGGAATATGGCAGATGTAGGGTCTCTTGCTTGGGCAGGGGGTTGGACTAGATGACCTGCAAGGTCCCTTCCAACTCTGTTAATATGTTAATATTTCATAAAAGAATTCATGATTTCCGCAAAGCTTAGCTGAAGGAAGAGGAAATGGCTTTGTCTGTCAAACTAGAGAGAGTTCAGATTTTGTACAGTAGCTTCTTTATCCTCCTTTTGTCACCTATATGATGCGTGTGCTGCATTGTTTGAGTACATAAATGTTCTGTCACAGTCCAGAGCTAGAGAAGAAATTAGGTAGTAAGATTAAAAAGCAGGAGAAAGAAAGGAGAAAAGAAAATTAAATCTCCTTTAAAGCTCTGTGCAAAATCTTCAGTGTTGGGACTTTTGCAGCTGCACAAGAAGAAAATCCATTCAAAAATATAATGCCAGTGTGAATAATCCTTTTCTAGAGTCTTGCTCACAGACTGCTCAAGCTTTGTAAGGTGAACTTGAACTGGGTCATCAGTCTTGCTTTGGTTCCCATCACCCGAGGGCATTCAGCATCTTGACTGTGTTAAAAAGGGAGCAAACAATCCATCAGCAATCCCAGAGCTACTTTCTCAAAGAAAAGGGAAATCAGCATGTGACAGTACATTTGGCTGTGGGGTTTGGCAGATTAAAAGGATACATGACAGCTCACGTGTTCCTGGGGAGATTACGCCCCTTCTTGTTCACAACTAAGAAGGACAGACACCTATCTATTCTCAAAAAATGTAACCAAGGGACCCAGGCTCTATCTACAGAAGGAAGATACTCTTTTCAACTCATTCTGCGAAATAGCTAAAATAGAGTAGCTTGGATTTTATTTTATCTGCTTGCATGTTGATAATGTTTGCTTAACAATTTCAAATAAATGGTAAGTAAATCCATGTTTTTGCAGCAAGCATAGGTTAGTAGATACAATCATTTTACAGCAGTGTATCCCAAAAGAGTTTTATAAAATGAAAAGGTTTGTTCCAATCATGAAAAAAATGTTCATGCACCTATGGAGCCTGGCCCAATTGGGATGAGTAAAGCATGGGTTTACAGGTATACATATAGTCAACAGGACAATACAAGGAATGGACTACATACTGCAATAAGCCATGGGTTTTTTTGTATGTCTTATTGCTAACAATTGGCTTAGTTTGCATATCTCACCAAGCCAAAATCAATTTCGTTTCTTATTATGCCTTAAGTCTAACTCAGGGGTCCCCAACCCCCGGGCTGCGGACCGGTGCCAGTCCGTGGCTTGGTAGGAACCGGGCCGCAGGGCCGGAGAGGAGGAGGAGGGGGCAGCCCCCTGGGCAGAGCGTGCGGGAGAGCGCAGGCGTGGCTGTTCGCGCCGTTGGAGTGCGGCTCTTCCTCCACCCTCATCGACGGTGGGACTCCTGGGCACCGCAGCAGCAGCCCTCCCTACCGGCCGCCGATTCCCTTCCTCCTGCGGAGCCTCCACAGCCGGCATGCCAGCCACTCGTCATCTTCCAGGGGCTGCCGTTCCTTCCCCCCACCCCCACACACGGAGCCTTCTCAGCTCCTGGAAGGAGCATGAGCGAGCGAACGAGCGACCCAGCGCTGCAGCCGGACGGGCGGGGCAGGCTAAGGCGAGTGAGCACGGCGGGCCGGGCTGAGGAGGCTCCGCGGGGGGGCGGTGACGACGACAGACAGACAGAGAGAGGCACAGACACAGAGAGAGACAGGGAGGGAGGGGGGAATCAGAGAGTGACAGACACAGAGAGAGAGGGAGGGAAGGAGAGAAAGAGAGAGACACAGAATGAGTGATTAAGTGCTTGAATGCGAGACAGACAGACAGACAGACACACACACACACACACATAGAGTGACAGATGGGCGGACAAAGGAGAGAGAGACAGAGAGAGAGAGAGAGAAAGAAAAAGAGAAAGAAAGAAAAAAAGTGGGAGAGAGAAAGAAAGAGAGAGAGAAAGAGAAAGAAAGACAGAAAGACAGAATGAAGAGACAGAAAGGAAAGAAAGAGAGAAAAAGAGAGAGGGAAAGAAAAAAGAGAAAGAGAAAGAAAAAGAGAGAAAGAGAGAAAGAGAGAGAAAGAGGGAAAGAAAGAGAAAAAGAGAGAGAGAGAAAGAGAGAGAGAGAAAGAGAGAGAAAAGAGACAGAAAGAGAGAAAGAGAAAGAAAGAGAAAAAGAGAGAAAGAGGGAAAGAAAGAAAGAGAAAAAGAGAAATAAAGAGAGAGAGAGAGAGAGAAAGAGGGGGGAAAAGAAAGAAAGAGAGAAAGAGAGAGAGAGAGAAAGAGGGAAAGATAGAAAGAGAAAGAAAGAAAGAGAGAGAGAGAGAGAGAGAAAGAGGGAAAGAAAGAGACAGAGACAGAGAAAGAAAGAGAGAGAAAGAAAAAGAAAGAAAGAAAGAAAGAAAGAAAGAACTTATGACCACAATTGAGCCCAAAAGTTTGGTTGTTAACCAAGACCATTGTTAAGTGAGTTTCACATTTTCCAAGTTGGCCACGCCCACCCAGTCACATGACTGCTGAGCCACTCAGCCGGTCCGCAAAACTTTCTTGAAAATGAAACTGGTCCCTGGTGCAAAAAAGGTTGGGGACCCCTGGTCTAACTGCAATGCATGAACCTAGTCGTTGCTTTTTTTGCATTTTGAAAATGAGGAGCTATCTGAATAAGCTGTATGCATTAATATTACATAGGCCTTCTCAATTACCTGTACTCCATTTTTTTTATATTCTTCGGATTCATGTTCTTTGTTGTGTTGTTATGACTTCACTTATAATTGAATCTCTAAAATATTTAATTAACTGTAGCTATTAAACTATGATAGTTTCAGAAAGATTTATATAATTTGAATGAATATATATATATAAAGTGTTATGTCAAAGCACCTGGTAAGCCCAAATATGGGAGGGAGCAAACTGCTTCCCTTTTGCCTTTCAGCTCCACCCTAGGAGGCTTCCAGGCAGAAAACCATTTTTGTGTTTTGTGCTGATAAATAAATAAAGGGAGACTAGTATAGATCTATTTCAAGCTATTTAGCTTTAATCAGCTAGACATACCCTTACTGGGATTCGAACCTGGGCTGTTTGATTCATCCACCAAATTAGGAAAGAATAAACAAATGACTTTTATCTCTGTTGAAATCTAATTAGAGTGAGACTGAATTGAGTGTGGTCAAAATGTAGCAATAGCAATAGCACTTAGACTTATATTCCCTGTCATAGTGCTTTACAGCACTTTATGATCAGTTTACAAATGCCAGCATATTGCCCCCAATAATCTGGGTCCTCAGTTTACCAAACTCAGAAGGATGGAAGGCTGAGTCAACCTTGAGTTGGTTAGGATCGAATTCCTGGCTGTGGGCAGTTACCCTGCAATACTGCATTATAACACCACACCCCGCACACACACCAGTTTTGTATCCTCTACATGTAGGAAATGCCACAGAGAACATTTCACCCACTCTGATGACATAGCACCCACTGTATGTTCCCAGCACAGAGGCCAAGAGAGTGCAAATACAATAATACAATAATACAATAGCAGAGTTGGAACGGACCTTGTAGGTCTTCTAGGCCAACCCCCTGCGTGGGCAGGAACCTTATACCATTTCAGACAAATGGCTATCTAATATCTTTTTAAAGGCTTCCAGGGTTGGGGCATTCACAACTTCTGGAGGCAAGCTGTTCCAGAGGTTAATTGTTCTAACTGTCAGGAAATTTCTCCTTAGTTCTAAGTTGCTTCTCTCCTTGATTAGTTTCCACCCATTGCTTCTTGTCCTGCCCCCAGGTGCCTTGGAGAATAGTTTGACTCCCTCTTCTTTGTGGCACCCTCTGAGATATCGGAACACTGCTATCATGTCTCCCCTGGTCCTTCTCTTCATCAAACTAGACATACCCAGTTCCTGCAACCGTTCTTCATATGTTTTAGCCTCCAGTCCCCTAATCATCTTGGTTGCTCTTCTCTGCACTCTTTCCAGAGTCTCCACGTCTTTTCTACATCGTGGCGACCAAAACTGTATGCAGTATTCCAAGTGTGGCCTTACCAAGACACTATACAGTGGCATTAACACTTCATGTGATCTAGATTCTATCCCTCTGTTTATGCAGCCTAGAAATGTGTTGGCTTTTTTGGCAGCTGCTGCACACTGCTGGCTCATATTTAAATGGTTGTCCACTAGGATTCCAAGATCCCTCTCACAGTTGCTACTATTGAGCAAGGTACCACCTATACTGTATCTGTGCATTTTGTTTTTCTTGCCTAAATGTAGAACCTTACTTTTTTCACAATTGAATTTCATTTTATTAGATAGTGCCCAATGTTCAAGTTCGTCAAGATCCTTCTGTATCTTAAGCCTGTCTTCTGGAGTGTTGGCTATTCCTGCCAGCTTGGTGTCATCTGCAAATTTGATGAGTTCCCCATTTATCCCCTCATCCAAATCATTGATGAAATGGTTGCCCATCTGTGTTCCTAGTCCTGCATTCTGGGACAACTGTAGGATTCTAGTTGAGTCCTATCATCTCCTGCCGTCTTCATACAACCATTTGTCTGTAATAGGGTAGGATATAGAGTTTCCTGCTTGAGCAGGGGGTTGCACTAGAAGACCTGCAAAGCTCCTTCCAACTCTGTTATTCGGTTATTCACTTTTTTGCACAATTTTCTCTGTTTAAAACTTTAAAACTCTTTTCTTTTACAAACTTAATGGCCAGTTTATCATCCTTCATATTTTTTAGGCCTGAATCCTTCTTAAAATATGTTATCCAGACCTACATTTGGACAAAGTTGTATCTGAAATCAGTTACTTTTATTACTTCAGCAATATATTTGGCTACTGTGTAGTGATCTCTTTAAGTGTGATCTCTAAGTCGGAGGTCCCCAACCCCCACGGCCAGTACTGGGCTGTGGATGATTGGGAACTGGGCAAGGGAAGTGGCAGCTGAGTGTACAAAACTCCATTTGTGCAAATGGAGCTTTGCACGCAAGTGTCCACCACTTGCACAAATGGAGTTGCACGCATACGCATGCACTTGCCACTTGCACAGAACTATCCCCTGTTCCACTGCCACTGGCGGCTGGTCCACAGACCCAAAATATTGGGGACTGCTACTTTAAGTTGTAGAATGCAGAATCGCTATAAACAGACCCCTCTGTTCAGCCACTCAAAAATAATTGGCTTCTTATTGAGCAAAAAGGCAAACACTCCTAATAGATGTGGCTTAATAGTCAGTTTGATCATCCCTTGCTAGAAGTTCATCCAGTGAGTACTTTCTAGTTAGCCGAAAACTGTGATTTTTATAACTCAGCCACAGTTGCTCACCCAACAAGCCATGGCTTTGTATGATGGATGAATTGTTTTCAATTATAGAATGATTTGCTTCAAAAGTCTGCACAGCAGAGTTAAATATGTCATATTAAATTAACTGACTATGCTTATAGTTGCGCATGGGGTTAATTTCTCGGGGCCTAGTTATATGCGAGACCACCTCCTGCCCCATACATCCCTCAGACCGATACGCTCCCACAGAGAGGGCCTCCTCAGGGTGCCGTCGGCTGGACAATGCCGACTGGCGACACCCAGGGGAAGAGCCTTCTCTGTGGCTGGGCCAGCCCTCTGGAACGACCTACCCCCTGAACTCCGCACCATCTCTGACCTCCGCCTCTTCCGCAAGTGTCTGAAGACACATTTATTCCATCTAGCCGGCCTAGCGTAACCCCCTGTATTGACCATTAGACAGTTTTAAATTTGGGATTTTAATTCGGTTTTTAGCACAGGTTTTACTAGAATAAGTTTTTAAATTTTATATGTTTTGTATGTATTTTAACATTCCTGTGCGCCGCCCTGGGTCCGTTTGGAGAAGGGCGGGATATAAATTTAATAAAATAAAATAAAATAAAAAAAAATAATTTGGACTGACTTTAGCTCAGAATATTAATCCAGCTAGTTTATAAACTAGCACGGTGATGGTTAACCTTTTCGGCATCAAGTGCCAAAACTGGAGTGTGCCAGAGTGCCAGGACCCAGAAGAGGTCAGCTGGCTGGAATGCATTTACACTGGAACAGCTGGCCGGTGCACATGCATGCAACGGAACCCGGAAGAGCAACTGGTGACGGTGCATGTGCCGCCCACAGAGAGGTCTCTGTGTGCCACCTCTGACACATGTGCCATAGGTTCACCATCACGGAACTAGGGCATTAACTTTTATGAGTTATTCAAGCCACATATTGAATAAATATGGCGAATTGAAACTAAGGCTTGATGTGATATATAAAGCCCACCATATGAAAAGTGGGGATACAACAGGACTAACGACTACTGTAGCCTGGCTCCAGATATCTGGCCATCTGATTAGTTGCCTTTAGGAGCACAATGTTAAATTAAACACTCACGGGTGTGATTTTTCTGTTCTTAATTTTCAAATAATGTCTTTAAGGTCAGATACATTTCTCTAACAGCCCTCAGTGGCAGCAGCTGTTTTTGCATTCTGTTTACTTCATTGTATGTTTAATCATCCTCTCGTCCAATGCATCAATTGGCATTTTCATTTAGTTACACCAGTTGCCCTCTGCTGCCACGTGAGAAGTTGCTTTGTCCCCCTCCTTTTACACTAGTTGATCACGTTGGAGCTAGAGTAGCACTGACCGATGTTCCTGAAGCTGGTGGTAGATGAGAGGTGCTGCTCCCCTTAGACTGCAGCATCATGTTAATCAGAGCTGATTTGTAAACGGCGTCACCCCTCCTACCCCCATCAATGGCACAGATGCTGCTTTGTGCTGCCTGAGACCAAGCAGCTATTAACAGCAAATCCAGCGAGGGAAATTAATGAAAGACTCTACTAATAAAAGGCAGCTCAAGACAGCCAAATCAACTTGCTCCGAGCAGTAATTAACTTTTAGAAAAAGCTCATGAAGGTAAATATTCCATCATCAGTAGTCCATGCTGTCTTGCCTCTCTCTTTAAAAAAAAAAAAAAATTAATAGGAGGGAGGAAGCAAAAGATAGAAAAAAGAAAAGCGAAATATAACTACTGAGATTCCAAGACCGAAGAATAATGCTCAATTAGTTGCTGCAATTCTCCTCTCATTTGAAGTTTCTGGCACAGAATACATGCAACAATAATTAAGACACTAAAAAAAAAAATACGACCCACAAGTAATTAAAATGGTTAGGAAATAAGCAAAACCTCATATACCCTTTAATATCAATATATGCACCACCACATTACATGTTTTGTTTTTCTTCTTCTGCCTGGAAGATCATTTTTGTATAACCACAACCATTTCTTATGAATTTAAATATTCATACCCACAAATGCATTTATACAGTGTTGCATCGTTCAGTTTGAACAGTCATCATTCCTTCTAGTGAAGCTTCAGCAAGCAATTTCCCTTAGATGGAGTGGAGACTTAGAAAGGTAGCACCAAGGCAGTGGTGGGTTCCAGATCCCATTGCAATTGGTACAGCGCAATGGGCATCCACCACATGAATGCACATACACATGAATGCTCCGTGATGCCTCCGCGATGCTCCAGCTGCCCGGTAGAGCGTCGCACAGGCACCATATAATAATAATAATAATAATTTTAATTTGTTGACCGCTCCCTCTCCCCAAAGGGACTCGGAGCGGTGCACAGGGAAAACTAAAACAATAAATATACAAACACATTAAAAACAAATTAAACATATACCTGTGCTAAAATACCCCATTAACATACTAAAATTCCCAGTTAAAACAACTAAAACCCCATAGAGAGAGACTACCCTATGCTCGGTGTGCATGTACGGAAGCCCCGGACAGCTCAAATACAGGTAAGGATCATGGGTGGGCAGGTGGGTCCTCCGGAGCACTGTACCAGAATGGTACTTGGTGCTCCCAGCAGGCACTGGTACATCGATACCAGGGCGTACCGGTCGTAACCCACCAATGCACCAAGGATCTGGATCGCCAACCTGACACAATATTTTACTTAGCATCTACCAGACTCCGTCTTCATTTTAGTGGGGGAAAATGGGTAATTACAGGATGCTAAGCAACAGACCCATTCACAATTTATTTTCAAGGATGCTTATGGATCCTACATATACCCCAGAATTACAAACTGCATTGATTTTGTTCACACATTCGGCTAAGCTGACACTGAAAGCCACTTCCACTCTGTGAAACTTTCCAATAACTTTTAGCTTCATACTTCTTGGGCTTCAGGAAAATGGTAAAGAGCTCCCTGCTCCACCTTGTATGGGAAAAGATGTGTTATGAACTAAAAGTGAGTTCATGGGCATGTGACATTTGCATTTTAAAAATTGTATTGTTATATACATCTACTTTATGCTGATATGTTCATAATTTTAATACCTTCAGAAAGAGTAGCATACAAGTAAAAAGGGAGGGAGGGAGGTTGAGAGGAGGGAGGTTGGGAGGGAGGAAGGAAGGAAGGAAGGAAGGAAGGAAGGAAGGAAGGAAGGAAGGAAGGAAGGAGAAATGTTTGAAAAATTTCCCTCATCAGAGCTTCTTTGACAAATTACATCTTTGTATATCTTTTTGTCTGCCATGCTTGTAGTTTTCACTGGCTACTGCCTAATAAATCTCACACTACCTTGAGTCTGGGTATTGTGTCAAATAATAGTTCAGATAACACCCATCACCCCCAAACAAAGTTTCTCTTCTTACTTCCTTACACATGTTTAGAAGGGTAACTTATGAAATAAGTCTTCGTTTCAGCACCAGCTTCCATATCTATATCATGGAGGTAATTTACTTAGAATGGTTACAATATTCACAGATTACCCTACAAATGCTCCTACAATATTTCTGGATCATTAACAGCATTGCAGCCATGCATGCAGATATGATGAGTGGACAAGAGTGATTTATTCTGAAATTTAGTTAATTGATTATGAAATTTATTTGTTGTCCATCTCGTATCCCACAATTCTGGATAAAATTGTTAAGGGTTGAAAAATAATTTAAATGCCCAAAGTCACCAGGAGTAATATGGCCAATCTTGAAATCTTCAGCCATTCTTTCAGTCCAGTCTACGAGATAATATCCAAATTGGATGACTTTTTATTTTTAAATAAAAAACCAGAAAGGAAAATAAAAACCGCCTCGGATTAATTGTCAGTGCAAAATGGAATTTCAGGCATATTCTTATTCCGACAGTTCCTGCCGATCTGAGAGGCAGTGAAAGACACCACAAATCAGGTTTTGCTTGTGAAGGATATTGAGAAATAAAGAATAAGAGTAATGTTTTGGCTGTGCTTATGTGTTTTAAAGGGCAAAGCTTAAGAGTGTATTCTTTAGCTTTGAATTTCTTGACTGGGCAGAATTCTCTACGTTATTGTCCATATCTAAGAAAATACGATTAGGGGACACAGTTCTGTTCTGCCCTTCAACGGTGTGATTGTGTTGCTGAGCGCAGCTGTTCGGAGCCGCTTGCCACCAAATCAAAACCTCCCCAATAAGGCTCTGATGATGCTTGCCTAGAAAACAGAGGCTTAGCTCCCATTTAACTGTCAGCCTTGCTCCTGGCTCCGTTTTATTCCTTCACGCTGAGTTTATCTGATTACTTCAGTCAAGTGAAACAGAAGGCCAGTTGACATTGTCAAGTCAAGCTTCAATCAAAAATGTGTGGCGGACGATCATCAAGTATTTCATGAACGGGCAGAAATAAGCTTCTGAAGAACACCAAGATAGTCTGAATAGAGCTGGTGCCATACACATTTCTGTCATGCAAACAAATGCAGAGTAAGTGCTGATGTGCACCAGCTCCTCTTAGCCTGAATTCTGCAGGCAACGTCTTTCTAAAGATTTCCATAGTTTAGTCCAAAGTATGTTTACTTGGAATTAAGTCCCTCTATGCTAAATAGGATTGACTCTCTACTAAGTATGTGTTTAGGTTGCAGCCTGAGGGTTCAATCTTATGAAACAAGGATGTGCAAATGTTTTCGAGATAAGATCACATTAGCTTTCAGGTTGCCATGTTGGGGTGGGGGGGAACTCAATTCAAAATCAGATGGGGCCAGAATAAAAATTATCAGAATGTCAAATTGTAAAAGGTTTCTCTGAATTGGTTTTGGGGGGGTGGGGGCGAACAGCAATCTTGTCTTTGAAAAGGTTTCTTTTCCCATGTTTTGTGTGTTTATTATTATATTAAAGTATTGAGGGGAAGAAACTTATTGTCATACATATTGGAACTACATCAATCAATTATGTAATTTGAGATATACTATTTCAGAAGGTGGTTGAAAGTGTCTATGCACTATGAAAGAAATGTTACCGATAAAGAAGTTAATGATGGATTGGCATATTAATGTGCACTAATTCCTCTGATCGACTGCAAACAGGCTCCGTCTTGGAGCTAGCCTAATTAAGAGTTATACTGGATGATTTGGGCAGCATGATAAATCTTGGTTAGAACAGGGGTCTCCAACCTTTGCAATTTTAAGTCTGAAGGACTTCAGCTCTCAGACTTCTCCAGCCAGCTTTGCTGGCTGGAGAAGTCTGGGAGCTGAAGTCCATCAGACTTAAAGTTGCAAAAGTTGGAGACCCCTGGGTTAGAAGAATCAGCTAAAAAATTTCTGATGGAGAAAAATAGTGCATTGAGTTCCTGTGGCACAACTATTCAAACCACAGTTGTCTCTGTCTGCATGTGCAGCGTCTTAAAACTGATAGTAAAAACTATTGCATGGCCGATACCACGTTTTCTAAAGCCCATCTCACCTTTGGTCTCGAGAAACAAGGAATGGCGTCATCTGAATTAATACATGCGACTTCTTCATGCATAACTTTTAAGACCATTCCACTGTTGTTTATCTTTTTACAAAGTTATGTAAAATTAATGATCAAACTACCCTTGACAAACATATCAATTCAAATAATTATGATTCAAGGGATGACTAAATTAACCATATGTGATTTAATGTAATGCACTAGAAATCGTAGAACTGTGTGGAAGAGTTGATGGAGTATAAATATTTTTAATTAATGTTTAACTGATGGCCTATCATCTCTGGATTGTGTGCAAGTCTCCAAAAGGCTTCCATCAGAGGCTCCAAATATTACACAATCAAAATTCAATGGGAATTTTCTGATGTTCAAAAGTATGAAAAGTACGGTGTCTTTTTAAAGCAAACTAAACTTTAAATAAAGATGTGGTGGCTCAATGGCTAAAACGCTGAGCTTATCGATCAGAAGATTGGCAGTTCATGCTGACCACATGACCACGGAGTCGTCTTCGGACAGTGCTGGCTCTTCGGCTTTGAAAGGGAGATGAGCACTGTTCCTTGAGTCAGGAATGACTAGCACATATGTGCAAGCGGAATCTTTGCCTTTACCTTTAAACCTTAAATAATAATGTTAAATTCTGCAAGAGCAAAACTTACCCAGCATTCACAGCCCACACACATTATCAGTGTGTAATTACTATTCCCTCTGCATCTTTTGCTTATAGCGGGAGGGGGGGGGAGCAAAAATCCAAACAAAATCCATATTATTACATCAGAATCATGAGATTGTAAAGTGACTGTAGTTTTGTTCTTCTCAGCACACTTTTTGGTAATTTGAGTGGTGTGTGGTGGTAAAGCAGCTTTTCCCAACTTGATTTTTCCAGACACATTGGGACAAAAACTGGTCCAAATTATTCTTGCCAGCTAGGAATTTTCACTGTAGGGACTCCCATAACTAGAGATTGGCAGGGTGGCTAAAGCTATGGTAGTAGCGCTATCATATATGGGCTGAAAAATAATCACATCCACACTAGATAGAAGTAAAGAGTTATCTAAAATTTCAAACTTTTTGTTCTCATCTAGTAGCCCCATGGATTTGGCAATTTAGTGCTAAGCATATGCTAGAAATCCTCTTGGAACCATCATTCATTGGAGAAGAGCATGTTTAGGACAGTGATGGCTAACCTTTTAGTTGTTGCGTGCTGAAAGCACATGCGCGCACAGATAATGCAATGTGCATGTGACATCCCCTGCGTGGCCCACCCCCATGCACATGTGCATAACCCCCCTGTGTGCCCCTCCCCCACGGATGTGTGTGTGACCCCCGTGCTCCCCCTGCCCCCAACCCATGAGCATACAACCCGTCTGTGCTCCCCAGGCCCACCCATAAGTGTGCAAACCCCCTCACACCCCACATATGCATGCATGGCCCACGCACGTGCCCCCTGCCCCCCATGCATGCGTGGTAGAGAACCAAAAACCAGCTGGTCAGCAAGAGGCACACACACATATGCGGTGGAGCTGAGCTGGGGCAACGGCTCACATTGTTACGGTGTTAGTTATCATCTTCAAAGCGCTCCATGGCTCGGGACCTAGTTACCTGCAGGATCGGATCCTGCCCCATACATCCTCACGGCCGATTCGCTCCCACAGAGAGGGACTTCTCCGGGTGCCGTCCACTAGACTTTGTCAGCGGGCGACGCCCAGGGGAAGGGCCCTCTCTGTGGCGGGCCCAGCCCTCTGGAACGACCTTCCCCCCGATATTAGGACAACTATGGACCTCCGCTCCTTCCGTCTGAAACTAAAGACACATCTTTTTTGCTTGGCCGGCCTAGGATAGGATAGTCTCTGTTAAGATTAAGGGATTTTATGAGGGATTTTAGCGCAGGGACATATGTTTAATCTATTTTTAACTTATTTAGTTAGTTAGTTAGTTATATTTAAGGTTTTAATTCTGTATCTGTTTGGTTTTAGTTGCTTTTAATACTCTGTGCCCCGCCTCGAGTCCCCTCGGGGAGAGAGAGCGGGATATAAATAAAATTTTTATTATTATTATTATTATTACATGCCCGCAGATAGGGCTCTGTTTGCCACCTGTGGCACACATGGCAAAGGTTCGCCTTCACATTTTTAGGATGACCACTATCAAGAAATTCAGAGAAATGCTTCTTTCTTTTTAAACTACAGTGCTAATAATGTAACAAAGTAGATAACATTAATCAATTCGTGCATTTATCACTTCAGAAGGGACTGAGCCAGTTCCCAAAAGTCTGGCTACTCAAAACTATATCCCTAGATTGTTAGACTGTTTCATTTCATTCATTTTCATTTATTTGACTTATTAACTGCCCCCTCTCCCCGAAGGGACTCGGGGCGGTGCACAGGAAATATAAAAACACAATATATCACAAAATAAATACATAAATACTTAAAACTATATTAAATTTACACACTGTGCTAAAATCTACCCCATTAAAAACTAATCCCTGAAGCCCAATGTAAAATTTCTCAGCTAAAAAACTAAGGCTAAGTACGGTAGGTTAGACCAGGCCGGCCTGTTGGAAAAAGTAGGTTTTTAGTTGCTGGCGGAAGGAGCGGAGGTCCGTGATAGATCTAAGTTCAGGGGGACGGTTGTTCCAGAGGGTCGGGACCGCCACAGAGAAGGCCCTTCCCCTGGGCGTCACCCACTGGCATTGCCTAGTGGACGGCACCCGGAGAAGTCCCTCTCTGTGGGAGCGAATCGGCCGAAGGGATGTATGGGGTAGGATGCGATCCCGCAGATAACTAGGTTCCATGCCATCATTTGCACAGTCATTTTTTCATTCTGTTTCCTTAACACTTCAACACCATTAATTTCACATCAAGATTGTACTAAACTGTGATTCCAAAGTAGGGGATTGAATAGGAGAGAATATATAGCAGCTCTACAGCTTGTATATTACATAACATAGAATGACATAACTACATTACTACCTATTTTATATCTGAGCATTTGGTTTTTCTTGCCAAAATGAAGGACTTTTTTCACCACTGAATTGCATTTTTTTAAGATAGGGCCCTGCATTCAAGTCTGTCAAAAATAACAACTGTCAAGAAGTCTGTCAAGAAAAATATATCTATATTTCTTCCATTTCAACCTACAGAATGCTGAGATCATCTTGCTTATCTCCACCACATCCATATCAGCTCTTTCCCACATTAGGGAATTCCCAATCCCCAAAAACCAATATATCCTCTGACTCTTTAGCAAACCATAGAATTATTTGCTAAGTGACAATGTTACACTTTAAAGAACAAAAAACTGGAAACTGCCTACATTACTTTTAAATTTTCATGTGTATAAATAGACACTTTTTGCAGAGATTATATTGTCGCCTATTTTTGAAGCTTCGTTGATTTTCTTCCCAATGGTCACACAACTTTAAAAAAGCAAAGAGTTTCGATCCCCCGGAGGCTTTGATGTTTGGCTTGTTGTATTTAATTTTATGTTGTGGTCAATGACAGAAAATTAAGGGAGGAACAGCTGATCAACTACCATAACAATCCATGTCGCTTCTCCCTTTGTTGTGAGACATTCATCCAGAAGAGGCAGGGAAAATACCTTTGTTTAAGATTACACAGCCAAATTATGGTTGTGTGTCAGGAACACTCTTTTTTAATTATGGTGCTATGCTCTGAGAAATGTGCATTATCCCAAAGAAAGCAAACACAGGCTCTTGGGGTTAGCCTTTGTCACACTGGCACTAGGTTTGGCTTCTCAATGCTATTCTTATGCCAAGGACGGCAATAAACCCCCTTGAGAGGCATAGAACTGCCAGTTGAGCATTGATAGTATAGCGATGCTTTTATACTAAAAGCACAATACACACAGGGATCATAAAGATGTTTTCAGGGAAGATGACCTTTTTGTCAGGAGAAATTAAGCTTTTATGGCAAAGGGATGCTATGGAAACAAGCAGCTTTTACTTATTTTGGATGGACAGTTGTCCATTTGTTGTCTTGTTTACACAGCACCACATAGCATTAACATTCTTGTGGGACCCAACTGCTCCAGCTTGATAAATGTAGACTTACTACATTTAAAGAAATTTATTTATTTGATTTCTAATGGTGTCCATCTCAACAAATGACTCTAATTAAGAAATTATTAATGAAGTAGAATTTGTTATTATTAATGTGCTGGTCAGGAAATCAGAAAATAAGGGACTTTGGAAAATCTTATTTGATGAAATGAATATTTGATGAAATGAAAAAACTATGCCAGAATAAACTTTGCTAGATGCTATTGGATTCTTTCTCATTTTGTTGGTAAACTGTATGTGTGTGTGAGAGATATATATAAATTATATATAAAAAATTGTTTTCACAATTATATATATATATATATATATGCTGGTATTGCCATCCTCGGGTGTTTTCCCATGTACATAGCATGGAATTGTTATTGCAACGTTTCGACAAGATCTCACTTGCCATCCTCAGGCTTCGGAGGATGGCAAGTGAGATCTTGCCGAAACATTGCAATAACAATTCCATGCTATATACACGGGAAAACACCCGAGGATGGCATTACCAGCATGTGTGTGTGTGTGTGTGTGTGTGTGTGTGTGTGTTAGGCTTTTTGAACTGATCAATAAATAAGTCAGGGAGACTAGTGTAGACTAGTATACTGGTCTCTCTGATTTATTTATTGATCAGCTCAAAAAACCTAACACACATATAAAAAAGTACACAACAGAACTCATAGCTTTCTGTCTAGAATGGTCTCTGGTGATGAGACGAAAGGCAGAAATGGAAAGCAGTATGTTTCCTCCTTTAATTGGGGCTTAACAGGGTATTGTGACACAAGTATGTATATGTATATATGTATATTCCACTGCTTTCAGCATATACCAGGGATGTCCAAACTTGGGAACTTTAAGGCTATGCTGGCTGGGGAATTCTGGGAGTTGGAGTCCACAAGTCTTAAAGTTCCCAAGTTTGGACATCCCTGGCATATACAACATTCTAAAGTTTGTGGGTTTCTCAACATTGCTTACAAGTCACAGTGATTAGTTTATCAATGTGTGGTTTTGGTTTGTTGCATGAATCAAAGCCAAATAAGCTATATCATGGCTTAAAGAATATACCTGAAAGGCTGTATACAATTATTTTAAATAAGTAATAAACAAGGCCTTCTGTTTGGATAAATGTTTGCTGAATCTCCATTAGCAGAAGTATTTGTTAAATTTGTTCTTCATTAGGTCTATAGAAATTTGCTTACACCTGTGATGGCGAACCTATGGCATGCATGCCGCCTGGGGCACCCGGAGCCCTCTCTGTGGGCACATGAGTTGTCATCTCAGCTCAGTTGCACCATGCATGTGTGCACACCTCCTGCCAACCAACTGGTTTTCAGGTCTCTGCCACACATGCATAGGCAGCGGGGTACATTCAGGAGACACACAGGCCTGCACAGGGCGTGCAAGGGGGTGCAGCATGCTCCCCGTGCCCCGTTTTTGGTCCCAGGAGGCTTTAGGGAGGCCTGCTAGGCCCAAAATGGGATGTAGTGGTCACATTTGCATGCGCGGGGGGTTGTGCATGCATGCACAGGGGTCGGAGCGCCTGGGGAAGGGTGTCGTGCATGCATTGCATTATGGGTGTCGGCACACGCATGTGCGCTGTCGCGCACGTGCGTGTGCTTTTGGCACACGACAACAAAAAGGTTAGCCATCACTGGCTTATACTGTAACTAGAAGATAGTCTAAAATTATGGCTGCATTTTTCAAAAAGAGGTAAATGTTCTATTTTTTAAAGCTGAAGAAAGCCAAAAAAAAATGTATTTGGGGAATGGCAAAAGTGGCCAATAATCTGTACGAACAGATCTTACTCTCAATCATTATGAATCAAAGTTCCAATTTTCCCAGCCCAGTCAAGCTCCCTCCTGCCCCCACTGAAACCATGCTGTCTCTCTTGTGGTTTAAGCACACTCAATGCCATTATATTTGGAATAACAAACAAACATTTTCCTCATCCTTCTGGTACCATTCAGTGGCTTGTAAACTACTAAATCCCTGTTCAAACATTATTTAATCCATAAATTTTCCAAATGGCTTTTGATAAGTCGCTACCTCTCAGCCTCTCAGTTAACCATTGTCAAAATAGCTGCATTGTTGAGCATCTGCTGGAGTTTACCCTTCTGCAAAAGGCTGATTGGTGACCTCCCAGGCTTCCTAATGCTACATATGGAAAAGTGGAGTCTTACAGCGATGCAACACATCTTGCAATATTTCTCCCAACATTTGAGCACTTAGACCCACCCGAGAAGAAAAAAAGCCACGAAACAATATTGGCAATGCAAGGAAAAGGATGGGATTCAGAAGAGAATTCCACTGAAGATGTGGAATGGGACCAAATTTCTTTTTGGCAAAATGTTTCTTCCTTTACAGAATTCAAATTACTGAAATAAAATATATTCAGCCTTCTTGTTGTGGTTGTCATTAGGAAGAAACATTAAAAGATTGCACTATCGTATGTGACTTGTTTTATAAACTTCTGTTAAGAGTGAGTTTTTATTTCTTTGGATTGAACCCTCAGTATACAATTAACAGATAATTCATTTTTATTGCTTAATCAAGTTGCAGTGTAATAATGATCTATTTCCATATTGGACTATATTGGAGATTCTAAATAAAGGGATGCTTGAGCTGTTTAGAAATGAAATCTATCACCCACATGACTTTAAAAAAAACCCACTTCAAATGTTTCTTATTTCTATAGAAGCTGACATTGATTTATGGTCTGTGAATTTTCAGGTAGGAATCAACATATTTAGGCAATCAATAATTTTTATTTGAAAATCTAGCAGCTTTTGGGATGGTCCCAAGAGCCAAAGAATTAGTTGGGTAACCCCTCCAAGGGTAAAAGAGGAAACTTAATCTCCGAGAGTGAAGTGTGATACCAGATCCATCACATTCTACAAATGGCTTTTCCTAGAGTAGGAAATTTACAGGAAACTTCAAAGGGAGAAGTTGAAGTGATTGGGCAGTGAGAGCATTTAAACCAGTGCCACAGAAAAGTGAGAGGAGGAATGGATTTTATAAAAACTACCACCATAATGCAAACATCTCAGCTTGTTACTTACTACTCCTAATTTTTGATCAGCAAGACACTGACTATGGAAAAAGTCAGAAAAGACTATTCATCCAAATATTATAAACCTGGCTAGTGGATCGCTTCACTCATCTTAATTATTTCATTTCCCTGATTTCTAACATAAGTCTACCCAAATTTTTTAAAAGGTGGCATACAAAATATTTAACAAGTAGTTTGTTTTGTAGCTCAGTGTCAAATGCATGAACAGAGTTGGAACACTGCAAAATTCTTAAATCTTATTGATTTCACACAGTTTAGATACAATTTACCATGGCTTAGAGGGACACAGTGGCTCAGTGAGCTTGTCGATCAGAAAGGTTGACAGTTTGAATCCCTAGCGTAATGGAGTGAACTCCCGTTACTTGTCCCAGCTTCAGCCAACCTAGTAAGTCGAAAGCATATAAAAGTGCAAGTAGAAAAATAGGAACTACTTTGGTGGGTAGGTAACAACGTTCCATGCGCCTTCAGTGTTTAGCCACAAGACCACAGAGATGTCTTCAGACAGTGTTGGCTCTTCCGCTTTGAAACGGAGATGAGCACCGCCTCCTAGAGTCAGGAATGACTAGCACATATGTGCGAGGGAACCTTTACCTTTACCTTACCATGGGTTATATCTAAAACCTTAATTAATTGACTTATTAATACAGTGGTACCTCGGTTCACGAACTTAATTCGTGAACTGACTCTGGTCGCGAACCAAATTGGTCATGAACCGAGGCACAGTTTCCCATAGGGTTTAATGTAAATCCAGTTAATCTGTTCTGATCTTTTTTTTTGGTTTTTGAAGCACAAAAAATATGAAACAAATACTGTATGTGCTAAAAGCATAACAAAAATCAAAAAAAGTCACTGAAAGTACTCACAGTGTACTTTTTTCTGTGTCTCCTTCTCTCCACGATCACAACCATGTGACAGCCAGGAAATAGCATTAAAATGGCCGCGGCTCCTGTTCATGAACCAAAGCGGAGTTCGTGAACCGGAGCATATTTTGATGAACTTTTCTGTTCGTGAACCGAGTTGTTCGTGAACAGAAGCGTTCGTGAACCGAGGTCCCACTGTAAATGTTACTGCCCTTAATACAGGATAAACCAAAACTCGTATTACCTTCCTTATAAACACCCTTTTAAGAAAAAAATGGGAAGGAAAGTCCTATGTCCATCTAGTTCTTAGCTCAAGATAGAGGACATCTTCCCCTTTTGGCATGGCCAGAGTTTAATCATTAAAAGGGACACTCTTCTTTTTTTCCTCCTTTTTTTCTCTCAAAGTGTAAAGCTGGTCCTGACACAACACCGCACACTGTCACGGCAGTAAAAGGTTGGCTCTTGTTTTGTCCCTCTAGCCAACTGCAAGATTTGGACTTCTCAGTCTCAGATTGCTGCTTACATCAAAGCGGTGATTATGCAAATATGCACTTTTAAAAGGGTGGGAGAGGGGAGAATTATTTATCACACAATAAACCCCCTACTTGGCTAGGAAACAATAGAGCTGATCACTTCTAGCCCAAGGCTGAAAAAGTGGGGTGGGGTGGGGGGGTTTATGGAGCTAACCTAATTTCATTAATTCTTTTTTTGCAGGCATCTCTCTCTCTCTCTCTCTCTCTCTCTCTCTCTCTCTCTCTCTCTCCCTCCCACCTGCCTTTCAGGATCCAATCCAATGGATAGATTCGTGAGCTGCACATCCTATTCAATGGGCTTTTGAGAATTGGTGGCCAACTAATGATTTTTCCAGGTGTTGATATCCAGAGTTGGAAAACAAAAGTGTGCATTCTATGTGTGCAATGTTTCATGTCATTTTCATTCATTTCATTTATTAAATTTCTATACCGCCCTGTACACCCAGGGCGGTGTACAGGCAGCAATAAAATCCGTGATATAAAATATAAAAAATACAAAATGCCTGTTCTAAAACCATTAATAAAACCTACTAAAACCATTTAAAAAATTATGCCAGGCTGGCCACACGAAATAGATAGGTGTTCAAAGCCCGACTGAAGAGGCGCAGGTCCATGGTCGTGCGTAGGTCGGTGGGTAGGTCATTCCAGAGGGCAGGAGCCGCCACAGAGAAGGCTGTCCCCCTGGGGGTCGCCAGCCGACATTGCCTGGCCGACAGCAATGTTGAAAAGAAAGAGAAGGGAAAGGGCTAGAATAAAACGCCGCCCTGGGTCCTTTTTTAGGAGAAGGGCAGGGTATAAATTGGATTAATAAATAAATAAATAAATAAATAAAAATGATGGGGACAATATTGTGGTCCTGCAATGAATAATCTAAATGAAAACCAGACAGCCTCTTCTCAAGGGGAGCAAACCAGATTGTTGTCAGTTTTCTCTGTTCTTTGCTTGCTCTAAGTTTGCATACTATGTGTTAGTTTATGCCTGTTACCCCCAGGTTCCAAGGTTTTACTACCAGTCTCCACTATTAAGTAACACAGATAATAAAGTTACTAATTAAGACCTCCTAAAACAATTAAGTTGAAAATATATGCTGATTTTTGTGCTGTTTCTGACTCATGAGAAAAGAGAAATGAAAATTCAAATTTGTTGGATTTTGTTGGATATTAGTTGGTTAATGTCATCACAGGTAGTCCTCAACTTACAACCATTTGACATTGCAACACCACTAAAAAAAGTGATTTACAACTGGTGCTCACATTTATAATTATCGCAGCATCTCCACAGTCATGTGATCAAAATTTGGACACTTGGCAGCCGGCACATATTTATGATGGGTGGAGCATCCCAAGGTGATGTGATTGCCATTTGCGACTTCTCCAGGTGGTTTCCAACAAGCACTGCCAATGGGAGGATTTGCCAGATTTGTTTCACAAACATATGATTCACTTAATAACTGAGCTATTCTCTTAACAATCATGGCAAAAAGAAAGTCATAAAATTGGGTCCCAAAGGTGCTTTTTTCAAGAGGGAACTGGACTTCCTGGCTTTCCTTGGAAGACGTTTCGCTTCTCATCCAAGAAGTTTCTTTCTTTCTGTTTTCTCCAAGTCATATTTTTGGTGTCCCCAGTGGCAACTCAAAGGAATCAAAATGGTGGGAGGAAGCCAATGAAGTGGTAGGATAAAAAACCAACGACTTAACCATTAATGAGGCAATATGAAGTAGGTGGCTAAGACGCTGAGTTTCTCAAGCAAAAGGTCGGCAGTTTGGTGGTTCGAATCCCTAGTGCTGCGTAACGGGGTGGGCTCCCGTTACTCATCCCAGATTCTGCCAACCTAACAATTCAAAAGCACATAAAAAATGCAAGTAGAAAAATAGGAACCATCTTTGGTGGGAAGGTAACAGCGTTCCGTGCGCCTTCGGCATTTAGTCATGCCGGCCACAAGACCATGGAGATGTCTTCGGACAGCGCTGGCTGTTCGGCTTTGAAACGGAGATGAGCACTGCCCCCTAGAGTCGAGAATGACTAGCACATACCGTATGTGCGAGGGGAAACTTTACCTTTACCTTTATAAAGGGAATCTTCATTATTGTTACATCTGATAGATGGATTACTGTGGAGGACTCTACAAACCACTAGTGAAGAAACAGTTTTAGTAATGTGATGGGTAAATTCAGCCATTCTGAATCTAACCTGTGGCTTCCTCTCTTTCGCCATCCCAGTCAGTTTGGATTAAAAAGGCCATGGATTACTTAATGCAGTGCATGAACACAGAATTATTAGATAACCCAAAGGTGCTTTTCCAAAAGGCAGCTGTACTTTCTTGTTTGTCTCCTTGAAAACATTTTGCTTCTCATCCAAGAAGTTTCTTCACTTGTCAGAACTGAAAAGCCCTTTTGGGACAACCATAACCTGGATGATTCAGAATCTCCATACAACAATTGGGGAATAGGAATTTCCATTTAAATCTATAATTCTCAACTTCACTCAGATGTGAGATGTGGATGCAGTGTTCTCTGCTTCAGTACATCAGAAGAGAAGGGGAATAAGAGAAAGAAGTGATAGGATAGGGTAGGGTAGGGTAGGGTAGGATAGGATAGGATCAGATAGGATAGGATAGAATAGAATAGAATAGAATAGAACAGAACAGAACAGAACAGAACAGAACAGAACAGAACAGCAAAGTTGGAAGGGACCTTGGAGGTCTTCTAGTCCAACCCACTGCTTAGGCAGGAAACCATTTCAGACAAATGGTTTTCTTAAAAACTTCCAGTGTTGGAACATTCACAACTTCTGGAGGCAAGTTGTTCCACTGATTAATTGTCAGGAAATTTCTTCTAAGTTGCTTCTTTCCTTGATTAGTTTCCACCCATTGCTTCTTGTCCTGCCCTCAGGTGCTTTGGAGAATAGCTTGACTCCCTCTTCTTTGTGGCAGCCCCTGAGAGAACACTGCTATCATGTCACCCCTAGCTCAACATGTCCATTTAATATCACACCCTTGTATATATCACACCGTGGGCTGGCTGAGGCAGGCACGCTCCTTCAGGACTCTCACTTCCTCATTAGTACTGTAAAGGATTTTTTTTCCTTTCTGTTCTCTGGGTCCCCCTCAGTTGTGGCTGCTGGGGAAGGACAGCCCTGGCTGCCTCCTGCAAGGGGTGGGCTCCTCCCTCCCCCAGGCAGACTCCATGTGCTAAGACAAGGCTCCCGTGATGCGCATCTGTCGACTGTCACTCAGCCCATTCCAGATGGATAAAGCTGAGTGAAGAAAGAGGGAGGAATAGGCTCTTCCTCAGCTCCGCCCCATCCATACTCCTCTTTCATTTTGGCCGGCTCCCACTAGACAGCTGGAGAATTACCTGTCTGTGAAGCAACCAGCCAGCCCTTGTTTTGTGTATCATGCTAAAGCTTTGTCTTCTTATCATGGTTTACTAACCTCACAAGACTCCAAGTTCACTAAGCACCAAAACATTAAATTGTGGTTTGCTAGCCACACTGGTTGACCCAAGAGGCTAAATTACAAACAAGCAAAACACCACGTTTCTGTTCTGAAAGCAATCCCAGAAGGCCTGTTCCTGGACTCCAGGCTTTGCAATTTGATGCCAACCCAAGAAGTTTACATTTTAGTACATAATCATCGGCTACAACATCCTACCTGTCAATGAATACTTCAGCTTCAACCACAACAACACATGAGCTCAGAACAGATACAAACTTATGGTAAACTGCTCTAACTTGATTGCAGAAAATACGACTTCAGCAACAGAATGGTCAACGCCTGGAATGCACTACCTGACTCTGTGGTTTCCGCCCCAAACCCTCAAAACTTTAACTTTAGGCTGTCTACTGTCAACCTCATTTCCTGTAAGGGGCGTGCATAAGCGCACCAACATGCCTACCGTTCCTGTCCTAATATTCCCTTGTATTTGTATTCATTTCATGTATTCATAATCACATCTATACTTATATCTTTTATTTAATTTATGCTTGATGAAATAAATAAATAAAAATAAATAATTATTTTCTTGAGAAAAAATCCACTAAAGCTTAATGGATATAAAAAGGGCAGGCTGTGTTTGAGGGGATGATCTGATTGATTCAAAAAAATTATTGTCTTTTATATTTGAAAAATATATTTTAAATTAAATTGGAGATTTTGTTTTTGAAATGATCTTGGTCGGTGGAATGTATTTATTGACATCCCACCTTTGGTGTTTTTACAAACTGAAGGTGGCAAACTCCCTTAATACATTACTCCTTCGTCTTTCAATGTTCCCCACAACAACCCTGGGAGTGGGTTGGGAGAGAATGACAGGTCTAAAGTCACCCATCAGCTTTCATGTCTAAGATTAGACTAAAACTCGCAGTCTCCTAGCTTCTAATCTGATGCCTTAACCACTAGACCAAATGGCTTAATCATTGTTTTTAGCCAATAACAATATGGAATGGATTTTCCTATCTTTTTTTAAAATTGCACCAACGTGATATAGAATCTGCATTCTTATTTGGATATAAACTTATATCCAAGGTTTATTGAGTACGTGTAGATAAATTCCATTGATTATTATGGGGTTTTGTCCCAGGTAAGTGTTCCAGAATACATGATTATGCTTTAATCCTTATCGTTTCACACATGGGGTTACTTAGATCATATATTAGATTAAATCATAATGCAGTTTCAGCATAGTGTGGTATGTGAATCTAATTATTGTGGTTTAAGAGTTGTGGGAGCACAGTGGTTAGAATGTAATAATGCAGGCTAATTTTGCTGACTGCCAGCAGTTCGATTCTCACTGGCTCAAGGTTGAATTAGTGGTTCTTATGAACTTATGCTTCTATACTCATTTATTTGGAAGTGTACATTAATAAACCTTGTATCCAAATAGCCATAGATAAGATTGTATTTCAGGAGTTATAAAGATTGTTCCTTTGTGGATTTCTCTGTCTTTATAATATCAAATTCTGAATAGTATAATTCTGGACAAAAAATAGATTTTGTGTGTATCCACCAATCTCCAAAAAGGGAAACCTACATGTTTTGTTGTGTCACAACTTTCCAAATCTAATGAATAATAAAATATTTGCATGACATCCTCCTACCTCACAATCTTGTATTTTTACAAAGGGAGGGAGATGTGCTTTTACTCTTCAAATAGTACCCTTGTCTTTCATCTTTACAAAAGTGCAGTGAAACTAATTAAAAGTGATGCCCTGTTGAACATGTTTTGAATCCGCTTAAGCCGCTTTCAGGTATCATTGTAGTTCACTAGGACTAACCACCTGGTCCTTATCTAAAGGATCCATTTCAGTATTATCTTAAGGCAGGGATGTCCAAACTTGGGAACTTTAAGACTTGTGGACTTCAACTCCCAGAATTCCCCAGCCAGCTATGCTGGCTGGGGAATTCTGAGAGTTGAAGTCCACAAGTCTTAAAGTTCCCAAGTTTGGACATCCCTGTCTTAAGGCATAATTCTTACATTGTGAAGTAGGCATTAAGGCATTATTGGAACCTTCTTTGGAGTAAAGTGTTGCATCATTACTGAAATAAACAAGGAATAATTTGTCTGAATCCGTTTATAGTGTTTCTGTTCATGTAGAATTGATTTATTCCAAATATTCTCTTTCTTATGAAACATAACCAAGTATCTGTTATAGACTGTGGTTCAGGCTACCCTTACTGGTGCCTTTGTACTGTCACAGCTCCTGAATTACTATGCATTAGCAAGGGGCTTAGTTTTTAATGCTTCTAAGTCTATAGAATGCTTTTATAAACCAGGAGCATTAGTAAATTGGGTATTACTCATGTACAAGAACTCTGCAATAAGGAATTGAAATAATATCCTATACTAACCGATTGTGGCTAAGGTTCTTAATTATATATCATAAACTTAGAACATCACTATGTAAAGAATTGTGGATTTATCAAGTATGGTGGACAGCATAGAACAAGGGTATCAAATTCGATTTCATTGAGGGCCGCATCAAGGTTGTTTGACCTCGGTGTGTGTGTGTGTGTGTGTGTGTTTAGTGGGCGTGGCCAGGGCAGGCATGGCCAGCTCAATGTCACTTGTGTTCAAGGCAGCCTGTGGTTGCCTAAGTACTCTGCCAGAGAAAATGGGCTCCTAAACTCTGTTTTTGGCTGCGACTGCCTCCTGCAACCCTCTGCCAGCAAAAGGTGAAGGTCCTCGCGAGCTCCGGTTTTGCTGGCAGAGGCACCGTGGGCACGTCCTTCGCTATTTCCAGGGCAGTTCCCTGGGCCAGATCTTAACACGTCATGGGCCAGAATTGGCTCCCGGGACTTGAGTTTGACACCCCTGGAATAGAAGATCAGTCTGCAAATTTTGGGAAGACAATGCATCCTCTCATCTGCAATCTTGGATTGTACTGAAGTTTCATTTTTTGTTTATGAATGGAGCTTCATCAATATTGAAGTATTGAAGATTATTTCATGCAGTCATGGTTTAACCATTTGTTTAAGAATTACTAATTTTCTTGCACATAATATGGCATTGTTGGTCCTTCTGTATTAAAGCATTTTTTTAAAAATTAGAATGGGTTGTTTTTTTTTTGCTGTTGAATCAGGAAGTGAAAACTTCCTTCAAGCATCATTATTACATTATCCCTGCTTACACTGTAAGGTGCCCACTACTTAAATAAAGAAGCAAACTATTACTATTGACTTAAAACAAGAGAACAACCAATGCTTTCTTTAGACTCTTGTGGATGCAGTGTTATATTCACGATGGAATTGATTTCACTGAGTTTTAAAAAGGGATACATACCTCAGAACCATTATGTGATGCATTATTAGGAAAGCACATAAATAAAAGAGAAATTCTATGTTCATTAGGATTTACATCCAAGACTAAAGGACATCTACTAGATCAGTCACAACTAAGAAATAAACTTCAGTCTATTAGCAAAGATCACCACCATTGTCACTCATGAAAAATTATATACTTTATTTATATATGTTTTATGTTTAAGAACAACCTCCTTGCTCTGCAACTGTAAATACGTACTAGAATAAACTCTGTAAAATATACAAAAATATATCTGTGTCTCTTCTCCCTTTCCCCAAGTCTTACAGAAAAGTTTTTATTTCCTTTGCAATAAATAAAAGCAAAAGTGTGTTGCTAATTACAATTTATGATCTTTTTGACATTTTTTCCTGTCTGTATTTTTAGTCTGTTGAAAGAATAAGGGCATTTTCCATCAATCAAAGGTGGAGATAAATAATGCATAAGAGGCTCTTATTGCATAAGGACCCCCATCCATCCCATCCTTCTTTACCCGCTTCTACATTCTCACAACCCCCGTCCTCAAATTTCCACGCTTGCGTTCAATCAGGATAATGCCTACAAATTATACGGTGCCTTCGAACTCAACCTAAACAAGCAAATCAACAGATAAACAAAACCACCCTCCCACTTTTCATTTTCTCTCCTTTTCACTCCGCATAAATCATAGAGGAGACAGCTGGCTAAAAGCCGAGGGAGCGCTCGGAAAAAGAGGTATGTGCGTCGCCGTGAGCGGGGGAGGCAGAAGAGCGAGAAAGGACAAAAGACATTGTGGGAAAGTGCACATCACAGTGACAGAAAGTTTGGTTTGACAGGTGTAATTCCCACAGCCGCCAGGCTGGCAATGGGAAACAAGCAGATGCCACCAGGGCCAGACACCGCGCGGGGGAACACTCAAAAGCGTTCAGAGCCTTACAAAGGGCCGGCGGAGGACCGCAGTCAGCGTCCCAGGGATCAGGCGCTCCGCCTTAATACTTTAGCCTCCAGCGACGCTTGCTTCCCGGGAATCGAATCGTGGGATCTCCGCTACTGGTGGGCCACGTCAGTCTACCCCCCCCCCTCCGGCCCACGCGGGGAGGGACGAGTGGGAAGCCTGCGGGCATCAGATGAAATCTCTGGACACTACATAGCCGGGGTTTTCCGGTTGCCAAAAGTCCAACTCTGAGACGGAGCTGCCGGGGCTGGAGGGCGACAAAGTACAGCTGTAAGCTGAGGAGCCGGCCGAAGGAGCGGGGCTGGTGGTGCAGCTCCAGGAACCTGAGGAGGACGCCGGAGAAATGTTGCTGCTGCTGCCGCCGCTGCCACCGCCGCCGCTAATACTTTCCAGCATTGCCTCGGAGAAGGCGGCAGCAGCGGCGGCAGCGGCGGCCGCTCCTCCGCCTCCGCAATGGTCGGCCAAGCGGAGCGTTTCGGTGAGCGCCCAAATGTAGTTGTGAGCGAAGCGCAGCGTCTCGATCTTGGTCAGCTTGGCGTCCTCCGGGAAGGTGGGTAGCACCTCCCGCAGGGCATCCAGGGCCGAGTTGAGGTTGTGCATGCGGTTCCTCTCGCGGTTGTTAGCTTTCAGGCGGCGGCTCTTCTTCAGCCGTTGGACCGTCTCGACCGTCTTGGTGAGGCGGGAGGCGTTTCGCGCCCGGCCGGAGCGCCTCTTGCAGCCGTGCCGCCTCAAGCCGAGCAGGGGAAGGCGCGCGTGTTCCACCTCGGGCGCCGAAGGGGACAGGAGGACGCGGGAGGGCTCTTCTTCCACCTCGTCCTCCCCCTCGGAGCCCGACGAGAAAGGGGCCAGGGAGGAAGAGGAGGGGGAGGAAGACGACGACGAAGAGGAGGAGGGCGAGGACCGGGGGTCAAGGAGCCCCTCTTCCTCCTTCACTTCCAAGGACTCGGGCTTGGCGAACATCCTGCAAGAAGAAGACAAAAACCAGGCAAGCGGTCATTTGGAGGAAAGGCAGATTGAGCTCCTGAGGGAACATTCCCCTCCCGACCCACCCAAAACGCGCCAACGAGCCCACCGCCGCGCGCAAGAGCGCACCCAAGGCGCGTAGATGCGTCAGTTCTTACAAACGAGGGAAAGCTGTCTGCTGCTCCCCAAAAGTCCTGGCCTCGTCTCTAATACATGTGTGCGCAACTTTTCCATGGCACCCATAGACCGCCAATGTAACGGCGCGCCGACCTACAAAGGCCCGTGTTGGACTCCGCTAACTCCTAAGCAGGGTCAACTTGGCAACTTTAAGACTGGTGGACTTCAATTCCCAGAATTCTCCAGCCAGCTCTGCTGGCTGGAGAATTCTGGGAGTTGAAGTCCACCAGTCTTAAAGTTGCCAAGTTTGAAGACCTCTGCCTTAACCGCTTTAAAGTCTGCGGTCCAGGTCTCAGGGGTCACGAATGCCGTTGACTTCCCTGCACTGCGTTTGCTTGTCACCGAGCATGAACTAACTAAACCACACGGGCGTCTCTCGCTTCCAGCCCTTCGCTGGGCCAGGCGTTGCAGCAAATACGTCTGGGTTGCCTTTGGAGCGAGCCTCGCCCTGGTCTTCTTACCCATGTTCGGCGGCCGGGGAGGGGGAGGCCGAGAGAGAGAGCGCCGCACTGCGATTGCGCCCTAAGCGCCAAGCGGGAGTTTTGGCTGCCGCTCCGAAAACGCCAACCAAGTTCGCCTCAAAGAAATGAGGGGGGAGAGAGAGAGAGAGAGAGAGAGAGAGAGGGAAGTTCGGAAACTTACTTGCCTCTTTTGGAAGTAACCGAATTGTTGTTGTTGTTGTTGTTGTTGTTTCGCTCGGCCCCCCTTTTTTTTGGCCCGGCTGGCCGCTTCTGTCTCGTTCCGCACCGCCCCTTGGGGCAACCTTCAGGGGTCAGCTTGGCCCCGCGCCGTTCCCTCCCGGTTGCTGGAGAAGGTCCCACCGTGCCTGGGTGTTGGTGTGGGTCCAGGGCCCCTTGCTCTGAGGGGAGGCCGGGGCGGGGGGGCAGGAGGGAATAGATCTTTAAAGGGCTGGTTGTCTGGCCCGTCGCAGCCGGTGTGTGCAAGAACCAGGGCAACTCAGTGGGGGAAAAGCCGCTGGCACGCGCCTGGACCCTCCAGTTAAAGCGAGGCTGCTTGTGTTTCTGCGGCTGTGTGTCTGGCACACGACTCTACTTAAAACCCCTTATATACCCCATGGGAAACAATCAAATGTACCCCCGGGGCCTCCTCGGCTCTTCCCCCCCCCCCCACGTCCCCAGGTTTAGCTTTCCTTTTCATTTCATTATCATCGCTCATCTCTCTTTTTTTTTTTTTTTTAGGGTGTGTGTGCGTGCCCCTCTTCCCCCTCCCTCCTCCTCCCCCCCCCCCTTTTATCTGATCCTCCGAAAGTGTGTTGGCAACCGGGACAATTCTGGGGTGTGATTGGTGCCTTGCGCTCGGCTGGAGCGTGCCGCTAATTTATTAATGAATGGGAGGGGGTCGCGAGGCGCAGCTGGCCAATCAGAGCGTCCCGCTAGCCACGCGCGCTGGAACCTGCTTCCTTTGGACAACTCATTAGGCCCGAGGGCTGCGCTGAGGGAGAGGAAGCGGGCCTGTCCCACAGCCGTCGCCCGCCGGCACGCCAAGCGTGGCCCCGAAAGCCCAAGCAGTAGGGGTACCTCCCCGTGCTCCATTCTGCTTACTTTTTTTTTTAATTGGGAGAAAAGAATGTGCCAAAAAATGAAACCGGCGGTTGGAAAAGAGGTGGCTGCCCAAAGCAGGAAAAACAGAGAGCTAGTCATGATATGTGTTTGTACTTGAAGAGCAGAGTGTGTGCAACCTTTATTTTTTCACTGTGAAAGGCTCTCTTCCACCTCATATTGATCAAAGTTTCTCCTAATGAAAAGGAGCTTCTCTCATAAGGAGGCAATAGGCCGCACCACAGACTAATAGATGCCTTGTGAGCCCCATTCATTGGTGTTCCTCTTGTTTAAACTTCAATTTATCTGTGGCTGGTTCCAGTTGTGTCACAATTGGGACCATAATTTGTGTTGCTAAGCAAAGATGCCAAAAGAGCATCTTTCGAAAACCTGACAGCAGTTGTTAAGTAGCGCCCAATTTTGTGGCTTTTTTTTGCCATGGTTGTTAAGCGAATCACTGAAGTTGTTAAATGAATCACTTTCAAGAAGCTGTGAAACAGAGACCAAATGTGATCAGTTATTGATACAATCCCTACAAATTCCTAAATTTTAGGAAGGGAGGACCCAATCGGCACCCAAAATAGTGAAGAAAGGCTCTAAATTTTTACTGTGTCACAGAATGCGTTGATCAGAAAGATAATATAGACATTAGATTTTCTGTGATTTCATAAAATACAAGCAATTTTCTACTTATGATCACAATTGAGCCCAACATTTCTTTTGCTAAGCAGGACAGTTGTTAAGTGGGTTTTGTCCCATTTTGCCATCATTCTTGTCAAAGTTGTTAAGTGAATCTTAGTAACACGGTTCTTAGGTGAATCTGGCTTCCCCGTTGACTTTGCTTGTTAGAAGATCGCAAAAAGGGATCACGTGACTCCAGAACACTGCAATTGCCATGCAGAGGAGTCAGTTGCCAAACAACTGAATTTTGATCACGTGAACATGAAGATGTAACAGCTGTAAGTGTGACAAATCGTCATAAGTCACTTTTTTCAGTGCTCTTGTACCTTCAAACAGTCCCCAAACGAACTTTAATAAATCAAAGACTACCTGTACAATACTAGGAAAATTAATGAATGTTAAGGGGGAAAACTGTCTAAGGTTATGATCAGTGGAATGTAAGCAATTTATCTGTGAGATTTGTAGGTGGTATTAAGAAACAGTTGTTAAAGTTGCTTTAAATTAGATTCTGTTAGTGAGCTTTGGTGTGGGGAGACTCAACAGCTTAACCAGCCCTTCCTAAGTTTTTAATTGCAGGATTCCATAAGCAAGTAAGATGTCACTCTCCCTCATGATCCTCAAAATTCTTTTTCTTCTTTAGTTACATTCTGTAATTATTTTATTATTTTGTTTATTTCAACTCAAATAAACTGCTTGTTTTATTCTGGCATTTTGGCTCGGATCTCTGATCTGTAAACATCCCAAGATCTTATGGAAGTCAGCCACTCTTGCTGGTCAACCTTGATTTTCAAGAATCTTTCTTGAAATCCTTCTGCTGAAGTCCCTTGTATGAGTTAAATCTTTTGTTTTGAGAGATGGCAACATATTTTTCCCTTTCCCACTCCCTTCTTTTAGATAGTTCAGTTTACAGTTTAGTCTGGTTTCTAAGATGCCCCAAAGTCTATGATGTCCTGCCCTCAAAAAAGATTTTCTCACTAACCGTTCTGCATATTATTTAGCCCTCACTGTAATATAGTGTATTCCTAATCTTTGAATGCTGCCATAAATTAGACTGTCTATATTGTGCTTTCTTCTGGTGTTCACCATACCTTGCTAACTAGGACCTTGTCGTCAGCCTTGGGCAGGTTTCATAACAATGAGCCTTCAGGAAGGCTGTACATTCACACATTTCTAAGCATTTTTCTGGCCACAGATCAATAACTTGGCCCATCCAGAAGAGATGGTGAAGCATTACATATTTATGTATTAAATTTATTGGGTGCCTATCTTACCACAGGGTTATTCTGGGCGGTTTACAATATTAAAAAAATAAAATTATATAAATAGAATAGAATAGAATTCTTTATTGGCCAAGTGTGATTGGACACACAAGGAATTTGTCTTGGTGCATATGTTCTCAGTGTACATAAAAGAAAAGATATATTTGTCAAGAATCATAAGGTACAACACTTAGTTATAAAGTCATAGGGTATAAATAAGCAATCAAATCATATTAGGACACAATATAAATCATAAGGATACAAGCAACAAAGTTACAGTCATAAGTGGGAGGAGATGGGTGATAGAAATGATGATAAGATTAATAGTAATGCAAACTTAGTGAATAGTTTGACAGTGTTGAGGGAATTATTTGTTTAGCAGAGTGATGGCATTCGGGGAAAAATGTTCATATGTCTACTTGTTCTGATGTGCAGTGCTTTATAGTGTCGTTTTGAGGGTAGGAGTTGAATCAGTTTATGATGTGAGGTCTGTAAGTATTTTCACAGCCATCTTTTTGACTCATGCATAAATAAGTAAAATATTGCAAACATAAAAATGCAAAATACAATAGCTAAAAGGTGGGAGGGAGTAGGATAAGCCGTGGGATGGGATCTGAGAGCCGGCATTGTCCAGTGGACGGCACCCTGAGGAGGCCCTCCCCCTGGGAGCGGACAGGTCGGATGGGGTTATGTGGGAGGAGGCGGTTCTGCAAGTAACCAGGACCCATGCCATGGAGCACTTTGAAGATGGTTACCAAAACCTTGAAGCGCACCTGGAAAGCCACAGGCAGCCAGTGCAGCTCGCGCAAGAGAGGTGTTATGTGGGAGTGTCTTGGTGCTCCCAAGATCCCCCGCACGGCCGCGTTCTGCACTAACGAGCCTCCAGGCGCACCTCAACATTAATATTGCTAGAGCATTCTGAGGCAGATATATGGAAATGGCTATCAGCTGCATCACTCTTGGTTGGCTCACACTGTTATATTTAAAGCAATGGCAAAAGGAAAAGGGAGTAGGCAATGGAGAATTACATACCCAACAGACTTCAAGTCAAAGCCATTTGGAGGAGTAACATTGATCTTGGGCCAAACGAGCAAGCATCCTACTTACCTTACCCCATCAGACTTTCCTCTCCTGTACTGTGCTCCAAGCAGCCAGCCCTGGTGACCCATCCAAGGTGCTTGATCCAGGGCTAGGAGGACTCACCAAAGCGTCTGCTATGGACAGCTGCAAACAAAGGGGGCTGGATTTGTTAGCATGGCGGAAGAATGGAATCCCTGGCAAAGGAATAAGCCACACATTAAAGCCAGAGTGCAGAGAAGTTCTTCTTTGCTTTGGTTTGAGGGTCTGTTTTGGATTTCAGTGGCGAGTGCTTGTTCTATAAAGCCTGAAATAGAAGAAAAGTTCCAATAAATGTTCTTGCTTCTGGAGCACATTTATTTAAAACCACAACTTTAGAGAATAATAGCAACCACAGAAAAAGAGAAAAGAAGGGACTTTTTTTCCGTCAGAAAGACTGCATGCCCACCCATCATTTGCTTCATTTCAGGCTCCAAGGTTTCATAAATTTAGCCACCTGCATTTCTAAACCACACTTTAGTTTCAGTGATGAACCCAGCTACTTAAAGATGACTTAGCAGGATGCAATCAGCTTCTCCTCCATTAATGAAGTGAATTTATGTGTGCAACCCAGACCATAAAAGTTATTGTATATTCCAAATAAATTGTATCACTCCATTTATTACAGTAAGGCTACACTCCGTATTTTCCTATTTGTTTATCTCTATAATATCGTGTTATTCTTTCTATCCCATCCGTTCCAAGGCCTCATTTATTCATTTATCTTTTATGTGATCATGCTTTAATTGAATAATTCTACCTGTAGTTTACAACTGAAATTGATTATATGAAATTAATTTGATAAAGCCCACAGAAATTACCTTTGCACATTCAACACAAAGCACATGTAGTCATTCTTGACTGTTTGAATTCTTCATTGCATCAAAGAGCATTATTTCAACTTCCTTTAGATAGATTTACTCCCAGGCAGGGGTGAAATCCTCCCAGTTCGGCCCAGTTTGGCTGAAACAGTGGGGATGATTGTCCCTGGTTCTGTGAACCAATAGTTAAAAAAAAAAGCTTCCAAGGAAGCCGCAGTGAGCCACGTGATTGTCAGAAGCTCCCACCCGCCCCCCTGTGCTTTCTAAAGCATTTTTTCCCCTGCTGATTCACTGAACCGGCAGGAAAAAAATGCTTTCAAAAGTGAAAAAAAGTTGGCCACATCTATCCAGTCACATGACCATCCCTACCAAGCCATGCCCACAGAACCGGTGGGCAAAAAAAAAAAAAAAAATTTCACCACTGCTCACAGGATTATAGATATACATAACTTTTTCTACTGGTGGTCTAAAATGAATTGGTACTTTTCATTAGCTTTATTATCAATGCTTAAAAATGCTTAAAATAAAAACAAAGTATGTGATTACAGAGGGTTATGTGCCAGGGAGGTAATTTTTCTGGCTTTGGCATAATGCAGAAAACGTTGCAGTTTTAGACCCAGAATCTTTTAAAAACAAAAAGTCTACTTCACATAAAACTAATTCTGGAGACTGATTGTGTGAAGCAACAATGACTGGCTTCACACAACACTAATCTAAACCAAACAAATCACGTTGCTTTAGCATATTGTGTGAAATCTACCTAAAGTGGGAAAAGATAGTGCAAACCTCTTCACTCTCCATGACCTCTCAGTAACCTTCCATAGCATTGATCAGGGTATGTTTTTGGGCCTGCGGTTGCTAAGCTCCTTTCTCTAAGGCTGGTCCCATTCAATGTTAATAGGGAGTGAGAGATCCAGCCCTCAGCTGTTCTATTGTGGCGTGCCATAGAGCTTGGTACTTTCTCCATTCCTTTTTACATCTAGATGAAGCCAGTGAGTGAGATCATCCGTCACCATAGTTTAGGTATCAACTGATGCTACTTAGCTCTATATCTCCATCCCTGATGACCCAAATGATGCCAGGCTGCTATTTCACCAGTGCCTAGAGACTACAAGGGCCTGGATGGGGGGACAACAGACTGGCTGATCTGGCAAGCCTGAGTGGTTTTGGGTGCATGGAGGTCCAAATTCTGCAACTTTAACATCTTTGGTTCTTTGGTTTATCCCTGATAAAGCTGGTCCGCAACTTGGACATTCTCCTGGATTCACAACTCCTAACTCTCTTGCAGTTAGGAGAGCCTTTGCACAACTTCGTTTTGTGTGCCAGTTGAGGCCTTCCCCAGATGAGGAGTCCCTGCGCTCAGTCATTCAAGACCTAATCATCTCACATCTGGACTATTGTAATGCACTGAACACAGGGCTACTCTGGAAGAGCATTTGGAATCTTTGGCTGGTGCAGTGTGGTGGCATGGGCAGTTTTTAAGGTCCCCTAGAGTTACACCACTGCTTCACGAGTTGCAATGGTTGCAGGTGTACTTCTCGGTGCAATTCAAAGTGTTGGTTCCCCCCTTTAAAGCCTTGCATGACATGGTTTACTTGAAGAATTGTCTCACCCATGCCAGAAGATGGGCATACTGGGGATCCCGTCAGCCAAGTAATTTTGGCTGGTGGGCTCCAGGAGAAGAGCATTCTCTGGATCCTGTCCTCTGGAACATCTTACCCCATGACGTGAGATTGGCTCCCACTCTCCTGATATTTTGTAGGAGTCTTAAGACCTGGCTCTACCAGATGGCTTGGGGGACCCAATTTGGAAGCTTTATACTGGATGTGGTTGACTAATTAAAATTCAATCCATTTCCATGTGTCTAGCTTCCTTCTTTGCCATCTTGCATTCATGATTTTATCAGTTAATGTTTTTATCTGTTGGGTTTTTTTTTACAGTGGATGATTTTAATGTTTTTATGTTGTAAGCCTCCCAGAATCATCAGATACGAGATGGGTGGCAAATATGTTATGAATGGATGGATGGATGATGTCTATTATAAGTTACAACCTCCTTGCTTGGGAATCACTAATTTCTAGGGACTGAGCAAGACTTATGTTTACTTTTCTTCTTCCCCAGGAAGTGTTCATACACTTCGCCTAATTTGCCCACCATTCTGGTCAGGAAAGCGGAGGGGTGGGGAAATATCTTATTTTCCGTCCCTTCTCATTTTGAAGCCCAGCGGGAGCCACGACAAACCGGGACTGCGGCCACTGTAGAGCACTTGTGTGGTCCTCTAAGTGCGTGCCGGTGAAATGAGGCTGAACGGTTATGCAAAAGGGGTGGCACCGGCTTGGGTGGGGGCGGAAGGCCTGAGATCCCTGTCCGGCCCGGGACCCGATCGGTCCACCAAGGGTCAAACTGTTCAACCGCAGCTCTTTTGGCGCAGCTCAATCCTCCTTTAGGAGAACAATGAAAGGCCAAAGCAGGCGGGGATCAAGAAACGAGGGAAACGCCAGTGATTTAAGGGAGAGGGCAGGGAGCGGGCAGGATCGGCCGGGGGGACTTGGGGAGAAGCCTTTGTGATGCTTAAGACGCCTGAACGCTGGGGCGACCTCTCGGAGGCCAAAAGTTACAGGGGATCCGGGCCCAAGGGAAGGCGACTGGGCTGGCTCAGGTCGACCGCCCAAGATGCGCCAGCCAGAAGGACGCCGCCAGGTTTCCAGCAAGAGGCGTGGCGAGGAGAAAGCTTGCTGCGCGGTGGGACGCTCCGGTTAAGTCTTGAGGTCAGGGCGAGGGCTTACCTCGGCGAAAGGCGCAACAACGCCCGTCTCCTTCCCTCCCCCCATTTACGCAGTGGGACTGGCTTGGGTGAGGGAGGGGTGGCTGATGAGGAGAGGCTCCGTCCACGACTAAGTCAAACAACGATGACGGTGTTTACATCAGGTGCCAAGTAAGCATCCAAGCTAATCATATTTTGGTGTACAATAATGCGATGTATGGAAGTCACTCAAACCTGCCGGCACGTTGAAGAAGTAAACCCAGATTTTGCTAGCTGTCTCTGCAAAGGTAGAGGTGCATTCAAGTCAAACGTGTGATTTGGTATCTCCATAGACTTACCAGTGCAGTTTTCTGGACAACAGCCTTACAGTGGTTTTACTGTCCCCCCCCCCCCTCATATGATTTTTCAATTTCTCAATCTTGCTTAGCCCCCAAGACCACAAAGATAAACAATTAATTCTTTATTCTTTGTAGTCTATAATGTAGGATCTGTTTTCCAGTGTATGCCAGTCTCCAAGGCATTTGTGACACCTGACAGAACCTGTGCAGGCTCCTATTTAACCCATATTCACCAAGCAAAGAAATTTAATTTTACTTGGAGTGCCTGAATCAAGAGGTTGATTCCCACATCGTATACTATGATATAGTTTCTTTGATTGTAGTTTATAGTGCGAATTCCAATCTGCTCACTCTATAATTAATTAAAATGAAACTAAATTAGATTTAAAGTAGTTTAATTTGTCCAGTGGAAGATTCCATTTAGCAACAATTTCACAAAGTTCCGATTCATAAACTGCCATGCAGAAAATTAAACTGCCACAGAAAATTGAACTCCCATGTCAAGGAGACTGTGGTGTTCTCTCCGAGTTTTTCCCTTTGAATGGGAGTGAAATTTGGGGAATTAACATAACAGCAAGTTACTAGAGAGAATAGTATACAATGAAAGCTAAGATGCTGACCTTGAGTGCTGTCCCTTGAGCACTGCTAACTAGATACTTGTAAGAACGTCATACTCCACCCATGATAATTTTAAAAAAAATATGTTGAGGAAAAGATGTCTTCAAATTAAATGAGAACTATTTAAAAAAAATGCAAGATAAGGTTAATTTCCTTGATGCTAATAAAAATGATTCAGAAGTGTGAATTACTGTCACAGAAACTAGCCTTTGGACCCTCAAGACTTATAGATGTGCCTCAGTTGTTTGCATTGCACCAAGTGGCTCTGTCTTACATGTGATTGTGCTTGATGCAAGTTTAATCAATTTAAAGAAAGTTTAGAGATTTTTAACGATCAGTCTCTCCTATTCTTAATTGTAAACTTGAGTTTGTAATGGTATGTTATTTATTGTTATTGTTAAGACTTGGCACTCAGAAACTCTGAAGAAAGTAGTGCAATAACACTGGGTGGAGAAATTGATCTTGTTTACATGGGGCTCCAAAGGGCACAACAATTTCCCTGTACTTCCTTTAGTTTGACAGATGGGTGCCCTTTTAGGGGTCTCATCAGAAGATGCCTATACCCATGTAGCCTGGAGGCATCTCTTGCTTGTAATTATTCTTTCTCTCCAACTCTCCCTCTTTGTGAGGGTGCTCTGATTGTTTTGTCTGCCCCATTTGCATGGCAGGTGCAGGCTTCAACAGTGATTTTTAAACTTCAGGCTGTTCCTCCCTCCCTCCCTCCTCCTTTTAGGGCGGTAGACTCTCTCTCCACCCCAGCCTCAGGAGCCCATAAGCTCTTCTCCTCCATTTTCCCAGAAACTTGAAGATTGCATGGTTGAGATGCAATTCTTCTTTCTTTCCCTCTTCCTTCTCTCTCCCCCCACTGTCCCTGGCTAAAAGAACAGCCGATTGTGAGTAGAGATGGAATGGACACCCAAAAAGGGAAGCCTGCAAAAAGGGACACTGGGTAGCAGGCGAAGGTTGGAGTAAGGGAGCACTAATCGCTGAACCAGGAGACAAATACGATTACCAGCTCTGAGCCTTGAGTCAGAAAGTCTCATAGACTTTAAGATGTTAATCCCCAAGCTAATCCTTCCTTTGGCGTGTCGGAATAGTGCAGCCACAAGAGTTGTTTTGTTATTTATATTGGCGTTTAATAAAACTCAGGCAGTGGTGAATGGGTTGCCCACTCTCCAATGGTAATTAATTCCCTATTTCAGTGACCCAATTGTGCTGGGATAGAGCAGCGGGACAGTCCCACTGCCCCAACCCGCCTTTGTGCAGCTTACATGGCTCTCGTGCTTCAACAGCTATGGAAACCCATTCTTTTGATGTCATTCAAGGAGTTTTCCTTGGGTATCTTCTAAACTTCAAGAACTCCTTTCTTTTCCCAAATGCATGAAAAGCAGGCCTGGCTTGACCACCTCTGTAGAATTTAATGATTCGTTGAAAGGGTCTTGAGGAAGGAGGGGGCGAGAGGAGAAGATATAGACAAACACATATCTGTAAGAAGAGATGGGGAAAAATAAATCTGACAGATCCCTGTTAAAATAAACTCTGTGCTTCAAAGTACAAAATTACCAACTTTTGTTATTTTATTTATTCAATTTCCAAATGTTGAAATTCTAATTAGAAATAGAATTAAAGGAATTCTATTTCCAAGAACATTTAACTTCAGTAGAATGGAATTCAGTCAGATGTAGGAAATAGTTTAAATAAAACCAATGAAGAGTGCATTGATTTTAATCAAAATAGGAAGTTCATGCAGCAGTAGCATCCTACCTTAAAATAGCAAGACTGTCTTTATATGCACTTCCAGTGGGGGGGGGGGGGGGGAATCTCTTAGCAAGTCACAGAAACAATTCAGAATTCAAATAAGAAAATACAGAGTGAACCATATGGCCAGGGTAGCTTGAGTTGGCTGCGTTTTTTCTTAGACAAAGAAGGGATTGAGAGTTGAAGGAAAGGAGAAAAAAACCCCAACTTTCCGGCTGATGAAGCTGTTGTCTGGAGGCAATGATCCCAAATCTCAAGGCTTTATTCCAAGCTCCGACTGAGACGTGATATGTCATATGATTAGCATCTTTCATATTTACAAGAGAAGTATAGGCTGCCAGCCTTTAGAGAAAGGCGAGAGAAAGAAGGGGCATATGCTGAAATGGATTTAGCATTTGAAAGAGAGAAAAGAGATCGGATAAATACACTTAAACGAGGATTTAGTTTTACTCCTGTTGCGTTCTAATGGATTGTTGATTGAGATTTTAGGGAGCTGGAACAGGGGTGTCACCAGTAATTTAAAAGATGCTATTCAGCTCTTGACTATTTCTTCCACACTTTGTGTATTAATGGGTTTAGTGACAGCTTGGGCTAAAAGAAAACCTTTTTAAGAAATAACCAAAATATGATAGCGAAACTCGCCTTCACTTTTGAAATGTAGATAGCTTTCAAAGTTTAGAGTGCAATTTTCGTTTGGCTGAAGAGAACTTCAAAGTCTATTGGTAAGAGTTTTGCATCACATTTGAATAATTATCTTAATTCATGTGAGATTATGCAAATTGTCATTATTTCAAAGAAAAAAATAGATGACCTTTGCTTGCTACCTTCATGCTGTGAAATGAAAAGCAGAGAGAACACTGGCACCACCTAACGGACAATTTTTATTTTAGCTAGAATCTTAACTCTGCAAAAAACAAAATGTGTATCTCTAAGATGCACTATTTTAAATCTGTAAATATTTTCCATACAATACTTTGAGAAGGCTGATAGTGTGTTATTTTAAACTATTTTTTTTAAAGTTTATTGTCATGAAATGTACAGTTCCTAGTAAGTTAACCTGCATTAAAATTACCTTGTTATAAAATTATTTATTATATTTAAACTTTTTAAAAACCATTAATGCATGTAAAAGTATTACTGGAGGCACTTAAAATATAAAAGCTGCAATTTTTGATTTTGAAGATGAAATCATTGATATAATTCAGTATATTTATGCATTTGCTTTTTGAGAAACGGATTCATTTTTAGATTTTTTCTTTTTCATGATGGCTTCTTCTTCCATCTTTCTCTTGAAATAAGATTTAACAATATAATTCAGTTGTTGCTCACATTGGTTAGCATGTTGTAATCCATTTCTTCTCCCTATAAATAACAGAATAACAGTATATTTATATATTAACAATTAAACCTTAAACACACTGGCCTATGTACATGATAGATCTGCTTGATGTAGTGATGACTTTAAAGAGAGACAATTTAAAGTTGTATAACACAGGTTTCCCCAACTCCCGAGCCACGCAAGTGGTGGGCAAGTGTGCATGCGCACAGCTCTATTTATGCGAGCAATGGGTGCATGTGCCTTCCACTCACACAAATGGAGTTGCATGTGCTCATGTAACGCCTGCCGTTTGCATAGAACCATCCCCTCTTCCTCACCAGTCTGCCAAGTTGTAAACTGTTGTAAAGGTGTCACCTTGAGCACAGAGAGCTTGGGTCAAATTTCTGGTGGATCAAAAAACTTCATGGAAATTTTAGCCCAGCCTCTCCCTCTCTAATCAGACTATGTCAACAAATTACTGTTGTAAAAATAATATTTGGGTGGTTTCTCCCCTTTCTTGCATTTTAAAGAACAGGCAGACTATAAGTATAATTAATAAATACATGAGTAATTTATATTTTAAAATGTCTTACTTTACCTGTGCAATGCTGAATAACACTTCTCCATAATTTGTTCTTTCTTAAACAGTTTAGATTTCCTACTATCAATAAATGCCTCTTTCCTCTAGTCAGAGCCACATTCACTCTCTTTTCTGAATCTATGAAGCCAACTTGTCTTGTCCTTACACAAGATAAAACAATTATTTCTTTCTCTGCTCCCTGAAAAGCATCTACTGTAGACACTTGGACAGTCTTTATTTGGGCAGCATCCATGCGTATAGCAACAAACAAATTACGGATCTGCAAACAGAAACAGATGACACCCATGACAGTATACAGCTTTGCACAAGATTGAATGAAATAAAATTATGGGTAATGATATATACTCTTAACATATCTACCATTGGAACAAGTTGAATTTAAAAAACCCCTAAAAACACAAATATTAATGAGAATGTTTATGGTTATGGGAGAAGTAGTACATTCAAAATTGAGGTAAGCTATCCCTTTACTGAACAATAAACTTTGGGTTTTTAATTTATACTGTATTTTAAGCAGAATGATCTCTGATAAATTCCCAATTAATTTGAAGCATAATGAAGCTGAGGGTCTTTTGTTTGAAAAAAATCAAATTAATGATATCCAAAACCATTGGAATTGTTTTAGTGACTAAAACATACCTTGCTCATTTGGGATTTGTAGAGAGTTATTACCCCAATCATAGATCCATCCACTCCGCTGGCAATCAGAGATTGTATTAATTTGACAATGAAAAATGATTCTGCCATATTGTAGAAACTGTTGTCTGCCTCAATCTAGAAAACAGATTTAGAGTTATATAATGGCAAAAAAGTCGGTGATACGATTGTTTAGTAGAATAATGAAATGTAGTACTATTAATTGAAGACTTTGTATCAAGATGCATTTATCATAGGTCTCCTGCTGGAATGCTCAATCAAATGAGACAGAGAGGTACACACTCTAGGAAGAAGCTCATTTGTATGGATTAACTATTTTAGCCAGGAGTGAATGAAATAGAGATGTTCCATGGATATGTTATGCTCAGGATACAATTACTTCATGGATTTCTCTTCTACAATTTCTGTCCTAAACAATTTGGTTTATAAAAGAACACGAAAAGCACAAGTTCTTAATTCTAAACCGTTATCTTCAATTAATGCAATACTTACTTGTTCCGACCCATTAACATTATAAAAACACAGTGTTGGTAGCCAGTCCAAGAGAGGACTTCGGTCGGTTTCAGAAATTCCATTCAACAGAATTCCTTCATAAAATAGCTCATTAGTTAGAGCAGCAATAACAGGGTGACAACGATACTGTGTTCTAAGTAATACAGGTGCATATCCCTGTGATTATACAAGGAGAAAAAGAAAGAAAGCAAAAATAATGGAAAGTACTGTTAAATAACTAATATTATCAATTATTTATTTATTATTATTTTAATTTGTAAACCGCACCCTCTCCCCGAAGGGACTCGGGGCGGTGCACAGGAAATTAAAAAGCATATAAACATAAACAATTATAAATATTTAAAACCCAATTAAATAAACTATCACCCTGCGCTAAAATCTTAAAATCCTTAAAACTATTTCCCCTTAAAATTCCGATTAAAACAATTTAAACATTCAGACTGAAGGCTGGCGAGGTAGATTAGGCCAAGCCAGCCTGATGGAAGAAATATAGTATAATATAGGAAAATAGCAGGCAGAGCTGAGAGGGGGTGAAATTAGGCACATCACTACTTGAGAGTCCTTGTATTTCTACCCCCATGTTGAATTTATTTGATCTTTATCTACCCACAAATTAGTGCTGTTAGTTAACCAGAGTCCTGTGTAAAGATTTGAATAAATCGTCTATGCTGCGACTTGAAGAATGATCCCAATACTTTGTTCCTAACGTATAACTAACTCTTATTGTATAAATAATAAAGTATTAAGATTTCTTTTTATGCCAGACTTTTTGTTGTAAGTAATATATGCAACAATATAAGGATACTAAGACAAATAACTACTGAAATACAGTTGCAAGAAAAAGTATGTGAACTCCTTGGGATTACGTGGAGTTTTGCATGAATTGGCCATAAAATGTGCTCTGAACTTCATGTAAGTCACAACAATAAACAAACACAGTCTGCTTAAAATAATACTACACAAACATTAAATGTTGCCATGGTTTAATTGCACATAACATGTAAACATTCACAGAGTATTATGTGTACTAGATATTTTCATTAAAAAGCAGGGCATATAACTAAGAATGCAACATTTTTCTGTATAAGATTTTGATCTACTTTCTAGGCCCTAAATATTTTTAAAATTAAAAAAAACCCCCAAGTTTCTATATCTCTAGATATTAGAAGTACGCACCATCAAACAGAGACGATCAAAGAGAGTTTGTTCCAAACCATTGTCATGTGCACTTTCAGAGCCTTGAATGGTAGGTGGCAGCTGCTTAGGATCTCCAACAAGAATCAGCTTCTCACATTCAAAACTATAAAGGGAAACACATTTCTGCCCATCACATATTAAACTTAAAAAATGGGAAACTTTCTTTCAGTAAAAGGCAACAATATACCATATAAATCATAGTGTTGGGCAAAAAAAGTCTAAAGACAAAACAGATAACTTGGCCAATTTCATTGTAAACTGTAACTGCTAATACACAGTCGAAATTATGCTTTACCTGCTAAAGAGTTTAAACTTGTACTAGGTTTCAGACCTCTGTGCTAAAAACAATTAGCTGTTAAAGATAATTGTCTTTAAATTTCCAAGTTCAAGAAAACTTGGAGCATAGTATAAAATTGTTGTTAATATAAAGGCCCAAATAAAAATATATTAAAATATCAGTCTTTCAATCTATATAAATAAAAATGTAACAAGAGTTTGTTCAAAACCACTAATCTCCAAAAGTACTGCACCGATTGCTTCCAAATTTTCACACAACGTTTCTTTCAAGTACGGTACCAATGATATATATATATACGGATTGTGTAGATGTCACACCTGTACTAGGTATACACAACGGAAATGTAAAAAACTATAAAAAAGGTAGGTAGATGAATACAGAGAGAGCAGTGGGCCACAGATCCTTTATGACATAAAATACTCTGTCCCGTAAGATTCAAGGAGAAATACAGTAGGTAGGTAGGTAGGCAGCTATTGGTTGGCCATTTAACCAGACTGGGCCACAGCAATGCATGGCCGGGAACAGCTAGTATTTAATATTTTGCCAGCAGAATGTACAGTATAATCTTTACTAATTGATTCCTTGTTCTCAATAAGCTTGTGTTTTAAAGCAAATATATACTGTAACCTTTGTACTGTTTATAGCATTTCGCTCTTTGATTTGGCTTTCATTACAAACTCAGCTCATGCCTGGCCAATGTTTATTCTCTCTTAATTCCTTGGATAATATTAAGGTGTGTGCATAAATAAATGTTACTTGAAACTGACCAAGTGAACGGTGTTTCTGTTGTATTACACCCTTAACAACTATACACTGAACCTGGGGATGTATAAAGGACTAATCTATCTTAATCAGATATTTTGAATGAAGAAAAATAGCTAGTCCTCTGGATTTGCCTGAACTAGCAACTAAAAGCAAATAAGAATCTTTGAAAAAAAATACTTCCAGTTTTTTGAAGATAAACAATATCTTGCTAAGACCTAATTCTGGAATTATAAGAGTTTCTGAATTGCCTGTCTTCACCATACTTGGAACATTTCTTTCACTATTTTAGGTTTAGGTTTCTATATAATATGTTATATTTAAAACTTTATAAATAATTGAGATCTCTTCATACAGCCATTCTTGCTATCAGCTTTTTCCACTCCATTTTTAGAATTTAGTTACAAGACTGGTCATTGAGTTGTTGCAATAGTAAGACTTATATTAGTTGGTTATAAAATGTTTTCTGGCTTACATCTTAAAACAACTTAACTTCATAAGTTAAAACAATCACTATACTTGAATTTAATTATTAGTAGAACTCATCTTATGATCATAATTGAGTCTGGAATTACATCCCAGAGTGATGCTGATTGTTAAGTGTGTCACTATGGGACTGCACCCAATTTTGCAATCTCTTTTGTGACAGTCATTAACTGATTCACCATAATATTAACAAATGTGGCAGTCATTAAGTGAATGCAACGGTTCTTAAGTCAATTCATTGTCTGAATTTTGCCAGATTTTGTCAGAAACTAGAAGCAAATGGGGAGGGGGCGCTGTTCATTGAAATGAAGAATTTGGATTATATGTAGTCCTGGGGAAGTCTGTTGTAAGTTTGAACAATTGCTAATTAACTGGCTATAAGTCAAGGAGTGTAATAACAAAGAAAAATGATGGCATACCTTGCAATCGGGAGCAGAGAGGATGGTTCTGTCATTTGACTACACTCATCTAGAATCACTATAGGAAATTTAAGACTTTTCATGCATGGAAATGAGCAGGCAGCACAGGTAGATCCCACTACCCTCACCTGTATCAATAGAGGAAACATAAAGCCATCTGTATACCCATACAAATAATTAACCACAAGTTGTACAACCAAAATTCAATTTCTTTTTTGGGTAACTGAACGTATTTATACTCAAAAATGGTGCAACCAACTAAAAAAACAACAACAAATTTATAATGAAACCTAATGAGAAAACATGACCCCATCATGCTGATTCTACAACCCCTATGTTTGAAGTTTGCTTTTAAAAAAATAGTAAAACATGCAACAACTAAAAATACAAGTAACTGCACATTCAGTTTATTCATCTGATGCCATGCTCCACTAACATATTTCAATAAAAATGATTGATTACTTTATAGCCTAGTCTTTTTCATAATTATAACAAATGCTTGATTTAAGGACAGTTGTTTACTGGATTTTGAATTTAATGGTCAAATTTTGCTGGAAATGAGTTTGTCCAGATTTCAGGCAATAATAATTTGTCATTTGACAAACACATTACAAATGTATTTGAAATATTTTTAAATAAATATGAGTCCTTTTATTTTTAAATTGTCATAGTCTTTATGCTGTATGACTTTACAAACTGACATGTTTGTTTGTAAATCAGAGGTTATAACACTGAGCTATCCTTGACTATTAAAAGAATACCCGAGGAGCCCCCTCCCCAATATCCAACTCATAGTTTAAAACAGGGGTTCCCAACCTCCGGACTGTGGCTCACTATCGGGCCTTGAGCCGTTTGGAAATGGCCGTCCAAGTGGTGAGCGAGCAGGTGCATATCTCCACTTTCGTGAGCAGCAGAAGACTTATACGGAACTCTCCTCCCCCAATCCCACAAAGCCAGAAAGGTTGGGGAACTCTGGTTTAAAAGAAACTCCGTTTTAGTGGACACCCTTCCTTCATTAGCCTGTTAATCCTAAAAGCTACTGTATTTCTTAAACATCCGCTTTTACAATTTCATTGTAATTTTTACAATGACAAGATTATTATTATTATTATTATTATTATTATTATTATTATTATTATTATTATTATTACTACAGTAGTTTGCTTCACATTAAAAGCACTGAATGCAGTTTCAAATTCAGCACAGATGGTCCTTTGTTCACTATTTGAAGTTAAGATAGTGCTGAAAAAAATGATTTATGATGATCATTTGCACTTATGGCCATCACAATATCCTCCCAATCATGTGAGCATGATTTGTGTGTTTGACAACTAGTATGCATTTATGATGGTTGGAGCATCCTGGGGTTATGTGATCACCATTTGGATGGTGGATGATGGATGATGATGTTCTCCTGAGTCAATTGCCAAAAAGCAAAATAAATGGGGGAAGTCAGATTTGTTTAATCCCTATGTGACTCACTTAATGACTATAGCAACGTTGTAAAAATTGGGCATGACTCACTTAACAACCAGATAGCTTCGCAAGGTGAATTGTAGCCTTAGATCAAGAAGTATGTGCACTAAGAAAAATTGTTTACTAGGAATGAACATTATTTTACTTAATAATATAGTTGAAATAAGATATTATATTTATTTCACTTTCAGAGCAGCTTCTTATTAATATTGGCAGAAAGAAAATTTGCGTGTCATAATAAAATGTATTATATTCAAATAATTCTGATTCTACTTTTTGCCTGTAATTTTCATAAAGGGATTCATCATCATACCTGTCCAAATTGTTCATTTGCAGTACCATTGAGTTAGATCTACTATACTAAGTCTACAGTTCCAACATTAATATCCATAAAAGTGATTGTTAATTATGTTTACACCATTTATATTCCATTTTACCATAATGCACAACTGGGACAAGAGTCCAATTAACTGTCTCCGAAAAGAAAATTCTAACAGCTCCCTCACTTTCTTAATAATGAATATATGATTTTTCACTCAGGAATTTACAGTTCAATCCTGTCTTTTTATATGAGATTTAGTTGTATTCTTACTGTTCCATTGGCTTCACTGTTGATTCTTTTTATGATTTTTGTATGCCACATTGTATTACTTAACTGAAACATCTAACATACTGTAACAGTAATTAAAAAAATCCATGCTGTATTTGCACATGCAAATAGAGTTCATCATTACCTTTCTCAGAGAAGCTTTATTGGTGCCCAGTTTATGTTGTTCAATAGTTTTCTTCACATACATTTTTTCCACTGGGCTTAAATCCTCCTTCATCAAGGCAAATAATTCTTTCAGCTGTTCATTTTCAGATCCTGAGTCAGCATGCAAGCTTTAACATATTGAATAGTTATATGGAATAATACTGAATGGAACACTTTATTTATGAAAAGGTGCCTTTGCACAAAAGACTCTTTTAGGTAAAATCTGGAATCTAAGAGAAGATGCCAGTCACCCATGCCACAAAAGGTAGCATAGCATATTGTTAATGGAATAAAAAACAGAAGGGATTATCTAGTAATAATAATAATCTTTATTGTCATTGTACTAAAATTACAATGAAATTAGTCTGAATGAGCCTTGTATAAAAATTATATTTATACCCAAATAATAAATTATAAACAGCAACCTAAATTAGAACTTACTTGTTCATATATGAGTGCATTCAAACATTTCGCACAGATAGTAGTCAGCAAGAATTTATTTACTTATTAGATTTGTTGGGCTACCTATCTCAAACACATGATTCTAAGCAGCTCATATAATTGTTTTAAATGAACATTTTACACCAGTTTCTTCCATAGTTGCTTTAGAAATCAAAACAAATTTTAAAAAATAATTTTAAAATGACCAAACAGCAGAATGCAGTTAACAATAAAACCATAGAAACATTCTTGTGACTTCTTAAAACGATCTGAAAAATAAAATGTCCTGTAACACAATAATATCGAAGTACTCAACACCTCAATCTCAAGAATCCATTTCGAGTGCTTATTTTGATAATTTATGTCCCATACTTTCTAATACTTAAAATGACTTATATCCTTTAATAAAAGCATGTTGGAATGCCCAGTATTCACTTATCCTATGTCAGGGGTGGGCAAACTTTGCAACTTTAAATCTGAAGGACTTCAGCTCCCAGAATTCTCCAGCCAGCTTTGCTGGCTGGAGAAGTCTGGGAGCTGAAGTTCTTCAGACTTAAACTTGCAAAGTTTGCACACCTCTGTCCTATGTGGACTTTGGAGGATGGGGAGTAATGGTAAATGAATCTAGAAAAAGATTTTATGATGAAAGCAATAGAGGAATAAATATTCTAATTGTGTAAGTTGCTAAAATTTATTTTGAATTCCCACCTAGCTTTCTGTAATTCCCACCCAGCTTCCTGTGACAGCTGCTTATATGGCTCTCTTGTTGCTTATGCCTCTACACCGGGGGTGTCAAACTCATGTGGTCATGGTGTTGTCACATGATGTATTGCGACTCCCCGCCCTCTTTGCCAAACCAGCATGGCCAGCACGTGACACATCTGCCCTGCAGGCCACAAGTTTGACAGCCCTGCTCTACACAAATTCCTGCTTGATCAAAGGCTCCTCGTAGACCCACAGATGACTTGTGGACCTGATTAAACATCCATAGTGGTTATAGTGCAGTAGTGCAGGCTACTTCTGCTGATCACTGGTTGCCAGCAGTTTGTCAGATCGAATCTCACCAGGCTCAAGGTTAACTCACCTTTCTTAGATGGGTAAAATGAGGACCCAGATTGTTGGGGCAATATGCTGACTCTGTAAACCACTTAGAGAGGGTGAAACATGCCCTCTCTATATGAAGATATATATATATGAAGCGGTATATAAGTCTAAGTGGTATTGCTATTTTAAGCAAGTTACCTGTAAGGAAGAATTGGCTTTGCAATTTTTTTAATGCTTCCCACTCTAATGAAGTCTTCAAATCCAATGTCTAGTAGGCTGAAATAAACAATAATTCATTATTTGAAATATCGTAAAAGAAATGTTGATCCTTTTATTTATATTTTGTCATGGTCATTAAATTGCATCACTTTACAAATTGAAATGTTCATGTGCAATTCTGAAGCTGGGATATCACACTGGGCTATCCTTAACAAATTACAAGGGCTCAGAAAGTGGGGCTTTTTGTGTGTGTGTGAGCACACTTTTGAGTCAGTGTTGATTAGTGGCAATTGCTCTGCAGTTTTCTTGGCATAATTTTTAAAGTAGTTTTCTATTGCCTTCTCCTTGAGACAGCTGTCTCCCAACTGTCTTTGTGCCTGAAGCAGGACTAGAACTCATAGTATCCTGGTTTCTCGCCTGATGCCTTAGCCACTACACCAAACTGCCTCAGGAGAGCGAAGGGACATATATAAACAGTTTTTCTCCATTTGAGTTGTAAATCTTTCAGTAAATGCCTCAGGGACAAAGGCATATTAATGCTCCTTTTACTCTGCAAAAGGACTACGAATTGGAGGAATTTGGGTAGAAACTTGCTACATTCATCATTTTGTCACTAAATGGCAGGGTTAAATAGGAGAGGAGACTCAAAAAACTGCTCTTGAGACAGAATTTGGTTCAAATTTCAATAGGAGTTTATAGAATTGCAAGTTTCCAAAGAAACTCCAGTAACATTCTTTTCATTTTTCATTTTTCTAAATTAATTCTCATTAGTTGTAAGCTTTTAAAATGTTTTCTAACCTTAAATTAGTATTTATGAGTATTCTCATAAATGTGAAAGTTTGATTAGAAAGTTCTATTAGAAATCACCAAAATAGCATTTTAGGTTGCTACTCAGAAGAAAAACAAAAAACTGCATTTGATTAATTTGCAAAAACAAAGAAGAGGCATCTCAAGATCAATTACCATATTTTTCGGAGTATAAGACGTATCTTTTTCCCTCAAAAAGAGGATGAAAATCTGGGTGTGTCTTATACACTGAATACATAGTATATTTTGCCTCCCGAAACCCTGCCCCTTCACCAAAATGGCCGTGCACAGCCTTTAGGAGGCTGAGTGGGCTGGCCGGCGGAAGTAGGGTAACGGAGGAAGGGGGGGTCGTTTCCATGGTGGCTTTACCCATCGATTCGGTCTTAGGGAGGGGCAGAGGCGGGGGGAGGCGGAATGGATACCATCGGTTGGAAGACCGTGGCCGCTGGATTCAGGCGGTCACGTGCTCCAACTCTCCGCCCTCCCATCGCAGACTAGGTGGACAGGAATCACAGACCCGGGGCCCTAGGCTGATGTTATGCAACGCCAGGTCCGTGGTTCAGAAAGCCCCCCTCATCCATGACCTTGTGTCAGAGGGGGACCCGGACCTGGTGGGTATAACGGAAACCTGGTTGGGCCACAAAGGGGGTTTACCCCTCATGGAAATGTGCCCACCAGGTTATCGCGCCTTCCATCAGCCTAGGGCCCTAGGGAGGGGTGGGGGAGTGGCGATTATGGTTAAGGAAGGTCTGGAGCCGAAGGAGACCACAATCCCTCAGACGACCGTGTGTGAATCTCTCTGCGTGAGATGGGGCATAGGGAGGTAGTTGGGCGTGTTAGTTGTGTACCTGGCTCCTCACTATGCAACAACAGCCCTGCCCGAGCTCCTAGAGGTGATAGCCGAGGTGGCAGTTGAGACCCCCAGACTGGTAGTCATGGGGGACTTTAACTTGCCGTCGGCGGGCGAAGCCTCTGGAGCAGCTCGGGAGTTCATGGTCTCCATGATGGCCATGGACCTGACCCAGGTAGTTTTAGGCCCTACTCACGAGGGGGGAAACACACTGGATTTAATCTTCGTCTCGGGACAGTGGAGTTGTGATCTGGGAATATGGGATCTAGTCATCACTCCCTTGTCATGCACAGATCAATACAATACAATACAATGCAATATCAGAGTTGGAAGGGACCTTGTAGGTCTTCTAGTCCAACCCCCTGCGTGGGCAGGAACCCTATACCATTTCAGACAAATGGCTATCTAACATCTTTTTAAAGACTTCCAGGGTTGGGGCATTCACAACTTCTGGAGGCAAGCTGTTCCAGAGGTTAATTGTTCTAACTGTCAGGAAATTTCTCCTTAGTTCTAAGTTGCTTCTCTCCTTGATTAGTTTCCACCCATTGCTTCTTGTCCTGCCCCCAGGTGCCTTGGAGAATAGTTTGGCTCCCTCTTCTTTGTGGCACCCTCTGAGATATCGGAACACTGCTATCATGTCTCCCCTGGTCCTTCTCTTCATCAAACTAGACATACCCAGCTCCTGCAGCCGTTCTTCATATGTTTTAGTCTCCAGTTCCCTAATCATCTTGGTTGCTCTTCTCTGCACTCTTTCCAGAGTCTCCACGTCTTTTCTACATCGTGGCGACCAAAACTGTATGCAGTACTCCAAGTGTGGCCTTACCAAGGCACTATACAGTGGCATTAACACTTCACGTGATCTAGATTCTATCCCTCTGTTTATGCAGCCTAGAACTGTGTTGGCTTTTTTGGCAGCTGCTGCACACTGCTGGCTCATATTTAAATGGTTGTCCACTAGGATTCCACTAGATTACGCTCTCCTTCGGCTGGACTTTCCAATCGCTTCACCTCACTGCGGGGAGGCGGAACTGGATACTCCTAGATGGTTCCGCCCCAGGCTCCTAATGGACCCGGAAAGGTTCCAGAGGGAGCTTGGGCCAATTCCTGTGACCCTGCCTCGCGACTCGACTGAGAACCTAGTGGCCGCATGGTTAAGTGCGGCCGCAGGGGCCTTGGACCGAGTCGCGCCCTTGCGGCCTCTCTTGCGGCACCGAACCACCCAGGCTCCTTGGTTTACTGAGGAGCTTCGGGGGATGAAGCGCCACAAGAGACGCCTAGAGAGTAGATGGAGATCCTCTCGCTCCGAAGCCGACCGAACACTAGTGAGAACCCATATTAGGGCTTACTTAGTGGCGATAAGGTTGGCCAAACGTGAGTATTGTGCCACCCTTATTGCATCTGCAGATAACCGCCCTGCCGCCCTGTTTGGGGTGACCCGCTCCCTCCTTCACCAGAGGCCGCGGGAAGCCCCTTTGCAAGGGCGAGCAGAGGAATTTGGGATTTATCTGCAGGAGAAAATCACTCGGATTCGGAATGAGCTACCCTCCATCGACAGTGGTCCTGTGGGACTGTCCGAGACTAGTCTTGAGGTTCCTTCTTGGGAGGAGTTTGACTTTGTTACCACCGAGGATATGAACAGGTTGTCAAGGAGACTTAGGGCGACCACATGTTTATTGGACCCGTGTCCCTCCTGGCTTGTACTGGCATCCTGGGAGACGACACGAGGCTGGCTCCAGCGCATTGTCAACGCATCTTTGAGTGAGGGGTCCTTGCCTGCCGTCTTGAAAGAGGCGGTAGTGAGGCCCCTCCTCAAGAAGCTGTCCCTGGACCCAGCATTGTTGGAGAACTATCGTCCGGTCTCCAACCTTCACTTTTTAGTGAAGGTTGTTGAGAGTGTGGTGGCCCAACAGTTTCCGCGACACCTGGAGGAAGTTGATTATCTAGACCCGCGCCAGTCCGGCTTCCGACCCGGTCACAGCACTGAGATGGCATTGGTCGCGTTGGTCGATGATCTCTGGAGAGCGCGGGATAGAGGTTATTCCTCTATCCTAGTCCTATTAGACCTCTCAGCGGCTTTTGATACCATCGACCATGGTATCCTATTAAGCCGACTGGAGGGGTTGGGACTGAGAGGCACCGTGTTGCGGTGGTTCGCGTCCTACCTCTCCGGTCGGTCACAATATGTGTTGACAGGGGGGCAGAGGTCGACTTCAAGACCCCTCTTATGTGGGGTCCCTCAGGGATCGGTCCTCTCGCCCCTATTGTTTAACATATATATGAAGCCGCTGGGTGAGATCATCTGTGGTTTCGGGGTGGGATATCATCTGTACGCCGATGATACCCAGCTGTACATATCCACCCCAGACCACCCCAATAATGCTATCGAGGTTATGTCCCGGTGCTTGGAAGCCGTACGGATCTGGATGGGTAGTGACAGACTCAAGCTCAACCCGTCCAAGACTGAGTGGCTGTGGCTTCCGGCACCCCGTTTCAGCCAGATTATTCCAACTCTGGCCATTGGGGGCGAAACACTAGCCCCCGTGGAGAGAGCACGCAATTTGGGTGTCCTCCTGGACTCTCGGCTGACAATGGATGACCATGTGGAGACCGTGGCCAGGGGGGCGTTTCATCAGGTACGCCTGATGCGCCAATTGCGTCCCTTACTGGACTGGGGAGCCTTACGCACAGTCACCCAAGCACTCGTCACATCTCGACTTGACTACTGCAATGCTCTCTACATGGGGCTTCCCTTGAGGTGCACCCGAAGACTACAGTTAGTCCAGAATGCGGCCCCACGGATAATTACGGGAGCGCCCAAACACTCCCATATAACACCTGTCCTACGCGAGCTCCACTGGCTTCTTGTGGTCTTTCGGGTGCGCTTCAAGGTCCTAACGACCATCTTCAAAGCGCTCCATGGCTCGGGACCTAGCTATATGCAAGACCGCCTCATGCCCCATACATCCCTGGGACCGACACGCTCCCACAGAGAGGGCCTTCTCAGGGTGCCGTCGATCGGGCAATGTCGACTGACGGCACCCAGGGGGAGAGCCTTCTCTGTGGTAGGACCAACCCTGTGGAACGACCTACCTCCTGAAATCCGCACCATTCCTGACCTCCGCCTCTTTCGCAAATGTCTTAAGACTCACCTCTTCCAACTAGCCGGCCTTGCGTAACCCCAACACTGCCAGTTGTAAATGGGGATTTAAAATGGTTATAACACAGGTACCTAATCTCTCTGTATTTTGTATATATTGATTAATTCTATGTTCGCCACCCCGAGTCCCTTTGTGGTGAGATGGGAGCGGGTTATAAATATGAAAAATAAATAAATAAATAAATAAATAAATAATTCATTATTGGCCCAAAAAAATTATGGAAGCAATTTGAGCATGATTTCTAAATTACTTACCTCAATAGTATTCTGTCTACAGCAACATTGGTGGAAGAAGAAACCAATATTTTCCATGGCACTGACCGTTTGCCATTAGCTGCTTCGTGGATTTCAAATACTTGTGCCAGGAATAAAATAACAATAGCCAGCAATAAGCTTTTTCCAGATCCAAACACACCTACATATGGAGTTTAATAAATTAAGTATTCACGGAATCAAACATATTCTGTAGTATTCTTTCAAACAGGTATTTTCTTTGAAACTGGGCTGAGCATTAAAGAGGTTAGAGAAATCAAACATTCATCAACATCATGAGAAAACATAAAATAAGCCTTCTTAGCTGTATATACAGTACAGTGATTGCATCTAATTAGCTGAAATCTAATTCTGGAATTAGAGTAGAAAGCTGACTAATGCTATGATTGTAATGTAAGTAGTCCTTGACCTATGGCTGTAACTAAGTCTGGAATTTATGCTAGACTAGTTGAGAAGATTCAGATAACCTTCTCTCTTAATTCTGTGTAGGTAGAGCATATCTTTCCATTTAATCTGCATGTCAGTGGATAATGAAGCAGATTTCACAGAAAACCTATTCAGTATAAATTCTCCTCAACAAACCTAAATAAAATTCTTAAGTTTCCTCCCAATTGCACTTTTGCATTTCCCAAATATACTCATGGCAAAATTCTAACCTTCTGGAGTAGATTTGCTGGGGTACATGGGAAGTTGCAAGATGGAATATAAATTTTGTACTGTATACAGTTCAAACGTTTGAATATAAATAGTTGATAATAGTAAAAAAAAAAGATCTAAATTAAAATCCTGGGGGGAAAAAGAAATATTTAGAGAAGAAAAATAAAATTGAAGATGGTTCATATAGAGTGAATATAACAGGGGTCACCAACCTGGGTGGAAGAAATGGCCAGCAAGCATCCATGCTCCATTTAAGTGAACGGTGTGCATGCTGCTTGCACAAATGGAGTTGTATGTGCACTTCCCAGCCCCTTGCATGAACCATCCCCCTTCCAAAACCAGAAACTCTAGAATATAGGACTGGAGAAGCAAAAAAACTGAAGCTCTTGTGAAATAACTTACCATGTATTATTGTTATTGGAAACGTTGGATGCTTCCCTGTTTCTGTGTTTATTTCTTGAGATGTCATCATGGCACCGATCTGCATCATTGCTGTGGCTTGATCTTTATTTAGCTGGAAAGCTTGACTAATTTTATCGGCAAGATTTATAACTATTTCTGGACTGAAAGCTTCAGATTTTATTACATTTGTATTTAGTGATGGTGGTTTAAATTTTCGTTTTCTTTCTTTGCTTTTTGGAAATAATTCTTTGAAACCCCTAAAATACAAGAAAAAAGAAAATTTAACCTATTTAGAGCTTAGCACTAGAATTAAAATATATTTCCAGTCAAATAATTCAAATGTATTTATCGCAAGGAATGTGCAAATCTGTCTTTAAAAGACAGTATCACTTCTTACTTTGTAAGTAGATGTTGCATGATTGGCAGAGTGATTGAACTGACATTTTCCTGTATATTTCTCAAATTTGTGAGTTCAGTGCTAGCGTTACACACAAACAAGGCATGAACAATCACTAAGAAAGAAAATATAATGAGAAATAGATATTTAGAGATGAACTTGGCAAAAAAAATCTGAATCGTAAGTTAGATCCAAAAAGACAAGACACTAGTATGCATGCCAATATCAATTGTAACAATAGTTTTTAAAATAAATAAGGCCTGGGGAGATATAATCTAATTTGTTTCAAGAGTCATGGGTTAGTTAGGGAGTGTTATATTTCCTTGCACTCAAAACAAAAATATTCAGAAATGGCCTGCTTCTAAAAAAATTCCCATTCCTGTATTGTTCCCTGGAACGGAAGAGATTTTTAAAAATTATTATTATTTTAATTATCTAATGTTGTCTGTTTAACAAGGATATACCGGTACTTGGATTTTTTCCATCTCTTCATATACCATGTAAATGTTTCTGTAAGAAAAGCAGGTAATTTGTTTCAGTTCAATTTATCCTAGAGTACAGGGAATCCAATCCATTCCCTGTACTCTAGCTCCCACTAATCTTTTCAAAGTGTATATATTATGCCTTGAGTTTAATCATAATTGTGAAAATATTTAAGTTTCTCTAACTGACCATGAATTAAAATAATTTTCATGGAAACACATTTCAGTTGCAGCAAAATATCTTGTGGATAATAAAATGTTTAGGCTATTTAAATTCTCCAACTTACTCTGAACGGGATTTCCCACTGTCTTTTAAAGATTCAATGATAATTTTTCTAGTAAAAGCTGTTGGAATTCCGTTTTATGGCATATTAGAGAATTAGTCATTTTTTTTAAATAATCTATTCTAAAACCTTACAGAAAAAAAAATCTTGAGCAAAAACTTACTATCTGAGCACCAATTTGATGGGCTATAACCATTAAGAGGCTCCAACTCCACTTCATTATTAGAGGATGGTCCAAAAAAAACACTATAGGCAATGAAAGTGTCCAAGGGTTCAAAGGTCAGAGTCTTGGAAACAACCCAAAGATCATCTGTAAACATAGTACATACATTTGCATGAGTTACACCAAGCAATCAATTTTGCACTTCAAAAGTAAAGCTACAAATTAAATTTTGGGGAAAAAAATATTTTCCTTTTTTATTTCCTATGTCTTCTTGCTGAAAAACACTGGTATTTTTCCTTCTTTTATCCAGCAATGCATTGGATAAATATCTATATTCACACTAAGTAATTTCAAATTCCCAAGAGTGCTATTTGAAAAACTGTTCTCTGAGAGATATTTTAAACTTTGTCACGTACATCACTTAATTGATTATGAACAGAAAAAAGTCATTCACAACTGTTTTACTCTATAAGCTAAATCTCTCCCTCTCTCTCTCTCTCCATATATGTATGTATGTATGTATGTATGTATGTATGTATGTATGTATGTATGTAGTATAAAAATGGCTATGTGTGTGTGTATGCTCCAGCATAACTCTGGAACGCCTTGAGCAATTTTAACCAAGCATAATACACAGATGACTTACTCTCTGGAGAAAAATACTGTTAGGGTAAGACACCCCTAACACCCCTTGGGGGGGGGGTGTATTTTGTTAAGATACAGCCTGTTGTGCCGTACTGCCATACTGGCTTCTACTGTACAGCGCAGTGGAGTTGCCATGGTAACGGCTTCACAATACTGCACAAGGAGGCTCTCTCTGGTAAGGGGGAAAATCCGACATTAGAAATTATGTTTGGTCCAGACATTTTTCCCCTATAAATACTCGGACAATGCCGGATTATAGACTAATATTAAATAAAAATATAAGAATATTTATTTATTTACATACCTATAATTTAAATTTCTAAGGCCACATTTTTGAGGATTGAAAACAATTGGGAAAGACATGTCCAATACTACTCTTAACCAGCTAGAGCTTCCAAGTGATCTTCAAATGTAGCCCCATAGAGAACATATTGCAATAGTCCATACATAAGGTGATTAAGGCAGAGTGACTGTAAGAAGGGTCTCCTAGTCTGGGAATAGGTGCAAATGATGCATAAGATAATTCTATGCAAAAACTTTCCTGGCCACAGCTGCCAACTACTTTTTGAGTAGGAGCTACAAGTCTAGGAAAAACTCCAAACTATACACCAATTCTGCTTGTGGAAGCACAATCCATCCAGAACTAAACTTAGAAAATCCTCAGAGTCAGATAGTTCATGGACCCATAGCCATTCAGCATTGCTGAGTGTTGGGCTTAAGCATATTCCTCCCCATCCAGACCACAACAGAATCAGGCACTGGCACAAAATCGTGACAATCTCATTTGGTCCAAACAGCAGAAAGACACCTGGATGGGCCTTTGCCCAACAATGAGTGGTACACCAATTGCAGCCCTATGTACTCCAAGATACCTTGGCAACAGTAACTCACAGTCTGATCACCATCACAGATTTGGTGTCCTATTGTAATGTGCCCTCTATGGAACTGTTTTGGAGACAGCCTGGAAGCTCCCGTTAACCCAGAATACAAGTGCCCAGACTGCTGACTCCAGCATGAGAGTTTCTTCATACTTGCATATTCTTGTTATATTGTAAATTATTTATTATGCTATTATTTGTATATTTTTGGTTGCAGAATGCTACCAATCATTAGATTGAGCCAGTTAACAAATAAATATGTTGTAACATAATGTAATGTAACATAATTTTTCTTTAGTCTTAGAGATTTTCAAATTTACCAACCTTTGCTATATGTAGAGGAATGTTCCTTCCGGTTCAGTTTAAGAAATAATTTCCTCTTAGAATCACAGTCAAAGCTAGCCTTTGCAATATTACATCTCTTCATCCTACCAAATTGTTTTCTTTGGGTATCAAACATTTTCCTGGAAAAACAAAATATAAGAATGCTGTAATTGATATTATTGCTTTTATAAGTGAATACTATGAAATAAAATAAATAAATAAAACTGGGGACACAAGCTTTAATATTACTTAAAATAGTGAATAAACGCTTCATTAGTTTGAATATTAATGTCAGTAACAAATATTGATTGAAAGTGCTAAATCTGGCAGGTGGGATAACATGACTAAAGAATTGCTTAGTCTTCTTGAAATTAATTTGTAATTCTGAGTTCATTACTATTATTTTTGACTTTTTAATTCCCTTTTTAGTAATTTAGACATTACTTAAGTTTCAGCAATGCTAATAAATAATCTTCATTATTTATTAGCATTGCTTCTTTTCATTTATAAACTACTATTCAAGTATATCAAAATTTCAGCATACCTTATTAGAAGTTGGCATTCTTCATAGATAGAAATTCTTTGACATCTGAGGTAAGTTCCAATACTCTTTATATCATGAAGTATAATACAAGGTTTACTCTCCATCTGTACAGGTTTTACATCATCAAGCCACTTAAAAAAATCACATCGATCTGCTTTAGCTGCATCACAAGAATAGAACAGACGGCCCTGGAGCAAAATACAAACCATACAATAAATCAGGTTATGTTAGTGCATGCTGCAATTGTGTGCATATACATCTGAAGAACAGATAACCTGACTAATTTTCAAGACAGAGAGACAGGGATAGAGACAGAGAGGGATAGAGAGAAGAAAAAAGCTTAACTTTATTGGTCAAGTGACTTTGTATAACAAATCTCTCAGAAGATACTGATTGGTTTTGAGGTATATGGCTTTTTGGTCACAGTATAAAGTTGTCATTTAGTATAATATCAGATTATTGAGCCAATAAAATGAACTTATCCCCCCCTCCCCCGCTAAATTTGTTTAGTGACTCCCTTCTGTTCATACTATTTTCTATTAAAGAAAGAAATGGGTGCTTTTAAAAAATGATATTCACTGAGAAAATTGCACAGGGACAAAACCTCCCAACAGTCATTATTATCCTTACAAAAACAAAGCTTATACATAGGAATCCTATTCCTAGCCATTCAATATCATAAATGGGTCCTATTGAAAGGGAAACCATTCCCCTTTCCCTAATGCGCACAGAGCTGTGTTTTTTCAGCGGCTTACCATTAAAATACTCAAAATATTTTTTCATAGTTATTAATTTCCATATTTTCCAACTACTGTAAATATTCTGATAAAATGTATAATAGATTATTTTATTCCCCAAACACAAGCCAAATTTGCAATTTCACAAAAATATGCACATCTATGAAATTCATGTGCATGCGCCATTCATATCTATCCTAGTAAAACCATGGTTTAAAAAAATTCCAATAATGTGTTTTAACCAGCCTCTAACAACATACCTTATTGCGGCCTTCTTTTCTAACCATAACAAGCTTTGCTGCTATTTTATGGCTGCAGAGAGGTGCAGAATTCTCTCGCTGTCCTTCTTTCACCGATGAATAGAAAGATATGTCCACTTTCCCAAGAGCTTTATGTAGGTTTTTTGACAGTTCAAATAATAATACGTTTAAATGTTCTTTTCATAAAAATAGGAAATATGACATGTTTTGCAATTAGTGGGAAACATGCATGTTAAAACATGTCATTTCATAGCAAGTAATATTGAATTGCTTTAGGCATATCTAGTCTACTTTTCCAGTTTAACAATGTCTCTAGGGAAGGGAAAAAACTAAATAAAAAACTTTGAAACTAAGGATTTCTTAATTTCACTGTCATTCATAGAAAAAAAGAAATAATCTGTCAAACATTTTAGTGCTAAACATGGGCTACCATACATGACTCCTACGATGTCAATGAAAGGAAATGAAAGGTGCTAATTGACTTTGAAAGTAAGAGACAGGGAGAGAATTAGTATGCAATTTTTCTTTTTCAAACTATAGTAACTTTGCATAAGGCAGAAAGGCAAATGGCTAGAAATCCCACCGGTTCTATAAAATTTGACTTTTTGAGAAGTCTAATCAAAAACCTTGATTGCAATGCATTTATAGAACCATTCATTAATTTTGAGTATCAGTACTAAAATGAAAAGTTGGACCATACCTATCAATGCAGTAGTAAAAACATTCTTATAATGTGCTGGAGACTGAAATTCAACTGGGATGTGTTGCTGTCGTTTAGGTACATTAGTATTCTTTACTATATTTGCCCTAGGGAAATACAGTTCAGAAGTGTCCTATAAAACAAAATAAGTACATTCCTACTTTCATTTTTCTAATCTCATATGCAGTAATTACCTATATTTAAGACCATTGAATATAGCATTTATTAAGACTAAGTCTATTCTTCCAGTTTTTATGACCACATATCTTACCTGGGTCTTTTAAAATAAATCTATTTGAATGCTAAATTTTAATCTTAGATAATCTGGAAATATCCTGTCTCCAGAATGTATACTGTAATGTATAATTTTGGAACTTGACTTTGTAGAGTTCTATAACAATCACCTCAAGAACTTAAAACAGTGACTGAAGATGCAGGCTTGTTCTGAGGTTTGCAACTACAGTGCCCCGGTTTAATCTAATTAAGAGTTTATGGTTAATTAGATTCCTTGTGTTAACAGTTTGCAGCAAAAGGAGGAATCATGGTTTCATGAATGAGTAAAAACTCTCTCTATATATTCATTTGATAAACTATGATTATGAGATTAGTAAACTTAAATATTTTGAAACCTGTTAACACAGTATTCCCAAAAATGTACACATGATGGACAATATTTAGCAGCATTTCTTAACATTGGGAACAATTACATACCTTACTATCTCTGGTTATATTGGGGAAATTCAGGTGGCCTAACAGAACTTCCTCAGTGCAAAAGTCTTGATTTAAGTGCAGGGAAAGTTTCTTTCTTTCTGAAACAGAATCTTGACTGATAAGGTTTTGCCGCTGTTTACAAAGCATGCTTTTTATTGTTTCCAGACGCTCAGAGTCCAGAGGGCTTTTATGGATGACATTACTCTGATTCTCTCTTCTGTATTCTAATGACATTCCTAAAAAACTCTCAGCTTTGATATCAGAAGCCATGGCCACTTCGTTGCTATTTTGAGATCTCAAATCACAACTAGTTGTGTTGTGGTATTTCTGCCATTTGCTTTGTTCCTTTTGTTCAGACACATTAGGCAATGCGCTCGGTATGGCTATCTTGTCTCTTACTCCTATGCATTTTTCACCCACAAAACTTTTACACATCCTGTCCTCAGGGTCTAACATTTCTGACTTGTCATATGTATTGACTACTGAGAAACCACAACGATGATGAATCTGTTTACAGATTTTTGCACTGGAATAAAGTTGGAAATCAGAAAGTAGATTATCTACAAGTCCAGAAACAACTGGAGTTTGTGTTCCAAGAGTAGGTAAGGGGATAGACATATCATTTTCTGGATACATGGATTCTCCCATTCCTATAAAACAGGGTACAGTATGCGGACACTTGTAAACAAAATTCTATTGATAATACTGTAAAGCATTAATGTATGTATGTATGTATGTATGTATGTATGTATGTATGTATGTATGTATGTATGTATGTATATGTGTGTGTGTTAGTTTTATGAGCTGCTCAATAAAGTGTCTCCTCCCTGAATTGGGGCCTAATAATAATAGGTTGTTGTGAAACAATTACATATATATATATATATGAAATGGACTGCCTTTCCCTAAATAGTTTCAGTAGCGAAAACTTCAACAGCAGTCATTACTAATACAGCACAATGTATTTCTTACTGGAAGGTTACAATAAAACTACACTAATGATTTTGTTAAAGAAAATGTTCTTAAAATGTTGGTTACATATACACTCATGAAAATTTGGAACTGCTATATTCTTGAACACTAATAGTTAAAGCTTTAAAGTACAGGATACACTGTCATAAAAATAAATAATAAGAGTGTGTCTTTCTGTTATTTGAAAATCAAATTTAATTCCTAATTATTTTTATTATCATAGCTCTACCTCTAAACAAGATCAAATAGATTATAAGTTTGGAAGATATCAAAACATTTTGCAATATGTCTCCATTTCTTAATATTGAATTTTTATACCTATTTCATAAATAGAAAATAACTGGGATATGATAGGTAGAGACTGAATAAATTTATTTTGTTTGTGGATTTAAAAAAACACCTCATAAATGAAAAGTTGCACTCACAGAGATTAGGAGACACAGAAGGTTCTTTTTATAAGCAGAAAAAGCATGACCCCCAGCAAATAGGCAGGAATGGAGGAAATTTCAACAACATTAAAAAAAAATATGAATTACTTACGTACATTTTGTTAGTGATCAGACTAGATTAAGAATGCTCAAACTTACTAACGGGAGCATTCTAAAAAAATCTGGTACAACTGTTATTTATATCATCAACAATCAAATCTTTCTTACTGAAAAAGGTTTTTTTATTATCCATATATAAGTCTGGATGAGTTTTGGATATCAGCAATTCCTGCTCTTCTATTGTTTCTTTACTATTTAGAGTTGGGAAAAAGTGACAGCCAGTAGTCTGTAAAGAAACCCATTGTTTTGATAACAGCTGAACAAAAGTAATGTAAAAAGCAAAAATATATAGTTACAAATAGATACAAATATCTACCTCTGTAAGCATTTATTCTCATATTTTACAGAAGACAAGGAACTAAACTTTAATATTCACTTAGTACCTAAACAGATTCTAATTCAAAATTAGTGACAGATGTACATAACTGTGTTTTTGATTACTACTCTCCCTCTTTCTCTATTTATCTATGTGTATGTATATATGTGCATGTATCTACGTGTGTGTGTGTGTGTGTGTGTGTGTGTGTGTGTGTGTAGATACATACATATATTCCTTTTCTAGAGAAAGAAAAAAAGGGAGAAAAACATACTTTTGAAGAATATTATGTTATTCAAAAAAAAAAGAGAGGAAAAACATTTTAACATTCATGATCCTAATGGGATAATGTCTTGGCAGTATCTATAATTAAGGCAGCTATGTGGTAGTAAATGTTTTTGTTCATTAAAGTAATGATAAAACAAAAATGAGCCCACCCAGTCATTACCTTATTAAATTCCCCAGAAGGAGATTCCGCGAAGTCCAGATTTGAGGAAGAATTTGTCACAACCTGACTTGGAGGTTTAAAAGATGCAGTCTTTGTTACTATTAAGAGAGGAAGAAACACACACAATGTTGAAGAGTAATGCTACATTTTGGTCATTAATTGTTCATATTGATAGCCACTTACAAAATTTATTACTGCTTTTTTCTTCAAAAACATTGAATTCATTTCTAAATGTTTTGGTTCCGCTGTTACTGAGACCATCTTCTGAACCTAGAGGCTAAGGATAAATACCCCCCCATCCCAATAAACACATTTAATGCATTCCAGGGTAACATTGGTTTTTGGATTAGTTCTAGGCATTAATTGCTGTATATTAGCTTGGCAAAAAATTAATAGAGAAAATAAGGGCATTAAACAGGAGCCTCAGTAATACCTCTTAAAAATTTGGGTAGCATAAAATATTTATAAAGATCTCCTCCTCTCCCCATGAGGGATTAAACTATCTAATCCTTACAAGCCATATACTATCTTACGAATTTGTTGATAGTCATAATGATTATTCCTTTTATATATAGCAGTATTTTAAGCTCTTATAACATGACTTTTTCAGAGTCTGTTCATAGATTTAAAAAATGTGTACATTTAAAAATCTTACCTTAACAAACTCAGGTACCCCAGGACAGTTCAGTTCTTGCGCTAAAAAAAAGGATGCATCCTTTGAAGCACTTTCAGATTTGGTCATGTCACTTTGTGGATCCTTTCTGTGATACGAACAGCGTTCTCTTGTCATCATCTTACTAGCTGCTGAGCCTTTCACCTGGTATCCGTGAAATTCAACTACCTTTATGCATTTAACGGAACAAATATTGTAAAGGAATGCTATTCATTGACAAAAAAGAAGAAGCTATAAGCACACATAAAACTTCAGAATGTGAGTATACTTTGCGTATCTTTACTAATCATACCTTTTATAGAATGACACTGAATTATTAATTTGTTCAATTGCAAAAATTGTCAGTTGATGTTTATGTTAACCCTTAAGATTCACTTGTGAGCCCTGGACAACAATGGCCTTACCCAGTTTCATCTATCAGTCCCTGGAAATGAATCTTCTCTATCCAGTGAAGTTCCAACCCTGCCTCTCCTCCCCCATGGCTCCTATCCTATTGATAATTCAGAGGATCCAGATTTTTGGCTAGGGTGTTTGAAGTTCACCCTTCTGAGTAATGTTGCTCAATTTTGCTATCTTTTTGCTCCTTTTTTTAATGCTTTTATTTTGTGATTCATCAGAGTATCTGGCAGTATCACATTTAATAAGTAATACTAATGAAATATCTCTATTGATATCTATCTACAGTATCTATCTATCTATCTATCTATCTATCTATCTATCTATCTATCTATCTATCTATCTATCTATCTATCTATCTATCTATCTATCTATCTATCTAGTCAATACGTCTTCTCATATAGGAGACTGAAGATTTTTTTTCAGCAACAAAACTCTGGGGAATCTCCAGACAATGAAGTCCCCTTTCTATCACATGATGTAACACAGGTTAAAGCCATTGTTAGTGGTGGTTGCACAGTCAGCCAGATATTTAAACTGGATTTGAATTTTTTATTATGATACAACATCAAAAGAATACTACCAAATTTGGTGAGTCAGAATGTAGGGAAGGTATCTGCACATCTTCAGGACAAAATGCTTCTGCAAAACTTTGTTTAACTATCAAAGGAGAGGAGGGAAAAGAAACAATGAACTTTAGTCATCAGGCTAAATCAATATGTGTACTGTATGCCTGTGGTGGATTAATGATTTTTCATATATGAATATGTCAGACGTGTACTCATTTTGGTATAATTGGTCAGAATAACAACAAATTAAATTTCTAAATTCAAAGTTACAGAAGAATTGCTAGAGCTAAAAATTATTAGAAACAGAATAATTAAAAAAAAATTCAATAGTGAAATATTTGAAAAAATTTAACATCAGTTATTAACTGCTTATGTAAGAAAAACCAAATAGTATAAGAATCACTTACAAATGGTGTTACCAATCACATTATGTCAAAAGCAACTCTTTTTGAGTATATTTTTTAAAAGCACTAGGTTGGATATAAATTTGGCTTTGTAGTTCTGAAAAAAACTAAGGACTTCCTTTTCATTTTCCCACCTTGGACTCTCATGTTGTGGGTATCCTCTGATTGAGATTATGATATAGGGCTGTGATGGTGAACCTATGGCACGGGTGCCACAGGTGGCACGTGGAGCCATTTGTTAGGGCATGCGAGGCGTTGCCCTGTCAGCTTCAGCGCACATGTCCAGCTGACTTTGGCCTTCTTTTGAGATTGTTTTTCACCCTCTGGAAGCTTCCCTGAGGGCTCTGGAGGGCTGAAGGCTCCGGAGGGCGAAAAATGACCCTATGAGCAAACCAGAGGGGAAAAACGTGCGCATGTGTGGCACACCTGTGCATGACCCCCCCCCCCTGCGCGCCCCCTGCTTTTGGCACGCGAGCCAAAAAAGGTTCGCCATCACTGATATAGGGCAATTCCTCTCCTGCTTTAAAAATATTCATCTTCCATGAGTAGAGATTGGAAGGTCTGCTATAGAGAAGCAGAAGCCAGGAAGTTCACGTCCACCAGTCCAGTGATAAGCTTCTAAATTTAGGTCACCTCAGTTCTGTCGCATAGCAGAGTAAATCTTATAGTCAAAACCTATTGGTATTTTTGATATGACATGAGCCTTTGAGAGTATAAATTTACTCTTCCATAAATTTAGATTTAGATCTTACGACAAATTATAAGACCATTTTTCATATATACTGAATTCATATCAAGAATCAGAGTTATACATCTTTCTTAGTGATCATTTCAGAGAAAATTGGTTTATATCCCGTCTGGGGAGATGGGTGGCATAGTAATTTAATAAAATACAACTTGAACTTAATCTGAGAATGTTTCATTTGTTCCTTACAGGAAATGTTTTGATAAGTAAGGCAAATTTCTATTTTGAAATTTAGTAGTTTTTACATTAATTTTGCAGTCATTATTATGCCCATGTCACAAATAAAATGGTGGAGAAGTAAGAAAGATCTATAAAAAAATTCAACTCTAGGCAAAAGTTTGCACTTTTAATTTATTCCAGTATTACAGATATTTTGATTTCTTAAGAAAGTGTATGCCACTTTAAAAGTAATTTTCTGAAAAATATTATAAAAGAAGAAATAATTTTCTTTTCCCACAAGGTATCATTACTTCTTTAAAATTAGTAAAAGTAAAATTGTTAACTGATTAATGAACAGATTTTAATTTTAAACATGTAATCAACAGTGCAAAATTGAAAAATGTTACATAAATCATATCTAATTTTCTAAAGCAACTATAGCCCCTCTACACAGTACTTTTACAGTTGATATTTTGCATCATTTTTAAAAAATTCAGGTAAGGAAAGGGCTAGGTAAATTAGTGAAAAAAAATACTTCAAACTATATTGTATTACAGAATTAAAAGAAACAACCTTTTTCTATTAATCTCACTTTGGATGCACTGGCTTCCTAAAATCATAATACAGTCAAAAACAGAGTAATAAATCTGAAACAATTCACCAACTGAGGTAGGACAAGAATCAACAGTTGAGGGGTAATAAACTGAAATATATTTCTTCATTGGATTTGTTTTTCTTTAATTGAAAATACATTGTGCATTTTCTAATTACAAAGTTTACTCATGTATGCTATTTTTTTAAATTAATAACTAACTAAAAATTATTTTTTAGTGTTTGTTTGAAATGCAGTGGGGGAAAAGCATCAGAATTTTTGTTTTACTGAAAAGAATTATTTTATTAATATAAATGCCTGTTTCAATACCTTTATTTTATAAACATTATTTTTATTTGCAAATATATGAAGCAGCAGAAATAAAGGAAATATTACTTTTTCTATTCTAAGTTAATGAAAGTTTAATACTCACTATTTTGTATTTCACAGTCCACATCATTTTCCATTATCAAGTTTCTGCTTGCACATGGAAATTGCTGGTGGACATCAGTATTCTGCGCATATAATGTATTTGTGTCTATCTTCTCATTAATCAAAATTTCTGAATTTTGCCATTTTTTCGCCCAAATCTCTGTACTCTTTTCTTTAATGTTGACAGGCTTTGCAGAAATTTCATCACAAAGAGGTAATGGCTGGGATCCCGAGATCCTGTTGAAATCATGATCTTGTACAAACTCTAATTGTACATTGTTTTTCCTTTCACTAATACATGCTGTTACATCAGAGTTTTTTTCAACACTGACCTCAACTTGATTTTTAATTTTTTGCCTTAGGCATACAGAGCCTTGTGAAATAATGCTGTTTTCATTAGGGTTATTATCTTCTGTGTCACTAAAATCGGGCATATTTAAAAGATTAAAGTTAACCTCTGTAAATTGTTCTCCTGGATTTGCAAAGTCAACACCTGGGCAACTCTTTTCCAAATTATCAATTATTCCCTGTCTGCTTGATTTTGATGAGTCTTCAAACATTTTCAGTGCATTTCCACAGTTCAAATTAGCATCATCAAGTGAACTTAATTCCGTTTTATTGCTTTCATCCATGAAGGATTCATTTGGGAAAAAGTTAAATGGCTGACTTCCAGTAGAACCTTTACTAACAGGAGAAATATCAAGTTTCCAAGACGGCATTTGTGGAATCTCTTTATGGTCATTGGATTGGTTTCTGTTTACACATTCACTCTCATTGAAGCTGTTTTCAATTGATTGCAAATCACTAGTATTCTCATCGCTGTTTTCTGTATTATGTACATCAGAGAAACATGATGGCATGTAAGCATCCCATCGGCTTTTTCTGTGCAATAAAACTTTTGGGTTGGATTCTGATTGCATCATTGTGAACTGTAGATTTTTCTGTGAGGCAGTAGTCTCATTTTCTAGACTGTTGGAAACATGTTGGCCATGACTCAAAAGTGATATAATTTTAGCTCTGCTTCGAACGTTCTGTGAAAATGCATGATATCCTGAACTGCCCAGTGCATTTTCTAACTGAAAATTTGGCTTCAAATATTCAACAGCTAAACTATTGCTACTACATTTTTTATTCTGTACTATTTCATGTTCATCATCTAAAGAAGTCGAATCCATAAAATTAAAACATGCATCTTTAATATTCTTTGTAGAAGGATCCCCATTAAGATTTGTGCGTAAGACAGTATCTTCCCTATTTTGGCAAGGAACGGAAAATAAAGGAGAAGACGCATAAAATTGGTGCGGAAAGGATGGAAGAGGACCATCGGGTGTAGATGGCAATGCAGGTTCCTCCACTAACTTTTTCTTTTCCACCTGACGTGGTATTTGGAAACCCTGGAAGGACATTTTGTATGGATAGTAAGTTTAATAAATGAAGACTCAATCATGAAAATATCACATATGCTTATTTCTACAATAAAGCTGTACAAAACATTTAGAAAAGCATTTTTTTAAAAGTGAAACATCTTCAAAGAAAAACAAGAGCATGCAGTTGCCTCTTGAAAAAGCACTTTTGGGGCAATTGTGACATGGATGACGAAGATTCTCCACAGACATTTTCCGAAAAAGGAACTTTTCACAAAGCACTGAGGCAAGTGTTCTCAAAAGGTCCCATATAGCTACTGGAAAGATTTTCTCTGAATATTTAAAGACCATCTAGAAAAAACTTCATAGTGGCAGCAATGAATTTTATGGAGGAAAACTGTCTCAGTGCTTTAACAGGGAGTACTTTGGTCATGCCAATGTATTTTACAAAAGAACTTCAATTCTTTTGAGTGTTTATAACTGAATAGCACAACTTAAATGGGGGTTTATTTTCTTTTAAAAACCAAATGCAACTCACTCATACATATTTCTATAAAATGCAGTTCATAGAAGTTGGAAGCATCTTGTTTCAGCTGTGAAGCCAAATTAAGGTGACTGGAAATATTACTAATATTACTAATACAATAGCAGCAATGATATTGCATCAATCAATAAATATAATACCCTGTTTTCCCAAAAATAAGACCTCCCTGGATAATAAGCCCAATTAGGCTTATTTGGGGGTTAAAAGAAAATAAGACCCTGTTTTATTTTTGGGGAAACATGACGATTAAATATTTAAAAAATTATACACACGCACACACACACACGTTTTGCTGATAAATAAATAAACAAACAAACAAACAAGGGAGACTAGTATAGATCTATTTCAAGCTATTTAGCTCTCATCAGCTAGCCATACCCTTACTGGGATTTGAACCAGGGCTGTATTACATGTTAGGCAGATGTTTTAGCCACTAAGCCACCAGGTTCTCCTCCTGATCAGCTGAGCCATAACGATGAGTCATCGGCTCATCACAAGAGACCATGCAGACAGAAAGCTATTTGTTTTGTTGCCTTTTGTTTCCATTTGTGTTTACGTTTTGAGCTGGGTCTCTGGTGATGAACCGAAAGACAGAAAAGGAAAGCAGTTTGCTTCCTCCCTTAATTGGGGCCTAACAGGGTTGTTGTGACACAAGTATATACTTATTCCCTTGGCTCAGCTGATCAGGAGGAGAATCTGGTGGCTTAGTGGCTAAAACATCTGCCTAACATGTAATACAGGTTCAAATCCCAGTAAGGGTATGGCTAGCTGATGAGAGCTAAATAGCTTGAAATAGATCTATACTAGTCTCCCTTGTTTATTTATTTATCAGCACAAACACAAACACAAATGGAAATAAAAGGCTATTAATATTCATAATCATAATCGAAATTATTGTCAGTATGAAATGTAGTGGATAATTGGAATTATTTCACATCTAATATACATGATACTGCAGATGGTAAGGTACAGAAATCACTGACAGTATAGATAGTCCTCAAATTAAAACCGTACTTGAACCCTGCAATCACAGCCATAACTTGTAAGGTTTGCAAGCAGATCCACTTTGTGACCTTTTGGTGGTCATATTTGATATGGGGCTTTTGGGGGGGTTGCTTTAAATCAGAAATAAATGCTGGTTTCTGGCAAAAATGTTTTACTTGTGGCCATGTGACCACAAGACATCACAATAGTTATAATATAGGCAAATTAGCCAGCATCCAAAATACAGTCACATGACTGCAATCCACCCTCAACGACTTGGAACTTTGAGACTGGGTTGTGAGTCCCTTTTTCAGGGTCTGCTGTAATTTTAAACAGTCACTAAATGACCGGTTGTAAGTTGAGACTATCTGTAGTATGTGTGTGCGCACATGGCTGATTATAGGTAGTTTTGAACCTATGATCATCCATTCAGCAATGATTCAAAGTTATGATGGCACTGTGACACCAAACAAACAGTGCTTACAACATGTTCAGAGTTTGGTTGTTTAGGCATCCTGCAATCATATGATCCCCACTGGCAATTTTCCATGCCAGCTTCCTCAGAAAGTCAATAGGGAAGCCAACAAGGAAGGTAACAAGTTGCTGGGGTAAGTATTAACTACTCAGAGAGCCCAACCAGTTCCTTTGTGCTTATGCCACACTGGCTACTTGTGCACCTCTGCAGATCCCCACTACCACTTCTGCATCCCAACCTTTCCAAAGCTCATCTCTCCCACATCCAGTTACACCTATTTGCCAGTTTGCTTGCAAGCCATCTGAGACTTGCACTTCCTGCAAGTTTCTCCACTGACTTGATTGGGGAAAGTTGGAAGGAACCTGCCTCGCCTAATGACTATGGGATTCATTAAGAATGGCAACTGGGAATGCAGGGATTACTGTTGCTAAGTGATGCAGTTACACTCTACAATTCTATCACTTAGCAATGGAAATTCCAGCCCAATTGCCAAGAATTACCAATAATGAAAAACACAAAATTTGCTACTGAATTAGAATTTACTTAAGTGATCGAGTTCCAAAAGGGTAAGAGGTGATTTGAAGTGAGCATGGGTACTTACACGGCACATATTGGCACCTTATAGCAAACGTATCTTTTGAGAGGCAATGCACAAACAGAGGAAAAGATATAGGTAGTCCTCACTTTATGTCCACAATTGGGACTAGAACTTCCACCACTAAGCAATCTTGTCAATACGTGAGTTGCACCCAATTTTATTGCCTTTTTTTGCCATGTTCATTAAGTGAATTGCACAGTTGTTCAGCAAATCTAACTCGTCCCATTGACTTAGCAGGTCCCTTTGAAGGTCCCAAATGCTCATCACATGATTCCAGGACACTGTAACCATTGTAAATACACACTGGTTGCCAAAAGCCCAGGTTTTGACCATATGACAAGAGTGCTGTGACAATCATAAGTGTGAAGATACGTCATGCATCACTTTTTACAACATTGTCATAACTTCAAATTGTTGTTGAACAACACTTGTAATAATTCTTTAAAGACTTCATGAAAAGTACTAGCTGATTATTTCTGAATGCTCCAAATCACCTTGTTTCTTTCAAACCCAGATCACTGTACGATCTTATCAAATGTTAAAAAGTTTCAAAGAAAAAGAAAAAACATACAGAATATTTTCGCTTTGGATGGCATAGAGATGAAGTAGCAAGGGGTTTCAAGGAGTTACTTGTTAACTTTATCTGTTCTGTGTTCCTTGAATTATTATAATCAGTTTTAGAAACATTTTCACTTTCTACGGTGATTAAATATCGTTCGGATTCAAAGTCATCACCAGGCTTTATCTAGAGAGATGGATAAAAATATTTTAAATTTCATCACCTTTATATAACTCTATAGTATATCAATACCACTTCTCTATTGCCCTCTTAAGCATACCTAGGTAAACTTGTTTCTACGTAAAATTAGCTGAATATTTTAAGCATTTATATCTTTTAGGCTATTTAATGCAGTATCGTTTTCCCTGAATTTTAGTGATAACTACTGAAAATATACTTGCTTGAAAGATACTTTTGCTGTTCAGTAGAACACTGCAAAATGTGAATGAGAAAAAGAAAATTCATTATGCATTGGTTGGTTTAGAAAAAGTGCGTTTAATATTGCTGTCTTGTGCTTGCTTTGTTCTCTTTACTTCTACCATCTTGGCTGGGTTTGACTTTGGTATTGAGCTCAATTACTACTCAATGTTTCAGCTGTCTTTTAAGAAAAATAAGGTTACTTTTTTGAGTGTCCTATTGAGTGAATGTCATCTGCATTTTGTCTGCATAAATATGAAAATCATAGATCCAATATTCCCAAGAGGGTATTAAGAGTATTAAGCAAGGCTTAATACTTGTCTCCACTAAGCTTAGATCAGTTACTCAAAGTTGAACCCTATCAAGTGATAATTTACTCCAATTTTCTTACTGGGAAGTACATAAAAGATAGGAATTTGTGGGTCAAAAGAGAAATGAATCAAAGGCTTTGCAATAATAGTAGCTATGGCATCAGCCAGGATGGTAGTCAAAAATGTCATGGATGAGATGACAGGAAACAGAGAATCAAGGATGTGACAGGCAACACTAATCATGCACTTCAAAGTTCCACCCATTTGACTGAGAAAAGTTAAAAATGAAGGTGTAGACTTGACCAAAATGTGCAATGACCTTAAGAAAACGAAAATACCAAAATATCTCACTGTGCTACTATGAAACCTTTATAGAAAGACAGTTTGGATGAAACTGGGTGAAACAGATTGGTGTCAGGCCAGCAATGATCACATGATCTTGACAGTGGGGCTTATTATAAGTTGCAAAGTCAATTCGCAATGTTTTTGCTGGTTTCCAGGAAAAAAGAATGAATTTGCCTGACAACCATGTGATTTACTTTACCCACCATATGATTTAAAATCGAATCTGATCATGTGGTGCCTTACTATCCCAATATGAACAGAATTCTGGGCTCCATTGTGTTCAGAACAATCTGTACTAAACAAATAAAAACAAAGCACATACCTGAAATTTTATGAAAATACTATCCAAGAGTTGTCCTTTATCATCAAATAGGCTTGCCTGTATTAAACAAAAAAAAAGATGGTGGATATTTCCTTAAGTACAGATATAAATGGATTAACAGACATAAAACTGCTGACACTGTACCACCAAACTGAACTTACATATTTACCTTATTTCCTCCAAATACAGCCTTCAAAATTCCATCTTGCCACACTTTAGATTTTTTAGTCTTCTGATGTGTGTATAAAACCTATATTGATATGTGAAAATATATTATTGATTATTATTTCACTATTTTGTTTATATTTTTATTTCATGGTATATTTAATGTACAAAATATTATCAAAAGAAATGAGATTATAGACTTACAAAAAATTCCTGATAGGCCATTATTTTGACATGCTAAGATCAAACCACCTGATTTGCCTTCCAATCATTATACATCACCTGCAAAGGGAAACATCCTGTTAAAATAACATCTCTGAAATTCTAAGTTAAATATTTATTATAGTTTATAAATTTCATTTTATATTGTTTCAAACAATATATGAGGAATATGAACACTCTGGTTCGAAAGATGATTTATTTTATTTATTTATTTATTTATTTATTAAATTTATATCCCGCCCTTCTCCACAGAGGACCCAGGGCGGCGCACAGGAAATTTAAAAAGAATACAAAATACAATAAATATAATTTAAAAACTATTAAATAATCCTATCCTGCGCTAAAACCACATTTTAAAACCCAATTTAAAACTACCTAAAAGTCCCCATGGTAGGTTAGGCTAGGCCGGCTTGTTGAAACAAATATGTCTTAAGACATTGGCGGAAGAGGCGGAGGTCGGTGATGGTACGTAGTTCAGGGGGTAGGTCATTCCAGAGGGCTGGACCCGCCACAGAGAAGGCTCTTCCCCTGGGTGTCGCCAGTCGGCATTGTCCGGCCGACGGCACCCTGAGAAGGCCCTCTCTGTGGGAGCGTATCGATCTAAGGGATGTATGGGGCAGGAGGCGGTCTCGCATATAACTAGGCCCCAAGCCATGGAGCGCTTTAAAGATGGTCGTCAAAACCTTGAAGCGCACCCGAAAGGCCACAGGAAGCCAATGCAGCTCGCACAGGATCGGTGTTATGTGGGAGCATCTAGTGGCTCCCGTAATCACCCGTACGGCTGCGTTTTGGACTAGCTGTAGCTTTCGAGTGCACCCCAAGGGAAGCCCCATGTAGAGAGCATTACAGTAGTCGAGTCGGGACGTCACGAGAGCTTGAGTGACTGTGCGAAGTGCAGCCCGGTCCAGTAAGGGCCGCAATTGGCGCATCAGGCGTACCTGATGAAACGCCCCCCTGGCCACAGCCGCCACATGGTCTTCCATGGACAGCCGGGAATCCAGGAGGACACCCAAATTGCGCACCCTCTCCACGGGGGCCGGTGTTTCGCCCCCAATGGCCAGAGTTGGAGTAATCTGGCTGAACCGGGGTGCCGGAAACCACAGCCACTCAGTCTTGGCAGGGTTGAGCTTGAGTTTGTTACCACCCATCCAGATCCGTATGGCTTCCAAACACCGGGACAGCACTTCGGCGGCATCGTTGGGGTGGTTTGGGGTGGATATGTACAACTGAGTATCATCAGCGTACAGATGGTACTCCACCCCAAAACCACGGATGATCTCACCCAGCGGCTTCATATATGTGTTGAAAAGGAGGGGCGAGAGGACCGACCCCTGAGGAGCCCCACATAAGAGAGGCCTCGAGGTCGACCTCTGCCCTCCCGTCAACACATATTGCGACCGACCAGAGAGGTAGGACGAGAACCACCGCAGAACGGTGCCTCCCAGCCCCAACCCCCCCAGTCGGTGCAATAGGATACCATGGTCGATGGTATCAAAAGCCGCCGAGAGGTCTAATAGGACTAGGATAGAGGAATAACCTCTATCCCGCGCCCTCCAGAGATCATCAACCAACGCGACCAATGCCGTCTCAGTGCTGTGACCGGGTCGGAAGCCGGACTGGCGCGGGTCTAGATAATCAACTTCCTCCAGGTGTCGCGGAAAATGTTGGGCTACCACACTCTCAACAACCTTCACCAGAAAGTGAAGGTTGGAGACCGGACGATAGTTCTCTAATAATGTTGGGTCCAGGGACAGCTTCTTGAGGAGGGGCCTCACTACCGCCTCTTTCAAGACGGCAGGTAAGGACCCCTCACTCAAAGATGCGTTGACAATGCCCTGGAGCCAGCCTCGTGTCGTCTCCCAGGATGCCAGTACAAGCCAGGAGGGGCACGGGTCCAGTAAACATGTGGTCGCCCTAAGCTTCCTTGACAACCTGTCCATATCCTCGGTGGTAACAAAGTCAAACTCCTCCCAAGAAGGAGCCTCAAGACTAGTCTTGGACAGTCCCACAGGACCACTGTCGATGGAGGGTAGCTCATTCCGAATCCGAGTGATTTTCTCCTGCAGATAAATCCCAAATTCCTCTGCTCGCCCTTGCAAAGGTGCTTCCCGCGGCCTCTGATGAAGGAGGGAGTGGGTCACCCCAAACAGGGCGGCAGGGCGGTTATCTGCGGATGCAATAAGGGTGGCACAATACTCACGCTTGGCCACCCTTATCGCCACTAAGTAAGCCCTAATATGGGTTCTCACTAGTGTTCGGTCGGCTTCGGAGCGAGAGGATCTCCATCTGCTCTCTAGGTGTCTCTTGTGGCGCTTCATCCCCCGAAGCTCCTCAGTAAACCAGGAAGCCTGGGTGATTCGTCGCCGCAAGAGAGGCCGCAAGGGCACGACTCGGTCCAAGGCCCCTGCAGCCGCACTTAACCATGCGGCCACCAGGTCCTCAGTCGAGTCGCGAGGCAGGATCACAGGAATTGGCCCAAGCTCCCTCTGGAACCTTTCCGGGTCCATTAGAAGCCTGGGGCGGAACCAGATTTACATCTGTGCATCTAGAAATTCCAATTTCACTGAAAATTATTCTAGAGTAGGGGTGTCAAACTGGCGGCCTGCAGGCTGGATGTGTCACATACAGGCCACGTTGCAGATACACATTCTGCAAAGGGAAAAAGTATAGCAAAACATCACGTGATGGCAACGTGACATCACGAGTTTGACACGTGTTCTAGAACAAATATTTTTAAAATTGCAACCAAGCAGTACATTACCATAAGCACTTCTTCAGAAATAAATCTTGTTTTAAATGAATATATTTAAATTTTTGTCATATGCTAAATAAATAAATAAATTTAAATTTCTATAGGAATGTAACCTTAGCTACATGATGTCTCTTAAACTGCAATTGATTCTGAGGTTTTTTTAAAGGTTTTAATTATGTTGTTTTTAACAAATGTAATCTATTCCCTCAATATGTTCAATTCCATGTAATGACCACAAGATGTCTCACTTAAATCTTTCTCAGAAAAGCTTTGCAATTATGTAATGAAATTAATGATCAAGCTAATTTGACTATTTAAAAAAAAAATCACAGATCATTCCAGAGTTCTCATGACCAGGCTCAACTTACATTTCAGACACATTCCCTTGAAAAGTCCATGATGCTGGAAAAGATGGAAGAAAATAGAACAGGCTTGATACAGCAGCAATGGGAGACTTGAAAGTCCAGGTTGGGAAGAAGTCATCCTGGAGAAGGCCTGCCTATGCGATCACCAAAAGTCACCACTAACTTGATAGCATATAATTACTACAGATCAGATTTGCTAAATCTAATATAAACATATCTATAATTTTTTAATTTACCCTGAACTCTAAACATGTTTGACATTGCTGTTCCTGTTTTGTTAATCTCATTTTTATCCTGACCTTCCTTATTAACAAATTATATGACATTAAATTACAATTCTGACTTACATTTCTACCATGTTTTTTTCCCATGGATTTATGGATGACTTTTATGTCATCCTTTTTTATGTCATGAGAGCCAGTTTGGTCTAGTGGTTAAGGCACCGGGTTAGAAAGGAAAAGACTGAATTCAAGTCATGCCTCAGCCATGAAAGCCAGCTGGGTGACCTTGGGCCAGTCCCTCTCTCTCTCAGCCCCAACTCACCTCACAGGATTGCTTTTATGGGGGAAATAGGAAGAGAAAAGTATGTTGAATATGTTCATTATCTTGAGTTGTTTGGAAAAAGAATAAAGGCAAGGTATAAATAAATACATAAAAATGTCTCCTTTGCTGCAAAATGCTTCTGTGGAAGAATTGGGTTTACATAGATTACATCCCCGAGAAAGAAGCAAGTTTCTGGCAGCAATCCTTTGTACATTGAATTTCTTTAGTTGTGTGGGAATGAGATTCAAATGCAACATAGGCATAGCTATGGTATTACATGCTGCATAGATCATAGAATTTTTATTTTTTTTCAGGGGATAAAAGGCTTTTTCAAACAAAGTCATCTTAAACCTATTTATGACCTATTGCTATAATGTTTAGGGGCCTCTTATCACACAATAACAAGAAATTGCGGTTAGTTTTCAGTAATTACTGGAGTAAAATTCAGCAATGCAGTTGAGTTGGAGCTCTGGGGGAGCATTTATTGCTCGCCCCTGCCTTAAAAGACTGTCATCCCAAGTTACCATAGCCTTGAGCTCTGCAGAGGTAAGAAGACACGAGAATTGGATGAACCAGCTGTCTCTTTCATTAGAGGATAAGAGAGAAAAACGGCACCCAAATCTGATGTTACACCATTTTTAAGAGAGTATAAAACGAATTACATATCACACCTACTGACGGATCAATATAGCACAGTCCTCAGCCAAGTCCTTGGCAAAAGGGGCACCTATAAACCTGTTAATCTTTTCCACCGAGGTCGCTCACAAGCCACGGGGATGGAAGAGCCCCCCCCCCCCCCCTTCGCCCTGTCAGCAGAACTCTACCTTACGAAAGTTCCCGCTCCACAAGCGCGATGACGCCTCTACGACGCGACAAACACCATAGAGACAAAAATGCTGCACCGTCATGATCTCGGACTCCCTCATGGACCTTTAAGAACAGCAGTGGAGGGGGTTTTAAACCATAAAGTTGATAAGCGTAGAGCGGTGCTAGTGTGAATTTAGACAGGAGGAGGCAGGGACAGCGGTTTTAGTCATGGACTAGGGTAGGAGCTTTGATGAAATTAACGTAAAGTCAAGGTGGAGTCCCGGAGGCAGCAAGCACGTTTTTACCACAGCATTTTTTTTATTTTTCTTCGGGATTTCTCAGTTTAGTGAAAGCATGAAATCCCAGAACGTCCCTAGCTAAATCTTATTGTCTCGGCTTTGCTTACTTTCTAGGCTAGGATAGGACAAAATTAGATTAGAATAGAATAGAATAGAATAGAATAGAATAGAATAGAAATACAATACTTTATTGGCCAAGTGTGATTGGACACACAAGGAAATTGTCTTTGGTGCGTATGCTCTCAGTATACATAAGGAGAATAAAATTCATTCTCAGGAATAAAAAGATACAACATTTAGTGATAGTCAAGGTTACTAATAAGTTGATCAAATCATACTAGGAAACAAAAACAATATAAATTGAAAGGTACAAGCAGCATGGTTATAGTCATAAGTGGGGAGAGATAGATACTAGGAAGGAAGAGAAGAATAATAGTAATACATTCTTATTATAAATTATTGACAGTGTTGTGGGAATTAGTTGTTTAGGAGAGTGATGACGTCCGGGAAAAAAATGTCCTTGTGTGTAATTGTTCTGGTGTGCAGAGTCCTGTAGCAACGTTTTGAGGGCAGAAGTTGAAACAATTTATATCCCGGATGTGAGGTGTCTGTAGATATTGTCACAGCCCTCTTTTTGGTACAGTATACAGGCCCTCAATGGAAGGCAGATTGGTAGCAATTGTTTTGTTTTCTGCAGTTCTAATTTTTTCGTTCACGTCTATGTTTGTCTTATTTGGTTGCAGAGCCAAACCAAACAATAATGGAGATGCAGATGACAGACTCAATAATTCCTCTGTCAAACAATTGATGCCTTTTTAAAACCATTAAATAGATGAAAATACTATTTATTGTTATGCGGAATGGGCTCCGACTCAACCCATCCAAGACCGAGTGGCTGTGGTTTCCGGTGCTGCGACATAGCCAGTTAGTTCTGTAGGAAGGTACTGGGAAACTCATTTTAGAAATTAATAAATACATATGGGCAAGAGCCATAGCCAGGAGCCAAAATGGGTTGAGTGTAATCACAAAAGGAAACTTAGTATAAAGGATTAAGAATATATATATTCTTATGTATAAATGTATAAAGGTGTGAAACCAATTCATGTATGGTGTCCTGCAGACCCGGGAATGACAGAGCTGTGTCTTGTCCTTCCCGTCTTTCCTTTCCTTTAATAAAGCTCATAACTTCCAGGCAGCTGCCTTCATGAAATTCTCTTTTAGCGTCGGTGGTGATTCCTGACTGGGAACGAACCCTGAACTCTTTACTTCCAACAGTTCCATCTCTGGCTATCGGGGGGTGAACAGCTAGCCCCGGCAGAAAGGGCCCGCAACTTGGGTGTCCTCCTGGATTCCCGGCTGTCCTTAGATGAACATCTGGCGGCCGTGGCCAGGGGGGCCTTCTATCAGGTGTACCTGATACGCCAGTTGCGCCCCTTTCTGGATCATGGCGCCTTACAGACAGTCACTCAAGCTCTTGTCATTTCACGCCTGGACTACTGTAATGCTCTCTACATGGGGCTTCCCTTGAGATGCATCCGGAGGCTCCAGTTGGTGCAGAATGTGGCCGCGCAGGGGAGTTTGGGAGGTTCAAAATACTCCCATGTAACACCTCTCCTGCGCGAGCTGCACTGGCTGCCGGTAGCTTTCCGGGTGCGTTTTATTTATTTATTTTATTAAATTTATACCCCGCCCTTCTCCTTGTTAGGACCCAGGGTGGCGCACAGGCATTATTAAAACCACAAAAATACAATAAATATCAATTTAAAATATATTAAATTAGATTAACCCATGCTAAAACCCATGATTAAAAACCTTCCCAAATTATAATATATATATATATATTTTTTAAAGTCAGGAACAGGGGGCTATCCTAGGCCGGCTTGTTGAAATAAATACGTCTTAAGACGTTTTAGTGACCATCTTTAAAGCGCTCCATGGCAGTGGGCCTGGTTACTTGCAGGACCGCCTTCTACCGCATACCTCCACTCGACCTGTCCGCTCCCACAGGGAGGGACTCCTTAGGGTGCTGTCCGCTGGACAATGCCGGCTGGCGAAGAGCCTTCTCTGTGGCAGGTCCCGCCCTTTGGAATGACCCTCCCCCCAGACCTCCAGACTATCACCGACCTTCGCCTCTTCCGCCGGACTTTAAAAACCAATTTTTTCCGTATGGCCGGCCTGGCATAGCTGCTACAACCATGTTTTATTAGATTTGGGTTTTAAATTAACTGTCTCTTTTTAGCACGGGTTAAATGGTTTAATAGTAGTTTTTAAATTTTGTAGAATTTGTACTATTTGTATTGTTGGTTTTTAAGTCCCTGTGCGCCGCCCTGAGTCCCTCTTTTGGGAGATAGGGCGGGATAGAAATTTAATAAATATAAATATATCATATATATAATATATATATAAATATATATGCCTTTATTATAAGTGCTGAAGGCTAACGTACCTAATATTCCTTCTTCTACTTTTCCCACACAACATCTGTGTAAGGTGAATTTGGTTGAGATAATGATTAGCCCAAAAGCACTTTTTGGTCTTTTTGACCAGGATTCTATCCCAATTTCCAGTGCTATACAGTCAACGCGCTAGCATGATCGACGCTAAAAGCCATCTTCTTGTTACCGATTGATTTTTTAGTAGTGTTTTTTCAAATTTGGCCGCTTTAAAAGGTGTGGACTTCAACTCCCAGAATTCCTCAGCCAGCATGATTCTAAATAAAAGTCGCCAAGTTTGAAAATCACTGAATTTGTTTTTTGGGGGGGGGGAGGGGGGGGGGAGAATCACGCCTCTGAACAGACACGCGCATGCGCGCACGTTTAAACTTTTGCTCTCTCTCGGGATCCGTAACGGGAACGGCTACGAATCTTCCATGCACCTCCATATAAAACGGATTATCAGGTTGCGCCTAGTGGGGTTTGCCAGCCTTTCGGGCAGCCAATAAAAACCAGGGAGAGCGGGAACTCCCGCGTGTCGCGCGAGCATTTAAACCTAAAGTTGTGGGCGGGGCGGGGAATCGGGGCTTCCAAGCGGCTTAGACCAGGATTTTCCAACCTTTGCAAACGTTAAGACTTGTGGACTTCAATTCCCAGAATTCCTCAGCCAGCAAAGGAGCTGAAGCCCGCAAGTCTTAACGTTGCCAAGGTTGGAGACCCCTTGCTTAGACGATGACTTTGCTCTGAAGCCTTCATCTTGGGGCCTAGCTTCGGGTCCTTTCGAGAGCAGGTGCGTACGAAAGGGGGTGTGCGATTAGGAGGGATACTTCACCGCTTCGCCTCTCACGCACACGCGCACCTGAATCGAGGGAGTGAATGAGGGAGGGCGGGCAGATGGGCAAGTCGCGCGGCTGAGCCGGAGGGGGCGGGGCCATGAACGAGCTCTTTTAACCGTCGAGATGGCTGACGTTATTGAGAGGCGCGCTTGCAACGGGGGCTGCTGGGGTGGGTGAAGGCTGCCGCCGCCGCCGATGTGCTCTGCTTTCCCTCAGGGCAGCTCGAGGTGCCGTTCGAAGGCGACCCGCAGAGTTGGTGAGATCCTTAGGAGTTTAAGACTTGACGCTCTTCGTTTAGTGTCCTCCGGAAACGTTTGTGCTGTGGCTCCCGTCACTCGCAGCCACGAAGTCGCCTCCGCCGGCTGCAGAGCCCAATCAGTTCTGGAGTAGCCCTCAAGGGGAGGCAGGGCAGCTTTTTTGGGAACTTTCCTACCGTCCCTGTCCTCCTGTCTCCATGTATTCGTGCCCATTTCCTGTGTTCATATTTACGTTCATACTTCTCTTTTACATGTTTGACAAACTAAAATAAAATGAATAAAAATCTTCAAAGCTCGGCCCTGTATTTGCTCAGGGTGAGAGGCAACCGCCCCCGGCAGCTTGTCGTCTTCCCTCTTTAACGGAGTTCGTACTGTGGTCAAAGTAAAGCGGCATTTGAAAACCCTGCGAAATCTCCCCTTCGAGATTGTCAGTCCTGCCTGGATAGCCGATTTCGTTTTTTAAAGCCCTTCCATTAACTTCTGGCTCTTGCTGAAAAATAGAAAGTGCCTCTGAAGATCAAAAGTAAGCCAGGATTAAACAGTATGAACATTGTATTTCCAATAGTTAAAGGTAAAGGTTCCGCCCCACAGAGTCGGGGACGACTAGCACATATGTTTGAGGGTCAAACATATGTGCTACTCGTCCCCGACTCTGTGGGGCGGTACTCATCTCTGTTTCAAAGCCGAAGAGCCAGCGCTGTCCGAAGACATCTCCAGGGTCATGTGGCAAACATGACGAAACACTGAAGGCGCACAGAACGCTGTTACCTTCCCACCAAAGTGGTCCCTATTTTTCTACTTGCATTTTTACATGCTTTCCAACTGCTAGGTTGGCAGAAACTGGGACAAGTAAGGGGGAGCTCACTCCATTAGGCGGCGCTAGGGATTCGAACTGCCAACCTTTCTGATCGACAAGCTCAGCGTCTTAGCCATTGAGCCACCATGTCCAATAGTTACTGGAGTGTTTGGGGGGGGGGTTCTTGAAAGCATTCCCGAGGGATCATTAACTTTAGTGATTATGGAAATAGAGACTTAGCTTTTGGATGGTGAATTTTATACATTAATTTATGTAGCGAGTTGCATATTTCACTTATTGAAAAATAAAAGATCTTGATAAGTGTTGCATCAGGGTTGTAGCTTTGCCCATTTGGGGAATGGTGGTTTTGTTTTTCTTTGGTGTTATAATTGGGAAGAAACTATCCTTAATCGCTATGAATGGTCATCTCACAGCAGGAAGTGCATTTTGTATATATGCCAGCATATAGTTTAAAATCAAATATTTATCTCTGTCTTATTGCAAAGAAAATAGATAAATAGAAAGTAGAATTCTTTATTGGCCAAGTGTGATTGGACACACAAGGGATTTGCCTTTGGTGCATATACTCTCAGTGTACATAAAAAGACATTCGTCAAGAATCATAAGGACCAACACTTAATGATAGTCATAGGGTACAAATGAGCAATCAGCAAAGAGATGTGAGAATGTTGCATGGAATGCTTGCTTTTGTAACAGTTAAACTTTTGCTGATGTTGAAGAGCACTTTTTCTCTACTTACAACATATTATCTATAAGTTTGTAGCTGTCCAATCAAAAAGAATATTTAAATTCTCATAATAAAGCATATGGCTGAAATGGCCCTTTCTGGTAGCACAAGACTCTAACTTTATATTTTACTTGGGACTAAGTTGTTAGGTCAATGAGAAGTTCAAGGTGTGAATTGGAGTTGTGCTATTAACTCTGGTTATTTTTTATTGTTAAGTTGCTCTTTTAATTTTTAAATATTTGCTAAGATGCTTGTATGTCTTGTAAATAAACATTAATAACTACTATTCATTCTTTGTGTTTTCTAATGTAAATAAATGCATTTTCTTCTGTGTATTACCCTATTGTTTTGACAGAAAGCTATATTTTAGAAATAAAATAAAACGTAGTTACAGTGTTGCTCTGAGGAATGTGGAATAGCAAACTGCTACTGAAAATTTCCAGGCTGTTATTCTTTTTATAGCTTCATATTTGCAAAAGTAGTCCTTTGTTGTTTCCTATTGAGCAACCATCTCAAGTTTTGCTTCTCTCCATATATATTTTCTAAGAAAAAGATCACTTCTTAAAATTACTTTGCTAATTAACATGTTGTGCAATGTACCATATTTTTCAGTGTATAAGACACACTTCTCCCTGCCCCCAAAATGGGTGGAAATGTCAGTGCATCTTATAGAGTGAATGTTGCTGAAGCCCTGCCCACCCGCCAGCAGACACCTGCCAACCTCTGCCTCCCAGCAATTTGCCTCCTTACAGCAAACAGCCTGGTCAGCTTCAGCACAGCCTGATTTAACACGAGCAACTGATTGGCAGTTGGATCAGCCCCCTGGAATACCGCCTATCAGCTGTTTAAAGCTGTGGGGATCACTACCGCTCATTGCCCCCCATTTCTGCCTCCGCATGCCCCATTTTCAGCTTCCGCACATCGCATTTTCGGCCTCTGGCCCATTTCAGCCTGTTCCAGGCGGCGGGAATAGGCTGTACGGAGACTGAAAACGGGGCTCAAAAATGGGATGCCCGGAGGCCAAAAATGGGATGTGTGGCGGTGGCAACAGTGGTGATGGGTGGTGATTATCCCCACAGCCTGGAACAGCTGCTAGGTGGTATTCCGGGAGGCTGATTCAACCACCAATCAGCTGCTTGTGCTAAATCAGATTGTGCTGAAGCTGACCAGGTTGTTTGCTGCAAGGAGGCAAATTACTGGGAGGCAGATTTTTTTTTCTTGTTTCCCTTCCCAAAAGCTAAGTTTGTCTTATAGTGCGAAAAATATGGTAAGTATGAAGTGGATGCATTTATGTTGAATATGACAATTATGCTTTATTTTCAGATAACAGTGTGATAGGAATGGAAACAGAAAATATAAGAAGCAAAATTATGGAGAAAGAAACTACTGAACAGAGAAAGGAACGAGAAAAAAAGAAAAGATCCAGAGTTAAACAAGTGCTTTCAGATATAGCAAAACAAGTTGACTTTTGGTTTGGTGATGTTAATCTTCACAAAGACAAATTTCTCAGAGAACAAATAGAAAAATCTAGAGATGGATGTAAGTCTGCTTGTTTTTAACTAGCAATAAAATATATTATTAACGAAATACATTTCATGTATTTATTAAATTTATATAACAGCCCAATTCAAACACAGTAACTCCCCATTGGCTTACAAACGTTCTTGAAAAATAGTTCCTATTGCACATGCATATTATTACAAATATCTATATCAACTACAGATTTAGTTTTTTAAAAACAACTGGCCCTTTGCTGCTTTTCTGACTAATTTAAATTTTTGTACTTTAAAATAATAGTTCATCCATATAATAGAACACCTTATCAATTTTGCTATACAAATAGGAAGTGTTTATGGAGGTAGAATTCTTTTTATGGGATTCCTTCCTGGATCTCATCTGATAATTACATTGCATGTATGTACAGTTGTTACCTGAAATAAATTAATATTGTAATGAAGCTTTAAAATCAAATATGGAGTAATTTATCATTTAAATTAAGCATAGGCTTTATTGTAAAAATTAAATATGCAGGGCTTTTTCCCAAAAGGAAGCATATTGTATACATTTTTATACTATTTTACTCTGTATCTGATTTGTTTCAGTAAAGTAAACTAAAGTCCCAATAGTGACCTAATGCATATGACTGATCAGTTGCCCTTAAACATCTTATTTCGAGAGTTCAAATTTCATTAGAACCAACTATTCCAACTCTTGTCCAATCAGAAAAATTGAGCATTTCGTCTATCAATCAGTTCGTAAGATCAGTATAGCAAGTTTTCCCCAATTCCTGTTACAATCTCCTGTGCTAATTTTAATTCTCTTAATTTTAGATGTTGACATATCACTTCTGATTTCTTTCAACAAAATGAAAAAATTAACCACTGACAGAAAATTGATAGCACGAGCAGTTAAAAGTTCATCTGTTGTAGAAGTGAGTATAAAAACTGTTTTTTATTTTGTAAGACCAAAAGGAGGAAATATTTGGAACATATTTTAAATTTAATTTTATACCTTATAGTTGGATTTAGAAGGAATCAGGATCAGAAGGCGGCAACCTTTGGGTGATGAGCCAAAAGATGTGGATAGTCGTACTGTATATGTGGTAAGATTTTCTTTCACTTTTTTACTTTTAATATTTCCTTAGAAACAGCCAATTAAGTATTTCAACGTTTTTTATATAAGTAGAATTTTAAAACACCTTTTGCTAGCCAAATGCCCTTGTTTAGAACTTCAGCCAGTTGGCACAATATTTTTGGCTGTCTTTAATACAACAATAAACGTTGTCTAGCATAAACCAGGAGAGTCTTGGTCTGCCAGCTCCTTCTCTCTCCTTTCAAGCAAAATCCTCAATTTTTGAGTACTCTTTTTTTTCTGTAGATAGTGGCAATTGGATAAGAGTTTATGGGAGAATAGGGTTCATGGAGAAGGATTGCTCCTTTCTTAAACCCTTCTCTGTGAGAATGAAGTGGACAGCAGTCAGTCCATTGAATAAAATCAGAACTGGTGAATCTTCCATTAGCACACTTGTAAAAAAAAAAATGGCCATTATAACTTCACTTTAATTAGGTTATGTAAATATTTAAGCTGTAGTTAGTATTAACTGGATATATCAGCTTTATATATAAATTTTGCTGGCTTTTCCTGCTCATCTTAGACTTTTATCAAATATGCTTTACCAAATATGCAGTGTGTGTGTGTGTGTGTGTGTGTGTGTGTAATATTTTTACAATTTTTATCTTAGTACCATATTTTTCGGAGTATAAGACACACCTTTTTTCCGTCTAAAAAGAGGCTGAAAATCTGGGTGCGTCTTATACACCGTATGCAGCATTTTTTTTGCCTCCTGAAGCCCCACCCCTTCACCAAAATGGCCGTGCATAGCCTTATGGAGGCTTTCAAAGAGTTCCTGGGGCTGGGGAGAGCAGAAATGAGCACATAATGGGCCATTTTGTGCTCAATTTTGCCCCCTCCAGCCCCCAAGAACATTTTATAAGCTTCCATAAGGTTATGCATGCAATGTTTTTGACAAAAATGGCCCGTTTTCATGAAAAATGGGCCATTATTTTGCTAGTTTTTGGGGCCCCACCTCTGCAAGTCCCCCCAAGGCTATTCATGCCTTTTATTTGAAAAAAAAGGCCATTTTTGTGAAAAATGGGCCATTTTTGGGAGGTTTGCAGAGTGCAAAAACCTTTTTTTTCCTTTCAGAAAGCTGTTTAGTTAGAATGGTTGATGAGAATTACATTGGTCAAGTGCTGTGCCAGCAGTTTTAGTTACTACAGGTTGTCAACAATTATCTTCTCCAGCACATGGGTAAATATACCTGGAAACATCTCCCTACCTACCTAACTACCTACTCTTTCTCTCTCCCTCTCTCCTTACCTATCTACTGTATTTCTCCTTCTCTATCTCTCTTTCTCTTTCCCTCTACCTACCTACCTATCTACACTCTTTCTCCCTACATACCTACTGCATTTCTCTCTCTCTCTCCCTCCCTCCCTCCCTCCCCCTACCTATCTATTCTATTTCTATAGATTTTTCTCTCTATCCCTCTACCTAACAACATACCTATTCTCTCTCTCTATTTCTCTCTCTCTATCCCTTTACCTACCTACCTATCTACACTCTCTCTCTCCCTCCCTACCTCCCTACCTACTGTATTTCTCTCTCTCTATTTCTCTCTTCCTCTCTATCCCTCTACCAACCTACCAATTTTTTTTTTAAATTGCCTTTTCAAAACCGTCTTATACTCCAGTGCGTCTTATACTCCAAAGAATACGGTACTTACCTTCTGTTACCACATTTTTTTAGTACAATTTTTTTCCACTTATAACACACTAGCTGGGTTAGAATATATGTTGGAGATGCCCAGATCAGGAGATTATTTGTAATTAAACTAAATATTTAGATTTTCTCTAAAATGTAATTATGGATATCCAGATTGAATATTCATGTTTTTCTTACTTAATTTATTTTTTTTCAGTCTATCCCACTAAGCCAATTCACTTTATTTTCCTCCGCTGAATTGTTATAATAATTGTTATAATACTGTTTACTGGAACTGTTGTCTCTAACTTTTTGCAGTCTCCCCCCCCCCCTATTTCCAGTCTTTCCCCCCCCCCCTATTTCCTAGTTATATGCGAGACCGCCTCCTGCCCCATACATCCCTTAGACCGATACGCTCCCACAGAGAGGGTCTTCTCAGGGTGCCGTCGGCCGGACAATGCCAACTGGCGACACCCAGGGGAAGAGCCTTCTCTGTGGCGGGCCCAGCCCTCTGGAATGACCTACCCCCTAAATTACGCACCATCACCAACCTCCGCCTCTTCCGCCAATGTCTAAAGACATATTTGTTCCAACAAGCCGGCCTAGCCTAACCTCCCATGGAGACTTTTAGGAAGTTTTTAAATTGGATATTTTAAATTTGGTTTTAGTACAGGATAGGATTATTTAATATTTATTTTAAATTATATATTTATCTTTGTATTTGTATGTTTTTTAAATTTCCTGTATGCCGCCCTGGGTCCTCTGTGGAGAAGGGCGGGATATAAATTTAAATAAAATAAAATAAAAATAAATAAATTTTTTATACCTGAATGAGAAACTATAACCCATTCTAGAAGACCTTCAGTTGCACCCATCCAGCTAAGCCAATTATAGATTTAAATAGATTCAGGCACTTTAATAGTTCATGGGTGCACATTTACGGGACAATGTACGGAAGTAGGAAAATTTCTTCTGCATCAAGAAATATAATAGTTTCTTTAGAAACATTTAATGTGCATATTTTATGGCATTTGAATTAATAAAGATAATTCTCAACTTTTTACTTGGTTTTTTTTTGTGTGTGCATAGGACAAAAGATTACTTATATGAAGTACAAAATTATAAACAATTGTTGCCACCCCACTACTGAACATTCCTATATGTGTGAATGTATTTCTCTGCCAAAATTGGTTATAAACAATTTGATTCCATATTTATTTGTGACACTTCTGGATTTACATATCACTTAATTGCTAGTATTAGTACAATGGTTCATGCATAAATGTGCAAACAAAGTTGGTGTTTTTTGTGTGTATACATACATAAGAATGTATCTTTGTGTCTCTAATTCTTTTGCTATAGGAATTGCTTCCTAAAAATGTCAATCATAGTTGGATTGAACGAGTATTTGGAAAATGTGGCAACGTAGTTTATGTCAGCATTCCTCGCTATAAGACCTCCAAAGACCCTAAAGGATTTGCATTTGTGGAATTTGAAACAAAAGAACAAGCTGAAAAAGCTATAGAGGTGAGTTATAAGCAATTGAAAACATTGCTTTGTCTTTAATTAAGTTGTTTAATATATACACTTCTAGTTTTAATAAAAAATACTTTTTATGAAACCTTTTGTAGTATAATGTGAGTCTTTTCAGTCTTTTGATGTGAATTTTTCAGCCACTGAAAGACTCACAAATAGCACTTGAAAATGCAGAATCTGTTATCTGAAGGAAGATATTATACTCTACTAAAAATGTATTAATAGTGTCAATTAAATATTTAGAACTCTAAAAACATAAAATGTTAAATAGTTTCCAGTTCCTGGTACTGACACTACAGAACTTGTTTGTCAATCCTTCCGGTGTTTTTCTCCTGCTGTTAAGAGGTCTGCATGCCCTGTCTGATGCCTTAGAAAGCTTCTGAAGCTCCATCAGAACTGGTTTCAAGATGGCTTCAGGAAAAAAATGACCTGGTACAACTAGGAGGTATGCAAGATAAGCTGTGCAGACCTTTCAGTAGCAAAGAGAAAAATGTTGCACAAGGTAAGTGACTCATGGCAGATTCTTGGAAGTGATGGCTGATAGGAAGGGGGGAATTCATGTCATTCTCCAAAACTGGTGAGCCTTGTGGAAAGATGCAACTGGTATTTTTGTGTGGTAGCGATGGTGTTAGGGCTGTTGTCATGACCTGGGGTGGCAGCTGGCTGAGACTGCTGAAAGTCTTCTATTTCAGGCATAGGTCTGGCACTGTGGTTGAGTGCTGCTGTGCAGAGTGGCCTAGATGCAGGGAGGGAATTCAAGCACCCTTGTGATTGCAAGGGAGGGCATGTTGCCAAATGCCTGACTTTCTATTGTGGCCATGGTGGCACTGTAACTTTCATAACTTCAGACATAGTCGTAGCTCTTTTTGTTCAGCGCCATCATAATTTCAAGTGGTCGCTGAACAAATGCTCATTAAGCAAGGACTAGGTACACTGCATCATAGATTATGTGTTTAAATAGATAATATATTATCTGACTTTTGCATTTTTAGTTCTTGAATAACCCACCAGAAGATGCACCAAGAAAACCTGGTATGTTTCCCAAAACAGTAAAAAACAAAGTTGTTCTTGCATTACCTACAAGTGATTCTACTGTAGTTGGTGAGTATTAACTTGATAATGTTTAGTTTTATTACACTCCTTAATCTTTACTGAGTAGGAGAGTTGTGAAAACTCATAGGAGTAGATTGGACTATTTTAGCCCCTTGAAATAAGATTGGCTCCCACCCTCCTGTCTTTGTAAGAGCCTTAAAACCTGGTTCTGCCAGATGGTTTGGGGTCTCAATGGGGGAGTTTCACACTGGAGGTGGTTCACTAATTAAAAGCTAATTCCCCTCCCTCCGTATACCTGGCTGCCTCTTCCCATCTTGCGTTAATGATTTTAATTTGTCTGTTCCGTTATGTTATATTTGATGATTTTAATGTTTTTAATGTTTATTATACTATTTAGCTGCTGATGGGTGGCAAATAAATTTAATAAATAAATTGCCATAAATACTTCTGTAGACTCCTTGGAATCAAAGAGGGCAAAAATATTAATTTATTCAGACTATTGAGACAATTTTTCTTATTTTTTGTAGAAGAAAAAAAGAAGAAGAAAAAGAAAAAATCTAAAACAAAGAAGGAAAACAGTCAATCAAATACTGGAGCAAAAGATGTATACATGGCCAGTTCTACAGAATGCACCAAAAGTCATAGGACAATATCAGAGAGTTCTGAAACAGAATTATCAGAAATCCAGCGACACTCTTCAAAGAAAGAAAAGAAAAAACTTGATAAAACACAAAGCTTGGGCCTAGGAGAAACTAGATCAGGAAAGAGGAAACGGAATCGCTCTGATGATGGAGAAATGTCAGTTGTAAAAGTGAAGAAAATTTCTCTGAAAGATAATGTTCACTCTGCAAAGGAGCAATCAGCAGGGCTGGAGGATTCCAAAGGTAGTTTTATGTTTCTAATTTTTCCTACTGATTTTCTAATCATGAACAGGGTTGGGGGGAAAACTCTAGTGATACTGATGCTTTTGTGAAAGAGAATGAAAATTTGTTCCAGCTTCAAAAAAGGAAAGAAAATCCTATTTTTGGTATGACTCTTTCCTGGAATGATGAAAGTAGGAAAAATAAAACAATTTGTTAATTTGTTCTGGTATAATTTATAGGTTGGATCCATTGTTACCTGACATTCCTGATATCATTCTGACAGTGGTCCAAATGCTGACCGTTTTCATATCCATGTACAGTAATGTGTTTTATGTATCTAGTGCAGGGACGTCAAACTCCCATTGTCACATGACATATTGGGGCTTTTCCTCCCTTCGTTAGATCAGGCGTGGCAAGCGTGTGACGCATCCAGCCCATGGGCCAGGAGTTAGACAGCCCTGATCTAGTAGTGGATAGGATGAATAGGGAAAAGGAAATATTCAGAAAATCCCATTGTGTGATCTGAAGTGTTAGCTTAAAAAGTTTTATTAATGGGTACATATTTGCAATTCTGTATTTCCAAATACATACATGATGTTTTCAAGATGTTTGCATTAGGCTAGAAATTTAATGTGAGATTTAAAAAGAGGATTTTACTGCTGTGTAGTGAAGACTAATGCTAGGTATGTCTTAAAACTAATCAAAATGCCAGTTTGAGTGCATCACTTTGGGTTGGAGAAACCAAAGCTCAGTCATGAAAATCATCAGATAACCTTAATCAGTTACCCTACAATATAGAATTATATTGCATATGAGATAACCAAATACACTGAGCTGAACTCCTTGCAAGCTGTTTATAATAACTTTAACCCATTTTTATTTAGAAATTTCTACTGAAGAAGAGAGAGAGATTGGTGATAAGAAAGAAACCTCTCTTTCAAAGTCTAAAAGAAAACATAAGAAGAAACATAAAGAGAGACATAAAATGGGAGAAGAAGTTATTCCACTGAGAGTTATCTCAAAGTATGTTAAAATATATGCTATTTGTTTGCCATGTTAGAGAACAGTAGCTAGTATTTTTACTGTTTCTGATGAAATAGTAGTATGTTTGCCTACCTTGTTGACCAGGAAAGTGGAATAACAAGGGTTAAAGACTTATTAATTAATTAATTAATGTTATTTTTTTCTGATTGAATTAATGATTTGTAAAATGTTAGTGTTGTAGATGTCAAGCAACCCTAAGCATTTAACCTGTACCAGTTAACCTGTACCAGTGAGGGGCACCGTGTTGCGGTGGTTCTCCTCCTACCTCTCCGGTCGATCGTAATATGTGTTGGCAGGAGAGCAGAGGTCGACCTCGAGACCCCTCACTTGTGGGGTGCCTCAGGGGTTGGTCCTCTCGCCTCTCCTGTTCAACACATATATGAAGCCGCTGGGCGAGATCATCCGTGGTTTTGGGGTAGAGTTCCACCTCTACGCTGACAACACACAGCTGTATATATCTACCCCAAACCACCCCAACGATGCCGTAGAGGTGATGTGCCAGTGCCTGGAAGCCGTGCGGGCCTGGATGGGAAGGAACAAACTCAGACTCAACCCGTCCAAGACCAAGTGGCTGTGGTTCCCGGCATCCCGGTACAGCCAGTTGACTCCATCACTGGCCATAGGGGGCGAACATCTAGCCCCGTGGATGGGGCACGCAACTTGGACGTCCTCCTTGATGCCCGGCTGTCCATGGAAGATCAAGTGACAGCCGTAGCCAGGAGGGCGTTTTACCAGGTCCGCCTGGTCCGCCAGTTGCGTCCCCTACTGGACCGGGGTGCCCTTTGCACAGTCACTCATGCTCTCGTGACATCCCGACTGGACTACTGCAATGCTCTCTACATGGGGCTCCCCTTGAGGTGCGCCTGAAGACTTCAGCTTGTCCAGAATGCAGCCGCGCGGGCAATTATGGGAACCTCGAGGTTTTCCCATGTAACACCGCTCCTGCGCGAGCTGCATTGGCTGCCTGTCGTCTTTCGGGTGCGCTTCAAGGTGTTGGTCATCATCTTTAAAGCGCTCCATGGCACGGGACCTAGTTATCTGCGGGATCGCATCCTGCCCCATACATCCCAGCGGCTGATTCGCTCCCACAGAGAGGGACGTCTCCGGGGGCCGTCCACTAGGCTGTGCCAGCGGGCGACGCCCAGGGGAAGGGCCTTCTCTGTGGCGGGCCCGACCCTCTGGAATGACCTTCCCCCCGATATTAAAACAACTACGAACCTCCGCTCCTTCCGTCAAAAATTAAAAACACATTTCTTTTGCTTGGCCGGCTTGGGATAACTTAACTGTTTCTAGGGGTTTTTAGGGGTTTGTTTTAGTTTAATGGGATTTTAGCGCAGGGTTTAATTTAATTCTTTTTAATATTGTATTGTTGTGATTTTATATGCATTTTAATTTCCCTATGCCCCGCCTCGAGTCCCTTCGGGGATAGAGAGCGGGTTATAAATTAAATAATAATAATAATAATAATAATAATAATAATAATAATAATAATAATAATAATAATAATAATTATTATTATTATTATTATTATTATTATTATTCCTGTAGTTCCTGTCCCATAAAATTTCTCATATACTTGCAAAGTAACCTATTTTTATTGAACTTTTTTCATTTTAACTACTGTAAATGCTCATTTGATTTTTAAATGTACATTAAGAAAGTGTTTTGGTAGTTAAGGAGATGGTGTAAATATAAATTTATCTTTCTTCTACTGCAAATTGTGTCTTGTGCAATACAGTTCACTGTGTTACAAGAAAAGAAAATCAATTATATTAAACAAAATATAGTTCAGTAATCTCTACTTGAATGATATTTTTTCAGTCTGGAAAATACGTACAATTCAGAAATCACTTATTTGTTCTTTAATCAATACTAGCAAATAAAAAAAATGGACTACAGGTTAGGGATTGCAATTGGGATTGCTTAGTAACGGCAATCATAGCAATTCCCCCATCGTTAAGGAGGATTGTGGATTGTTTAGCGTATCCTAGGTGTCTCACAAACAGGCTGATAGGCAGATAAAGCATAGAGGGCTGGAGATCTCTGCCAGGTGGAAATGAGTAAACAAGATTAAGCAGGGTGCAAGTGGAGCTGAAACATGGGTGGCTTTACTAGATGGGGGAAAGTGTAAGTGACTTACCAGAGTGATTGGCAACCTTCCCTGCTGGCTTCCCCATTTGTTTTGGTCATGGGAAGCCAGCAGAGAAAGTTCCAAATTGCAATTATGTGACTGTGGGACACTGCAGCCACTGCAGTGAACCAGTGCCCAAATTGTGATCAGGTGACTGCGGGGATGCTGGGATGTCCAGAACTTCAATGACCTGTCATAAAGTACTACTTGTTCAGGACTATAGCAATTTTTAACAGTCACTGAATAAGGACTACATGTATTCTAGCTTTGATCTAGTAATCTCTAAGATGAGTGAATATCCAAGCAAACTTTTATACAGTGTTTCAGTTTTCTTAAATAGTTAATGGATAACTAATCTTTGTGTAGAAACATAAACTATGCACAGTTGCTTGTGGTTTTAAGGTCAGTCCAAAATATATTTGGCCTGGCACCTTTAGAAAGACTCTTAGCAACTAATGGATATTAGATGACGCTCTAGAAACTGAATTACATATCTTTTTAGTATTTTAGAAACAAATTGAAAGTCATTATGTAATTATTTTCTGATAAATACACCAGTTTTCTCAAGTATATAAGCTTTAAATAAATTCAGGTTTCTTCAGATAAATGAACTTCAAAAGTCATATGCCTTCAGTATGAATAAGTGCTTTAGCCTCTCTTTCTTTTAAATCATCATACAACCAGTGATGACATATTGAGAAATAGGAACCTTTCATCCCTGTATACAAAAGAAATTCCATTCTTTTTACATTTAGCGTCTTGTTTCCCAACACTTCCAACCTTTGTGTTACCATTTTTCAATCTCCATTCTGTAGGAATGAATGGATGCATCTGAAACGAGAGTATTTGACCCTCCAGAAAGCCAGCATGTCATCCCTGAAAAAAGCAATGACCAAAGCAAACACTGTGCCTCTTGGAACAATGGACAGCGATATCTGCAAGGCAGATGACCCTGCAACAAGAAATGGCAAATGTAAACATAATTGTGAATGTCTTGTGTTTCTTTTTTAAGGACCAGTTTACAGTTTAAGAAAAATTGAGAAAAATACGGACTTAATTTTAAAATTATATTACAAAATTGGTTTATTTTAATGAAATAACACAGACATGAAGATTTTGGACACGGACTACTTGTTCATTTTAGGACCTTCCGACAAAGGATGTTCACATTGCATAGAAAATCAACCAGTGCAATCTCCACCTTCGCTGGAGGTGAGATCTGCTCTCACCCTTTTGGCCTTCCAAAAGGGACTCAAAACCTGGCCCTGCTGGTTGGCTTGAGGCCCCTATGGAGGAATTCCACCCTGAAGGACGGGGAAGAGGAATCCCACTTCCATCCTGGTCATGTACTGGTTCCTTGTTTACTCAATTTTTGTTAATGTTTTGATGTTTGCAATATTTTAATGTTTTTGTATTTGGTTTTTTTTTATATAAGCCACCCAGAGTCACTCAATCAGTGGCATATGAATTAAATGAATAAAATAGAAAAATATGGCATTTGCTAATGTAACAGTAAAGATTTTGTGTACTTGCAAAGGGGGGGTTCCAGTGGCTCTACTGGTGAGGAATGGAATCCATTGTAATCTACCACAACCGGTGGGCATCAGTCAGTGTTGACTATTTTATGGCCTGGTATTGTCCACTCCCCTTAAATCTTGCCTTAGTTATCACATGGCTTTGGCATTTTTAAAAGCAAAATTCCTGGTGAACAGTCTAGAATGATCAACATAAAATAACATTATAGTGCATTTGTAAATGTTCAGGAGGGCAGTAGAGGGAGATACTGATGGTTTGCATGAGTTCCTTTCTGTTCAAACAAATATTGCTAAACTATAGTTGGCAATATTTATCTGCAGTGCTTATACATGTTTTGTAATCAATTAGCCAAGTTTGTCTGCACTTTCCTTTAAGTAGGATGGACAGTTTATTATTTACAATATGTCTTTAGCTTGATGAACCCTAGTAATAATTTAAATTAAAAGATTTCCCCAGTTAGTTTGAATGTCTATTTTCATGAGAATGGGTTATAGATGAAAGAACCTGGAGCTGTGTTTTGATAATGAAAACAGTTTCTTAGATTATGTGTTCATAAGTCCTCAGTCTCTCTCTCACACACACTCTTGTATAATAGCATTTAGAATTCTTTTAAAGTATTAAGTGTTAGATATTGCCACTACCAATAGTAATCTGTGTATGCCAAACCATAACAAAAAAAGTACTTAAGTCTAGCAATACCATTCCTTATATGAAATATGTTTATTCATTGCAAGACTAAATTAAGAATTTCCATTAATGTTCTTCTTTTTGAATGAATAGGTAGCAGCAACAATGATTTAGCTCCTGCTGAGAAGATTCATTCAATGGGACCCCAATTTGAGAGTGGAGTGATTGTGAAAATCCTTGGTGCTGATCCACTGCCAGGCAGGAAGCACATCAAGGTAATGTTTTAGTGCTCTTAGAGAAGCAATTATCTCTTTCTTGGAATATCTATTTTATTTATTTATTTTTCACATTTATGAACTATCTCTTGGAGAGAGGACTGTGATTATGACTTTGTATAAATTCTGACTGTCAGCTACTATAGTCAAGCACATGATTTAAATAATCTTTACTTCTGGATTACCGGTATTTAACTGAAGAAGTAGAGTTCATTTTTTAAAAAAAGAATTCAATTACTTGGCTATAAAAGAGTTGCTTGCCTGTGCAAGTGCATTCTTTTTAAGTCATCATTTGTCATTATTTCTCTAGAGGTGAATTAATTTTCTTTTGTGATTTGAGAAAAAATTGCTCCTGATGTCTAACACTGAATCTTAGCACAAATGCCTTTTGTTCTATTTGTTAATGTATTATAAATCTGTTCAACATTGATGCTGGAATCTTAGGTTGAAAATATTTTCTGTTTTAATGAGTATTCCATAGATAGTACAGATTTGTTTATAACTTTTAATAAAGAGGTTAAATTTCAATATCAGTTTGCATCTGAATTTTTTTCTATATCTTTATTGTCAGATCTAATACTTATCTATGAAGACAAAGTATTTTTTTTTAAAGTGATCAATTTCTCAAATATGCAATTACTAACATATAATGCAAACTAATAGCACACTTCAGTGACAGAAAAATAACTCTGAGAGTCTCTTAACATTAAATATCTCTGTTACTTTTTCATGATAGAACATTAAAATATGTGGATAGCATGCAACTATCATTTTGAATGTTTTTTAAAAGTCTGGCATAGAGAGCTAGTCTATAATGACAGCTGAAAAACTGAACTATGACCATGAAATACAAAATCTGCCAGTTTGAATAGTTATTTTGTTAGGAATTCTTTAGAAACTCCTGTTTTTCAGTGTCAGTCTTTTTTATCCAATAACATGGGTATATTAATACTTAGTGAATTGTACTTATTAGAACAAACAATGTTTTATATAAGATAAATTAATACTTAAAAACTTAAATATTATGATAATTATATTATCAAAAATTATCATGTATAATGTTAAAATGTTTGACTTGCTCTTCTATGAAAACAGTATATGGAGGTGCAGGTGGCTACTAGATTGACAGCGGACTCCACCTTCCTGCTTTGCACTCTGCTCGCCACCCATCCATATTTTTGTTATCATATTGATGTATTCTCATGTTCTGTTTCTTCGTTTCTTTTACTATTCTGTTATTTTACTTCTGTTGTATTTTTTCATTTCTTCCTTTTTATTATTGTAAGCAACCAGAGTAGCCCCACAGTAAGATGGGTGGCAAATAAATTTAAGAAATAAATAATATTTTGGCTGTAATCTTGCCAGCTTTATCATCTGAAACTGGTTTTAAGGCAATCTTAAAATTTAAATATTCCCTCTAATTGCTATGGAATCTCTATGTTCAGAGTTGGAAAAGTGCATCAGATAAGTTCTTGCTTGTGAATTACAGTACAGTATATTTATTGTGATTGACATCTGGATGTTCAGGACTTAAAGAATTGGAACAGTAGAAGGTTTTAATTTCAGTAAATAAAGCATTTTAAACAGCATGTGCAAGCCTCATTTCCCCTTTTTTCTGCAAGGACGTAAATTGCTGGGAGGCAGAGGCCAAAGGGTGGGGATGGGTGAGTGGGCGGCGCTACATTGTATAAGTCACACCCAAATTTTCACCCTCTTTGGGGGGAAGGTGCGTCTTATACTCTGAAAAATATAGTATTTCACAAAGATAAAGCTATACATGGAATTCCTTCTCATTTCTTGAGCATTATTGTATTGCAGCATTTGTTTATTTTTTTTTCTTTGTACATTTTTTGTCCCCACTGTGTGATTAAAAAATATTGTTGTTTTCCTTCCTCTCTCTTCTTAAGTACATAAGTTAAGAAGAGATTGTAATATAACGTATCTGCTGTGGTGCATCCATTTCATCATAGGACATGCTAACAACACTCGCTGATGTTGCTTATGTTGACCTGCTGGAAGGAGATACAGAATGTCATGTACGGGTTAAAACACCTGGAGATGGACAACTTTTAATAAACTCACATAAAGATCTGCAGACAAAGAACAACTGGAAACTTGAGATCCTTACAGGTGAGGCTTATACATTTTACATTTATATGGTGTGCAGAGGGTATATCAATTTTGGGAATATTTTTACATTTGTTACAGTTATGAGCGTATATTGGATATTCTGGTATTTTTTCCCAATTTCCCCCCCAAATCTGTTACCACTTTTATGTTTGTGTCTGGAACGTAAGCCAGAATCTCTGTTAATAGTGATTACAATTTGTCTGGAATGCCAATTGTTAGATACTGGTAGTCCTTGACTTACAACATTTCATTTAGTGACCATTCAAAGTTGCCACAGCACTGAAAAAAGTAACCTATGACCATTTTTCACAGTTACGACCTTTGCAGCATCCCCATGGTTACATGATCAAAATTCAGATACTTGGCAATTGAGCCCATATTTATGACCATTGCTGTCTCTCAAGGTCTTGTGACCTTTTGTGACCTTCTGACAAGCAAAGTCAATGGGAAAGCCAGATTCACTTAACAACTGGGTTACTAATTTATCAACTGCAGTGATTCACTTAACCACTGAGGCAAGAAAAGTTGTAAAATGGGACAAAATTCACTTAACATGTCTCTGTTAGCAACATAAATTTTGTGCTCAATTGTGGTCATAAATTGAGGACTACCTATACACCCTTTTAAATTAGGATGATGGAGAGCAGTTTAGTAGTATATAAACAGGTGAGCTTATTAAGAATTCTGTGTTCCTTATTCCCTCATTATAGTTTATTATCTGACCCTTAAAATTATTATAAAGCAAGTTAAAATTCAAATTCTCTTTTTCCCAGCTTTCTTTTAATTTTTAGCTCGTTTTCAAAATGCTAGGGCCCATGTATATGTTAGTAATATACATTGTAATGTTAGTAAGTGTGTAAAAGTGGGGTCATTCAATAAATGATCTCTGATGGAAGGGACTAAAATAATTAGAGATTTCATTTATTTTTTATAATTGTGGCTTTTCAAATGTATGTACAATATGCGCTGTATTTTATCTCTCTTCCTCTTAGTCATATTTCAACGAATGTAAAATCAAGAACAGGTTTTGAGTTCTTATATTTGCTCTTCGCTTCTTCCTCCACTCTAAGATCTCCTACTAAAAATAAGTTTATTTATTCATGCAGTACAATCAAACAGAATCAGCAGTACAAAACAGAAAGAAAGAGAAAGAAAGGAAGGAAGAGAAAGAAAGAAAGATGCATGTTGTTTAACTTGAAAAGAATTGCAGTCTTTTCTCTCATAAAATGTTTTCTTTTTCAGAAGTAAATTACAGATGTCAGTCACATTCACACAAGTAGGAATAAATGGGGGAAGTAGCTGTACATGACAGTTTTACTTGTCTGATGATCTTGTGTGCTTTAAAGTAGAGATTTAAAAATGGGTTTATTAGGAATACCACTTATGCGTAGGACTTTATGTGATTTTGGATTAATATGCTTTCTGCCCATTTCTCCCACCACGGTTTAGTCCTATTATTCATGTGTGCACATTTCTTTATTGTTTATTGTTATAAGAACATCTTTTTTTTAAGAATAATAATGTATGGACATGGCATGTTAAGTAAAATTGTGTACTTTGGTTCAATGCATTTATATTAAGGTGATCATGAACAAAGATACTGGCAGAAGATCTTGGTGGATCGGCAAGCTAAACTGAATCAACCTAGAGAAAAGAAGCGGGGCACAGAAAAGGTAGGACAAATTATCTGGAATTTCTAATTCATACACAGATGTTAATATCTCAGGTTTCATTCTTTCAATGGGAGATGCACAATTCAGTTGCACTGAGACTTTTTGAGACCTAATGCCAGTCAGAATAAACCCTTGTGAGCTAAACATAATTGATCTGTCTAGCACTGCTAGAACTATTGATCAGTATAAAGCAGCTTTAATTTTTTAAGATCAATGTTCTGTAGTAAAATTATATGCCATCTCAAAGGGAAACAAATTTGTTACTGCTCGGATTGTCCATCATCACATTCTGCTATAAAAGCATATGTAATCTCTAATATATCTCAAGACTTCTTTTTGTTGAAACTGTTTGAGGAATACAGGAAACACTATACTAATAGCAGTCCAATAACTGAAACAAAATAAACTTTATTGTGCTCATTAAGCAGCACAAGGGAACCTTCCATAAGCAAAGTCAATGAATAAACTGGCAGGGAAGATCCCAGATTGCACCAGTACCCACCCACCCCAATTCAGAAGCCACTCACACTATACTCTCACTGTGCATCCCCACATCTCCCTGTCCATTTGCATACCCTCCCTGCACCCCCACTCTCTGTGAACCACACATATCTAGCAGTTCTTGCGCACTCTTTCTGAACCTCATGTTCACATTCTGCCTACCCAACTGTCATCCTTCCCAACCCTCAGTGCACTTATGCTACATTTTGTCAGCCACCCACGTGGTAGCAGCAACTTACTTGCTGGGTAGCCTGCTTGCCAGCTGCCTTCACCACTGCCCTTAGTTTTTGGAAGTGGCGGAAAGTTCCAAAGAGCCCTTGCTTAATGATTCCTGAACCTCACTTAACAAAAGCAATTGTTCTGACCTAGGCTTCTCAAGATCATGAAGCAAACTCCTCGTCCCGATAAAACCTCTTTTATTTAGGTTAAGGGGATTTCCTCTCCAGCACAGTCCCAGCAAACAGTCTTTCAAGAGATTTCACAACTACAGACCTTTATCAGGCTTGGAGAGCTGCCAGGCCCATATCTTCCAATACGCTGTAGCAGCAATCACTTGACAAGTCAGGAACAGATCTTCACTCTAATGAATTGAACTAATTGTCTCCTGCAAACTCCCCTCCCCTTTCTCTCCTCTTTATTCCCTATGGGAGGGCCCATTTGCCATCCATCTGAGTCAGCTCTTGTTTCTTAGCTCTTCCCTTCTCCTGGCAGCTCTGCACATGTGCACATCAGAAACAGGCTCCAGCTGTTCTTCTGCCCCACTGATATCCAACTCTGAAGGCAGCTGATAACTGTTAGATGGCCCCAACCCCATCTCTGCTTCAGACGCAGAGCACTCATCAGAGCCTGCCCCAGACTCCAGGACTGGCCTATGGTCCTGCCCAACCTCCTCACTGTCTGAGTCTGCCACAACAGCAACGGGGACTGCAGGGATTGCCATCACTAAGCATGATGTCATGGTTAGCAATAGAATTATTGAGATTTCTAATGTTAGTCATAATTAGGAATTATTTTAAAAATATTATAGATTATAGATTGTTTTATAAAACTGAGGGATAGTCAGTCAATCCTAACTGTTCTGTTAAAAAAAATGCTTGAGACTACATCATACAGAATTCTTCAGTCCTTGTGGAAGTTGCTAAGATTAAACTCTCTGCACCAGAGACACATTCCTTGTGCGTCTGAATGCACTTTGCCAAATAAAATATTCTAAACTGGGGTAGACTGGGACCAAATAAACCAAATTTGAATCCCCATTCCGTCACGTTGCTTACTGAGGTTTTCTCAGTAAGTCTATATTGCCCACTAAGTTTCTGCAAATCTTTTAAAAAAATATTTGAGGATAAAATTAATGATTAAGTAGCCAATGTTTTAAAGGATTTGTTAAGTTGGAGGTACATATGAAGAGTAGTACAGTCAAATGCATAACATTGCCAAAAGTAAGCTATGACTGATTAAAATCAAGAAAATTAAAATTTTCTACAGGTAACTGGGCTGTTCTTTCCCAAATAAAGTATATTTTTTATTTTAACATTTTTTTGTTTCAAATGATAGTTTTATAGATAATGTTCATATTTTCTGAATTAAAATAGTAATACAATGTATGTTTTCTTTTATAGCTAATAGCAAAAGCTGAAAAAATGAGACTGGCAAAGACTCAAGATATAAGCAAGCATATACGTTTCTCTGAAGATGAGTAAATTTACGACATACATGAAATGCTTATAAAGAGAGGAAACAAACTTATGATAAAGTATCTCAATGCAAACAGACAAATGAGATTGTGCTGAATTTGATAGAAGAGAATACCACTTGAGCCTGTTTGGAAGGAATACATTGAATAAACTCCTGTGTGTATGTTTGCACAAATATTTTTATAAGCTGTTGTAAGAATGAAATAAAAAACTGAAATATTTGTTTCTTAAAATAAATAGGAATGAGTCATCCTAAAATCCATTCTAAAGGTCTGCTTAAAATGGAAAATTGTCTTGCTTTCTGATGAGGGGGAAGAATGGGAAATTAGAGACACGGATTGTGTACTCCATTAAGGAAGACTTAAACTGTAAATTGAATAAAAATTAAATTGTACAGCATCAGTTTTATTCCATATGCAGTATGAGAGTTCCTTGCCATAGATTAAGAAACATGAGTTTAACACCATATTTTCTGTTTGTAACCCAAAATAATTCTTCAGTATTGGTATACAATAAAGGAGCCTGTGAAACTTTATTTCATAGTAAGCAAAGAATATTTAGTAATTCTTATGGCCCGTTAGTCAACTCTCACAAATTTTCCGCCAGTCCTCTAGAGCAGGGATCCCCAATCTTTTTTGCACCAGGGACCGGTTTCATTTTAAAGAAAACTCTGCGGACCGGCTGAGTGGCTCAGCAGTCATGTGACTGGGTGGGCGTGGCCAATTTGGAAAATGTGAAACTCACTTAACAACAGTCTTGATTAGCAACCAAACTTTTGGGCTCAATTGTGGTCATAAGTTCTCTCTCTCTCTTTCTTTTTCTTTCTTTCCTTCTGTCTTTCTTTCTCTCTTTCTCTCTCTTTCTCTGTCTCTTTCTTTCCTTCCCTCTTTCTTTCTCTTTCTCTATTTCTTTCTTTCTCTCTTTCTTTCTTTCTCTTTCTTTCTCTTTCTTTCCCTATTTCTTTCTCTCTCTCTCATTTTTTCTTTCTTTCCCTCTTTCTCTCTCCCTCTCTTTCTCTCTGTCTCTCTTTCTGTCTCTTTCTTTCTTTCCCTCTCTTTCTCTCTTTCTTTTTCTCTCTCTTTCTTTCCTTTGTCTCTTTCTTTCTCTTTTTCTCTGTCTGTCTTTCTTTCTCTCCCACTTTGTTTTTCTTTCTTTCCCTTTCTCTTTCTTTCTGTCTCTCTCTCCTTCGTCCGCCCATCTCTGTCACTCTGTGTGTGTGTGTGTCTGTCTGTCTCGCATTCAGGCACTTAATCACTCATTCTGTGTCTCTGTCTATCTTTCTCTCCCTCCCGCTCTGTGTGTGTGTGTGTGTGTGTGTGTGTGTGTGTGTGTGTCACTCTGATTCCCTCCCTCCCCGTCTCTCTCTGTGTCTATGCCTCTCTCTGTTGGTCTGTCGTCGTCCCCCCCCCCACACCGCGGAGTCTCCTCAGCCCGGTTCGACTCGTTCACTTGCCTTAGCCTGCCCCACCCGCTACGCTTGGTCGCTCGTGCACTCGGTCAGGCTTCGTGGGGGGGGGGGGGAGGAACCTCCGCAGCCTCTGGAAGAAGACGAGTAGCTGGCATGCCGGTTGGGGAAGCTCTGTGGGGGTAGGGAGGAAGGGAATCTGCGGCCAGTAGGGAGGACTGCTGCGGAGTCCCTTTCTCCCTGCCCCCCCAGGAGTCCCACCGTCGACAAGGGTGGAAGAAGAGGTGCACTTCAAGCGTGCGAACAGCCCCGCCTGCGTTCTCCCGCGTGCTTTGCCTAGGGGGCTGCCCCCTCCTCCCTCCTCCTCCTCTACGGCCCTGCGGCCCGGCTCCCACCCAGCCACGGACCGGCACCGGTCCGCGGCCCGGGGGTTGGGGACCCCTGCTCTAGAGCAGCTTCATTCAGTCACAAGAAATATACAAAAGAGAATTTGCATAAAACAGCATTCCATCCTCTTTCTTGTGGATAAGTCTTTTTTTCCAGTTCCAACCCATTGATGTATACCTTTACTTTTCCAGTGGTATACCCATGTACGCATATGCTACCTATAATAGGATTGTTTGTAGATATGAATGACATAATCAGCATTATTTCTCATGACCTTTGGGAAATATTTTCAAACACTAAAACAAGATTGGTATTTTGCCTTATTGCAAAGTGCCATCTTCCTGAACTCAGTCCGGGTGGCTTGGATTTCTTATGTGTTTATTTCTTATCTGGTATGAGATTAACTTCTTAAGAATTCATCAGAATGATGTATATGTGGTTCAATTTCCCTTAAGCTGAAAGGAAGGAAGGAAGGAGAGAGAGAGAGAAAGAAAGAAAGGTTACGTTATCTTATGCTCCCATATAAGGTTTTATGACCGTGATGGAGAACCTATAGCATGCGTGCCACAGCACGTGGAGCCATTTGTTAGGGCATGCAAGGCGTTGTCCTGTCAGCTCTAATGTGTATTTGCTTGCTGGCCAGCTGATTTTGGCCTCCTTTTTTGGCTATTTTTTGTGAAAAATGGCCCAAACCAGAAGTTCGGGAATGGAGCTTTGGGGGGTGGGGGGAGGCTGTTTTGGCCCTCCCCAGGCTTCTAGAAATCCTCTGGATCTGGGGAGGGCAAAAAACTGGTTCATTGCATGCCAAAAGTGGGAGGGGGGAGGACAGGAGTCGCATGCATAGTATGGGTATGGGCGTGCCCGTGAACGACCCCCCTGCGCTCCCCTCGCTTTTGGCACGCTATGGGAAAAAGGTTAGCCATCACTTTTATTTCACTATTACTTTAGTGGCTGGGGATTCTCTATTTTTACACACCAGATATCCTGTACAGGTAGTCCTGAACTTATCACAATTGAGTTTAAAATTTCTGTTTCTAAGCAAGACAAGTGAGCTTTGCCCCATTTTACAATCTTTCCTGCCACAGTTGTTAAGTGAATCACTGAAGATATTGAGTTAGTAACACGGTTAAATGAATCTGGCTTCCCACTGATTTTGCTTGTCACAAGTTTGCAAAAGGTAATTGCATGATCCAAGGACATTGCAACCCTTGTGGGAGCTTCATCACTGGAGGCTTTCAAGAAGAGATTGGTCTGCCATTTGTCAGATATGGTGTAGGGTCTCCTGCTTGGGTGGGTGGTTGGGCTAGATAACCCACAAGGTCCCTTCCAACTCTATCTGTATCTATCATAAATATGAGTCAGAATTTTGATGTCATGACCATGGGATGCTGCAATGATCATAAATGTGAAAAATGGTCATGTCACTTTTTTCAATACCGTTGTAACTTCAAATGGTCGCTAAACTAACTAAGTCGCGGACTACTTGTATGTTGTTTTCATTTTAACTTCATAAGTCCTTTTCCTGCAAATTCTTGTGATGCTTCAAACATAACGGCCCACATGCTGTTTCTTGCTTTGAATTTTGTACTGGTGTGTGTTTTCTATCAGAGTAATAAGAACAGAAGATAAGTTCTATAACAATCTTCTGCTGATCCAAGAAAAAATATATGCAAATTAATTTAGAAACCATTTCAGTTTTTCAGCCATTGACATTTTGACATTATCAGCAACACAAGCAATCATATAAGTAGCTCCATGTGTTTTAAATGTTCAAGTAGCTCACTGACAGCACTAGCTCATCCTGGAAAATTTAGCTGTTAAACTGCACATTCCAAAGCTATCAATAGACAGCTTCCTCCTCAATTTACTTTTACTGACTGCTCTGATACTATAATATATTGTATAGCCATTCTTTCCAAGGAAAGACAACTGACATACACAGTATTTTATGTAAAATAGTGTAAGAATGTGAAGGTAACAATTTTTAGACTTTATCTCTGGACATAAAGCTGCTATACAAAATGTGGAGAAATGTCGGGAATAAGCTAAGAAATAGGTTTTGGATTTGATGCAGACAATGCAAATACTAATTCTGGTGCTAAACTAATGGCAGGAAAAATTAATTGTTTCTGCAGACTAAAAACACACCAGATAGTGAACCACCATGCAAAAGCTAACCCTACCATACACAAAAGGGGTGTCCGAAATGACAATCAGAATTCTCCAACCTCTAGGAATAGCAATAGCCCACATACCTACAGTCATGCTCCAACAAGCATTATCCAGAATCAAATACAAGATACAGAAGTATGACAGAAACAAAGTAATTTACCAAATCAACTCTAACAATTCCAATCAATTCTAAGTGGGACAAACATTAAGTCAATTAAAAACCAGGATCCACAAACACCATCTGGCAGTCAAATGCCACAGCCCTAAATCCTTAATATCTCTACACACTAACACTAACTAGTCAAACAGCACTAGTTTGATTGGAGCAATACAGAAATCATTGACCATGCTACCAACTGACACACTCATGAGTTCATCGAAGCCTGGCACTGCACAGGTAATTCCATCAGCAGACAACCAGACGACCAACCCTTCAGAATCCAAATCAACCACACACAGTTGATTAATCACCAGAGACAGCATTGACCCTCAACCAACCCACACAAGCCATTCCCCAACCAGCACTTCAACTCACAATGACCCTCACCTGACATAATCTCCCCATGACAAGACTCTCACTGGTGACTCACACTTGACCCATCATAACACCCACCACAAGACTTTCTTACACACCCACACAACCCATCACAACAGCCTGGCCTGATGGGACACTCCTCTGACATCACCTCACCATCACATTCTTATTTGCAGAACTGCCTCCTGCCACATACCTCCATCCAACCTGTCCGCTCCCACAGGGAGGGCCTCCTCAGGGTGCCGTCCGCTGGACAATGCCGGCTGGCGACTCCCAGGGGAAGGGCCTTCTCTGTGGTGGGTCCAGCCCTCTGGAATGATCTGCCCCCCGACCTTCGCACTATCACGGACCTTCGCCTCTTCCGTTGAGCATTAAAGACCTACTTTTTTCATGCGGCCGGCCTGGCATAGTTCGTTTACCACCGTTTTAATAGGGTTTTTAAATATTTTAGCACGGGTTAAATTTATTTAATTTAATTTTAAATTTATCTAATTGGTTGTATTTATATGTATTTTATCTTTTTATTATTCCTGTGCACCGCCCTGAGTCCCAAACGGGAGAGAGGGCGGTATACAAATTAAATAAATAAATAAATTAAATAAATAAATAAATAAATAATAACAAGATCTACTGACAACACGAAGCCCTTATAAACAGATCTGATCTTCTAAAGAGCAGTCTGGGTTGATCTCCTCTATGACTGACTGGTTCAATTGCTTTGCAGTCTAAGGGACTTGTAGGAGTCTTCTCTAGCACCATAGTTCAAAGGCCTCAATTCTTCGGCGCTCATCCTTTCTTATGGACACCCCCTAAACTCTGCTGAAAATGTTACCTCGAATAGTAATTAAACAATCGGAAACCAAACCACAAGCTCAGAGAATCATCTTACTCCTGAGCTACAGCTATTTGCCATTATTGCAATGTTTCCTTACATTTTTATACTATATTTATCTACTAGTATCCATTTAGAATTAGTATCCACTTTTTAATAGAGCATTTATATTCAAATTCATTGTGTTCCTTCTTTGAATGATGGATAAGCACAGAATCAGAAACTAGAGTCGAGTCTTAAGTAGCTGACATTCAAAACATAAAGGATTCCACCCATCTTAATTAGCTATTTCCATCATATCTGAAGATGAATCATAATTTACAGATTATGTTTGATACTTGCTGTTTTTAATCAGAGAGGAATGATAATAGTTGTCCTGTAGGAACAGACTTTGTGATCAATGCCTGCATATGATGCAGTGCTAGTTTTTATTAAAAAGAATGAATCATTACTCACTGAAAAACAGACCCAAAGGCAACTTATTTGTAATAGTGTTTATTGTACCTTCAAAGTTTTCTTTATTTTCTACCTTTTGAAATCTTCAATGTAAGTCACAGCACCGAGACGTCATTGGTCGCGTTGGTTGATGATCTCTGGAGGGCACGGGATAGAGGATGTTCCTCTATCGTAGTCCTGTTAGACCTCTCAGCGGCATTTGATACCATCGACCATGGTATCCTATTGCACCGACTGGGGGGGTTGGGGCTGGGAGGCACCGTTTTACGGTGGTTCTCGTCCTACCTCTCTGGTCGGTCGCAATATGTGTTGACAGGAGGGCAGTGATCGACCTCGAGACCCCTCTTATGCGGGGTTCCTCAGGAGTCGATCCTCTCGCCCCTCCTGTTCAACACATATATGAAGCCGCTGGGCAAGATCATCCGTGGTTTTGGGGTGGGATATCATCTGTACGCTTATGACACCCAGTTGTATATATCCACCCCAGACCACCCCAACGATGCCGCCGAGGTGCTGTCCCGGTGTTTGGAGGCCGTACGGATCTGGATGGGTAGTAACAAACTCAAGCTCAACCCGTCCAAGACTGAGTGGCTGTGGTTTCCGGCACCCCGGTTCAGCCAGATTACTCCAACCCTGGCCATTGGGGGCAAAACACTGGCCCCCGTGTAGAGGGCGCGCAATTTGGGTGTCCTCCTGGACTCCCGGCTGTCTATGGAGGACCATGTGGCAGCCTTGGCCAGAAGGGTGTTTCATCAGGTACGCCTGATGCGCCAATTGCGCCCCTTACTGGACCGGGCTGCCCTCCGCACAGTCACTCAAGCACTCGTGACATCCTGACTCGACTACTGCAATGCTCTCTACATGAGGCTTCCCTTGAGGTGCACTCGAAAGCTACAGTTAGTCCAGAATGCAGCCGCGCGGGTGATTACGGGAGCCCCGAGACACTCCCATGTAATACAGATCCTGCACGAGCTGCACTGGCTTCCTGTGGTCTTTCGGGTGCGCTTCAAGGTTCTGACGACCATCTTTAAAGCGCTCTATGGCTCGGGGCCTAGTTATATGCGAGACCGTCTCCTGCCCCATACATCCCTCCGGCCGATCCGCTCCCACAGAGAGGGCTGGAGGGTGCCGTCGGCCGGGCAATGCCGACTGGCGACACCTAGGGGAAGAGCCTTCTCTGTGGCGGGCCCTGCCCTTTGGAACGACCTACCCCCTGAACTTCGTACCATCTCGGATCTCCGCCTCTTCCGCCAGTGTCTAAAGACACATCTCTTTCAGCAAGCCGGCCTAGCCTAACCTCCCGTTGGGGCTATTTTAGTTTTAAACTGGGGATTTTAATTTGGATTTTAGCATAGGACTGTAATTTAATATGTTTTTAAATTCTGTATTTTATTGTTTTATATGTTTTTTATATTCCTGTGCGCCGCCCTGGGTCCTTCGTGGAGAAGGGCGGGATATAAATTTAATTAAAATAAAAAAAATAATAAATAATAAGTTCAGAATTAGTTAAGTATATGTTGATAGGTATCTGTAAGTTGTAGTTACTGCGATGGTCTGCTTATGGTTGGCTTTTGTTGTAGATACAGCTGAAATTGCATTTCTATATATCACCAATTTTTACCAATATGGCAATAAATCTCATTTAATTAAGATATGGATCTCAGAATTTGCTGCATCTGTTAAAAAATCCACAATTAAGACATCTTAAAAACCTAATTAAGTTAAAAAGAAACTTCATGTTTATTACTTTGTCTATGCAAATTTATTTTACAATAAATGTATTTACATTTCAATATTCTGCAGTATTTCTTCCCCTTACCTCTGCTCCTTATCGTACTAGTTTTTTGAATTTCTAAAAATTAAATAAAAATAGTATTACAGATGAATACAATTCACAAACAATTGCATAAGACCAACATTGAAAATAAAGCAATATACATAGCATATCTGCATACTAATATCAGTTGAACAAGGTGAGTTATAGCTTAATGTATATATAAATAGATGCATGAAGGAATAACCTTCACAATAGAGAAATGGGCATTTCTTACACTGATTAAGCTAACCATGACTTTCTAGCTAAAGTTAAATCAGAATAAGCTCATATAAAATTAGCATCATTACCATTCACGCACACATACATTATTATTTTTATAAATAAAAGCAGAGTGGCAAACATATCTAATATTTCTTCCTCCATCTGTTTTCACCATGAGGTATATTGGCTGAGAGTGAGTGACTGGCCTAAAATCAACCAGCCAGCCCACATATTGTAGACTTCAACATTCAGAAATTCCCCAGAATTGTGGCTGGGAAATCTGGGAGTTGTAGTCCACAAATCTTAAAGTTGCCAAGGTTGAGAAACACTGCTTTAAAGAATGGGAGCCCAGGAAGTATCCATTACTAAACTAAAACCATATTTCTTGGCTCACTTTCTATAGAAGCTAACTCAGTTGGACTTCATCCTAATTAAGGCTTCTCGGGATCATGCTATTAATCTTCATGTAGATTTTTATTTTTCAAAATCAACAGGAATCTCTCTCCTTTTAACATTTTAATTTTTCAAACCATAGTCCCAAATCTGTAGCTTGCTAACTCTTAATAGGGAAGCCTTGCTGGGGAAAAAAATCGATATTAACAGCATACTTCTATACATAAACGTTCAGAACTAAGTCTCTCTACATTCAGTGGAACTTGTGCTGAGAGAATTTTATCATAAATGTTGTTATACAGAATATTTGCATTTATTATATCCTGTTTCCAGTGATGGACTCCTACTGGTTTGGACCAGTTCAGCTGAACCGGTATTGGTTTGGTGGCCTGGTGGCCTGGAACCAACAGCGACCCAAGCCTGCCACTCCCCTGAACTGGTTCTCTGGTCGGTGCCATAGGCACTGCCATCTTGTTTTCTGCTTCTACGCATGCGCAGAACAATTTTAACTGCAGTGTGTATGTGCATGCAGCATGACCACTAGCAAACTGGCAGTAGTGCCTGCCAGAACCCACCTCTGACTGTTTCCCTGAAAATAAGACCACCCTGGATAATAAGCCCAGTTGGGCTTTGGTGCGCATGTGCTAAAATAAGCCCTCCCCTGAAAATAAGCCCTTCCCAAAAATATTGCAATGCAGCAGCAGTCATGAGGTGCCCACGTTCCCTGCCTCCTGCACCTCAAAAATAAGACCTCCCCTAAAATAAGGGCAAATGCTTATTTCGAGGGTCAAACATGGTATTTATATCTCACCATTGCTCAAATAAACACATCTTTTTGAAGTAAATTGCACACAGCTATAGTTATTACCTACGGAGTCACCTAAGGAGTTCTTGCCACATATGGTTAAATCAAAGGGTACAACATCAATTATACTGGTATTGAAAAAGCCTTTGAAAAGATGAAAAGGCAAGATGAAGGTATAAAAGTGGTTAATATCAGTAAAACATTAACTGTATTATGTAAATACCTTTTATGCATGAAATAACTTGGCAGTAGATAGTAATGATGCAAATGTTTTTATGGATTGATAGTTGTAACATTTCACAGTAAATATGTTACGTAAAACCTAAAGGCCATTTCTTCGGAAATAATAATAATTTTTTTAAATAATTTTAATTTGTTGACCGCTCCCTCTCCCCAAAGGGACTCCCCAAAGGGAAAGAACAACTGGAGTGTGAAATTATTGCTCTTATGGAAAAAAAGGACTAAACTAATCCAAAGTAAGCTAAAACATACAACATCTGGAATAATATTTACATTAAAGTATTGGTAAACATTCCTGATAAGCAGAAATTTGACAAAGCACTGTACGCTTGGGTCTTATTCATTTACAATTCGTTTACAATTTTCTAGCCTGTTTTTCATCTTGATGGATACAGAGTAATGTGCAATAAAAGTACAATAAAATACAACATTACAATAATTAACCTTTACTGGAAACAAGATTAAAAGCAAAAGATTGTAACTTACTGGGGAAAATAGACAAATTTAAAACACTTTGTTGGCTCTGGCACCAAAGGACTAAATGGTTATTCCACATTGGAGACTGTTAATGACAAAATTACTGCATATGCCTATCAGATACGCCACTCAGTACTAGTGGCGCCAATGTATCCAGCAATATTTTATTTAGTGCTTATGAAACTTTGCAGTGAAACTTCCAGCTGATATAGTATTTGGACATTATTATCCTCTACTCTCACAAATGCTTAACTTCCTACCCCTTTTCTTTCATTTCTCTCTCCCAGTTTTTGGAATTTATCAAAAGAATAAAAGCAAGGAATATGCTGGATTTAAGCATACATGTGCTCAGTACTGCTCATCTATTCATTGATCCACTCAGCTGATCATTATCTGCTATTCTTCCATTGGGAAACAAATTTTTCTCAGGAGTCTTTTGCTCTGTCATTTCCCAGAGACTAGGACTTATTTTATTTATTTATTTATTTTATTCAATTTATATCCCGCCCTTCTCCAACAGGACCCAGGGCGGCGTACAGGAATTTAAAACAACATACAAAATAGTACAAAATACATAAATTTAAAAACCTATTAAATGACAAAAAACTTGCGCTAAAACCAAATTAAAATCCCTCATTTAAAACTGTCTAATATTAGTCCCAGTGGAGGCTATGTTAGGCCGGCTTGATGAAATAAGTGTGTTTTTAAACACCGGCGGAAGAGGCGGAGGTCGGAGATAGTGCGGAGTTCAGGGGGTAGGTCGTTCCACAGGGCAGGGCCCGCCACAGAGAAGGCCCTTCCCCTGGGTGTTGCCAGCCGGCATTGTCCGGCCGATGGCACCTGGAGAAGGCCCTCTCTGTGGGAGCGTATCGGTCTAAGGGATGTATGGGGCTTCAACATCAACTCCAACTATCTATAGGCAGACATTTCTCTTCTTCCTGTCTTGGGTCCTAGATGATGATGTCTCTGAGACTTTGCACCTCTTCCTCCAGGTAAGCCATATGTTGACTTTTCTTCTCCTTCTGCAATCTGAGAACCAACAAATGACCCACGCAAGCACGCCAATCTTATTCTCCAACTTTTGTCTTCAACCACTCCCTTCTAGAACAGTTTTTATAGTCCTTATTTTCTCTCCTCCCTCTCTCTAATTTTGGGTTAGACTGACAGCATGGGACATGGTCTACATCTGCCCCACAACAGTCCTCACTAGAAGCCCATTCAGCTTATTCGATTGCACCTGTACTTCAAGTTTAGAATTGTCAAGTGCAAGCAATCAGAATAGCTTTAAGAATGGGTCAGATTCCTTTATTGTTGATCACCAATTTAAAAGGATTTAACTTTAGACTGCCTGTCCTTCATTGGGAAAGGTACATATAGACCAAAGGGGTTTACCTTAAGCATTTCCTCCCCCAAATAGACTCTAAACTAGAATATTTTAGCTCCTCCTCCCCAAAGGGCTTCCTGTCCTTCAGCTGCTCACAAAATTGAACTTCCTTTCCTCTCTTTCATCTTTTGCTGGCTTACAGCAGTGCAACAGCAGCCATTCCAGGCCATGAGAACTAGTAGTAGGTTCCTACCGGTTCGGACCGGTTCGGCCGAACCAGTAGTACAGCCTGGGTCACTGGAACAGGCAGTGATCCAAGCCTGCCATGCCCCCAAACTGGCTCTCCCGATGGTGCCATAGGCATGGCCATTTGGTGTTTTGCTTCTGCACATGTGCAGAGTAATCTTAGTTGTACTGTGCATGCACGTGCAAGCACACATCAAGCACACATACGTGTGCGGTGTCCCCCTGAGCGAACCGGCAGTAGTCTCTGCCGGAACTCAGCCCTGATAGAAACCATACACTATACCACACATACATTTCTTATCCTGTCAGATATATTTCCAACACTTTTGGATATACAGATATTCCTCATCTAATGACTGTTAGTTTAGTGACCATTTGAACTTGTAATTGAAGTGTACTTACAACTGGACATCAAAGTTCCAGTAGCTGCAGTACCCACAGGGTCACGCAAATGTGATTTGGGCAGCCAGCCTACAATAGTCACAGTTGTGACTTCTCCTGCCAGTTGCACAAAAGAAGATTCAATGGGGAGGCTGACAGAAAGTCAAAATTCAATCATGTGAGGTCTTTGATTAATGATCCTTGATGATTTTCTTAACAACAGTAATTGGAGACTGCAAGTGTTGTGTCCTCGACCTGCGACCGGTCTCGAGTTACGACCGGCCGCAGGTCTTCCAGGCTGCCTCTTGGAGCCTTGGCAACAGGCTGTAGCAAGGCGGCCAACCGACAGACGCGCCTGATTGGCTGAGGCGCGCCTGGCCCTTGCTGCAGCCTGATTGGCTCCCCCTTTGACAGCTCCAAATATAAAGAGCTGTCAAAGCGCGGGAGCCCCTGTCTACCGCACCTTTCTTTTACTGAACCTATCTTCTTCTGTAAGCTGTGCCTAGCTAATAAAAGCTATGTTTTTGAGCAAACCTGATTCCGGACCCTGTCTTTCCTTGAAGCTACAACACTGGCGACGAGGGTGGGATCAGGCAGAGCTCATTTTCGCGGTACGATCAACCGGATCGTTTCCCCCGCTCGACCCATCGACGCGGCCACGGAAACCTGGGCCTCCTACGGCCCACCTCGAGCGTTTTCCTGCCGGCTAACTACGACCGGGCCAGGACGCTCAACCTCGAGCGCTTCCCTGCCGGCTAGTACGACCGGGCCAGGACGCTCGACGACCTCTCGAGCTGCGGCGGCCGAGGCCTCGAAACCGCGCAAGCCGTGGCTACCCCGGCAGCGGTCGACGACCTGCCGCGGGACACCGCTTCGCCCTCGGACAAAGCCAACAGAAACAGCCAGGAACTACGAAACGCACCGCTTCTTTCTCGGATCGAGCCGACAGAAGCAGCCAAGGCCTACGGGACTCCCGAGTCGCCGTGCAAGGCCCATCTACCGCCGCTACGGCCATAAGGGCCCCCGACATCAGCGCCAGCCACACCGGAGGCTCGGCGCCGGACAAGCAGCCTCCGCACCCAAAGAAACCGACAAGCAGCCTCCGCACCCAAAAGAAACCGACAAGCCTTCAAACGCAAAACGAGACACCAGACCACCACCGCGCCAGCAGCACCAGCAACAGCGGCAACCATCCGGCTGCCTCGCCGGGGCCCAACAACCCCGCTCGGCCGGGCCTGGGTTTCCCCGACTTCCGGCAACCATCTTCGGCCTGGCCCGGCTGAAGCCGACCAGGCCCTCCCATCGAAGACCACGCCTTCTCCTCTTCGCCTGACAGCCACCAAGGCCTGGCTCAAGCCGACCAGGCCCTCCCATTGAAGACCGCGCCCCCTCGCCCGACTCACCGCTTCAGACGTCCCCGCCTCTTCGGGTAGGCCCCTCCGATGACGCCGCCGGATCCACACCCGGCAGGGAGGAGCTTCCTCAGACACATCCTCCTCGTCCGGCGTCCGAGAGACTCTGAGGCTGACTAAGCGGACTGCGCATGCTCCGCTCTCCTGATGGACAGCTTTTTCGCGCATGCGCAGACCGAGGGGGGAAAGGGGCGTTGTGTCCTCGACCTGCGACCGGTCTCGAGTTACGACCGGCCGCAGGTCTTCCAGGCTGCCACTTGGAGCCTTGGCAACAGGCTGTAGCAAGGCGGCCAACCGACAGACGCGCCTGATTGGCTGAGGCGCGCCTGGCCCTTGCTGCAGCCTGATTGGCTCCCCCTTTGACAGCTCCAAATATAAAGAGCTGTCAAAGCGCGGGAGCCCCTGTCTACCGCACCTTTCTTTTACTGAACCTATCTTCTTCTGTAAGCTGTGCCTAGCTAATAAAAGCTATGTTTTTGAGCAAACCTGATTCCGGACCCTGTCTTTCCTTGAAGCTACAACAGCAAGAACGTCTGTCACTAAGTGGTATGGTCATGTGACACTGCTCTTTATGATTGAATTGCTTAGTGATGAAAATGCCAGTTCCAATTACCCGCGCAAGAACTACTGGTACCTATAATGTGAAAGTCTTGAAGGGGAATGCACGCCAAATCAGGTGGTTTTTTATTTGAAGAATAAACAGAGCTCTAGATTCCAGATCTTTGGGTTATGATAAAAATAGATCAGTTAAGGAACAATATTTCTGCTAAGCTTGATTCTGAAATGGAACCTCGCTATTTCTAAAGCCAGGGAAGTTAACTTTTCATGTAAACCTTTACCTGGACTGATGGAACTACAAAAATGACATGGTGCAGTATTGCAGACAGAAAATTATAAATGGATAATAATAGCATTTAATTCCTATGGAGACACATATAACTAGATGACAAAGATTTAGACTTTGAATCATGCAATCCTGAGAAGATTTGTTGTTCAAATCAAGTTGTATTTTAAAATATTCCAAAAAGTATATATTAATGGTCAAATTGTTTGCCAAAATCTGAAGAAAACTGACAGATATACAAATCTATCAATAGCTGGGAGATATGTATCACCGCAGATGGGGACTGCAGCCAAGAAATTAAAAGACGCTTGCTCCTGGGAAGGAAAGCTATGGCAAATCTAGAGAGCATACTAAAAAGCAGAGACATCACCCTGTCAACAAAAGTGCATATAGTCAAGGCTATGGTTTTCCCAGTTGCAATGTACAGTTGTGAAAGTTGGACCATAAGAAAGGCTGAGTGCCAAAGAATTGAGGCCTTTGAACTATGGTGCTGGACAAGACTCCTGCAAGTTCCTTGGACTGCAAGGCGATCAAACTGGTCAGTCCTACAGGAGATCAACCCGGACTGCTCTTTAGAAGCAGAAGTGGTATTTGGAAGGTTCTGACCAATTGTGGAGAACTGGTAATGGAAATTTTGAGTAGTTCGGAGAACCGATAAATACCACCTCTGAGTGGCCCTGGCCCCATCTATTCTCTGCCTCCCGAGACCGAGCTGATCGGGAGGGAATGGAGATTTTACAGAATCCTTCCCCTGCCACGTCCACCAAGCCACCCCACCCCCACCAAGCCACACCCACAGAACCATAGTAAAAAAAAATGTGAATCCCACCATTTAGAAAGCCAGATCCTGAAGATGAAATTCAAATACTTTGGCCATCTAATGAGAAAGAAGGACTCACTGGAGAAGAGCCTAATGCTGGGAAAGACTGAGAGCAAAAGTGGAAGGGGACTCCCAAGGATGGTAGAGGACAGGAAGACCTGGAGGAACATTATCCCTGGGGTCACGATTGGTTGGCTACAATTTCGCAACTAACAACAACAATGTATATTATTAATATATACATATGCTCTGAATGAGAAACATCAGAGAGAGAAAAAAGAATCCAGTGAGCTGTCTGTGGAACTGAAGCCATTTACATCCCAATATAACCAAAAGCACTATAATGACTATTGATTTTTTTAGAAACAAGATGTGATCTTTAAAAATATCTTGATCCAAGTAATTATGGGAACCCTTTTTTGCTGAACCAAGCAGAGCCAACACTTGTCTGCCTTCCCTTTTACACTTTTAAGGTTTCAAGTTTAAACAGAAACCTGCTTTTTATTTAAATCAGAAAAATGGGACAGATTTGAGGCAATACCCATCTATTTGTTTATAGGAAATTTTTTCTATATTATAGTAGAATAGAATAACAGAGTTGGAAGGGACCTTGGAGGTCTTCTAGTCCAATCCCCTGCTTAGGCAGGAAACTCCACACCACCACCAACCAGGCAACATCTTAAAAACTTCCAGTGTTGGGACATTCACAACTTCTGGTGGCAAGTTGTTCCACTGATTAATTGTTCTAACTGTCAGGATATTTCTCCTTAGTTCTAAGTTGCGTCTCTCCTTGATTAGTTTCCACCCATTGCTTATTGTCCTGCTCTGAGGTGCTTTGGAGAATAGTTTGGCTCCCTCTTCTTTGTGGCAGCCCCTGAGATATCTAACACTGCTATCATGTCACCCCTAGCTCAACATGTGCATTTAATATTAAAATTTCCATTTCAATGTATTAATAACTTTTAAGGAAAAAGCTCTCAACAAGCTTGCATCATCTAAATGTTGATCCTATTTTTTAAATTTTTTCTACTTAACATGTCCTTGCCTTGCTGGCAGAAAGCCCTCAAATATGCAGCCAGGTTTCTATCTTTTGGCAGGAACAGTCATTAAAATGTTTCTTCTTTGTGTTCCCATCAGCTTTGCCACAGAGGACAGGATGGAGAAAAAGAAACTTATTCTATGGATCTGAAAATCAAGGCTGACAGGGAAAATGTGGTAGCCAGCCCAGTAGAATCTTGCTATTCTTCCATCTTCCAGGGTACTAGTTCCCTTTTTAAAAAAAAAATCACATAGTCCAGAGTGTTTTCCAGAGGCCAGTGTGAAAGACAATCTTGCACTTTTCCAATATAGAAAAATATCCAACCATCACATATACTACTCTAAGATTAGAGATTTCTGCCTGTTGCTTCAAAAGAACAGATATTGCATTTATTTGATGCTTCCATTGATGACCACTGTGCTAACAGGAGACTTGAGTGACTCATTCTTTTATTTTGCTCTTCTAGAACAGGGGTTTCCAACCTTGGCAACTTTAAGCCTGGTGGACTTCAACTCCCAGAATTCTCCAGCCAGCCTGCTGATAGTTATGGAGCTAATGGGGTTTAACCCCAAATAAATTGTCTGAGTTGTCTTTTTTCACTGGGTAAAACATGCTTAGCTTTGGGCTGCAATCCTAGAGCCAAGGAAGGCTCCCTAGCAGAGTTTAAACCAAGCTTCCCAATCAAGTTTCGGCCACAGTGACAACTGGGAAAAGGTTGATTTAACCCTAAAATCTAGGAGTTGGGCAATATTAAGTCACCAGATATGGTGGCTCAGTGGCTAAGACACTGAGCTTGTTGATCATAAAGGTCGGCAGTTTGAATATTTAGTGCCGCGTAATGGGGTGAACTCATGCTACTTGTCCCAGCTTCTGCCAATCTAGCAGTTCAAAAGCATGTAAAAATGCAAGTAGAAAAATAGGGACCACCTTTGGTGGGAAGGTAACAGCGCCCCTGCGGTGTTTAGGCATGCCAGCCACATGACCACGGAGACATCTTCGGACAGGGCTGGCTCTTCGACTTTGAAACGGAGATGAGCATCGCCCCCTAGAGTCGGGAACAACTAGCACAACATGCGCTAGGGCAGGGGTCTGCAAAGTCGGCTCTTTTAAGACTGGTGGACTTCAACTCCCAGAATTCCCCAGCCAGCTATGCTGGCTGGGGAACTCTGGGAGTTGAAGTCCACCAGTCTTAAAAGAGCCGACTTTGCAGACCCCTGCGCTAGGGGAACCTTTACATTTACCTTTAAGGTGACCCGAATAGGCTTCCTCTGCCAGCCCACCCACCCACACCCTTTCGCTTTCCTGCGCCCGTCCTGCCGAAGACAGAAGAAAAACCTGGGCGACCACACCTCTCTGCCGGCTCTGTGGCCAGCGCCGACTGGCCACAATCTTGCAATTCGTTGAGAAGAAAAGCCGCCACGGCACCACCAGACCGCCCTTCTGGCGTTATTTTAGTGGGTGGTGGGATGGGTGAATTCTTAATATCCGTTTCCACGCCCCCCCCCCTCCTCCTCGTTTTTAAGCCAGCCGGTAAAGGCACGGCGGCAGCCACCGGCCGTATTTCAAGGCGCTGTCCATGACCTCATCGCGAACGCAGCCTCCCCCTTTTCTGCCATCCAGCTTTTCCCTCTCGCTCGGCGTATGTGTGAGGCGCGGGCGCGCGCGTCGCGAGGCAGAGAGAGAGCGAGAGCGAGATACGGTGTTCTCCTTCTCCCCAGTCAACCAGGCACGCACACGCACGCGCGCAGATGAAGCTGTTGCTGCTGCTGCTGTTGCTGCTGCTGCACCAAGACCCAGAGGAACAGATTGAGCACAGGCTCTGAAGGAGCGCCACGGCGTCCGCCGCCAGAGCGCAAGGAAGCAGCAGCAGCTGCTGTGGTGGCGGCGGCGGCGGCGGCGGTTGCTGCGCCTCCGACTTTCCCGGGGAAGGTCATTCCCTGACCAGTCGCGTGCTCTTCTCGCGCTTCCCGGCCCCCGCTAGTGCACCCCCCCCCCCCCGCCCACTTCCTCGCAGGCGGAGGCGGGCAAGCTGTGGGGAATTCGGGCGTGCTTTCTGACCGGCTGTGCCAAGTCTTTTTTTTTTTTGCCCGAGGCTGGAAAGAAGAAGGGCGGCGGGTCACCGAGGACGGTGAGAGAGAGACTGAGAGGGAGAGAGAGAAGAAGCCCGGCAAAAGCAGCTCAAGCGCTGCTTTCGGGGACTAGTAGTAGAAGACGGCGGTTGGCGGCACTTGCCACCAGGCGAGACTTTCGTAGGACTGGAGAGACCGGCGGAGTGGCGGATCGGAGACTCAGCCCAGGGACGGAAGATGGCTTCCCCCTCCTCCCCTGGCCCTCCTGAAGGCGGGACATCGCCCCAATCCAGCCAGACACGCCTTCGGCAGGTGGGTGCGCTCTACGGACCCCGCGGAGGTAGGGCGGGGGGCAGGCGCTACAACCACCCACCCTTTTACCCACTGGCACACACCGACCCGCGTAAATACGCGCGGCTTTCCCATTCCGGGATTCCGCTTGCATTTACACCTGGGGGGGAGGCTACCTGGCGATGGGTGGGGATTTTGGGTTGCGGGGAGGCGCGGTTGGGACGAGGCTGTGTCGGGTGGCAACTCCAACGCTAATTAAAAAAAAAAAGTCCATTTCATCAGCTTAGCTGGGGAATGGAAATGACCAAGTCAGGTTGATGCGCGCAAGTGCAAAGGAACTGTGACTGCTTCACCGCGCAAGGTTGTCATCAGACAAGCTTGTTGACACCACTGATTGCCTTGTGCTGTTGCATTGCACTCTTGTCACAGACCCACTGCCAGAAGATCACCTTCTGTTTCAGCTCCCTGCTTATATCAAATGCTTTTACATTCCTCTCAGCATCGCCTTGCAGCACCACATGTCATAATAATGAACGCCCTGCCTTTCAGTCCTATCAAATGAGCTTACTAACCTTTATATTACCATATCCTAAGGAGAGACCGAACTCCATGTTATTCGCTACAGATGGATAGTAAAGAGAAGTTTTACCCTAGTAAAACCTGCAAATGTCATGTCATGTCACCCCATCATACAAGCTTATCTGCATTACTACAATACAGAATTACACAATATGCAAGATCGCTTGGCAGCATGTTGCCTTAGTATTACTTATTTTCCTGCAGAGACTGATGTGCTATATGCAGGTACAGAGTTTCATACCACACAGCAATTGCTGCATTCTCCTTCTAAATGACATCATTTATCTATTATAACATTCATGCTCGCAGATCATGCAAAATACAGAAGATGATCCATGTATATATTTTGTCATTCTACCTAGACCATATCACATTCAGTGATGACATATGAAAAGTTCCATTTATCTCATCAGTAAACATGTATAATTCATATTAGTACTGCTTTCCTCTTGCAAGCCAAGAGATAATATTTTAGTTCATTTGTCCCAGCAGAAGAAATATTGATAGCAGGTCTGTCAAATGTGAAATGTTACATAATATTTAAATGTTATTGAGGTATAAAAACCATATTTTGAAGGTGATACAGTTTTGCTGGAGAGTACAGTTTCAACCAATAACCCTGGGAAGGACGGAAGGAAGGAAAATATATTTAGTTGTCATAAGCTCTGTTTGATAATGCAGAGATACATTCCAGAATGCAGTTTCCACTGTGTAAAATAGAATAGTGCTGCAGTTTGAGTATTTCAGGATTCTGATTTTGTATGAAAATGGAAGAACTCAAAGTCAGTTCTACACTGCTGATTACTGAGAAAATGCAAATGAGTACATGTTATTTTCTTCACCTAAAATGTATTTTATCATGCATTTATAATACAAGGGAGTAAGAGTAGATCCATCTCAGCCTTGATTCAGACATAAGTAAATAATATGAAGAATGAGAGAGATGTCATTTAGCAAGTAGCTTGAGCTGTAACATCAGCAAAGGAAACTAAAAAGATTTCAGTGATGGTGTTAAAAAGTTTAGGACAATAATCTCAAAGGTTTTCTATTAATGCAGTGTCATTTAGTGTTTTATTTATTTATTTTAAAAATTCAGCATCGAACTTTTTAGGCGGCTGCTCTTTTAATTTTTATGATTGCAAATATTTTATATGTACAATTCATTTTATTTATACATAATTTGTATTGTCTCTTAATTAGATTCTGCTTTACAGCTAAATTATGAACTGGACCTACCCTTCTGTTGTCTTACTTTCTTTTTGGCTTTTTTCTTAGACTGATAAACTGTGTCATGGATAAAGGTAATGTCTAGCTATGTGATTTGAGAGATAATTTGGTTTCCAGTACCATCCATTAAATTATCTAAACTGAATTTGCTGCAGTGAGCAGTGCTTTGCAAAATACTATTAGGATTCTAATAGGAACCACATGGCTTTAGCTGGTCTTTCTCTGCCTCCCCCCCCCTCTCTTTACATAAGGGCACCATAAAAATGTGTTATCAAATTCTGAAAACAACTGTAGAACAATATATATCCATACTTGTACCATATATTAACACTTCTTATCAACATATATCTGTCATATGAAAAAAATGTTAATCAAATTATATGCTTTTGGTTAAAAAACAATTATGCAAAGTGATACATGTTTGGAATTACCAAATAATTATTTTCATTCTGTATTGGTTTTTGTGGTACATGAAACTGGAAGACATATACATTTCAGAGAATACTGCATCATTTTTGTATGTATATTTTTATTTAAGGGTTTGCTAGCATTGCTTACCTGCCTGATCTCACTTGATATACCAAAACTACTGCCAACTTCAGATTTAAGAAAACATGCTCCCAGTTCTTACACTATCTAGATTACTGGTAATTTAAAATATGGAAGATTCTGGAAATGAATAGAGATACTTAGGGTGGTGTCCCTTCATGCATTCACAGGGATTATGTTTACTTTAGATTCACTGGAGTATTTGTTTTTCATGTAAAATATTTTAAAAAATATTTTCAGTAAAGTTGGTATTATATTGTTATTCTGTCTGCCATGTGACAATAAATGATGATTGACAGTGTAACTGCAAAGATTTGAAATGCAGACAGATATTATGTTCAGATAATAACTAACTTGAATAACTAACATTTAATTCTATACTGAAAGGTCAAGCTGATAACTCTAGTCATTTTTTATTTATTTATCTGCTCTACTTCCAATTAGCCACTCCTAGTTTATTTTAAGAAGAAAACTGAATGAAAATTTAATTGGAGTTTGTTTTTCAGTGTCAGGACTTATGAACAAAATGTAATGAAGCATGAGACTGAGTTTACAGATCGTCGGTTGGTGTCTACTTAAGATTCATAAAGCTTACAAGAGTGACTGTTTAATCAGTAATTTTTGAATGTTATCATTCTAAATTGCTGGTAGAGGTCTATACATTTGAATACTGCATACATTTTTGTGTGTGCAATGTTTTGCACTGCACTAATGCAGTATGCAGCATGCAGCAAATTTCAGATGGAATTCTGGATCATATATTGAAATCCATACCTTGCAATTCATATCTAGTAATGTAATGTACTATCCATTTGCATTTCTCTTCTGCCTCAAGTGGGTTGCTTCTTAAATTAGTATAATCTGGGAAAGTCCTCTTATAGTCTTGCTCCAGTGGCAAATTATCAAAAATCTGGCAATTTGTTAAAGGTGGGTAACATCATCTACTTTGAGGTTGGAAACTAGTTAACTAGCATTCATTTTTAATGTTTAACATAATTGACTTTAAAAATTTGTGTGCATCAAGTCACAGGCCTATAATACAGGAGGAAATAGATGAATCATTTATTGCTTTTAGATGCAAACATATTCATTTTTAGCTCATCTTTATTTTTTTGTACATAACTCAAGGCAATGGGCATATAATACTCTTCCTTTCTCCTATTTTCCCCACAACAATAACCCTGCGAGGTAGGTTGGGCTGAGAGAGAGTAACTGACTGTAAGTAACTTAGCCGGTTTTAGCCTAAGGCAGGATTCATAGTTTTCTCCTTTGTAGTTTGATAACTTAACTTTATTTTTCCTAGACTAAACTGACTCTTGCCTTCTGAGTTCTTCTGTAAATTATATATATCAATTGACAGTCCACCTTGACCCTACAAATATAAACTTTTGTATTTGCTGACTGGAAAAGTCAGCAAATGTAAGATTTTCCATGATTTGCTTAAGCATGGTTTTGCTTAAGCATGGTTTATTGAACTATAGTTTCATGATGATAATAGTTATTAAATTTAAATGCCGAGTGTCTCCCAGAAACTCATGATTCAGCGAAAATCAAAAACTTTGCACATAGGTTTTGTTTGTTTTTGTCTTTTGGTAGCAATATGAAGACCAATTTGAGAATTGGAGAAACACTATTAAATTATTAAATGACAAAAAGGCCGAATAATTAGGTACGTACGTATGTACATACATACATACGTGCGTGCGTGTATATATATGTGTGTGTGTGTGTGTGTGTGTGTGTGTATACACACACAGACACTTGTGTCACAACACCCTGGTAAGCCCCAAATATCGGAGGAAGCAGAACTGCAATATATCACAATAAACCAACATGATTACAATTTTGCTGGTTCGTAACAAATAAAGTTATTTGCTCATTCAGTCATTGATTTTTCTGGACTCCCCTCAAACCAGACACTTTATAATATCTTTGTAATAAATCATAGCGTATGTTGAAAGGGATTTAAAGCATATTAGTATTCAATATAGTGCAGAAATCTGGAACTAGGAACAAACTTGATAAATGCTATGGATACTTTCCATCACATTGTATCCAGGGCAAGTTTCTAATGTACTTACCATTTTCTCTTTATGTGTTACCATTTTCCTTCCCACCCTCTATAGGGACATAAGATGTGTCTATATGTATCAGACTTGAAGCAAAAATAGTATGGATAAAGATTCTAATCCAAACTGGACTATTTCCAGTGAAAATAAAAGTTTTGGAACTGATTAAATGACAACATGAAATGATAGCCAACACAAGGATGGTTGGAATGATGCCAGAAATGCTTTCCCCAAGATAACCTGGGTAATCGGAAATTTCTTCAGTTGCTTGGCAGTGGATGACTTATTTATCCATGGCTGCTCTATACTGGTTCAAATATCTTATGTAAACATGCTGAATGACTTCTGACTAGAAGCTCGTATTTTTTTAAACTGTATTTTAAAGCATTTGTTATGCGTTTTGGAAACAATCAATTAGAAGTTCTCTAAAGCCTTTCAACATTATTAGACTTTAAAATCTGTTTTCTTTGCTTTTTTAAACCTACACCTGTTTCATAAAAAACTAAAATGTGTGCCTATGTGACCTTTTTTTGGACCACACATTATCCATGCAAATTTGTTTTGAATGATGAATTCTTCAGGTGGCTGAGTGACAGTAATACGGACAGCAAAGTCAGGTGGGATTTGTCCAGCAGGAAAGCCAAGGTAGAGCATTGCTCAAAAGTGAAAGAGGAGAGATACATGTTTTTGCTTAGCTAGCTTATGGTTGCCCAATGTTAGTGAGTGAAAACTGCAATCATGACCTTGGCACCGAGGCGTTATTCCCTGTATTTTGGAATGGGAATGCTTGGTAATTGTAAGGCGCACTTGTAGGCTTTGTGCTGAAGTTGAAGCCGGGGGCTATGGGCTTGACCCAGGGGATCACACCCATCAATATTTTGTGGCAAGTGATGCATACATTTATCTTGCTTGTTGATTATAACAACATGACAGCATCATCTCAACTTTGGCTTTGAACGAGCCTTCTGCACAGGTAGAGAAGTTTACATCACAGCAGATTGGAATTGCTTGAGATGCTACTGTGCTGATTGTGGTGATAATCAAATTGCTTTGATAAAGATTTGTACAATTCTCCATGTACAATAATAAGTAGTAGCAGAGTCGGGCCAGATATACAGTTACTTTCACTTGATATTCCTGCAAGTTTACAGAACACTGATGTCCTATACTGCCCTGCTACTGCCTAATCTATTAGCAATATAAGAGCTGTCATTCATAAGGTAATTGGATAGTAAACGAGATGCTAAGGTTTGAACTGGTTATGCGCTTTAAGAAATGCTTGTGTATGTGGGTCTTCAAGTTAGTTTTGATTTCTGGTCACTCTGTGGACAAGTCTCTGCAGTTTTCATAGCAAAGGTTTTTTGGAATTGTTTGCTGTTGCCTGATTCTTAGGGCTCAGAGAAAGCAACTGGCCCACTCAGTTGGTTTTATACCAAAGGCGGGACCAGAATTCACGTTCTCAGTTTTTAGACTGATGCCTTAACCACTAAACTGTCTCTGTTTAAAAGATGTACTGACTAGCAAATATAGAATTAGAAATAATCACTCAAGTTAATCCTGCACTGGATTAGATTTATGATTAACCAGAGTCTTCAGTTTCTTATTATTTTTTTATTGAAAATAAATATGAAAATTTGCTTTGAGGTTATTTTATAGAAGATCAAATTGGAAAGAATTGTTTTGCAAATGTGTACCTTGAAGCAACCTTCATCCACCACCTTTTAAAAAAAAATTGATTGTCAGTGTTCTTAAGAAGAAGCTTCTATGGAACTCTGTATCATGTAAGGCAGGGATGTCAAACTCAAGGCCCAGGGGCCCGATCCAGCCCATGGGGTGCTTAGATCTGGCCTGCGGGGCTGCCCTAGGAACATCAAAGGACCACAGTGCCTCTGCCAGCAAAAATGGAGCTCATGAGGGCTGCGAACAGCCCTCCCATGCTCCGTTTTCAGCTGCGACTGCCTCCTGTCACTCTTTGCCAGTGAAAACAGAACTCGGAAGCCCATTTTCACTGGCAGAATGCTTGGGCCACCATCTGACAACAGTGACGTCAAGCTGGTGAAGCCCACTGCAGCCCCTGCTATGGCCCTCAATGAAATCAAGTTGACACTCCTGATCTAAGGAGTCTCTGGTACTATTGATTGGACATCCTATTACCAAATGGAAAAAATCTCTGGAATGATAAATTTAGCTGAATAGGTGTAGGTGCAAATGAAACTGTGAATATTTTCTTTTAAAAGGGTGTCAAGATATATTATTTTTTAACAGTGTTGTGGGTGACTTGCCATAACCTCACTTGCACTCTACCACAACACAGTTCTGCTCTGAGAATGCCACTCTTTTCTCCCTTAGTTATTATCAGGTATGCCAGATTGAACGTAGTTGTCTCCTCTTAAGAGGACACCAGCTCACCATTGCTTTAAGGTGTGTAAAATCTAACATGTAGTTATATGTTACTTGTAAGTGAGGCTTGCTCACTTGCTGTGGGCTCGATTAGAGATGTGTTTTGCCAAATCCTGGAAAAGATGGGAATGCCTTCACCCCAACTATTTCTTTTTCAGCATTTGTACTTCGTTTTTCGAGTTCTTTCATATCTATCACCTGCTTCCATTGCTTTTGAAAGCAAACTATTTCCAGGCTTCCAGGAAAGGAGGATACACTTAACATTTTATTATTTTATCTGGGAAGAAGTTTTGTTTTCTAAACTGTACCTTTACCTTAGCAGACAGCAGTTCCACTCACCAGCTTTCAGAAAACAAGGTGGGATGTTGAATCAGACTTTTGTTACTGAATTGCCAGTTTACTTGCCAATTTCACTTTCTGATTCTTCACCAATAGCTAGTCGATTTCAATTCTCCAGCTTCTTAGGACTTAGTGCACAATCAAGACAGGACTTGACTGTTCTTTCTGGGGGTACTTCTGCCCTTGTATTGTCATATCTTTACATAGTTTACATTATTTTAATTTGGGAGATGCTAATGTGATGTGAGAGGATGGAGGAGGGACAGATGCAAGGGTGAGTTGCTGCGGGTTTGTATGAGTTTGGGCGATCCTCTAGCTTAGGATCTGCCCAGTTCAGCAAACCCATAAATCCCTCCCTTGGCTGGCTCACCCCACCTCTCTCAGGAGTCTCCATGTGGCCCGTTTGGGATGCCAAGTAAGTGCAGGGCCCACACAGAGGCTAGGTAAGGGAAAAAATGGATATCCCAAAACGTCCAGAAGTACAGAAACAAGCCCGTTTCCAGCTTCCAGAGCCTGGGGGTGGCCATTTTAACTCAAGGAAAGCCTTCAGAGTCTGGGGAGGGCAAAAAACAGGCTTCCCAGAACTTCCAGAATCCAGAAACGGGTCTGTTTTCGGCCTCTGGGGGGCCTCCGGAACCCAGGGGAGGTCCTCTGGAGGCTCGAGGAAAACTTCTGGAGCCTAGGGAGGGGGAAATCCCCCAACATGTTGCAGGAGGCTGACTAGACCATGCCCACCATGGTCATGCTCACCCAGCAACTGGCCAGGGAACCCATTGCTAAAAATTTTGAAGCCCACCCCTGGATAGATAAACCAAATGAGAGAAACCAGGCCCATCTCACTACTCCTTTTATGGATGTCTTCCTCATTAACAGGTGATGGAACCAGTATTAGAGCAAGAAGGAAAAAACCAATAAACTTTCTTATAATGAGTGGCACAACATCAGTCAGCAATGTTTCAGAACAGGCAAGAAAGAGACAGGATAAGAGTTTGGCAGTGGGGACGGTACAAGTTATGCTGGCATGGTTTTGAGTGACACAAGAATAGTCAGATAGCTCTTTAATTCAGTACTAGGAAAATGTATACAACAAGATAAGCAGAAATATATTCCATATGTAAACAATATATATGAATGCCTGTCATGATTTTATACAATAAAATGTACTTAGCTTATTATTATTGGAAAAAATACTTTAAAAATCATTGCATTAAATTTACCATATTTTTCAGAGTATAAGACGCACCCAGGTTTTGAAGAGGCAAATTTTAAAAAAGTAGGTAGGCAGATAGAGGAATAGAGAGAAAGAGAGAGAAATACAGTAGGTAGGTAGGGAGAGAGAGAGAGAGAGAGAGAATAGATAGTTAGGTAGAGGGATAGAGAAAGAGAGAAAGGGAGGGAGGGAGAGAGAAATACAGTAGGTAGGTAGGGGGAGAGAGAGACAGTAGGTAGGTAGGTAGGTAGGTAGGTAGATAGATGTTTCCAGGTATATTTATCCATGTCCTGGAGAAGGAAATTGCTGACAACCTGTAGCAACTAAAGCTTTGTTTCTGCTGGCACAGCACTTGACCAATGCAATTCTCATTAATCACCATCTAAACAGCTTTCCGAAAGGAAAAAAAAAGTTTTTGCACTCTGCAAACCTCCCCAAAACAGCCCATTTTCCACAAAAACAACCCTGTTTTTTGAAAAAAAGGCATGAATAGCCTTGGGGGCCCCTGCAGAGTGCTCCTGGGAGCAGGGGAGGGGGCAAAAACAAGTAAAATATGGTGAAAATGGGCCATTTTTTTGGTCAAAAAACTGTATGCATAGCCTTATGGAGGCTTATAGAGTGCTGCTGGGGGCTGGGGGGGGGGGCAAAAACGGCTTGTTTTTTCCTCATTTCTCCCCTCCTCAGCTCCCAGGAGCTCTCTGAAAGCCTCCATAAGGCTATGTATGGCCATTTTTGTGAAGGGGGTGGGGCTTCTGGAGGCAAAAATGCTGTATTCAGTGTATAAGACACACCCAGATTTTCAGCTTCTTTTTAGAGGAAAAAAGGTACATCTTATACTCTGAAAAATACGGTATTTTTAAATTCTCTTTCCCATTCTGTTTTCTTCAGTATTCTGTCTTTCCAATTAAAAAAATAAGGCAAGACTACCTTTTTGTATTGAAAACACTTTTCACTAAAAACAAAAGGATGAAAATTCTATAATTTCTCAAGAAAAATGGATATATAATTTTTGAAAGCTAGTGTGGTCCAAGAGATTTTTGAAAGTGGAAATTAAGTCTTAAATTCCTTCTAGACAAACACCATAGAGAAAACTTACCAACTTCTGCATTCCCAATTTCAATACACCCAGGAGATAATCACTTACCATTTTATTTCAGTTATAAACAGACCATATAATAAGAAAAGGGGATGCGGTGGCTCAGTGGCTAAGACGCTGAGCTTGTCAATCAGAAAGGTTGGCAGTTTGGGCGGTTCAAATCCTTAACAACGCGTAATGGAGTGAGCTTCCGTTACTTGTCCCAGCTTCTGCCAACCTAGCAGTTTGAAAGCACATAAAAAATGCAAGTAGAAAAATAGAGACCACCTTTGGTGAAAGGTAACAGCGTTCTGTGTACCTTCAGTGTTTAGTCATGCTGGCCACATGACCACGGAGACGTCTTTGGACAGTGCTGGCTCTTCGGCTCAGAAACGGAGATGAGCATAACCCACTAGAGTCGGGAACATATGTGCGAGGGGAACCCTTACCTTTTATAATAAGAAGTTTATATAATCCACTTTTATTCTGTTTTAATTTTTAACTCTGGATTGATTTAAAAAGTTACTTGCATGCCTGGAAGAATTTATTTTTCACAACTGGGAGATCCCAGTTTCCAATAATTACTCCCCCCCCCCCCCCAATTCCACGTTTTTAATGTCACATCTTACTTTCTGTTACGAAAATCAGTTTTCCGTTGGGTAGAGAGGATTCAGCATTAAAGAAGTCAGGAAGCTAATTCATGAGTTCTTTTATATCAAAGACAGACCGATCTTAGGTTTGGAAAATCTTTTTAAAATTATTTTTATTAAATTGTAATGTACAATAACGAGAAACTTATGCAAAAACATAACATTAATTAAGGACATCAGAGTTTAGAAGTAAGACCAAACCATGTGCTTTAACTTCTTCTTGCTTTCTACATATAAATCCACTCTGGGTTGTTTGCTTTGGGTTTTATTTATGTTATTTATTTCAGCAGTATAATGTAGGATAGAACCAATCATTACCCTATTATACAAAAGCTGAAATTTTTTTCTGACTTATTTATCATTTGAGATATACCAGCAAATTCTGCAGTATTTTCTAGTTTTCTCTAGTGTGAAATAAAATATTTTAAATACTTTATTTTAAAATACTTTAAAATAGGAATATGTTCCCCAAGCTGGCACTAATTTGACATAGGAACAATATTTTCATTAACTCTGAATGAATCAAAAGAAGCTCTTAATTACTAAGGAAAAGGTTTGATTACTGTCAGAAATAGCTTTATGCTAAAAGGATAAAATTACAATAGATAAGATTACCTGAAACCCCTGGTTAATGTAAGGTAGAAATTGTGATAGAAACATTTGAAAGAACTAAAAAGAATCATGTAAATACCTGAGTATTTTGTTTGTATTTATACTTTGTTTTGGCTCAGGGTCAAACAATTAGTCAAATTAGTAAAACAATTAGTTTTCACAGTTAAAACTATTATATTTATATAGTTCAATTTATAGGAACCTTTTGGAACGATTTGTGAAAAGTTACATTTTCTTACAGTAAGTTTAAGAAACTATTTACACCTGTTTTTCTTCTATCTATTTCTTCTGTACTTGAAATATTCCCACTAAGTTCAGTGCAGATCAATCTCATGTAAGATTCCACAGGTTTGCGGTCACAGCCATAAAATCTAATGACAAAATGTGAAATTTTGGCTTGCTGAATGTAATGCATAATTCATAACATTTATCAAAAATTTTGTGGGTGTTTAAGTTTTAATGCAGTAAGAGATTATATAGCCAACATGTGGGCACGAGTTGATTCCTTTATGTATGAACAGAAGATTCAACTTTGGAATTAGCATACAAATATAGATTTCTCTGTAATTTGTCTGATAACATTAAAATAATAGCTGTTTTTGTTTTTCCTACCAACTGCTGGGTTCAATTATATGTGACTGTTCCACATTTTTCTGTTGTTGGTAATCAAATCATGGCTGTGCTTGAGTCCAACAATAGGGCCGTGGTTCCCACCCTAAGAGGGAAAAAGCTTGACTACTCTGACACTGTGCAGTCTGAGAACTTTGTCAAGTATCTTGCACTGCATATTGTATAACTAATTTAGTTTTAAAAAGAGAAGCCTGCATGGTTGTAAAGTACTCTGGCTTATCTGCATGCTTTAATTGCTGCCACAGAATATAGGAGCACAATGAGGCAAGGACTTGAAACTTTTCAATGCTAAAGGAATCTTTGTTTACGTAACAAAAGATTCATTCATCAGAAATGCTTGCAAAAGATTAGAGATGAGTTAACCATTTGATTCCAGCTATACTGCTGTAGCTAGGGCTCTATGTATAACAGCACCTCTTCTGTATTGTATATGTGAACAAATTTCATGTTGCATTTCCCTGAACATTCGTGATAAGCAGAGTACTAACTGGCAGTCAGTAGTAAGTGGTTTTGCTTTTTCATTTGTGTTTCTTCCTCTGTCTCTACCAATCCTGTCTGTTACATAACTGAGTGCTTGAAAGTGTAGGCTGCCTGTCTTGATTTCTTTGCTTTTTGTTTCCCTACTCATTTACTTTTCTGGTTAGCACATACTAAACACCGATTTGTTTAGCTATTTTCCTTCAAAATTCGTACATTTTTAAAAACAGTAAAATTTGGATTTGGTTCACTAAGCCTGACTTATTTTATTTATGGCTTTGTATTATGTCTGAATCCTGAATTGTGACTTATTCATGTTTTAGTTCTGGTTCTTTACCCCCCTCCTTTTGAAACCTGGCTACTGAAAGAAAAATCAAATGGAGGAAAACAAACCCGAAGCCGATAAAATAAGGGTTGGTTATTTTACTTGTCTATCTGGCTTGCCCAACAAATTACAGTGAATACAAATCCTGGCTTATGCTAATTAAACCATGTTAATTCTTTTTATAATTCTGCATTTTGTTCATCAAACCTGTCACAAAGTGCATGTCTGTTTCTGCCAAAGTTTGAAGTATAAGGTTAATAGCTGTTAAATCAGAGGCCAGATCTTTTTTAACCCTTTGTTTGGTGCTTATGTTGAAATGTTGTTTAAAATGAAATTGTGTTTAAAATGTCATTCCACTACCTGGGTTGCAGGCAGTATGCTCCAGTACAGCCCTACCGGTGCCTGCCTGGAGCACAGGGTACTGTTCTGGTATGGTGCTCTGGAGGGCCCACCTGCCCGCCCGAGCACCTTACCTGTCCTTTAAGCCTTTGGTGCTTCTGCACATGCACATGGCACGTGCAGCGCCTGCGTGATGCTCCGCCAAGCAGCTGAAGAATCGTGGAGGCTTGTGGAAGTGTTGCAGGCAAGTACGACACATGCGTGCACTGCGCACGTCCGTGTGGGCAACTCTGGGCCCATTCCAATCATACCGGTTGGAACGGGATCCGGAACCCACCCCTGTTCCACTATTATGAAATTACACAATTATAATCTTTCTTAAATATAATAATAATAATAATAATAATAATAATAATAATAATAATAATAATAATAATAATAATAATAATAATAATAATAATAATTAATAATAATAATTATTAATAATTATTATTATTAATAATAATAATAATAATTTTTTTTATTTATAACCCGCTCTCTCTCCCCAAAGGGACTCGAGGCAGGGCACAGGAAAATTAAAAACAATAGACACAAACAGAGTACAAAATTTAAAATCACAATTAAACATATCCTGCGCTAAAAACATCTATAAAAACTAAAAACTGTCCCTAAAACCCCTAACACTATAAATTAATTAAAATTACCCTAGGCCAGCCAAACGGAAGAAATGAGTTTTTAAAAGCTGTCGGAAGGAGCGAAAGTCTGTGGTTGTTCTGATTTCGGGGGGAAGGTCGTTCCAGAGGGTCGGGCCCGTCACAGAGAAAGCCCTTCCCCTGGACGTCGCCCGCTGGCACAGCCTAGTGGACGGCACCCGGAGAAGTCCCTTTCTGTGGGAGCGAATGTGGGATGTATGAGGCAGAATGCGATCCCGCAGATAGCTAGGTCCCGTGCCATGGAGTGCTTTAAAGATGGTAACTAACACCTTGAAGCGCACCCGAAAGATGACAGGCAGCCAGTGCAGCTCGCGCAGGAGCGGTGTTACATGGGAGAACCTAGAGGCTCCCATAACTGCCCGCGCGGCTGCATTCTGGACTAGCTGAAGCCTTCGGGTGCACCTCAAGGGGAGCCCCATGTAGAGAGAGTTGCAGTAGTCCAGCCTGGATGTCACAAGGGCATGAGTGACTGTGCAAAGGGCACCCCGATCCAATAGGGGACGCAACTAGCGGACCAGGCGAACCTGGTAAAACGCCCTCCTGGCCACGGCTGTCACTTGATCTTCCATGGACAGCCGGGCATCAAGGAGGACGCCCAAGTTGCGTGCCCCATCCACAGGGGTAAGGTGATCATCCCCTATGGCCAGTGATGGAGTCAACTGGTTGTACCGGGATGCCGGAAACCACAGCCACTCGGTCTTGGACGGGTTGAGTCTGAGTCTGTTACTTCCCATCCAGGCCCGCACGGCTTCCAGGCACTGACACATCACCGCTACGGCATCGTTGGGGTGGTTTGGGGTAGATATATACAGCTGCGTGTCGTCAGCGTAGAGGTGGTACTCTACCCCAAAACCACGGATGATCTCACCCAGCGGCTTCATATATGTGTTGAACAGGAGTGGCGAGAGGACTGACCCCTGAGGCACCCCACAAGTGAGGGGCCTAGAGGTCGACCTCTGCCCTCCTGTCAACACAAATTGCGATCGACCGGAGAGGTAGGAGGAGAACCATCGCAAAACAGTGCCTCCCACCCCCAACCCCTCCAGCCGATGCAATAGGATACCATGGTCGATGGTATCAAAAGCCACTGAGAGGTCTAATAGGACCAGGATGGAGGAGCAACCCCCATCTCTGGCCCTCCAGAGATCATCTACCAATGCGACCAATGCCGTCTCGGTGCTGTGCCCGGGCCGGAAGCCGGACTGGCGCGGGTCCAGATAATCAACTTCCTCCAAGTGACGGGGAAACTGTTGTGCCACCACACTCTCTACAATCTTCGCCAGGAAGGGAAGGTTGAAGACGGGACGATAGTTGGCTAATAAAGCTGGGTCCAGAGAGGGCTTCTTCAAGAGGGCCCTCACCATGGCCTCTTTAAGAGAGGCAGGCAAGAAACCCTCACTCAGAGAAGCGTTGACAACCTCCTGGAGCCAGCCTCGTGTCACCTTCCAGGATGCCAGTACAAACCAGGAAGGACACGGGTCCAATAAACGTGGTGGCTCGCAGTCGCCCACGTAACCTGTCCATATCCTCGGAAGTAACAGAGTCAAACTCCTCCCAACCAAGACCCGCCTCGTGCAATCCCACTGGGCCATCAATGGAGACTAACTCGTTCTGAATCTGAGCGATTTTCTCCTGCAGATAAATCACGAATTCCTCTGCTCTACCCTGTAATGGGGTTTCCCGCACCCTCTGTTGTAGGTGGGAGCGGGTCACCCCAAACAGGGCGGCAGGGCGGTTATCTGCGGATGCTATGAGAGTGGCACAATGATGGCATTTGGCCACTCTCAGCGCCACAATGTAAGTCCGTAAATGGGCTCTTACCTGTGTCCGGTCAGATTCAGATCGAGTAGACCTCCATCTCCTCTCTAGGCATCTCTTGTGGCGTTTCATCACCCTTAGCTCCTCGGTAAACCAAGGGGCCAGGGTGGTTTGCCGCCGCAAGAGAGGCCGCAAGGGTGCGACCCGATCCAAGGCTCCCGTGGTCGCAGTATTCCATCGGGGCGCGGGTCAGGGATACAGGAAGTGGCCCAAGCGCCGTCTAGAACCTGTCCGGGTCCATCAGGCGCCCGGGGCGGAACCAAATAGGTGACTCAGGTTCCGCCTCCCCGTGATGGGGTGTAGCGATTGGAAAGTTGAGCCGGAGAAGTGAGTGGTCTGACCATGACAGGGGTGTGATGACTATATCCCCTATACCCAGATCACTCTTCCATTGGCCAGAGACGAAGATTAGATCCAGCGTATGTCCACCGTCGTGAGTGGGGCCCTGAATTACTTGGGTCAGGTCCATGGCCGTCATAGAAGCCATGAACTCCCGAGCTGCCTCCGATGATTCACCCACCGATGGCAGATTAAAGTCCCCCATGACTATCAGTCTGGGGGTCTCAACTGCCATCGTAGCGATCACCTCGAGGAGCTCGGGCAGGGCTGCTGCTACATAGCGGGGAGCCAGGTATACAACCAGCAAGCCCAACTGCCTCCCTAGGCCCCATTTCACACAGAGGGACTCACAACCGGTGGTCTGTGGTACAGTGGTCTCTCTCGGCTCAAGACCTTCCCTGACAATGACCGCTACACCTCCACTGCTGCCTAGGGCCCATGGCTGATGAAAAGCGCGGTAACCTGGTGGGCACATTTCTACGAGGGGAAGTCCTCCCTCATGGCCCAACCAGGTCTCCGCTATTCCTACCAGGTCCGGCTCCCCCTCCGACACAAGGTCGTAGATGAGGGGGGCTTTGTTGACCACGGACCTGGCATTACAGAACATTAGCCTCGAGCCCTGGCTCTGTAATCCCTGACCACCTAGCCTGCGGGGGTTGTGGCATCTGACCACTTGCAACCAACGGTCTTGTGCCCCCAACCAGGAAGAGAAAACCTGTCTCCCATCGCACCTGCCCCTCCCTACGACCGTCTTGATAGAGAAACCCTCGATGGAAACGACTTATGGGTCCCCCCTCTTAATAGACCTTTCTGCTTCCTTCTCCACTCGGTTCACTGACCTAAGAACATTCCCACCCCCAGCCTGACTCCACCCTAAGACCCCCTAAAACCCGAATCAGACTCCTAACTAAAAAAACCCTACACCTGCGTTTCGCCCACCTCTCTTGATTACATAATCCCTCATCAAGGTGGGCCCTCGTTAGAGCGGAGGGCCATACCTGCGAGTAAGGGGATTCTCGCAGTCGAATCAGGTCTGCTCTAGAGTACATAGATAGATATGAAATAGATGTAAAATATATACAATAAATATATACAATAAATATAAATATAAAATGGGTCGCGGAATGCTTAAGTGGGCATCCTGGCTGCTAGTATTATACAAAGATGTTAAATAAATATTAAATAGATGTTAAAATATAAATATAATAAGTATAATACAATTCATAAGAGGTTTAAAAATCCAGTGGAGAATGTTATCTGGCTCAGAAAGTTCTTAGAAATAATATTAGATAGTTATAAATAATTCTGGAGGTAGTTCTTAAAATAGTTCTGGAGATAGTTCTTAAAATAATTCTGGAGATAGTTCTTAAATAGTTCTTGGAAACGAAGGGTATCGATGATTTGCGGCCTGAACCCAACTGGTCAGGCTCACGGCCTATCATACCGACCTGCACCTCTCGGGCCCTGGCACCGGCTCAGATGTTTCGGCCTTCCAAGGCCTCGGCGTGATTGTTCTTTTGGCCACTGGTTGGGGGACTCAGCTGTGGCCTAGATGGTTTGAGGCCTAACGAGGCCTAACGGGCCGCTTGTTCTTCTGGTCGCCTGGCCGATCTTCACACCGCCAGGCCGCTCGGCCCAATCTCTCAGCCCTGCAGCGGTCCACACTCCAAGTTCCGGCGCCCCCCGGCTCAGCTGTTGAAAGTCGCCATTGGGACGCCCACCATTTCCAGTTTCAGACCGCCAAACCGCCATACCGCCAGCGCCAATGCCGCTCCAGCAAATCTCCAGCGCTCCCGGGCTCCTAGGAATCACAAGCGGACCAAGCGGGCCCCGCGGTCGAGACTCCGAGCCGTGCGCCGCGCGCCGCCCACACCATCCAGCTCCGGCCCTCCAGCTCGTTCGGCGCCCAGCCGCCAGCCCGGCGTCCCCCGGCGCGTCCCCGGAGCGCCTCCTGTCGGCCTATTCGAATCCCCATTCTCCGCATTCTCCACTCCGCTCCGCTCTCCTTACCGGTCTTCCGTGCCGGTCGCTGAGCCGTCCGACCACCCTGGGAGACCCTTCTGGTCTCAATCGACAGCCAGGGTGGTCCGCTCACTGGGCCCGGCCCTCTCCATCATCTACGGGCCGGGCATCACCTCCAATGCAGCCTCGGAGCCCCACGATCCCATACGGAGCTCAGAAGCAGGCCGCCATCTCGCGCATGCGCAGACGTATATAAATATGTTTAGGTCTTTTTTCATAGACCTGCAATCACAATAAAAAAACAACAACTAGTTGTGTTCCGCATCTTCTCAGCAAGCTTGCTTTCTGTTTATATTTGCTAAACAGCATCTGATTGATCTGGCTGTGTGATCTTTCCTTTGTAAATTCCTGTCTGTTATTAGTATTAGCTTTAAATGAGAAAGCATCTATATTTGTGCTAGTCTGTTGAGAATATACACAACAGGAGAATAGAAAGGAAATGATTAAAACTGGAAAACGTCTGTTCAATATATACAGCTGTTGCTTCTGGCAATTAATTCTGGGGAACTTAGAAAAACATGATATGCACACAATCAAAAAGATTCATGGTGATTTTCTATGCAGGCTTCATCCATAAAGCAACTTTGCCATACATCCATACCTGGAACTGGGAGGAAATCATAATGGCATAAGTCACTCTGGATCCCAAATTCTCCATTAATTCCCATCTGGAAAAGGGTCATGCTGTGCTTCTAATCGATGCAACTCCTCTCTGTGACATTATAAGAGAAGTAATTGATGGATTTTTCTAAGTGAAATTTGAATATCATGAACTGCGAGAAAAGTCACCACCTATTCCCATACAGAATGTGTGCCTAAGTGGTATTGTGAGATGTAGATGCTCCATCCAATCAATTTTCATCCATTAACTGTTAACCAATCAACTACCAGTAGATGGTAATAAAGAATCCATCTCTTTTTATTGCAAAGTAGTGATGATATGACTTTGTGTTGCTCAGTTGCAGCTCCTGTCCAAATGTTCTTGGAGCCAGAATTCAACCAAAATAAATAAATAAATCCATTTGCCTAAAAGAGGTGGATTAGCTCTGGAATTTTCTTTCATCCATTCACAAAATTTTTCAAAAATGATTAATTTATCAATCTACCAATCACTAGATGGCAGCAAAGAGATAAATTTTTAATATCTTTGACTTCCAGGTAGTGGTAGCCAAGATGCAGCCATTAGGTAAATGTTGTTGAAGAATTACAAATTTTTGCATAAATGTTATTATACGCTTTAAAGAAAAGATAAAAAATGGCAAAAGCTAATACAGCATAAAGAAAACAAAGAAAAAACAGAGAAAAAGAAAAAAAACTAGTGCAGAAAAAAGAAATAGATTTTTTGTTGCAGAAAATTGATATATGATTACAGAGATAGCTCTTACCCTATGGTTACAAAAAGGGTCACGACTTTTATAATCTATTTTTTCTAATTATCAAAATCACAAATATATTCTTTCTGTTTTGTGCAAAATTTTATAAAGGATTTCTAGTCAGCCATAAATGTAGATGTTGTCTTTTCTTTGACCAAGGAAGTCAATTTAGCCATCTCTGCAAATCTTCACTGAACATTCCTCTGTTATGGAAAATGTTGAGAATATAATAATCTCCCTGCAGGTGTCATATACATAAACGAAGCTCATTGTCTTTTTTTCTAACTGTCTCTCCATTAGTCCCAAAAGAAAAGCCCAGGAGAGATCTTCAGATGACCATTGCCCCTCACTGCCCTAACCTGGAGCCTTAGCTGGTGCCAAATCCTAAAACTGGCTGAGGATATAAGAGGGGAATCCCCCTTTCTAGAGTCAGCCAGGTCTCGGTAATGCATGCCAGGTTGACTTGTTTCTTGCCAATAAGATCTTGGATAAGGAAAACTTTATTTTTTGGCTGACTTAGCATCCATCAGCAGTAGCCAAACCCCAGAGCCTCTGAGTGTATGCTGTCTAGGTGCTGGGAATGAGTTCAGGGGGGGGGGGGGGCAGAACATGCCCTCTATCTAGTCCTATCTCAGATTATTTCAGGTCCAACCCAGGACAGTAGTTACATACCGGATATGATCTTCTTTTCAGGTCAATGGTAACGTGAATTGGTTAGAGTTATTGCGCCTGTTATGCTCTGGTGTCCCTGATGTTATCTAACACTTACCCCATCCATAAAATGGCCAGACCTATTTGAGTAGCCTGCCCCTGGTGACTAATGGACCTGAATGGGTTGGTACTGGGGCAGTGGTAGGTTCCGGATCCTGTTGCAACCAGTACAGTGCAATGGGGCTGGGCGTCCACCATATGAATGCGTGCAGCGCACATGCATACTTACTGTCCATGATGCTGCACGATGCCTCAGCGGAGTGTTGCACAGGTGCCGCATGCTCCGTGTGCATGTGTGGAATCCCCAAAACTTCAAATAGCGGTAAGGAAAGCGGCGGGCCTCCAGAGCGCCATATCGGAATGGTACCTGGTGCTCCCAGCAGACACCGGTACTGCAGTGTACCGGTCGTAACCCACCACTGAACTGGGAAATATCCCAGGACTTTGCTGCATGGTCCTGCCAAAGCTCTGATCATGTCCTGGAACAAAAAGGGGACTAAGCTTTGGATAGAATTGTGCCTGTGTGGCCTCTCTTGACCCAATTGCTCCCAACAATCCCCATGGATCGCAGAGAAGCTGTAGGTTCTGAAAAGGAATAAGAGATGTGGGTGTGGCCAGAATGTGACACATCTGGCCCATGGGCCGGGAGTTTGACCACCTGTTCTAGACTGAGCAATCAAACAGCAAAAGTTCCAACTGGTTTCATGATGGTTCTGTAATTCAGACAATTAGGAAGCAATGGTGAGTTTCGGATCCCCTGGCAACTAGTATGCTGTGACGGGGCTGGGCATCCTCGTCGGGCACGTGGGCTCTGCATGTATGTGCACACCATCAACCTGTGACACCCAGGTGCTTGGTGGAGGTCGCGCAGGCACCACACGCTGTGCACACAGGTGCAATTGGTCCATTTGCATTAAAAATGGTAAGGAATGCAGGCGGGCAGGTGGGCCAAACGAGCCACCATTACGGTACGGTAGCCACTGGTCCCAGCTACCACCGGTATGCCCGTACCGGGACGTACTTCCCAGAACCCACCACTTCTAAGAAGGTAGTAGTGTGCTCAACTAAGCATTCTCACAGGAACTCTAGGAAAAATACTTGAATGGTCAGATTTTGTTTGGTAGCTAATGTGGGTTAACACTTTAAGAATCTAGAACCAGAGGTTCAGACTAGTAGCCATAAGAGACAAAAGGCAGGACTAGAAGATGGGCAGTAAACAGTAAAGGTCTAAGAAAATGGGATAAGAGAGTGTCAGGGAAACAAAAGTGGTCTGGGGATCAAGTCTTCAAGTATCAGAAAGCTCCAGTTTTGAGAACAAGGGTTGAGGAATGCAGATCCAAATTTGGATAGTTGTTTCCAATTGAGATTGATAGGTGCACCTAAGCAGCCACAGTTGAAGGTATGGCTTACTTAGAGTTGTTGTTATCTTGCTTTCTGAGTAACAGAGCAGATTGCCTTTGCTCTGTCCTTGGAAGTTGCTGGTGCATCATGTGGCTAGGCCCCCTGCCAGGACTTGTTCCCTCATTATCTGCATCTGCCCTTAGCTATTCCTTCTCATTGTCTCCTTTCACTGCTTCAGGTGATTGATTGCCTGCTGGCTTCCAAGGCTGACAAATGGTTCAGCCTCTGACTCAATAGAGTCAAAACAGTCTATAGCACTTATAGCTTTCTGTACTGTGAATCCTAAATTTCATCTGGAATATTTGTCTTGACTGGAGCATCAATTCTAGCCGTCTTGGTCTTCTCTGACGAATTGGTTCCAATGGCAGTGCTAAAATATTCTGCTCTGTTGCAGGCATCTATGCCATGTTCTTTAGAACCTCCTTTATTCACCATCTCATGAAATGGCTGGAATTGTTTCATTTGGAGTGAAGTCCCCTGTTGTTGATATTCAATTGGATCCAAAGAGAGTCATTTATACTGGGAGCTGAAGTCCTTCAGACTTAAAGTTGCAAAGGTTGGAGACCGCTGATTTATACCAGGAATAGAACATATGATGATGTCAGGTAAACTGAAAGGCAGGTGTACTTTGTGTAACTGTTGATGGAGGATAGTATTTAACTTATGTTGGCTGGATTGCGTGTCATTGTTAGCAATGGCTTCATTTATTTATGTATTTATTTATGTATTTATTTATTTATTTATTTATTTATTTATTTATTTATTTATTTATTTATTTATTTATTTATTGAATTTATACCCCGCCCTTCTCCAAATGGACTCAGGGCGGCGGACAGGAAACTCAAAACATACAGAACATATAAACATTTTTAAACTTATTCCACTAAGGGCCTGTGTTAAACCGAATTAAAATCCCCATTTTACGACTGGCGTTGTTGGAGGCTGCGCAAGGCCGGCTAGTTGAAAAAGATGTGTCTTCAGACACTTGCGGAAGAGGCGGAGGTCAGAAATGGTACGGAGTTCAGGGGGCAGGTCGTTCCAAAGGGCTGGTCCTGCCACAGAGAAGGCTCTCCCCCTGGGCGTCGCCAGTCGGCATTGCCCGACCGACGGCACCCTGAGGAGGCCCTCTCTGTGGGAGCGGATCGGTCCAAGGGATGTATGGGGCAGGAGGCGGTCTCGCATGTAACTAGGCCCCGAGCCATGGATCGCTTTAAAGATGGTCGTTAGGACCTTGAAGCGCACCCGAAAAACCACAGGAAGCCAGTGCAGCTCGCGCAGGATAGGTGTTATATGGGAGTGTTTAGGCGCTCCCGTGATTACCCGCGGACTAACTGTAGCCTTTGGGTGCACCTCAAGGGAAGCCCCATGTAGAGAGCATTACAATAGTCGAGTCGAGACGTGACGAGTGCTTGAGTGACCATGCGTAAGGCTCCCCGGTCCAGTAAGGGGTGCAATTGGCGCATCAGGCGTACCTGATGGAACGCCCCCCTGGCCACGGCTGCCACATGGTCCTCCATAGACAGCTGGGAGTCCAGGAGGACACCCAAATTGCGCGCCCTCTCCACGGCGGCCGGTGTTTCGCCCCCAATGGCCAGAGTTGGAATAATCTGGCTGAAACGGGGTGCCGGAAGCCACAGCCACCCAGTCTTGGACGGGTTGAGCCTGAGTTTATTACTACCCATCCAGATCCGTACGGCCTCCAAACACCGGGACATAACCTCGACGGCATCATTGGGGTGGGCTGGGGTGGATATGTACAGCTGAGTATCATCAGCGTACAGATGATATCCCACCCCAAAACTACGGATGATCTCACCCAGCGGCTTCATATATGTGTTGAACAGTAGGGGCGAGAGGACTGACCCCTGGGGCACCCCACATATGAGGGGCCTCGAAGTCGACCTCTGCCCCCCTGCCAACACATATTACGACCGACCAGAGAGGTAGGATGAGAACCACCGCAAAACGGTGCCTCCCAGCCCCAACCCCCCCAGTCGGTGCAATAGGATACCATGGTCGATGGTATCAAAAGCCGCTGAGAGGTCTAATAGGACTAGGATAGAGGAAAATCCTCTATCCCACACCCTCCAGAGATCATCAACCAACGCGACCAATGCCGTCTCGGTGCGGAATACTCTTGATTCATCTTGATCAGTGGAAGCTCAATTTCTTTCTGTGGGAAAAAATGATCTTTCAGCAGTTTTCACTATAGCTTATACCATCTGTGCCTTTTGTTAGAAAATGATGCTGCGTGATGTTTTGGATTCAGCTTCAAAAGATGTTTCAAGGCACGCAGACATACAAAAGTAGCAAATCTGAAACTCTTTGGCAGTTTCATCATGTTGTACGATCTGGTGCAGAGGTGTCAAACTGGTGGCCCACGGGCTGGATACATCCTGCACAGGCCACGCCCACCCCAGCTCTGCAAAGGCAAAAAATTCACAATACACCATGTAACATCACGTGACACAATCGAGTTTGACACCTGTGATCTAGTGGTTGCAGAGGGAAAATATATTTAACAGATAGCAGATTAACAGAGTTGGAAGGGACCTTGCAGGTCATCTAGTCCAACCCCCTGCCCAATCAGGAGACCCTACATCTGCCTCTACCTAGGATTGAACTCACAACCTCCTGATTGGGAGGCGAGAGCTCCACCTCTAGATTTATCTAAGTCTTTAAAATTATTTAAATTTGCTATGGTTGCCCACTCCAGTAGACCCTGAATAGCTTATACAACCTAAATAATAAATTAAAACAGTTAAATAAGTAAAAAAAAAATATACAGTCTGGACTAAAAACAGCCATAAGAATAAAAGATGGCAGAGGTCCCACAAGACAGTAACCTGGGAACATAGCCAAGCCTTAAGGGCCTTCTGGAACTCAAAGAGAATGTGCACTTATTGCTAAGTTAGTAGATATTATGGCTGCTTTAAAGAGTTGCATGTAGGTGCTATCTCCATTCTCTTGTATTTTCCAAAGCATCTTTTCTGAATCATTTCAGAAGTACTTTACTGTTCTAAGGATTGGTTTTCCATTCTGTTTGTATGTTATCTTTTCAATTATAGAATTGGAAGGGCCCTTCAGAAAACAAATCCAATCAAAGAACCTTCAAATTCATCTTGAAAGATGGTTTAATACTGACCCAATGATGCATTTGTGATATGGGTATTGGTGAAACGAGCCCATTGCTCCATTTCCTGAATACCCACACTGGTGATTACTTTATTTACTAATTTATTATTATAATAATAATAATAATAATAATAATAATAATAATAATAATAATAATAATTATTATTATTATTATTATTATTATTATTATTATTATTATTATTATTATTATTATTATTATTATTATTATTTTATTTTATTTATAACCCGCTCTCTTCCCCGAAGGGACTTGAGGCGGTATTAATACACTGGTATCAATTTGCAGTGTTCCAAATAATGTGGTACCCATACATCATAAGCAGAGGTGGTATTCAACTGGTTCTGTCCGAATCAGTTGAACTGGTAGCGGAAATTTTAACTGGTTTGGAGAACCGGCAAATACCACCTCTTGCTGGACCCTCCTTACCCTGCCCCTTCCAGGAATTCCCACATATCTGTTTTGGCTCAAGGTAACAGCAGGGAGGATTGCTAGCCCCAAAATGGGGGGTTGGGTATGTCTGGCACTGCCCCTGTGTCCCATTTTGGGTCCGAGGATGCTTCGGGGAGGCTTGCTAGGCCCAAAATGGGGTGCGCGAGGGATGCAGTGGCTCCCCATCTTGTGTGGGGTGGCAGCACCCCCCTGTGCTCTGTTTTGGCTCCCAGGAGGCTGCAGGGAATGCGGAGGGGCCTTCAAGGAAGAAAGGAAGAAAGGAAGGAAGGAAGGAAGGGAGGAAGAAAGGAAGAAAGGAAAAGAAAAAAATAGAAAATGAGGGGGGAGAAAAAAGAGGGATGGGAAGGGAAAGTGAATAAGATATGGATGGATGGACAGATGGATAGAGGGAAGGAGGGAGAGAAAAGGAGAGGAAGGAAGGACCACAAAACCTGGCACTAGACGCAGCTTCAGAGGATGCTTTGAAACAGCACAGCAATCCAGGGCTGGAAGGAACCTCTGAGGTCATCTAGTCCAACCCTCTCCAGCAGGAGACCTTATAGCATCTTGGTTATTTTGGTACTTCTAACACAGAGGAGAAATTCCCAGAAATCCCCAGGCATTGCCAACCTCTCCCCCCCCAGGAGCAAAAACTAGAGCAAAAACTTCATGCAGTATTAAAAAGAAGTATATAAAAGGGGGCTGCTGTGTATTGTTTAATGGTCTGCTAAATTGGCAAAATGGACTGCTAAATTGGCCACATCCATCCAGTCACATGACAACCTGGCCACACCCACCAAGCTACGCCCACAGAAACGGCAGTAAAATGTATTGAATCCCACCACTGATCATAAAGTTCTTGTAATTCGAATTTACAATAAATCATGTGGTTAGGTTTCCATTTCTTCATTGGTTTGCCAATCTTATTACATCTTTCTTAAAAGTCCTTCTCCTTTGAAGTCCTTCTCCATTTCTCTCTCATGAATATCATGAGAAGAAATACTTTTTTTCTGTGATGGAGTAGGGGTATTTCTGTAAGTGGTTCATTTGGTATCAATGTAAATATTGTATTACTCTATACTAAATGTAAATATGACCTCCTGCTAATGAGGTTTAACTCCCAGTTGTGATATAGACATATTCATGTTGGTTATTTGACAACACTACAGCAGTAGCTTGCTTGCTTGCTTTTGCCTGCTTTTATTTTTTTACTTCTTGGTCCAGCCTGTAGGTCTGGCCTTTCCTGTCAATCTCCCACCCATCTATTAATCAGGTCAGACTCTCCTATACTTTGACCAGTTAGTATTATACATATGTGCTGTCATTCCTATGGCGAAGTAAATGTGCCATCTAGAAATGTTGGAGTCTATCCCATCAGTGGTTATGGTGATTGGAATTTATGGCAAGGAGTATATAATTAAAAATACTTTGAAGTCATTCTATTTTTTATTGACAATTGCTATTTGTTTTAGTTGTAAATATGTTTTGGGGTTTTAAGTTATTGAAAGTATTTAGATGCTAAGAATAGAAAGGTAAAATGAGAATAATACATACTGGCATATATTTGTTCCTGAAAAGAGTTGAATCTAAAATCAATATGTGTTGAATAGATATGAGTGGTGAGGTCTGGAGAAAAATAGTGCTATACATTTACCCTACTTAACTGTTATGCCAATTTAAAACTCCCGTATTTTTCAGAGTATAAGATGCACCTTTTTCCCTCAAAAAAGGGTGAAAATCTGGGTGCATCTTGTACACTGAATACAGCACTTTTGGCCTCCAGAAACCCCACCCCCTTTGCAAAAATGGATGTGCATAGCCTTTAAGAGGCTTCCAGAGTATTCCTGGGGGCTGGGTAGGATAAAAATGAGTGAAAAACTGGTAGTTTTTTGCTCATCCCCCCCCTTCAGCCAGGAGCACTCTATAAGCCTCCTAAAAACTATGCGTACACCTTTTTTTTGACAAAACAGACCCGTTTTCATGAGAAATGGGCCATTTCTGAGAGATCTGCAGAATGCAAAAACTTTTTTTTAAATTTGCCTCTTCAAAACCTTGGTGCGTCTTATGCTCCGGTGCATCTTATATGCTGAAAAATATGGTAATAAGAAAAAAAAACACAAAGGAAAAAGAAATAAAAGAAAAGCACAAAGTAATTTGAATTTACAGTGCATCATAAGGTTAAGGAAGTTAAGTGCACATTCTCAGAATAATTGTTAATTTTCTTAAAAGCTGAATACGTTATGTCATTTTATCTGTTGATTAAGATAGGTATAAGCTCCAATAAATGAATAAAATGTTAAAGTAACAATTCATTATTCAATTCACTTTATATAAGAGTTTCAACAATACTTTTTAAATCTGTTTTTATATTATGTATTTATATTTGTATATTTATTGTTTTTACTTTCCCTGTGCACCGCCCCGAGTCCCTGTGGGGAGAGGGAGCGGTTCTACAAATTAAATTTGAATTGAATTGAATTGAAAACTAAGAAACACTATATGAAATATGTGAGAGAAAAATTATTCTTATCTAGTCAGTAGGGAATCTACCTTTAGAAATCATTCATAAATTAAATGTTAAAACTTTAACTAGAATATGTATTTTAATGTTGTATAAGCCCATTAGTAGAATGTGTAAAATGGTTTTCATGTTAAATTAAGGTCTGTATCAGATTTATTTTGCAGGATATAAATTAATATGAGATTAATTTAAACATACTGTAAAGGCTTACTCCAGTGTTACTTGACATTCTGTTCTTTTATGGCATGTGCAACATCTTGTCCACACAGGCAAGGTTGGCCCCTATTCTTCCAGGCATCAGAATAGTGTAAAAAACTACAGTATTTTTTGGAATATAAGATGCACCTCCCCCCCCCACTTTAAAGAGGGTGAAAATTTGGATGCGTCTCATACACTGAATGTAGCCCCACCCATCCACCGGCCCCCACCCTTTAGCCTCTGCCTCCCAGCAATTTACCTCCTTGCAGAAAATGGGGGAAATGGGGCTTGCAGAGGCGGTAATAGGCTATGGCAATCCCTTCAGTCTGAAACAACTGATGATCAGGATTCCCATGCTGAAATTGAAAGTGAAACTTGCTGTTTGCTGCACGATGCAAATTGCTGGGAGGCAGAGGCAGGTTTTTTTTCTTGTGCTAATCAGGATGTTTGCTGTTGCTGCAAGGAGGTAAGTCAATAACTATAAATGCCTATAGAATGTTCAAATTATTAAACTTATTTTTTAAAGACTGCTTTATTATTGTTTTAGACAACTTAACAAAATGAAGAAGATTTTAAAAATAAATGCTTGATCTGAGGCTAATGTATCTTCTTTTAAACAGCAGAGAATAACGTGTACTTCCAGAAAGCCACATCAATTTTAACAGCATCTGTACAAGTATAGTCTGAAATGTAACACCACAAACAGTTTATATCGTCTGTACTGCTTGCTGTCTGTTGCAAGGAGGCAAATTGCTGGAAGGCAGAGGCAGATTTTTGCCCTTGTTTTCCTCCCCAAAAGCTAGGTGCATCTTATACTTTGGCTTTTTTATACTTTGAAAAATATGGTAGTTCTGTCTAACTACCTTTAGGATTGAAGAGGAGCACGCAGTGTTGAGGGTGATTGGTGGCTTGAGGGCACTTTCTCCACCTTTTAACTTGCCTTTTAAAAGTCTGTCTTTAACTCTATTTTTAAGTGTTTTTAATAGTGCTTTTATATGGAATATATGCATTTCATCTGTAAACCACCAAGAGTTACTTAGGCAGTGAGATGAGTGGGTCTAAATTTGTTAAAACAAACAAATATTCTTTTCCTGCTCGTGTCCTTCCTCCTTGGGCATATATAATGAACAACGGAAACAAGACAGTCTTTTTTATTTGTATAGACTCTCCCCATTGTGTAGATAATTTAAGGCTCTTGATTATGCTGATGGGTTTCTTGCCTCAGGATTTACAAAAGATTTATAGAAAGTAATAAAATGGGAACTAAAAATATGGTGCTGAGCTAACACACATATTCTCATCTTTTTCCCTCCTGTAAAGCTTCAGGGACTAGTCCTAGCAGACTTGAAGGCACAAATATGCACACACACACACACACGCACCCTACAGTAAGTAGCTTATGAAGTGCTTTTTAGAATGTGTGAACAATATCTTCATGAAACAATTTGGGTCAAAGTATAGTTTCAGAAAACAGCAGAGCATAAACTAACAGGCTAATTAAATGAAGCATAGTTTATTTATTTTATTTGGAAAGTATTGTACACCACCAATAGTCACTTTCATGTGAGAGATGGCTGTAGAGATATGATAAATAAATAAGTAGATTTAAATACACACCTGATAGTTTTTTTGAGGTTTACAAAATGGAATAAAAACATTGATAAAAATAATATGAAAAGTGTAAAAACAAACCTAAAACAATATCTACATCATAAAATTCCAGCACAAATTTTAAGGATATTTACATTAATTTACATTCATTACAGTGGGTATACACAAATATTATTTATCCAAACTATCAGTACATTATCAATAAATCCCTTTTTATAGCCTTTATGCTACAAAAACAATATATGTCAAATATGTAAAGTGTACACATACAAGAACATACATATTGTGATGATCCGGGGAATGGCACAGAGATAACTCAGGCAGCTGGCAGTTCAAACTGGCCCTTTATTGCTCCAAATTTCCCCAAATGTTCCCAAGTCCCAGAGCAAAGTGATGACAACCCCACCCCACCCCTCAAGCAGCCTCTACCTGCAAATAGTTCAGCCAAGTGCTGTGTACCATGGCTGCACAGCAATAAATCCAGCAGGGCAAATCAAGTTCAGGAAGCCAATTAGTTAGTTAATTAGTCCTGAAAGCCAGAAAGAATGCAAGGAAAGTTCAAATGTTGGCACTTGACACTTCAAGAATTCAGTGTTTATTCCCAACAAATGCCACACCCCACAGCATCTCCTTAAGTCTCATTCCCCAGGTGTGGCTTGTAAAAATGGGCAGAGCACTCTTCTCCCGAGTAGCCTGTTCAGTCTGCACCAATGGTGGGTTTCTGCAGGCTCGCACCTACTCGCAAGAACCGGATGGTGAAATTTAGAGAGCCGGTGAGAGGGGGTTCCACCGGCAGACCCAGAAGTAAGTCTGGCCTGCCGCTGCCGGTAACCCAATGGGAAGGAAAGGAAAGGAAGGCAGAAACGAAGAAAGGAAAGAAAGGAAAGAAAGAAAGAAAGAAAGAGAGAGAGAGAGAGAGAGAGAGAGAGAGAATTTATCATCACAATTGAGCCCAAAATTTTGGTTGCTAAGGAAGAGCATTGTTAAATGAGGTTCACCACATTTTAAAAGGTGGCCACTCCCACCCTGTCACATGACTGCCAAGCCATACCCACAAAATAGGCCACACCTACAGAGTAGGTTCTAAAAAAAATTGAAACACACCACTGGTCTGCACTGTTCTTGCCTTTCTCCACTCTCCGTGCTCTCAGATCAGGAGGGGAGGGGGCTTGCTCTTCGCCTGAGTTCTGCCTTTCATGTTCATCCTCCCCTTGTTCCTCCCTGTCTACAAGCTGTTCTAATCCTGAAAGACCGTGTTCTGACTGGTGCTGTCCTTCCCCATTTTTCTCTGAAGCCAATAAAGCTGCCCCCTCAATGTCAATGGGCTCAGGTTCCAGATTGTCTCCCCCTGCAGAGTCAGGCTCTGATGGGGGCGTGACACATTTTTCTTTCTATATAAATAAAAATGTAACAAGAGTTTGTTCAAAACCGGTACTCTCCGAAAGTACTACACCGATCGCTTCCAAATTTTCACACAACGTTCCTTTCAAATACGGCACCAATTATATCTATCTATCTATCTATCTATCTATCTATCTATCTATCTATCTATCTATCTATCTATCTATCTATCTATCTATCTATCTAGTGTATATGTCACACTTGTGCCAGGTACACGCAAAAGAAATGTAAAAAATTGTAAAAAAAGGTAGGTAGATGGATACAGAGAGAGCAGTGGGCCACAGGTATTATGTCATCCTTTGTGACATAAAATACTTTGTCCATAAGATTCAAGGAGAAATACAGTAGGTAGGTAGGTAGGCAGCTATAGAGATAGAGAGAGGTAGGGAGAAATGCAGTAGGTAGGTAGGTAGGTAGGTAGAGGGATAGAGAGAGGGAGAAATACAGTAGGTAGGTAGGTAGTGAGAGGGATAGAGGAGGAGAGGGAGAAATACAGTAGGTAGGTAGGTAGCTGGATAGAGAGGGACAAATACAGTAGGGAGGTAGGTTGGGAGTTATACGGTGGTTGTGTGTACGTGTTTGTGTGTGCAGGTGTAGATCTACACACAGACTGGTTGGCCATTTAACCAGATTGGGCCACAGCAAAGCGTGGCTGGGAACGGCTAGTATCAAAATACATAGAGACATGAATAAAAAGCATAAAATACAATAAAATAACATAACAAAATAAAAATAGTACAAATAACAGTGGCAATCATCAATTAATACTAATCTTCATAAATAAGATGAACGGTCAGGCAAAAAGGATTAGGACCATTTGTTAGATAGCAGCACAGTAGATTTATTAAAGTCTGTACACAAGAATCTAGTCAACTAAAATTCAACACTAAATTGGTCCCAGATAAGGGTCAACGTAATTCATATCCAATAGACTTATGGCAGTGTAATGATTCTTAAATTAATGTCGTGTTTAACTCCACCACCACAACTCTGCCTGCTTTTCCCCCTACACGAATAGAACCAATAGAGGCACATAATTGGCACCTTAGGAAGAAACATCAGTGTCATGGTTAGCCTAGTTAAGATGAAGCCCTGCTGAAAATTTGGATTTATAATGAAGGAGAAGAAGGATGATAGCACATGCTCATTCAATCCCCCCTCCCCCCCAGAACTATGGGGTTGAATACAAAGACTGGTTTGGAAATCAATATTCCAGATTCTCTGCTTAAGATGACTCCTGGCATTTTCAAAACCTAAAGCTTTAAAGATGAGTTTGCTGTGAGCTTTTGTTATTCAAATTGATTTAAAATGGTTCCTGAGAACCAGTGGAGCCAAACATAAGGGGGAAAAATAATGTTAACTAGAAATTAATGATTAATTATTATCAAGCTCTGGCACAGACATGAAAGCCAAATTTGTCTCTAAACTGAATTCTGGTTTTTCTTCATTTCATATTGATGTAATAATACTCCATAAGGTAGATGTTTTCCAATGCATTTTAAAAGTAGGCTTTATCGTTTTAGCCTTTATATTCTGAGTAGTTACAGATGAAATTCTGCATATGTGCTGTATTTGTGCTGCACCGTTAATATGACATGTTTGAATGAAATTCTAAAACTCTGTTAAAGCTACTTCTTGAGTAACCACTTAGAAATATATCTGATATGCCTGTATTCATTCATGTAAGTTACTACATTTCTGGAGAGAGATGATTCAAAAAAATGTACTCAACTGACAATCAGGGGAGTCATTGCCTTTTATTTTAAGAGCTTTTTAATTTAATTTATCTGACATTTGTGATAATGTGTAATGTATAGGAAGGCAAAAGATGCATTGATGCAAACTTCTTAAATGTTATCTGCTTACATATTCCATGGGTTTTGGATGTAACGAATATCTTAAACAAGATCCTGATATTAATTAATTAATTAATTATTTATTTATTAATCCAATTTATACCCTGCCCTTCTCCTAAAAAGGACCCAGGGCGGCGCACAAGCAATTTAAAACAAAACATACACATAAATACCCATATTAAAAGCTATTAAATAATAATCCCGTGCTAAAACTAACTTATAAAATCTCTAATTAAAATTTACAATGTTAAAACGCAGCATCGGTGGTTATACTAGGCCGGCTTGTTGGAACAGAAGCGTTTTAAGGCGCTGGCGGAACAAGCGGAGGTCCGAGATGTTACGTAGTTCGGGGAGCAGGTCGTTCCAGAGGGTAGGGCCTGCCACAGAGAAGGCTCTTCCCCTGGGTGTCGCTAACCGGCATTGTCCGGCCGACGGCACCCGGAGAAGGGAGCGGATCGGTCGAAGGGATGTATGATTGTTTTGCAGTCTGATCCCATGTTAGTTTTCTCAGAAGCCCTAGATTTAATTCTGCATAGAAAAAAAAAACATCCTAGAATATTCATAGTTTTAAAAAGGTATTTGACTCACCTACTGAGAATTCTCTTTGTAAGTCTTGGACAGTAGCCATTGACAAACATATTTAATATTTTATGTGTATACTATACTTTTCATATAAAATATGCAGTTTGCTGACCAGGTTTTTTCATGCTGGCAAACTTAATTTCAAAAGGTTCAGAAATAAAATATGTGTACCTTTAAATCACTGATTATATCCACCTTGCTCAATGTTATCATTAACAATATGGGTTCTATCATCTGCATAATAACACAATCGATTCTGCATACTAATAAATAATGTAGTTCTAAATGTTACCTGGTTATTTACTTAACATCCGCCAATGAGAGAAGCTGCATTGATGAAATTCCATGCTTTGTTGATCATGACATGTAAGGCAAGTTTATTTATTCCCTTCCTAATAAGTTAGAGTAATAGCCCATGTTTGGTTCTTAGCTATCACTTTCCGACTTGTAGAATCCTGATTTGTACATTATAATAAACCAATGGTGCAACCATACAATGCAGCCTAATCCTGAAGGCTTCTGGCTATGCTGATGTTTGGACATGTTAGTGTTTTATCTCAATTTGCACTCGGCTTTCACTTCTTACATTTTTAAAGACATGAATTTAATACGACTTAAGCTTCCGTCACACTATTATATTATGTCCCACTTTTTGTATTTTTTCAGAACTGCAAATGACGTGTAGTAAATCTCTTTAAGAAAGAAACCAGTGGGGCAATACCAGTAAAGAGAATGCATCTAGGGGTCAACCAATACCACAGACCTACGAATTATAGTATCAATTTTAAAAAGTTGCTCTGAAAGTTAAAACTCTGCCTTTCTCTAACTGTACTCCTATTGAATCAATCTCCTGGAGAAGGAAGTTAGAACTTCTCACATTTTCTTTGGCCTGTCAAGCAAGTTTGTATTTAGCAGGCATCTCTTTTCATAGCTATCGTAGCACCTGGTTGACCTTTTCTGAGGCACGAACTAAGCAATGTCCAGTCTGTTTAGCTCTTAGATGGGAAATCACCAGGAAATTCTCAGGGTTGTACGTTAAAAAGAGCAGAAAATTTTGCGAAGGCAATGGACAATATTTTTTATAGTTGCTAACATATACTGGATGTTTGTGTCCATGTAGTCACCAGAAATAAAGCTCTACCCAAAGGGTATAGCTATCTTATTTTATGTATCTATATACATTACATATAATATATACCCACCAGAGGGCGCATGGGTCTCTACAGAAAACGTGAGGCTAATTTAAACTTATTAGCAGTCAAAACAGAAGGTAGTCTTTATCTTTAATTTCAATGAACAAAAATCCACGTAGAATAACAACATCACAGAGATTAAACCTCAAAAATAGTGATGGGGGATATCACTATTTTATTAGAATAAAATCATAAATAAAACATAACCTTAGTGTATATGTGTTTGGTGTTGTTCATTTATTTTGTGCCTTCACGTCAATCTTGACTCTTTGATTGAGTGGACTACTGTAGTCCTTGCGGTTTTCTTGTCAAGATATTTGGTAGGGTTTGCCCTTGCCTTTTTCCTGAGAGAATTTGGCTTTGTTCGAGTAGAATTGTAACTTGTAACTCTCCTGGTTTCTAGCCTGGTGCCTATAAAATGTTTAGGTTTGTAAATGCAGTGAAATTTACGAATTCCTAGCTAGACCTGTCATACTATGAGGGAAGTGTTGTATAGTTTGTGATGCAGTGGTGGGTTCTGGATCCCGTTCCAGCCGGTATGGTTGGAATGGGCCCGGCGGCGTTCACACGGATGTGCAAAGCGTATGCGCACACGCACGCAGTGCGCGCATGCATCTTAGCGCCTCAGCGAGCCTCCGTGATGCTCCAGTTGCTCAGCGGAAGCGTTGAAGACTTAAATGACCAGTAAGGAGCTCAGGTGGGTGGGTGGGCCCTCTGGAGCAAAGTACCAGAATGGTATCCGGTGCTCCGGGCAGGCTCCGGTACAACTGTACCAGGGCATACCACCTGCAACCCACCACTGCTGTGGTGACCAGAATGACATTAAATTTTAGGATGGTGATATTTCTTTTTACACAAATGCTGGACAGTACTGTGATCACCTAAGAAGGGTATATATCATGAACAGAAACATAATTGTAGTGGAACTTCAATAATAAGCCAATATTCACTTACTTAAACATATAAATAGAAGGATCAGAAGTAAACAAAAGCAGTGGGAGTGAGAACAACCTCTGACTTCCTGCTGCTTTAAGCATTGATTTTGCTTGTGGAAAGATGACCGAGTGTGTCGTAAATCACAATCATGTTATCACAGGGATGCTGCAACAGCCACAACTTTTGAGAATAGCACTGGTCTGAACATTTCAATTCCACCAGAGTAGTGAGTCCCACCATCTTCTACACCTACTATAATGGATTTTAGCAACTTTTGATTCAAAAGGTTTTGCAAAATTGTTTGGGCTAACTTGATGGTAGAAAAAGACAACCACAATTTTGGTTGTGTACAGATGAATATTGGGTAGCAGACTTTTACGCAATGTTTGTGTCCTGTCAGTAAAAGTCAGAGGCTATTCTCTAACCACCCCTACTAACTTTTTAGTAAACGAAAAGATATGCTAACAACCGCAACAAGAACATTTATGCTTTTCTGTTTGAAGATCTATTTGAATTTAATCTGAATTATGATTCACACCCATGGATGAAAGTGCTAAGTGAGTTTACCCTAGGGCAGTGATGGCGTGCCTTTTTTGGCTCGCATGTCAAAAGCGGGGGGAGCGCAGGGGGGATCATGCGTGGGCGTGCCACACCCATAATGCTATGTGTGCGACCCCCTGCTTTTGGCATGCTTTTTTCGCCCTCCCCAGGCTCCAGAGCAGTGGTGGGTTTCAAATTTTTTAGAACCTACTCTGTAGGTGTGGCCTATTTTGTGGGCGTGGCTTGGCAGTCATGTGACAGGGTGGCAGTGGCCACCTTTTAAAATGTGGTGAAACTCATTTAATAACGCTCTTGCTTAGCAACCAAAATTTTGGACTCAATTGTGATGATAAATTCTTTCTTTCTTTCTTTCTTTCTTTCTTTCTTTCTTTCTTTCTTTCTTTCTTTCTTTCTTTCTTTCTTTCTTTCTTTCTTTCTTTCTTTTCTTCCTTTCCTTTCCTTTCCTTCCCGTTGGGTCACTGGCAGCGGCAGGCCAGATTTACTTCCAGGTACGCCAGTGGAACCCCCTCTCACCGGTTCTCTAAATTTCACCAACCGGCTCTCGCGAGTAGGTGCGAGCCTGCAGAAACCCACCACTGCTCCAGAGGCTTTCTAGGAGCCTGGGGAGAGTGAAAACAGTCTCCCCTCCCCACCTCCAGAGGCTTCAAGAGCTTCCCTGAAGCCTCCAGAGGGTGAAAAATGACCTCAAAAGAAGGCCTAAATCAGCTGGCCAGTGCACACATGTGCGCTAGTGGTGACAGGGCAATGCCTCACGTGCCCTAAGAAATGGTTCCGCGTGCCACCTGTGGCACCCGTGCCATAGGTTCGCCATCACTGCCCTAGGGTTAAGATAACTCTGGACTGGCCCCTTTGGATGAATATAATTCCCCAGAATGCGTTTCTTGTAAATCAATCTTTTCCACATTGATTCCCTTGAATGTCAGTTACCATTGGTTCAACTTGCTGACAATTCATATTGCTATAACCTAATTCAGTAAACAGCAAGATGCAGAAAGCTGATTTGAGCTATAATTCATGAAGAATTCAGCATTTATTTACAAACTGACCCTTGTAGTCCCCCCCCCCCCCCCCGGTAGAATTTGTAACAATTTCTGTAAGATAAGAAGAATTCTGCATGTTCTTTTCTTCTTGGAAGAAAATTGTCTGAAATGTGTTTTCATAAACATTTCTGTCGTAGGAATCTGTAAATTTCTTTCTTTCTTTCTTTTTGGCAAGTAGTTACTTTTGGAGCCTTCTGTCATTTTACTTGGTTTCTGTCACTTGGCATTGTTGAGAAAAAAGAATGGAACAGAAAAACTGCACATTACTCACAAATTTGCAGGTTTGTTTCTGTGTGAAACTATTCTAATTAGAGGTGTTCACAACTGATCATTTTTTAAAAGTTGGCAATCACTAACCAATTTTAACACTAAAATTGACCGTACGTGTTTCTATTTTTACTCTTGATTATCCGTCATGGTTAATTACCATACTGCATCCTCCTTATGCTGGTCTAAGATCTTAATAAAAATTTGATTTGATAGCATTTAAAAGAAAAGATGACAATGACACAAAGTAAAGGCCGTAAAGATCTATACTGTATCTGGACTGTGCTGAAATTACAAGATAATACAATGTAAGAAGAATAGTTTTTTAAAGTGCTAAATAAAATTAAAATAATAACACACATAAACTCTAATCAATAATAGTCAAAATTATATATGCACTTCAGCTGTCCCCTGCGGAATTTAATAAATTACTTAGGTTTTTGTTAGTTTTAATGTTAAATTGAACAATGGATAGTAAAAAGGAATTACATTTTTATAGGATGTACTAAATATGCAAGCTTATGCATGTACATTATGTACATTATGTATATACCCACAGCTTCAACCTTAAATTGTCTATTGTGGACCTCACCCTATTCACAAGAAGTCTGTAAAGAGGGCGTGCATAAGCGCACCAGCGTGCCTACCATGCCTGTCCTACTGTCTCCATTTATTTGTACTCATTGCCTTGTTCATGTCCATATTTATACTTATACCTGTTATCTTGTACATGTTTGACAAACTAACTAACTAATTAACTAACTAAAATAAATAAAAATAAATACGCGTGGAAGGGATACATGGGGAAGATTGATCCATGCTTATTATTTCTTTTCTAAGAATCAGTTTTGTATTAATATAAGTTTAGGTATCACATATTTTGGAGTATAAGATGCACCAAGATTTTGAAGACACAAATTAAAAAAAAGTGTTTGCACTCTGCAGACCTCCCATAACTGGCCTGTTTTACATAAAAATGTGCCCATTTTTTGTCAAAAAAGGGCATGCATAGCCTTTAGGAGGCTTATAGAGTGCTCCTAGGGGTGGGGCAAAAACGAGCAAAAAACAGCCCATTTTTGCTCATTTTTGCCTTCCCCAGCCCCCAGGAGCACTCTGTAAACCTTCTAAAGGCTATGCATGGCCATTTTTGCAAAGGGGATGGGGTTTTGGGAGGCCGAAAATGCTGTATTCAGTGTATAAGACGCAACCAGATTTTCATCCTCTTTTTTGAGGGAAAAAGGTGCGTCTTATACTCCGAAAAATACGGTATTTGAAAAGTCATATATAATTGGAAAAAAGAATGTCCAAACATTTTAACAATTGACAATATAATGTCAGTTAACTATTTGACTGGGAAGCTTTAAATATGTAGTACTGTAAGACAAATTTTATTATTAAATATTTCACTGAAAAGTTAAATGGAGCAATTTCCTTCAGAACCAGATGTTATTGAATACTAATTGCTTGGGGAAATGAAAACGGAAGACTGATTATTTTTCCGCTGCCTATGTATTTTTCAATTGCAATCTTGTTTTATTGAGACCACTGTGACCACTTTTTTTAAAGACTTTTTGCCCCTTTTCTTTTTAAGAAAAGAAAGATGCAAATTCAATAAAACATGCTGTATTTCGTTTTTCCGAGAAGTATCAGGAAAATATTCTGGGCTAGACAGTACATTGGGTCTGGCACCTTTCAAACATCTTGTAGCTGCATTTTTCCTAATACAACAGGTAATTTGCTTTGTTGCTGTTTTGACTTTTGGTGTTCAACACAATTTTCTGCAATCTGGTGCCTTCCAGCTAGCCACATTGAGAAATGGTATCCCAACAAATCTGAAGATTACTATTTAAGGCAGGCCAGAATATGAATCCCCACCTGATTTTATCTAATTTTGAAATGTTAAACAAGGCCTGACCTCTTTAGGGATGGAAGGCTATAAGGGCATAAGATGGACTGTGAAATAAATAAATCCTGGAAAAAGTTATGGTAAAACAGATTAGTTTATTTTTGTTGGTAGAAATATCTCATGGATGTGTACAAGAAACCACTAGGAAGTAAGCTTGACTGGAAAGATACCTTATTTTTTTATTCTATTATGAAGAATCATAAAAGATTCTACAGATTTCGGTTAAGCTAAAATTCTTATTTCTCAGGTATCAAATTATAAATATACAAAACATGTTATATGTAACATTTGCCTTTAGTAAAAATTGAGTTTTGTAATAAATATTTAGCATTTGTTTTTATTTTAAAAAGTATTTATAGGTTGCTCTATAACGGGTTCCCAAACTTGGCAACTTTAAGACTTGTAGACTTCAACTCCCAGAATTCTCCAGCCAGCATAGCTGGCTGGAGAATTCTGGGAGTTGAAGTCCACAAGTCTTAAAGTTGCCAATTTTGGGAACCCCTGCTCTATAACATTAAGTTTTCAGGGTGAATTATAGAATAAAAGCAAACAAAGTAAAACCAATAACAATTCACAGTGATGTGAAAGTACATAAACAGCAGAGGTTAAAGGACAAAAAAATTAGAGCTAAGTTGAGAGATATTAGAACTAAAGGAAAAATAAAACTATTTACATGCACAATGAGGGTGCCACCATAGAAAAGGTCTTTTCATTTCTACCACACTTCATCTAATTTGTTGTTGTTAGTTGCAAAGTCGTGTCTGACCCATTGCAAGCCCATGGGCAACATTCCTCCAGGCCTTCCTGTCCTCTATCATCCTCTGGAGTCCATTTAAGCTCATGCCTGCTATCCAGCGACCTCATTCTCTGCTGTCCCGTTCTTCTTTTTCCCTCAATCTTTCCTAGCATTAGGTTCTTCTCCAGTGAGTCCTTTCTTCTCATTAGGTGGCCACAGTATTTGAGTTTCATCTTCAGGATTTGGCCTTCTAAACAGCAAAAAGAGACTCCCATGATGATTCCTTGGTCAAATCATGAAAACTCATGAAATTCAGAAACAGCACTTTGAAGTAGTAAATTTACACAGTGCCTGAATTCACAAACCATACTTAACCAACATCCAGTGCACTGTTTTATGATTATATATGAACTAAGTCCTATAAATTTATTTAATCCAACAGGTAATTGGTAAAAAGCTAAGAAGGGCTAACTTTAAACATTGCTAAAATCAATTAATGAATGTTATATTTTAAGATTTGCATGATGAATTTTACTATAAAAATGGGCACAATTTAAAAGCGTAATAATATGATTGGCTCTGTTATTAAGACTGTTCTGTTTACACAGTCATTTCTAACATTGTTCATTCTTTTTACTGAATTTTTGTGCCGACACCAAGGAATTCTATTTTAAAGAGGAGAGTCGTCTAAAATAAGACTGCTGTTTGAAACCTTATTAGAGAACAGACATTTATATGAAATTGCCCTTTGCTTGACAAATTACCTATTCCATGATCAGCTTAAAGACAAAGATTTAAAAGAAAAAATGATACCTGGGCTATGAAATTCTGATTACCATTTTGCAGTTTGTCAACTGACAAGTCACAATCTTCCCTGCTGTTGTAAGATGTAGCTTTTCTTTTTCCATAAAAATACTTACCAATTTTATATTAATGCATAAAAACTAACACAAGGTAGTTACAAACTTCTGCTAGAAGTACTGTACTTTATCTTGATAGCCATTAGGGTCAACGTTCCAACATGAACCACAGCTAAAAGTAGACAGATCTACCTATTATTTCTTGTTCACACAATACCTTCTCTGTCTCTTCTCTTCTTTTCTTCTCTTTTCCCACACAGCTGGTTGTCACAGAGTAAGTAAATAACTTTTACCAGAAGTCTGATTTGCTTGTCTGTACTTTTAAAATTAAGCTGGGGATCACATGAAATTAAATCAACAGCTATCCAACTAATATTCTATTTAAAGTAGCATGTGTAAATTTGTATATACAACTATAAAATGTTACTGTTTAGAAAATGCTTTCTATTTTTTGGGACAAGTAGGCAAAGTAAGCTAAGACGTTCCCCGGTTTTACAACTTGTTTTTATAAAGAGGACCGCCAACAACCATCTATCCTTAGCCCATTATAGTCCAGTAAATGGCATGGACCAATTTAGAGGGTTATGTCTTCAATCTTCAGTATATTTCTCCATAGCAGTTGGATATAAATTGGCAGCACTCTGTACACTTGCAAACATGTTCAGTTTGAATTTCGCCATTAAAGTGAGTTTTCTTTTCAAGTTCAGTATTGTGGGTTTTCTTTCCCTGTTTTCTTTCAGTTCTGTGAACAATCACAATCCAACATTCTGTTACCGAGGAGAAAAACCTCCTAATTCTCAAGATTTATTATGTGACTGCTTGGGCGTGTTTTGCCAAGGAAAATAAGCTTTCTTTGAGCTGCATTCAGCATACTCCTTTTCTCACCGGAACTATGCCAGAAGATGGCATTGCTGTGTGATGATTCTCCCATCTCCATTGCAACAAGTCATTAAGAAGCTAGTGCAAAGGCTGCACTTTAAAACTCCATTAGCATGAGTCAGGCTAACAGGAAATGAATTTTCTTCCATATCTCTCATCAAGGACAATTCCATTAAATGCTTCAAAACCTGTAAGAAGTTGGATGGGATTTTTGTTCTTCTTGTTATTGGTACATGAATAAAAAGCTCCTATTACAAGATGCAGCTGAATTCTTAATAAGCTTTTAAAACCTGCAAATATGAAAAATGAACATAAGTGCAAATGCTCAGACATTATCAAAACCTCAGATATTGTTACTTTTTTTCTCCTTATATACACATACGCTATCCTCAGTGAAGAAAATGAGCGCTAATTCATGGATAATGGGTGTGGTCATACTTACAAATACATAAAAAAGAAATATTTGATAACACTTAACTCTGTATAAAGGGACAGCAAATTGTTCTTCCTATTCCCCAAATATATTAATTAAGCTATAATTCTGATAAATCAGTTAAAAAACAAGTTAAAGCATCAGATTAAAAACTAGGAGGCTATGAATTCTAGTTCCACCTTAGACATAAAGCCAGCTAGGCAGTGGTGGGCTGCCATGTGGTCGTGCAGGGTTCGGGCGAACCTTTAGCTTTGATCGCTGGCTGGGCCTGCCCACATGCCCTTGTGCTAAGCTGTCCATTTATAACTAACTTTCTGGCTCATCCCCTCCGCCCTCACTGCCCAGCTGAGTTTTGCACCACCCCTGCTTTACTCACTGGAGCTGCCTGAGTTGATTACCTTTGAAACTCTGTTTCACTCCCAAAGAGGTGTGTCCGAGCTCCCAACCAGCGAGTCGCTTGTGAACGTAAGTGCAGCCCACCTCTGCAGCTGGGCAACATTGAGCCAGTCATTCTACCTCAGCCCTAGAAAGCAGGCAATAGAAAACAATTTCTGAAAATGGAAGAGACTAGAACAGGAAGTTGCCAGGAATCAAGACTGATTTGACACCCTGTCAGGCCTGCTTCTTAGTTGGCTTAGGAAAGATCACACTTAGACATTGTTTTGAAATGAATAAGGCTCCTTTTACTAAGTAACAAAAGTGTACAGACCAAGTAAAGCTGAGAATGAATAGTTTAGGCGCGAACAGAAAGTATTAAGCTTAAGCCCATCCCAATCCCCAAGCCCCCCCCTTTGCACTGTCCAATATGCTTCCATCTCCAACATCAGGTGGGCAGGTCTTCACCATCCTGGAATGCAGGTCCGTTAACCAAGAGATAACACGAACCATCAACATTGTCCACCAGCAGAACACACTCATCCCAACGCCCCCCACCCTCCCCGTTTCCATGACAGCGAAGCAGGAACTAGCGAGACTGACATCCGGACCTCCTCCAGGAACAGCGGGAAATCCGGGGCAGCAATCGGAACACGATAGGCTACACCTGAAAGACAAGGAAGGACAGACAAACAACAGAAAGGAGAAGGGGAAAAAAAATAATCAAGGTTTGTGTGGATATTTGGCATAAAACTGGCGTACCAGTTTAGGAGCTTTGAGATGCTCTTTATCCACCCATTCGTTGTGAGAAGGGGGAAAATCTTTCCACATGACCAGGAACTGAGTCTTATTTCTGCGGATTCTGGAGTCCAAAATATCGCGGACCTCATAATGTTGGTGACCATCCACCATGGTAGGTGCAGGTGTATCAGGCAACTGTTTGCGGAGATGGGAGGTACGAGCAGGTTTCAGCAAGTGAACATGGAATACAGGGTATAGTCGCCGGTAGGTCTTTGGGAGATCCAAACGGACCGACACAGAGCTGATAATCTTGGTTATTTTGAAAGGACCAACAAATTTGGGACCCAACTTCTTGCATTTCTGGGGGCTATCTAAATTTTTGGTAGAGACATAAACTAGATCGCCGACTTTGTAGGAGGGAGGGACCGCCCGTTTCCTGTCAGCGTACAATTTGTGCGAATCATGGGCATCGTTCAAAGTTTTTCGGAGAACTGGCCAAACAGAAGACAGTCTTGAGGTCCATTCAGTTAATGAGGGAACTGTCGGCGAGTCATGAGGCAGTTCAGGGATGGGTACAAAGTCCTGCCCGTAGATGATTTTAAAGGGAGTCATATTTGTACTGGAGTGAACAGAGTTATTATATGCCACTTCGGCATGTATGAGAAGATCAGCCCAATCATCCTGTTGAAAATTAATAAAGCAACGCAAGTACTGTTCCAGAACGGAATTAACCCTTTCACAAGATCCATTCGTCTGAGGGTGGTAGGCGGAGCTTAAGCTCTGGGCGGAGCCAATCAGTCGCAAAAACTCTTTCCAAAAAAGGGAAGTAAACTGGGTCCCCCTATCGGAGATGATGCGTTGCGGGACGCCATGAAAACGATAGATATGAGAAACGAATAGTCGAGCCAGAGTTTTGGAAGAAGGAATTTTAGTACAAGGGACAAAATGAACTTGTTTAGAAAAAAGATCGGTAACTACCCAGATAACGGTATAGCCCTGACTGGGCGGAAGATCAACTATAAAGTCCATTGAAATTTCCTTCCAAGGTCTCTCCGGCGTAGCTACAGACTGGAGAAGACCTTGTGGCTTACCCGGCGCACGTTTGGAAGCCGCACATACGGGGCAACTGGCAATATACGATTCAACATCTTTTTTCAAGGAGGGCCACCAGAACTGTCGTTTAACAAGGTGCACAGTTTTAACGAAGCCGAAATGACCAGCTAAACGTGAGTCGTGTGCACGTTGCAAGACAAAAGGACGTAATGTAGCAGGAACATAGATCTTCGAGCCAATCCAGGGAAGATCGTCTCTGGTAGTGCAATCACCAGAATGTGCTGAATACCAATCATCAGTAAGTAGTTCGTCCTTAATGCGAGCAATCAGGTCAGTAGGTGGAGTAGTTTGGACAGTTGCATGGCCCTTAGCAGATACTGGAGAAGCGGGCAAAGTGAGGGGCATGATGGGTTGTACTATAGTAAGTTTGGAAACATCATACTGTGGCAATCTGGAAAGCGCATCAGCCATGAAATTTTTGCCTCCTGGAATATATTTAAGGTGGAAATTGAAACGATGGAAATAGTGAGCCCAACGAAGTTGCCTTGGGGACAATTTCCGAGAGGAGGTAAGAGCTTCCAAATTTTTATGATCCGTCCAAACTTCGAAAGGATGGGGTGCACCTTCAAGGAAATGACGCCAAGTCATGAGAGCCCACCGAACAGCAAAAGCCTCTTTCTCCCAAATCGCCCAACCACGTTCGGACGTAGTGAGTTTCCGAGAGGTGTAGGCACAGGGTTGCAATTGGCCACGTTGATTGAGTTGTAACAAGACCGCTCCCACAGCGACATCACTGGCATCCGCCTGAATTACAAACGGGGAATTTACATCGGGGTGTTTAAGAATAGGTTCAGCCGCAAACAAACGTTTAAGCTTCTCGAAAGCGGCTTGACATTCCATTGTCCATTTAAGTGGGGACCCTGGACGAGGCTTTCCTTCTCCTTTTGTTTTTAGAAGGTTTGTAATGGGTAAGGCAATATCAGCGAATGATGGAATAAATTGGCGGTAAAAATTTGCAAATCCCAAAAAACTCTGTAGTTGTTTACGGGTACGTGGAGGGGCCCACTCCGTTACTGCCTTGACTTTAGCAGGATCCATTTCAACTCCCTCAGAAGAGATACGGTAGCCCAAATAGTCAATTTGTTCTTGGTGAAACTCACACTTAGAGAGCTTGGCATAAAGTTCTGCGGAACGCAGTTTGTTTAGCACGGAGCGTACCAGTTTAACGTGCTCGTCGTGAGTTTGTGAGTAAACCATTATGTCATCAATGTAAACAATTACTCCCTTGTAAAGGTGCTCGTGGAGAACCTCATTTATCAGTTGCATGAATACAGAAGGGGCACCTTGAAGACCGAACGGGAGGACTTTAAATTGAAAACATCCTAGCGGGCAGTTAAATGCTGTTTTCCATTCGTCCCCCTCCTTGATTCTGACCCTGTAATAGGCTTCACGTAAGTCCAATTTCGTAAAAATCTTACCAGTAGCCAGGTGAGCCAGCATGTCCTTCATGAGCGGAAGGGGGTAGATATTGTGTTCACAAATGGTGTTGAGATAGGAGTAGTCCTGTATCAATCTTAGAGTACCATCTTTTTTTTCCCTAAACATAACTGGTGCAGCTACACGCGGTCTAGCTGGTTCAATGAAACCCCGTTGAAGATTTTTATCGATGAATTTACGTAATTCCTCCATCTCCCGTGGGGTCATGGAGTACATGCGAGGTTTGGGCAATTGAACCCCAGGGAGGAAATCAATTGAACAGTCAGTAGCTCTATGAGGAGGGAGGGAATCACAAGATCTTTCACTGAAAGCATCCTTTAGGTCCCAATATTCCCTGGGAATTTTCTCTTCGCCTGGTATGACTTCAGGTGATGGGAAATCCAATAAAGGTGCAGCAGATTCAATAAGGGGAGGTGGGTGATTTTGTGGGGGTTGATCATTCTCTGACGGAAGAGAGGTATGTTCCGGGAGAGATAAAGGTATGCGCACCCAACCTTCCTTCCAGTTTATCAGAGGATTCCATTTACGAAGCCAATTTACCCCCAAAATTACAGCATTATCGGCAATGGCAGTTACAATAAAGTTGATGGTCTCAGTATGGCCTGTGCCTATAGAAACATGAATTGGTTCGGTGATAAAAGATGCTGGGGTTCCCCCAGCTACAGAACCATCCATTTGGCAAAAGGCTATGGGAGCTTTCAGGGTCTTAAGGTGGAAACCCATCGAAGACACGATGTCTTGGCTTATGAGACATTTTGAGCACCCAGAGTCAATGAGAGCCTGCACATCGCATGTACGGCCAGTAGATGGAGCTAAAAGCTTTAAATTAATATAAAGGGGCCCGGAGCGATGACTCACCAGATTGTCGTCAGAAGAGTCTGAAGACGCCTCCCAATCATCAGGGCCAGCGGTGGGCTGGTCAGCAGAGAGGTTGCTGGGCTCCACCCCACTCATAGCTGGTTTGGTGCGCGCGATTGGCGTCTTAGGATGTTTCCGGTCCGAGGAAGAAAGAGGGCGTGGAGGTGGTCTTGATCGGCATTTGTCTGCCCAGTGCCCCTCCTTTCCACAGCGATAACAGCTGCCTGAGCGAGGCTGGGTTGTTCTCCCCTCCCCCCTTTGCATGCGTACATCTTTCGCAGGGGGGTGAGATTTGGGGCTATCTTCCTGTTGTTTCTTCTCCACACGGACTGGATCTTGTAAGTGGGCTTGATCCAACTCTACATCTGAAGCTAGATCTATCCATTCATTCAAAGTTTCGGGGCGAAATCTGTTCACACATGTTTGGTAAATGTCTTTATTCAGCCCTTCAACATAAATGTCCATTAGGGCCTGTTCACTATAACCAACCATAAACACTGATAATTCCTGGAAAATTTGCGTGTAAGCCTGAACAGACATGCCCCCCTGCTGTAAGGTTTTTAGTTTCATCTTTGCTTTCCTTTCAACACGGGGGTCTTCAAAACGCCTTCTAAGAGCATTCATGAAACGATCGAAATCACGCAGCGCAGGTGAGCGGCAATTATGCAATGAAACCAGCCACTTAGAAGCTTGATCTTCTAAGGTCATAGAAACAATTCTGATTTTGATTTCATCGTCTAAGTCAGCTGCGTAAAACTGCATGAAATTATCGACGTGAATTAGAAAAAACGCCAGTTTGTCGGCACTTCCGTCGTATTTTACACCCAAAGGAGGCAGTTTTGCAAGTCGGCGGGGGTTAATGGGATTGGCTTCTCTTCCGGCCTGAGGGGGAGGGGAGGGCGTTGAACTCCTGCTTTGCCTGGCAGAAGCTGCCTCTCTCCGCAATTCCCTGCCGGCCTGAGGAGGGGGGGATGGTGTTGAAGCCCTGCTTCGCCTGGCAGGAGCTGCCAGTGAACTTTTTGGCTGTTTGCGATCCACCTCCCTCCCCCAGATTTTTTCCAGGGCCATTCTTTTCTCATCTGCCTGGCGGAGTAAATCCTGAGCCATTTCTTTTAATTCCCTTTCTTCTCTTAAGAGCTCCGGAATGACCTTCTTTGGGGAAAGTCGACGCCTGGAGACGTTTACCCCACTCATTCCTACCCCTTCGGACCAACGTTTTGGTTTGACTGATTCTTCAGCTGGCAGATTTAGATCTAGGCCAGCCAAGCAGTCCATCACTGACCTGGTCTCTTCAGATTGAACAGGAGGATGCGATGCTTCAGCTCCCAAAATAGGTTCAGGCAGGACCTCCACCAACGGAGGCTCCTCTTGTGAAGGTTCCGACATCAGGTCAGGGTTTTTTGTGATTCTCAGCATAATGTCAGGCCTGCTTCTTAGTTGGCTTAGGAAAGATCACACTTAGACATTGTTTTGAAATGAATAAGGCTCCTTTTACTAAGTAACAAAAGTGTACAGACCAAGTAAAGCTGAGAATGAATAGTTTAGGCGCGAACAGAAAGTATTAAGCTTAAGCCCATCCCAATCCCCAAGCCCCCCCCCCCTTTGCACTGTCCAATATGCTTCCATCTCCAACATCAGGTGGGCAGGTCTTCACCATCCTGGAATGCAGGTCCGTTAACCAAGAGATAACACGAACCATCAACATTGTCCACCAGCAGAACACACTCATCCCAACGCCCCCCACCCTCCCCGTTTCCATGACAGCGAAGCAGGAACTAGCGAGACTGACATCCCCCCCCCCCAAAAAGCCCTAGTACAAAGGAAGGCATAAAATTGTATTTCTGTTTCTTGTTGCTTTCTGGAACTGTGGAGGCAGAGTATTAGCCAGGAATTATATTTTAATTCAGTTCCAACATTTTAAAATTCAACAAACACTGAACAGGGATTTATTTATATAAAATATTTCTAGGCTTTCATAGCAAAGTATTCTGAAGGCAGTTTACAAAGCAAATCATTTCATTGTAATAGGCCTACCAATTCCAGCATTTATTTTATTGTGAACTCATCTTTTATTGAAGAAGTCAAGAAAATGTTTTCTTCACAGCAACACATCTGCGAGGTGAGTTTGAGCTATGGGAGATAGCTCCAGAACCACCCAATGAGTTCCCATGGCTGATGGTGTATGTCTCCCTGCTCCTAGTCCATCTGAATTACACACCATACTAGTTCTCATTTAAAAGCAGTTTTTCTAAAAGTTAAGACATACCTCCCAAATTCTAAAATCAATCACATTTTTGATATGGATAAAAATCTAGGCAAATGGGTTTTTAAAAGATAGTAGTGAAAGTTTCTTAAAACTCATATGAGAAGCCAGTCTATGATTGTTAGAATATAGTGGAAGAATCCTTTTCTTTGTTTTAGGCCAGGGGTGTCAAACTCAGTTTCACTGAGGGCCGCATCAAAGTTGTGTTTGACCTTGAGGAGGAGGGGGGCATGGCCAGGGTGTGTGTGGCCAGCTCAATATCACTTATGTTGGGGGTGCCTATGGTGGCCAAGTGCTGTCTCGGTTAAAATGGGCTCCCAAGCTCCGTTTTCAGCTATGATGGCCTCTTGAAAATGAGCTTGGACTTGCCGCCCGCGGCCTTCCCGAACTCCATTTTTGTGGGCAGAGGCACCATAGGCCAATCCTTTGCTGTTTCCAGGGCAACCCCATGGACCATATCTAAGCACCCTGCAGGCCGGCTCCGGCTCGCAGGCCTTGAGTTTGGCAACACCTGTTTTAGGCAAAGTTGCAATAAACCATGAATAAAAGTGTATTCCTAAACTTAAAATGCAGTCAATATTTTAGAAATTGATCTTTTAAATTCTCAGAAATGTACTGGTAGCAATTCAGGTTTTGTGAGTCATATGTTCTGCCGCCATATCCTCATTGACACGTGGATGATTGTTTTCAATATCACCTGAGATTGGGGCTATTTTGGAAGAGACCTCAAGATAGAGTTCATTAGTAATTATTTAGGTTTATCTTCCCCATGAAGGACTTTGGCTAATGTACTCAGCGAAATGGGTCTTTTTAACTTTCTAAGCTGTACAAAAGAATAGAGCTGTAGACCAAATGGATACAATTGGTCTCCATTTAACACCAGAAACATGTAAAGCAATATTACAAAAAAATCCTAATTTCTGGAATTAAGTTATATAAAGCAACTTAATTAGTCATACCAAGATAATTCTTTTTAAATAAAGTGATGTTTGTTTTCCATTGAAACTTGCATTCGGGAAAAAGGTGGCATTAATGTATTTTGATCTACTCTTTGAATGGCAGAAGTGTCAGCATATTTCCCTTCCTCTAGTAAAATTATATTAGGGGAAAATACTAATTTGCTTTCTATATGAAAATGGTTCATAGTATAGACGCTGCCAATGAAAACAGTGTTCAGTATGTGCTCAGCCTAAATGTCTCTAAAAGAAATTACATCATGTTGTAGGGTTTACTTTTGTGATTTCTGGAAAAATTTACACGGTTGATTTTATTTAACGTAAAACAAGTAACAATAAAAAGCTTTGCATGTATGCACAATTGCACAGATGGCAGAGATTTATTTTTAATTTTAAATAAATTTGCAAGCAGTTGCTTGACTCTTTAATTGTTAGCACAATTCTAAATCATGTTTACTCACAAGCTAATCTTGCTGGTTTCAGTCCTTACTATCTTTTACTAGGATCCAATTTTGAACACAGAAAATGGAAGCACAACCAATTTCATTTGAATAAACGGAGCAACAAAACCCTGAATGTTTTTTTTTAAAGTAGGCATTCACCAAAGTTCTTTTCTTTGGTAGTCTACAACGTCAAACTGGAATAGTGATTTTCAAGCTTTTTGGCTTTTGAGAAATGTTTTCTATGTAGGCTTAATTGCTAAAGAAGCCTCACCTATACTGAAGAGGACCTTGTAACAAATTACTGTATTTTTTGGACTATAAAAATGCGCTGGAGTATAAGACGCACCAAGATTTTGAAGAGAAAAACAGGAAAAAAATAGTTTTGGACTCCCTGTGTCTGGTTTTTGCTGTCTCCGGCCCCCAAGAGTACTCTGAAGGCCTCCCAGGCCTTCTGCATGCCCTGTTTTATTGCAAAAAACGGGTGAAAAATTGGTTCGTTTTTGGCCTCCCAAACCCCCTAGGAGTGCCATTTAGCTCTCTCCAGCCTTCCAAACCCTCTGCATGCCCCATTTTGATAGAAACAGACGTGTGGAGTGGGGTTTCAGGAGGACAAAAATGGTCATCTTTGGTGTATAATGTGCACCAACATTTTCACCCTCTTTTAGGAGGGAAAAAGTGTGTCTTATATTCCAAAAAGTACGGTATTAGGCATGGGAGTCAAACTCATGGCGTCATGTTGACATCCCGTGATGTTTTGCGATGTTTTTCCCATTTGCGGAGCTGTGGTGGGCGTGCCCTGCATGTGACACATCCAGCCTGTGGGCCGCCAGTTTGACATCCCTGTCTTAAGGCATGTTAGCATCAGCAACATGGCTTTGGTGAGAGTATTTGTGATACTCCAGAATAAAGAAAACAATCAAAATGATTGAAATGTCCTTAGTCATTGTTCTCACATAGGCTCACACAAGATTTGGACATTAAAATTATAATTCAATATTTATATATTTTGGCACCCCCCTATGTATTTTACAAAATTGTACAATAGTCCTGACACCCTGAAGATGTTCTAACATCTGGAGTAATCTGTTCTCAAAGGATACTTTCCTGGATCTGTGGTTGAACTATATATCTGTGTGATGTTGCTGGGTATGGAGCTTTAATGAGTAAACCCTTCAACTGCTCAGCTTCACAACAAGCCATACAATTCAAATTTAGATAACCCTGGACATCGTAGCATGCTCAGATACCAAACCTTTAAAAAAAAGCAGCAGTGTTCATCCAACAGCTTTATGTGGAAACTTGCCCAGTAAAAATCCACATGTATAATATATATGAAAAGTGAAAATTTGATGAGGAAGAATGTCTAGTAGGTACCAAATTAGTATCCGTGAAGCACTGGAGCCCATAAATATCGCTGTTTTATATCACAGCCCCCCTCCCGTTAAATTGAAAACTGGAGAGAAAAGGAACATCCTACTTGCTTTCTCATTCAGACAAGCTGCTTCCTCCCAGATGCAGTTGGTCAGAGCCAGAATCTGTGACTGCCAAAAATCTGGTGTGATTTGAAGGCATTCTTATATATACAAGGGAAATCATGCGGTGTTGTGTGGTCAGCAAGGACTGGCTGGAATGAAACACATGGATTACGGTAAAAAAAAGAGGCTGCAATACAGAAGCGTTCTGTCTTTGACATCATTTGCAAGAAAGGCTGAAGGACTCTTTTTCTACTAAGAGGTATCACAGTGTGGGGAAGAACGGCAAAGCTCTTCAGTGAGTAGCTGTATTTTATTTTAAGTAACTGCATGATGTATTTTATAACTAGCAATGCTGTCTCTTTTTCTTTTGCATTTCTTTAAACAACATGCACCACACATTCTTGTAGAAAAATCAGATGTTTTGATTTCTATTATTTTATTGAGGAGAAAAGCATTTTGATTTGGGAGATGCGTATTTATGCCTGTGTTTTGCTTCTGAGAGTACATTGCAGGCAGAAAAAAGGATAACTTCTGTAGTTGAAAGCTAATTTAAAAATACACCAGGAAACATATGATAATATATTTAAAGCAAGAAAGAGAGCAGAAAATGGTGACTAAGAAAGGAGCGTTACTTGTTTATTGATAAACAGCTTCATTGAATTCAGAGGCTAATCCTAAGTATATTCATTTCCCAGGTGCTTGTCATACCCGTATTAGCTTTTGTTAATATGAAATGGAAAAAAATATAGAAAAGCAACAGGTTGTCCTATGACATCCTTATAAATGGCTTATAAACATAACTTACAGTTTCCATCTTTTGGTTGCTCTTTTAAGTAGAAGTACAGAATATGATATTGCTATTAGTTTAGTGATTTGGTAGTTAATTTTAATTAATTATAGTTAAAATTAGGGTGGAGTGGTTAAATCCTAACATTCTGCTATGTATATGAGAGAGAAGCAATCGGAATAAACAAGATAATGAAATTTGTCATTTTCAACTGATGGATAAGAAATTGATGGGAGAAACTTGACAAGAGAATATGTTTATAAAAAGCTCTTTGTAATTCGGGAAAACGTGAAAAACAAAATCTTATTCAATAAAGGTAGTTCCCTCCACGTTATCTATAATTTATTACCCCTGTGAAGATTTACATTTTATTGTCAGTTTTTTATAATGGAACATACATGTATATGCCATAGTTGGATTAAATAATAACTGATAATAAGTATAATATCGCTTTCTCTCACGCAGCTTTTAGATGAATAGAAATACGTCTTTAGCAGTGAATTTGAAGATATTTTATAATTCAAGACAATTTATACTGAAAAATCTTGTTTTTATTCTTGTAATTGTGGGATAGGAATCCTCTGAATATAATTTACATGAAGTTGAAGTTCATAGGAAACCTGTAAAACATTGGCTATATGTATGAAGTAATGTATCTCTCATCCCTTGAGGGTTATTCATCACAGAAAAATTAATCATATCAACTGGCTGCAATTGCGGAACATGTCTAGAAGACTGATAGTTGTTTCCAAGCAATTTCCTTTCTCCCATCCCATTACTTCTGACCTGCCTTTGAAGGTGGCTGATGTAGCACGTTTATCTTTCTTTCTACTTCCTCAAATAACTTTTTGGAATAACAACATAAATATTATTAGGGTATAGGAAGCTGTATTATATATTTTTATAAGACATGGATAATACTTCCCACTCAGGTCAGTAGACCTAGTCAGGGTAAATATGCATTGGGATAAGCAGTACTTATTCTTCAATAGACTAGACTAGATTTACTTTTCTTCTTCTTCATTTATAAAAAGAAAATGCCAAACAGCAAAAGGTACCTAACTTTATTTTGAGAAATAATCATTTTTCCGAAGTACAATAATCATAATAGTTCCTTCCAAAATGGAATTACCTGCTTCATTGTATTCTCAGGAAATCTGAGATTTCTGTCTTATTTTTTCTCAAGTAACTTATTTTTAAAATTAGCTTTCCCAGAAAAACTATTGTATAAAAATTCAACTGTGCAAAACAAAAACAAAAAAATCTGATATTCACACAGACTGAATAAATAAAGGTAGTATAAGTTCAAGTTTACTCTCAAGCTATATTAAATTTTGTTATTATTTAAAACATTTATATAACTGCCCATCTTCTAGCCAACCAAATAGAGCTTGAAAATGAATTTGTATTAGGTGATACTGATTGATCTCATAATCTGGATTTGGACATTTGAACAAATCAGTTAATTTTTGCTACAAAGATATTTGTAAAAAAAATCCTGTAATTTTACATATTCTTTATAGGTAACATAGTAGGTTGTTGAGTAATTTACTCTCAAAGCTTTAGCAATATTGTAGTCTATATGCAACTCTGTCTTTTAAGTGCACATTAAGTGACAATTGGGTAGTATGAAAATTACCACTTGTAGAAAATACTTGCTTGTAAAAATGCTATAATTATAGAGCTATTCTAGGCCTAAACGTAGCTGCACTCAGAAAAAAAGGCTGATAAAGAAATGGATAATGCTTGTTAGTCAACACTCTCCTATTAAAGACATGAATGATTGTTGTAGTGTGTGTGTGTGTGTGTAAAATATTCCAAAGTAGTTTACAAGAATAATGAAACAAAATGTTAAAATATTATGGTATTTATGTAGTAACTTACCAAGCACATCTAAATTACATTAAAGTACCCAAAATATTTTTACAATTCCTAAGAGTTGTCACAACTTTTGAGCCCCCCCCCCCCTAATGTTTGGAAATTAAAAGTTGAAAAATTGGACATGCCCTAAATATGGTTCATTTATCTGTAACTTGAAATTAAAAATAAATGTATGAAAATATAAAGGAAATCAAATCAGTCAATTAACAGATCATTTTCAGATCACGCACTGACATCTGCAAGACAGAATAACTTGGTGTAAAAACTGAAAACAGAAGAATCAGAAACTGTAACTCCAGACACAATATTAAAAGAAATGGGAGAAACTGCCTTTATAACAATAAAAAAGCCAGGATATAAATTTCATTCATGTATCAGCTAGTACACAAAGTTTAGCCAGCTTTGTAATAACATTAAAAGGTGGTAAAAACCATTATTAAAAAAAAAAGGGGGGGGAAGCACTTCACAGTAACGCTGGAAGAACCAAACCTCAGGTTAATAAAATATAAGTCATATATATTCATAAAATGTGTAAGCTTAAGAGCCCATTTAGTGTTCCCCTGACCATAGAGTCTTTCTACTGTTTTCATGGCAAAAAGCTACAAGTTACAATCAGTATAAAAGATGAATAATTGCAATAGGCTAGACACAAAGTTAAAACTGTAGCTGGAAATGCCAGTCTCAGGTGAACGTGCCTTCCAAGATGTCCTAGATCAGGGGTGTCAAAAGTGCAGCCAGATATGTCATGCGCTGGCTACCCCCACACCCATTTTAGCACAGGGCAAAATCCGATACTTCACGTGATGACAATGTGACGCCACAAGGTTGACACCCTTGTCCTATATCCTCCTAATTAAATAATAAAAAGGCCCTTTCCACCAAGAGATTGGCATTTCCATCTTCATTGTTAAATAACCAGAAACCACAAACAGTAGAATGCCTGAATGTAGCACGCTCCGTTTTGGAAACCCAGCTAATTGCACTTTCTTGAAATTCGTAGAGTAGGGCTGACAAACCCTACTCTACAAACAGTTTGTCAGCCCACGGGCCAGATGCAACACACACAGGCCATGCCCATCCTGCAAAGGGCAAAAAACGTCACAATACGTCACATGATGGCAACATGACGTGGTGAGTTTGACACCCGTGTCCTACCTAGAGGATAGCTATTTGTGCTGACTTTTGAGGAACAAAGGCAAGGTTTTCTAGATAAGGGGATTGCAGGGGTGGGATCAAATGTCCCATCTTCAGACCAGCTGACTATGTATTGTGCTCTCAGAATAAACTTCACCTGATTCAAGTGACTATCTACCTTCTGCATTCTTTATTCCTGGCTGGGAAATGAATCTGATTTCTTTCTGACACAGAAGTGTCTTTTGTAATAGAGATTGTTAAAAAATGGTTCCTTGCTTTGAAACTCATCAAATTGGATACTCAACACATTTTGATGTGAAAATTTTGTCCTGGTATTCATCATTTGTTTGGTACTCAACTTACAAGCTAGAACATGTCGTCGCCGGCTGCCTTGTGACTCACTACATTATTCCTTAAGAGAAAAATCGGTTTGGTAGTCATCATTTTTGGTAGTTATTGTGTCTCCCAGAACTAATTAACGATGAATACTGAGGTACCACTGTATTAGTTTCAGGAGAGTTTATTTCTATTCAATTTAAAGTAGCTTGGGACCAGGAACAAATCCAATTGGTGTTCTATGCCTCATACCAGTCTTTAAGCTGAATGCCAAAAAGGGCCCTGGGAGAAAGATCAGAAAACTGAAGCCTAATCTTGTGTTGCAATGAATTGCCATGCCGGACTTGGAATGATGCAATTTAAAATATTAAAAAGTTAAAAGTTTTGTTTTCCCCCGGTGGATGAAAAGAAGGCTCAGTGTCAATGCCTAATTAAAGTGTCACTTACCTAGGCAGCGTGACTGCCTAATTAAAGCATCCGTCTTTTTGCTGTAAATAGATAAAAGAGGAAAAAAAACATTGAGTAATGGAGGTGGAGTTTGGGGGTGGGGCATTCCTACAAGGGCTTTTCTATGCTGTGGATTGGCGAAATTCTGTGTATCAAGAGGGGGAGAATATCCTAGTGGAGTCCCTGCAGGAGCAAGAAACAGATTATCTGCTATGTGAAATTACTGGTACAAAGGGCTCCGTTTTCAGAAAACAGAAAAAGATGCTGGAATCCCAGGTCCATAAAAGATCTGATTTATTTCACTCTTTCACTCATGCGGCTTCTTTAGGAGGTTTTCATTTCTGGGCTTGCGTCTATCTTAAGGAGGAGAGAAAAATGTCAAACACTTTAAGAAACCAGTATTAAAAATTATTTTTCTTGTGTCTCCCTTTATACTTCTAGAATCAAATTTCAAAATGACATTGCAAATACAGATAAGAACTCAAATTATCCCCCTTGTGTAAATTTATATAACAATTTAAAATGACATTTAATCGGGAAAGATTGCTTGCATCACATGAATTACATATTAGAAGTTCTGCTGCTGCAGCTACCATTTTAATTTTGTTTTAGCCTGATTGAGTTAGTGAAGGCACGGGGATAGAAATTGGAAGATTGGGAATTCAAGTCCCACATTAGCCATGAAAGCAGCTTGGGTGACTTTGGGTCAGTCACTCTCACTCCAACGCACCTCACAGAGTGTTGTTGTGAAGCAAATAGGGGGAGGCAGGAATGTTGGATGTGTTTGCTGCCTTGAGTTATATGTAAAAATAATAAAGATGAGATATAAATAATAGATATAAATTATTACCAATGTTTATGGAGATTCTCAGTCATCCTAGTCATGGTTGAAGGCAACTGAAGCTTCTTGGGCAAGAAGCAAAATGTCTTCAAAGAAAAATCAGAAAGTTCAGGTGCCTCTTGAAAAAGCATCTTTGGATATTATCAATCTTACTTGCCTTGGATCTGTGTGAAAGAATAGTAGACACAGAGGTGTCTCAAGCTTTACAAATGTGTTAAATTTGAAATATTTTCTAAGTTCTGTTCTTTAACATCACTAACAAAAATCAAAATTTCATTTACTTTTTGAATAAAAACAATTCCTCATGTTTGCTTTGCATAAATGTAAGGAGCATTTCTAGTGCCCATGGAATTTGTATTTGAAATACAAACATTCAAACAGATATATATATAGAAATATATAATAGTCTGAACTTGAACCTGTTGGAAATGTAAGAAAGGGGATTGTTTAGTAGTTTAATGACCTTTATGAATTAGGAGAAAGGAATAAGTGGTGGCATATTGTTTAACATTGAATTTGAAACTGTATGACCAAAATTGAATCTCATTTTGAAAATGTTAAGTACGAGGGGTGGGGTGATATTGAAGGAACAGAAAGCACAAGCAGTTACCTCACATACGCAGTCTTAAATTCATGCTAATGTGTCCATCGTTTGAGCCAAAGCCTTTTCAGGATTATTATAGCTTCTGGGCAGGCTGCCTGTCCATTTAAATGTCTCAATCACATTTAAGTTATGGATTGCCCTTTTGTAGTTATCCACAGAAGGGGACCTAATGTAAATGCTTTCACTAACATCACAACAGTGCCTTACAGCTATAAAGAACTACAATTCCCAGAACATTCAGCCAGCACGGCTAGATAATAACAAACAGAGGAACCACTGGGTTGGAGAAAGACTGGCCATTCTATTTGGCATTTGGACATATGGAAAGATTGGATAGTTTGATTAAATAGTTAGGAGAAGTGCATCTTATTTATATAGATTTACATTGAGAACTGACCCATGTAGACAGTACATACTTTTGGACAATTTAGGTTTAAATAATGAGGGTTTTTCTCTCTCTTCTGGTTCCACTTTTATTTAAATACTAATTGAGAAAATAATGATTCCACCCCACCCCTGTATGTTTTCTTCCATGTTTTCTCTTCAGCTAAAATTAAATTTAGTAATCTTGATATTAGAGGCAAGTAAAATGTAGAGGCTGACTGTTCTAGAAAATATAATTTACTGGATTTTCTTTTTTGAAAATGGAAGCTATGCTAGTATTACATTTATTTATCTAGTTCTATGATGTATTTGCATGTTTTGGAAATAAATGAAATGCAGGATACTCATCAAAATAGGTACAGCAAGTGATCTACAATAATGTGCCATTAAACCAGTGTCAACTCTTGCAACTATGTAACTTTTTCCAAGGATTTAGCCACAGTGAAATCAGTTATCATGGAGTAAATTATATACAGAATATTTAATTTGTTGCAGGTTCAAATCCAGGACTGAGTCATTACCCCCTTATGGTCTACAGACTGTTAATTGGAGGTTACATATACTATGTAGACGAGATATCTAGTGTAAATAAAGATATCTACAGTTAAATATACTATCGGTAGAAGGATTTGCTCAGAATGCTACTCTTTGTTTAAGAAATTGCTAATCTGAGCTCGTTTCCTTCTCAAGCACATATAGACAGACCAAATATTCTTTGATTCTTCTCTGTTACGATGCACTTCACTAAATAAACTTTGCCTATCCCTATAATGCATTTTCTGTAAATAAATAAGTTTCCTGCTATAGTTATAAAATCTACTAATCATTATTTTGTGTTTCAAAATAAAATATTTTATTGATTTATTAAAAATATTAGTTTTGAAATGAAGACCTCTATATGACATATGTGAAAGAAGAAGAAAACCAGCCACTTGTATTTCATCTGCAAAAACAATATGAGTGCGAATTTTCATTTGTATGGTAGTAATAATAGCCTTTATTGTCATTGTACATCATGTATACAATGAAATTGGTTATTGGTATTCCACAGGTTGAAGCTTCTCTAGTGCTTTATTAAGCTTCTGTTTCCAGATAAAAATAGATTTAATGCTATTTTTAATAGATTTTATATTGAAATTAAATAGATGCTGAACATTCATTTTGGTACAGTGCAATAAATTTTAAAAAAAGTAGCCATGAAGAAAACAAACAAACTCAGCAATGAAGCAAGTTTTTTATGTTATTCGAGACTTTCAGGATTTTTCTATTAGACGAAATGCTAAGCAAATAAAAATATAAAACAAAAAATTGAGAGGGAGGGAGGAAACTTCTATACTTAACAAATCTACTTTTAGGTTAAGGCATCTTTGCAGTTTTTTTCAAAAGCTTCCCTGATTTGATTCGATGTTGTCTTCTTTAAATTCTATTTCTTTACATTGCTGTAGTTCCATTTTTATCTTATTTGTGTTTGATATGTTTAATGTTAGATGGATGGATGAATGGATGCATGGACAGATAGATAGCAATAGACGTATATACCATTTCATATTGCTTTACAGCCCTCTCTAGGCAGTTTAGAGTTAGCATATTGCCCCCAACAATCTGGGTCCTCAAGAGAAGCGGAGGGGAGAAAGAGAGAGTGACAGAGAGAATCTTAGCAGCTAGTTGACTCCTGTGTTATATTCATTGGCTATTTTATTTATCTGAATACTTTAATTTTGTAAACCACGACAGTACAAACCTAAACTCCCAATTGTAATTGAAATACATTTGAAAAACAGCAGATAAATACATTATGTATAATGCAGTAGTCCTACGCAAACTTTTCTGAAATATGATGTTCATGCATTGGATTAGGCAGCATTTTAAAATACCACTTTAGTTTAAAATGTACCACTGATGAAGTTAAATTCTGGTATTAGTTTCACATGGCTGTAATTATGAATTAGTGATATCTAAATCAATTTAAATGTATATTAAATTAATTATTTATTTCAAAGGCTATGCTATAGCACAATCTAGATCCAACTTATAGGTAGCACTTAACACTTAGATTTATATATGTCTTACGTTACAGCCCTAGTATAGTTTCTGTACTTGCAACAGGAGATTAAATATTATATTTTTCAACCATTGTTTCCTAATAATTTTAAAGTGATTTGAAATATTTTATGACATATTGTTTTTTTATAACATATATTTCAGTGATACTCCAAAAAGAAAGAATCTATGTTCTTCATTTTCCTGCCAGTGATATTCCAATCAAGGTTGGAGATTAAATGATGATCAGGGAAGAGTAGAATTAGTCTCCTCAAACCCTAACCCTGATTAAACAGCCAAAGAGAGACAGAGCTAATTGAATGAAGAGAGGTAACATGAAATACTGGAAATGTCAATATTCCCTGGGATTGAGAGGTAGGTTATGGAACATCTTACAGATGCTTCTATAATTGATGTATGGAGTTGTCACTAAACAACTACCATAACTACCAATTTAGGTGGCTATGAGTAGCTAGTGGTTTCAAGGCTGTTTGTTGCATCTGAGATGCTAGGTAGGCTATTTTGCCTGCTCTTTGGGAGAAACTGGGGGGGGGGAGGGGGGAGATGATTGTATTATACTAATAGAGGAGAATCATATATCTGCTGTTTGTTCAGTGAATTCCTATTGAGGTATCGTATTTTTCGGAGTATAAGACACACTGGAGTATAAGACACATCAATATTTTGACGAGGTAATTTTTAAAAATAAGTTTTTGCATTCTGCAGACCTCCCAAAAACGGCCCATTTTTCGCAAAAAAGGGCATGCATAGCCTTTAGGAGGCTTGCAGAGTGATCCTGGAGGGGTAGGGTGGGACAAAAAATGAGCAGAAAATGGGCCTGTTTTTTTGTCAAAAAAGGGCATGCATAGCCTTTAGGAGGGGCAAAATTGAGCAAAAACGGCCCTAGCCCCTAGGAGCACTCTATCCACGGCCATTTTGGTCAAGGGGGTTTTGGGAGGCAACAAATGTTGTATTCAGTGTATAAGACGCACCCAGATTTTCAGCCTCTTTTTTGAGGGAAAAAGGTGCGTCTTATACTCCAAAAAATATGGTATTTTCACATTCAGAAGGGTTTTCATATTTAGAATATTTAACTCACCACAATTATTTCACCACTGATTCTTAACAATTAATTCATATTCTCAACTTATATATCTTTCTCAAACCATGCTTATTTCAATTAAACCTAACAGTATGTGCTAGAAATAATTGCAACTGTCTACAGTAGAAATTTGTAGCTATTAATGTTAGGGTTGCACATTTTTGAATGCACATTTGCTAAGGACCAGAATTGAGGTTGTAGAGAGCTGAGTATTTTCAGAAATCCTGCTTTGCATCATGATGATTAAAAAAGACAGCAGAGATTTGAAACAAGGTAATTCTGCTTGATGGGCAAGGCCTGTAATGACTTATAATCAGATTGAATTGGCCTGCTTTGTATCCGTGGGTAGAATCTATGAACATTGTGGACATCTTATTTCAAAATATATATTAAAAAGAAGACGTAGTAGTAAACAGTTTAATTCTGTAATGGAACCACTTTATATCTATACAATTCCTTGAGAACAGATCACATATTAAAGAAAAATAAATTCTAAAAAAAAGAAGATATACCATAGGTTTTGGAGTATAAGATGCACCAGAGTATAAGACGCACCAAGATTTTGAAGAGGCAAATTTTAAAAAAAGTTTTTGCACTCTGCAAACCTTCCAAAAATGGCCCGTTTTTCGCAAGAATGGGCCCATTTTTTTTTCAGAAAAAGGTCATGAATAGCCTTTTAAGGAGGCTTGTAGAGTGCTCCTGAGGGGTGTGCTGGGTCAAAAATGAGCAACAAATGGTTTTTATCAAAAAAAGGTATACATAGTCTTTAGGAGCCTTAGGGAGGGAGGGGGGAGCAAAATTGAGCAAAAAATGGCCCATTGTTTGCTTATTTCCGCCCTCCCCAGCCCCCAGGAGCACCCTGGAAGCCTCCTAAAGGCTATGCATGGCCATTTTGGTGAAGTGGGCAGGGTTTTGGGAGGCAAAAAATGTCACCCAGATTTTCAGCCTCTTTTTTGAGGGAAAAGGGTGCGTCTTATACTCCAAAAAATACAGTAGATAGCAAAAATAAACCAAAACCAAAACCATACCGGCAGAAACCAAATATCCACAAGGACTCCTGAATGGGTCCCATGAAAATACATTTCTTAGCAGCAGCTGAGTCATAACATTTTTTTAATATCTTGATAAATAGAAAATGCTGAAGACACAACAATTAGTTGCAGGGTGAGTTTCATTGCAGCTTTTACTTTTGAACTTTTCTGAAGTCAGAGCTGAAAATTTTGTTGTTGTTTCCATTTGAATGTTTTTTAACTTTCATGACAAATATATAAATAGTCCTCTACTGTAAACCGCAGGTATCTCTAAAAACCCACAGCAATTCAATATGAGGCAGGTAATTCCATCAGCCATGAAACATTCATGGACCATTGATACAGATTTTAACTTCAAATATCATAATATCTTGTGAGTTTTGAATTAATACTTTAGAATTATTTGTTCTAGTGTTAGAAAACATTCCAATGAAACATCATTCAATTGTTTTGTGTCTAATTATATGACACACCTTTTGTCTTCATATTCAATATTCAAAATTTGTATTGATGAATAAAAAATTGATGCCTGCTGGTGTCCACAAATCTTTCATTAATTTCCAGGCATATAATTGCACAGTATGTAAATGATTCTCCAAATTCTGGCTCTAAGTAGAAAAGGGACGCGGTGGCTCAGTGGCTAAGACACTGAGCTTGTCAATCAGAAAGGTCAGCAGTTCAGCAGTTCGAATCCCTAGCACTGCATAATGGAGTGAGCTTCTGTTACTTGGGCCAGCTTCTGCCAACTTAGCAGTTTGAAAGCATGTAAAAATGCAAGTAGAAAAATAGGAACCACCTTTGGTGGGAAGGTAGATAAAGTCAGGAACAACTAGCACATATGTGTGAGGGGAACCTTTACCGTTACCTAATTCCATTGATTTATAAAAACACATAGTCAGTCCTCTTGTTTCAGAGTGTCAGTTTGGTGTAGTGGTTAAGGCATCAGACTACAAATTGGGAGACTGTGTTCTAGTCTCAAATTAGTCATAAAGACAGTTGAATGACCTTAGGTCAATCACTTTATCTCATTCCTAGGAAGGAGGCAATGGCAATTATTTATGAAAAACCTGGCCAAGGAAACTACAAGGGCTTATCCAGGCAGTCTCTGAGAATAGGACACAACTGAACTGAATAGGAGGGAGTGAGACCTTTTTAAAAAACAAGTGCTATCTACATTCCATCTTTGATAATATAGCTTTTCATAATGGATTATGGTAAATACAAAGTTAGTCATTATTTGGATGCCATGGTGGTTCTGCTGGCCTAAAACATGCTAAGTGTCAGAAACCCTTGACAATCTATGAGAGTTTAGGAATTTGGTATGGTTGCTTACATTTTTCATGATATTTCAGCACTCTTGCATGAGATCTCAGGCTGAGACCAAGATCTTCTTGGGTTGGGCCATACCCAGAGTCTGAAGTGTTGCTGGCGCCAAATAGGAAAGCATGAAACAAGCAGTGAATAAAGCAAAAAAATAAATAAATTAAGATATAGGATATTTAAAAATCTTAAAAGAATAAACATGCAATATATTATGTTAACTGCTTAGCATATGAAATATCAAGGATTGTGCAGTTAAATTACAGTGATATTTCAATTGTTGGTAAAGGCAGTGTGTTGCATTACTAATGCATGAACATTATGGTCAAATTTAAAGCAGACCAAGAGACAGTCTGAGCTTTACTTGGCAGCAATAGCTATTTTGAAAGGCTTGACCAAATACAATTTGTTTTTTCAAAAGGAGTAATGGGAGTTAGCTCATTCAAAGTCTGAATAAGAAAGTCTTACAGGCACTACTGCTTTTGTGCAGTAGGTGTGAAATTTCGGTTATTTGCATAAGAGTTCTTTCAATTTAGGAACTTTGCCAGTCATACAGAGAACATTTTTTATGTTCTTTTATTTTGCCTGCATTTGTTCTACTGTATTGCTTGGGGCAATTACAGATTTTTTTCTTCTTCCTTCCATTCTGGTCAAGACATCTAAATGCAAGATATCTCTTGTCATCCCCAGAGCTGTCACAGGGATAAACATTTTCTGGGGACGTGTGTATTTGTGTTTTTGAGAGTTTGAATTCCTGGCAACTGCTGGACAAATCCATAAAGTTTCTTGGCTACATTTTCGGAAGTAGTTTGCCATTAACATCTTCTTAGGACTGAGAGAGAAGAAGCATCTTTCTTCAAAAAGTTTTAAAGCAGCTGTGTCTGAAAGCCCATTTTTGGCTGCTTATGCATGTGTGTACAGCCACTTCAAACTGAGGCATGACATCAAATGCATTTATCATCAATAGCAGTAGTTACATAGATGAGATTTCAATAGCTAGGTCTAAGTTCATATATACTTTCCTGTCATCCCCAGAGCCAGTTCTGTGTAGTACTGTATTTTTTGGAGTATAAGACACACCTTTTCTCCTCAAAAATGAGCTGAAAATCTGGGTGCGTCTTATACACTGAATACAGCATTTTTTTTGCCTTCCCAAACCCCACCCTCTTCACCAAAATGGCCGTTGATAGACTTTAGGAGCCTTGCAGAGTGCGGCTGGGGCCTGGGGAAGGCAGAAATGAGCAAAGAAAGAGCTGTTTTTTGCTCAATTTTGCCCCTAAAGGCCATGCATGCCTTTTTTTGACAAAAAAATGGGCCCGTTTTCATGAAAAACAGGCCATTTCCCCCTTTCTCTCTCTCCCCCCCAGGAGCCCAGGAGCCCAGGAGCACTCTACAAGCCTCCTAAAGGCTATTCATGCCCTTTTCTTTGGGAAAAAATGGCCCAATTTTGGGAGGTTTGCAGAATGCAAAACCCTTTTTTTTAAATTTACCTCTTCAAAACCTTGGTGCGTCTTATACTCCAGTGCATCTTATACTCTGAAAAATACAGTAGTTAATGCAGCAGCCTAGAAACCAGATGGCAGTGAGTTGTGGTCCTCTCTTAGGCACAAAGCCAGCTGGGTAAATTTGGGGCAATTAGCTAGTGTCTTTATCTGCTGCAAATAATTTGTTCAAATACTTTGCCCAACTGTACTATAAGCTGCATAAGAACATTGCAGGGTTCTTGGGCTCCAGTGTGTCACAGAGTTCAGATCCCTTTTCTCTCCTGCTCTTTATCTCCCAGTGGCTTTATACGGAGCTATTGGAATAGATTGGGGCAGTGATGGCTAATCTATTTCCCATTGTGTACCAAAAGCAGGGGGAGCGCAGGGGGATTGTACGAGGACATGCCCACACCCATGTGTGCAACCCCCCACGCATGCGTGCATTACTCCCCCTGCTCATGCACGCCTGGGTATCTAGAGGATGATCTACTACAACCAATTAAATCTGAGAGAAATAGTTACTTATCCCACATATTTGCCCAGTGTGGCAGGCTGGAGCTGTGTTGATATTGTGAAATAACTTGGTTAAGATGGTTAATATCAGGTCAACCCTCTCCTTGTTGCCATTTCAGAATTGTTAAAAGATGAATTTATTCCACAGAACCCTTTCCTGAATGTATTATGTCATTTACATTTTCTAGTTCTATTATTTGTCTCTTTGGGTAGTGTGTTTCTTTACAGGTAGTGCTTAACTTACAACCAGAACTAGGATCAACATTTTGTTTGCTAAGCAAGGGGGTTCTTAAATGGATTGCACCCAGTTTTGTGACTTTTTTGTCATGATTCTTAAGTGAATCACTGCAGTTGTTAAATCAACTATGCAGTTATTAAATCCAGTTTCCCTCATTGATTTTTCTGGGGAGGTCACAATTTGGCAATCACATGACCCCGGAATGCTGCAACAATCATGAATACAGTATATATATCAGTTGTCAGAAGTAGTAGTTAAGTGGAAAACGTAACCAACAGTCAAGAAACAATTGAAACGATGCTTAGAATTGTTTAGATGTGCACTACTACAGGCATCATAAGGAACTAAAGTTGGACAAATGTCTTTGTAGAGCAGGGATGTCAAACTTTATTTCATTGACGGCCACATCAGGGTTGTGTTTGATCTCGGATGGCTGGGGGGTGGCATGGTCATAGTGGGCATGACTATGGTGGGCATGACATGGGACTTGAGTCAGGGGCACATGTGGCCAATTGCTAAAGCAGGACTTTCTTAAGATCCTCCCTCACCCTTATTATGATCTCCTTCCTTCCTTCCTTCCTTCCTTCCTTCCTTCCTTCCTTCCTTCCTTCCTTCCTTCCTTCCTTTTTTATTTTTCCTTCCCTCTCCATTCTCCTTTCTTCTTCTTTCCCCCCTTTCCTTATCTTTCCTTCCTTGCTCTTTCCCCATCTTGCCTTCTTTTCTTTGTCTTTCCTCTTTCCCTTTCTCCTTTCCTGTCCCTTCTTGCATGCTCAAATGTAAAAGGGGATACATTTCTCCTTCTGTTTTATTTTTAGTTTGTTTTGGTAGCCTCCTACCAGCAAAAGCGGAGCTCAAGGGGGCCACGTTCAGCTCCCCAACCTCTATTTTCACTGGCAGAGAGCTGGAGGAAGCTGTCCAGGCCAAAAATGGGGCACGGGGAGTCTGCACGCAGCCCCCCTGAAGTCCATTTTTGCTAGCAGAGGCAAAGTTTGACACCTTGTTCTAAAACAGGTCTCATTCCCGCGGCCTGCAGGACGGTATCTTGTGGCCCCCACCGTGATATGAAAGTATAATATTAGTATTAATATTAGTATTAATATTAATATAAGGAATCCCTTATGTGGCCCAGCCTCACCCAGCCTCTGCCTCCAGTGGCCCCCAGGTAAATTGAATTTGAGACCCCTGTTCTAAAATATCTGAAATGGGTCCTTAGGCATCCCTGAAATCCAATAGTTCCAACATATGTGTTGTCCATCCAGGTTATAATTGGTAGAGAAAACTAAGCCTGTTTTAAGATCCTAAAAGTTTTGAGGAATTTCTGCCTTCTTCTGGATTGGTTGGAATTGTTCTTGGCATCAAAACATTAGCATTTCAAAGTAGCTTCAGCAAAGGATCTTTAAATAGTCCCAGGGAAATTAATTGAAGCTCTTATTTCCCCTTTTAATAAAGGAACTGTGTGACTAAAAAGAAAGCTTTATAAAAGTCACACCTTGGGAATTTAACTCATATAAGAAAGATATATGGGGCATTGATGGTTGTAGTAGTGTGATACTAACTCTCAAATTTCAAGGACTTTAATTACCATTAAAGAAATAAACCTGTATGTGAAATCTTATATATACTTAAGTCTCACTGTGTTGAATGGGGCTTGTATTCAAATAAATGTAAGTATATAGTTTTTGCCATGGCCATTAAATAAAGGCAAAAAACCCTAAGTAATTCATTTTTAAGAGTACAATATAGGTAGTCCTCAACTTACAACAGTTCATTTAGTGACCATTTGAAGTTAAAATGGCACTTAAAAATGACTTATGACTGTTTTTCACACTACCATTGCAGCATCCCCGTGGTCATGTGATCAAAACTTGGGTGCTTAACTACTGACATTTATTTATGATAATTGCAGTGTTCTTTGATCCGGAATGGGAGTTCAGGCTCCTACTCTTGGCCACGCCTCCTTCTCCTCCAGGCTTCCACCTCTACCCATTTACCTCCCGCTTTCCTGAACAGCTGGCCCTCCCCCAGCCATTTGCCCTGGCCAATGATCCTCCGCCCAGCACCCTTTGGCCTTGCCCAGTTGCTGAAACACCATTTGTCTTGGGCCTTTGGTTGCATGGGACAGTTAGCCGCCAGCCAATCGGGTGGCAAACCGAAGCCACACTGCTTCTGCCTGCCTCATGCTAGATCTTGGAGGGCCATAGGGGAGGTGGAGCAGTCAAACAGCAGGGGCACACAGCCTCAGGCCTTTGTTAGGGAAGGGGAAGAAAGGAAGGGGGGGAGGGAGGAAGGGAGATTGCATCCCTGCCCCAGCCCCATGCAATGCTACAAGAAGCTTCCATCTCAGCCTCTCCCATCTCTCGTTCTTTCCCTCCCCAATTGTCACAGCCTGCCTGGATGTTTTTCTCCCTCACTGCCCGTCTTTCAGCATTTTGTGGAGATTTATTTTTATTTTTCCTTTAGGTCTCTTTTATTTTCTTCTTAAATAAACCCTACATGTCAAGATCCAGCTGTTGCCAAGGACCTTTACCTGATCGCTTTTTCAAACCTCTGACAAGCAAATTCAATGGGGAAGCCAGGTTCACTCACCAGCTATGTTACTAATTTAGTAACTGCAGTGATTGACTTACAAGTGTGGCAAAAAGCTCATAAAATGGGGCAAAATTCACTTAACATCTCTCACTGAAATGTTCAGCTCAATTATGGTCAAGAACTACCTGTAAATAAAACAAAACATTTATTTAAGGTTTGTAATATATATTCATTAAGATTGAAGCATACTGTAACCAAATTATAAAGGACTAATATGTGTTTTTTCTTTTCTAGGTAAGTACTGAATGGAGATATGAAGAATTGGCATATTTCTAATGACCACCATGTTGCAAAAGGTATCCTGGTATTCTATTTTAACAGCCACAAAGTTTCATGAAGGAAACCTCAGCAAGCATGGTTGAAATTGTTGAAATAGTTGCAGCTAACTGCTAGTATTATTTTACATTCTGAATAAATAAATGAATGTAGAGTTAAAATGCCGCAATTTTCTAATTTGAGTAACATATTTAAGCAATCATAACTGTTGCAGTTTCCTGAACTAGTTCCTTAATGGACTACATTTAATTGGATTCTTCAAACATTATAGATATTTGGAAGTTTATGAAAGGTCATTACCAAGAAGATATGCGGCTGTTTATGAAATAAAAATACATTCTTGGCATCATACATTTCCAAATGAAAGGGGATGGTATAGATGGAAAGTTGAAAGCATAAATGAGAACCATAGAAAAATTGTTGCTCAAACTTCAGAAATAATGTACAATTTACAAGGATATAGATATAATGAAATAGAGATTGGATGTATTTAGTTGCAATAGTGTCTTTTATTATTTTCATTATGTTTCAATGGCATATTACAGCTTTCTTCAATCTGGAAATATCTGGAAGTCTCAATATTTTTCAAGAATGTCCAATATGGAAAAGTATCATATAATTTATTATGCATGTAAAGCAATACTTCAGAGTGATTTATAAAATTAGCAGGTATACTATCATGCCTGATTCCCTCAATATATTGCATTGCTATAACCTTGGAAGAACCAAAAGGTTTATTGGCTGTTTTCCAGATTAATAAGTCTGTGTCATTCAGAAATGGCTTCAGAATGTAAATGCTTGCTGTAATATAACATGATTTCCTGAGATCTGCAATTTAAAAAATATTGACTAAACTTTGGTTTCAAGATTCTAACAATCTAACTTTGGATTCTCATTCTAACAATTAAAAAATATATAGAAGAAACATTTATTCAGCGCTTATCATTTTCTGTCATCCGATGAGATAATAAAAGAACAATTGCTTTGCAAATTATATATGGCAAGCTGGCATCTTGGTTGACACTCCAATAGAATATTGCATTTTACAATGCGTTAAAAAATGAACTAGGTTAGATCATCAGTTCCGATACATTAAATTTCAGTCACAGGATGCTTTTAAGGAAAGAAGGAAAAGCAATTTGAGGGATGTTGTGGGCAACTGTAATGGCACAGGCGTCTGCGTGGGAGGCATAAAGATACAAAAAATGGGTTCTTACTCTTCTGCTACTATAAGCAAGGAAACAAACAAGATTTAGGATGTAAACCGTAGGCTACGTCTGCACAAAAGTGTTATCTAACCCAGATTATTAATGAGCCACAGTGGTGCAGTGGTTAGAGTGTGGACTACTTCTGCTGACTGCTGTCTGCCTGCAATTTGGCTGTTTGAGTCTCACCAGGCTCAAGGTTGATTCAGCCTTCCATCCTTCCAAGATCGGTAAAATGAAGACCCAAATTGTTGTGGGCAATATGCTGACTCTGTAAGAACTGCTTGGAGAGGGCTGTAAAGCACAGTAAAGTGGTATATAAGTCTTAAGTGCTATTGCTATTGCTATTAATAATACTGTATTAAGAATGAACTTTATTTGGCCATGTAACTTGTTCTATGCTTCTAAACTGTTTTTTTTTGGTACAGTACCAGAGCATACCCACAGTGTCATTGCAGGATGTTGGCAAGGCTATCTAATTTCACATTGAATCCAATCAATGTTTTTATTCTAATCCCAATCATCAGAATCTTGATTAAGTTTGGATGCTGCACAACTTCACACAGTCATCTGGGGCAGCTAGAGTTAAGCTGTCTACTAATAAACCTGATAGTCTGCATCCTACTCAAAGTAGCCATAGCATTTCCTATGATCTCAAAGCTTATTGCATAACAACAGTTATTCTTTGGTAAAGATTTCTTTGGGTTCTTAGAAATCTTAATGTGCGTAGAACATAAGAACATAAGTCAAGTTAAAATATCTAAAAATGATAATGTGACATTATTAAGATATTTTAAATATATTCAAACTCATGTCTTAAAATCATTACAAAATTATTTATTTATGTGCAATATATTCTAGGATTTTATATATGGAATTTATGTAGAAATAGAATTTATGACTTGGGAATTAAGCAAGGGATAGCTTAAATGATAAAAAATGAAATTATATTTATTTGTTTCAAGCAATTTTATCTAATGCAGGTAACATCCTGCTTCTTTTTAAAATGCATCATCCCAAACTATCGTATCTCACCGCTTTGCAATGGTAATTAGTTTCTCATTTTCATTGCCTTGCTTCAGTTGAGATTATTAGATTTAGAAGCCTGCTCACAGGATGCTATTGAAGAAATGGATGTTATTCAATATCGTTGAAACAAGATAGACAGATTATGTGCAAGCATCTGGGACTACAGCACAAGTTTAAATGAAGAATTGAGAGTGAACTACTTCAGATTTTGTATGGAAATTATAGTTTTGGAATGGACAATTAATTCCATAGAGAAAGCTAATTTTGAATATTTATTTAAAAAAAAAAAACTAGACATGAATATAATGGTGAATATAGATTATGTTTCACCTACTCTATTTCCCTGAAAATAAGACTTCCCCAAATAATAAGCCCAATTGGGCTTTTGAGCACATGCACTAAAATAATCCCTCCATCAAAAATAAGCCCTTCCTGAAAATATTACAACACAGCAGAAGCCATGAAGTGACCACGCTTGCTGCTTCCTGCACCTCAAAAATAATAAGACCTCCCTGAAAATAAGGGCAGTTTTATAAGGGGGCCTTATTTTTGGGGAAACACGGTAACCTATATTTATCATTATGTATTTATTATACTTTGTATAAAATGTGTTATTATGCTAGCTATAAATCCGTCCTTGAGGAAATCAAACAAAGAAAGTGGGAAGATATATTATTCATAGATAACTTTGGCACCCTGGGAGTCAGTAATCTGTACACAAGTAGAATTACAATATTCCTCTTATAAATAATGCAAGATTCTTATTTAATGTAAAAATATAAGACCGCATTGGGGAGAGAGGGTTTAGATCAAATAAAAAGAAACACACAAATGCTAGACTCCAACCAGTGGTGGGTTGCCAATTTTTTTACTTCCAGTTCTGCGCATGCGCAGAAGCATCTGGGTGGGTGGGCGGAGCCTTCCGCCGCTGCTACTACCAGTTCACCTGATCCAGGCCGAACTGGGAGCAACCCACCTCTGATTCCAACCCAGTTACTGATGCTTATCCAATGTCTCTCTTCATATTATTACATGATTATAAGACTTTTGAATCAATGGTGAAATGGATCACAAGAGACTTAAATTCTGTCAATCTATACACAACAACAGAGGACCATAAACATCTGCTAAAATACATTGAGTGTTCAGTGTGGCCTTTACTTGAAGCAATACGTATTTCTGATGCTTTAGTTTTCTGCCTCCTCATTATTCTGCATTTAGTCAGATTTGATATTTACACATTGCTCCATTTCCCTGCAATTTCTCTCTTAGGAAATAGATTAATCTGAAAACATGTTTCTACTTCCCATTTTATCATATGTGATTAGCAGATTTTTTTTCTATATATAAATGATGACAGCAAGATAGCTTTGGATATATTATTCGTACCTATCAATATCTTACGCTACTCCAGAAATTGTTATTGTCATCGGGTAAAAATAGAACTGCCCTAGGAGTAGCTACTTGTAATGAAGTCCTGACTCATTAGATTGCAGGCATGGCTGCAAGGACAGGTTATAGTTAGGTCTTGAGGGCTTTTTACATGTCAACAAAAGCAAATTATCATGTTAAAATAAATTACAATATATATTATATTTTGTTTTGTTTAGATGACTTAGTTTTAAAAACTGTAAGGTGATGATGACAATCTATGGGAGAGAGTCCTGTGAATATTAGTTTGTGGCAGATGATGCATGACAATTGCTCCTTGTTGACATGAATTATTCAGAAGTTTTATGCTATTATGTCAACAGCTACTTGATTCACCTGGCTGCAGGTTGATAAATTACCTTGCGTATAGCAGCTGACTTCTCGGGCAGATCACAATTTCACTGGTTTTGGCAAATTTATAGCTTTAAGAGAGTTATTACTGTTCTGCATAATGTAAAGAGTCAAGAAGATCCACTTTTTACCGAACAAAGATATTCATGTCTAGAATAGTTTATTTAATCTAGATGACTTTCCCAATGTTGTCCAAATTGAACATTTTATCTTTAGGGTTACTAGATTTTGCTGTACAACTGTTAATAGCCCTGATATGATAGCAAAGAGAATTCCTGACCCTGAAAACACTTTGTGTTATTTAAACCAGAGTTTTTGAATCTCAGTTTTTGAAAACTTTGAGTCTCAAAGAACTCTAGGATTTCACAAGTATTAAAAACAAATGCACCAGGGGCTTCCATAGCAAAAAGTGCATGTTGGAGTGTTCACTTGGAAGATGGAGGAGCATGAGCAACCGAGTATCCTAATGAATTAGGTTTTTAAGAGTTTGCACAGTGCCTAGCTGGTTGAAAAAAGGAGGAAGAGTTCAGGATAGCCATGCCCTAGAGCCAGGCCTGTCAAACTGGTGGCTTGTGGGTCACTGTTCTGACCTAGGCTTCCTGATACAGTAAAACACACAATTAAGTCCCAAAACCCTCTTTATTTCAAAGGCTGTGAATTATATTCATTCACAGCCCATAATGAGTTCCAGATAGTAGTAAAGAGTTCTGCAGCAGACTGCCAAAGTCCTTCAGGGTAAGGCTGATAAGCACTCACCTTGATCTTCCTTGAAACACTGCCAAAGACTTAATTGGCAAGTAGCTTGGCAAGGCCACACGGAGCAAAGAGTCCAAACGTATTATCAGAAGGTAAACCAACCAGCATGAACGAAGCTGCTTTCTGCAAAGGCTCACATGCCTTTGCTCCTCCTTTATGTCCTATGGGAGGGACCAATCACCTCCAAACCTTACTCCCAAGTTGTCCTTTCCGTTTTAACTGTTCTTGCCTTCTGGCAGCTCTGCACATCTGTGTACTGGGAACAGGGGGAGCCTGTTCCTCTGCCTCGCTGCTGTCCGACGCTGAGGCTCTGGAAGCAGCACATAACTCCCAGATGCCCCCCCCCTCTCCCCTCCCGATGCAAAGCCCTTGTTTGAGCCTTCCCCAAACTTCAGGAAAGGCCCATGTTCCTCCCCAACCTCCTCGCTGTCCAACTCTGCTGTGAGCTCCACAGGCTGCCAGCGGACCACAACAGCCGGATGCATCACATGCAGGCCATGCCCACTCCAGCTCTGCAAAGGTAAAAAATGTCACAATATGTCAAGATACATTACGTGACACGATTGAGTTTGATACCCATGCCCTAGAGTCTCTGAAGATTTTATCTGTTATATTAGATGGGTTTATATTAGACATATCTGTTACATTAGTCTAGCAAGATTCTATTAGGTGTAAGCAAAGAGTTGGACTCAATTGGACTTCACTGTGTTGTCTTTGGGCCTGGCAGTGGGGGTTGTCAGTGATATTCAAAATGGCCCTTCTTGACAAATGGTGTTCATGATGACATATCACTTTTCACTACTGGGTTCCATGGACTGAAAACAATTCAAAATTCTCTAATCAAGTAGGATGTCTGGATTTTTGCATCCCACACCTTTTAGCCCAGATATAGTATATAAATGAAGTATTCAGTGTTTTATTTGACCTTTTTATTTTATCTACTTGGCCATAATGAAGTAGATAGGGCCATTGGAGCTGTTCACCATTTGTATTTCAGATATTGTCTCCCCTGGTTGATCAAACTCTCTTGGAGGTGGCATGACTCGCATCGCCCCGAGTCCCTTTGGGGAGAGGGAGCGGTTATATAAGTCTAAATAATAAATAAATAAAAATAAAATGAATCTTTTTTGGGGGGGGGGGGTTCTATCTTGAGAGGTAAAATGTTCTTTCTTGTCTAGGATATTGAGGTAATGAACATTAATGTACTTTAATAACATTAAGATGAACATTCTATTCCAAATGACACTGGTTCAGATTTCAGACAAAAATTGTTAGTTAGTTATCTGATAATAGAATTTGAAATGCTTATACAAAACCCAAATCACTTATTAGGATTACTTACAAATTGTTACTGACAACAATGCAGAGACAGCAGAAATACAAAATTGTATGGTAAAAATGGATGCAAAAACTTCAAAGAAGCAATTACAGTGGATCAATCGGAAGACTTATAGGACAAAAATCAATAAAATTTACTCCAAACTACAATTTAAAGGAGGATATGGCATTGCTACATAATGCTATAAACGATTGCCAAAAACAACATAGTATTTTATTTATTTTATTTTATCAAATTTATACCCCGCCCTTCTCCTTGTTAGGACCCAGGGCTAATTGTAGAACAATTGTAGAAAATGCCACAACAAACAAAAGAAACATTTTCTTACATGTGGTGGTTATGTAGAAACCACAACAATGCTGGAAAGAAATACATCAACATATTTAGAAAATGCTAAAAAGAAACTTTGAATTGAAACAATATATATTGTTATAATTCAATAAATGAAACAATGAAACAATATATACTGTATTTGGTATAATTCCCAAAACATAAATGAAAAGATATAACAAATTCACTAAGATACTGTAGATGTCGACAGCTGCAATATAAACTTGGCACAACACTGGAAAAGAGAAACCTTGTTGATGATATTTAGATTAAACTAAAATGGGAGAATATGCTGCTATGGCAAAATTGTATAATAGAAGTTTAACCAAATTCAAGCAAGAATGCCTCCTTTATATACAACATATCACACAGCAAGACATGTTTATATAATTAGAATATGGTTTCTAGGACTTAAACAGAAATATGGTTTCTTGGAATAAGATTTCCGGGTTTTAAATAAAAACTTCCAAGAATCTATACCATTCAGTGAAGAGTATCGATATCCAAATTGCAGCTGGGGACATAAATGAAGAAGAAAATGTATTATAGAAAGGTTTTTCATAATGCTTTTTAATCCAGATTCAGTAGCTATTCTTTAGTTTCATCTCATTTTGGAACAGAATTTTCATTGTTCAGTGACAGTCATAAAGTGCAATGTTTGGTCACAATCTTGTTTCTTGACTGCAGTCCTAGTTTGGTATTGTTAAGCAAGGACTGCACAAATAATTAAGCAAAGACATCCTATGACCACAACTTCTGACTTCTGACCATCCTCTCCATTGACTTTGTTTATGAGAAGCTAGGAGGAAATGTTGGGCATAACACTGATATGGCTGTAGGCACATTGTGATAGCTGGTATTCTGAGGAACAGTTGTAAATACAACTTGTTCAACACTAATTGTAAATTAGAAACATTGCTGAACAATTGGTTGTTAAATGAGGGCCCCTGTAGTTGTCTTTTAGCTCCTGAGGGCCTTTGAGGAAGTAGATTAGATGGATGGCTTTCATTCTGGATTCAGACCTGGTCATATTACAGACATAGCATTGACTGCAATTGTCAGTGACTTTTGGTGATCTTGAGATGGGGAAAGTACATCCATCTTTGGTGTCCATGATTTCTCAGTGTCATTTAGATGCCATTTATCATGGTATCCTCCTGCATTGGCTCAAGGGATTCTCCTCATTTCTCCAAAGCTAGTTCTACTCACTACTGATGTGGGTAAAGGATCAAGCCTGCCTTAGTCTCCTGCTTAGGTGCTTAAGGACTCAACTACCTCCCACTCTTGTTGAATATCTACATGGAACTACTAGAAGATATCATCCATATCATTCATGCAAGGTATAGTTCTGTTTTTGGGCTAAGTGACATTAATTTTTCCCCAGTGCTTCAGGGCAGGGAGGTGGAAAGTATTAGATATGAGCAAATAGTCTCCGGTTTAATCCTATGTAAGACCTATGTCGCTCTGGACGTGGAGATTTTGTATCTAACTTCACATGGGCCTCACTTTTCCAGTCATAGTCAATTCATTTCTCAGGGTTCCTTCTGGATTAATGACTTCTGCTTGCAGGGCAGATGATAATAGTTGTGACCTTTGCACAATTTGCCTGAGCTTGGCCATATCCACAATGATCATGTGGTAGTCACCTCCTGTTTAAATTACTGTAATGTACATTATCTAGGGTTGCCCTTGAAGAGCTTGTGGTGATCCAGAATGTAGAGTGGGCAATTTGGGATATTTGGGATATTTCCCATTATACCTATATCACAGTACTGTACACAGTACTGCTGTGGAAGTTGCACAGGCTCCCAATGGGCTTCAAGATGATTGATTCAAGATGCTATTCAGGCCCCATATGACATAGAAACAGGCTGTTTGCAGGATCACCTATCTTCTATTGTGTTTTCTTGACTCGACAGATCTAGCAAGGAGACCATACCCCAGACCCCTTCCATTAAGCAGTATTGTCTTGTTGGACCCAGCAGTCATGTTTTGTCTGTTACATCACCTGCTCTGTGAAATAACATCCCTTCTAGATGGGATATCTAGATGACTTCAAACTGATCTGATCCCAGCATTTTGGAAGGGATCCAGAAGAAGGGAAATTGCAATATATTGCATTATATTTCAGGGAAAAAAAATTCTCTCCAAAGGAGTTTCCAATACTAGTTTTGCCCAGAATGCTCTTGTACAGAAACTCATAGTCATATGATTTATAAGATACAAGTTGCATAAAATGCAGAATGAACATGCATGGTTTTCCCACTGGATCTTATTTTCTGCAGGACCAGTAATAATTGGGACAAAGAAGGAACACTTTCATTTCACTGCTAAGTAAAATTATAGTTTTAATTTAGTCATGAAGACCCTACAACATGATTATCTTTGCTATGATTGTTGAAGTAAACCTATCCAAGAAATTATAAATGTTTATTTATTTTTATTATTTAAGATCAACAATTGTAGTTTAGATTAAGCATAGGTAATTTAACATGTAAGCTGTTATTGTGGGAAATTTAAAAGCCACTGAAAGGCAACATTTATTGTCATACTGGTAAACGTGATTTATTATTGATAATAAATTATCAATAATAATACGGAATAGATTTATATTTGGACATGAAGATCGTGATTTTCTTTGTGCTTTACTGAAGAAATAGTAGTTCTTATTAAAATTTCATTCTATGCTAGCAGTATTCTTTCTCCCCCCCGAGTTATTTCTTAAGGACTGATTCTCATTTATATGCATTTCATTTATAAACTCTGATTTTAAGAAGAGCTATATCCTTCAAAAGTCATCTATATCTATATTTTACATCAGACTGAATATATTACTAATGCAGATCATTAGCTGAGTTTCCATTATTTCAGCAGCATAACATTTCAGTCCATTACTTGTAAAATATAGAGGATACTACAAGGTTACAATGATCTCACAGGCTTTGTTTTGGGAATAAAATGGTGTAACTCAACAAACTGCCTATGAACATTTATCCAGAATGCCAATTAAACAAAATTTATTAACCTTTCTGTGACTAGCACACTATTTGTCCATTTATCCTCATGTAACAAAGTATCTGGATTTTCTTTAGAAAATTACCTATTGGTGGCATCATTAATCAGTCAACACATTTTACCCTGGACCATGTAAAGAATGACCAAATATTTCATCCTTCAGATTTCAAAGGATGTAATGTATTTTCCTCATATCTACTATTTTTCTTCACCTCTTTATTTCTGTACTTTAGTGAAGTATACTATTCTTTACCTCATTTTGAGATTGTTGTGAAGCACACAGCTGAGTTGCAAAGGCTGCACAGTCATTCAGCCATTTGCACTCCCAGTCCAATCAATTAGCAGACTGCTGACGGTAAAAACTTGACGTGACCATTACTGTGTGGTCATTTTGGCAACACTATGCAAGTGATTTACTATTGTCCTATTCTGTGATTTTGTTTTTTGTTATTTCCCAAACTAACTTGCAGTTCTTTTTATACCAAACAAATAGGGATGAAATATAGGTAGAATGAAAATCAAACTGCTAGCAGGTTGCTTTCTTTTATATGACAAGGCAAAGATATTTTTTTATAGTGCCAAAACATAGGCACGAGGAAACTGAACTAAAATATGGAAGAGTCTGTAGACAAATGACAAAAGCAATAATTTTTATAATTGCTAGATCTGCCTCTCCTCTATTCAAGAAAGTAAAGACTCTCAAAACTTAACATTTCAAAAAGAACCTTTTATTGATTAGGAGTGATAGCAAGGTGAAATCAAAGCAGGCTCTTAGGGTCCTCGGGCCATACAAGTAGAATAAAAGGAATTAGAAACCCCTCCCAACAGTCTAGTGTAGATTCTGTCAATCCACAAATGTGAAGATTTTATTGTACCAGCCGCTCTGAGAAAATGATAAGGGAACTTCTCAGGGTCATCCTCTACTGGCTTTCAAGCGATACAACCCACATGGCCCACCCTCCCCTTACATTCCCCAAAAGGTGAGAAAATGTCTGAGTGCCTAGGCACCAGGCTAAAGGTTATAAACCAATGGTTACAGAATGCAGGATATATAGGAGCGAAAGCAATAGAGTGTAAAAGTAAACAAAGTATAATAAGGTTTAAACATAATCAGGATCCCCCCCTCTTCCCCTGAAGACATCTGACATTTGCAGGAAAATTAATTATTGGTTGGTATAATCCAACTTCTTCCACATGGGCTGCCCCAGGTTTGTAACTGTCAACTGTAACAATTCCTTCATCCCCAAAATCATTGCTGAGAATTCTGAGGCTTGAAGCCTACAGGTTTTGAGAGCTGCCAAGATTGGGAAACACTGTCATAAACAGTAAACATCCTAACATTTTCTGCCCCCACAGAAGTGGGTGATACATAGAGTATGAGTGCCAGAAGGTACACGTAATGAGAAACTATTTTGAATATTTGTTTATCATTATGATTTACATTGTGATATGAGCAATCTGTCTGGAAAAACTCCAAGATGAATCTAATTACCATAATTGTTTTTGCATACCCTAAATAACTGAGAAGGTTTGATATACTTTTTCAGGAATATAGAACTATATGCATGTGGGGATGGACTGTTGAAATAATGTTTGGTTCCATTTAAATACAATACTGAAGAAAGTACACATGATTTTGCAATACACATAGCAACAAAGAAAGATTTGATCCATGATGGTGCAGTGGTTAGAATGCAGTTCTACAGACTACTTCTGCTGACTGCTGGCTGCCAGCAGTTTAGAAGTTTGATTCTGACTGGATTGAGGTTGGTTCAGCCTTTCATCCTTCCAAGGTTGGAAAATGAGGACCCCTATTGTTGGGGGCAAAATGCTGACTCTGTAAACCACTTAGAAAGGGTTGTAAAGCTCTGTGGAGTAGTATATAAAACTAAGCTATTGCTGTATTGCATCAGGATTACTAACCCAATTAACTACTCCAAAACAAATAATAGTAAGTTGGCATTTCTGTTTCAGAATTGTTCCATTACAGTAATTTGAGACTATGTAATCAGGAATCACTGAAACAGAAAGGTTATCGCACACAAGGTATGTTTACACTGGTAGTCCTCAATGTATGACCCCAAAAATTACTGTTGCTAAGTTAGACAGCTGTTAAGGTTTTTTTGCACCATTTTATGACCTTTTTTGCCAAAGTTGTTAAGTGAATCACTGCAGTTATTAAGGTACTGAGATGGTTGTTAAATGAATCTGTCTTCTCCATTGAGTTTGCTTGTTGAAAGATGGCAAAAGGTGATCACATGAAGCGTCATAAATATGAGTCAGCTCCCAAGTGTCTGAATTTTGATCACATGACCAGAGAGATGCTGCAAAGGTCATAAGTGTGAAAAATGGTCATAAGTCATTTTTTCAGTGCCTTTGTAACTTTGAACAGTCACTAAGTGAACTGTTGTAAATCAAGGAATATCTGTATAGGTACTGCTTTCATAATATTAAAATATTGCTGTTACTTATCTATAGCCACATTCAGCTATGAAATATTAAAAAGAAAACAAAATCCACAACTGACAGGAAAAATTGAATCTTATTAAAACAAACAGAATCTTTTTATTCATTCTCCGTCTACCCACTCATCCACCCACGATGCCATGCATTTTTGTCTAGGATCCTGAGAATTAATAACATCCTTATAATTAAAATGAACATTAAGCATTAAAAGCATTTGTTTTCAGGGAGCACGATCGGAGGACTGATGAATTTGTCTTTGTTTGAGGTTTCCTTGACCCACTTAAATTTGCGAAAAACAATGAAATATTTCAAATGGGTGGATTCCTTTTTCCTCCCACCTTCAGGCTGTCCCACTCCTGCCTGGCATTAGCTCGCTAGCTATTGTGAAGACAAAATATCCATTTGTTCAGGGAGAAATAGCCATTATTTGTCGGAGTCAGTGGTGAGGAAACTGAGGCAGCCTCAGGTACATCAACCGACTGGAAAACGCTCTTCAAGAAAGAGAAAACACTCCTCACTACTGCTGCATTGAAGAAAAAAAATAGTTTTGTAGATAGTTGGATCTATGAGTAGTATACTTTTTAGGACTGGTGATTTCCCAGCAGCTTATCAAATACTCAGGAGAGGAGTAGAAGCAAACAACAGCCCTTGACTTAAGAGCCAGCCATCAACACCCCAATCAACATCTAAAAAGCCACATACATCATATCAATGCAACACACAGAACAGCCCAAGGCAAACACTATGCTAGAAAGAAGTTCCCTGAAGATAGGCTCCAGTGTGAGTCAGAAAGCTCGGAAGACAAAACTTATGGTCCCGGTGACTGATCCAGATTGGATCCTGCAACATTATCCTGGGACACGTATGTTCATGGGTGGATTTGAAAACTTTTAGCAACTGCTTCTCTGCCCGGTTGCTGGGTATGCGTGGGCAAGGCCTACTCAGCCTCCTGCACCATGGCAGCGGCGGTGGTGGTGGTGGGATTAGCTTCTCCAGGCTCTGGGGGCTTTTCTTGAGTCTCCAGGAGGGTGAAAATGACCTCCGCCTGCACTTACCTGGCATGCAAAATGGGCCTGCATGGAGACTCCTGGGAGGGGTGGGTGGGGCCAGCCAGTCCTTTCAACTACCGGTTGGTGAACCAGATATAAAATTAGCAACCGGTTCACTCAAACCGGTCCAAACTGGCTGAATCCCATCCCTGCATATTTGTCTTCATTCATAAGCTTCTAAACTGCCTAGCAAAGGATATTACTAGCTGTTGATGGATTCCTTGGCCTTTCACATGTATGTGCAAGAAATATTTCCATGCATGGTTATGTGAGTTCATTCCACATAGGTTTGGAAGCATTGTAGAGGAATGAATAATAGAACTAACTAATCAAATCAGTCCAGAGTTGAGGATCATATTATCAGGCTCAAATTATATTTGTTTAGGCTAATAAGAGTGGAAGGAAACCTAAGTCCAAGACTGAGTGGCTGTGGTTCAGCCAGGTAACTACAACTCTGGCCATTGGGGGCAAAACACTGGCCCCCGTGGAGAGGGCACGCAATTTGGGTGTCCTCCTGGATTCCCGGCTGTCCATGGAGGACCATGTGACAGTCGTGGCCAGGGGGGCGTTCCATCAGGTATGCCTGATGCGCCAATTGCGCCCCTTACTGGACCGGGCTGCCCTTCGCACAGTCACTCAAGCGCTCGTGACATCCCGACTTGACTACTGTAATGCTCTCTACATGGGGCTTCCCTTGAGGTGCACTCAAAAGCTACAGCTAGTCCAGAATGCAGCTGCGCGGGTGATTACGGGAGCCCTAGATGCTTCCACATAACACCACTCCTGCGCGAGCTGCACTGGCTACCTGTGGTCTTTCGGGTGCGCTTCAAGGTGTTGACGACGATCTTTAAAGCACTCCATGGCTCGGGACCTAGTTATATGCGAGACCGCATTCTGCCCCATACATCCCTTCGTCCGATCCACTCCCACAGAGAGGGCCTTCTCAGGATGCCGTCGGCAGGGCAATGCTGGTTGGCGACACCCAGGGGAAGGGCCTTCTCTGTGGCGGGCCCCACCCTTTGGAACGACCTACCCCCGGAACTACGAACCATCTCTGACCTCCGCCTCTTCCGCCAATGTCTAAAGACACACCTTTTTAATCAAGCCGGCCTAGCGTAACCTCCATTGGGGACTATTTTTAGATAGTTTTAAATTTGGGGATTTTAAATTGATTTTAGCACAGGGGGAAATTTAATATCTTTTAAATTTTATATCTTTGTTTATATTTGTATGTTTTAATTTCCTGTGCGCTGCCCTGGCTCCTTTTTGGAGAAGGGCGGGTATAAATGCGAATAAAATAAAATAAAATAAAATAAGTAAAGGATAACCAGCAATAAGGCGGATGGTTTTAATTTAGCAGCAATGAGTGTACCCTTGGGAGACTTGGGAAACCCAGGCTGGGGACTGATAATTTTAGATATGATCTATCTATGTTATTCTTAAGGGTCAGGACCAACTCAATACACACAATCAACCAGTTTTCCAATAAATTCAAGGATCTATTAGCCATTATATGTTTGGCTTCATTATGAAATGCTAACCTTATGCAGAGGACAACGGAAGTTGCCCTACATGACAACAATTAAGAAAACTTAGTTGCCCCAACTGACTTCTTATTAGTATAAGAAAGGAATGAGAAACACTATCAGATTTTCAAGATTCTTGAAAAATAGTATCTATTGATATTGTTATATCAGTAGAATTCTAGTATTTCTTATAACATCTTATTTCCTCACTTTTCCTAACCCAAGGGGCCTGATACCTTATTAATAATTAATCAAATGAAAACAAAGTTCTTTTCTGCCTACAGAATGAACATTAAGCATAACAAGCTCTTCACATAAATTCTAGTTTCTTCTGATATAAGGAAGGATGCATTCCTAACAAAGGAAACTATGAAGCAAAGAACAGTTGCAAATAGAGTTCTAAATTTTGTTCTTTGACCATCCAATAAAAACAAAATTAATAAAATTAATTACACTCTATTTTCATTTTCTGCATCAAATAATTATTGGAACATGTATGGAGACACGTAACTATAGAATATATCCATAGAGAAATAAATTAGCCAAAATTATTTTCATATTTGTAAAATGACAACACTATTTTTTTTAAACTTCAGAAAATAATTTTGAATCTTACAAATATAGTATCAGGGTATCCATAATAGTCTTTTTTGCTGTTCCATACAAGTTCCCAGAAGCTTAAAGCAATGTAAGAGCATTCAATATTTGAAATTGGAAGATATATACACCAAAATCAATCTATACAGTTAGTGTAGAGGTCAAACTTAATGGCCATGAAAGACAAGAGGAAGAGCCACTACCAAGGCAACAATCAGACAAGTGAATCCTGAGCCCATTCCAAGAAAGCAAACTAGCTCCTTATGTGTAGAGAAAGCAAAGGAAGGGGCTGTCTACAGATTCAGCCTTACAAAGTTTTGTCATTTGCTGTTCCCATAAAACTAGTTTTAGACTTAGATGTCAGTGGTTGATTGGGCTGGTCTACCTTGTAGCAGGGGTCTCCAACCTTTGCAACTTAAAGTCTGAAGGACTTCAGCTCCCAGAATTCTCCAGCCAGCTTTGCTGGCTGGAGAATTCTGGGAGCTGAAGTCCTTCAGACTTAAAGTTGCAAAGGTTGGAGACCCCTGCCTTATAGGACTGACAATATTTTATTTATTTATTTATTTTATTTTATTAAATTTATACCCCGCCCTTCTCCTTGTTAGGACCCAGGGCGGCGCACAGGCATTATTAAAACCACAAAATACAATAAATATCAATTAAAATATATTAAATTAGTTAACCCGTGCTAAAACCCATGTTAAAAACCTTCCCAAATTATAATTTATTTTTAAAAAGTCAGAAACGGGGGGCTATCCTAGGCCGGCTTGCTGAAATAAATACGTCTTAAGACATTGGCGGAAGAGCGGAGGTCCGAGATAGTGCGAAGGTCGGGGGGTAGGTCGTTCCAGAGGGCCGGGCCCGCCACAGAGAAGGCCCTTCCCCTGGGTGTCGCCAACCGGCATTGCCCCGCCGACGGCACCCGGAGAAGGCCCTCTCTGTGGGAGCGGATCGGACGAAGGGATGTATGGGGCAGGAGGCGGTCTCGTATGGTAGTGCATCTTCTGTGTGATGATGCATTTAATGTTAATTTAATATTTATCATGTTGTTTTTCAGTTCCTAAAGTATGAATACTTTTCCAACCTTCATAAAATGAAATTGTATTTTTGGACAACCATGAATAAGAGAGTCAATAATTAGCCTTAATAAATTATAAATTTCTATCTTAAAAATTGATATCTTCTAAAAGATGTAGCAGTTTTCAAATAGATAGAATGTGGATATTTTTAAAATGTACTGTAAATTAAAAGGCAAAGCAATAGTGCCCTCTTATGGAGAATAAATAACTTACATTATTTTTCATACACAATTCAAGTTTTCTTTCTAAAATCCCATTCTCAGCATATATTTGTCCATAAATGTTTTAATATTAAATATATATTTATATATTGGTATCAATATTGTAGTTTCTGGAAATTAAGTAAGATATTCATTATTATTGTTATTATTTTATTCAAACACCATGTGAAACTGAAAATCTAATCAGACAAATTCTTTTTCATAAAACTTTAGCATACTTAACACAGAGTGGAGACAGGTTCAGAGTAAAATACTTTGATAGGAAGCATTAATTTATACTTTCATTATAGTAGCATATGTAGTCCACATGAAAAGCAGGTTTATATTATAAATTATGCAAATTATGCTTCCTTTAATCAATAATGGCACATGGCTGTAAGTTAATTTGAGAAAATGACTTTGCTGAGAACTGAGAAGAGCAAGGGAAATTTAAGAGATGGAGAAGGAGGAGAAAATAGTAGTAGCATCACAGTCTCTGGCCCCTGCACAAAAGAAACCTGTCAATTAAGATTTATAATTTTAAGCACAACTAGCCCAACATAAGGGGTGGCTCAGTGGCTTAAGACGCTGAGCAATGGCCGGCAGTTTGGCGGTTCGAATCCCTAGCACTGCGTAATGGGGGTGAGCTCCTGTTACTTGTCCCAGGTTCTGCCAACCTAGCAGTTCGAAAGCATGAAAAATGCAAGTAGAAAAATAGGGGCCACCTTTGGTGGGAAGGTAACAGCATTCTATATGGTGTTTAGTCATGCCAGCCACATGACCACGGAGACGTCTTCAGACAGCGCTGGTTCTTCGACTTTGAAATGGAGATGAGCACCGCTCCCTAGTGTCGGGAATGACTAGCACATATGTGTGAGGGGGACCTTTACCGTTACATTAGCCCAACATAAAATCACACCTCATCTACTCAGATTTTGCTTATCACAAGACTAAAGGTGCATGTGTCTCACCTTCCCTCAGGTTGAATGGCGCAAGTAGCATCCACATTTTTATATGATGAATTTCAGGTTTGCCACTATAAAAACAACATTCGGCAAACAGAGATGCCACGAATAGGAGACCCGGCTGCACTTGAAAATTACAATCTGTATGATATTTGTAAATCCTTTTTTTTTTGGTTCGTAATTTACGATATTTTTTCATCCTTCTGTTTGTTATCTTTGGCAGTTTATTTTTTGAAAGTTTTAATCAAAAACATTTAAAAATAAAAAAAGTTGCCTTTAAAAAAAATATGCATCTGCCCTACATTGTGAACCACTCATTGTGTTTTCAACATTGCCCTTCAATGTGGAGGCAGGAGCTATTTTAGTAGAATCACAGATATGGGTAAGTAAGAGCGTTTCTCCTTGATTCTATTGGGTAAGTTTCAAGTTAGAAACTTGAGATGAAGCTATACAATTGTGGTCTCATCACACTAGCCTTGTAATCCCTAGATTGCCTCACAGCTAAAGAAACTGTATAACCACAGATAATGGGTATTGATTTATGGAAAGACAATGCTAGGACCCCTTTTTGCTTTGAGAAGGCCTCCCAGGAATTTGCCTCCTTGCTGCAAACAGCAAACAGCAAACAACCTGGTCAGCTTCAGCCCAGCCTGATTTAGAACAAGCAGCTGATGGGTGGTTGGATGAGCCTCACTGAATACTGATGAGTAGCTGTTCCAAGCTGTGGGGATTGCTGCCACTGCAGCCTTTTGTCGCCTCTGTGTGTCCCATTTTTGGTCTCTGTGTGTCTCATTTTGGTCTCTGTGTGCCTCCATGCACCCCATTTTCGGCCTCCACACATCTTATTTTCTGCCTGTGTGCATCTTGTTTTCGGCCTGCTTGTGCTAAATCAGGCTTTGCTGAAGCTGACCAGGCTGTTGGCTGTTTGCTACAAGGAGGCAAATTGCTGGGAGACAGAGGCAGATTTTTTTTCTTCCCCCAAAGCTAGGTGTATTTTTGGGAGCGTCTTATAGTCCAAAAAATATAGTATATATGAAAGATAACAGCACAGGAAGCAAGCAGAGTTAAATATAGTGTAGTAGTGTATAGTTAGTGTAGTAGTTAAGACAGTAGGCTAGAATCCAGGAACTCTAATCCCATCTTGGCTATAAAATCAGCACAGGGCAATCCCTCTTTCAGTCATGGCAAGCAGGCAATGGCAAAGCACTTCTGAAATCTTGCCAAGTAAATTGCAGGGCTTTCTTTAGGCAGTGATCAGGAGTCAACACTAATTTGAAGAAACCAACACAAAACCAACAATCATTAGGAAAAAAAAGGAAAACAAATAAAAGCTAAGAATGATCAATGACAGATACAGTGAGGGATACAAAAAAGGACTAAGAACAATAATTCTTATGGTTATGTTACAGTTAATAAATACAATAATATATAAAAAGGTGTAAACATCCGTAACAAAACATATGAATGTATTAGCCAATAAGAGGCCACACCACTGTTTTATGTAAACAAAGTTTGTTTTCTGTGCTGCACGTTTATAATAAACGGTGTTTTCCTCAAAGGTAGCTGGCTTTCCAGAAATCTGTACTGCCCCAGAGCAATGTCTTCTTGCTGCCAGAAATATATTCAAGAAGAACAAAACCATTTTGTTTGATTGCTGTTTGCTGTCCAGATATTAAAAATATCTGCCTTTTATATCACAATAGAGAAATCTGAACATCCATTTTGAAAACAACACATAGCTGGAATACTGTAATCAACACAAATTAAAACTTTATTTTATAAACAAAGAACTTGCTCAACAAACTGTTGACAGTTCTAGGATCTGATTGATTTCGATCTGCTCCTAAGATTTGCACTGCACTTTGTCAAGTAGCATAAAAAGTATCTAGATAAAGGTAAAGGTTCCCCTCACATATATGTGCTACTGGTTCCCGACTCTAGGAGGCGGTGCTCATCTCCATTTCAAAGCCAAAGAGTCAGCACTGTCCAAAGACGTCTCTGTGGTCATGTGGCCAATATGACTAAATGCCGAAGATGAACAGAACACTGTTACCTTCCCACCAAAGGTGGTTCCTATTTTTCTACTTGCACTTTTACATGCTTTCGAACTGGTAGGTTGGCAGAAGCTGGGAAAAATAGCGGGAGCTCACTCCATTACACGGCGCTAGGGATTCGAACCGCTGAACTTTCTGATCAACAAGCTCAGTGTCTTAGCCACTATGTCCCCTAAAAAGTATCTACTACATGTATGTGTATCTAAAAAAAATAAATGAATAAGCATGACTACAATTTACCAAATTATGTGCATTTGGCCTGACAGTAAGCAATACACCATAGCCACATTTACCTCAATGACCCAGAAATAAACCAATGTTTTCATATAGTAATAATCATATCTGGCAGTATTTAAAGGTATTATACAGTATTTCTGTGGTATGTTGGCTCTTGTCTGGCTAATACATTCTTTCCAGAAATGTTGTGAATGTAATTTTCAGAACAGTGGGAGATGTAACCACAAGATATCTTAAGATGTGTATAAATTGATATGTTAAATCTTATTTAATGAAGCCAGTGTCCGTTTTTTTTAAAAAAAAAGCAAAAATCAAACCACATCACAAGCCCTTTTTGTAATATTTACAATCTGAATTCTTACATCATGCTTGCCAGCAATTTTATATGCTTAGCAAAACAGTTGTAGTTTGCCAGAAGTTCATGGAAATACGCATATTTTCCAAATTCTTCTCACTGATCCTGAAAAGAACGTAGGAGAGAGATTTAAACCTAATGTCTAATAGATAATCTTCTATTAGATTGATGTTTGAATCAGAGTTTGATTTGGATTTTTACAGTCATAATATAAGTCTTACAACCCCACTAATACAGATTTATATTAACTATGATTAGTTGAATGAACTAGAACTGACTTAAATTCATATGTAATTTATGTTATAAATTGCTGTTTATAAACAATGGCTGAATTCACAAAACACGCTGAGCCAAAAGTAAACAAAACAGATTGTAATTTATCATTGATACGTGAACCTTTTATCTGTTCGTAAATATGTATTTCATACATTTAAACATTTTAGTCACTTTCTGGGGTTTTTTTTGGAGGGGATATAATCGCTCTTTACTAAGGGAGTCCTTCCTTAAGCAAATCACCACATGACTAGATCTGATTTTATGTTCATTTTTACCACAGTAATTATGCAAATCTGATTTCTCCATTGCCTTTGTTGGAAGTTGGCAGGGAAGGTCACAAGTCGCAATCACATGACCACACAATGCTCCAATTATTGCAAATGTCTTGGCAAATGCCTAAATTGCAATGATGTGACCACGGGTGTGTGTGTGTGTGGAACATTAGTTGTAACTTCAAGGACAGGCTCTAGGTCACTTTTTGAAGCATGTTGTAACTCCAAACTGTCATTAAACCAATAGACTTAAGTTAAGGACTACCTGTATTAAGACTTGCATCAGTAATATTTCAGAAGCTGCTTAAGAGACAATTCTTTTATACAGTGTTTGGTGACTAATTCATTCTCACTCTTTTTAAAATTCTTTCATGAACTTACTCCCCTATTTCATGTTCTTTTGCATTTTGTTTTTTATTTTTATTTATTATTATTACTGTTGTTTTTAATGCTTTTATTTGAAGTGCTGTGCATGGTCTGTGACCATAATAAAAATAGATTGATGTTCATTTTGTCATGCATTGTGATCTTGTTTATTGTTTCCTATGGTTTGATTACCGTGCTTACTACATCACTTTAATTGGTTGTATATTTTATTGGATTTATGTGAGCTGTTATTGATTGATGATGAAGGATACAAATAGGATATAAACCAACCAACCAAACTGAATTCTGCCATGCAGGATATGCAAGTGATGCTCTGATACATCAAGAGTGAATTAGCTCAGAGTCTTAATGCAGCAATTCAACTAAATTGGTAATAGGCTGGATGACTAAATTGGTAATAGGCTGGATGAGCACTTAAAACACACTTCTTCCATGTGGCTGGCCTGACATAGTTATGTTTATTATTGAATTTTTAGCTGGGTTTTTAAATTAAGTTTTAGCACAGGTCAAATTTATTTAATTTAATTTTAAACTTACTTGTTGTCTGTTTATTTATGTTTTATTTTTATTCCTGTGCACTGCCCTGAGTCCCATTTGGGAGAGAGGGCGGTATAAAAGTATGAATAAAGTAAAGTAAAGTAAATGACAGCCAGTTAAAGGAACCAACTTCAGAAAGGTGGAGAAACTGTGTCTAGATGCAGATTTCCCCCCCCCTGGAGTTCTGCATACGAGTGGCGGGGGGTTGTTTCTTGATTTAAAAGTTCACTAGAATCCCAGATGGTTTTGGTGACTCACAATATTTTTCACTATCTTCCTTTCAAATTTTCTCTGAATGTTGGCCATGGCTCATCTATTACGAATTTGTATTTTTCATTAACACAAATCCTTTGCATAGTGCCAGAACTCGAACCCTTATGTTGCAAACCACTTACTAAGATCTGTTTGCATTTATGGGTGAAATTAACATTTTCTTGTACATAGTTCATTTTGTGTGACACATTTGTGGCCATTTCAAAGAATTTGGAACTTGCCAAAATCCTATAAATCTCAATCAAGATATTTAAAGACACAGGGCATAGTTATTATTAGGAATGGACAATCTCTTTGGGGTTTTTTAGTCTGAAAAGTTAAAAAATGGAAAAGTAAAAATAGTACTCTTTTTTTTTCTCAAATAAGCAACAAGGGGGGAGGAAGAATTCGGATAATTGTTTCCTCATTATACTGCAACCCAATAAAATAGGTTTGATAATCCATTGAGGATGGCTAAAAGGAAGTATTCTGAAGTACAGTTTATAATGAAATTATGGAATCTACTGCTACAAAATGCAAAAAACTTTTCCATGTGTGAAGCAATATGGCTAAATGGGTTAGAATTCTAAGTGCTAGTTTGGGAAAAGCTTATACTGGGAAACACTCACTAGCTATCATATAGAAGACATGATGTAAATAGAAAGCAAGGCAGATATATGTTTGTGATTGTTCAACTGGTTGTCATAAATCTTTCAAAAGAGTCAAGCCAGATAGATATAAAGGCAGGTTTTAGACAGACCACAACAGACGGGAAAATATAAAAGTCAAGAGTTCTTGTGTAAATTATATCAGCTGGGCAAGGCTATTTGCTCAAAGAAATTGCAGGCCAGAAAGCTGGGTCATTTAAGCACAGGCCATCAGTCAAAACCACAGAAATCGCCAAAAGCCAATTCACAGTTAAGACAAAGTTGTATTCACAAAGCAAATTAATGTCACAGGAGCACCAAGCAGAAGAGTTTCAAACAAAGAAAGGAGGATGGAAGTGTCTTTTAGAAATTCTGCTTTTGTTTTCCTAGATAATTTCATGCTTCTGTCATGTGGATGTTCTGATCTCCACTACATAGTTCTTTTTAAGCTGATGGTGTGATTTAGAGCTGTATATTGGTATGATTAAAAGGGATACGGGGTCTCAGTGGCTAAGACGCTGAGCTTGTTGATCAGAAAGGTCGGCAGTATAGTGGTTCGAATCCCTAAATTCCCATTACTTCTCCTAGCTTTTGCCAACCTAGCAGTTCGAAAGCATGTAAAAATGCAAGTAGAAAAATAGGAACCACCTTTGGTGGGACGATAACAGTGTTCTGTGTGCCTTCGGCTTTTAGTCATGCTGGCCACATGACCACAGAGACATCTTCGGATAGCGCTGGTTCTTCGGCTTTGAAATGGAAACGAGCACCACCCCTTAGAGTCGGGAACAACTAGCACATATGTAAGAAGGGACCCTTTACCTTTATTGGTATGATTGTATTTATCAAATCTTCAATCTTGTAATTTCTTAGCATTGTGCTAAGCCTTGATAAAGTTGTGGAAAGCATGACTTTTTCCCTATAGCTACCCCCACATTATTCCTGGCAGCAGCCACCTTTGGGTCCAAAACTGCTTTTGGATGCTGGTACAGCCACCTAGACATCCTCCTCCACCCAGTGATAGTCATTTACCTGCCTGCCAGTCTCCTTGCGACTTTCATAGGACATTTCCTGCTGGCTTCCCCACTGACAGTGCTTGATTAACCTTCCTGCTGGTTTCCAGCAACAGAAACTGCCACGATTGCTGTTGCTAAGTCATGCAATTTAACAATATGATGGATTTTATAACTAATCTTTTAGTTATGGGAATTCTAGTCCCAAATACTGTCATTAAGTGACAACTACCTGTAATATGGTATTTTATGATGTTGATTTCACAACTTTTGGCAAATTTACTTTTCTAATTTTGGAATTGGAATCTCAACAAAATATATTCCAACTGTTAAGCATTTACTATGCAGCAAGACTGAGATTTTTTTCCCATTTGCTTTCAAAAGAAGAGAAAAATTGTGTGGCTTCATAAAACCTTTCTAATTTGGGCCATTATTAATCCTCAAAAATGGTCTAATACACACAGCTGGTAAATTCAAAGACTTGACTAAGGCTCCGTCGCAGTGTATTTATATATTCCATACAAGAGTCTTAATCACTATATTACATCATTTACAGATTGAGGTAGACTTTCCATGATAATATTTTAAATATTTTAAAATATTCTATCATAATTTTCAAACTTGATTTTATTTTTCATTCTGCAAATCCCCAGTAAAAACAATTATGCCAGTTTGGATCCCAGCACAGAAGAATGGAACAAATTTTTTCTTTCAATATATTTCAGACAAAAGTTTCCTGCAGTTCATTTATTCTCCTTCCTTCAAATCTAAAAAGTGTCCTTGTTTATTCAAATATGGAACTGGGGCAGTTTAATTCATTATTCTCGTGGCTTTATTTTTTTAAACAAACCTTTAATTGTTCTTTCTCTAAGAATATATTCTTTTCCATAAGCCAAGGACGTTCTTTTTAGGAAGGGTATTGGCTTCATATTTTAATGTTAGCTCTTGATTGCTGCCAAAAGTCAGGTGGTCTCAGAAAATCCAAAGCAACTGTTCTTTCAGTTTAAAAAAAAAACCAACCTTCACAAATAACATGAAAGGTCACTCTATTAAAAGTAATAGTTATTAGGAGTTAATTATTTCATGCATTGTGTTTCATGCTTTAAAGACGGGTGCAAGTACAGTGCAAATTATTAGGAAATTTATATAAAATAAAACAGCACATGTTGATTCCTAATACTGCTTTCTGGATTACCAGTGTCAAGACTTTTGCCCAATAAATAATTACATTCTCACTCTGTAGCAATAATAGAGCTAGTCCTCCTTTAGTGGCCTTGGGAGAGACCACCCAGGCATTAAGCAAAGTAACCACTAAGTGAAACCACAACTGTGCTTAGATCTTACATCAGCTTTTCTTTGATAAGCAGATTTGTGAAGCTTGTAAATGTGAGTATTGGTTGCAAAGTTACATTTTCATCACAGTCATAATTGTATGGTCACTGTACAATGTAATTGCTAAATGAGGCCTACTTGTACATTGGATAGTTCCTGTGACTTTAATGTTCCTAAGTAGGACAACATTTTTACTACAGGTAGAATGAAGCTGTATATAGTCATGAACTGATTTGTCATGGCCTACATCCTAGTAGTTTCTCACCATCTGCTACTGTTTGTCTTTTAGTTGCTCTCCGGTTCTTTTGTTCTGACCTGCAGATTGGTGATGATACAATAGCAGCTGCAATGAAATACATTCATTTTCTTAGATTCTGAAAAAAGATTAGTGATAGCAGTGATCAGAAAAACTAGCAAAAATGATTAAGGATGATGCAGCATATTTAATATGTTGCTTTGCAAGCCTAGCTATTAATACATTTAATTTTAAAAAATAGAAGTTTTCATTTGTTGGAAGAAATTTATCTGGTTTGTTCCCAGCTGGGATACACCACAGACGCTGAGAAGAAATGGATGCAGAAACTAGCTGCCAGAAAGTGAAATTATTTTAATGTAGGAAAGCAAAAAGCAAAAAGTGACACAGTTCCAGGGTTCCTGGCTTGCAAGCAGGTTGGAAGTGTGAGCCTGAGCCTTTTATGCTTAATTCCCTGTTGAAGCTCCTGCAGCTTGATGGGTTTTATTGTGATTGCTCTGGGTTTTTGTTTCCCTGCTTTAAGGGGTTAATTCTATCTGGGCTTTTGTGTTTTCGTGTCCTAAGGGTTAATCCTGCCAGTGGGGCAGGAAGAGGGAGTTACCATTTACCATGGAGAGTTTATTTTTAGCCTGATTCCCCTTATCTTAATGACTCTACTTAAGTATTGTCAACTCAGTTACTTTTTTTAACAGCAGGGCTATTCTTAATTTTATTTTCAGCTGGTGTTTCTTGGTTTTCTTAAAGGAGAAAGGGCTGGCTTGAGTCTCTTGGCATTGTTTTCTGAGGTTTCTGGTGCTATGAGGTTTCTGGCACTGTCCTTTTGGGGTGTGTTTCCCACACATTCATAACAAAATATAAAGTAGAACATACCTGTTTCTTAATATGCTGAACACATTTCATATACTTTCAATATATCCTACAAGTCTTGTGTGGTACTGTAATGGGAGTGGAGAGGGACAGCAGGTTTATTCATGGTTTACGCAGCTAATACAGTGAGTTAAGCTTGGAACTGAAATTTGAGCTGGGAACATATCTCAGAATGCACATTCTTATTATTGTATTGCTTTGTTTTGAGACAATATTTCATCATATTATTGTTTAAAGATCTGTCATTAAATACACATTTTATGGTTCTCTAGGAACCATGTTTTATTCAATAATAAGGAGTGTTGTTTCTTTCTTTCTGCCCCAGTTAATTTTTCTTGCAAACATTTTGATGAAAGAAGTGGGCATAGGAGAAAATAGTATATTTTCCTACTAAATTTAGAAACCAGCGATCTTCTTTCTCAATGTCTATTATGTAAAGAAAAAGAGCTCCTGGTAATCAGACAACAAATATTAATCACCAGAAGAATTAGATTTTTAAAAAATAGTATGCATTTTGGTCTTGATATTTGAATATAGTTTAACTCTTCCAAATGCTTCATTCTGGCCATGCTCCGCAGAAAGCAGTCTTAATTCAGGTAGACTAGTAAAGTATAAGCACTTCCTAACGGAAGTGTATTTATTTATTTAGCATATGGCTTCTACAGAAGTCATGCAGTAACTGATATACAGCAGTAATAAACATATTATGCACACAAACACATATATAAAGTAAAACCCCTAAAGGTAAAATCCATAAAGCACGGGTGTCAAACTTGTGTTATCATGGTGGCTTCATGTGACATATCGTTACTTTACCCTCCTTTGCTAAACCGGGCATGGCTGTGGGCAGCATGTGATGCCTCTAGCCTATGGGCTGTGAGTTTGACCACCCTGCCCTAAAGGGAGTAGATAATGCTTTGTAAAATCAGGAAATTAGATATTTCCTAGTTGCACTGGTGATTTCAGTGATAAACAATCCTGCTGGATTAGCTATGCTCCAGCCTTACACCTTATTCCCTTTTACTAATTAAGATGCTCCTAACCTGCATGCATGCCAGTTTAATACTAACCTCTGTGGTGGGATTCAAATAATTTAATCAGTTCTCTGCCCTAATGACCAGCTGGGTAGGCTGGTCATTGACATGTGACATGTGGGCATGGCCAACTCAACGTCACTCAAGTCTATGGGTGCTTTGCCTTAGCTGTTACAATGTATTAAATGTTAACCAGAGAGGCAGTTTCTGTAAACAGAGCAATAAAGATTAGGCTAGAAACAACACCAGAATGTTTCTTTCCTGCCTTCCTTACAGGATTAGCCCTGCAAAGTGGGAAAAAAACAAAATAAGATTTCTTTCAACAACTGCTTCTCCAAACTTCTCCCAAATAGGTACCAACTGGTTTAATCCCACCTCTGGCTAACCTGGTTTAAGAAAATCTTATCTATAAGATGTTTGGTAATGGTTTGCAAGGTCTCTCCAGTCCAGATAAAATATACCATATTCAGACAATTTAATTACTGCTTTGTCTTCTCACCTTTTGGTTCCTGTGGTAGCTCTTCCTGGATATAATATGTGTTGTAAAAACAAATGCACACAGATACAAAATATTAAGTGGGTATATACTGTACATAATTAAAGCATCAGCAGCATGAATATACACGCAGATACTACAACCATCTTAGAAAAATAATTTCTTACTTCCTGTTTTTCTAATATCTTTTAGAGCTATTTTTACTATGAATACTTTAAGAATGACTATAAGTCTTGCCTTTTAATTAGAAATGCAATAGAATTTTCTAATATGGTTTTTTTCCAGTTCTCTGAGTTCCTTACATTTTTCTCTTGAGTTTTTTTTAAAAATCCAATGGTGCACTATTTCATGTTTTTACAGTCATCTGTGGTAAAAGGATTTATAATCTATTATATCTATTATATTATCGCCTATAGCTTAGAGTAAATAATTTAGGGTGAAACCCTCTTATTTTAGCTTGTTGGACAAATAGTGAAAATTATTGGACTCTAAAGGGAAAAAAAAGAGAAGGAAACTAGGAAGCTAAGGAGAAAGAAAAAGTGGGAGATAGGAAGAATGGGTTTTGAACCGGAAACTTAATATTTGCGAGTCAAAAATTACAGCCAAAGATGAAATCCAATTGAATCCAATCCTTTATCTACTTACACCTAATGGAGAGAGTTTTGCTAAACTAAAGTAAGAATCCTCTACCTTAATATATACCGTACATTGTTAGAGAGTCTAGGTGTCGAGCCCAAATTTGACATATGTGTAGCTGTTTTATTTAGCTATCTAATATATTCATTTATTCCTTTTTTCTTTCTTTTTATTATGTAAGGGGTTTTTCCGGGCTTGCTGCATTCTTAAGGTGGAGGAGAAGGAGCAAATGGATAGTGAGGATTATTTTGGCTAGGTGACCTTCTTTTCCGTGGAAACAGAGGCTGTTCCTGGTGAGAACGGAAGGTGGAGTTTGAAGACAAGGCGGTTGAATGTGTATTTGAGAATGTGACTTTTGAGGGATGTTTCTAATTTGCAATATTATGTGGTGTAATTCCGGTTTGTGTCAGATCCGGAATTACAACAGATTTTGCCAATTTGATGTCTACCTAAATAAAGGAAATTTGTTTTCGAAGATGGACTTTGCACATTTCTTCTTTGAATGGGTTTCATCACTTGGAAACCTGACACTAGGGTCCAAACCTCTTCTCCCCTTCCCATCCAGCTTGAGCTGTCCAATCTCCTAATTTAGGTTTTTCTCTGGAATGTACTTTCTGCTCCCTGGGAAAGCTCTTTGCTGCTAAGACTCCTCTCTGTTTCTCCAGGTGCACATTCCATCAAATTGCAGCCCTCATAATAACTCTAGCTCTAAAATTGGGTTATGGACATTTGGGATAGCTGCTCAGGGGAATATTTCTGAAAAGCCAAGAAGGAGGTTACAACCACATGTTGAAGTCACATGGATCATACACAAAAAAGCCTTGCATGTTCATAACTGTTATTTTGTTTAATGATTAATGGACAAGAGTGCTTAAAATGATGATTTGAAGAGCTGGTGTTTGAAAATGGAACAGATGAACATGGCTTGAAATTGCCTTGATGGTTATGAAGAATTAGAATAGAGTAACATCTCTTTCTTCCTTCCAAAAACAGTTGTCTGCCTTTTCTGGTGATGGGACAACTGGCCAGTGGAGATAAACCGTTAGAATCTGTTAAACATCTAATCTTTTATTGTGGATAAAGAAGGAATATGATTTGGTGAAATCGTACCAAATTAACATATTGATTTACAAATTATGAATTATGAATATAAGTGCATTCTTGTAAAAATCTTTTTCTTCCCCAAAACTTAAACATTTTAGAATTATCTTTATAACAGAAAAGTTGTTTAAATAATAGCATTCCAATTTGCATCTCTCCCCCACCCACTCTCTCTCTTTTCCCCTCTCTTTCCTCTCTCTCCCCCTCTCCCTCTCTCCCTGCCCCCTCTCTTTATGCAAGGTCTGTAAAAATTACATATAAAAGTTAACTTTTGATCCCAAGGAAATTTTCCTTTTAGTAAAATCAAAATTGCAGATTTTCTGGACTGATAATAAGAAATGGGTACTTAAAACTACATAACTTTAATCAAATATTTAGGATATTAGTGCTACTGCAAAGAATAGCAAAAGAAAAATTATTTGTAAATATTTTTAAGTGGAAAAAAATCCAGTGTTTTTTAAATAAATGGTCACAATTGTTTTGTTAAAATATAAAATTTATGGACTGGAAAGAATCCAAAAGCCCCATCTGTGAAAAGAAGACTAGTTTTATAATTACAGTCTAGTGAACAGACCTGGGGAATAATAACGTACGTTGCCTTTCAGATATTTTCATGTCTCTTGGAAGAGCCTCAGGGGTCATCCCTAGTTTTTCTTATTTATTTATTTACTATATGTACATATTTTCGTGTATATTGCAAAATGTAAAACAAATCCCGCACAACTGTTTAAAATGTAATAGTTTCAGGATATAACTTCACTGTTATAAAACCAAAAACAGAAACTAAGAAAAATACATAAAATAAAATGAAGGCAAAGGTAAAAGAACCCCTGTGGATTTTACTCTGCTAGTCTAAGCAAAGGAATACTAATATTTAACCTCATGGGTGCTTAGCTGTAGTTGATAGGAAATAATAAGTGCTGTTCATGGCATTCAGTGTTGTCTTAAAACCATTCTATTTTTTTTTTAAGAGAAAAGAGTGACTTTGATAAAACATTTTTGTCCCAAAGCTATTATATTATCATAATACCCAGATATAAAGCATTATGCTTTAATGTAGAGGTCTGAGCCCTAGCTTTTATGAATAGATTTATTAATATTTCTTTTCCTTTCTTTCTCTTTTTAGTATGTTTTCATTGTAAGAAGCTGCTTGATAAATTAATTTAATTGATTAGATAATAATTAATTAGATAATAAACTTATTTTTAAAGTGTATTATTATGCGTGACTAAGTGAAATATAGTAGCAATAAAACTTTACCATTTAGCGTAATAATTTATTTCATTGCATAGCTGACAAAGGACTAATAAATAATGTCTCTTTATTTCCTTTAAGGTGCTGCTGAATAGAATTTCTATATTATATTTTCATTTAATTTTATACATTCCTCCTTTCAGTAGATAGAATTATTACTGATAAAAGATTAAAAAAACAATCTTGTGAGGTTTTCTTTTTAAAAAAATACTGTTTTTCATGTTAGGTTTGTGTATGTACATGTGTGTGTGGATGGGTGTAAAATAACCTAAACTCTGGTTTATTATTTTAGTAGAATGAAAGAAGAAATGCCATCAGCCTTATTCTCCCTCACCCTGGCATTTCAAATAAGTGCTACCTCCCTAATTCCCAATTCTCATAAATATTACACTAAAGAAATAGGAGGACTCTCATTCCTTGGCACTTTGCACAAAGGTTATAATTTATTTATTTTGCACAGATAGTTTTTTTTTTTAATGGTTTAGAACATAGTTCAGAGGTGCTCCATGCTGGCAAATTGTAAATGGGTTACAGTAAAATAGCCTTATTTACTGGAATGAAAGCTTGAAGAAAGTCTACAAAGCTATGTATAATCTTTGCGCTTCATGCTGACCAGACCAAATTGTTTTGTTCTTTTTTAAAAAGCAGACACAGCTGTAGTTGAGCAGTTGGCAATCTTCTTTTGTTAACGGACCCAGTTCTTAGATCATATGGACAGATAGCCTATTTTTGTCTCAGCAGGGATAATCTTGACAATTCCTATGCTTAGCTCCTTCTGAAAGGTTATTTCGAACATAGTAGTACATCTGCATATTTTCATTTATTTCTGACTGACTAACTAACTAGATTACTTAGGTAGATGTAGTACAAGAAATATGTCAGCAACACATTGGATAGAATAGGACTTATTGTTATTACAACCATAATTGCTTGCAAAATGTAGGTGAATTTAGGTGATATCAACTGAATAATAGCTGTGTAAAAATATAAATATTTCTCATGTTTCATTATATAAATGGTAATGAGCTGTCATAAGATGGTTGTGAGATAAGCAAAAAATAATAATATTCAAAAGATCATGCTTATTAAGATTATATTACAGTATATATTGATAATAATGAGGGGGGAAAGGTATTCCCATTTAAAAAATAAGCATAGATTAGTTGCCAATTATGTATACACATCTCTATTTTTACCGCTTTCATTGTTATTATTAGCAGTGGCTAAAATAAAAACTTTTATATATTTTTAATAGTAAATATTTGTAGTAGAATGTACATCAGTTTAGGCCATTACTCATAAAACAGACTATTCAAGCACGTGATTACACTTTAGTGACATCTTTCTGCTGTGTTAATCAGAAGAAAATCCACCATTAGGACTGTACATTTGGTGAACAAGTTCCAATTTAACACTATTTGCAGGCTTGGGTGAATGACTGAAAAATTAGAATGCCAAGATCATACATATGGATGGATTTTCATCATACATATGATAGGCTAGAAGGTTTTTTTACTGGTAGTTCTTGACTTACGACCAGTTACTTAGTGGCTGTTTGAAATTACAACCAATTTGAAAAAGGAGACTTATGACCTGAATTTGAAGTTCTGATAGTTAGGCCCTCTCCACAGTCACAACTTTTGATGCTAAACTGTCTTTGAAGTAAGTTCAGTTCTCCTCCATTGCCTTTTTTCCAAATAAATCCCAAACTTTTACTCCTCCTTATAGAGTTTTGAGCCCTCTGTTAATTTTGATAGTTTCTTTCTGCAGTTTTCCATCTCTATTATATCTTTTAAAAATGCAATCTGAACTCTACACTTAACATTCTTCATGAATGCCAAAGATTTGTATTTCTAGAATCACAGGGCTGGAAGAGACTTTGGAGGTCTTCTATTCCAACCTCTGCTGGAGTACTTATTCTGTCTTGGACAAATAATTGTTCAATATGTTCTTGAAAACCTCCAGTGATGGAACACCTACTACTTCAAGGGGTAAGCAGTTCCATTGCTTAATAGTTTTTAACAGTACTGTTCAGGTAGTCCTTGGCCTATGACTACAATTGAACTTGGCAATTATGACCATAGGTTGTATTTAAAGTAAGACACAGAACCTGTTTCTATGACCTTTTTAAAGTGTACATGGTTGTCATTAAGCAAACATTGTTTTCTATGGGCCAGTTTTTGGCAAAAACTCATTGATTGATTTTGATTGATTTATTGGATTTATATGCCCCCCTTCTCCCAAAGAACTCAGGGCAGCGTACAACATAAGAAACACATAGTACAAAAGTTAAAAAGAGATTAAATAAAGAATGCAATAAGCAATAAATTAATTAACAATTGACACATAATATAAAATAACTTAAATTTGGAATTAAAATTAATAAGTTATTTTGTTCCAGCCAGGCTGGCTTGCTGAAAAAGCCAGCTTTTTAGGGCGGCAGGTAGTTTTTCCAAAAAAACTGGAAGTAAACACTGGTTTCCAACCGAATTAGAAATTGCGGTCACGTAATCATGGAACATTGCAAATGGTGATAAATGTAGGCTAGTTGGTGAGCACCCAAAATGTGGTCATGTGATATGAGGGAGAGGTGACATCAGAATTTAAAAGCCTGGTTATACATCCTTTTGGGGTGGAGGGTCCGTCATAACTTTGAATGGTCACAAATGACTGGCTGTAAGTTAACTTTTTCACTTGTACATATAGTTGATCATGATGCTATCCTATTCATGCAGTGTTGGACTGCTTTGGCAGCTGTACGACACTGTTAACTCATTCTTAATGCAATACAATGTCAAACCATTCCCTAATTTTCCCTAAAAAGGGTTTCATCTTTTTCACAGCTGCCAAATATTAAGTTGGTGTTGCGTTAACCTGAGATTAGTGGTAGATAGCTCATTTATGTATACATGAATTTGGGGTTTTGTTTTTGTTTTAAATTGAGTTGAATTTGTCGTTTGATAATTTATCAGTTTGAAAAGCTCCTAGGAGCTTTTCTCCCTAGCATGAAGAATGTAGTATATTTACCTTGTGATTTATCCCAGGTTAAGCTAATTTAAGGGGACATGATGGCTCAGTGGCTAAGACGATTAGCTTGTTGATCGGAAGGTTGGTTGTTCGAATCCCTAGTGCCATGTAACTGAGTGAACTCCCATTACTTGTCCTAGCTTCTGTCAACCTAGCAATTTGAAAGCAAGTAGAAAACTAGGGAGCACCTTCGATGGGAAGGTAAAAGCATTCCATGCACCTTCAGCGTCTAGTCATGCCGGCTACATGACCACAGAGATGTCTTCAGACAATACTAGCTCTTCGGCTTTGAAACAGAGATGAGCACCACCCCCTAGAGTTGGGAACCACTAGCACATATGTGCGAGGGAAACCTTTACCTTTAAGATAATTTATGAACAAATCAAAAAGCATTGGTCCCAACACAGATTCTTGATGGACTCTGCTTCTTAAGAGAATTGCCATAAACCAGCTAGTAATCCAAAAAAAGATTTTATCCTTTTATCCTGTGACTATTTAATTTACTCATAAGCCTGTGATCGGGAATTACGCCAAGGGCTTTTTTTAAAAATAAAAATTTACAGTGCTGACAGGGTCACCTCCAGTCACATGTCTGTTCATAAACTCAAATGAAAGGCTGGTGAAAGCAGGACTTACATTTGCAGAATTCATTTTGACTTCTTCACTTGAAGGCCTTTTCTCTTTTATGATAGTTTTATTAGATTACTAGAAAGATAAAAACTAAGAGAAACTAATAATTAAAATAGGAATGAGGGGAAAAATGAAAAAAAGGGAATGAAGCCAAAAAGTCACTAAGGAAAGAAAGGAAAAAGAAACGCAAAGAAATGACTTCCAGTTTTCTTTTAAAACTAAGTATGAATTTAAATTGACCTCTTCAGTTACAATATAACTTTCATTGTTTTTATTATATATTGTTTTTTCTAATAATAACATCCGTACATAATAATTTCATTTTTTCCTATTTCATGCAGAAAGCCCTGATGGGATTTCCAATCCGCATTAAAATTAATTAGTGTCTTTTCTCTAATCAAAGCTAGTGACACCTTATTCTCAATGTACATAATTTTTTCTTTGATGTTGTTTCTACTAACAAATGTAGATAGAATGCAATGGAATGGAATAGAATAACAAAATTGGAAGGGACCATGGAGGTCTTCTATTCAAGCAGTTCAGGCAGGAAACCCAGGGGTGAGTTGCTGCTGGTTTTACTACCAGTTTGCAACCCGCACACTGTTCAATGTAAATTGTTCTTCATGCATGCACAGAAAAATTTACAGTAAACTGCACATGCGCAGTCATTAAAATCCAAAATGGCGGTGGCCCAGTGGTGGCGAGGGAACCAGTTCAAGGGCATGGCAGGCCTGGGTCTCTGTTAGTTCTGCAACTCAGGCCTGAACTCCACTACCAGTTTGGCTGAACTGGGTTGAAACAGGAGAACCCACCTCTGAGGAAACCCTGTTAAACTGACTGTCCTGTAATTTTTGGGCCCCTTTTTGAAAACTGATGTTACGCTGCTAATCTTCTAGTCCTTTGGTATGTGAGAGATAAGTTACATTTTTTTATTTTTAGGTTAGGCAGTTGACATTGTTACATTACATTGAGTCCTTTTAAGAGCTCTTGGTTGAAAGCCACTGGGACCTAATACTTTCTTATAGTGTAGTCTTTCAAGCTGTCCTAGAATAGTTACATTGCTGTCCTAAGAAAATAAATACAGGCTTAGATACAGTGCTATAACTTAAGTACCGTGTTTCCCTAAAACTACGACATGTCCCGCTGATAAGACCATGCCACATTTTTCCTCGTGGACAAAAATGTAAGCCCTCCCCCGCAAATAAACCCCCTGGAAACCCCCCCCCCCTCAGGCCAGGCAGACCACCGCTTGCCAATCCAGTAGTATCCTGAAGACACCAAGCTGCAGGAACGAGGTGGGGGTCAAAAACGCTTGCATTGCTTGGTGTGTTTGGGGTACCACTAGATCGGTCAGCGGCACTGTGCCCAGCTGTGCCCAGCTGGAGGGGGGTTGTGTGAGCAGCTTTTCCGCTCCCCATTCGCGTGACTCCCAGGCTCACGATGCCCTTGCCTAACTCTATGAAGAGTCAGGGCATCTCCGCTGCTACCGCCATGTGCTGCTGGCTCAGCCTTGTGCACGGGAATTCCCCCCCCCCCTGAGCGCAGCCCAGGCTGCTCCTTGGGGGCTCAGGTGGCAAGCAGCAGAGTCCCCAGAGTCTCCGCTGGGTGGCTGGGGCCAAAAACGCATGCAGGTTTGCAAGGCATGGCTGGGAAGAGAAGGAGGACGTGCTGCTGACTGTGAGATAAGAACGGCCAGCGGTGGTAACCAAGCATGGCAAATGGAGTTTGTGGTCCCCAAGAGGGAAGGGTGGTGTGCCACCAGCAGCAGCGCCAGCAGAAGCGGGCTGGGCGGCTCCACTCCTCCGCGGGTCTTGCAGACCTGTGTGCGTTTTTGGCCCTGGGTGCCCAGCGGAGCCAGACTCTGCCGCCTGAGCCCCCAAGGACTGGCCTGGGCTGTGCTCAGGGAGGGGGGGGGAATTCGAGCACTGGAAAGGTGGCCCACTTGCCTTCATCTCTTGCGCAATGGCAGGAAGCTGGGCATTGCCAGGGCCGCCTCTGAGCCGACCCAGCTGGTCTTTTCTTTCTTTTCCCCCACCCGCCTTTCTCCAGCAGGGCAGGTAATGGAAACCAGCTCCAGGGTAACAGTGCCCCGGCGGCAGCAGACAGATCCGCACGACACATGCCGAATCCGGCACTTGAATGGAAGCTCTGTCGGGTGCGCCAAGGCAGAGCAAGGCTGAGCCAGCAGCACATGGCGGCAGCAGCGGAGATGCCCTGGCTCTGCATATAGTTAGGCAAGGGCATCGTGAGCCTGGGAGTCACGCAAATGGGGAGCGGAAAAGCCACTCGCGCAACCACCCTCCAGCCATATAGAGCCCCATTCACTGACCTGCCGAACCATGCAAACAAATACCCCCCCCCAATTATAAGACCAAGGCCATATTTAGTGGCTTAAAAACAATATAAGACCTGTCTTATTTTCGGGGAAACATGGTAGTAAAGACAGATGTGACTATCTTGGACATTTTTTTATTTTAAAACAGTGGATCTTGACTATTTTTCTAGAATTAAATAAACTCCTGCCACCATTTTATCAAAGTCATTTTTAAAAATGTGAGTCACATTGCTTCTCTCACCTGATGATCTGAAAATACTGATCAGACTCTGAATCTCACATTTTGTTCCATAAAATACTTTGGGTGTGGAAGAGAGAATCAATGAAATACATTTCTGATTAATTTCCAGAAGTATGCATTAACCATGGCAACCAATATATTGCTTTGCACTTGCTACACAAGCAACCTGAATCACAATAAAAATATTCAATATTGAGATTTTGCAGTAAGTTAACCAAGCGGGTGTGATGGCGCAGTGGTTAAAGACACAGAAAATATCAGCTGGAAAGCTGATAGCCCAGATTTGAGACCTGAGCACCATGCCTTGGTTACCTGCCCCAGCTCTTGCCTACCTAGCTGTTCAAAAACATGCAAATGTGAGTAGATAAATAGGTACCACTAGCATTCTGTGTACCTTGGTATATAGTCATGCTGTCCACATGACCACAGAAAATATCACAAGTAAATTAAAACCCAGAAATTCAGCTTTTCTGGAGCACAGCCACTATGAGCGTGCACACACATGACATTTCCACATGACAGGTTCGCCATCACTGTTCTATGACATGGCTCTCAATTGAGATGAGATGTTTCAATGGCCTTTTGGTCAATGAATATAGGATATGTATTATGGTTGGTTGCACAGTCAGCCAGATGTTTAGACTGGATCTGGTATTTTTATCCACCTATCAAGTTCTTCTGAAGAACCTGGAATAGGCAGATGTTGGTGGTAATAATAACAGTAGTATTGTGTTGTTTGTGGTCTGGCTATTTCTACTGTTCTTTTTAGATAGATTAACTTGATAAATCCACTGCTTTAAATTGTTCATATTAGGCCAATTATACATTATGGGAAAGAAAGAAATTAAACAGATTTGTAAGGCAACATAATAGAACACAATCTGATGCAATACAAAGTACATCTCTATTATTTGCTTTTGCAGAGTCACTTGCTCTTTTCTTCTCATAATTATTGTAAACTCTTGGAGCATATTTTTCAGTCAAGGGTTTTAGCAATTTCAAAGCATTTATCGCCTACCCATAAAATCTCCCTGACAAATAGTTCATGAAAAATTAGTTTTGCTAGTGGACTGTGATTACTCTGAGTAGAGTTATGCTGTCCTTTTCTTTTTATCAGTCAACAATCATAGTCACCCTTTTCTTCAAGAAGAATGAACTCTTCATACACAAATGCAAAAATAAATGTTACTAGCTGTGAATTTTTCAAGCATGACAAAAATTAACCAATTAGCACATCAAACTTATGAGAGCAGGACCGATGTAAGGCTTTTCTATTCTATATGACCCTACAATTATTTTCGCCTGAATAATTTGTCTTGCTACTTATGACAAGCCACAAAGCTTCTCCAATTTAAAATATGCACAGTAGCCTCCCTGGAGAGTCCATTAGGGCACAGAGATCTACCCTCAAATGTTACTGGAAGGTTATTAAGACTGATAGATGCTGTAGATGCAGTACAACAAAGAAGCAATTAGCAGAGATTCAATGTCTTATATGACAGGGGGATCCACATAGCATGTGATTTCAGCAGAAAATGCATAAGCTGAGATAACAAAAATAGCTGCAAAACCTTTGTTGCAACTTAAAAATAATGAATGGCTTTCTGTTTAAAGTTTTTATACTGTTATTTCCATTACTAGCAGGTAACATACACAGCTCATTGGGAGGCTAGCTAGTTTGCAAATAAATGTTCTTGTGATAAACATTTTTACTTTCAAACAACCATATTAAATATCCTAACTTAAAATTGAAGCTATAAATACAATGCTTTGCAGTCCAATACATTTTTCAATTATGACATTGCGCCATTTCAAAATGCTTCTCATCTATTTCCTCATTTTTAACTGTTGTGGCAATACAGGTTTGGCCATTGTTTAGATATTTGATAAGATTCCTGGGAACCATCATCAAATGTATACTACAGCTATATATGTTAGATTTTTAAGGGCTGAAAATAAAGAGACCAGGATGGATCCATTTCAGGCTTATTAGCCTTCTTCAGCATACTCCTTCTACTGGGATTTGAACCAGGGCTTTCCAGCATTTGAGGCAAGCTCTCTATGCCTTGAGCTATCTGGTATCCCTGATACATCAGCCAATTTACAGGACTCTTAAATGAGAGACTAATTATCACAGCTCCTGTTCGGGGTCCCTTTAAGGGGAGGAGACTTAACGTCATCCCTCTCTGCCCTTCGACTCAACCTAGAGTCATCCAGACAGAGAACCAATTAGATCATCATCATATGTATACTACAGCTATATATGTATATATAGCTATAGCGTTAAGACATTCATTTAGTGAATCAATTGTTTCCTTTTATTCCTTTTAGCAGTCTCTGAATATCTCTATAGTAAAAAAGATTTTTTGAACAATATTTGAATGCTTACTTTCATTTAAGTTAAATATTCTTGATCCTTCATTGACCAATTCTTGAGTAATAGTATAGCATTTCATCTTCTATGTAACATCCTTTATAATGATGTAGAAAAATGGGGTAGGTGAAGCAGTACCCTGTCTTACTATAATACTGATTTCTCGGAGCACAATGGCTTAGATCAGGGGTCTGCAAAGTCGGCTCTTTTAAGACTGGTGGACTTCAACTCCCAGAGTTCCCCAGCCAGCATAGCTGGCTGGGGAATTCTGGGAGTTGAGGTCCACCAGTCTTAAAAGAGCCGACTTTGCAGACCCCTGGCTTAGATGGTTAGGACTGACAATTTACAAGCCTGTATTTGAGACCCTGCTGTGTGGCGGGATGAGTTCCCCTCATTTGGTCTAGTTCCTGCCAAACTGCCAGTTTGAAGGCATGCAAACAAGAGTAGATAAATAGGTACCACTTTGGTGGACTCATTAACTGGGATATGAATGGAGTCCCCACTTGGGCATCTCCCGGGCAACAGTGATTCACCAGGTAATCCTTTCAACCCAGAAGAAGCCCCTTTTGTGCTTCCAACACAACAACATACTGATTCTTATGTTATCAAATTTAAAGTCTCATTTTTCCCCAAATTTATAATATATACCAATACATATTATTATAACTAGTACTCTAGAAAAGAATATACTAAAATGAAGAACTCCACACAAATGGATAAGATGTTATGTTATGCTACAGCAACATATTTTGTTTGGTTTTCATATCTAACATGGTTGTTGTTTTTTTTAAAAAAATTCTTGCCAGTTAGTTCTAGTTTTTGTACATGCATTTGGTTTCATTATTAACAGATTTTATCAAAAACTGAAAAGTGCAAACATTATTTCCCTTATCGGAAATGGAATCCAGGTTCTAATGGTGATTATGCAGTATTGATCCCCCCCCCCCATCCAATTACTTAAAAGTATTTGTTGTTTTATATTTAAGATACATAGAATGATTATTGATATTATTAGTATCAATTAGTTAAAATCAATCAACTATTAGTTAAAATACTTGGTGTTATCTTTGTTTCTTTTAGTGTTTCTTCTCATGTATTGCTTCTTTAAACTTTATTGTTAAATCTTAGCTTTGATCTACAATGGTTGAACTGTCTTAAACTTAAACCAAAAAGGGGGAAAGTGAGTTTTTAATTGTTTCTTTTATTTCTGTTGGGACAATACTAAATATGTTCCTGGTAACTAGACTACTAAAGACTTCAAACAAAAGCGAATGGAAGGTTGTTTACTGCTAAGGATTGCACTTTCTCATTGAAAATGAAACAAAATCATGAGAATAAAAGACCGCAATAGGCGACTTGTTTAATTGAGAGGATCTGAAGTGCACGCTCTACGTTACTGGTGAAGCAGACACTAACAGGTATAAGTGATTCCTTAAATCACCAGATACCATGGGTTAACCATTTTAAAAATAAGGGTTTCAATTCAAATAATTTATTGGTAATTATATGGATAGGATAGGGTTATTTCAAAATAAAAATGTAATAAAATAGATCTAGCTTGCATGTGCACCTGATGATCAGCTGGCCAGCACGCATGCACAGGCTGGTTTTCAGCACTGCCGTACATGGGAAGGGATCGCGGTATGGAAAAACCGAACTTCCAAGTTCTGGCGTGCACTCAACAATCAGTTGGCATGCACACACCGGTTTTTAGCACTGCTGTGCACGTGAAGGACAACTGATTGTCGTGCATGCATGCATGCCAGAAACCTGGAAGACAAACAGGCAAGGCCGTGCATGTCGGACGACATGGCTTTGCGTGCCACTTTGGGCACGCATGCCATAGATTGCCATCACAGCCATAGGAGAATTTACAGCGCTCTTTAACGGAAGTGTTATGGTAGCCAATGTAGCAAATCCAGAATAGGTGTACCTCTTCAAATACATCCCTAAGACCGATATGCTCCCACAGAGAGGGCCTTCTCAGGGTGCCGTCGGCTGGACAATGCCGACTGGTGACACCCAGGGGGAGAGCCTTCTCTGTGGCGGGCCCAGCCCTTTGGAACGACTTACACCCTGAACTTCGCACCATCTCCGACCTCCGCCTCTTCCGCAAGTGCTTAAAGACACATTTGTTCCATCTAGCCAGCCTAGCGTAACCTCCATAATGACTTTTAAATAGTTTTAAATTTTGGGGATTTTTTTTTTTTTTTAATGATATTGAAAAAGTTTTATTGGTTTTTACAATTTTTCAATCGGGTAGGGTAAGGGATACAAAAGAAATTTTGAGAACTTTCGCGTCAGAGTCATTGGCCCTTCCAGGGCTTCATAATAAATCGTTAAAGAAAAACATTTTTCATAAATACTACGAGGTGAAAACAAGTACATACTTCTAAATTCTCATTTCTATGCTGTCATCCGTTTGCAAAAATCCAGATACAGATGTTATACAATATTAATCAAAAGTCAAAGCAAAGTTATTTTTTTGATCTAAGTCTCTTGGCAATTGTGTCTTCTGTCTCTCCCTCCAGGCTCCCAGCGGGTGGGGCCGTGGCCCCCCCTGCCCCCCTGGATCTTCCCCCAGGAAAGAGGAATGTTTTTTAAGAAAGGCTTCTGCCTCAGCAATTGTTTTAATCCTTGGGGATTTTAATTTGGTTTTAGCGCAGGATTTTTATTAAATAAGTTTTTTAAATTTTTTATGTGATTTTGTATGTATTTTAATATTCCTGTGCGCCGCCCTGGGTCCGTTTGGAGAAGGGCGGGGTATAAATTTAATAATAATAAAAATAAAATAATAAAGTGTCCAAGGACTATAGTACAGATAAACCCAAAAGTTTAACTTGGAAAGAAAAACTTGCTAAAGTCTTTTAGGAAAAAGGATACAATTAGCTGGTATTTTTAGTCTTAGAGAAAACTCAGACACAGCATATTTCACCAGCATTCTCAAATTTGGCAATTTTCCTAGAATTTTCTATAGAGCAATGTGATAATAAAAGATGTGCAGTCTTATCCATAAACTTTGTATAGGGAGCACAGTCTATGAGAGAGGAACCCAAGGTGTTACCGACTACATAGTCAGTTATTAATTTCCACAACCTCTTTTTACATCAGGGATCACCAACCTTGATGTAAATCATATAAATCCTGCGGACCACTAATATGATTTAAAAAAAAAAGATAAATAGTATTTAGTGCAATATAAAAATGCTAATAATTTTTCTGCAGACCACCAACATTTTCTCATGGACCACCAGTAGTGACCATGTTTTGGTCATTGGAGACCACTGTTTTCTTCTTTTTCAGGTTTTCTTGTCATATTTGCCAATGAATTCCAGTTTAGCGAATGTACATTAGATCAGGGGTCTCCAACCTTTGCAACTTTAAGTCTGAAGGACTTCAGCTCTGCTGGCTGGAGAAGTCTGGGAGCTGAAGTCCTTCAGACTTAAAGTTGCAAAGGTTGGAGACCCCTGTATTAGATAACTCTTTTTAAGCTCCCTTTTAAGTGTCTTTGGTCTGTTATAGAATGTCCGTGAGCTTGAAAACATCCTTCGCTGATTTTTGAATAATATCATTTTAGTGTCTGATTGGTCTCTACTAATATGCTTGTAAATATATTGATCTCCCTGTATAAATAACAGAGGAATATGCTTCACAGTTGATGACATAACTTATATTAGAAAATGATCAGGTATTTACTTACACTATTGATCTAGCTATGCCTGCTCATCATCCATGGTTGTTACCCTAGGATGAGTCATAGCCATGAATATTGGATGTTTGATGCTTCCCCAGATAACTTTGACCTGTATCTTAACGTTTTGAAGGAAAACTGTAAATATTCCTTTGTTTATCACCATCACCTTATCTCTCTATTGAGGGTACGTATAAAGTAGTCCTCAACATACAAATTTCAACTAGGATTGAAATTTCCATCATAAATCCTTGACGTCATAAATCAAGTCAAGGTGAATCTGAATTTATGAAAATTTTTACAATAATCTTTAAGCAACTCACAAGGTCGTTAAGCAAATCCAGCTTCCCCAATGGGCTTTTCTTTTGGGATCACATGACTTTAGGAAACTGCAACCAGTCATAAATGCAAGCCAGTTGCCAAGCACATGAATTGTGATCATGTGACTGTAGGAGGTGGCGCAATGATCATAGGGGCAAGTTACTTTTTCCAAGCCCATTATAACTTTGACCCATTGTTAAATGAATGGTGGTAAGTTGAGGACTGTACATTTATATCTATATATTTAGTGTTGCACATCTGATGAAAGAAAGTTTGATCCCTGAAATCCTCTTCCTCCTCCTCCTCCTCCTCCTATTTTCATTAGAGTTGGTTTCTGTGTCATTGTCTTTTTGCTGCAACAAATACCTTAGTGTTGTTGTCTTAAAAGAGTGTTTGGAAATGCTGGATTTGAGTCTCACCATTGGGTATCTTGAAGCATTGAAATGAATGACTATATTCTGCCATCTCAATTTGTTTTTGTGTTTGAATCTAAACTGGTGAGGATGGAACTTGTCAAGTTAGATGTCTCTAGTATTGTCTTCAGAAAATTCTACACGAGAGAGGCTGGAATATAGTGAAAGAGGAAGACATCTGTCCCTGGGGCTAACCCATTGTTGACTGGTAAAGGCATTGTTTCCCCAGTGTATGAGAGCCACAGTATGCATGTGGGCATTTTGGAATGAGATCAAAGAGTGAAACTGAGCCCAACAAAAGGGCCCTATAGGTGGCACGGCACTTGACTTAATAGCCACCACATGCCTAGCAAAGATACATTTGTGAATATTACATGCACGTGTTTGCACAAATAAAATGTGCAATTTACTATGTTCCTCGTAACATTTTCCCTCTTACGTACCTTGGTGCCAGATATGTTGCCCACCCTGGTAGGAGCAACTAGCAACCCATGTGACCAGAATCCTAAATAACTTTTAACAGAAAGACCTTTGCTTTTCTTCATCTCAAATGAACCTTTATTAGAAGTCTCCACAACACCATGTAATCATGAATGAATGCAGATAAAGCACTTCAAGGAACTCTTAAGTTCACAGCCATTTGACCAGTGTAGCAAATGCTTGTTTTCTCAGTGCCCTTGCCCTGCTGTGATTCCATCAAAGTCTAGAGAATAAAAGGCTTTTTTCCCCACTTCCCCATAAAAGAAGCTTTTGTTGGCGAAGAGAGCATTCAGAATGTTCTAACAGTGTCTGAGAACATGCCATTCTTTCCAATCCCATTATTGTCTTTTCTAAACCAGTGGTAGGATTTTATTTTTTTAGTCACAGTTGCAGCTTGAGATGTTCCCAGGTTTTAGAGATAGTTTTTTATTATTTTTAAATATATTGCTAAGAAAAGAAGAGCTCCTTGCCTAGCCAATAATGTTATGTTGTTCTAGAGTAAGGGGATATTTTTTGATGGATCTGGAAAGAAGAATCATCTATGTGTTATTATTCTTTGTTTACTCTAGCAGTAGCTGACAACAGAATCTTCATATTTTAGGAAGGTTCACCAAAAGAGCATTGTGTAAGCCAGTGGTGGGATTTACTTACCTTCCCTACTGGTTTATGAATGTGAGCACTGCCTTCTGCGCATGTGCAGCGCTCGCACATTACATTGGGGTTGGTGGGCGGAGCCTCCTGCAGCTGCCGCTACCAGTTCGCCCGAACCGGAAAGAACCGGCTGAATACCACCTCTAGTGTAAGCTTGGCAGAAAAGTGCACCCTGGGGCTTTTTGTGGTTGTTGAAGTAGGACAGAATTGAACCATTTTGCCAAGCTTTTCTTTTGTAATGGTTTCAGGATGAAGTTTTCTCATCTCACTTCAAAACTGACTCAGGAGCTTAGAAGCTCCTGAGTAAACATTGCTTACAACTTGTTATCCCTAGATTTGTAATATGAACATTAATCAGCCCAGGAAGAGATGCTTAGAGTTCACCCCTTGGGAGATAAAGGATGGAAATAACAAGTCTTTTCACTGGAAGCCCAATTTTTATGGATCTTAATGCATCCTGAGATTCATATGTGCCCACACACTTCTACTTTTAATAAGGAAACGAAGACCTGACCTTTTTACAGACATTTGGAGCTAAAGATCTTGTTATTTTTGACCCTTAACATATATTTTAATCAGGTTTTGCCATTTATGTTGATATTTTATGTTAGCTGCCCAAAGTGTTAGAAATTGGGCAAGAGTATAAATTTTAGAAAAGAAGCAAATGGAGAAAGGTCAGCAAGTGTGAGAGCAAATAGTGTTTCAGAAGTTAGAATGCCTCCGCTTCCCGATTCTTCTTGGTACAATAGTTGCTGCCAAGCAATACTTTTTCAGGGAAGACAGTCTTTCTACAAGGCTGCCCTTTCATTGCTTTCTTCATTTCGGCTCATTGGAATAGATATTGGTTGTATTCACCGAACACAGTTAACTAAGCCAACTATTCCCTTAGAGAACAGATTTATGATCATGTAATGGCAGCAACCAATATAGATGTTCAAATATGAAGTGGCATCGCTGAAAGCCTCCTAACTACTACAAAGGAGCTTGGGAGGCTATTACATTTCTTTTTCCCAGACACTCATCTGCAAAATTCAAATATCTGCTAAGCCCCAATCAGAATCATTACCACCACACATAGATTTGGGGGCTTCCTAAATAATAATAATAATAATAATAATAATAATAATAATAATAATAATAATAATAATAATAATAATAATAATAATAATAATAATAATAATAATTATAACCCGCTCTCTCTCCCCAAGGCACTCAAGGCAGGGCACAGGGAAATTAAAAATACATATAAAAACCACAAACAATACAGTATTAAAAAAGAATTAAACTAAAACCCTGCGCTAAAATCCCATGTTAAAACTAAGACAAACCCCTAAAAAACCCCTAAAAACAGTTAAGTTATCCCAGGCCGGCCAAGCAGAAAAAATGTGTTTTTAATTTTTGACGGAAGGAGCGGAGGTCCGTGGTTGTTCTGATTTCGGGGGGAAGGTCGTTCCAGAGGGTCGGGCCCGCCACAGAGAAGGCCCTTCCCCTGGGCGTCCTTTTACGCCCAGGGGAAGGGCCTAAAGATCTTTTACCTCTTATTCTTTCATATATTTGTGATTGAAATTAAAATAGGGGTAAAATTAGAATGCTTATAGAAGTCATATTTGTCTGTCATTGCTCTAGGAATTTTCTGGGTGAAAATGTTACCCCATCATTAACTCTTTGATATGGATCAGTTGTTTTAGAGTCAAACACTCACCAATGCTGTTTTCAGCTACAACTAATTGCTTCCAATGCTCTCTGTGTGCTTATTGGTTTTTGCTCTTCCCTACATGTTATTCTCCCCCCTTGTTGTACCAACTAGGTATGTTTTCAAAGTCAGGTTCTGATGATAAAGAGAGAGGCGGAAGGTCTTAGAGCAGAATGATGGACCGTTATTAGAGCTGGAAATCTTTGTAATTCCCAAGAGTTCAGCAGAGACTTTTCAGGTGCTTTTAAGAAAATAATAAAATGTAAATATGATCAGTATAATTTCAGTGTTTTGTCCTAGTTTTGGAAATTGTTCCAATAAACCTTAGTAAGACTTGGTCCAAGTGTGGGCTTTAAAAACCTGACTTGTGTTTGTAGTCCCTTGTGCTGATATGAGTAAAAAAACGATAATTTCTTTTCTTACGTAGCTATATTTCTTAAAGCTGGAACTTCTGCAGACTATTCTGTACTACTGGAGGGTATAGACCAGTGTTTCTCAACCTTGTCAACTTGAAGATGTCTGGACTTCAACTCCCAGAATTCCTCAGCCAGCGAATGCTGGCTGGGGAATTCTGGGAGTTAAAGTCCAGACATCTTCAAATTGACAAGGTTGAGAAACTTTGTTATAGACAGTGGCAGATTAAGGCTCACTGGTGCCCTAAGTACTGACAAATCTTGGTGCCCCCCTCCTTTGTACAAATCTTCATTGTTTTTTCTTTCTTTCTCATCTTGGTGTTGCCCCCTTGGGCCTGGTGTCCTAAGCACATGCTTAGTCTGCTTAATGGTTAATATACCAATAATAATAATAATAATAATAATAATAATAATAATAATAATAATAATAATAATAATAATTTTAATTTGTTGACCGCTCCTCTCCCCATAGGGACTCGGAGCGGTGCACAGGGAAAACTAAAACAATAAATATACAAATACATTAAAAAACAAATTAAACATATACCTGTGCTAAAATACCCCATTGAAATACTAAAATTCCCAGTTAAAACAACTAAAACCCCATAGAGAGAGACTACCCTAGGCCGGCCAAGCAGAAAAGATGTGTTTTTAGTTTTAGACGGAAGGAGCGGAAGTCCGTGGTCGTTCTAATGTCGGGGGGAAGGTCGTTCCAGAGGGCTGGGCCCGCCACAGAGAGAGCCCTTCCCCTGGGCGTCGCCCGCTGACAAAGTCTAGTGGACGGCACCCGGAGAAGTCCCTCTCTGTGGGAGCGAATCGGCCGTGAGGATGTATGAGGCAGGATCCGATCCCGCAGATAGCTAGGTACCGAGCCATGGAGCGCTTTAAAAATGATGACTAATACCTTGAAGCGCACCCGGAAGACGACAGGCAGCCAGTGCAGCTCGCGCAAGAGCGGTGTTATGTGGGTAAACCTGGAGGTTCCCAGAATTGCCCGCGCGGCTGCGTTCTGGACCATCTGAAGTCTCCGGGTGCACCTCAAGGGAAACCCCCATGTAGAGAGAGTTACAATAGTCCAGTCGGGATGTCACGAGAGCATGAGTGACTGTTATAGATAAGAGGGAGCTATGTAGAAGAAGGGTTCCCCTCTAGACTTATCCTAAATTAAACGAAAGCTGGGATGTAGCAAATGATTCTACTTATGCCTGTTTGGATAAGTATTTATTAGGCAGTTGTATGGTATGGTATGCTAATAAAATATCAGCCTCAGAATTCAACCTCCTGGAGCAAAGTATTTGATTACTCTAAATCTCACTTGTGGGAAAACAAGCCTGTGTTGTTGGAAGGCGTTATGTCTATCATCTGTGGTCTTAGTAACTATTGATAAAAGTTTGCATAACTTTGGTATGACATATGACTCCTTTAGAATTAATATTCTATGTATACCTCTTTGTGTAAATTACACTCTTAGCTTTAAGTTGCTTGTTTACTTTTTTGTTTGTTAGATTCTTCTATTACTCTAAAAAGAAACATTATGCTGATTTCCCCTTTCTTTTTCAAAAAGGGTAGAACATGAGGAAATAAAGATCCATGATTGATGTTTTGCTAAATATAAAACTAATAATACTTCACATGCAAAATCAGTTGACATTTTTCAGAACTTAAAGCCAATTTGGTTTCACTTTCTTGGAAAACAGGAAAAAGGGACTTTGCACACGGACTACTTCTCTTACAGTATGAAGTGGAATGTTGAATTGCAACATCAAGCAGGTATAGAAGCAAACTGTAAATAATGTCTTGTCTTTTACATCTTGCTAGTACTCGAGGTCTAGGATAATATATAGACAAGTGTACTATTATATTTTTCCTATGCTTAATAATATGAAAATAGTGATTGTCCCTGATTCAGAATCAATGCCCAGCTTCTTTAATCAGATAGCAAAGGTATTTCTGGTGAGCCTATGTGGAATGTGAAAGTTCACTATCATTTAAAATTCAACAGTGTTCTACAGTAAATGATACTGTATAACTCCAAGGCACTGTAGGAAGTTTCAATGGATGACTAATGGAAATAAGATTTACCTCAAATCTGGAGTTAGTCTCCTATGATTATTATTTAATCTTCCTTGAAATCTAGATTTATTTACCTATAAGTAAGATACATTCAACATATATGGAGTTTAAATTTTAGGTGTTCTGAAAAAAACTATTGTTTCATATAATTTATTATCTAAATCATTACCCAAAATATTATTTTGGGGAGATATTGCTCGTGTAAGTGTGTTTCTATGAATTTATTCTTTAAATTGTAAATTTATAGTTATTTATCACAGAATAAACATTGTTAAAGCCAGCAGGTCTTATTTATATTCAGAGGTTTACATTTATTGTGAAGACAGTAATAAAAAAAATCTGACTTGTGTATCTTCTGTGTGGAGAAAGTAGAGGACTAACACATCTTCAAAAAGTGGAGATGATGCTGAGGTGGAGATTGATGGCAGGAGATTTTATATGAATGAAATCTATCCAAATAAGCTAAGATGTCACCCACTTGTGCTTTGGAAGTCACCTCTTTACAAATAACAGCAGGATCTAGAGAGAACATGCAAGTAACTCCCAAGTAGAACACTGGTAGCTGATGAAACAGTATTAAGTTCATTGTCGCATGCAAAGCTTGTTGTAAGGATAATGGATTCACCCAAAACTCCATTTTGTAGAGCACTCTGGATTATAAATACTTATAAATTTACAGATATCTTCAAAGCAGCAGGCTAATAAACCACATGATGGGTGTTACTTCATTCTGGAGACAGATTAAGGTGAAAAATAGAACATAGGGCTGGAAGGAGTCTCAGTGGTCTTCTACTCCAAACCCCTGCTCAAGGAAGGAGACCTTAAACCATCCCATCTAATGGCTGTCCAGTCTATTTTTGAAAATTTCCATTGATGGAGCATCCACAACTCCAGCAGGGAAACTATTCCATTTATTAATTGTTTTCAGAGTCCGAAAACTTCTCCTTATGTCTAGGTGTACCTCTTTTTAACAAGCTTCTACACATTTTTTTTGTCTGCACTCTGATACTTTGAAGAATAAGTCAATCCCCTCTTCTCTGTGACAGCCCCATAAGTAGTGGAAAACAGTTATCAATTTCCTCTAATCCTTCTCTTCGACAGGCTAGACCCACCTAGTTCTCTCAATAACTCATCATACGATTTAGTCTCCAGAATCTTTGTCATCTTTATTGCTCTTCTCTGTGTACCATTTCTAGGGTCTCAGCATCTTTTTTTGTATCATGGTGACCAGAAATGTATGCAGTATTCCATCACAGTATAAAGCAGGATCATGACTTTTCGTGATCGTGATGTTCTCTGTTATATTGAAAAAGTTTTATTGAGTTTTACAATTTTTTTAGGTAGGGTAGGGTAAGGTGATTTTTTAGGTAGGGTAGGGTAACACACACATATTTGTAGAAAGAAATCAAGTTTGTGTTTTACCAATTTAAACTTCATGCTGCAGGATAAGGAAAGTTTGTATAGTATTTCCTGCTCTTTTTTTATTACCAATTTCGCTAAACGTTATCGAACAAAACATGATGTAATGATGACTTTTATATAATACTGATAAAAAAGCTGGAAAATGTTCAGAAATGTTTTCTAGTCCAATCCAGGGACAGTGGTGCTATTATCGAAGGTTGATGGGAACACTATCTGTTCTGCTGCTGACATATAGATAACATGGTCTCCCTTTTGTATTTGCTATTTTCCATTAAGCCATCTTTGTTTTCAATAGTCAATATTGAAAAGTCTTATGGGACTACTTACTTCTACGGAATGAGAGATAAATTCTGCAAAGTACTTTAGTTCATTAAATGCTAACTTGCCTTGGTAACAATCTTCTCTTTCAGACAGTGGAAGAAAGAATAAAAGATTCAGTTGATCTTCAGTAGAGAAAACTTAAGTTGCCTTTCTAGTTTGTCTTGTCATGACTGTGGGCCACCAGCAGTTTTCTTGCAAACCAGAAGGAATGTCTTCATTATCTCCCCTGCCCCTCTTGCAAATGCATATTTCAATGCAGTTTTCCTGCTTCACATTTAAATTTTTTTGTAGCTTGTAGGGGTCAAGAATTGTAGTCTAGTTTTCCTGATATACCTTAATACCTTCTAGGACAACGTAATGGTTCCCTACATTGACAATATATGCAATTGCAGAAGATTACTTATTATTATTTAGAATTAATGTCAGGGAAATCTACACATGCTAGACACATAATGCAAATCTGACAGCCCAGATTGCTACTTCGTTCTATTCAGCGCTTATGTTGCTATCCTTGCTGGACCATGGGGGGGTTGAACTAGTTTTATAGTAGCTATCTAGTGACGCTCAGGTTGCTGGCACTTCCGGGTTCTTTTACCAGACTCGCCTCACCTTATACCATGATGCCTTGCATCTAGCCAGGTTCAATGCCAGTTTTCAAATTCAAATTCAAATTTAATTTGTAGAACCGCTCCCTCTCCCCACAGGGACTCGGGGCGGTGCACAGGGAAAGTAAAAACAATAAATATACAAATATAAATACATAATATAAAAACAGATTAAATCTATTCCTGTGCTAAAACCCGTTAAACTGAAATACCCAGCAGCTATAAATACGTTTAAAACCCCATAGAAAGAGAGACTAGCCTAGGCCGGCCAAGCGGAAAAAGTGTGTTTTTAATTTCAGACGGAAGAAGCGGAGGTCCGTAGTCGTTCTAATATCGGGGGGAAGGTCGTTCCAGAGGGCCGGGCCCGCCACAGAGAGAGCCCTTCGGGCCCGCCACAGAGAGTTTCCGCTATCTGCGCACAGAAATGCAGACAGATTTTTCCTACTGAAGTGATACCCATTTACCGTATTTTTCAGAGTATAAGACTCACCAGAGCATAAGACGCACTAAGATTTTAAAGAGGCAAATTTAAAAAAAAGTTTTTGGACTCTGCCGACACCCCAAAAACAGCTTGGTTTTCATGAAAATGGGCCTGGTTTTGTTTTGTTTTTCCAAAAAAGGGCATGAATAGCCTTTAGGAGGCTTGTAGAGTACTTCTGTGGCTGGAGGGCCCCAAAAACGAGCAAAAAATGGTCCATTTTTCATCAAAAAAGGCATGCATAACCTTTAGGAGGCATATAGAGTGTTTCTGGGGACTGGGGGGGGGGGCAAAATTAAGCAAAAACCGACCCATTTTTCACTCATTTCTGTCCTCCCCAGCCCCCAGGAGCACTCTATACGCCTCCTAAAGGCTCTGCACAGCCAATTTGGTGAAGGGGCAGGGTTTCAGAAGGCAAAAATGCTGTATTCAGTGTATAAGATGCACCCAGATTTTCAGCCTCTTTTTTAAGGAAAAAGGTGCGTCTTATAGTCTGAAAAATACCGTATCTACTCACAACATTGCATGCTTTCATATTGCTGGGTGGGCAGGAGCTAGGAATCAAGCAACAAGAGCTCAGTCCGTTTCACAGAACCAGGCTCAAACTGCTGGAATGTGGGCCTTTTCTATCTAGCAATTCCAGGGACATTAATTCTTTGTGCCATTGTGTCCCTTAGGATATTACTGTGACAACAATAACAACAACAATAACTGTCCAATAGAGCCAATCGCAAATCGCAAACGTTCCTTCCTGGTATTTTCTCAAGGTTGGCCTCTGATAATCACCACTCTAATACTTCCTAAAAGAAAGTTTTCACAAGAGTTAAATCTCCATTTTAAAGTTTTGCAGAATAACTGTAAATTTCCAGAACTCTTCACCCAGCAGAATTATTTAAAATCCATGGGAAAAAGGATGGTTGGTAATGGGAAAAAATGTTACTGATGAGATTCTTGGGACATGACAATTGGGACTTCACATATACACAAATATTGTTGAGTTACACCAGCAACTTGCTTGCTGGAGAAATGTTAATAAATATTCATCTCCCAATTTTAAATAAAAATACGTCTGTTGAAAACCAAGCCCATTTTGAAATTTTCTGGGATCTATAAATATTTCTGAGATATGTTTTATGACATCTTTTTTATTTTATTTATTTATTTATTTATAGTCGAATTTATATAACCGCACCCTCTCCCCGAAGGGACCCGGGGCGGTGCACAGGAAGTTAAAACAAACAATATAAAATATAAATAATTAATATCAAATTAAATAGGTTATCCCTGTGCTAAAATTTAAAAAGTTAAAACATAATCCATTAAAAACCCAATTAAAACAATTTATGATACAGACTGAAGGCTAGGTAAATAACTTAGGCCAAACTGGCCTGATGGAACAGGAGTGTCTTTAATTTCTGGCGGAAGGTGCGGAGGTCCGTGGTTGTTCTGAGGTCGGGGGGTAAGTCGTTCCAGAGGGTTGGGCCCACCACAGAGAAGGCCCTTCCCCTGGGCATCGCCCGCTGGCATTGCTTGGTGGACGGCACCTGGAGAAGTTCCTCTCTGTGGGAGCGGATCGGCCGCAGGGATGTATGAGGTAGGATGCGGTCTCACAGGTAGCTTGGTCCGTGCCATGGAGCGCTTTAAAGATGGTGATCAACACCTTGAAGCGCACCTGAAAGACCACAGGTAACCAGTGCAGCTCGCGCAGGAGCGGTGTTACATGGAAATATTTAGATGTTCCCAAGATCGCCCGCGCAGCTGCATTCTGGACCAGCTGTAGTCTTCGGGTGCACCCCAAGGGGAGCCCCATGTAGAGAGCATTACAGTGGTCTAGCCGGGATGTCACAAGCGCGTGAGTGAGTGTGCAAAGTGTGTCCCGGTCCAATAAGGGACGCAACTGCCGCACCAGGCATACCTGGTGGAAAGCCCCTCTGGCCACGGCCGTCACGTGATCTTGCATAGACAGCCGGGTATCCAGGAGGACACCTAGGTTGCGTGCCCGATCCACGGGGGCCAGATGTTCGCCCCCTATGGCCAGTGATGGGATCAACTGGTTGTACCGGGATGCCGGAAACCACAGCCACTCGGTCTTGGATGGATTGAGTTTGAGTCTGTTGCTTCCCATCCAGATCCATACGGCTTCCAGACATCGGGACATCACTTCAACGGCATCGTTGGGGTGGTTTGGGGTAGAAAAGTACAGCTGCGTGTCATCAGCGTAGATGTGGTACTCTACCCCAAAACCACGGATGATCTCACCCAGTGGCTTCATGTATGCGTTGAACAGGAGTGGCGAGAGGACCGACCCCTGAGGCACCCCACAAGTGAGGGGTCTAGAGGTCGACCTCTGCCCTCCTGCCAACACAAATTGCGATCGGCCAGAGAGGTAGGAGGAGAACCACCGTAAAACGGTGCCCCTCACCCCCAACCCCTCCAGCCGTTGCAATAGTATACCATGGTCAATGGTATCAAAAGCCGCCGAGAGATCTAACAGGACCAGGATGGAGGAACAACCCCCATCTCTGGCCCTCCAGAGATCATCCACCAATGCGACCAATGCCGTCTCAGTGCTGTGCCCGGGCCGGAAGCCGGACTGGCGTGGGTCCAGATAATCAACTTCCTCCAGGTGACGGGGAAACTGTTGTGCCACCACACTCTCAACAACCTTCGCTAGAAAATGAAGGTTGGAGACTGGATGATAGTTTTCCAACAATGCTGGGTCCAGGGAAGGCTTCTTGAGGAGGGGTCTCACCATCACCTTTTTAAGGGAGGCCGGCAAGAACCCCTCACTCAAAGAAGCATTGACTAACTCCTGGAGCCAGCCTCGTGTCACCTCCCAGGATGCCAGTACAAGCCAGGAGGGACACGGGTCCAATAAACATGTGGTGGCTCTCAGTCGCCTACGTAACCTGTCCATATCTTCGGAAGCAACAGAGTCAAACTCCTCCCAGAATGGTATCTCAAGACCAGCTTCCGACAATCCCTCTAGACCACTCTCGGTGGAGATCAGCTCGTTTCGAATCTGAGCGATTTTATCCTGTAGATAAACACCAAATTCCTCTGCTCGACCCTGCAGAGGAGCTTCCCGCGGCCTCTGTTGAAGGAGGGAGCGGGTCACCCCAAACAGGGCGGCAGGGCGGTTCTCTGCCGGATGCGATAAGAGTGGCGCAGTAATGATGCTTGGCCACTCTCATCGCCACAAGGTAAGTCCGTAAATGGGCTCTCACCTGTATTCGGTCAGATTCAGAGCGTGTAGATCTCCATCTACTCTCTAGGCGTCTCTTGTGGCGTTTCATCTCCCTCAGCTCCTCGGTAAACCAAGGAGCCCAGGTGGCTCTTCGCCGCAAGAGAGGCCGCAAGGGCGCGACTCAATCCAAGGCTCCAGTGGCCGCGGTGTTCCATGCAGCCACTAGGTCCTCGATGGGGGCGCGGGTCAGGGTCACAGGTAATGGCCCAAGCTCCGTCTGGAACCTCTCTGGGTCCATCAGGCGCCTGGGGCGGAACCATCTTGGGATATCCGGTTCCGCCTCCCCGCGGTGAGGTGTAGCGGTAAGAAAGTTGAGCCGGAGAAGTGAGTGATCTGACCATGACAGGGGTGTAATGGCTAAATCCCCTACATCAAGATCACTTTTCCACTGGCCTGAGACGAAGATCAAATCCAGCGTGTGTCCTCCCTCGTGTGTGGGACCCTCAATTACCTGGGTCAGGTCCATGGCCATCATGGAGGCCATGAACTCCCGGGCTACCTCGGTTGATCTGCCGAGTGATGGCAGGTTGAAGTCCCCCAAGACTACAAGTCTGGGGGACTCAACCGCCACCTCAGCTATCACCTCGAGGAGCTCGGGCAGGGCTGCTGATACGTAGCGGGGAGCCAGGTACACAAGCAGCAAGCCCAGCTGCCTCCCAGGGCCCCACCTCACGTAGAGGGACTCACAGCCGGTGGTCTGTGGTACAGTGGTCTCTCTCGGCTCCAGACTTTCCCTAATAATAACCGCCATGCCCCCACCCCTGCCTAGGGCCCGCGGTTGATGAAATGCACGGTATCCTGGTGGGCACATTTCCACGAGGGGTAAACCCCCTTCATGGCCCAACCAGGTTTCCGTAATCCCCGCCAGATCCGGGTCCCCCTCCGACACAAGGTTGTTGATGAGGGGGGGCTTTGTTAACCACGGATCTGGCGTTACATAACATCAACCTAAGGCCCTGGCTCTGTAAACCCTGGCCACCAGGCTCGCGAAGGGGGGCCCGAGGGTTGGGGCAAGCGACCGCCTGAAGCCAGCGGCCGTGTCCCCTCTCCCGGCGATGGAATATCTGTCCCCCACCGCCCCTACCCCTCCCTATGACCGTACTGATTGAAAAACCCTCCATAGAATCGACCCCTGCTTTATGAGATATAGGGATGTAATGGGGGGAAAAGACCAGTAAAGAAACTGGAGGTAATTTTAGAAATATCTGTGGTGCTTTCTCATTTATTTTTCCTTGAACACTGTTTTGATTATTATAATTTTCTTTAATACATAGTTCAAAATTATTATCATAATTTTGGTTTTCTAATCTGGTCTAATTTGAAGGACTGACAGATTGCACTGATTCACAACTGGGTTAGTGTATTTGCTTCACTGAATACTTATTTTTTTTCCCCCCCTTGAAGTAATCAAGATCTGGAGAAATACTATCAAATTTAAGAAGAGGCCAGTTATTGAGTGGAATAGCAGAAGCTACTAGGGAAGCTGTCTTCAAAACCAGCTTCCACTTTTATTTTGGTATCTATCTTTCAGAATTTCTAACCAGCTCTCTGGAAGGTCATCGAAACTGCAATTCCAGTACAACAAATTGGATCAGATGCAGCTTTTCCAGTTATTATTCCTTTCCTAAAATAAAATGGGGAAAAAAAGTACCTAGGAGTAAGAATCTGCTTCCTATATTATTTTAATCTTGGAGGAAGCACAGATTGTAATTGCTCAATGTGGGATTTAAAGGACTTAAAAACCAAAATAAAATAAATTACTCCAGTCATATACTAATAACATAAAAAACCATTACACTATACCAGTTCCACTAATACAATACAAATTTCATGTACCAAAGTTATTTCATGCAAAAAGAAATAATTCTGTAGAAAATTTATTTTGAACATGTGTAATAATTGGGTGAAATACAGCAAACATGTAATTTGTTTTATAGAAATGAGAGAAGTTGCTATAGTGACCTCAGTAGTGTGACAGATTTGTATGAAGGTTTTATCATATTTATCCATATATTTCTCCATCTCTCTTTCCCTCTATTGTCATCACACTTATTTCTCAGTCCCATTTTGAACTCTGTACATTCAATTCAAACATTTTGTACTGTAAGAGAAGCAAGATCCTATGCTAATTGGATAAATCAGATTTAACAATGCAGTCAGATAAACAGTTGTGGTAGCTGCTACCATAGCAACGTCATCATGTTCATGTCTTCTTCCGTCCCTCCTTCCTCCCTCCTCCCTCCCTCCCTCCCCATCTACCCCCTCCTCCTACCCAGTAAGTGACATATTTGCTGATAGTCTGTATGTTTGCAAGGGTTTAATGGCACAGCTCTTTGCTCTGAAGAAGGATTCAAAATGATGAATGAGGAAGCAGCCCAGAAGAGTGATGGTGGGGAGAAGTATAATGGAAGTAATCAGAGGAAGAAAAGACCTAAGAAGGTAACGTAGATGGCAAAAGCAAGATGTGTGATGGAAGAGTCAGGCAGTAGGAGTGGTCTGAAGTCTTAAGAATGAAGATGTAGGCTCTAGCAGCCCTCCAACCTTTGTATTTTCATACCATTAGTGATTTTGCTGTTGTGTAAAACATGGTTATATTTTTGGTGGATAGTCCCGTGTGATATTTTGCAAAAAGAAAGCAGTAACAGCAATGTAATCATTAAAGGCATTATGGCGGGTAGAAGTCTCTGGTGTGTAAAGGCTGTAGTAGCGGTTTGTTGTCATTGCTGTTAAATAGCTAATTTACTGATTAAAAAGACATTTTGAGTGTAGTTGCATGTTAAACAATACAAACATTAATCCCAATTTGCAGGGAACAAAAGGGCTTTTACAAAACACATTGCTGCCTGTTTCTTCAATTACTATTGTTATGCCTTGCAATCTCAGTTTTGTGATATCATGCTCTCTGTTTTTAAGAAGATAATACCGTTGTGATGGAGAATAATACTGTGAATGAATGGTTAGGCATGGCACCTTGCTTTTTCTGGATTTGAAAAATCCAGGTATTTTCTTATCTTTGAGATTTATCTCAAATATGTTTAATCAGACAGGTAAAAAACTACAGAAAGCTAAATAATTACCCCCCCTCCTTTTAAAAAAAAGCCTGTAACTAAATGCTGGTGATAGTAGGCTACTACAATACATGGCCACACCCAGCTTTCAGCGAGTATCTCTATGGGAAAGAGTGCATCTATTAAAAGATTTTCAGACTATAAGTAGAGATGCATTTTTACTCAGAAGCAATTGTACTATATTTGATGAGACTGATTTCTGGATATTTCTGAGTATGATTGTGTCCCTGGTATTATTAAATTAATCTTTACACAGCTTCACCTGTCCTTACATTGAGTTATTTTTAAACCTGCTTCAGCTACATGATTACATTTATTGGTGTGTAAACATAGATTGCAAAAATGAAAATTAACTTCAGAATAAATATCAGGTTGCATGCTGACTATCACCTACAAGAGTAGTCATAATGAAACTCCATAGTTATATCTTGATGAAGATGCTCGATTTTTGTAGTCTATATAATCCACAGGGGGAAAATGCAGCAAATAATCACTGATACATCTTGCAGTCATTTGTTTCATGTTGGTGTAGAATTTACACGGTGCTATAACACAGATTTCCAAAATATAAACCTGTTTATTAAATAGTAACTTGAGAGGAACTCAGTACATCAGGATATAAGAAAAACAAACTTGTCAAAACCCTTGAAAATGGGAAGATGAATTTTTCCATGCTTATGTATCAACTTCCTAAATAGACATTTAAATATAAATTATAGAAAGAATACTTTTTACTCCGACTGAAGAAAACAAAAGTAGCAAAAGATATGGTGACCCCACCTTGCTGTATAGTGAAGATTATTGTAGTATAGCATAGAATTACTGATTTTCATAGCTAAGCAAAATGTATTTATTTCACATTATTACAAATTATAGGTTTACCCTTTTACAAAAACTAGGATCCAATTTATTTTAAAGTATATTTAAAGTACAATAATCATCCCAACATCAATGAAAATATCTATTAAATGATCCAAATGGAATTTGCTATATTAAATAGGTGGGTTTTTTTCATTATAATTCCTGATAATTTTAGGCGTACGACTTTGCCCTTGATATTTTAATATCAGTCAGTTGAAAGGTGTTAAGATAGTGTATTCCTTAGCTGTCTGGGTATATTTCAAAAGATATACACTATGTCATTTATATATTATGATTGATCCATACTCAACCAGATGTTCATATTTGGCATTTTTATTCACCAGGCATCTGGGATAGGCAGATGTTGTTTGATGATGTTAAAGTTATTGTCACAGGATGTAAGCTGTTCCAGGTAAAGGTGCCTTTTGCAATTGATTTGTGGTGATTTTGTCAATCATAATGGTGTTCAAGTGGTGCTCCAGATGTTTGGGATTATACCCAAGATGACTATTATTATTGGTAATGTCTTTCTTTTCCTTTCTTTTCCACAATCATTCTACTTCTGTTTGCAACTCTTTGTATTTTGTAATTGTCTCCAATTCTTTCCTTTTGGTTTCTGGTGCCTCCAAGTATTACAATGTACGCTATCCAGACTATTTTGTCTTTTTCTAAATCAATAATTGTTAAACCTTGTTGGTTTGCGTTCTAAAGTTCCAGACCGCTTTAAGCTTTTTCATTTTCTATTACTTTGTGCATTTTGTACTCATCAGTTCTTGCTTGCAGGCAAGTGGCATTTCTTCCAGATACTTCAGTGCTTCTGTAACTTCTGCCATGTTGTTCTTTGTAGTCAAGCTGTGTGATTTTAAGAAGCTGACTAGAAGGTTCACTGTTTCTTCAGCTCCTTTACAGAGGCATCATTTGCTGTATGTTCTCAATTCTGGCTTTGTAGGCATTTGTTCTTAAGGCTTGGTCTTGTGCAGCCAGAACCGACTCCTCTGTTTTTTTCAATTTTCCATCTCTTATTTATTGCCAGGCCTTGTTGTCATCTGCTTTGCCTGCTTTTTTTTTCTTTTTTTGTACTGGGCATGCAATACTTTGCCTTGTCATGTCTCTTTCCTATTATTTCTTTCGTCTTTTTTGTAGGGCAGTTTCATCTCTTGAGTATTTAGTAATCCTTCATGGTGTTAACTAGCTCATTGCATCTTCTTCACCATCCTTCAGATGATGATGATGATGATTTACTTTATTCATTAAACATGAAACTCAACCAACTGAACATTCAAAAATGTATTACAAATACCATTGACTGGTGCTAATGGTTGATATGGTTTGCTGCCAGCATCCTAGGTATCAACCAAGAACCTTCTTAAAATATAAGATGTTCCGAGTAGTGCATTTTTTTTGCAGTTCTGCTGGTGTTATTGTAGGAAGCTTCAATTTGTTGATGTATCTTGTAAAATTCTTGGACATGGTGCCAAGTGCCCCAATGACAATGGGTATCACTGTTACATGCTTCATCCATAGCCGTGTAATTTCGATAGCCAGGTCACAATATTTCATTATTTTTTCTAGTTCTTTTTCTTCGACTGGCATCTCCAGGAACAGCGATATCAATAAACTGTACACTTCGGCCCTCTACAACTGTGATATCTGTTGTTGTTGTTGTTTTGTTGTTATTATTATTATTATGCCACTCAACTGCATTGGACTCTACATTGTTATTGTAATTACTGTAAAGGTTGTCCCAGTTGTATTTACAACACACACAAAAAGGGTGGGGTTTCAATCACACAGTTATGGATGCTTTCTTGACTTTTTTGACTGCCTTGAAGACACCCAAGTGGCATTCCAAGAAAGGAGGGAGAAAGAAATATAGGCCAATCAGTGTCTCTCAGCCCAACTCGCCTCATAGAGTTGTTGTGACCTTCTCCTGCTTTGTGCCCTCTCTTACCAAGCTGACATTTCAAAAGGCAGAATTTGCAATTTCGGGGTAACAATAGTGTTAACTATTATCCCTTTCAGCCCTGTTTAACCGTGGCCACACACCCTGAACTGTTTTGCAAGAATGTCCTGGCAAATGGTTACAGACCAGGGGTGGGCAAACTTTGCAACTTTAAGTCTGAAGAACTTTAGCTCCCAGACTTCTCCAGCCAGCTTTGCTGGCTGGAGAATTCTGGGAGCTGAAGTCCTTCAGACTTAAAATTGCAAAGTTTGCCCACCCCTGTTATAGACAGTAAGCTAGTAAATGTATCTATTCACACACTCACACAATGTTTAAAAGTGAGTAAGGTCTTGTATGAGAGACCATGCCACAACATGGAAGAGTACAAATCCAATATGCTGCAGGAGTAGAGGTATCACAGAGTTTAGGCAGGTTTGAGCTAAACAAAACTGGAGTTTAAGAAGCAAGCAGGATTCAAGACATGAGAGCACAAAGCCAAAGTGTGCTGCAAGTGTTTCTAATGGAAAAGCTGGTTTTATTTATTTATTTGTATCTTGGTTGCTTTGGACATCGGCAATTTCATTTCTTGAAACGTTGTGCAGAACAGCTCTACACCGCCCTTTGGAACTACTTGCATGTTTTCAGGGGTATTCAAAGAAGGTATATCTGATTTCCAGGGACAGAATATTGTATATTATGGCCATGTTCATACAAACAAAACTGCCTGGCTTTGGCTTCATTCTACACATGAAGATATAGATGGAAGCACCAAGAATTTCTTGTGGGTTGAATGCACTGAATGGAACATTTCAAGCTAGAAAAAGCAGTCCTGACAATAACTTGATCCCAGGCAGCACCCACACAACCTGTTTTCATCCTGCTGTGTAACTTATAATAATACTTTCTATTGCCACCACCATTGTCTGTTGCCTTCCTCCAGTTAGACTGTCAGCGTTCCAAATATCATCCAGAATTAAATAAGAGTCCAAGGCAGAGCTCTTCTCAAAGTTCCAATTTAATAACAGAGACATGTTGGTACATCTGTGAAAAACCCGAATCTGAAAGCTTCCTGGGTTTTCCACCCAGTTGAAAGTTCAAGACCTTTCCCTCACACCCACAAGTTCATCACATGGTCCAATCTTCCACTGCCACGCTGGCAATTCCACCCATGCACTTCCGGTCAGGTGCAGAGTTTCAAAGACAAAGGATGACTTTGGGCTTCTACAAAGGAATGTTTTATTTTGACAACAACATTCTACTCCTTACTATTCCCCCTCCCAATACCCCACTAATGAAACAGCATAGTAAAATAAGAGAGAGCGTGGCACGCCAAAGATCCTAAAAGGAATATGACTGGAGGCCTGACATAGACACCATCACAGTTAGACACCATCAAGTTCTAGGGAATAATTATTTTTAACTCTTCCTTCCCGTTGCCTTTCAGTCCACTAAGCTCACTAAGATGGTTTTCTGGGTAGGCAATCCCTGTAGCAAGAACCTTCTCTGTCTTTGCTCTAGATCTAATGCCATTTGCAGTCCTGCTAATAATGATAACTACTGTACTAGAGGTGGTATTCACAGAGAAGTCCCTCTCTGTGTGAGCGAATCGGCCGAAGGGATGTATGGGATCGTATCCTGCCCCATACATCCCTTCGGCCGATTCGCTCACACAGAGAGGGACTTGTCTGGGTGCCATCCACTAGGCAATGCCAGCAGGCGACGCCCAGGGGAAGGGCATTCTCTGTGATGGGCCCGACCCTCTGGAACGACCTACCCCCGGATATTAGAACGACCACGGACCTCCGCATATTCCGCCAAAAAGTAAAAACTTATTTATTCCATCAGGCCGGTTTGGCCTAATCGATGCTTCTTGCCCCAGTCTGTTTTTTTGCAAATTATCTATTTGGTTTTAATGGGTTATAATTTTAATGTTTTAAATTCTTGTACAGGGTAATTTAATTCGTTTTTAACTTTGTATGTCTTGTATGTTTTTAGATAGTTTTTTAATTTTCCTGTACACCGCCCCGAGTCCCTTCGGGGAGAGGTGGCAGTTTATAAATGTAATAAATTATTATTATTATTATTATTATTATTATTATTATTATTATTATTATTATTATTATTATTATTATTATTATTATTTCTCTCTGGTTTGGGAGAACCAGTAGTGGTGGCTGCATGAGGCTCTGTCCACCTTCCTTGACGTAATGTGCGAGCACTGCACATGTGCAGAAGGTGGTGTGCATGCACAGATGTGGCGCGTGCAATCTAAGCCAGAGCTCTTGCGCCCTCACATTTGCAAACCAGTAGGGAAGGTAAATTAATCCCACCGCTGAACTGTACCATATACTTAACTTGTCTTTTTGCATGACACACAACCAAGTAATGGTGATAGAACACTACCTCTAAGTCTGATTTTAAATCGACTGTTCCACACATAATTTTTGAAGAAGTCCATTTAGAAAATTCTTGCCTGAATTCATAGTTTGTGGTTCATTTGGGTTTGATGTAAGACACATTTTATAAGAGGTGACCTCAAATCCATCCAAGTGTCTTAATGCATAGTGTAATATTTATAAGATTTACCAGATGGGGGTTGTGTAACACTTTTTTAAAAATCTGTTTGTTGTTCTGTGAAATAGATTTTGCTAGGAATGGTTACTTGGGACAGTTTTGCCCATAATAGCTACATGTGATCATTTTGTTTTTCACATTTGAATATTTAATTGAATCTTCAAATGTGCTTTAAGATGTGCTGATTTAAGTAATAAATTCATGCTATTTAAATAGCTATGTTTATGTGGCTACAGCAACCTATAAGAATTTATGACAACTTAACATTACAGTAAAATATGAATGCAATATTTGGGAAACCTTATAAGTACATTTATTGGAAATACAACAGTCTTTAGCATAGCTTTGATTCATACTAATTAGCTTTGAAACAATGAAGAAAGATGACTGATGAATTGGCAATTCCATTAAGTTTTAAACAGTTTACTCCAGTTGATAACACTGTGGTGACTGCCAGTGAGTGAGAATGCAAGCAAAGATGAGAAACACATTCTGTTCCTACTCCAAATGTCACTGCTTCATCCGAGACATAAAACTTCAGTTAGAGAAAACAGATCTTCTATTCAGCATCATGAATAGAAGACCATTAGGATATTTTATGGGAAATATAATGTCCATTTCTTCAGTACAGGGATTGGTTGCACTTGGAACGACTCTAGGAAATTTGAAAGCCTGATGGTTTTGAAAAGGAAAGTTTCCCATGTAGAAAAGGTCAATAGATAATACTGTTGTCTATTTTTTTGGCTACATAAGCTGGACAGGTTTCTTCTCCAGAAAGAAAGATGTTTGGGATCATTTGCAATGGCAGTCCGATGTCTTTTCCCAGTGCTGAATTGAAGCACTGTTGGAAGAAATGTCCATCTAGGTTCAGTTCCAAACGGGAAGACACTGGAAACATGGAGACTACTTGGAAAAATGGTTTAATGGTCGACAGGACCACATGGTTTGAGGTTCTGGGCAAAAAGGAAAGAGATGCTGAGAGTGCCTGGGTTTTATGTTCCTTCTGGGCTTTTGAATTTGAGCTTGTATTCTGATTGGTTGTCAGACTCCCATGGGGCCATGCAGGGGTAACTTTCTAGGTTGTCTTTTGAGTCCCAGGCTTTGTTGAGCCTTGCTGGATGATGATGTAATGAAAAGGCTTTGGGCAATTCCTCCTATGGCTCTGCCTGAAGGAGGTATATCTTGGTTATGTAGAATAGACTTGCCCAGGACTTAATGGTCCATTGACAAATATTTCTTTTAGGGGAAATATTCTGCCCTTTTAATATTTCCTAAAATATCTCATTTTTCTAGGAGAGGGGTGGGCACTAACGTCCTCCAATACTATCCACCCATTCTTGAGCTGAAAACAATACTAGCATGAGATGTGTTGTTGTTCTTAATTAATTAGTAATTAGAAAAATAGAATAAAATGTTTTCCAAAGCCCAAATGAATTCAGCACTTACACAGATAGGACTGCTTTTTATACAATTACTGTTTTGCATTGTAGAAATGTAGATAGAGGTTTTATTTAGCCTACTTTTTTAGATTAATAGTAACTAAAAAAATACTGCTCGGTTTTGTAGAACTAGAATTCAGGGACTTTCCTGCATTTTGCTTCTTTGTGTTGTGTCCTTTGTCTATATTTCAAAAACAAACTACAAACCTGGTATTGGAATGTTTTGCAATGTCATGGGATATGAGTACAGCTAATAAAATGGGAGGTTATTAAAATGCACCTTTATCTGCTTACATTTTCTACATTCATATTATTGCAGGTTAATTATTATGCCAAAAAATGTATGTAAAGGTGAATCTGACTTGATTTTGTTAAGCTTAATCAAAAGCAAGCAGATTTCTTCTGGGAACTCCTGAGCCCATCAGGAGAACGATGAGAAAATTACCCAGTTTCAATAAAGCAACGAAAGGTTAACTGCCTCATTTAAATGTTCTAAATACATTTTGTGGCACAATTAAATATCAGAAATTTAAGGGCAGAATTCTTGTGTCTTGCATATGTTCTGAAGGTGAAGGCAATGAATTATTTATTGAGAATACCATTAAATCATGTTCTTCTGGGAAGGCTTGATTCTTCTCATTGATTTCTTAAGAAGAATAGGTTACTTCTTTTTTTAGCAACTATAGCAATTGTGTGAAGTTTCTTTGATGCCATTATCTGCATTTCCTCCCTGTTTTTGAGTTCCTGAAATGTTTTGCTTGTGAAAGAAAGAAAGAAAGAAAGAAAGAAAGAAAAAGAAAGAAAGAAGGAAAGAAAGAAAGAAAGAAAAAGAAAAGGAGAGAGAAGGGAGGAAGGAAAGAAAGAAAGAAAGAAAGAAAGATTTAAAGTACAAAATGTGTCTATTTAACTGTTTGTTTTACATATGAAATGCCAATAATACAAGTTACTGGGTGGATTAAAAAGTTACTAAAACATTTTAATGCCTCATTCCATCCCAACCTCAGAAACAATTTATGCAAATGTATTTAATCAGCTGAACATAGATAAAAAGAGTTAACTAGGCATAGTCTTTTGATAATCACAGTGATGCCAAAATTTTGGAAAATGAATAAAGATGTCCCAGTTTGTAGCTTAAATTGTTTTAATTAGGTTTTAATTGGGATACAGTTTTAATGTTCTACAAATTTTTAGTACAGGGTTATTCGTTTAATTCGATTTTAATTATGTATTTATTGTAATGTTTTATATGTTCTTAAGTTTCCTATACACCGTCCCGTCCCCCTTTGGGGAGAGGGGGCGGTTTAGAAATCTGAATTAATAATAATAATAATAATAATAATAATAATAATAATAATAATAATAATAATAATAATAATAATAATAATAATAATAATAATGTAATGATGAAAGCTCCACTTTTTATATTTGTGTTACAGTATGGAGGTAAAGTTGTGATGTATGTTTTGTTATTGTTCCCCTTGTTCTTCTTTTCAACAGTACCTACGCAGTAGTTTTCCCTTTTCCCTTTTCCATAAATGTTGTAAAATATAATTGTACTATTTAATCTAGATAACTACTGAATACATGAATTCTAAGCAGGCTAGAAGGTTGGGACTATCTGCTGGCATAATCTATTTTTCTCTCTGAACATCTCACAATCAGTGTAATCCAGGGAGGAGATGTGTTGATCATTGATTTTGTGATTATCAGGTGTTGTGGTTGTTTGTAGCCTTGTTCAAGGAATTGTGTACCAAGTTGCCCTCCAGATTTCCTTCCTGGATATGAGAATGAGCAAAGGGAGAGATACAAAAATACATGAGTCTTATTTAATGTACATACCTGTATCCTTCCATCCTCCATTAGCCTCTCTGCAGATAATTCTATTGACTGAGTAATTAAATTGTTGTAAAGCATTTCATTGCAGATTTACTCATGCAGAGTTTTTAAAATTTAAACATTTAAAATTGAATTAAAATGTTGCACTATTTATATCACATGATATGTGTCAATCCCTTAATAATCAACAATTGCCTCAAGCATTAGAAAAGAATATTAAAAATACGAATATATGAGATTTAAATCCTAATAGAATTGCAGTTAGCTTTAAATCTTTAGTAGGCAAAGATGTATGAATCTCCACATATTCTGATTGTGCTGTGAAATTCAGACCTAAGGAATCTGTGACATTAGGCAGTACATTAACTGGCTCAAGCTTCCAAAACAGGCTCATTTATCATAAGAGTCTCTCTCTTATAGATCAGACAAAGACCTTTTCTGAGTGCTGAATCACTATCAAATCAGCATCCAGTTTATAGTCACCAGTGATACTGTATAAGGTAAAAATCCCCCTTGCACACATGTGCTAGTGGTTCCCGACTCTAGGGGACAGTGTTCATCTCTGTTTCAAGAAGAGCTAGTGCTGTCCGAAGACATCTCCGTGGTCATGTGGCTGCCATGACTAAACGCCAAAGACGCATGGCTGTTACCTTCCCACCAAAGGTGGTTCCTATTTTTCTACTTGTATTTTTACATGCTTTCGAACTGCTAGGTTGGCAGAAGCTTGTTCAAGTAATGGGAGCTCACTCCATTACGCGGTGCTAGGGATTCGAACAGCCAGCCTTTCTGATTGACAGGCTCAGCATCTTAGCCACTGAGCCACCACGTCCACTGCATAAGACACCACTGTCTTATGCAATGCATAAGATACCTATATTTTATTGAACATGGTATTCAAAACGATAGTGCTGTTTGTGTGCCAGGAATGAAAACGATTTGGATCCAACACATTTACAGTAGAACCTCACAACGCCATAACTTATGCAGCATGGATCACAAATTTTAAAAATGGAATCTCATCAACATGCCTTTAAAACCCTGCCAAAATCAACATCGGAGAGAAGAAGTTTTAGCTTTTCAAAACTATGTTTTCAGGGTGGCCCAAGTGTAGTTTTTCACCTCTGCAACCTCTATCTACAGTCCAGTTTTCTTCATATAGTTTTCTGTCAGACAGCCTTCAGATCTGACTTGGCCATAGAAAACAAACTGAGCCAGCTGGCTGGTAGGAAAGATCATTAGTTTTCTGCTGTTAGAAACAGGAAACCATTACTTTTGAAAAGAGTGACTGTGAAGAAGAGAATTTGTCTTCTTTGCCAGTGATTCTGTAGGAAAATCAATGGTTCCTTACAATGGGAAACCATCAATATACCAGAATGGCTCTGGGAATGTGGCATTAATTCTCATTCCTTTCTTCCCCCTTCCCATTACTTCTGCTTGGAAGGAGGATGAGGCAGTGGCCATATGTGGGTTTTTTTCCCTTGACTCCAAATACTGATCCAGGAACTGATGCGACTTTTTAGGATGATATCTTACAAACATGCAAACTCACACCTCTGCCAGCGGGAAAAAAAATGGACTCTTGTCTGTAAAAGTCTATGCCATAAAATTTTGTTGCTTAACGCAAGTGGCATATCGTGCATTTAGCTCTCCTCAGGATAGCACCCTTGTTTTGATTTATCATGTTATTTTTGGTCTGTAAAGTAGGAAATTCCTACATATAGAAACAAAGGACAAATATCAACTATCTTTTCAGGAACTCCAAGTCCGTTACCCAAGAAAACTATATCATTTTGAGTAATGGCAGGGCTGGTCTGGTCTTCATGATGCTACAACAGGTTTTTGTCACAAGAGAGTAATACAGTGGCCTTCTTGATATAAATTTCACACATGTGCCCTTGATTGGCAAGGACTCTTGGAACATTTTTGTTAACTTTTCATTAAGGTTCCCAAAACTCTCATTAATCAAGTATCCCTAATGCAAGAGTTGTGCTTCTTATGCACACAAAGAACCGTGAGAAATGGAAGCCTGGAGTCTGACAGTCCACCCTCTCTGAATTAATGAGCAGTATCTCAACTGACAATGGCACTGCATTTACCTTTTCTTCCCTCTGTGACAGAGAGTCCCTTCCTCCATTGTAACACAGGCTTCGTGGGCTGTAACATTTCACCAACCATAGAGGTGTATTGTTTCCTGCATATTCAGCTGCACTCATTTTGTCCAAACATATTTAATTGTGGAATTACATATTATGTACATAATGCACATGGTGGAAAGTTTTTGTTAGCCTATATATACTTTTAACACCTTTGTTGTTGTTTTTTACAAGAAGTGGAATCGCATTAGCAATAATAAGCCTTGTCCCCTGCATTACTGCATCTGTTGTGGTGCTTGCTTCTGCATGAAGCTGGAATTAAATAATGCTACTGATTATATACCAATAAATGTTCCTGAAAGGCGTAACAGCCCGGGAGTCCCTACTGCTTAGCACCTCTCAATCTATAAATAAAGGACTGATGCAGAGAGCTACTTAGAACGTATCTGCCCCAGGGACAACCCAGTCAGTAGGACTCAATGTCTCTTGCTGCTAGAAATGTTTCATCTCATTTGGCTGTAAAATACATAAGAGTGTTTAAAATTCCTTTTATGAATCAAAGTTAATTGGTTCTACTAGTTCCTTATAGACTCCTCCCTCACTTAGGATGATGCTAATATAATCATAAATTATTAAATTTATATGATGCCTCACTCCTAGGCATGCTGGGTGGTTTTAAGTATTGCAGTGGATATATGTTACCATATATATTCACATATAAATATAGGTGTAACCCTCTCCTTTAAGGGGTCACCACAAACACATTAAAGAGTTCCTCTGTATTTCCTCTAACTCAGGGGTCAGCAATCTGCAGCTCTGGAGCCGCAGCTGCAGCTCCCTGTCATCTGGTCAGCTACACAATTGATAGGCTTTCGGTTAGGATAGGTAGAGGAAAAATGACGCCGCAATAGGAGGAGATTCTATGATGGGGGAATCAGACTTCCAGTCACCTCCAGAATTGAACAGGGTTTCTGGTTAGGAACTTTGAGGTTCTTTGAGCTCTCCAGGTTGCCAAATCCCTGCTTTACCTACTTCCTCACAAGCAAAGCATGCAGATTTCTTCATAGCAGCACCTTTCTGTTACTGAGAACTGCATAAGTTATAAGTATCACACAAGAGACCCGGAACAAAGACCACATCTCATGACTTCATTTTTGTAGCCGGATTCCTTCCATGGATATTTTAGTGTGCCTCCAAACTGTCATGCCTTGTCATTCTTTATTAGTTATGGCTTCCTCAGCTTAGTGCCTCCCAGATCTGTTGAGCCACAGAGCTCACATAATTTTAAACCGTGCCTGCAGGGTGTGAATTGCAAAGGTCTTAATTTCAACACTTCTAGAAGATACTAGGCAAGAGAAATTTAGATGAAAATTATCCTGGGGAAATACCTTGGGAAAGTCTCCATGGACTAATCTTCATGGACTGATCACTGATGGAAACTTTTGCAAGATCACAGTCAGGTCTAACTGTGATTTTTATTGAAAACATATTCAGCACAACATATTCACAAAGAATTGTAGTTTAATTCATTTACTGAAAGGACTGCAAGAGATCCAGGAATCAGAAACCAGGAGCTGATAGTTCATCATATACATAGGATGGCCAAATAGCAAACAAATGGTTGTTGGACTTAAGTCCAGCAACTCCTGATTAGGTAATTAGACTTAATTGAGTACAGAGATTTGCATGGGGAGGCTTTAATCAATTTAACTGCAATTCATCTCATGCAGAATAAAATTGCCTTTTTAATGGCTTTTTGAAAGCCTACTAGCTTCAAATGGTGTAACTAAATCACAATAAAATATATATCCAACATATTCATCACAGTTGTTTTCTTCTGTTCCATTTGAGGATTATGTACAGTATGTGGCATGTTTTATACAAACCTATACATTTCCTAAATGGGTTTTTTCTAGTCTGTGTCCATTACTTAATGTAGTCCTCTATAAATAATGTAGACTCTTTTGCACATTCTTTTTAAGGTATCTCTGTTGGTTTTGCAGCCATATTTCAGTTTCAAAACACAAATATTTTGCAGTTACCTATTAATGACAGATGTCTTCTATAAGAAAGTTGATTATATTTTGTATTGTGGACAAAATAGCATTTGTAGATTAGAAGTACAAGACTTGCTTATTATGCCTTCTATTGAATCCCACAATTCTAATATTCCTTTTTCTTCATCTTTTAAAGTTTGTTCCTTATTTCTCTAGTTTCTGTAAATCATACTTATTATTACAAATAATATATAACTTTTTAATATATAAAGACTGTTTTCAAAGACTGTTTGATAGAAATAGAGGTGTAGGTAGAATTTAATGGGGCAGGACAATAAATATTGTGCATTTTAATGACATACTGTTGAAATGGTGGGAACGAGATAATACAAACAGGGTGTTTCCAATTGAGGACGTATGAGAGCTTTCAAAATTGGGCAGCAGTTTCTATGTGATCATGCTAAATTGAAATTAAAAACATTGTATGTATCCATTTTGTATTTCATGCTCTTCTATTTCAACAATGTATTATACTTGGTGGAAGGGAGACCACCTTGGTGGGAAGGTAACAGTGGTCTGTGCACCTTCAGCTGACCACATGACCATGGAAACATCTTCGGACAGTGCTGGCTCTTCAGCTATGAAACGGAGATGAGCACCGCCCCCTAGAGTCAGGAATGACTAGCACATATATGTGTGAAGTGAACCTTTACCTTTAAAGGCAAAGGGATTTATATATTCTAGTAAAGGTATTTAGTGTTGCAGTCAAATTGCATGAGGCCATGCAAAACCCATATAACCTATTAACAATTAAATGATTTTTGCAAGCAATAATATATAGATGGCGGTCAGAATTAATCTTTCAATGGGGAAGGAAGGCTTGGTGTGCTTCCATAATTTCTGAGATGCGGGCTTTACTTAGAAGAAAGCCCTGCTAATTTGAAAGAGTGTTTCTTTGCTGTAAATCGATTTCTCTTAAAATTAAACTTGTAGTTTGAAATTCACTAACAGGCTCTAAGTTGTTTTGGTTTCTGTTTTTCCCAGCGCAGTCATACTTCAGATGACAGCCATAGCACTCCTACTCTTTCCCATCCAGCTTGTTCTCTCTCTCTCTCTCTCTCTCTCTCTCTCTCTCTCTCTCTCTCTCTCTCTCTCTCTCTCTCTCTCTCTCTCTCTCTCTCAGATGGACACCCATCTTACCACAAGGTAACTCTAGGAAGCTTACAATATTAAAAAATAAATAAAGCTATATAAATAAAATATTACAAAAGTATAAAAATATAAAATACAATAGCTAAAAGATGGGGAGGGAAAGAGTAGGATGAGCAGGGTGGATAGGGGCCTGGGGGAGGGTGGCATGAGATCTGATATCAATCTTTTAATTTATCTATTGCTGCCTTCTCTCTTACTGCTTTAGAACTGTTTCTTCTCCTGTCTCTTCAAGGCCAGTTCTCTCTGGAGAGTTAAGGGTATTATGTCCTCCAGACATGCTTGAAAGAGAAATGTTTTTTTTAATGGTCTTGCACACAGGAGTGTGCAACCATCTGATATCATTATGCCAAAAGTGAAATCTCTGTAAAAGCCACTTTTTTAAATGGAGCATTATGCTGTACTAGTAAAGAAAAGGCAAAAAAATAAACTAAGAGTTTTTATAGAGTTTCTTTTGCTTGTATCTGTAAAGTAATATAATAGTTGGAAGCTGAACACCAATTAGAAGATCAAACACCTAGTTACCATGGTAACTGTGACCTGCTGCAAGAATAATTAGCAGCAAGAAGTAATAGTGTCAGAAGGGATACCAAACTGCCCCAAAAAATCCTAATGTAGTTACTGATCTGAATCAGTTCCAGCTGGTTCAATCAATGCAGACATATGATAGGGGCATTCTTTGTTCCTGGAGTTTGCCAATATATTTTCTTTGTATGATCTAACACCTGTGTCATCCTTTCTGTCTCTCCCTTGAGGCTATGACTGGAAATCTTGCATGTTTTGAAGCAGAGCACTCTTGCGAATTGCCTCTGATGATATAATAAGAGGATTTGGCGGTTTAATTCATAGAAGATGAGGTTACATAGACAACATATCACAACCATTTGTTATTATATGAAGAATTAATTACGCTTGGCTGTATACTGTATATCCGGGCATCCTCATATTGATGATTTGCAAAAATAAGAATGCACAGGGATCTCCAAATTTTAAGACTTGTGGATTTCAATTCCCAAAATTTCTCTGCCAACCATGCTGGCTGGGGAATTCTGGCAGTTGATGCCTACAACTCTTAAAGTTGTCAAGTTTGGAAATGCCTGCTTAAAAACAATGTGGGTGAAAATATTAAGCTACAAATGCTGTCAATAACTCTTTCTTTATAGTGAGAGCTAAGAGTGGGGGAAAGCTGAAACAATTGCACAATTTATTATCAAAGAAACATAGTTTAATGAAGAAAAATAAAATACAATTTATTGATAAATTCGTAAGTCACAATCAAGACCCATCCCTCCCTCCCAAATGGTCTACTGTGATATAGTATTGTAGCATAAGGGAAGAATATATTTTAACAGCCCTGGTAAATTATTTTCAGCACATTTTTTTGCCTATCTGTAGTCTTGGCAAAAATGCCTGTTTAGGAAATAGGTATGAGTGTAATATGTTTGCTGAGTAGGGATATATTTAGTAAGACGCATTGTGTGAGATATGTTGGAGACAGCATTTCTTCCACACATCATTCTCTCCGTGCTCCACCTTCAACCCCTCCGTTTCAGATTGGAATGTGGAAATGTTGACAACCGATTGCCACTTATAAGTGGGAGGAAGAACACAGATATTCCACCGAGCTATGGAAAATATGGGTGTTAGAATACGTTCTTACATAGTAAAGAACAACATGATGACACATTTGATGGTTGCAAAAATACAGGACAGATAAAAGCAAACCAGCCAGCATAAAAAGGGGGCAAATTGTTTGTTTCTTGGATAAGTTAAAAGACAAATATGTAGCAGAGTTTAAATATTATTTTATAGACAGGTTTTATTTCTTGACAAATAACTGTTAGGGTTGTGGCTTTCTAACTTTTTTCTGTTAGTTATCAGAAGTTCCTGGACTTGTGAACTTGTCTAAGTGGCCAGGCTTGTAAGTGTGGTGAGATATGACAATGGGAAGAGAGCCACTAAAATTAATCCAAAGTTATAAAATGGGTCAACACCTTTAGTTGCTGGTTGCCCTGTAAGTTCCAGCGCACACAAAATCAGCTAGCCAGCTGATTTTCGGCCTTGATCTTTGGCCATTTTTCACCCTCCAGAGGCTTCCCTGGAGCTTCCGGAGGGTGAAAAACCATCCCAACATGCAAATCGGAAGTTCAAAACAGACTTCCAGTTTGCGCATTTGGGCTGTTTTTCCCCCTCCCGAGGCTTCAGGGAAACCTCCTGAAGTCTTCGGAGGGTGAAAAACCACCCAACATGCAAACCAGAAGTTTGGGAACGGACTTCTGATTTGTACGTTGGGCTGTTTTTTGCCCTCTAGAGCAGGGGTCCCCAACCTTTTTGGCACCAGGGACCGGTTTCATGTAAAAAAATTTCCACGGACCGGTGGGAGCCTCCAGTGGGTGAGTCGAGTCACGTGGGCCGTGTGTGCGTTCAGTGGTCACGTGCAACCAGGCGGGAAAGCTGCCAGGGGTCCCGGGCGAAGGATCCTCGGCTGAGGCAGGGAAGGACGGGCTGCATCCCAGGCAGGAGGGCCTGGCAGCCCCTTCCCCCCGCGCAGGGCCGTGTGGTGCCTCGAACCCCACCAATGCAAGCTGTTGCCCCTGTCCTGCCCCTGGGGAGCGCGCTGGCCAACCGCCAGGATAGCAGAGCGTTTGCTACACTTTCCTAAGAGTTGCGCAACTCTCTCTGCCGCTCACTCTGACCCGGTTACTATCAAGCCACGGACTGGCACCGGTCCGTGGCCTGGGGGTTGGGGACCCCTGCTCTAGAGGCTTTAGGGAATGGACCTACCGGGTCCACTGGAAGTCGGAAAATGGGACGTTTCTGGCCTCCAGAGGGCCTCCAGGGGGGGGGGAGCCTTTTTTGCCCTCCCCAGACTCCTAGAAAGCTTCTGGGGCCTGGGTAGGGAGATACACAGACTTACCATGCCCATGGCATTTTGCAACAAAAAGAGAAATGGAGAAGCCCAGATATATTCAACAGATGTAGGTTAATAGAAAGGATTAAAAAGGAATGAAATGAAGTACTGAATCAAGGTAGAATTAAATTTAGCTAGATAAAATGTGGCTTGAGATATGCCTATTTGCTATCTGCATGTAGTATTCAAAGCTCAGACCTAACAGACCACTGGAACGAGAATGAAGGAATTACGTGACAAAAATGGCCTTGAAGCATAAGCAGATGTAGGTTGGGATTTCAGCATTCAGTGGAAAAACATTGGTCACAAGGCCTGTGCAGTTTCATTGTGAATTTTATAAGTAAAAGAAAACACAGATAATCCTTGACTTATGACCAGAATTGAACCCCACATTTCTCTTGCTAAGTGAGACAACATTGAGTTTTGGCTCATTGTATGACCTTTCTTGCCACAATTGTTAAGTGAATCACTGCAGTTGTTACGTTAGTAAGCTGGTTGTTAAGTGAATCTGGCTTCCCCATTGACTTTGCTTGTCAGAAGTTTGCAAAAGGGAATCACATGACTTTGGAACACTGCAACGATCATAAGTATGAACCAGTTGCCAAGCACTTGAATTTTTATCACATGATCCTGGGGGATACTGCAAAGGTTGTAACTGTGAAAAACATTCATCAATCACTTTTTTCAGTGCCTTTGTAACTTTGAACCAGTAGTGGGATATGACCAGTACGCCCTAGTACGGACGTACCAGTGCCTGCTGGGAGCACCAGGTACCGTTTCAGTACGGTGCTCCGGAGGGCCCGTCCGCGCTCCTTACCTGTATTTGAGCTGTTTGGGGCTTCCGTGCACGGAGCGTATGGCGCCTGCACGACACTCCGCCGAGCAGGTGGAGCATCACGGAGGCATCGTGGAACGTCACTGGCGGTAGGTACGCATGCTGTGTGTGTTCATGTTGGTGGATCCGGAACCCACCACTGCTTTGAACAGTCACTAAATGAGCTGTTGTAAATCAAGGAATACTTGTATTCATAGATTCCTAAAATCAAAATCAAGAAGAACAGATAAAATGGACACCAGAAAAGGTCCTCTGTGTTTCATGGGAAGGCAAAGGACAGAGAACAAGAACTGACAACCCTGAATAGAAAGGAAATCTGGGACACCAAGCTATGCTGGTCAGCATGGAGCTAGAAATAGCAACAAAAATGTAAAGCAGATCCCCAGAAGTCTAAGCATTTGACCTGCAGCACAGTAATCAGGAAGATGGGATGGGATTGTTTCATAAGGAGAGTCCTAAATCAAAGCCAAGTGCATAAACAAAGCTGCACATTTCAGAAAGAGAATGATGGATCAGTCCATTTTTTGAAGGCAAAAAAGTCCAAAGCTTTTCAGTGTGATGCTTTCTTATATATCAGGGATTCCAATCGGTTACCTTTCTTATATTCGTTTAACTTTTGGCTTTTACTGCCCACAGTGATTTTAAGTAAAGATAAACAGGAGAAAGCAAGAGGATAAACAGGAGTCATGGAGATTCCTTGGGCTACTGGTTTATATACAAAGAATGTGTTGCGTTCTGGTATTTTCACATGTTACTTTTATTTTCTGTTGAGAATTTTCACCAATAGGACAGTAAAAAAAAAATTGTTTACAGATATACTAGCTGGATTATATATTATCTTTGGGCAATATCCCCCCCCCCCCTGCAATTCTTTGGTTTGTTTGTTTATTAGATTTATGTTTGCTACCATGAGATTTTCAGTAGTTCATAATAATAACAATAATAAATAATTAAATTATCGATAGCCTGGAATTGGGTATGTCTAGTTTAATGAAAAGAAGGACTAGGGGAGACATGATAGCAGTGTTCCAATATCTCAGGGGTTGCCACAAAGAAGAGGGAGTCAAACTGTTCTCCAAAGCACCTGAGAGTAGAACAAGAAGCAATGGGTAGAAACTAATCAAGGAGAGAAGCAACTTAGAACTAAGGAGAAATTTCCTGACAGTTAGAACAATTAATCAGTGGAACAGCTTGCCTCCAGAAGTTGTGAATGCCCCAACCCTGGAAGTCTTTAAAAAGATGTTAGATAGCCATTTGTCTGAAATGGTATAAGGTTTTCTGCCTAAGGAGGGGGTTGGACTAGAAGACCCCCAAGGTCCCTTCCAACCTCTCCTCTCCACCCCTCCCCTCCTCTTCACATTTAAGTTAAATAAAAGCATTTAACAGTATGAACTCTGCTCTCCATGCCACTACATAATATATCAGAATAACCAGAACTTTAAAATAGATGGCGTAGGAGATAATACAATACAATAGCAGAGTTGGAAGGGATCTTGGAGGTCATCTAGTCCAACTCCCTGCCTAGGCAGGAAGCCCTATACCATTTCAGACAAATGGCTATCCAACATCTTCTGGGGTGAACATCTTCTGGGATGAGGGTGAGCCCAAGGGAGGGGTCAAACATGTCATCTGTCATGATATATAAGTCCATCCCTCCTTGAATTCATTCTATTCTTAATTCCCGCTAATTTCCCTTGACTGTTAGTAGTTCAGATTCTTGTAGAGAGTTTACTCTTACAATAAATCTTTATGCAAATTAGAACTATGGATTTCCTGATTTTCCTGGTACTCGACAGATATTAACTCTATAAATCCAACCCCACCCCCATCATTATGTTTTTAATACCACTAAGAAGAGTAATAAAGTAGGGGCCCATGTCAGTGGTGGGAAATTTTTTACTACTGGCTTGATGGGTGTGGCATGACATGGCCTGGTGGGTGTGGCTTGGTGGGTGTGGCAGGGGAAGGATACTGTAAAATCTCCATATCCTCCTCACTCCAGGGGAAGGTTACTGCAAAATCCCCATTTACTCCCAATTAGTTGGGAGGACTCGGGAGGCAGAGAATAGATGGGGGTGGCGCCAGTCAGAGGTGGTATTTACCAGTTCTCTGAATTACTCAAAATTTCCGCTACCGGTTCTCCAGAACTGGTCAGAACCTGCTGAATACCACCTCTGGCCCATGTGGCTTCCAGAAGGAGGCTATTCTGCAATGCAGATGCCCCAGCAGAAAGTTCTTGTGAGTCTCATGCCTATCTTTGCAAAATGAGCAGCCAATAAGAGCTTTCCCAGGACCTGCGAATTGGAATTGTGGAATTCATTTGGAGCAAATGATCCAGCAAGTATCTCAGTGCAAAGCCACACAATATTTATTATGCCCCCTAGTGGCCTGCTGCTGCTATTGTGAACTGATCATCATGTCTATATTATCTTGCTGGAGTTTCAAATGTTTAAATTAAATAGTTGGATATGGTGTAGAGCAGGGATGTCAAACTTACGACCTGTGGGTTGGATGTGTCATTCACTGGCCATGTCCACCCCAGTTTAGTGAAGGGGGGGAAAGTCATAATATGTGATGACAACATGATGCCACAAATTTGTCACTCCTGGTGTAGAGGGTAAATAAATAAGCAAAATATACATATACAAGCTGTATGTTTATTTAGTATTATAAAATATACCCATCATAGAATGATGTCAGAATTTCTGCTACATAAATGCAGGACTACAGAAGGGTTTAAACCAGGATAGTAGCTGATTTGTGTAGAAAGTTTGATTTATAAGACTATAGTACAGATAATCCTCACTTAACTATCACTCATGTAATGGCTGTACAAAGTTATAGTGGTGCTAAAAGAGTGGATTTTACAACTGATCCTAAAAGTTGTAGCCATTGTTTTACCCCTATAATTACATTATTATAATTTGGTCACTTGGTAACTCGCCTGCATTACAGACTATTACAGCAGCCTGCAGTCATGTGATGGTCATTTGCAATATTCCCTACCAGCTTCACGCAGTCAGTAGAGAATCTGGCAGGAAGTCACAACCACATGACATCCTTGCTTAATGACCATGCAGGTTTCATAAGCTGCCATCATAAATAGGTACATTCATTTTTTGCTTTATGAATCTGTTGTTTAGTGATAAAGTTGTCAGTCCCTATTACTGTCTTTAAGTAAGGACTACCGATGCAAACATCTATATCCCAGTTCTGTGAGATTCACTCAGAGTTGAAAGGAGCTTCATCTCAAATGTATATAAATGTGCACACATAAACTTGAATAAATATTTGCATGTTGTACTTACAAATTGCACCATGCCATAATTAGGGTTGTTGAATAATTCACCAACTTCTAGACCATAAACCATGCAGATAATCCTTACAACAGTTCATTTAGTGACCCTTTGAAGTTACAACAGCACTGAAAAAAGGGACTTGCAACCATTTTTCACCCTTACCTGAAATAAGGCCTCAGTTCTTCTGTACATTTGCAGTGACTGGAGAGGTAAAAGAATGGTAGTAGCACATTTAGGTTTTGCTGCCTGAGGTTTTGCAGCATCCCCATGCTCATGTGATCAAAATTCTGACACTTGGCCACTGACTCATATTTATGACGGTTGCAGTGTCCCGGAGTTATGTGATCCACTATTGCGACCTTTTGACAAGCAAAGTCAATAGGGAAAACCAGATTCACTTAATAACCGTGTTGCTAGCTTATCAATCGCAGTTATTCACTTAACAACTGTGGCAAGAAATGGGGCAAAAGTCACTTAACCAATGTGTCATTTAACAACAGACATTTTGGGCTCAATTATGATTGTAAGTTGAGGACTAGCTGCATTTTAAAACTCTGACTGGCAGAGATCACATAATGGGGCTTTTCTTCTTAGAAATGATAAAAATGAGCTACTACCTTTTCTTTGAAACAAGTCCTATTCACTGAGATAGTAATGTTCAGAAGTGCAGAAAATGTTGCGATTTTTTTGCCCTGTACACAATTTTTAAAATACTTATTTTGGTTACATGTGGATGTTTAAATTTAGGTGTGGTAGTTTGATACCATTGCTATGGACTGAGCGACATCTAGTGGTGGTAAAAGGAGGTGCTTTTATAACAATCCTTTTAAACTTTAGAAATGATCTAATCCAGTGATGGCTAACCTTTTTTGGCTCGCGTGCCAAAAGCAGGGGAAGCGCAGGGGGGGGGGCGAGAGTGGGCATGCCACACCCATAATGCTATGTGCGGGACCCCCTGCTTTTGGTGCGCTTTTTTTGCCCATCCCAGGCTCCATAGGCTTTCTAGGAGCCTGGGGAGGGTGAAAACAGCCTCCCCCCCACCTCCAGAGGCTTCAGGAGCTTCCCTGAAGCCTCCAGAGGGCGAAAAACGGCCTCAAAAGAAGGCCTAAATCAGCTGGCCAGAGCACACATGCGCACTGGAGCTGACAGGGCAATGCCTTGCGTGCCCTAAGAAATGGTGCCATAGGTTCGCCATCACTGATCTAATCTCACTAGGAACACTTTCATTTTTCTTAAATTTAGAGTTGTTACTAGAACATATAATTGTAATATGGCCATAGCATGCAGTTTTCCTTTATTGTTCATAGGACTTTTTACTATCAGCTTGAGTGTAAACATAAGTGCTTCTTTATTGATATATCAGTTTTCCTTTAGACAGCAGGTCGGTCGGTCTGTCTGTCTGTCTGTCTGTCTGTCTGTCTGTCTGTCTGTCTGTCTGTCTGTCTGTCTGTCTGTCTGTCTGTCTGTCTATCTATCTATCTATCTATCTATCTATCTATCTATCTATCTATCTATCCTATTTCCCCAAAAATAAGTCCTCCCCTGATAATAAGCCCAATCAGACTTTTGAGTGCATGTGCTAAAATAATCTCTTCCCTGAAAATATTGCAACGCAGCAGCAGCCATGAAGTGACCATGCCTCCTACAACTCAAAAATAATGCCTCCTAAAAAATAAGGCCAAATGCTTATTTCAGGGGGGGTCAAAAGAAAATAAGACCCTGTCTTATTTTGGGGGAAACACACTCTGTTTGTCTATCATCTGTGTCTGTCTGCCTCCAAATATATGATTTGGAGAATGCTTAATTTAGGAAGTCCACCTGGGTTTTCTTAATGAATCAGATAATTCATTACACCTTCTTATTTCTAGCATCTCTCCATGCACATCATTAAATTATTTAGATTTAAACTATTTAGAACCAGAGCAAATTTAGGAAGTTATGTGGTTTTCTGAACATCCAGAAATTTCAATCCACATCACATTTATTAACTACCGTGCAAAGTCAAAGTCCAACAAGATTCTGGAGCTAGAGACTGCATATATGAAAATGATGATTTCTATATTAGAAACCTTGTGTGTTTGAAAAAAAAAAGACATTTCAAAATATCTTTAATCCGGACACAATCCTTTTTTGATTTATAGGTCAAGTATTATTTCAAAAGTAAGTGTGACCTCTTGTGGCAGCTAGGGTGATTAGCTTTTAATTTTAACCATGAGAGAGACGAAAAAGAATATGGTTTACGGAATAACTTTATTGTAATTAGGCTTAAGGAAACATAACAATTTCTATTAATGGATCAAATATTTTCTATCAGTTAACAAATTGGTAGATTAATTGAAATAACTGAAAGTAGAAATATGAAACCACTGCCCTTCTCCCCTCTTCACTGTAAAAACAAATAGAGTTCTTTTTTTTCAAGATAGGCATTATTGCTGTGGGGACCTTCAAAGATAATAATCTTTATACGATTTGATAATTCTGAATGGTTTTTCCAAGAGATGTTCACTATTTTGGCAGCTGCTGAGATGGTGAAGTGTTTGCATGTGTTATTAATTTACGTTACTCTTTTAGCACCAAGAGCTGTTAAGAATAAAGTGTCATATAGATTAGAATGCTTTAATCAAAACATAGATAAATTTGGCTATCTACTGGACATGATGATTTGATAATTTTGGGTAGTTTATAGAATCTCACCTCAGCACTGGGAGGAAGATATACAGCCAACAACTTGCAACTCAATGTGATGGCTCAGCACTCTGTAAAAACCAGTTGGAACTAAAATATCTTTGAATCGGAGATGATGCTTGGTTGACCTGGAGTTGGATGTGATCCTTCTGCTCTGGCTGTGTCTCCTTCAAGGATATCACAGCTTTGCAAGTGGGATTATGATTCTTCAAAGTCAGGACTGAAAGGTCTATCTTTCCTCTTCTTTGATCCTTCTCTTAGGATGGGAAGTATCACACACGTCTTCTGCATTGGGAGGAGAGGAACATTTTACACCTGAGACCAGGTGGACCCCAACCCTGCTAACCTTGATGAAAGTGTTTAAAAACACTTTCCTAGGTATGAAGTTTATAAAGTCTGAGTGAGCTATTCTCTGCTACCATTTTGTTTTGATTTATATATCAGAACTGCATGTTTTAAGGTTTCAATTGTGGTCTTCATTTAAACTTTGTTCACCACCCAGCCTTACTGAACAGGTTTAAGTTTAATTTCAGGTTTAACTTTAAATTTAAACAAATAGATTCCTTGTCCTTTTGTTTCTTTGTGCATGTGTTGATCCTAGATGTTGGGCAGTGGTGGAGTTTCAATTTATTTTACTACCGGTTCGTTCATAGGAACGCGCTCGTGCAACACTTCTGCGCATGTGCAGAAGTGTCCAGGCAGGTGGGCGGAGCCTCCCGCTGCTGCCACTACCTGTTTGTCTGATCTGGGGTAAACCGGCATAAACCCACCTTTGATGTTGTGGCCTGCCAATGGCCAGTGGGGCTGGCAGCAGATTCGAACAGTGAGGAGGTTGGGGAGGAACATAGGCCACTCTTGGAGTCTGGGGAAGGCTCTGATAGGTGCTCTGTGTCGGAAGCAGAGAAGGGACCAGAGCCGTATGCCAGTTATCAGCTGCCTTCAGAGTCAGACATCAGTGAGGCAGATGGAGCCTGTTCCCAGTGTGCAGAGTTGCCAGATGAAGGGAACAGCTAAAGAACAGGAGTCAACTTGGGAGTAAGGCCACAGGTGGACAATGAATGGCTCCTCCCAGAGGAAAGAAAAGAGGAGTGAAAGGAGAGTGGAGTTTGCAGGAGACAGTTCACATAATTGGTTTGTGACTCTCCAAGACTCTTGCAAAGTTTTTCAGATATCAGCCTGGCAGCTCTCAAGCCAGATAAGGTCTGTAATTGTAAATCCTCCCTTGAAAGACTTTGCTGGATGTGAATGAGCAGAATTCACAGTAAATTAATAAAAGGGGCTTTTGTCAGGACAAGGTGTTTGCTTCATACTTTTGGGAAGCCTAGGTCAGAACAACAGACAAATGAAGGGTGTGCAGTAGAGACTGTGATATCACTATCCCTCTACCCAGTATATCATTTTTTCACCTCAAGAGCGAAAAAGCATCCTTATTCAAGTTAGAGAAAACTGTACCAGAAAGTTTATCTGACCTATGAATTTTAGACTCAAGCCTGGTTTACTTGAGCCATCAGAACTGTGGATTTAGTTACGTCCTGCTTCTTTTCATTTAAACATTTGGAAACCAGAATTCCAGAATCACTCTCTCCTATTGGTTGATTGAGTAATGCATAATATGACACAGCACCAGGATTAACCCTAATTGTGACACTTCCTCCCACTCAGAAATCTCTTCGTCATGTTGATATCTATGCAAGTCAGCTGGAGAGCTGAATTTTTCTATCTTCTTGCTATCTCTATTGCTGCTTCTATCACCTTGTATCTCATTAGGAAGACATCATAGATCTGATTGAAAAGTTGGCTCAATATTTTTTCAGGTTGCATTAGCAGGGGTCTGCAAAGTCGGCTCTTTTAAGACTGGTGGACTTAAAAGGGTCTGCAAAGTTGGCTCTTTTAAGACTGGTGGACTTCAACTCCCAGAATTTCCCAGCCAGCATGGCTGGCTGGGGAATTCTAGGAGTTGAAGTTCACCAGTCTTAAAAGAGCCGACTTTGCAGACCCCTGCATTAGCTCAATAGCTTTCCAACAGTATTGGCTTTAACACATTTAACACCTGCTGGGTGAAAAATTGATAGGAATTGGCTACTTTTTGCCATAAAGACTTGAAGTTCCTTCTGTTATTTCCAGGTGTCGATACTAGCTTAGGTTTTGGGGATTGAATAGTATAGAGCAGGGGTTCCCAAACTTGGCAACTTTAAGACTTGTGGACTTCAACTCCCAGAATTCTCCAGCCAGCTAATTCTGGAAGTTGAAGTCCAGAAGTCCTAAAGTTGCTAAGTTTGGGAACCCCTGGTATAGAGATTTCCCTATTCTCTCCATGATGTTTCATAGGTCATGAACCACAGGGCACTCTGAGAAGATGCAAGTGTTCTTTATCCCTCCACCTTATAGCTGTAATTTTACCTTCTCCATTTTCTGAAAAACGTGTATCTTTCAACAGGAGTTACTGTAAGAATTGAATTTGGCAGTGGAAGAAAACACTCCACTCTTCAACTCCATTGTTAATTGGGCGACTTCTTTCTGTTCTCTTCTCCCTCCCCAGCTTCAACCTTTTAAAATATTTCTCTTGTTCCATTTTAGAAATGTTTTTTTTCCTATATATCCTTTTTATTGTCAAAGATGAATTGGCATTCATCTTGAGTTCAAGTAGGTCATGAGTCCCATTGATTGTGTTGGACTCTGAATGGATAAAGATGGCTTCCCGTTGTTCAGTAGCATTCAGGAAAGGTGCCAGTCAAAATTGGTGGAACAACAGATTTCTTCCTCCGTAAGCATTCAACAACCCCCTTATTATTTCTAAGGAGGGGTGAGGAAAACTGGATATATCAACAGGTAATCTGCAAAGGAAATATAGTGCAATAATGGGAAAGGACAATTTTAAATCTGACATGTAGTTCAGTTTTTTAGCTGAAACTTAAATCAGGTGTATCTGCTCTCTTGAAATTCTTTTCCTATCCACAAGAAAGCGAGAAACCTGAATGCATTCAAAATAAGAAACATGGAGCTCTCTTTTTATTTGCTACATGTCTGTGCTTCAAAAGATCGCAAAGTCCTGCCTATTGGGATACTGTTTTCTAGCACATCATTTCTAAACTGTACATTGAGCAAAATAATCCCATGGCCTCGGTATCTTTTAGAATGAATTTGCTTTGTAATTGCTGGTCAGCAGTTCTATTTAAAACTTCAAGATATGATAGAGATTTGGAATGTGGCTCTCTTAAAAATCTGCTTAGGAAAGTTTTTCTTTTAAAAAAATGACTGTCTTCCAATGTACAGCAGATAGATTTGTGCAATGACAGTGTATAAACGTTTGTGCCGTAATAGAGTTTTGCTCTACTTATATATCAGGAAGTCTATAGATTTTGGATGGAGAGGGAAGATGTCTCCAATTTAATATAGTACTCTTCTGTTTTATTGACATGAAGATAAAACAATCTTGTCTGCATATGGAATCCCTTGAGACCAAAGAAATAAGGATTAATCATTTCTTTGGTCTACCCATTGACCCAAGTAATCATTGCTCAGAAAAAAAGGAATGCCAGCTTTCATAATGGAAGGTTGAGTGGCAGAAAGGAAAGACCGTTTGGAAAACAGCGAAATGTGCATAGCAACAGTGCCTACAATTGCTGTTGCTCATATTGTTGACAAGAATTTCAGGTGCTGAAACATTTGTGCTGGGAAAAAAAATCTGTGTGTTTTTTACCATTTTAATTCAGTCTGGTAAAAAAGGAAAGAGCCCTCAGTATCCTCTTCTCTTCCTAAAGCATTCCACTGAACTATACATTGTGCTTTCCTGACAAAGGCAGTATCTGTTAACATGAGATGGTTCCATCCATTTGGTTTCTGCTTTGAAAGCTGCCTAAGATGTTATTTTTCCACAAGGGTGGTTTTCTTAAATCTTTATAAAGAAAAAGAACAACCTATTTTCTGACTTATTACAGTTATTAATTAATATTTATTACTTCAACATCTCCCAGTAGCAATCCTCTTTTAAGCCTAAAATATTGGGCCTTTATTATATTTGCCCATAGCACTTGCTAAGTAGGGCTTCTCCAGCAGGGGGCTACAAATTACTATTAATTTTCTTGGGCATAAGAATATGTTTCTTTCTTTATTTGAAGCCACCCTGCAATCAGAAACGAAGTGAAAGGGGTTTAATATGTGGAACCTGGATTGAAATGCTTAGTGAATTTATGAATGCATATATACATTTATTAAAATTGGCAGAGTCAATCTTTTGGGACCGCTATTTTTGAGCAGAAATCTATGAAGAAGGATAATATTGATAACTTGTGTTTCTTTTTGAAGCGAGTAACAATATCTGCTTTCCCATCAATATTTATATATTCTGTTGCTGCATTAAATTAAAAATAAAGCCAGACTATGAGTTTTAAGTTAGTGCTGTCCATGGTGCTAGTTTTTTCAAGTCATTTGAAAAGAAATCAAAGTGTTCACTTCATTACATTTACAATATAGCATATCACATGTGTGTGTGCACGCGCTACATATAGGAATCTATGTAAAACAAAATAAAAATCATAAGGTGATAGTTTATAGTTTATAGTTATAGTTTATTTGATTTATATACCGCACCCTTTCCCAAAAGGGACTCGGGGCGGTGCACAGGCAATTTAAAAAACATATATAAACAACAATATAAAAAATATAAAGCCAAATTAAATTAATATCCCTGTGCTAAAAATTTAAATACATTAAAACAATCCCTAAAACCAATTTAAAACAATTTAACTGCAGACTGTGGGCTGGGTGATGTAAGTTAGGCCAGGCCGGCCTGTTGGAAAAAATAAGTTTTAAGGTTCTGGCGGAAGGAGCAGAGATCCGTGATCGTTCTCAGTTCGGGGGGGGGGGGTAAGTCGTTCCAGAGAGTTGGGCCCTCCACAGAGAAGGCCCTTCCCCTGGGTGTCACCCGCTGGAATTGCCTAGTGGATGGCACCCGGAGAAGTCCCTCTCTGGGAGCGAATCGGCAGAAGGGATGTATGGGGCAGGATGCGATCCCGAAGATAACTAGGTCCCGTGCCATGGAGCGCTTTGAAGATGATAGTCAACACCTTGAAGCGCACCCGAAAGACCACAGGCAGCCAGTGCAGCTTGCGCAGGAGCGGTGTTACATGGGAGCGTCTAGGAGCTCCCATAATTGCCCGTGCGGCTGCGTTCTGAACTAACTGCAGTCTTTGGGTGCACCTCAAGGGAAGCCCCATGTAGAGAGCATTGTAGTAGTCTATACGGGATGTCACGAGCGCATGGGTGACTGTGCGAAGGGTGACTGATAAACTCAGTGAAATGTGCTGCTTACAGTATTAAATAAATCTGTACAATTTTTCCAGGAAATGTTTTTTTCAAGAAGTTTGCTGAAAAGTTAATAATAATTCTATTCTTTTTATTCATGGCTGCTCTTTAAAATTAATAAGCTAAATATGTCCCTTAATATCTTATATTCAATTGCTAGTGGATAACAAATAGGGTAGATAGAATGGGGCACATAATTACTACATTGCTAATTTATGCCAGTGTTTCTATTCAATTTTAGTGTGATAATAATAATGGGATGGAAATATAATAATTAAGGGAAAAATTGAAACCAATTGATTTGGGTTTAGAGTCTTGCAGGCAGAAGAGTTTAATAACATCTGTTTCAATTCATAGAATTGATCTACAATGTGATCTGTTTTCAGAAGACAAATAAAATGATTTACTTATCACTGAAGATGTTAGGAATATATCTGGAGACTCAGAAGAAAGCCAACAAAAAACCTTAACATTGTTATTTCGGAAGAAATGGGATTTGAGACAGAACCAATAAAACCTGTCTGCAATAAGTTTCAGATATAGTGAACACTTAAATATCATTTTCTACTGCATGGGAATTAAATATTGTGAGCTTTGTCACTGATTTGAGTGAAGGAATCAGATTTGTGGCTCTACTCCAACTAAGCAAATACAGGTTTTCTTTCTATGCATTTAAAATTATGAAAGAATTAAGGATCACTTTGAGTTTTCATATTTAGAGGCTGAAGAATTGACTGAAGAGAATACACTGGTGGAAACTGTAGGCTGGATCACCTGACCCAGACCACAAATTAAGGGAGGTACCAAGCTGAACAACCTATCAGAAACTATGAAGTAGGGCGAAGAAAGTCATGGTTTCTATTAAAAAGGAAGAAGCAAATTAGTTAAACTGGTAGTCAAATCTATAAAGGGATAAAGACTCTTTGTGGAAAACAAAATTCTATCATCCACTCCTCAAAGCTCCAGAGCTGTGTTGCATTTTTTTATCTGACTTGTGAATTGTAAGCATTGACTATTGGATGATTAACTCTATCATTTGTTTCTTCAGACCTTTTTGGGAAAATAATCTTTTAAAGCTTTGTTTTCTGGGCAACAAATGTTATGTATGAAATGTGCTTTATACTATTTGAACTAGAGATTTAAATCTACAGTAAACATCTTGAGTTTGTAGCAAAATTTAGTTGTACATATAATGGGCAGCATAGAACATGTACATGTTAAGAAAGGTCATATATATTAGCACATTTTTTTTAAAATTCCCCTCTAAACATTGAAAGAAACAGTCAGCAACATCAAATCTTCTCTGCCTGGAGACTACCAATTTAATTAAATGATTTTTAGGAAAAAAGACACATAATAATGGATTTGAGAATGATTCTTCCAATTGTTGTTTTTTTCCTCTTTAGCTTTTTGTTTAAGATTAGGGAATTCAAGAACCACTTGTATTACAATGTGTTTGGCTAAGACCTTCCTTCCTTCCTTCCTTCCTTCCTTCCTTCCTTCCTTCCTTCCTTCCTTCCTTCCTTCCTTTTTTCCTTCCTTCCTTCCTTCCTTCCTTTTTTCCTTCCTTCCTTCCTTCCTTCCTTCCTTCCTTCCTTTTTCCGTTCTTCCTTCCCTCCCTCCGTCATCTAACTCTGCAAAGTGACTCTGGGGAGCTTACATTTAAAATAAAAATATTAAATAGAGACAAGTAGCAAAAGGCAAGATCAGTACATTGGTAGCATCTTTTCTGTTAGTCCACCAGCCATCTCCAGCATAGAGGAGCTCTGTCAGAATTCAAGGCCAACTTGAAGAGCCAGGTTTTAATGTCCTTCCAGAAGTCCAAAAGGGTGGGAATAAGGTTTTACTTACCATCTAGGATATAGCAATTATTTTTAGAGAATCTGAATCATTACGGAATAGGATAGAAAGTAACATTGTGAGAACCAAAAGCAAAGCAGATGATGTCGTTTCACAGCATGCCCCAAGAAATTAGAATTACCATGCTTTTCAGCAGAATATTTACTGGACTAACAAAAATAAGTATTTATTTTAAGACTGATAAAACCAACTTACTTATTTACAAAGCACAGACTTTAGACTTTGCTGCCATTAGATGTGATAGCCAATGGACACTACTGTAGATGGTTTTTAAAGTGACTGGACAAATCCAGAGAGCCTGTGCTTTCAATGGCTGTTAGTCTGGATGGGTGTGTATTTCTGAATTAAATATAGCATATGTTAAATACCTGGAAAGTGCCATTAGAAGAGATAGTTTGGTGTAGTGGTTAGGGTACTGACCTAGAAATATGATATGGTAAATTCTAATCCCACATTAGGCATGAAAAACAGCTGTCTGACCTTGGGCCAGTCTCTTTTTCTCAGCCTCATAAGGTTGCATTGTAGGGATAAGTAGAATGAAAGGACTATTGCCACTTTAAGTGGTATGTGGGGAAAAAGATGAGATAAAACTATAACAAAAAAAACCCTATGTTCCATGTTCAAACTTTTGATCTTTGTGAAAAAAAATATGTTGACCGTATGTGACACTGAGTGCTGGATTTGGTGACTTAACTTCATTCAGCTGTGCTTTTTCTGTTTTTAATTGTTTCTTTTATCAGTAATCATTTATCTATATAAATAAAAATGTAAAATAGTTTGTGCAAAGCCACTAATCTCAGAAAATACTGCACCGTTCGACACCAAATTTTCACACAATGTTCCCAAGGACGTCCGATGCAATCATATGTACATTTTGTGTGGCTGGCACATGTGTGTCATGTGCAAGCAGCACAAACGTAAAAGGTACACACTTCTCAGGTTTTCACCTCCCTGTAGCTCCTCCCATCCAGCTGCTTCTTACGATGCGTCACACAAATGTCTCTCACATTTCCAACGGTCGTTTCCTCAGCAACCAAATAAGGCTCCAATGTTGCCACACTGCATGGAGGCTGTATGGATGCCTACTAGGCCCAAAACTAGGCATGGGGGATGGGGTAGGTAGCACATTCCCATGTGGCCCATTTTTGGTCCCCGGAGGCTGTATGGTCGCCTACTAGGCCCAAAACTAGGCATGGGGGGTAGGTAGCACACTCCTATGTGGCCCATTTCTGTCCCTGGAGCCTGTATGGTCGCCTACTAGGCTCAAAACTAGGCATGGGGGGGGGTAGCACACTCACATGTGGCCCATTTGTTGTCCCAGGAGGCTGCATGGTAGGTAGGTAGAGGGATAGAGAGAGAGAGAGGAAAAAATACAGTAGGTAGGTAGGTAGGTAGGTAGGTAGGTAGGTAGGTAGGTAGGTAAAGGGATACAGAGAGATAGGGAAAAATACAGTAGGTAGGTAAGTATGTAGAGGGATGAGAGAGAGAGGGAAAATACAGTAGGTAGGTAGGTAGAGGGATAGAGAGAGGGAGGGAAAATACGATAGGTAGGTAGGTAGGTAGGTGAAGAGAAGAAGAAATACAGTAGGTAGGTAGGTTGGGGGTTATACGGTTGGTTGTATGTACGTGTTTGTGTGCGCAGGTGTACATCTACACACAGATTGGTTAGCCATTTAACCAGACTGGCCCACAACAACGCGTGGCCGGGTACAGCTAGTTTACAATAAATATGATGTTTAGCATGAGTTGTACAGATCTGGAACACAGTTCTCATGTATTCAACCTATTATCTAGAACATAGCAAACATATATTTTCTAAGGGCAGAAGAAGTGCAACTATAGGATACAGATGGTCTTTGCTTATTGATCATTTATTCAGCAACCATTAGCACTGAATGAGGAGATGGAAGTTGTGGCCATCACAGCATCCCTGCAATCATATCAAAACAATTAGAATGCTTGACAACCAGTGCATAGTCAAGCCTCCCATAGTCATGTGATTGCCATTTTCAACTTTCACTGCCAAGTAGAGTCAATGGGAAAGACAACCTGCAAGTTGCAGTCATGTGACATGGAACGTAATAGCAATGTGTGATTCGCTTAACAACTGAAACTGTTGGTGTAAGTCAGCATGGTACATGATTTATTTTTTTTCCATTTTACAACTGCACTGCTTGGTAATGAAGTTGCCAGTCCCAATTATGGTTGTTAATTGAAGACTATTTGAACATACCTAAGATGCTGGAAAGAGGAACCTGGAATCAGAGTATCCTTAAAGGAATTCTGTTGCATTTTGTCTTTTCTTTCCACAATTAGTTGCAATAAGCCAGTGTCAGAAGTGGCATATTTTCTTCTGATCTTCTGTTCCTTTGAGCTCAGTGTGCATCTGCTTTCTCTCCCACTCACCACCTACATGCCATTTGTACAAGAATTTCAGCTCCACAGTGCACTCAAACCAGAAAGAAATTGTTAAAAAGAGGAAAAATGTTCTACAACATCACATTTCTTTTTTTTCCCCCAGACAGGATGTTGAATATCCCGTCTTCTGGCTGATAGCTACTTACCTCCTTAAATCCTGTGAGGCAGCACTCATTGGACAATGACTGTCCACTTCTTGATGTACTTTGATAAAAAGGCCTATTTTTTCCAATGTAATGTAGAACATCTTAAAGCCAATATTATCCAAAGCTTACCATCTTCTTTTCAATTACATTTACTTGCTTGTGATGGGCTGGTTTTTTTTGTTTTTTTTGTTCTAACAAAACTGTTATCACAACCCTGCAGCAATTGTTATTAGGAAAGCTGAAATTATTTCTAGTTTGCATAGCTTTCAATTTGCATTGCATGTAGTTCAGTGATGCATAGAATGTAGCTTAAGTGCCATATTTGGACTCATAATATTGTTTTAGTGGTCTCCTACTGCAGAATGGAGCTCAACTTTTGTTTCCTTAACAAACAAACAAACCGTTGAAATGTTTAAGGTCAAAATGAGTATTTCGAACCTTATAGATGTTCAAAGTATCTATTTTATCCCTTTAAACCCATGAATTCTCTTTCCAAAACAGCCTGGATACTATAAATATGTCTCTTGAAATACTTCTTAAACTGATGGAAGGTAGATGTTCTTACTTGCACAATGACTTGATTTTAAAAGCATTTAGATATGTGTGCCCATATAGTACTTTAGTACTTTAACACTACCAATAAAGCAAGAACTGCTAAAGTGCTAATCCAGCATAATCTCCCAGAACCAATTAATATTACATGAACTGTAGACATATCACCAGAATGGTTATGGTACACAGTGATTATCAACCCAATTCTTAATGAGCCCGATAACTAAGCTTCACTTAATTTCAGTGACCCAAAATTCCAATCAAGGAAACTGAAATGGGTTTTCCTACTCAGTTAAATCTTTCTTGGCAATATTCACTGTATTTTCCAAGGGCTACTGCCCACGAGCTGAGGTGGAAAATTTTCCAGGCCTAGTGGAATCTCAGGTGATCTTCTGCATGAAAATAATGTATATTTGCTGAGCAATAGTTTAGTAGGGCCTTTTCCTTCCAGAGAATGTTCCCAATACAGCCAAATACACTTTCAAAAATAAACATAGCTAATCCACTCATAAAAATAATTATTAAAAACCTGTGACTAATACCACCATGGTAAACAGTAAGTTCATGTTTTTAATATTTCTGGAATCTAGATCTAGAAGAAGGAAGAACCTTCACTCTTATAACAGTTAGCTCTACATTTTTCCCAGAGTTTCAAAAGTTCATTGGGACATTGTTATAAACTGTGGAGTGGCACATATGGTTGTATCGCTTCTTAAAAACCATCTCTTTATTTCATATGGGATGTAATGATTTTCTGAGTATTCCTACTGCAATTTCTTATTGTTATTTTTTTCTCAAGAAGAAATGAATACTATTGAGGCTTATGAAAAAGCACTTTATGGAAAGCAAATCCAAGAGCCATTAATTTTCACACTGCCATGGCACATATTATATATTGTTTGGTTTTGCGTACCACAGTGCCTGATGGAAAAATTGATTTATGCCAGAAAAAATGTGATTCTGGAAGGGCTCAGCCAATGCAAGCTATGAGGTATGATACTATGATACGATTTAGGAACTAAAGGACAACAAATAAGTACCGTATTTGCCAGCGTATAAGACGACTGGGCGTATAAGACGACCCCCCCATCATTTCCACTCAAAATATAGAGTTTGTTATATACTCGCTGTATAAGACTACCCCCTCTTCCGCACACCTTCCACACACAATGTCTCTGTGGCTCTTTGTCGCCTTCCCTCCCTCCCTCCCTCCCTGTCTCTCTCTGTTTCTCCCTCCCTCCTTCCCTTCTGTCTCTCTCTCTGTGTGTACCTGACAGACTCTGATTCCCTCCCTCCGTCTCTCTCTCTCTCACTCTGTCAAGTCTCTCGCGCGATGGTTTCCTCCTCCCCCCTGTCTCTTTCCCCTCCGCGCAAGTCTCTCGCGCGATGGTTTCCTCCTCCCCCCTGTCTCTTTCCCCTCCGCGCAAGTCTCTCACGCGATGGTTTCCTCCCCCCCCCCTGTCTCTTTCCGTGCAAGTCTCTCTCTCTGTGCAAGTCTTGCGCGAAGGGGAAAGAGACGGGGGGAGGAGGAGACTTGCGCGGAGGGGAAAGAGACAGGGGGGAGGAGGAAACCATCGCGCGAGAGACTTGCGCGGAGGGGAAAGAGACGGGGGGGAGAAGGAAACCATCCGCAGCCCCGCGGAGACTTGCCGCTTTTCCACGTATGCGCGCGCCTATCTTTTGCACGGCGTGGAAAAGCAGCAAGTCTCTGCGTGGCTGCGGATGGCTCTGGACGGCATCCGGGGAAACGTGGAACGTGAAGGGGACCTCGCGGATGACCCAGCGTATAAGACGACCCCCCCACTTGGAGGCATGTTTTTCAGGGCAAAAAAGTCGTCTTATACGCCGGCAAATACGGTAGTAATGAAAACATAAAGAACAAATAAACAAACTGGTATATGCAAACTGATAATTTTAATTAATGACAATTAAGCATCCTAGTGATGACACAACTCCAGTTGAATTGGTGAGAAATGGAAAGAAAGACTTTGAAAAGCACATATGAATATATTACCTGCTTACATTAATGCAGTCTGCCTTTCATGAATATAGTATATGTGACATTTTTTCAAACTATGGAACCCAGAAGAATCAGATTACTAGTGTTCTTTAGTGGCTATTCATCCTTCTTTGATAGAATTTCTAACTTTTTCTCTTATTTGGGTAATGAAATGTATTTCCATTGATCATTCTAGTGTAGGTATCCCACCATACTTATCAAATTCCAAGCAATGTCCTTTATTAAAACATCCAATTTCATGGCTCTGTTTTAGTTAAATCATTAGCATAATAGTTTGCCAGACACTGTTAGGTGTTTTTTTTTTAAGTTGACTGTTAATATATTATTAGCACATGTATCTTATGGTCACAAACCTACAGAAGAACAAACATAAATGTACAGATGAAAAACTCCCCAACAAAGAATAAAAAACAAAGTCCCCAAATTTTGTGTTTCTGTTTTCTAAAGTTTTGTAACAGATTAAATTAGTAAAAAAAAGATTAAAAGATTCCAATATTAATTTAGCAAAGCTCACAAAGTTTATTTAGTACTTGACAGCATTCATACAAATTGCCAACATTGGCTGTGAATGTAGAGTATTAGAACTATAGGCTTCTTTGAAACATAAACAAAATTTTAAAAAGATGTAAGTTTTGCAAGATAGCTGGCTAGAGAAAGTACCTACAACATGACTTTGCTTTTTATACTCTTTGTTTTAATATTTACTTAACTGTTCATATATAATAAATAGCTGGTATTGATAGGCAATGATTTTTCATAAAGGGCACAATAGGCATCATAGCAATAGGCCTGCTTGCATAGTATCTTTTTAAAAATCTTTTCTGTCGCTGATCTCCACCTATTTCAAATTAAACCATCATTTATTGCTAGATAAATGATTTGATTTCCACTGTTATGATATCATCAAGGTACCAGACTCAGAGTTATGGTAAGGAATATAGGATTCTTTCTGTCATATTAGCTTTTAGCTTCTTTCAGGAATCCAAAGTATGCCATTAATTTATGACTAAATGCTTGTTTCGGCGATATTCTGTATTAGTGATTCACTAACACTTATCTAAATTAAACTGTAAATGACTATTTCTTCTGACACAAAATCCCCATGGGTCTTTTAATTAGAAAGGAGGTTCCATAAATCTTGTGTCCAAACCCCACATGATTAATTGTGGGAATACTCTTTTTATTTTTAAATCTAAATCAGAGTAAGGAATGGAAAGGGAGGCTTAAGGCTTCACTAGTATTGCAGAACATGTAAAAAGTCTCTCTCTTCTGGTGATTTGTGGGATAAACTGTCTACTTATCCTTCATGACAAGGAATGTAAGTTTTCTATGATAACCTGCACTTTTAGTGCATAGATGCACTCACCACTGGCACCCTGGAGAACATAATCGTTGTCTTAGTGGAACTTTCATTCATTTCCCATATCTGTGGTTTTCTTTCTAAAGCAGTGTTCTCCATTTAATAGAATAGAATTCTTTATTGGCCAAGTGTGATTGAACGCACAGTAACTTTAAAGAAGTATGGACTTCAACTCCCAGAATTCCTCGGGCTGCATGCTGGCTGAGGAATTCTGCTTGAAATCCACACACTTTAAAGTTGATGAGGTTGAGAAACACTAATCTAAAGGCTATCTAATCCCCTTTCCAAATGCTTTGCTGATCCTAATAATTAGAAACTATTGACACAGAAAAATCTCTTCCATATACATTAAATCATTGCTTTACATCTAGTGATGATATCAGTTCAATTCTATTTAAAAATGGAAAATAGCTTTTAGAATATAGTACTTGAACATTATTTTAAGATGCATAGTTTCTGTCTTGGAGCACTGACATTGGATGGTTTTAAATAATATACTGTCAAATAATTTTATTTTTCAGAGAACATTTTGTATTATCAGCAGCTGTCCGATCACTTTCCCATCAACCTATTTAGGTAAACCTAGAAAGCAACAGCTCTGCAATTTCAAAATAGAAAATTCTACTTTGGAATGTCAGTTTCATATTTAGCTAGGCCGCTTTTAAGCTATAGGTTTTTGCCATCGAAGAGAGATTCCACCGATTTAAAATAAAAATAAGTTACTGTATCATGAAAACACAGAGGCAGAGGCAATTATAGTTTAAAAAAGAGGCACCTTCTTTTTATTTTTGTTAAATTCCTTTTACTGCCATCCTGCTTTTTTATTCCTAACTTAAACATTTCACAATTTTGTTTGGAATAATGATACAAATCATTATTCCAAACAGCTGATGGGTCTTCAGCTACGTAGAATATAATGCAGGAAAAGATACTCTGTGCTTTATTATCCGTCCCTCTTAGAGTCCAGCTGAGTAGCATAATAGAAGCCCAGATTATGCTCTGTGTTGTTGTTTTTTTCTCCCTTTAAGTCCCTTCTCCAACCAGAAGCAGGCTGACTGTTTAATGCAGTTCCCTCAGTGCAGCCTCTTGTGGAGTTGAAAATGACACAATAAGGACCCGACTGTTCCCAGACCTCCTCCCTCCCTTCTTAGCTCCAGCACAGATTTAGCCAGAAAGCTGCTTTTTGCAGACAGAACAGACTGCAGCTGGTCTGCTCTGAATGTAGCAGTACTAGCCTCTTTTTATAACTTCTTTGCTTTAAGGTGGAGGGGGGGGGGGTTAGTTCTGGTGGAAACATGGAAGGTGGGGGGGAAACGGAGTGGTGACTTGTGTAGCTTGTCATCCGCTTCAGCAGAGACATTTGCAGCAGTAGCAGCGAGTAATTAAGTCAGACTGCACCATTTTCTTCTCACCCTGTAAGAGGGTGATGGTGGCAGCAGCAGCAGGGAGCTGTCCACCCCCGTCTACCCACGGACCCACCCACTTCCAGCGGATGTGCAGAGGTGGGTTTATCTTAGCTTTCCTCTGAGAGGCACAGTCCATCTGGAGGAATCCCAATAGATCTTTTCCATGCAAAGAAACTCTTTTTAGATTGGATGGGTTTCTGTTTTCACCTGTCAGAGAAATTTCCAGATGCTTCATGCTTGCTGCAGGGAATTCTTCCTCTGCCACTGTGTGCGTATTTTGTGTTCATGCAAGGAGATCACAAGAGACTCCTAATTCAGGGTATCATGCTGAATTATGGATGCTGCAGAGGCTAGAGCACAGCTGTGACCTATCACAGACAGCTTGAGGAGGAGGAGGAGAGGGTTGCCCAGTGAATATCTGCCTCCCAGCATTACCTCGGCAGTGTCCTTGTAAGATAAACAAACCTTGGATATCTGGGTACAGGAACGGAGACCTTCAAGCTGATATCCCTTTTCCAAAATGGCTCATGCCGCTGCTTCTATCAAAAAAGTTCGGGAGGCAGAAATTGATGAGAAGGAGAAGGAGAAAGAAAAGGAGAGGAAAAGGCAGAGGAGAATATCTAGAGAAAATCGGAAGCGCAAGGTATGAGCAAACACCTTTTCCCCAGTCACTTCCCTTGAATGTACCTCATAGTACAGGATACCTCCAGCAAGATAATAACAGCATTTTTATTATTTCGTTCCAGAATGTCTGCATGCCTTTGCTTTTCAAAAATTATTCTATACTTTCAGTAGTCTTGCTGCACTGAGAGCAGCGCAGATGTGTAAATAAAGCTAGTGACACAAATATATTGTTTTTTCTTTATCTTCAAACCAATCAGGTCTAGTTTGATCACTTTTAAGGCAGGTATTTCTTAGGCCTGACCTAAAATTGATTACTGGCAGGCAGAAAGGGACTTCGTGTTCCATTTAATCAGGTTAGATTTTGAGGTCTGTTTCCCCTCTTTTTTATTCTTTGCTTCAAATAGCATGCAGTTTCACATCAAACCGTGTAAAAAAACCTCAAGTTCTTCTGCTTGCAGTGATGACATAAATGTGCTATTAGGTTTTGATATTCTGGTAATACCCACTCTTTGTATATTCCTAAGTTTCTTAACCCAGGCATGGAAAAAAATGATGTGTAGAGTACTTTTGTTTAAACTAAATTCAGTTGAAAATTAAATTTGGCCTTATTCTCACTTATAGGTCAACCATTCTTGGATTATTTATTTCTGAAGCATTGTAATTCAACTGATTTTGAATTGTGATTAGCACAGGGAAACAATTGAAAGTTGATTTGTGTTTTTTTTAAAGTAAACACATGCACAAATATCAGCCAAATACTAACAAGTTGTTCATTTTGCTGGTTAACTGTATAACTATTTCATATATTGAATGGGAAAATAATAATTCTGAGCATATTCAGGAATTACTGCTGAAATGATATTGCTTAGAGACATTTCAGGTAGAGAATATATGTCATTGGACCTAGAGATTTTAAAAATGTATAGTCACAGGTACCAATCATACAAGTGTTTTTATTTCTGCATTTCACTAGTTGTTAAATAATGCAAACTGAATGTCTCTATAGGCTTGTTGAAATACTGGTAGATTATGAGCGTTTATTCCATCACTTTCTGTTTATTTTGCACAAATAGTATAATTTCACAACCATTAATATATAGGAAATACCTGCCTATTTTAATTCTCCTTTATTAAAACCTTATCATTTGTACAAGTTGTATTCTATAACACTTCATAGCAAACTGCACACACATTTTATCATCTTTACTATGCTTTAAGGTCAAATGAATATGTCAAGTCATGCTTCATTTTAATTTACAGATCTTTTTACAAATTACTAGAATTACTTTTCGTGCTGTTCTTGTTTAGTACTGTATATGCCTGATCTGTTTATCATTTTCTTATACTGGCATTGTGAAATGAATTAATGTTAATGTTTTTTTCTTAAACTGCCAATTTATTATGTTGCTAAATACCTTTGTGATACTTGAAGTGTTATGTCCAACTCTTTAAAAGCTATGTTTGCTGTGTTAATTGAGTTGCAATAGAATTTTTTATAGCATGATGTAAGTTTCATTTCAAGTACAGCCACAGCTTGAAACTCCCAGACAGATTGTGTTCAGTATCCTAATTCTTCAAACAGAATGCTACAGAAAAAATAATCCCTTGGTTGTGATTTTCTTTCAACCAACAGATATACTAAAACATGTAACACATGAATAGAGCTCAAAAATGCATATAGGTTATACTCAAGGATTAGATAGCTTGTGGTGATAAGATATTGTACATCTCTGCTTCTTAACATTAGTTTTAAATGTGATGCTAGGCTTTTAATTAAATTGGATATAATTAAATCCGTATATTCTAACATTTCCTTTTTATACACTGCTCTACAGCCTTGATTAGAACCAGAGACCCATTGACCTGGCCAAAAGTTACCAATGTAGTTGCCACAGAAGATGGAAAGATCAGGATGCTCTGGTATAGGAATAGGCCAGTGTTGCTTAGAACAGGGGTCTCCAACCTTTGCAACTTTAAGTCTGAAGCAAAGCTGGCTGGAGAAGTCTGGGAGCTGAAGTCCTTCAGACTTAAAGTTGCAAAGGTTGGAGACCCCTTGTTTAGAATATTCAAAGAAAATATTATAGTATGTTTGTTTTGTTCCATTTCATTTTGCCATCAGCTTCCCTATGCCTGTCTTTTACGGCAGAAATACAGTATTACATAAATAGGTACCTTAGTAGTACATACGTTTGCTTTTTAATCAGATGAATTTGGTTTAAATTTATTGGGTTTTTTCCCCTTGCAGTGGTATATATTAATGAAAGCACATGCGTGATAATTGCCAGAACAATATGCTGTATATATGGTTGAAAATTCAAAAAGCTGTAGAAAACAGGAAGTATCTTCAAATATTGGAATGAGAAAGGGTCATTGTTTGATAGCTTCTTTTTTAACTTTGAAAAAAGATACAAACTTCCTATATAGAAATTTGCAAACATAAATGTGAGTTTAAGACTGATAAGCTGGATGTGAGACACCATAATGCCCCAAAAAAACAGTTTGGTGTATCATTTTATTCTGGCCATCAAAGAGTGAAGTCACATGTTTTCTCTGAGTGATTCATATAAACCAGTGGTAGTCAACCTGGTCCCTACCGCCCACTAATGGGTGTTCCAGCTTTCATGGTGGGCTGTAGGGCAGTATTTTGTCCAATACTGAAGCACTTTCCTTTTTTAAATTTAATTGACTTTCCTATTTTATAAATCACCATTACTGTGGAACCGGTGGGCGGTTAGAATATTTTACTACTAACAGAGATACAAAAGTGGGCACAAAAAGGTTGACTACCCCTGATATAAACACTGGGGGTTGTAACTTTTCCAAAAAGTTCATGTTGGAGGAAGGAGGATGCAGGAAGTGCATATTGAGGGAGGGACATAGAAAAGGAAGAGATTTCAAATCCTAACATTTATGGAGAAAACCAGTGGTTGGTTCCTACCGGTTCTGATTGCTTTGGCTGAATAGGTAGTGGTTTGGCGGCCTGGGTTGGTGGAACCGGCAGCGACCCAGGCCTGCCAGGTCCCTGATCTGGTTGTCTGTGCGGCGCCATAGGTGCCACCATCTTATTTTTTGATTCTGCGCATGTGCAAAATAATTTAAATCACGCTGCACATGCACGCCCAGCGAACTGGCAGTAGTACCTGCTGGAATCCACCCCTAGAGCAAATGAGTATGTGTAGTAATATGTGGTTAGACTGATACAGGTATTGATTCCTATATGATCCCACTGCATGTCTGAACCTGATCATTATATTTGTAAACCATGATTTATCTCTTTGTACAATAGCAAACCCAACAAATCATGGCTCAGTACAAAAATTATAAGAAATTTTTATTTCTTAAGAAATGTATAAAACAGAGAAGCTAAATAAGAATGTTAAATGATTTATAATATGATTAATGAAATACTATTCACAATGTTTGGAGATGGATCAATTTTAGTGTTTCAGTTTGGAACTCACTGGCTTATTTATAAACTAAGATAGAGATGAGAAGGTTCTGGGTCTCCAGTTGAGCTTTGGTCAGCAGGATCAATAGTCATAAATATGCAAATATTCAGAAATGTGGTTTCTGAAAACATTAGAAGGATGCACGATTCCTACTGCTGGCATAATGGAATATATTTATTTATTCATTCGTTTAATTTATTAATTCTTTATGAATCAAACCAAAGCAGTAAAACAAACAAATGTATTTATCAATAGATTTCTGAGAAAGGTAGTCAAGAAAAATCATAAGACAAACAATTTCCTTAGTTATTGAAGGCTATTGCTGAGTTAATGAAGTCTTAGAGAGCAGCTGAATAAGAACCCTTAAAAATTGTAAGCCAAAAAAAGAAGAAAAAGCTAAAAAAATGAATTGGAACATGAAATCCTATGAAAAACAAGAAAATACAGTACATTTGAAGGTTTTCAACATGCTACATTACCTTTCCATTATAAATTAGATAGAAGCCCGTATCTTTCTCTGATATGATAAATTTCTGTATGCATTCTAAAATGGAATAACCCAAATATGACGGTCTCATTTCAGTGATTTTTGAAGAAATTCAACACAACACAATTTCTCAACATAAAAATCAAAATAGCATCATTCTCCATTTCAAACTTAGCATATGGATAAGACAGTGGATTCAGTATGATGGTTTGAGATGTATAAAACTCCATTGCACAGAAAGCTCCAAGGGATAGTTGGGAGGTCTAAAAAAAATATTAAATAGCTACTTTTTAGACTAACTCAAAATCATTCCTTTTATTCTGCCTAGTTATTTTAACTCTGCTTTAGTGAGAATGCTAGAAGAGACAAGGAAAATTGGAAGGCAGAACAGATAGGAATGAGAATTGTAGGTAGCAGGAGCTTCAGGAATAAGGAAAATATGTTGATTTGAAATAACAAAAGGTTTGCTACAGGTTTTTTATATGAAAGCTGCCCATAATTTTGTATTAACAATATCACAAAAGACTGTGGTGAGTATAGAGCATTAGAATATTTCCCCCTTTTTATTTCAATTGAAATTGAAATTGAAATCTGATTATGGTTCACTAGTTCATGACTTAAGGTTTTTCTTTTTCTTTGCTTCGCACCAATACCTTTTTAAAATTATTTTCACGGACTGTTTGCCAAATGGAGGCATTCTCTGTAGGACCCTTTCAGGCAGGGATGAAATCAACTTACCTTTGCTTCCGGTTCACTAATGTGAGCGCACGCGCCATGTCTGCGCATGCACAGGACTTTATGCGCATGCGTAGAACGTGAAAAAATGGCTGTGATTACATCCGGGAGGGTGGGCGGAGTCTCCCACTGCCACCGCTACTGGTTCGCCCAAACCGGATAGAACTAGCTGAATTGCACCACTGCTTTCAGGATATTTACACGTGAATTCTAAATCTCCAAATTTAGAGAATTTATTCCTTTGATTTCAAAGAGGGCGTGACATGGTCTCTTCACAACCTGGCCAGAAAACCTGGAATTATTGTTTTTAAGCACTTGAGAATTTTACTATTTCATGTAGTTCCCATTATGTTGCCAGTCATGAACATCTTAAGATGTTTCATGTTAATAATGCACACACTGCTTAATTATTTAGTCTTTCTATTATGTTGCATAACAATTTTACGCTGCTTGACATTTCTGAACTTAACAGCAGACTGTTGGTTTTACCATGTAATGAAAATCACCAGGTAAAAACTATGTTTCCTATAAAGTTTATTTTCAGATCAATATTTTACGATGGTAAAGTTGTATTATTTAAATTGCTGATAAAAAAGTTATAACAGAAAGAGTTCTTTGGATCCATGATATATCTTTTAATATAGATTTATTCCAAAAATTCTATGTTTTAAGGTATATTTAAAGTAACTTTGAATAAATTGTGTAAAGGTTTAACTTTGTTTTAAAAACAAAGCTCACAGATAAATAAACAGATACCAAATAGAAACGTACAAAATGAAAGATTAAATCAAATATAGTCTAAGCCACAAAGCCATACTAGCAATTATAAAAAGTACTATGTATCAAAGGCCCAATATTACCAAAAACTGCACATTAATGATAGGCCTTAATTATGCAGCTATCATATCTAGTCTGTTTCTCCCCGCCCCACCCCGTTGTGTTGTTATCTAGTGATCTTATGGACTTTTATAGGCCTGATATGATTATCTTATGAAATACATGTATCCATAAATATAACAATGGTATTATTTTTAACGCCTCTGTACAGGAGTCTTCCCACAAATATTGCCATTTACGTAGCTGGGCCCAGGAAATACATTTTTCTATGGCGGCAGACGGACAGCACAATCAGGATTATGTTATTATAGACATACTCAATAAAAGCAGTTTTAGCTTTCTTGTGGAATTAATTTTATAATGTGGTGTACCTCCTGGGGCTGACATCCCCAACTTTTGGGAACCTTCAGATGAGAGCCTGAGAATTATATTTGGTGATGTACTGGAGGACGTAGGTTGAGGTAACCTACCTCAAATAACATGCTCCAATAAATCACTAAATACAGTTAAAGACTTAAATTAATCTGACTTCAAATTAAATTCATCTGCATTTTAATACATAGAATGCGTGACATATAAATCTTTTAAATGTATGTATAAAATGAATGAATGAAATTTTGCTAGAAACTGGTGAATTATGAAAATTGAACCCTGGCTTAATTCTTTTTGAAATGTGATTGAAACAATGGCAAACATCTACTCCAATGGAGACTACTATTCCCTTTGTTTTCTTTGTTTGGAACACAACAATAAAAGAGTGTTTTAGTTACACAAATTAAATTGTGCCTATATTGAAGTAAAATGTTTTCACAAATTGAGTAAAAGTATTGTGTAACTGTATGTTTTATACCAAGTTAGTAGAGTGGTTTAGACCACTATGGCAAAACAGCATTCACACATAGTTTGCTCCATCCATGTAAAAGTGAGGCACACATGCATTATCATGTTGTGATAAAACTGTGTTAACTCTTAATTATCATATTTCTTCAGTCATATTAATATATTTGACTAGGCTAATTAATAAAGTCTTTATTTTTACTATAACATGGTATTGGTACGATATGATTTATACAAGTCATTCTTTGTGACATAAATACTGTTCAATCATACAAATAAATATTAGGATAGAGTGTTTTTATGTTTAAATGCTGAATATAGAGAGACATATGTCTATGTCAGATAAAAGCTTGCTGTGACTCTGGTACTAGCAGGAAGGGATTACTGTGATTAATGCACTGATGAATTCACATATAAGAACAGCCTTCTGGGGATTATTTTTAAAAGATGGCTAAAAATAAGCAGTTTTAATTGGTCGAGTATTTAATTATTAAACATTAATGGATAGGTTGGCTCAAATCATTGTCCACAAGATTGTTATTTGATCTTTATTGTCAAATCATTCACTCGGTGTATGGATATTATCTAAAAATGAAATGGATCAGTTTTCACTGAATGTATGTCAAGTATACCGAAGCTGATGGAAAATACTGCGGTTGCATTTTGCTTTATCTATACGGCATAAAGTCATCAGTAGGATAAGAGCTCCAGCCTTTTTCTATAAGAAATAATTTTGCTGTGAGAGGATTTGAAGAAGAAGAGAAGAGAGATCCGTGGGATTTTACACATATGGATCAATGGAAAATATCTAATTACTGTTGGATTGCCTGCCATTGCTAAGTAAATGGTTGGTTTTAGAGAAGAATAGCAGTTTCGTACATTTTAATGGTAACAGGCAATGAGCTTATTCTTAAATATAGTTGGATTGCTTCTGATACTTTTTTTAAAAAAATGACAGCAAATCCATACTGCCACTATATACAGTATACATATACTGTATAGTATAGTGTAAGATAAATATCTCTCCCCTCCTTTTTTTTTTTTTTTGTTCTTTGAAGTGAGTGTTGATTCCTGGAGGCTGCCTAGGGAAGTCCCTAGAGTTAACTTGGAAATATTTTAGAAATGGTTTTTCATTGTGTACTTCCTAAGACTGAGAGAGAGTGACTGGCCTTTCGTAACCTAGCTGGCTTTAGGTCTAGGCCCATGATGGTGAACCTATGGCATGCATGCCACAGGTGACATGCAGAACCATATTTGCTGGCACGCCAACCGTCAGCCCTGGCATGCATGCGCGCACTGGCCAGCTGATTTTTTCCCTCTTCTGGAAGGTATTTTTTTACCCTCACCAGGCTTCAGGAAAGCCTCTGGAGGCTGGGGCGGGCAAAAAACGACCCCAACGGGCCAACCGGAAGTTCAGGAATGAACAATCCATTTCCAGTTTCTGGAGGGCCTCCGGGAGGCTGGGAGTGGCCAATGTAGCCCTCCCCAGGCTTAAGGAAAGCCTCTGGAGGCTGGGGAGGGAGAAAAATGAACCCCAATGGGCCAAACGGAAGTTCAGGAACAGACGATCCATTTCCAGCTTCTGGAGGGCCTCCAGGGGGCTGGGGACGGCCAATTTAGCCCTCCCCAAGCTTAAGGAAAGCCTTACACGCATGTGTAGGTGGGCAGGGAAGATTGAATTGGTGTGGACATGCATGTACGCAATTTTGACATGCTGTCAGAAAAAAGTTCACCATCACTGGTCTGGGCTCTCCAGAGACTAGAACTTATGGTTTATTGGTTTCTAGCCTGACGCCTTAATCACTGCACCAAACTGGCTCATAGATATATCTATACTGTATATTTTGTTCTATAAAGTGAAGAAGGATTGAGGAAAGCAGAAATGGTGCCTTGTTGGTACTAGTAATGGTTGTGGTTGATAGACAAAATGGAAGCTTTCACTGCCACTGAAATTTGGTAATAGAATCTGGGCAAATGCTTGCAGGAAGGGGTCCTTTTGGCAGGCTGAAAGCAACCCATGATTATGAACCTACGTATTTGGCATGTAGTTAAAAATCAACAATAGAAAAATTTTCAGGCTCAAAAGGTTTTCAGCATAGGGAATAATTTTCTCATTGCTTTTCCTTGTACATGGGCAGCCAGTATTTTCACATCTCTTTTGTGTTTCCGTTAATATCGTTGTCTTTTAAAAGGTTAGCATTGCTATCTTACAAAGTTAGAATTGCCGTATCATGTAGGCAAGGCACTTTGAATATTTGTCATCCATTCTATAAACGCACAAATAGTGCTGTTACATCCTTGGTAGCAGCACTGCTTTATATAGACTCTCTTGGATATATTTAGCAATATTAGTGAAATGCTAATACGTTTGGTCACTTCTGTTAACAATAATTAATAGTTCTCTGGTAGCAAAGACATTTCTATTGTTTTAAATGATACATTGATGTAAACAGTTAACCAAATGCCACACAGACAAAAATTGTATTTTAAGAAAAAATATATCCTTTTAGGACTTTTGAAATAATTTCATGACTGTGTTATAAAATTGTGCTTTAATTGGTATATAAGTGACCATTCTATCAGGGTCTCAAGTGGTGTAATGCAGGGGTCCCCACCTTTTTTTGCACCAAGGACCAGTTTCATTTTAAAGGAAATTCTGTGGACCGGCCAGCGTAGAGGAGGAGCGGAGGTGGGGAGGAGGAACAGGCGGCCATGCGCACGTGAGGGGGGGAGTCGGCTCACTCGACCCTCTAGGGCCTCCAATGGCACGAGCGGCCGCACCTGCGTTCTCCCGCACCTGGTGCGCGCACTGCCCGGGGGGCTGCCCCCTCCTCCCTCCTCCTCCTCTCCAGCCCTGCGGCCCGGTTCCTATCAAGCCACGGACCAGCACCGGTCCGCGGCCCGGGGGTTGGGGACCCCTGGTGTAATGCATCTACTTTTAATAAAGTGCCCATTGAGGGTTCGTTTTTACGTCTTTTGTCTTTATCTAGTGTTGTGTGAGATCAATATAGATTTCCAGATTAGAAAAACTAGAAGGCAAAAAATGTCAGCTTTCAAGCAAGATAAATATTGTGAAGTGATAAGGTACCTCAAAGTTTGCTAGACAGAATACCATTCCAGTAAAGAATATTTCCGCCTATGAATGAATCTCTGCAGTCTGAATATATTATGTTCCTTTATAGTACATATTTTTTGACAAGAATAACCTTAACCCTAACCTAACCTTCTGATTCCAAAACCTGGTTGGAGGATATGTAAAGGAACAGAAATGTATACATTTAGTCTTCAAGTTAGGACCATTAAGCCTGAAAATTCAGTCATAAATCATGTTGGTCATTAAGTGGATCATCACATTTCTAACAAAAATGATACAAATTGTGGTCATCTGATTGCAAATAGCTATAAATGTAGGCTGGTTGCAAAGAGTCCAAAATGTAATCACATGGCCATGGGGAGGGGGCAGTTATCAGAATTTCAAATCTGGGTCATATGTAGCTTTTTGGGGTCTGTCATAACTTTGAAAAGTTGCCAAGTGACCAGTCATAAGTCAAGAATTAACTGTAGAACGTTTCTCTGTACAGTTTGAGCAGATACAGATATGCATAATTGAAACAACATATGGAATTAGTTTCAAGCTTTGTGTTAGCTATCCTGACTACTACTATTTGTGAAAAAGAATGTACAAATTCAGTAAAGTTTCAAATGGAAATAAAGCAATGGTAAAGCATAAAGCATGTTCTAATGATGTTTTTAGAACCCCTAACAAATGTTAGTTTTAAAAACCTAATGTAAAACTGGAATGAAGAATATATTAGTTCCCAAAGGGTACAATGTTTACAAATCCTAGGACCAAAACATTCATGACACAAACCAATTAGGTCACAGATATCTTGCATTTTTTCATTAATGGCCTTTAGGGTATTTTGAAAAAAGTTCGAGAAACTTTAACAGTAAAAGAAACTTCTCAGTGTTTTGCATTGTTTGTGCTTTCATTGTATTGCATTGATATAGAACCTTGATTACGATAACAATTGGCGTGTTCTTATTCTTTAGCTGCCACTGGATATTATATAACAGGTCCACAACTGCTGTATTAATAACACAATCCTGGAAAATATCCACCCTTTTATAAAGACTTTGAAACTTGAACACCTTAATTAGGACTTCAAGATTGGAATGCTGTTTACTCCCTTAATCAGGCCAGCAAATGAAATTATTTGCTTTATGAACTATTATGAACTATTGTCTTTGATGACTTTGAAACATTTTAACAACACTTGGAAAAAGTGGAACACTTGGAACTTGGAAAAATATCCCTTTGTTTTGTATATCTATTTGGGTGCAAATAATGTGTATTATAGATACTACTAAGTATCCTATCTGTCTTATTTTTCCCTGGTTTATAAGGATATTTATTTACATCTATATATTTATATATTGCAAAACATTTAAAAAAAAACAGCAATACCAAAAAAAAAACCTTCTAATACCATAAATTGCTCAGGCGAGTGCCTGTGTAAAACATGTTTCTCTTTAAATTTAAGATTATATAATAATGAAAATGGTTGGAGTTTACTAATTACTTCAATTATCTAACCAAAAATGTCTGATTATCTCCTTATTAATGCTTTAAATATAGATAAATGGAATTTGTGGAAGTGTAGCAAAAATCTTGAGATTAAAATGCTATTCTAAATTGTCATAATATTACTAGTTGCCATAAATTGGATTTTAGAAATAAAAATTACATAAACAGAAAATTAACTTGTTATATTTATAACATACATTCTACAAGACTTTGGGATTGCCAAATGCCAAATACTATATCCAGAGATACATAAAATATAGGTAAAATATACCTATATATACCTACCAAATAACTGGAGTGGATTTTGAGGAATAAGTTTAAATATAGGTTGCAGGAGGTTATTGTGAGGCGGTTTCATCTATGTTTAGAAGTTGCATATATACTTGCTGATATCTCAGAGGTTTTAAAAGAATGAGCGGAACTTCTCATTCCTGAAGATAATTCTTTATTTTCCATTTTTTTTCTGTTCAGGCATTTCTTCCCACTTCAAATACTTATGGAAAACTTCTTTTTTTTTAGTAGGAGACATTGAGAGGTACAGTGGGTATAATAGACATGGAGAAAGAAATGAAGTAATGTCTTGGGTGTGGGAGCCAATATTGCAAGTATGATTGAGCATAAATAATTCTGCAGGATCCAATGTGTGTCAATCATCAGAATCAGAGGTTTAGTCTTCTGAGCTTTTGGCCTCGTGCTGTAGCCCATCCTGAGGCTGCAGCACGAGTCCAAAAGCCCAGAAGACTAAACCTCTGGTCCGGGTGATCGAGCCACATTGAATCCTGCAAAATTATCCTGGGACATGTATATTGGCCTTCATTCAATAAATAATGTTAGTGCTTTGGTCATTGAATTAGTTAATGGGTGCAGTTCTGAGTGCTGATCTTAGCTCTCCATAGTTGCACCTACCAGTCCATCTCTTCCGATAAGATTCTGCTTATGTTGTAAATTCTTTCCAAAAAGGAATACCAAGTGTTACTGCACTATGTGATATAAAGGTGATGACAGTCTGGAGGTGGATTTGATGACTCCTTGTAGTTTGTGGACTCTGGGTTCAGTAGTCTTTCAAAAGATTTTTGCCTCAACAACTTCAGTTGCTAATTGTCATGGTCTGCCTTTTTAATAGATTATAGCTTTATTGATTAGCCTATAGGCCACATCAAAGCACAAGGTTCAAATACATATCCCCAAAAAAATCCTATGCAACAATTTAAAATAATAGGGTAAAATACAATAGTTATAAGATACAATATAATTTAATATATAAATATGTAAAATAGAATAAAATGAGACAAAATTATATTTCGGTGTCACCCTTACAATCTACCCCAATCAGATCTCAAACGAACCATCTTGTTTAAGTACTGTGCTGTGTTAAATATTATTTTCAGGTTCTGGCCACACATAAAGTAAGTTGTTTTGATATGGGATCCAGTGGTGGGTTTCAAATTTTTTAGAACCTACTCTGTAGGTGTGGCCTATTTTGTGGGCGTGGCTTGGCAGTCATGTGACAGGGTGGGAGTGGCCACCTTTTAAAATGTGAAACTCATTTAACAATGCTCTTGCTTAGCAACCAAAATTTTGGACTCAATTGTGATGATAAATTCTTTCCTTCCTTCCTTCCTTCCTTCCTTCCTTCCTTCCTTCCTTCCTTCCTTCCTTCCTTCCTTCCTTCCTTCCTTCCTTCCTTCCTTCCTTCCTTCCTTCTTTCCTTTCCTTTCCTTTCCTTTCCATTGGGTCACTGGCAGCGGCGGGCCAGATTTACTTCCAGGTAGGCCAGTGGAACCCCCTCTCACCGGTTCTCTAAATTTCACCAACCGGCTCTCGCGAGTAGGTGCGAGCCTGCAGAAACCCACCACTGTGGGGATCCCAGGGGGTTATTCGTTTGGTATATGGACCAAGGTACCTGTCTCTTACCCCCTTATACAAGCAACAATCAAATAGGATGTGAGCCAGGACTTCTACCATTGCCGCTCCGCAAATGCAGGGACGCTCATTGTAGGGTATAGAATGGAATCTCCCATATCTGACCATTGTGTCAAGCTGTTTGAATCTCACTCCCATAAATATGTCCCTTTTAAATAAGTTTTTTAAAATTACATTTAGTTTTCTTTTCAGCTTGTTTGTCTCATTAAAAATGATGGAGTCGTTATTGTAAGTATCTAGCGTTTTTCAAGTAGGTGGTATAGATCATAGAATGGGAATTATTTTGTATAAAATCAGCATGTTTCTAAAAATGGTGTCAAACTTGAAACTATAATCAAATTCCAATTATATTCATTATGCCGAGATTATATGCTGGATAGTTCCTAAATATGCTATTTATTTGTTTATGAGACTGTTATATTGCCCCAGTTGCATTTGACTCTAACTGGAGATCAAGTACACGTTTCTCAATAATTACATGTACATTTTAATGTATGCTGAGTAGTGTACATTCAAAGTGCCAAAAAATTATTTTAAGTCTAAATCTAAACTTTCAGCAGATCTCAATGACTTCCTTCACAGTGTTCTAGAGATGTTTCAAATTTGAGTAAAGATAGACTTCTTATTGGTTTTATTCACTAGATTAAGTGGGATTTTCTTTACTTTTACTTTTATTACATTTCTATACCGCCCTCTCTCTCCAACGGGACTCAGGGCGATGTACAGGAATAATAAAAACAGAGATAATAAATACAGTCAAACATAGTTAAAAATAGATTAAATCAATTTTGAGACCCGTGCTAAAATTCATAATTAAAACCCTGACTAAAAATCAATAATAAAAACTATGCCAGGCCGGCCACATGAAAAAAGTGTGTTTTTAATGCCCGGCGAAAGAGGCGTAGGTCCGTGATAGTACGAAGGTTGGGGGGCAGGTCATTCCAGAGGGCGGGGCCTGCCACAGAGAAAGCTCTTCCCCTGGAAGTTGCCAGCCGGCATTGACCGGCAAATGGTAACCTCAGGAGGCCCTCTCTGTGGGAGCGGACAGGTCGAAGGGAGGTATGTGGTAGGAGGTGGTCCCGCAAATAATCGGGACCTATGCCGTGGAGCACTTTAAAGATGGTCACTAGTACTTTGAAGCGCACCCGGAAGGCCACAGGCAGCCAGTGCAGCTCACACAGGAGAGGTGCTACATGGGAGTATCTTGACACTCCCAAAATCCCCCGCGCGGCTGCATTCTGAACTAACTGGAGCCTCCGGGTGCATCTCAAGGGCAGCCCCATGTAGAGAGCGTTACAATAGTCCAGGCGGGAGATGACGAGGGCTTGAGTGACCGTGCGTAGGGCGTCATGATCCAGAAAGGGGCGCAACTGGCGTATCAGGTGAACCTGATAAAATGCCCCCCTGGCTACGGCTGTCAAATGGTCATCCAAAGACAGCCGAGAATCCAGGAGGACGCCCAAGTTGCGGGCCCTCTCTGCAGGAGCTAATGACTCGCCCCCAATAGCCAGAGATGGAACCAACTGGCTATGTCGTGACGCCGGAAACCACAGCCACTCGGCCCATCTGGGGAAGATGGAAGAAAGTACTTGACTACCAGCATCCCTCACCTTCATATAGTAGTTATGATTAGAACTGTTCCCAAAACACATTTGTATTACCATAAACCAGATAGATAGTTTCATGTTACATTTTTGAGTTATTGCATAATTTAATTTTTAGAAACTACGCAAATGCCATAGCCTTGCAAATTGTGAAAAATAATTCTGTAGAGCATGACTCATAAATGCTATGAGAGAGAGAGAAAAAACCCGCAGCATGAAGGAATATGTTATAATGGCATGAAATGTCACTTTTTAAAAAGGGTCTCCATATAGTTTGGTATCTGTAGGTATGATAAATTCCTAATAGTTATCATTTTACAGGAAAAGGTTTTTGGCCCCTCCTTTTAGAAACGAGCAGCATTAATGTAATGCTGTAAGCAAGCATTGATGTATAATGTAGTAGGGAGCGAGAGAAAAAATCAAAACATTCAAAGGCATGCAGCTGAGTAATTCAATAACCTCCGTATGTGAAGGCATTTCACACAGTAGGGCCTTAACTCAGAGCTAGTCAGGCTGCCTCCCTCCCCATTCAATTTACATGCATAGCTGGGCCAGTAGGTGTAAAAATAGACAGGCAGAGCCTGAATTGGAAATGGTCACTGAATGTTGGCTGTAGTTGTTAAACTTTCTTTTTAACCTAGGCCAGTAGAGAGAAACCTCTGCCAAAGAAAACTCAGGAGAGCAAATAAATAGAAGTTACAAATATCATTCTCGATTTTCAAAACTCATCTGCCCTTTTGGAATATTCCATACTCTGCGAGGTCAAACCCACTACAGGAGTTAACAGAAGGATATGGGCAATGCACCCATATGCCAAGCTTGCGGCTCAGACAAGGGTGTAAGAGTGGAAGGGAATGTGCAAGATGCAGATAAAATTCCAGACTATTACGGATGCAATAATGGAGTGAATAAGGATCCCGAGGGATTGGTAAGTCTAAAGAGAAAACACAGCTGATGAGAGAACAAGGAACTTGTTGTAAAAAGATAATGTGGAAATACTAAGTTAGTGTTGCCATTTGGAATCAGTTAATAGCTGCTGAAATATAGGCTGGTTGTGTTTTAAGATGCTGTTGGTTAGGCAATCTGAGATTGAGCAAAATAGCTCACATAATGTTTTGGTGTGCATATAAAATCTGTGTGTATAAAGTGTGATTGAAATGAAAGATGGCATTTTACACTTTTTTTTTAAAGAGAGACTAGCATTGGGAACCTAAAAAAATAAATTGCTTTTGAGAAAATGCAGTATAATATAAATATTTTCACTTGTTTTAGAATATCAAAACAAACTTTGCTTTTATAAGTCAACATTATAAATGTTTATAGTTACTAGGAGCAAGACAGACTGATGACTTTGTTCTGTGCAGTTAACAGATAATGTTATAGATTTTGTTTGGAATTAGGTCTCAGTAAATTAAGTTAGATTTAATTTAAAACAACATTCTGCTTGAGGCTACAATCTTTGTACCTCTAGCAGAGAGAAGCATGAATATAAATCTACTTTGAGAGTGAATAGCTTTGCAGCATGTTATACTAATCACATTTATTCTTGTTCTTTTAAAACTGAAGTAGAATTTAATTGGAAGGTTTTTATCTGCAGTTAGAAACTTTGCATTAAATTTTCACATGGTATGTTTGTATCTTCATTGTTCAAACATTACTATTGCTTCTCTCCTGCTTGTTTCTTTGCAGACAGTTGTTCTCAAGTATAATTTACCTCCATTAGTAAATCTTAATTTCTTAGGAGACATTCAATTTTTATCATAATAAAAATAGCTTGACTGGAGGATTTTTTGTAGACATATCAAGACAGAGAAAACAAGACACATGATTTTTACAGATTAGTTTAAAAAATCCAAACACCATCTGTAACAGATGAGCCTTGAGCTTTCTTTAATCCAAAGGTTAACGTGAAGCATGGTTCACAGAATCAGAGAGATCTTATGAATTTTAAAAGTATCAATTTAAAAAAAAACAATTAATATTGCATGATTTTATAATTCCTAGTAATTTCACAAAAGTGAACACAAACCAATACTATAATTATGAATTTATAGAGATGCACTCCTGAATATTGGACATTCTTTTATTTTAAATAAAGCAAATTGTACTGTTATTTTTGTATTATTGTTTTAATAGGTAGAATAGTAGCATTAAATCTGGAATATCTATAGTATACTCCACCGTACAAAATCAGTTTCTTATAGGTGCCATTCAGAGATTAATCCATGTTATATTTAGGGGACATATAATTAGCATAAGCTAATACAATGTCTTTTGGAGGCCAAGAACTACATAATATATAGATGTGTCAGCCTGCCATATGATATATTATAACTCCTCAAGTGCTTTTGTGCATTTGTTCAACATCACTATTATCTGTTTGCCAATGAAGTTCCAACCCATGTTTGACATGTCAAAAATATGCTACTACAGAGTCCTTGATGCTCTCTGAACCTGGTTGTTTTTAGAAATTTTTCCAGCACCTCAGTAACACCTTCAGTAGTGGGAGTGGGGTTTACTCCCTTTTTATATACAGTATGCTACTGTGCTGCAGAAACAAAGATGTTATTGATGAAATCAGTAGTAGCAAAACATATGAAGATGAATGGACGATATATTTATATATATATAAATGGTTGGACTGTGTACATTGTCTACATAGAAAGTGTAAATAGTATTTAAATGCAGAAGATTCTTCAATATCTCTAATGTTTTGTGCAGAAAGATGAACATTAGCAAAAACAATTTTCCTTGAATGGATTGATTCTTGTTCCATTACAGGTCAGTTTATTGTTTACAATCAAGTTATGAAATCATAGGATTATTCTAATCCTTTAGTTTAAATGCAGATGGAAATAGTTGATTTAAAATGAATAAACATCAAAGAATATTTGGACCCGTTCCACAGGAATTTCCTCCTATGTTTAAAAACATAAAGCTTCATTGTTGACAGTCAGTTTCTACTTTACAAATACATAGAATAGCCATCCTAATACAGTGGTACCTCGGTTCACGAACTTAATTCGTGAACTGACTCTGTTCGCGATCCGAATTGGTCGTGAAGCGAGGCACAATTTCCCATAGGGTTCAATGTAAATCTGGTTAATCCGTTCTGACCTTGTTTTTTGGTCGTGATTCTTGAACTGACTCTGTTCGCGAACCGAATTGGTCATGAACAGAGGCACAGTTTCCCATAGGGTTCAATGTAAATCCGGTTAATCCGTTCTGACCTTGTTTTTTGGTCGTCCGCGGCTCCGGTTCATGAAGCGAAACGGGGTTCGTGAATCCGAGCATTTTTACGAACTTTTCTGTTCGTGAAGCGAGGCGGAGTTTGTGAAGCGAGGCGGAGTTCGTGAAGCGAGACGGAGTTCGTGAAGCGGAGCATTTTTTTACGAACTTTTCCGTTTGTGAACCGAAACTGTGTTCGTGAACCGGAGCACATTTTTTGGAAAATTTCTGTTCGTAAACCGAATTGGTCGTGAACAGAGGTGTTCGTGAACCGAGGAACCACTGTATATGGTATCTTTCTGTTTTCAAGAACATCTTTTGTAAATTTGACACGAGGCAATGCAAATTCAGTTAACTCGAATAGCTTACTATTTATATAAAGCACTTCTTGTCAAGAAAGTATCCAAATGGCATAATTAGTTTATGTATAATACCTTTAATTCTGATGTAGAATAGCACCAAGTGAACTCTTAGGAGATTTCTTTTAATATATAAATATTTATATATAAATATTTTAATGTTTATATATAAATCCTGCTGCTTTACATCTTTTATTCCATTGGGCCTATTGCCATCCTATGGAGAAACACATACTGCTGCAGTTTCATATTGAAATCTTGAAGTTTTGCTAAAACCTTAGCTATTAGGAAGGTCAATGTTTGGTTTTTCAATCACTATTATTTTTTAAAAAATTAGCACTGATTGTAGAAAAAGATCCCACATGTGGAAACCACATTGACCCTTAAATTCGGCAAAAAAATATGATGAATAAAGTAAACAGTGAAAAAATTCTGCTTAACCTCCCCATTGCCTTATCTTTAAAAAATCTTTATTATAAATTGTTAAAGTTATGGTCACATTCCTCTATAATATATCACTGCAGTTGCTATGATGTATGAACATAGTTCTTTATCTTAGTCACATATTTTCACAGTAGGTGAATGTCAAACTGCAGCAATAATTAGGCACATCCATCTCCAATTTGATTAAAATCTTGATTTTCTCCTACTGAAATATGTCTTTATAATCTTGCTTTCATTTTTCCAGTGCTGCACAGAATACCTAATAATTAAAAGGTAGTTTCATGCTTTCTTGATCACTTCATGTTTATTTCTATTCCTTCCTCCAGTTTCCTGCCAAATGCAATCCCCACCACATTTTTTGAATTCTGAACAGCTATTCAGCTGACAGCTGAATGCTGCCCAGCCAACTTGGCTTCACAACCATGGTCCCTTCAGGTTTGGTCTTTCAACACAAGTCAACCGGAAAGCACAATTTCAGTGGATGCCATACCTTTGTTTGTTTGTTGCCTTTTTAACTTAACTTTAACTTGTATACCGCCCTTCTCCCTTGTGGGACTCAGGGCGGTGAACAGGCATAATAAAACAATAAAACATCAGATACAAAAATACATTAAAATACATTAAAACTAATTAAATTTAAGGGCCCGTTCTAAAAACCAGATAACCATATAAAAACAGTTAATAAAATCAACTAAAATCAATTAAAAATTACAATTGATTAAAAGAAAACTACACCAGGCCGGCCGCACGAAATAGGTGCGTTTTCAGGGCCTGACGGAAGAGGCGCAGGTCGGTGCTCGTACGAAGGTTGGGGGGCAGATTGTTCCAGAGGGCAGGGGCTGCCACAGAGAAGGCTCTCCCTCTGGGGGTCGCCAGCCGACATTGTTTGGCCGACGGTACCCTGAAGAGGCCCGCTCTGTGGGAGCCGACTGGTCGGTGGGAGGTATTCGGTAGCAGGATGCGGTCCTGCAAGTAACCAGGCCCCATGCCATGGAGTGCTTTAAAGGTGGTTACCAACAGTGCAGTGCAAACATTTCATGGTAGCCATAAGTACACTAAAGTAAGCTTTTCTCTTCTTTTTACCACTGCAATTTTGCTATCTTCACTCTGATACTATTTATTAGATGCAAAAGGCTCTTGTATTTTAATGGGATTTGACAGCACTTATTAAGGCATAAAATTACTGTATTTTAAAGGTCTACTAAAGTAAGTTAATGTCTTGTACAAAAGTAGATTACTGTACTTTTTACCAAAAAACTTGAAAATTAATATAATTTCAACAACAAAATTTTAAAATCATATTAAGTATGTTATTTAACCTTTTCTTGATGATTTTAAAAAATGTGATTCTGCAGAGAACAAAATGAGCATCACTTTTTTTAAAAAAAATCAAAGCTAATTAGCATTTGAGTTTATTTTCAAAGTTAATAACTCCTTAATAACTCTAAAGTATTACCTTATGGTATCCTTTGACTGAAAGCAATTCATAGCCTTGATTCAGAATGTGATTGGCTAAGTATTTTTTATTATCGCATTATGCATTCTGGCTACAAGTGAACTGACTATTTAGTAATATAATATGCATCCTGAACATACAGACTGAAAACTAATTTGAGTTAGATGCAAGGCTGCATGTCCACTGCCAAATCCAAAGGGCACCCTAAGACATTCCAAAGATCCTTCAGGGCTGCCTGTCCTCAATGCCAGGCACACACCAAGAGATAAACATGTTAAGGTGGATTAAGGACAGTTTTCATGGTCAACTACAGACTTCGTTGGTGAATTAATGCCGCAAGGAAGGAAGTTAACACAAGCTGTTCAGATTGAATGTGGCACAAAAATACATTATTAGGTTCTTTATCGATATTAGAAATATGTAAAATATTTGAAATATTTAATATATTAGAAATATATATTAAAAAGTATAGAAATGAAAATATCAATAGCCATTACCAAAAGGAATCAATAACAGCTTATTAAAGTCAACTCTCTGTCTCTATCTTTGTCTCTGACTCAATATCTGTCTGTCTGTCTGTCTCTCTTTCTTTGCCCCTCTCCCTCTCTGCCTCCGTCTCCTCCTCTGCCTCCTCTGCCTTCTATGTCATCTAACAAAAGAGCCTTGAAAGGATCTATGTATGGGTGTGTATATGGATTCTTTACTGGTTTGTTCAAATTAATCCTGCCTTCTATAGAACCAATGAGAACTCAGAAAATAGGAGGAAGGTCAAAGAGCTGTGGGCTTTCTTGCTATGTGTATTTGCCTCACTTTTTCAATTTTAGATGTTGCTACTAAGATAAGTAGAGATGTTATTATTAGCTGTAATATATACCTAGAATGGAGGCAATAAACTATTATTAGCACTCAATGTTTTGACACTCTTTTCAATAGTATTGGGTTAGGGTTTTTTGATGTAAGTTAACGATTTGTTCCATAAGTAGAAGACACGTGTTAAACAAGAAGTGAATAGAATGAAATACAGACTGGTGGCTGGTAAGACCTATATGGGCATGAAATGTTCTACCACATGTCGGGCAGATGTGTGGGCACCATTGCTGCAGCATTTGCTCTAGCTTTATGGAGTGCTCGCTTCTCTTGTGCCATGGTTGATCTTCTGTCCTCAGATGTCTAGCAGCCTTGATGAATCAGTGTGCGCCATGTTGATCGATCTTGTGCCAGGGTTTCCCAGGAGGTAGCGTCAATTTCCAGGGACTTGAAGGCTTTCAATGTGTCTTTATATCACTTCCTTTGTCTCCCATGTGATCATTTCCCTTGAGATAGCTCATCATCGAGGAGGTGTTTGGGGATGAGATGGTCTGCAGCATGACCTGCTCAGCGTGTCTGGGTTTTCATCAGCAGGGTGTGAACTGATGGCAGGCCTGCTCTGGAGAGGACTTCTGTCTCTGGCACATTGGCCTGCCACTGGATCCTCAGTATTCTATGGTGGCACTTCATGTGAAGTGGTTCAATTTTCTAGCGTGCCTCCTGTATACAGGCCAATTCTCACTGGCATACATTAGGGTAGTTAGCATTACTGCTCGATAGACTTTAAGCTTTGTAGCAAGGCTTATTCCACGACGGTCCCACACGTTGGTCAGTAGTCTGCCAAATGCAGAGCTTGCCATGGTGATTCTCCAGTTGATCTCAATGTCAATTGTCACTGCATGGCAGTGGGTGCTGCCAAGGTATGTAAATTGGTACACTGCTTGCAGCTTTTGTCCCTTCACTTTAATGAAACTGGCCGATGAATCACTTTGGTCTTTTTTATGTTGATAAGGAGGCCAAAGTTGCCGCATGCTGCTGCAAATTTGTCCACACTGGCTTGCTTTTTCTGCTCTGATCCAGTATTCAGCACACAGTTGTCAGCAAAGAAGAGTTCACATAGCACAATCTACTTTATCTTGGTGACAGCCTGGAGTCTTTGCAGGTTGAACAATTTCCCATCGGTCCTATATCTCAGGCTAACTCCCAAGGAACTGATCTGGAAGGCATCTGACAGCATGCCTGAAAACATTATGCTGAACATAATCAGTGCTAACATGCACCCTTGCTTGACGCTATTTGTAACAGGAAAGGCCTCTGAAGCTTCTCCGTCATCCAGAACATGAGCCATCATACCGTCATGGAACTGACGTACCATCAGGATGAATCTATCAGGGCACCCAAATGTTGACATGATGTGCCACAGACCTTCACGACTGACAGTGTCAAAAGGATGTCATATGGATATACTGGAGCATGCCTATCACTGCCCATGTCACTGCATTCTGGACCAGGGGAAGTTTTCAAGTGGTTTCAAGGACCTCTGTTTAGAAAACATTGCAAAGTCAAGCTGTAAGGTGACTAAGCATGAGTGAGTGTTCGAAGGGCCTCCTAGTCGAGAAATGAATTATACTGTACTTTACTTTTCATCTATTGGTTGAGCAAGAGGGGAGAGTGTGAACTCTGTGGCACCTCATAAAGGAGGTACCAAAACTTACTGCAGTGTAAGGAAGGAAACAAATTACCAAAAATTGGTGCAACCAAATCCCAAAATCCTTGGAGTTGAATAGACCCATCATTCTATAACTATAGACCCATCAGCCTGACCTCAATACCAGGAAAGATTCTGGAAAAGATAATTAAACAACAAATAAGTGAACACCTAGAAGCAAACCAAGTAATAGCCAAAAGCCAACATGGGTTTGTCAAAAACAGATCATGCCAGACGAATCTAATTGCATTCTTTGACAAAGTGACAAAATCAGTGGACCAGAGGAATGCTGTTGATATAATTTACCTGGACTTCAGTAAGGCATTTGATAAAGTAGACCATAACCTACTATTAGATAAAGTAGAAAATTGTGGGTTAGACAGCAGCACCACCAAATGGATTCGCAACTGGCTGACCAACCGCACTCAACGTGTAGTCCTCAATGGAACTGCATCTACATGGAAGGAAGTATGCAGTGGAGTCCCCCAAGGCTCTGTTTTAGGCCCAGTACTCTTTAACATCTTCATCAACGATTTGGATGAGGGGATAAATGGGGAACTCATCAAATTCGCAGACGACACCAAGCTGGCAGGAATAGCCAACACTCCAGAAGATAGGCTTAAGATACAGAAGGATCTAGACAAACTTGAACATTGGGCACTGTCTAATAAAATGAAATTCAATTGTGAAAAAAGTAAGGTCCTACATATAGGCAAGAAAAACCAAATGCACAAGTACAGTATAGGTGGTACCTTGCTCAATAGTAGCAACTGTGAGAGGGATCTTGGAATCCTAGTGGACAACCATTTAAATATGAGCCAGCAGTGTGCAGCAGCTGCCAAAAAAGCCAACACAGTTCTAGGCTGCATCAACAGAGGGATAGAATCTAGATCGCGTAAAGTGTTAATGCCACTGTATAGTGCCTTGGTAAGGCCACACTTGGAATACTGCATACAGTTTTGGTCGCCACGATGTAGAAAAGACGTGGAGACTCTGGAAAGAGTGCAAAGAAGAGCAACCAAGATGATTAGGGGACTGGAGACTAAGACATATGAAGAACGGCTGCAGGAGCTGGGTATGTCTAGTTTGATGAAGAGAAGGACCAGGGGAGACATGATAGCAGTGTTCCGATATCTCAGAGGGTGCCACAAAGAAGAGGGAGTCAAGCTATTCTCCAAGGCACCTGGGGGCAGGACAAGGAGCAATGGGTGGAAACTAACCAAGGAGAGAAGCAACTTAGAACTAAGGAGAAATTTCCTAACAGTAAGAACAATTAACCTCTGGAACAGCTTGCCTCCAACAGTTGTGAATGACCCAACCCTGGAAGTCTTTAAAAAGATGTTAGACAGCCATTTGTTTGAAATGGTATAAGGTTCCTGCCCACGCAGGGGGTTGGACTAGAAGACCTACAAGGTCCCTTCCAACTCTGCTATTGTATTGTATTGTATTGTATTGAATGACAATGATATTGTGATCGACAGTGACAAAAGCCTCTGAGACATCAAGGCATTCAAGGCGTTGTATCATCTACAAATGTGAAACCCAACTAAAAGGTGTTTAGATCAATTGCTTTCTTTTAGAACAGCAATACAACTATCTTTTCAATAGCCATCCATTTTTAGGGAAGAGGCCATCATCACAACATGGGCCCAACTACAAGTCATGTCTCTGGCCAGTTAAAAGGAACCTGAGTCAAGCAAACAAGAGGATGGGGAAGGGGGTAAACAATGCAGAAAATTCTGTCTACTTCCTCAAGAGACTAGATTCTATTTGAGGTCACAGCCGAAGAGTGAGGCCTTGTCATTTTAGTTAGACAAGCCACTCGGAATCTAACCTGGCATGAGATTGAATGCCTTTATTCAATATTTATCCAGAATAACCCTTTTAGTAGTCCTGAAGGCCTCTCTTTGGCCACTAAACAGCTATAAGGGTGAAGCAATATTAGCTTTTTTCTACTTTAATCATCATGAGGTAGCTCTGATAGGGCTCCTATTGGTGTTCTGTCAGATTCAATTTGAGTCTTCCTCCAATAGCATTTTATGTGTCTTTTCTGGCATCTCTTAGAAAATCTCAGTAAAATATGATCTAAAAAGCAAAATGTACCAGGAAAAGTGTTTAGCAGATTCACAGTGTAGGAAAGGTAGCAATGTGTAAAGTTTGGTAAGTATGAATGTGATGCTGAATCTGATAAGAGTTATACATGATAAAAAGTGTATGTTTTTATCATGTATGAAAATAATTGAAATGCTAAGTGATTGGATCAACGATGATCAGAGAATAAAAGAAGAAAAGAATCACACATGGGCCATGTGATTCTTCTTGTTTAATGCCTTTGCTGATATTCAAATTACATGTACATATGATGATTATACTGTGTATTGGCCAAGAACTCAATTGATTCATAGCTAATGTCAGTTTTTGTGAGTCATCATAAAAGTATGAATCTGAAAATTACAATACTAAAGACCAAGACATTTACATTTGATTAAAAAAAAATAAAGGAAATGATTGTTAAGTTTACAGAAATTGTAAACAAAAAATCAAGGAAATAGATGATTTGTATATCTTGGTAGACTTTTACTAATGTAAAAATAAAATGTACAAATAAAGGTAATGGGCAATAATTTCTTTTACAAAGTATACATGCCTACAAGTATGAAAAAATAGTATGAACATGCTTTTTCTGGTTTTTTATATGCAAGTATAATCTTTGCAGTTAAGTGTTGAAATTTTTTTGATAACCAGCCAGATAACCAGATAATCATATGGAAATAATAATTGGGTGTGTCTGGTAAAACTTACAAAAAGAGGGACTAAGAATGCGTAGGTGAATGTGAATGTGGAGTGAACACAAAGAGTGATCAGTAAGAAGTACATTATTATTTAGTAGTGTATGGCGTTGTTACCATTAGCAGGAGATCACAATGCTAATGCAGGATAGTAGCTTGGTTTGCCAAGGTACTAGCTCTGTTATAGCTGGCTGGGGAATTCTGAATTTGAAGTCCATCCATCTTAAAGTGCACTAGATTAAGAAACACTGGTTTAGTTTTATTTTTGAAGCCTTTGAATCAGATAATCTTCTGATTCTGAAAACTGAAAATTTGTTCCTGTTGAAAGAAGCTTTTCTGAACTTTCACAGGTTAGTTCTCTGGGTTCAAGAACTTCAGATCTCATGTGCCACAAATAAAAATGATTCAATTTCAAATTACTGTATTGAAAAAGACTAGCAATATTAACAGATAACGATATATAAATATCTAATTTTATTGCATTTACTATCAAAGTATTTTGTTGTACATTTTTTAACATTTTCACTTCCTCTGCCATAATTTTTTGTTTTATAATTTGAATTTTCATATGTCTAACTCAGAGATATCAAACTTGCATCATCACGGCATCATCACATGACATATCATGACTTTTTCACCTTTGTTAAACCGGGCATGGGCGTGGCCACCATGTGACTCATTTGGCCCGCGGGCCACAAGTTTGGCACCCTGGTCTAGCTAATCTTTAGCGGTTTGATATGTTGAAGACAGTAGATACTGGGCGAATAGGAGAGAGCCTTTTTTAATTCCATGTCTTATGAACATGAACTTGTTGTGTAGTCAAATACCCAGTCCTGAAAAGTATTTCCAAGAGTGTTCAGAGAAGTTGAGCCTAAAATAAATCTAAACATGACACATAGTTTTGTGTAGCTCTGCAAAATATGATTGGACATTTTTATACCTGGAGATAGATAGATAGATAGATAGATAGATAGATAGATAGATAGATAGATAGATAGATAGATAGATAGATAGATAGATAGATAGATAGATAGATAATTTGTGTCACAACACCCTGGTAAGCCTCAATTAAGCTTTTCTGTCTTTTGGCTCATCACAAGAGACCATGCAGACAGAAAGCTATTTTTTTTTCGTTGCCTTTGTTTACATTTGTGTTACATTTGTCCTGATAAAAAGAGAAACAAGGGAGACTAGTATAGATCTATTTCAAGCTATTTAGCTCTCATCAACTAATGATTCATTCGAATCCCAGTAAGAGTATGGCTAGCTGATGAGAGCTAAATAGCTTGAAATAGATATATACTAGTCTCTCATGTTTATTTATTTATCAGCACAAACGTAACACAAATATATATCAAATCTAGTTTTTTAACCAATGATTTAAGGTTGACTAAATAAAATAATATATTTTTCCAATTTTGTTGCTAAAAAGCTTGATCATAAACAAAAATGAACATTTATCTGTAATCCAAGGTTGTACATGTGGAATAGCTGTAATTTTACCATGTTGAATAATAATCTTTTGCTGCCCATCCCTCATCCCCAACTCCCACCTCCCATCCCCCCCTCTTGATATTTCCATAATTCTTTCCATAATACTTTTGGTTTGTGATTCTAACTATTCTTTCGCACTTTTCACCTGTACTGCTCTTTGAAGCATCATATTAACATGTCCACAAATTTTGGTTACTTTTGGGTAATTGAAAAAAGTACTTTCTTATTTATCAAGTCTTGTCTTTATTTACTGGCAATAGATTTAATGGTAGTCTTCGTGTCCAGCTACATATATATTATGCATGTTGTGGCTTGATGTTGAGTCTAGTTGTGGTATAAGAAATGTGAAGCAAGAATTAAACAATTCATAATTATGGTTGACAAGCAATTCCCTAATGCCTTGTTGATCTGCAGAATGTGGAGTTGGCCAGAGTGCTGGATAAGATTGCTTTTGCCAGATCTCTGCACAGTCTCCAATTAGTGGTGAAAACCAGTCACAAATGTGATTGGATACTAATGTGAGTTTATGTTTAAACCTACACACGATGATAAAGCTGGTGAAACAGCAATTCTTCTCTGCACTTATAGCAACTTCTAGGAAAGATAGAATGAAACTGTTCCAAGCATGCAGCATAAACACGTTGGTTGCTTTGCATTTGTGATGTGATCTGGCATTACTTTTTACTTACAAAACCCAGGGAAATTGATAGGGTCCTTTATAGTCCTACCTTGTGCATTGATTCCATGCCCTTCACACTATCAGGCAGCTGAATGGGGCAAGAATGATTAGATTTGGGAGATTATTGATACTCCTTTAGGAACATAGTGCTGCGTATTTTAAAGAAGCCACTTGGTAGTAGTAACAATGTTTTTTAAAAAGTTCATGTTGTAATTTTTCCAGAGGGGTAATAGAATCAATAAGATTTTGGAAAAACATCAGGAACATAACAAAACACTTTCCCTTAGTAATGTGTTTCTGTTCCTTAGGTTGAGAAAGTTCAGTAATATTATTTTTCTGTTTTGCTTTTCACAGTCGGATAGCAATGCAAGCTTCCTTCGAGCTGCCAGAGCTGGCAATCTGGACAAGGTAGTGGAATATCTAAAAGGAGGAATAGATATCAATACAAGCAATCAGGTAAGTAAGAAGTCATATGTGGGCTTATGTATTAAAAGCTCCAGATTGTACTGTAATATTGAAAGATAAATGGGAACCATCTTTTCCAGTGTTTTCTAGTCACTAAAGAAGGCAATTACAGAAGGGTGGGACTGATGGTCTTCTGAATTGTTCCTTATAAGTAGCGAATGAAGATAGGATATTGTTACAGCCAGATTGTCAATTTTTTGGAACAATGTTTTTCTTGTTGATTACGCTTGTTGATTAATGCTAGTTCAGATGATCAGTCTATATACCGTCTACAGTACACTATCAATTCGCAAAGCATCCCTAGCCTGATCTCGAGTTGCCATAGGAGAGGGCAAATGGGAAACCGATGAAACAGCAAAAGACAGATACACATTCCAGACTTATCTCTCTCAAGGCTGTATTCCAGGGCTACTTACAGCGGCTGGAGGGGAGTGACCTCTACAACCCGCAACATTGCCCTGTTGGTGAATGTGATTGATGACACGCCCTGGGGTGAGGGAGGAAACATGAAATATGGCTCGAGGATTTAATTGGGGAATCCGTCAGAACCCTGACATACACAGCATCCTATAGCTCTGTGATGGCGAACCTATGGCATGCGGAGCCATTTGTCAGGGCACGCAAGGCGATGCCCTGTCAGCTGGCCAGCGTGCATGCACGCTCTGGCCAGCTGAATTCGCCCTTTTTTGCATGCTCTTTTCACCCTCCCCAAGCTCCAGAGGCTTTATAGGAGCCTGAGGAGGGCGAAAAAGAGCCTCCCTCCTCCCTGAAGGCCCTTCGGAGGCTTCATGAACTTCCCTGAAGCCTCCGAGCATTCAAAATGATGTGCCACCGAAACTGGAAGTGATGCCCGATTTGCTTGGAGCATAATTTGGAGTGGTCCGGAGGCTTCAGCAACCTTCAGGAGGCTTCCCTGAAGCCTCCGTACCACTCAAAATGACCTTCCAAACAAATCAGACATCACTTCTGGTTTTGGTGGCGCATCATTTAGAGTGCTCCAGGAGGCTTCCCTGAAGCCTCCGGAGGGCCTCCGGGGGGGGGCTGTTTTTGCCCTCCCCAGGCTCCTATAAAGTTTCTGGAACCCGGGGAGAGCGAAAAGAGCATGCAAAAAATGGGGGCGTCGCATCTGTAGTGTGCGCTTGCACACTGGGGGGTGTCACACATTGCATTATGGGTGCGGCACACCTGCGCACGACCCCCCTGTGCTCTCCCACTTATGGCACACAAGCCAAAAAAGGTTCGCCATCACTGCTATAGCTAATATCAGGGGTGATATAATTATATTTAATATACAGTTGGTTACTGCAGTGCAGTAAATGTTCTTTATTATATTTCAAATAAAATGTTGTCATGTGTATGGACTTCAGCACAATTCCTCAGCACAATTCCCTCAAATCTTTTTTGGCTTGGAATTTTAGGAAATCCAGTTATACAAAAACTGGAGGTTATCATACTACCAAAAGTTATAATTCCTATAAACATTGCCTATTCCAGTGCTCTAAATAACGTTTATATCTATTTTGTTTCAAATACAAAATGGCAGAGCTCTTTTCCAAATTCTCTGCAAAATCTAGGACCAAATGTTAAACCCTTAAATATTATTTTGTTGTTGAATGTTTTGATAGAATTTTGGAACAAAATTTGGAAATTATAATGCATATAAATTTATCCACCATAGCAATTACAGATCGATTTAGGAATGTTATTGTGTGACAAAGAGGATGTTGCTTGAAAAACTATAGAGATACCACGGATTAGGATTCGTAGAACACATTTAAGGAACAATGTTTATATTACGAATGCCTATGTAGACTGTCAAAAAAATTATAAACAAATCTACATTCCTGAATGCAATTGCTGCAAGAAATGCAGTCCCAAATAATTTTTATTATAGTTTCACTGAAGAAGTAATATTGAACTTTCTTCAGCTGAAGCTTTTCTGTAGGCTAATAAAGTCTTAATCAAGTGAAAGAGCCTTGCTATGTATATGTTTTTGATTGATAACTTAGTGAAGCATTATCTTTCAGAATATCTATCTATCTATCTATCTATCTATCTATCTATCTATCTATCTATCTATCTATCTATCTATCTATCTATCTATCTATCTATCTATCTCTATCTCCATCCATGCATTTATCTAATAGTTATAGACCAGAATATATTTTTTGTAAATGGAAAATTATGACGTTATTTCAAAGAGAGGGGACAGCTGGAGAACTACATAACAATAAATAAAAAACAGGCTCCAACCTTCATAGAAGGTTATATGCATCATACATTTAATGGCCTCCCTATATATTTCAATAAAGTGATTTTACATTAATTGATCCACAATTGCTGATTGATGCAGTTGGGACAACGTATTGACAAGTGGACCAAATGAGGCTAGCAGTGATGAAATGACATCACGGTATATACTTGTGCTCTCTAATTATGTGCTGGCATAGTAAATGAATAGACTTTATCTTTATTTCTTTCCTGTGCCAGCTTGATATCCTGTTTTTCTAAGAATGTTTTACCTCAAAATGGAGATATCCAACAATTGTAATGAAGATGTTTATGACATTAAAGGAAATATAACTCATGCTTCAATGCTAAGATATATACCAGCCAGTTGTAAGCATGTATAATAAAGGCATTTAAATACAACTTATTTATGTAATAAATTATTTACCATATCTCATGAAACAGTAAATCAGATTCTCTGTATATTATTACTACACATAGATATAAATATGTAAAGGAAAAACAAATGGGCATATTTATATAAATAAAAATTTAAAATAGTTTGTGCAAAATCGCTAATCTCAGAAAGCACTGCACTGATCGCCACGTCCCTGTAGCTCCTCCCACCCGGGTGCTTCTTATGATGCTTCACGCACACACCCCTCACATTTCCAACGGTCATTTCCTCAGCAACCAAATAAGCCTCCAACGTTCCACACTGTATAGAAGCCTACTAGGCCCAAAACAAGGCACAGAGGATAGCACACTCCCAGGTGGCCCATAGAGGGATAGAGAGAGGGGGGGGGAAATACAGTAGGTAGGTAGGTAGGTAGGGGGATAGAGAGGGAGGGAGAAATACAGTAGGTAGGTAGGTAGGTAGGTAGGTAGGTAGAGGGATAGATAGAGAGGGGGAAATACGGTAGGTAGGTAGGAAGGTAGAGGGATAGAGAGAAAAGGAAAAATATAGTAGATAGGTAGGTAGAGGGAGAGGGAGAAATACAGTAGGTAGGTAGGTTGAGGGTTATACGGTGGTTGTGTGTATGTGTTTGTGTGTGCAGGTGTAGATCTACACACAGATTGTTTGGCCAGACTGGGCCACAGCAACACGTGGCCAGATACAGCTAGTATTCCATAAAACAGTAACATGAAGTCAGCATAGAAATATTTCAGAAGCAGTAGTATTAATTATGTCAGAATAGTTAAGTGAGGTAACATAGTGTGTAATCTTTGGCTTTCTACTACTCAAATGTATCTTCTCCCAGATCTTCCTCCCCAATGGACTGGTGTTTAATGATCTCACACGTGGAAGCATGACATTTCTTTACTATTTATATGGAATACCAAGTAGTAAGCATTCTATTATGAAAGCTTGAAGTATGATAGATAGAATAAATTTGAGGAGCTAATGTTCCTCTCTGGCAATCAGAATAGGGATACAGGTTCTTCATTATAAAGCATAGCGTATGTGACATTAATAAATAGCATTTTAGAAGCATGTTCCACTATAGCCCTGAGTATATGTATATACTCATAAATTTTAAATGCGTGCTATGAAATATTTTTTTTAAAGAGGAGGACATAAACAAAATAATTAAGTAGGTTATTTTAAACTTTTGTACTCTTCTTCAGGGTGTGGAGGAATCCACCTAAACAGGATTTTGACTCATGTGATATAGGGGCAGGTTCGTTTATTTATAGGTATGTGCTGAAGTCAGTTATTTGTCTCTCTCCTTCCCCTTCATGTCCCTGTCTGTCATTAAAAGATAAATTAAATTAAAAGATAAAGAATGTTGGTAATATTATATAACCCTTAAAATGCCAATAAAAACATATGCTCTGATAATTTTTTTACGAAGTTTACAATTTTCTGAATTTAGAGATTGCCGCTAGCTACCATAGAAGAATTGTAGCCCTTAGATAAAGAAGGAATAAACAATTTTATTTACACATATTACAGTAATAGTAATGGAACATGGTAAAATAAATACTACTTAGTTGTGTTCTACTTTAATTCTGGACACACCTTTCTATGTGACCTCTTTTAATTGTAGATCTGGTTCTTTGTTATACAGTATAAAGAAATGCAATACTGAAGTTTTAAAACAATCTTAAGGATAGACACAGCTATTATTTAACTATTTTTCTATTTTCTTTTCATAAAAATCATTTTCCTCTAGGCTTACAGCAGTAATTAAATAGGACACTTCAGTGTAAAGCTAAAAAAACACTGATCTTCTGTTTTCTGATCCCTAGAAAAACCTCTGGATAACGAAAAATCAACATGAGTTTTTTCCATCAGTGTCTTTTTTCCTGCTTTGATCCATTTAATCAGTTAAGCAGTATTTGGTTTCTAGCCAGTCTCTCTTCTAAATAGATTTGATTGTGCTCAACTGACCTTTTGCAGATTCCATTGATAATTGCAACTAAATCGTATGTGTTGTGTTAATTTATTTCATGCTCAGTACCTTTGCCTATATGTATAACTTCCACATAACTGTCTCAACAGAATGAGCTATTGTATTTTTTCAATATATTGGTACATAGTGCCCTGTATCATATTAAATACTAATAAATGTATTAGCAAGCTTGTGATCTATATAGCAAATCTATGCAGAGTTCTATAATCAAAAGAGAAGATGTGATTTAAAGCATGCACACTTAATGCTTACATCTTTTCATGGACTTGCCTGTCTGCTCTCTGCAACAGATGCAGAATCCTCCCCACAAAATATATTAGTTTTCAAGTATTCTTTGATAGCCCTAAAATTCCAGTCAGTGCATGGCATACTATTTAAATTATTAAGCAGAATCTGGTGTTTATCCGTGAGCTGGGCAAGTGATTTGGGACACACAGTTTTTGGAAATGGTTGTTTTACTTCTAGGCTTCTCATTGTTTCTTATACCAACAAACACAGTTCTCTAAAATTTAAGATATATAGATATATAGGCAAACTATTGGGAGATCACATCCACAAATTTGAATGAAAAGTCATCAATATTCTGATGTCACTCAAGTGTTACACTAAGGATGCTGTGGAAGTCATTATTTAGAAAGGCCTATGTGACAAAGCACTATATACCTGAAGAACTGATGGATTGAATCAATTCAAATCGAAGAATTGATGTACTGAATCAGTGTCAGTTCTTAATCAGCATATAAATAATTATCACAGCTAAGGTGTTCCGGATATGGTCCTTCAAATCTTTCGATGGTGTATCCATTGCTGCTGTAATTGAATTCAGCCAAGTTGGACCATAAGAAAGGCTGAGGGCCAAAGAATTGAGGCCTTTGAACTATGGTGCTGGAGAAGATTCCTGCGAGTCCCTTGGACTGCAAGGCGATCAAAATGGTCAATCCTAGAGGAGATTAACCCTGACTGCTCTTTAGAAGGCCAGATCCTGAAGATGAAACTCAAATACTTTGGCCATCTAATGAGAAGGAAGGACTCACTGGAGAAGAGCCTGATGCTGGGAAAGATTGAGGGCAAAAGAAGAAGGGAACAACAGAGAATGATGTGACTGGATGGAGTCACCGAAGTAGTAGGCATGAGCTTAAATGGACTCCAGAGGATGTTTAGAGGACGTGAAGGACTGAAGGAACAATGTCCATGGGGTCATGATGGGTTGGACACGACTTCATAACTAACAACAACAATCTCTTTCAATACATTTGCATTTGCTCTCTCTTACAATACATTTAGGAATGCCTTTTCAAATATAATTCTGCCAATCCAGTTTTAATATCGATATGTGGCTTATAAAGTACAAGTTGTGTGTGCTACATGTAAGACATTTTTGTTGAGGGCCTCTTTGCATGGAGGTGCATCTGGGCCCAACTCTCTTATGGTTCTAAAAAACTCTGAAGACAATTTTGTTTTGAAAGGGCTTTGGTCCTTGGTAGGATGGTAGGCAACCAATGAGTTAACTTCTTTGTTTACATGGATATTATCTATATTTATATTGTTTTTCTGGTTGAGTTCTTCAGATTCTTGTAAGATTGGAAAAGATAGAAAAATGATAAATTAAACACACACACCTAAATTATCAATGTCATTTGACTGATTTCTTTCTTGCTTTGGACAGTACCTGCTTTATGCTGATTTAATAGTTTTTCCACACTGAGAATTATTGCTTCCATCTTGCCAGGTCTATGATTTATACTGAAGTTGAGAAACAATGTGCCTAATATGACAATGTAACCTCCAAATTAATAATATAATTTATTTGTATACAGAATGGACTTAATGCCTTACACCTGGCTGCCAAAGAAGGCCATGTAGGTTTGGTTCAGGAATTGCTGGAAAGAGGATCTGCAGTTGATTCTGCAACAAAGGTACTATTTATTGTCCAGGTGCTTAGAAAAATATAATTACCCCAAAAGAGGGAATGGTAAAATCTATTAGTAAATGCTTTAATGATTTAAAGTTTATTTAGGCACTATTTCTAAATCATGGCCTTTGTATACACGGTGGCTTATTAGCTAAGTCACTGAGTTTGGTGATCAGAAAGATCAGTGGTTCCAATTCCTAGAGCTGCGTAATCGAGTGAGCTCCTGTTACTTGTCCCAGCTTCTGCCAACCTAGCAGTTCAAAAGCACATAATAATGCAAGTAGAAGAATAGGGGCCACTTTGGTGGGAAGGCAACTATGTTCCATGCACCGTTGGTGTTTAGTTATGCCAGCTACATGATCACAGAGATATCTTTGGACAGTGATGGCTCATCGGATTTGAAACGGAGATGAGTACTATCCCCTAGAGTAGGGAATGACTAACATATATGTGCAAGGGGAAACTTTACCTTTACCATATATTTCCTAAATAATTTCTACATGTTGCTTTCTCTTCCTAATCCTGAATAAAATTTCATCTGTACATGGATCACAATTTTAATTCTGTGAAACTTTGCAAGACTTATGGCAAATAATGATTACTTTGGATTTATTATACTAAAATCAGGATTTAATATTTAACTAAGACAGGCAGGGCAAGCCTGAAACAAGTATAAACTCATTTGTTTACCCATTTCCTGCTCCTTCTTATATGCAGCTGGGAGAATTTTTAATTCCTATTATTTTTTAAATAAACCAAGAATTTATTAATTGCTAAATAAGCCAACAGTAAATTTTGAATTAATTTTATAATTTCTTTCATTATGGATTAGAACCGTTGGTTTCTTTCAGCGGACATTCTAAAGTAGCTCAATTCTTCTGATTTATTAGGAATTAGTGTGCATAATTATATTTCAATGTTCATGTTGCTGATCGAATTTCATAATTAGAAACAACTATTCAAATACATTATTCCCAAATTGTGGTGCTTCTTAATGAAAATGCCTACCAACAGTACCGATTAAAAAAAAAAAGAATAAATATATTTCTTTCCTAGAAATATGTTTGAATGATCTTAATTTAAATCAGATTATAAAGGAAATGGAAGATATTGAACATTTTATAATGGAGAAATTTCAACATTTAATTCATATTTTTATTAATGTTACAGAAATTGTACTGTATGTTGCTCCGAATTCCAGGTACAATTTAAATTAATGTGTGCTTTTTTATTTTGTGCAAAGCAGAAGGGAAATACTGCACTACATATTGCCTCCTTGGCAGGACAGGCTGAAGTGGTCAAAGTTCTAGTTAAGGAAGGAGCTAATATTAATGCACAGTCTCAGGTAAGTTGACATATGTGCAACTTTCTGCACATATATCTGCACTTTAAATAAATATTGTCTCAAGGTTAATTGGTGACATATATAGTGAAATACACAGTTTATACAGTATCGTGATTGATGTTAACAATTTCCAGCAGATGCAGCTAAATAAACTATTTTATAAATGATGTATATTATCAACAATAATATCAAATAATCATTTACGGATTATTTAAGCTATCTTTAATAGTATCCACATATCCTTCTGCAAAAGCACTCACCATTTTGCAACATATCAAGCATAAGATAGCCAATCCCCACCCCCTAAATTTTAGATACAGCTTAAAAATATCCTAGTAATACAATAACATTTTTAATCATTCCTAAACATGTTAGAAATTAGTTCATACACAGTTGTATGTCTAATAAACAAGGAACCATCAATAGAAGTGACAAAGGAATATGCTTCTAATTTTTTGCCTCTCCATCCTAGGAAGGACATGTTTAATGACTATATCTTTACAAATGCAAAATACAGATTTAAAATATAGCATTATTATGTTTTTATTTTCTCTAAAAATCTAAAGTTTTACCATAATAATGAGAAGTGATTGTTCACAAACCATAACTACAAGATAGCATCTGGAATAATGCTTTCCTAGTCACCCACCCCTTATATTCAGGAAATGCCTTGGTATTTGAGACAGTATTCTTTGATCTATTTTTGTAATTGCTGACTCACACCAGCAAAAACAGAAGCGGCCTCCTGTTCTGGAGGGAGGGAAAGAACAGAAAGGAACTGACAAATCTTTAAATAAAGGGGCATCTATAATCAAATGAAAATTCTTAATCTGTGCATGATGCTACTGAGGTTCATCATATAGAAGGGCCTCAAGGTATATAAGATATAAAGTATATATTTCCTTCAAAGTATGTGAAAGCATTTCAGTATTTTTACAGCATTAATGTGCAATGATCTTGTTCCCATGTCAAAGCAATCTCAAGTTATCCCACATGGTTGGCATATACTTGGGAAATTGGCAAACCCATTTGCATACAATGCATTTAGAAGCAAACATATGTACACACCAATTTCATGCCTGCATAATATTAGTATGAATAGTCTAAAGCAGGGGTCTGCAAAGTCGGCTCTTTTAAGACTGGTGGACTTCAACTCCCAGAATTCCCCAGCCAGCATGGCTGGCTGGGGAATTCTGGGAGTTGAAGTCCACCAGTCTTAAAAGAGCCAACTTTGCAGACCCCTGGCTAAAGCAAGTATTCCCAATTCCTGGGCCATGGCCCTCTACCAAGCCACAGCCTCTTCAGAATGGGCTGCGGAAGTAGCAGGCAGGCATTAGTGCAGCTCCACTTACATGAGTGGTGAGCACTCATGCGCAAAACTTCATTTGTGCAAGTGGCAAGCACTGGTGCGGGAAACTCCCAAACACCTATTTTCGGGGGGAGACAACTGGTGTAAAGAGCATCAAACTCTAAAGGCTGAGCCGTCCCCTCTTCTCTTATGGTTGATAAGCTGTTTCCAATGTTGGTATAGCTGGGAAGTTAATCAAGAAATGTTAATTTTTAAAAGCTGAATCAGAGTTCTTTCAACAAAAAACTGCATACATTATTATGATTAGATTCTGCTTAGACTATTTAGAGGTAGACAAGTTGAAGCCAAGGTTTATATATGTAGGTGGCTTCTTTTGTATCATCCTTGGAATTCTATCTAAGTCCACCAGTGTAAATTGCCAAAAATTATCTGGGATGGCTCTAAAATTAAGTTAAAATTAAGTAGCTTGGCGACTATAACTTTGCAGAACTTTGTGCCAGTAATTATAACTGGTATACTTCATACAACATTAAGGGCAGGTCTTGTCCCTCAAAATGTTGGCCATAGTGCCAGTTTGGTATAGTGGTTAAAGCATCATAAAAGAAAGAGACCATGAGTTCTAGTTTTACCTTGGGAATGAAGCCAATTGCGTGACCCTGGGCAACTCATTCTCATATCTAGGAAGGAAGTGGTGGCTAAACACCTCCAAACAAAACTTCCCAACAAAAATTCAGGGATTCTCCAGGCAGCCACCAGTAATTAACAGTAATGATTTAATTTTGGATGCTATTTGGGACCCTGGCAACTGATTTGAAGGCCTAAAAATAAATGAACAAAACCCCACATTATCTAGATAGAATCTATCTTTGCACAGTTAAACATTGGTAAGATATACTTACATAAAATCTGATAGCTAGATTTTGGTCAGGCATTATAATAAGCAATTTCCAGTTTGGATGGGTTTGCTAAATCCCTAAATCATTTGTTGCTGGAATATTAGAAAAGCATCTTCCATATTTGTGAAGTGCTGTCTAATTTGTTGTTAGTCATGTTCTACCATTGATGGAAACTAGCTTAGTAGCAGTCAAGACTGGGATCTCTCACCTTAGAAAATTGTTACTGTGATATAAACTAGGTTTGGTCCCATTTTAATTTTAATGTGGTTCTATTAGTGTTCTATTGTTTCACATTGTTTCTTGATTTTTATGAACAAGTTTTTTAAAATTGTACGTTGTCTAGGCAATTTTCAGATAATAGGTTTAAAAATAATTATTTTAATGGGTTATCAGCTTTTGAGCTTAAACTGACAGAACAAAGTATATTACAAAGTACACAAATATACACTTTAATGATACTTTATTAGTATGCTTGTGGTCAGCTGGACTACCCTAAACATCTTCGGTAGCTGACTTCGACTTTGCAAGTAAGTATGAGTGCATGTATTAAATCCATGTTGCATAGATTTAGATCCTACATATTTTTTGCTGCTTCACAGGCAGCGGTGTTACATAATAGAAAGACTCACTGAAGATTCATATTATGCAAAGGAATTGAATTACAAAGGAAGAGAAAACAAAGAAAGAATAGAACAGCATCTTCCAGACACAAATTTTTACTTGTTTTCTGCAACAGTGTATTAATGGCAACATATTTGCATATATCAATTGCATGCCTGCACTACATTAGCATATGTAAATATTATGAATAAATTCCATGGCATAGTATCATGGAGAAATGGAAGAGTAGAAAGTGATTTATTAGATGGGGTAGACACATCTACTAGTAATTTTTTTTAAAAATTCTAAATATCTGTTTTGCTGATCTCTATGCCAGTACTGCATTAATATTAACACAAGTATACATCAACAACAGTTTGTTAAATTTGCATGCCACTTGACTCCCAGTGATCGTGGTTGGTTTACAAATAGTTAAACCTTTATAAACAAGAATCAATACAAACAAATCTCTCCCACAAAAACAACATACAATTAGGATTTAGGATTCATTAAATTTTTAGACCGCCCTTCTCCCTTGCGGGACTCAGGGCGGTGTACAGGCAATAATAAGATCAATAATATAGAGCATAAAATACAATTAAAAATATAATTAAAAATATATTAAATAGATTGGCCTGATCTAAATCCTGTTAAAAAACCCTTACTAAAACAATTTAAAAACTAAAACAATTTTAAAAACTACGCCAGGCCGGCCGCATGAAACAGATAGGTCTTTAAGGCCCGACAGAACTGGCGCAGGTCCGTGGTTGTCCGTAGGTAAGGGGGTAGGTCATTCCAGAGGGCAGGAACTGCCACAGAGAAGGCTCTCCCCCTGGGGGTCGCCAGCCAACATTGCCTGGCCGACGGCACCCTGAGGAGGCCCTCTCTGTGGGAGCAGACTGGTCGGTGGAAGGTGTTTGGTAGCAGGAGGCGGTCTTGCAGATAGCCAGGTCCCTTGCCATGGAGCGCTTTAAAGATGGTTACTAATACCTTGAAGCGCATCCGGAAAGCCACAGGCAGAGGAAGAATTAAGGAAGAGAGATGGCAGAGAAAACAAACCTGGATAGGAACAAGGAAAAGGAAGAAAGCGGACATTAATCATATTTGCCTACATGAAGAACATCATCATTACCAGTGATAATATTGCCTAGTTTGGTAACAAAATGTCTCCAAGAAAACAACCAAGCTCAGAAACACCAAGGACTCCACATTCCAGTCCTTTAAAATAAAGTGTGTGTGTGTGTGTGTTTGAAACTTGAAGGGAGACCTCATTCTAGAGGACAAGTGTTGCTACAAAAAAGGGGTGCTTTGGGGATCACAAAAGGTGGCATTGTTTAATCAATGAATCCTGAACACACCAATTTTTCCAAAGCAAATTACCTGAGGGAAAAACTGTGGAAGACAGTAATTAGGCCCCATGCTCTGTATATGTGATAACCAGCACCTTCAATGGCATTCAGAAGCAAATTAACAACCATTTAAAAAAATGGTAAAATATGATGTCCATTTTTTTTGCTTTTTTTTAGATTTTGGAAGTAAATATGGACCAATTTTATCCTTTTGTTCTTCTTTCTTTCATTGGGGAAAGTTATGATAAATTTACTGAAGGTCAAGAAACTTGTATTTTGTTTTCATTTTCTAATTAAATAAACTTTAATTACTAATCTTTGTTTGCTGTGCGGCATATATTGTATATTCAAGTTGAATATATTTTTGGCATACAGTAAAAAGATTAGTAATTAAAGTTTATTTAATTAGAAAATGAAAAAGATATGCAAGTTTCAATGAACTTTAAAATGCATTTTAAAGAAAAATTGAATTGTAATTCCATAAAAAAGCAAAACAAATCTTCCCCAGATGAAATGATTATTCTATTTTTTCAGCTCAGTTATTGGTAGCACTTAATGTTCTAGGCAGTGCCTGTAGTCATTATAAAAGATGTTCAGTTTTTGAATTTTGATCCACATACAGTTGATTCAGAAAATAATGATAGTCTGACTCAGACATTAAATGGCAGGCATTGTAGAACATTATTAGACCTTTACAACTGAAATTTAATGCAGATCTATATTAGGAAGAAATCAACAGGTAAATGTAGCTTGTTTTTGGAATACTGCCTACTGATTTAATAATAAATCATTGCAATTTCTTTTGATTACTTTTGGTAACAAGCCACACACACACACACACACACACACACACACACAACAAATCAATAATTTGAGAATTCAGAGATAACAGTGGTATAAGTGAATTACATTCTTTTATATTATATGCTGAGAATTTTGGGGGTATTTTTAGTACTTAGATGTTGGGATATTATCAGTTTCCATAGTCCTTTAAAGAGATATGTAATTTATACAGGGCCAATCAACTTGGTAGTCTTAGATGTGTGACCTCAAATGTGGCAATTACTTAGGATGAAGATATATCTGTGTTCTACACACAACTGATTGCATTAAAATGGTTTCCTGGTCCTAGAATTTGTAATCAGATATTATATGTACAATTATGCAGAATTCATTATATTTTAAAATAAAGATTAGCTTTTAAATAAAAAAAATTCTGCAGGGAATGGAAGACATTTTATTTATGGAAATAATGTGGTTGGTTTGGTTCTATGTGTTTCAAACTTAATAGCTGAAATGTGCTGCTCAGAATTTGGTAGTTGTTTTGAATAGATTTTGGATTTGCTGCATTCATTTGAAACTGTTTGAACTCTAGTTTGATTGGCAAATACATTTTCTCTGTTTTTGATTGATATTTTATATATTAAAATGAATGTCTGTGTAAATCTGTGTATTTTCATGGTGCATTAAAGTTGCACTTCATATCACACATGCTATGACTGATAGAGGATTTTTTAAAATCGAGCTCATATAGTAGCTAAAAACGAAATGGCATGACAAACAGAATTTGTTTAATGATGCATTTTTATTACCATAATGTTATGCATTTCCAGGAAATGCATGTTGACCTCAAAACAGAAGTGAAGAACTATGTAATAATCCTGAAACAAAAATAGCAAGACTTAGTGTTCAAAAACCATAATACAAAATCCATCAAGCTGTTCTGAATTCTTATTTTATATGCTCTGTACACAGTTGAATAATTTAAAACTATATTCACATATTAATAAAAATATATTAAAATATACAGAGTGCTACTTCTATATAACTTAACGAGAAGCTCTCAAAACCAATAAAATGTGTATTGCATATATAGCTTTGGGTGTTATTCTTGGATGAATTAAACAAAAAGAAGTTTCTATTTTTAATTAATGAGATGCTTCAGTGTCATTTTCAAAGATATACATAAAATGCAAGCAACAAATGTTTTATTTTACTCTGTTAATAGCCTGCTCACAACTCTATTTTGTAAACTGTGGCATTATAAGAATTAAATCTGATACTTAGGATGAATTGTATTCTTCTTCAAAGCATTCCTTAAAAATATGAATCTTGCACTTCCCTTAAGTCCTGAGTTCACATTTTTGACTCCTGGTTAGGATATCAAGTTGTAAAAGTTCTTTTGCAGCCCTGTTATAATCAAAACAGTTTTTCCTTATATTATAGTGCCATGGAATATATATTGTTCCAGCCCATAAATCTGCCATGATTAAGGTCACTGTTCTATGTTAGACAGTGAGTTACTTTTAATTAAATACAAACAATAAATAATAGTTTTCTTCTTTTCTTCATAAATGTTACAACTTTTATATTATTTATTTGAAAATCCTAATTCTTGCAGTATATGCTAAATTAACTTAAGTGCTGCATAAAGAATCTGAAGGGTATATTGAGCTTTACAAAACCACATAAAGTCTCTACAATCTCATGTTTCAAGCTTAATACATATTTAATAGGGCTCACAAGATATTTACGTTAATAAATAAAATGTTTTAAAAGGTACAAGCTTTAAAATAGTTTTGCTATAAGAATATTTTGTAAGTACCTGATATTTCTTAGAATTGAGTTGTTCAGTGGAATATTTTCTTTGTTTTTCCTTTGGATTCAATTTGAGCTTGATTCACAAATCATATTATTTTGTGTGTAAGTTGCTTTGGTTTTTAATATTTATGGCTTGTATATTACTTTATTTTCTCTTAGAATGGCTTCACACCCCTCTACATGGCAGCGCAGGAGAACCATATCGATGTAGTAAAATATCTTTTGGAAAATGGAGCCAATCAGAGCACTGCTACTGAGGTACAGTGATCAGATCTTCCTCCTTCTCTGCTTGTCCTTGTCTTTAAAATCATGGTTCCTACATTATTCTGGTTTTCTGAAAACACAAGCCATACACAAGCTTCAGTTCTTTTTCAGAGTAAGCCTTATAAAAAGTAGAGAAAATGGTATAGCTAGTCCTCGATTTACAACACAATTAAGTCCAACATTTATGTTGTTAAATGAAACATTTTTGAAGTGAGTTTTGCCCCATTTTATACTTTTTCTTGTCAAAGTTCTTATGTGAATCTCTGAAATTGTTAAGTTAGTAACAACGGTATTAAGTGAATCTGACTTCCCCATTGGCTTTTCTTGTCAGAAGATCACAGAAAGTGATCATGTGATCCCAGAACACTGCAACTGTCATAAATATGAGTCAGTTGCCAAGCATTTGAATTTTAATCATGTGGCCATGAGGATGCTGCAACTGTCATAAGTGTGATAAACTGTCATAACTCTCATTTTTAAATCTTTTTTTTAATTTCAAAAGCTCATTAAATGAATTGTTGTAAGTCAAGGACTACATGTATTCCAAAGCAATTAAAATCATGATTAGGAAAAAGATAAATATGGTAACTTTAGTTTAAAGCTCCTGATATATTTCTGCCTTTGCAAACTCTTCTTCTCATTATGCCTTCCAAATTTCTAGGTTAAATATTTCCCAACTCTTTTGAATACTGCAGTGCAATGATAACATTTAACATTTCAGAAGTGCTCATTCATGGATAAATGTATTTACAAAACAACTTTCTACCTTTAGCATTTGTGTAATGTGATACAATCCCTTATTGATGTCTTAATTTGTCACCTTTCTTGGTATGCAGTGATCCCACTGCAGAGTATCCAAGATAGTACGGTATTTAATAGAGGAGCCAAGCTTGCCTTTGTCAACAGCTGTTTTGCTATCCTTTCATTGGGTGGATACTGTTCCGTTTGACAGTGGCTTTTAAAATAATCCTTTCTGCTCCTGGAACGGATTGAGGTCATGTTACATTGCAGCTTTTTGTTGCTGGGATGGACAGAAGCCATGTTCCCATTGCAGTTTTGCTGGATATGGAGCATCGTGTGGTTACTAAGCAACTGGACCGAAACAACAGTGCAAATGAATGAATCACTAGATGATCTTGGTGCCTACATTTCTCTGTTTGAGGATGGTGATGATGATAAAATATTGCATGGCGATCTCCCCACATACATTAATTCATTTCTTAGAAGGATATGAAATTGATAGTGTGCTCATATTATGCTAGGAATGAGTAGCAGTTGTGTTATTCTATTTTAAGTGAATACATGGAACAGGATGAGATCGATAACACTTTTTCTGTGTTAGTTCTAAAACCGCCTACTTTATTAACAGGCATTACTGAGTATTTCTAGATTTGGAGTGAAAGCATTTCACTTCCTGTCTTCTTTAAACAGAAGTTAAGTGTATAACCCCAAACCAACAGGTCATTGTTAGCATCTGTTGTCCTAAAACCTCTTTTGCTATATTGCAGTTTGTTTTGAATGGCAGCATAAGGGAAGATTGACACACACTGGTGCTTGCTGGACCATACCAACCAAAATTGTCACCCAAACTAGGAATCCATTATTAGCTTTTGGTTGTTGTAACACTTCCTTTTTTTTAGATTGTAATTTATTTAAATGTGAGTAGAAGGAAGGCTTTGCACATAGTGGCACTTGCTTGGATGTGTGTGTGTATCAACAAAGGCAAGTTACAGGTAGTCAAAGCAGCATTGCAATTCAATCCATATTCTTCTTGTAATTGCATCAATACACATTCAAAAAGGCTGGAGATTGCATCATGACATGGCTTCTGTCATGTTTCTATTTCTGATCCCACGTTGTGGGTTCCAATGTTTGCACATAGTTCCTAGGTCTCCGGTCCTGTTTTAATATTCTGTTCCCAGTTTCCAGAGGAAAGAAACCCATCTGAAGATGATAAACCATCTGCACTCTTCTTTCTCCTTTTAAAGAACTCCACAAGGCATTTTGGCTTCAGCATTTTCATACTGTCTCCTTGTATGTGTTGCATGAATTCCAACCATAGTCAGTATTATGTTGCCTAATTCAACATGTCCATGTTTTCTTATATTCTCTGCTTATATTCCATTATATGTCCTTCTAGAAAACATTCCTGAAATTTTAGAATTTTAAGGTTAAGAAATACAACAAATCTACATTCTGTACATTTAAAATGATATTGTTAATTACAATGATCTAATATATTTGTTCCACCTAAATGATAAATAGAAAGGCTGGATATACATTTTCAATATCTGATATACCACCACAAGAAATGTAGCTATGCCTCATACTTTATTTTCAAATTAGGTTTACTATCTGGAGAAGTCTGTTGTGGTCTGCGGCAGTCTATGGATCTGGCAGCAGAGTTGGACATTGAGGAGGTTGGGGAGGAACATGGTCCAGTCCTGGAGTCTGGGGAAGGCTCGGACAAGGGCTCTGCAGCGGAAACAGAGAGGAAGCCAGGGCCATCTGGGAGTTATGGGCTGCCTCCAGAGTCAGACATCAGTGAGGCAGAGGAAGAGGGGGAGCCTGTTACCAGTGCACGTATGCGCAGAGCTGCCAGAAAGAAAGAACAGTTAAGACAAAAGGGGCGACTTGGGAGTAAGGCTTGGAGATAATTGGACCTTCCCATAAGACATAAAGAAGGAGCCTTTGCAGAAAGCAAATTTGTTCGTTCTGGTCAGTTTAAATTCTGACGCTCCTTTTTGACTCTGGGCTCCATGTAGCCTTGCAAAGCTAGTTACCAGTTGGGTCTTTGGCAGCGTTTCAAGGGAGATAAAGGTGGGTGCTTATCAGCCTTATTCCAAAAGATTTTGGCAGACTTCTGTCGGACTCTTTACAAACCATTTGTGACTCATTATGAGCTGTGAATGAACATAATTCACAGCCATTGAAATAAAAAAAGGGGTTTTGGGACTAAGCATGTGATTTTTACTGTCTCAGGAAGCCTAGGTCAGAACAAAGTCAATCACTGAGGATGCAGTTTCATATTAGATATGATGCAGTCAACAATGTGTTAGATGTGGGATTCTAAAAGTGAATATCTCACCCTGAATATAATAAAAATGTTATAACCCTATTGAAAAATGGTATGATTTGTGTGAGGGCTCTGTATACCAAAAAGGATTGGATTTTGTCTTTTGTTTACTTTTAGGCAACTTTTTTCTAAACTTACAGTGAAGGGTCTCCTAAGGAACACTGTGTTTAAAATTGCAATATTACCCCAGTGGTAAGTCAAGTTTGGTGTGTGGTAGCCAAAAGCAAGCCTATTCCACTGAATGGAACTTGAGACTTTTCTTCCAAAGTCATGCCTAGATAAAAGTAGAGATTCTCAGTCATCCAAGTCATGGTTTTCCCAAAGGTGCTTTTTTCAAGGGGCACCTGGACTTTCATTTTTTTTCTTTTGAAGACATTTTGCTTCACATCCAAGAAGCTTCTTCAGTTCTGACAGGATAATAGGAAAGGAAGGATTTACATTCCTTGCAGAGAGCTGGTAATTTGCATCCTTTTAGAGGGGCCTTGAAGCACTTGGAAGTTTATCTGTGTCCTCAGGGTCACCTGCTTCCTGCAGTCGTGTCTAGATAGCACCAAACTAGTTTAATGCAGCATCTCTTTTCTTTCCATTCTAACAGGATGGGTTCACTCCACTAGCAGTTGCATTGCAGCAAGGACACAATCAGGCTGTGGCTATTCTTCTGGAAAATGACACCAAGGGGAAAGTGCGACTACCGGCATTGCATATTGCTGCCAGAAAAGATGACACCAAATCAGCAGCCCTTCTTCTCCAGAATGATCATAATGCTGATGTTCAGTCTAAGGTACAAAATTACCTCTTTCTCCAGGGTAGTCTCAAAAATAGGATGTTTCCAAGGATTTCTTTCCCCAATGAGCGGGATAAAAGAATGCGTTTTTACCACTGGGATTGGAAGTGCAACCTTTTGCAGCTTTTAGTATTATTGATGTATTTATTAATGTATGGTTTACAGCATATTTATAAAATGTCTTAATGTGAATAATAACCATACAGCACTATAAAAGCTACCAGCATGGATGCTGAATCTGATATATCCAGCAAACCCTCCCTTTTTCCTACAGTTGCAAGAAGATATGGACTTAAAGGCACAATTAATTCTTTGAATTTGTTTTTCTCGTGTTGCATGTGGCCTGCAGGTTGATTACCTGCTGGCTTTTCAGTACTTTTTATCTTTGAAAATATAATCCAATTCATACTGTGCTTTAGGTTCTGAAATATTAAATTTGACTATTTACTAGGGAGAAAACAACTGTTAAAACAGTGTTGTTGTTGTTGTTGTTGTTAAGTAGGTTTTGGGCTGTGTAATCTATGGAAATGTGAGTTTCCATACAATGACATTAGAAATTAATCATTCGTATCAGGAGTTTTTCCCCAGTAATAAGATTGTAATTCATTTTAGTGAACAATTGAGCTTTCTGTCATTCTACCAATCTGTAATGTCTTTCCTCTTTTCTCCAAAACACGCTTCAACAGATGATGGTGAATAGAACAACTGAGGTACCCAAACCAACAGTTTTGTTACCCCTTTCTTGCCAGCTCTTTGTTGAAAATCATTTCATCCCGCTGCCCTCCGCCACCGCCATTCCATTCAGTTCAGAGTGTATCGCATTTCATTTTTATATACTCTTGGCAGAAATATATTCTGTCTCATCTTTTTTATTTTGTTTTGTTTTGTTTTGTTTTGGCTTTGAGATGCTCAAGATTTTTATATTTGTTTTTCATAGTAGAATAGGAAACTAAAATAGTGGGCCTGCAGAGGAATTATTTACAGCAGGGGTCTCCAACCTTTGCAACTTTAAGTCTGAAGGACTTCAGCTCCCAGAATTCTCCAGCCAGCAAAGCAAAGCTGGCTGGAGAAGTCTGGGAGCTGAAGTCCTTCAGACTTAAAGTTGCAAAGGTTGGAGACCCCTGATTTACAGAACAATTGCCTGTAACATGAATTTATTTCTTTAGTAGTGTAAATCCATTCCAAAATACTCATCTGGACAATTGGTTTGGATTGTTTGTTGCATGCAAATGGCATTTTTAAATTTTTGAAATTCTTTCCCCTCTTCATAATTTATTATGTTTTCAAGAGCTGAGCAATTCAATATACTGAAATCAGTGGAACTCTGTTCCAATTTAAAAGTATTCCCAGCTCAGCAGAGCTCAGATTCTATTTTCTTGAAGAAAAAATGATAAAAATGCCCATAGTTGGATGTTGAAAGCACTTTACAGAAGCTACCCCTTAATTTCATAGCACTGCTTTCTGTAGACAACTATGGACATTTGCCTTTGAAGATGGCTCGCTAAGCATGGACATCTACTCTTGGATCCATATTTTGTTAGCAACATCCCTCACTTTCTAAATTAAATGAAGAGTCAACAAGTAGCATGGCAGAATACAGTATCTTGATAAGCATAAAAAAATTAATTTTTTCTCCGAAAACAGAGAAAATGAATTTGCATCTGAACTAAGAAAAATGAATAAATAATGAAATGAGCAAATAAGAAACCATAACATTTAATTCTTGTACAATTAGAATAGTCCAGAAGTAGGAGAGTAATTCTGGCTTATAATGTTCAAATTTTAGTAACTATTGTCTTGTCGAAAAAAAGAACTGGATTTTCTAATTACGACTGTTTTATTTTTGCAGAGTGGCTTCACACCTTTACACATAGCAGCACATTATGGAAATGTTAATGTAGCGACACTTCTACTCAACCGAGGAGCTGTTGTAGACTTCACAGCAAGGGTATGCATTCTTATCTTCTGCACGTAGAAATAACAGTGAATTTTCAAGGAAATTTTCATTAAATATATTGAAAAGGAAAGAAGAAAACAAGGAAGGAAATAAGGGAGGAAAAGAAATAAGGAAAGGAAGCAGTAAATCTATTCAGAGATTTGTTTATTTAAAGCCAATGATTCTTCATCCCCCTTTCCCTTAGAAGTAATATCATGTTTTATAGTTAGAAAATAATTGAATGTAATGCATTCATTATATTTTTACATTGTACCACTATAAATGAACAAAAAATATATCCAATATGAGTAATTCTCAACTTATGATCACAATTGAGCCCAAAATTTATGTTGCTAAACGAGACAATTGTTAAACAACCTTTGCCACATTTTATAACCTTTCTCACCACAGCTGTTAAGTGAATTACTGCAGTTAAGTTAGTAACAAAGTTGTGAAGTGAATCTGACTTCTTCATTGACTATGCTTGTCAAAAGGTTATCACATGACACACACACCCCAGGACACTGCAACCATCATAAATATGAGTCAGTTGCCAAGTGTCTGAATTTTGATCACATGACCATGGGGATGCTGCAATGATCATGTAAAAAATGGTCATGTCACTCTTTTCAGTTACATTGCAACAGTCACTAAACAAACTGTTGTAAATCGAAGATTACTTGTATTAATGTAATACGTACATTGCTTCACTTTTAACTAATCTCTATTTAAGTTAAGAATTGTTATGAATTGGGCATTCAAGAAAAATATATGGTAGCAAAACCAAAAGCTTTATTAATCTAGAGCAGGGGTCCCCAACCTTTTTTGCACCAGGGGACCAGTTTCCTTTAAAAAAAATTCTGCGGACCTGCTGGCGTAGAGGAGGAGCGGGGGGGGGGGAGGGGGAACAGGCGGCACATGCGCATGCGGGGGGGAGTCAGCTCACTCGGCCCTCTAGGGCCTCCAATGGCGCGAACGGCCACACCTGTGCATGCGCACGTGGGGGGGAGTCGGCGCGAACGGCCGCGCCTGCGCTCTCCCACATCCGGCACATGCTCTGCCCAGGGGGCTGCCCCCTCCTCCCTCCTCCTCCTCTCCGGCCCGGTTCCTATCAAGCCACGGACCGGCACCGGTCCGCGGACCGGGGGTTGAGGACCCCTGATCTAGAGCATGCTTACTTTGACAAATTTTAACGCACCTGCTCCTTTCTCTCAATAATCAAGATATTGCTTGTTCCACCCACATCGCTTACAGATGAAGATGGAAGCAGGCTTTCTATTTTGAAAGCTTCCTTTAAATTTTTACAGATACGTTGAAGCACAACTAGGACTATATGTGGGGAAAGACCTGGGGAGGACGTGACCTCCCAAGGAAATTGTCAGATAAGAGTCAGTATTGCCCACAACTGGATAATGAGTGGGGCAGGAGGCTTAGAAGGCACCTACCATAGTGTCTCTGCCTCTAAATCAGGTGGGGATGGAATGATTGCACTTTCAGAGTTGAGAGATTGTCACTGAATCACAACCAGACAAATTAATTCTACGTTATTGTAAAGCTACGTTAATAGACTCTAGCATTCTCCCAGTCTCCCAAGGTCTTTCCCACATATCATCATGGCTATAACAATTATCTCAGGATAATCCATTGGGAAAGTTTGCTTTATTAACCCATGTTTCCACATAGATCTTCATAAGGATCATGTTATTTCTCTAGGGTCATGTTACTGTCACTTCATAATTTATTTTGTTCTCACTCTAAACTATACAGTGATTGGTTTGTTTTACATCAGCACAATATTTAAATCCACTAAAGCTTATCTTTATCTAGAATGCTATATTTTGAGGAAAACAACTGAATCCTTCATTTATCTCTATGAATCATTTCATGATGATCAAATTCATCTCATTAGGATACCAAACTAATTCTTATATCCGCAAGAATAAACACTTTCTTATTGCAGCAGGTCTTAGAAATTATTGAATTATATTTCTGTGATGACCAAGGCTTTTATGTTTTAACTATTCTTGATAAACTGGTTTGTATTGTTTTTAAAAAAAATAGATATTGGCCTTTAAAGAATAATACCTTCACATAAATTTTGAAATATTTTGAACAAGCTGAATAAGTATTTATACAAAGTTACAAATGTATGTTCTTTTCTACTTTGTGTAATTCTTGAAATTGTGCAAATAAAACCTTACTTTTTAAAAAAACAAGAACAATACAGCTTTTCAGCTGAAAGTCGCCTCCATCCTACATGTTCTTACACATAAGTTTTATTTGATTCAGTAGAATTAATTTTGGAGCAGATACAGTATACACAGGATTGTGCTGTTAATTTTGAACATCTTATAACTCACCATCTAACTATTTTATTTATTTGTCATATTTAGACACTACTTATAACTTCCTCACAGAGCAGCTATTATTAACTGTCTGATGGTTGCATGGACTCAGCTCAAACATTTTTTCCCTGCTTAATTTCTACATTTTAGTAGGATTGGTTTTCTTCATACATTTAAAGTGCTTTTTAATATTTTTTCCTTCTATTGCCTACTATCATGCCAAATCCTTACCTACTATTCATGAATAGGAAATGAAGCAAAATCTTTAGACCTCTTTAAGACATTTTATTGCAAATAATTTGTTGTGATAATTGGCTTCATTGTTGCGCTACTGTGTTTATGTATTTAGGTATTTGATAGAATGTAAATATAGCTATGAAGGTCATTTTGTCTTTCATATTGTCTGTTTGTGTATGTCTGCAGCAAAACTTTTGATGTTTTGATCTTTCAAAATGTTAAATAGGAGTGCACTGCAATACCCAAAGGATATTTAAAAGAGTATGTAAAAGCACATGTAATAATTGTGGGGTTACTTCCATGAACCAATAGAAACATGTAGACATATATCATTGCTTTTATTACATTTAATCTAGGTTACTCTAAACCTTAATGCTAAATGCTATTATTTCTTTACACATCTAATTTGTATACACTTAAACGACACAATTATCATCCTTTTCTAGTTCTCAAAAAATTATTATTATTTTATTATTAAGTTTATGTAGCTTCCCTTCTAATGCTTGTGGCTCTGGGAAGTACACAAAATTAAAACAACAACAACAACAAAAACTCCAAATAAACAAAACAATTAAAATACAATTAAAGCAGTTAAAACTATCCTAAAATAAAAACGAGAATGCATTCCAAACTTACAAGCAATATCATTCAGTGGACTCCATGTTTCTTGGAATCTCAGCCTTGGTGACAAAATAATATTTTAAGGGTCTTCCAAACAGGGTTTGGGCTTCAGATAATAGGAGAAAATGCTTTCCTTCTGGGTCACCTCCTTGGGAATGGGATAAACCATCCTGCTGGATCTGAGGGGATGGGGAGGTAAGTAAACGGAGATGTCTCTCAAAGGACTTAAAAATAGGTGCAGGGCCACCTTAACAACATTATGGGCCCCCGGCCAAAGCAGTTTACTGGGGCCCCTATGACAACTACTCACAGGAATACAAATGTAAATGGTTGATAAAATTAAACATATATTTGCATGTTAGTATTAATTTAAAAATGCAGTAAAATGTAATAAATATGTTGCTGTATTTGTATGACACAAGGTGCATTGAAGGGTTAACAGACACAGATTACTAGGGGGGGGGGGGGCTCTGTTCATGGGGCCCATGGGCAAGTGCCCACCAGGCCCATGCATTAAGACAGCCCTGAATAGGTGAAATACTAGCAGGTGGCATCATTAACAACTTGCACATTATTTCCTTAAGTTATCCTACATCCATTTCTCCAGGGTATGTTTGAATCATGGATAGCAGAAATAAAGGAAACTCTGTAACACTTAGACATCTAACAAACCCTTGATTATGTTTTTCAAAGTTGTACACTCTATATCAGTGATGGCGAACCTTTTAGGCACTGAGTGGTCAAACTGCAAGTGCACGTATGCCCAAACTGAAAGGTATGCGTGTGTGTGAATGCGTGCATGCATAGCAGAGACCTGATGGTGGGAGGCAGGGCAGCCCAAAACCGGCAGCAAGCAAGAGGTAAGATTTTTTTCTTTTGTGAGCTTCTGTTTCGTCATTTGCAGGGAGACAGAAGCTCACAAAAGAAATGACATGGAGATCTGACCAGGGGCGATGGCGCATGTGCCTGTAGAGAGGGCTCTGTGTGCCACCTCTGGCCTGCGTGCCATAATTCGCCATCATGGCTCTATATGGAACTATGCTTCAGTGATTTTTCCCTCGAATGGAAAAGGTTGTCCAGCTATTCTGATCAAATTTTATTTATTTTTTAAAAATAACAAAATAACAGAATAAGGAGGGACCTTAGAGGTCTACTAGTCCAACGTCCTGCTCTAGCAGGAAACTCTACACCTTCTTAATTGTTAAGTTGTGTGCCTTATTCATAACCCACCGCTTAACCAGAAAGAAGTGGACTGTACAGTAAATTGTTTTAACATCATTTTATATTTTTCGATAACACTTGGTTTATTTTAAATTATCTTGTTCTAGTCCCGGAATGGTGGAGCTATGGCACGCGTACCACAGGTGGCACGCAGAGCCAATAGTCAGGGCATGCAGGGCGTTGCCCTGTCAGCTGGCCAGCACGAATGTGTGTCGTTTTAAGCCCTCTGGAGGCTTCAGGAGGCTTCCCTCAAGCCTCCGGAGGGCAAAAAAAAAGAGCCCTACGATCAAACAGGACTTCTGCTTTGCTCATAGAGTCTTTTTTTGCCCTCTGGAAGTTTCAGGGAAGCCTCCTAAAGGTACCTAAAGCCTGTGGAGGGCCTCCGGGGGGCCAGGGGGATGTTTTCGCCCTCCCCAGGCTCCTATAAAGCCTCTGGAGCCTGGGGAGGACGAAAAAAGCATGCAAAAAATGGGGGGGGGGTTGCACCTGCTATGCATGCATGCACACTGGGGGGGTCGCGCATTGCATTATAGGTGTGGCACGCCCATGCACGACCCCCCTGCGCTTCCCCCACTTATGGCACAGAAGCCAAAAAAAGTTCACCATCGCTATTCTAGTCATATACGGTAATAAAGGAGGAGGATGTTGAATGACCTCAATTGATCTTGCAAAAAAGCTAAAAAGGTTTTGCCCTGATTGGACTTGATGGGAAGGTACAAGGAAATCCAGGGCTAGGGGTTAGAACTCTGATCATCAAAACACATTCTTTTATAAACCTTCATTCAGAATGCTTGGATCCAATTTTTTTCTAACCAACCAAGCAGGCATTGGCAATCACTTCTGCTACATTGCTTAGAAACCTATACAGATTTGTTCACATCATCGTCATGATCTGAGCAATGATACAAACAACTTGAAAGTCTTTTTACCTTTATTAATCATCTGTTCATTCTAATGAAATGCTAAACATGACACAACATAAATGCTATGTTTCTTAATACACATCTCTATCAGAAATATAACAACGTTTATGCTGTGTCATGTTTGGGTAGACATACTATATACCTAGAGTCAGGTTTTGATTGGCAGCAGGGGTGGGTTCCAGATTCCACTCCAACCAATACGGTTGGAAAACCGGTACAGTTGGAATGGCCCCGGCGTCACCCACGTGCACACGCATGATGCACGTGCACACACACGCAACGCACGCATGCTTCCTACCTGTCAGCAAGGCTTCCGCAATCCTCCGTGACGGTCCAGCTGCTCAGCAGAGCATCGCGCAGGTGCTGTATGCGCCATGCACTTGTGCAAAAGCACAAAAAGCATAAAACACCGGTAAGGAGCAGGCAGGCCCTCTGGAGCACCGTACCAGAACGGTATTCAGGCTCCGGTATGCCCATACCGGGGTGTACCGCCTGCAACCCACCACTGATTGGCAGCCTTTATGAATGGGATAGAATTGTTTTTAAATGTTGAATGTACTCTGTGATACATCCATGTTTATATTCTGTACTGTTTTGTGTCAAAATGCAAAACCATTCCCATTGAACGTCTCCAACCCCATCATGCTTTTGTTTGTTCTTTTCATGGTGTAGAATGGAATCACCCCACTGCATGTGGCTTCCAAAAGGGGGAACACTAACATGGTGAAGCTCTTGTTGGATCGTGGAGGGCAGATCGATGCCAAAACCAGGGTGAGTGTTTTATTCCCTGAATGTATGTTCTCATGCATTTAACATTTTTGCTTGGTAAGAGGCTAGAACTCTTAATCATCAAAACACATTCTTTTAGAAGATTTTTGTCCCCTTTGTGAGCAGAAGGGAATTCACGCAGTGCTATTTTATTCATGGAAGAAATCCTTCTGTGAGTATATATCTCCTTCCATGAGTGAAAACTCTTTTGATACCCTTTCTGTTTTGACTGGATGTACTTTGAAAATAAATTTGGGTCTTTTGGTTAAGATCAAGTGTAGCATTTGTTCTTATCAGAAAACCATTCTGAAAAAATCCTCCAGTACTTGTACAAAAGGTCCAGTTCTCTGTTTTTCCTTAAAACGGCCTGATTTTTTTTTCACGCTACTGTGTGTTAAAAGATGCTACTGGGTTCTTTTAATGCTTTAATTTTCAAACTGCACAGAGCTTGCTTTCAGTTTATAAAGGAAATTTTTGGATTAAACTTCAATCCATTTGGATTACTGCAAAGTGCTCTACATGAGACTCCCCTTGAAGAGGTTGCAACTGGTCCAGAATGGTGCATGCACCCCTATCAAAAGCTGCACCAGCTCCCTGTTTTCTTCTGGGTGCAATTCAAGGTGCTAGGTACTATTTTTAAAGTCCCACATTGTGTGGGATCAAGCAATCTGAGCGACTGCCACTCTCTTTCTGTACCACCAGTGTGAATTGGATAGGAACAGTCCAATTCCTTTCCCTTAAACATTGCCAGCTTGTGAGACCTTGGCAGTTTGCTTTTTCCATTTCAGCCCCCCTGCTTTATGAAACATTTCCCCTGCTAACATCCAATGGGCCTCATCCTTCTGTCTTTGCCTAGAGTACTTAAAACTTGGCTCTTTCCCCAGGCTTTGGGACAGAGTGAGGTCTGGGTAGGATTAGAATATGGATGCATTAGGGAGGTGTGGCTTGATGACAAGATCTGGGCTTTTCCCCCCATTTGCTTTGTTGTTCTTTGCTTCAAATGGTTTTATTGATTGCAGAATTGTTTTAAGATGGGTGGCTATATAAATGTTTTGATTTAATAAAAGAATTCTGCTAAAACTATAGGTTTACTTTAAACTCAATTAGGTTTAAATTCTAGAACAGGTTAATAGAACACACTGAAGATAACGCTCGAGAAAATGATCAGGTTTTTAAAGTTTCCCTATTAGCTGACAGTGAAGGTGCCTTAATAAAGTTGCGGGGACAGTAAGCTGAAGGGGAGCTTTCTGCAGAAAAATCTGATTAGCTTATGCTACCCAGCTAAACAGCTGTTGAAAGAGATGGGAAAAGAAAACCAAGGGAACATCTACTCCTATAATGAAGATGAAAGATTTATTTAAGCAGCTGATATAGTAGCTATCAATGGCCTTTCTAATTCAGGATTGTGGGATATGATTACAGATAGAAGTATTCTAACAAATCTAACATTCCATAGTCTATTTTATTCTTTATACCAAACAGGGAACAATACTTGATGAAAATATAATCGCAGATTCTATGATTTCTGTAAGATTTACGGTTCTGAATTTTTTTTTACAAATGACTTTATTGTTTATCACCCACATCAGATGAGAGTGTTGTCCTGAACTGCCAGCACAGTGACATTGACATCTGAAAGGACTGGCATCCAATTTGCATATAATTTGCCTATTTTTCAATACGTTTTTCAGTGTGGGAGATTCCAGACTTTTGGTTTCATTTGTCGGTGTCATGTGACTGTGTAATATCCTTGTGTCCAAATTTGATTCTGCTTGCATCATTTTTGTTCCTTGCTTTGTCTACTTTGTCATGGTCATATGTAGCTGAATAATGATGATTTGCATAATTTATAATATAAAAGCCTTACAGCTAAAGATATGATTGTCAAATAGAAAAATAGAATACATATTGCCAAAATGGATTGTATTAATAACCACAGGAAAAACAAGAAGGAAAGAGTCTCATATCTGTTTTATCATTGTTGCTAGGAGCCCCTGAAATCCAGGGTGGGTAACTCAATCAAGTCAGCAGTGCCCAAAAAGTATGTGTGAGGGACAATCAATTTTGCCATGTCACTATGCAACCTCCCTCACCCAACAGCCAAAACTTAGAAAACAAGAAATTATTTTTATTCTGTGACCGGAAGATACCAGGTTGCTAAAACCAAACCATAAAAACAAGTCATTATCAATATTCAATCATTAAGGTAAAACCTAATAAATTGTGAATGAATAGGGACTTGGCTCAGGAGGGAAAAAGGAACATGAATAATTAAAGGAGGAGAAAAGATTATTCAGTCAGGGGAAAAGAAAAGGGTGAGCAAGAAATAAAAAAATAACCTTTGATTTTTTTAAAAGATATACAGTGGGACCTTGGGCGCTGACTATAATCTGTTCCAGGACTTCGTTGGCACCCAGTTTGGTCGTGACCAGAGGCAAGACTGACTGTGCATGCGCGCACACACACAAAAATGGCATGGAAGGGGAAATCGCTGCGGCTGTGTTTATTTGGCACCCGAAGATGTGTTTGTGACCAGAGTGAAACATTTAGTGGATTTTTTGGTCACCAGCCGATTTGGTCATGGTCCGAGCCATTCGTGACCCGAGGTCCCACTGTAATAGAGAGAAATTGGCATTTTTTCAAGATTCTATTTTACAATTTTAGAGGTAGAGAGAAATTGACATGCTTTCAAGCTTCCATGCAAGGTGAGACCAGCATAGAAAAGTGAAGCTTACACTGCTAGGTTGCCTGCTAAATCAGTCCTGCTGAACCAGGGGTCCCACTACATGCCTGGGGGCCATTCAGAACCGGGCTGTGCAAGCAGGGGGCATTCATAGATGCATACATATCCACTTGCATGAATAGTGGCACTTGGCCACGAAGTTCCATTTGTGTAAGTGGCAGATGCTGACACAAAACCATCTATCCTATCCGCCCCCTCGTCCCCCCGTCCTGCCAGTCCACCAAGCCAGAAAGGTTAGAACGCTGTGCTAAAGCACTTATATTTATGTAAGTCAGCTGCAAGATAAAGCTTCATTAACACTGTTCAGCACAAACATTTGTCATCAAAGTAGACCTTTTGAGACCATGATCTTTGGTACCAAAGTTGAAGTTAGATCACTATTCTGATAATTAATTGACAAAATAATTGACAAAATAGCTATACAAATAATGGCAAGCAATAGAAGAATAGGGATTCTAATCAAACTGTGCCAGCAAATCTGGAGAATGATACAATGGCCAGTAGGTTGGAAGAGGTCAATCTACATACCAGTAACAAAGAAAGGAAACTAAACGGAGTGTGTAAAATATTGAACAGTGAACCCTACATGGAAGGTGATGCTTAAAAGGGCTAAGAAACACATGATGTTATTGTTGATGCATGCTGAAGAATTGAGAAAGCTGAAGAATACCAAAAATAAGTCAGTACCGGTATATGCTTCTTCATTTTTTATTTTATTTTTTTAAATTAAATTTATACCCCGCCCTTCTCCAAACGGACCCAGGGCGGCGCACAGGAATACTAAAAATACATACAAAAAACATATAAAATTTTTAATAAACTTATTTAAATAACATCCTGCACTAAAAACTAAATTAAAATTCCCAAGTTTAAAACTAAGAGTCAATGATGGAGGTTACGCTAGGCATTCATTGACTATGGAGAAGCCCTTGATTGTGTCAATCATGTTAAGTACTGAAATGGGCTTAGAAAAGTGGAAATCTCAATGTCTTCATGCAAAACATATATACATAAGTGAGGTCAGGAAGCCACGATATAGACAGAAAATGGTGAAACAGATTGGTTCCAGGTTGGCAAAGGAATGAGGCAAGATTGTTTATTTTCCCTTTATTTTTTTGACCTATATGAGAAATATATATTAAGGGAAGCTGGACTAGAAGAAGATGAGTGTGGCTTTGAAGAAGTGCCAGTAACCCACACTATGCTGATGACACTATACTGCTAGCTGAAAACACAAGGATCTCCAAGCTCTACTAATAAAAGTCAAGGAGCACAGTGGGGAAAAAGTGTCTACATATATAAAAAACAGTCATACAAGTAATGGTTTTTTCACTTTTGTTTATCTTCTCTACTTCTTAGTATAAAAATCTATTTTCTGATAAACATTTGATAATTACTAACCATATTAAAACTTTTGCCTGTTACACGCACATTTTATCTGCCTTAATGGGGTTTATTACAATAGTGTGTAGCCTTTACTTATTGGCTGGAGACATAATGGAGGCTACGCCATCCAATTGTCTGGGCTCTTAGCACAGACTACTCCTGTTAGTTGAGAAGCTAAGACGGTGGCACTATGCTTCACTTGGTTGCAGAACACAATTCCAGATTGTACATGGATTAAGACAGGAGTGTCAAACTCAAGGCCCATGTGCCAGATCAGGCCCATGGGGTGCTTAGATCTGGCCTACAGGGACACCCTGGAAATAGCGAAGGACCGGTCTGTGGTGCATCTGCCAGCAAAAATGGAACTCACAAGGGCCATCCTCCTGAGCTCCGTTTTAGCTGGCAGAGAGTAGCAGGAGTCTGTCCCAGCCGAAAATGAAAATTGGGAGCTTATTTTCGCTGGCAGAGCGCTCAGGCCACCATAGGCGACACCGCCTCGAGTCCCTTTGGGGAGAGAGCGCAGTTTTATAAATTAAAATTATTATTATTATTATTATTATTATTATTATTATTATTATTATTATTATTATTATTATTATTATTATTATTATTATTATTATTATTATTATTATTATTATGATGTTGTGATGTCAAGCTGGCCACGCCTACCCTGGCCATGCCCACCCATGCCCACTCATGCGGCCCTCAATGAAATTGAGTTTGATACCTCTGGATTAAGAGATGGCCCCAGGTGCTCTATTTTTGTTAGAAGGTTGCTAGATTGCCCTTTTGCATGAATATTATCAGTTATCCCATGGTGATCATGGTGTCTATTTATTTCTCCTGGGCTTTTGGAGTTTGTGTCTGGTAAATGCATCAGAGCAAAGCATTCAACTTTTCTAGGCTGAGATCTGCTTAGAGGGACATTCTCCATCTTCCGTGAGTTGTGCTAGAGGTTGAAAATGACATTTGCTGCCTATGGCCTGAATGTAAAAAGATCCATTTGTATAGTTTAGGACTACAGTAAAGTAGGGCCCTGGAACACACAAGGGACCATAACTCCATTCAAACAAATACATGCATGTTCCCCATAAGACTTCCAGCTGGTGAGAGAATGGTAGAGATAACATGTAAGTCCTACTTTTTACTTAGATTGATTCCTTCATGTATGCAACTGAATATATTGGACAGGCTTACAGCCACTGTGGTTTTCCTTTTATCTTCTTCCTTCAGCATTGGGGACACAACAAAAGAACAGAAAAGTATGGTAGCTAAATTGTGCTAGGGAGTGTTTTTGTATTTTAGTCATTCTTTGAACAGTGAAGTGTGTTATTACAAAATACAGTTTATTTATGTAGCATTTGGGCAGGGGTAATGTGGAACAGTTGAGATTCATTTAGAAATAGAAAATTCTCTGTACAATTGTGTGGCCTTCCATGAGGAGCCCTGCCTTGCCCTTGATGCCAAAAGTGGATTTAGCGAGCAATTATCATGTCATCCAATGCTTCCGTGCATTTCTGGGATTTAGAAACCGATACCTACTTTCAAATATTATGACTAGCTTTATTTCTGTGGTGGGAAATTTTAGCAACATTTAAGAGTATCATCTACTTAAGAACTGTACATATAAAACGTTATACACAGCTATTGATAATAAAATGACATTAATATTAATAGATTTTAAGTTAGTTACAGTTGTAGCTTTCAGGTCTTATTTATTATTTATTTGTTGCTTTTAAATAACAGGACAATAAGAAAGGAACAAAACACAGATAATCATGATAAAAATATATACAGTATATTATAAAAGGAAAAAAAGGAAGTGCTTTAAAAAGGTGATAAAAAGTACAATGAAAAGGGAAAAAGAAAGTATAATATATTGTTTTAATAGTAAAGTTTCAGTTTTATGTATATACACATATACATACATGCATATATACATAAATCGTGTACGTATACATACAGGCTGGCATATGTTTATGTATGTATGTGTGTATTTGCATTTGGCTCTTAAAAGAATAAATAAATTATAATCTAGAGAGCTCAGTGTGCCGAACTGGTTGAATGTTGACCTACATAGATCATTATTATGTTTGCAGTGTCCACAAAGGTAACATAAAGTACAATTTGCATGGTTTTCTCCCCATTTATTTAGCAGTGTAGTGGTTAGTTAATTTTAAGGCTTTATTGTTGTTCTGTTTTCCATCACTTGTTCTTGGTTATCCAGAATCAGTAAAAATGTTACTGGGCTTGTCTTTTGATAATTAGCATGTTTCATGCTGGAAAAGCCTTTCATATGATTTGAGACAGGATCTTGTTTACAAGAAAGAAAGAAAGAAAAATAATAATGTAAGGATCGTGTTCTGATAGCAAGTTTATCCAACAATGCTTGTATGCTCTTTACTCTTCCTTGGCTGGCATCTTTTTTTCCTACTTTATGTTTTTTATTTATTTGGCATCATTTTGATGCCATCCCAGTCTTAAGATTCTGGGCCTCTCTTTTGAGATTCTTATTATCCTTTTTTATTGTTCCTTTCCACAATTTGTTACCATGGAACAAAATGTCCCTCTGCGTTATTATATACTGCTGACTTCACATGGTCTCCTGGCAATTTGCAATTTAACCATAAACCAAGAATAAGTTACAGATAGTCTTTGATTTGCAGCCAATATTGGGATCAGAATTTTCATTGCTAAGCAAGGTAGTTGTTAAATGAGGCTGGCCCAATTGTATGCCCTTTTTGCCACAGTTGTTAAGTGAATCATGCAGCCATTAAGCAAATCTGGCTTCCCCCATTTTCTTTGCTTGTCGCAAGCCAAATGGGAAGCTCTTATATGCAGCTGTTATAAATACATGATGATTACCAAGTGGCTGAATTTTGATCATGCGAACAGGCAGATTTGCTTGATCATAAGTGCTGGTTGCGAGTTACTTTTTTCGGTGCCACTATAACTTCAAACATTTGCCAAATGAATGGTTGTAAGTCAAGGACTACTTGTATAGTATACCATGCATAATAAAATAACAATAAATAACTATCTCAGCAGAACAGTATCCAGACACATAAACTTTAATTTAAATTGTCTATGGAGATTCTCAGTCATCCAAGTTCAAAGCAAAATGTCTTCAAAGAAAAACAAGAACGTCCAGTTTAATTTAAATTATAAATTAACATTTCTGAAAATCAGATGTTTTTTTCTTGCCAAAAACTGCCAGGGAAGTTCTAGCTATTCCCCAGGAATGGAACACAGACAGAAGCACATTGTTTTCTGAGCCTCTTTTCCTTAGCTTGCATGGAGCGCAGGCCCTCAAGCATCCTAATTTGGAATGCATATATGTCCCAAATTGATCCACCCACACTTCAGAAATAATTGCATATTTTAAAAAGATTTTTTATACTTTTCTATTACATAGACAGATTGAGTATTTCTGAAGGAGATGTATTATTAATGGTTCTTATTATTCTTTTCATTGCTAATAAATTATAGTTGGCATGTAGAAATAAATATAATATGTTTCCTTACAGAACTATCTCTCCTAGCAGCAATTCCACGCTTGAGTGAGAACTATTACTAGATGTAATATGTAGAAATACTTGTAATTTAATGCCAATTTCCTGAGCTGCATAAACTTATTAATGCCAGTGCTGTTGCTCCCTGACTGATGATGAATCATTTCTGAGAGTTCCCTATTGGAGGGAACCTAAAGAAAATACTTCATCATTGCCACTAAAGATCTAATTTTGCTGCAAGATTTGTATTAGCAGTACAGTCAAATGATTGTAAAAGAACATGGTTTTTGTTTTTGTTGTTTTCAAAGGATGGGCTGACTCCACTTCATTGTGCTGCACGAAGTGGACATGACCAAGTTGTAGAGCTTCTCCTGGAACGAGGTGCCCCACTGCTTGCCAGGACCAAGGTGTGTTTATAGTTCAGACTAATATTTTAAGGGAGTTTGTTTGCTATTGAAACCCATAGCTGTAAAATAAATAATAACTAGTAGAGGAATTGATAAGGGTGTAATCAAATATTTTAAAATTCATACATCTTTGCTCTCATATGTCATGTGGTTTTTTTTATTTTCTCATTCATTTCTATTTCTGCACTGTTTCCATTGCTTTTTATGTAAAAATGCATTCATAAACTTCTACAAGCAGAGTATGTGCAGAGAAAATTAAGACATCAATAAATCAGATGTACATTTATGAAAAGCAGTATTAATATACTACAATAAACAATGGATTGGATACTAAGCACAAATGCATAAATACCCATTTAGTTTCCAAAACAGAGTGAGGTTTTCCAAGTGAATAAGCAAAATCATAAGTTTGTATATCTTGAAAACCAACTTGAAAATATATTATAACTTGATGGATGGATCTGTTAATTTTATAGGCTGTTTTTCAAGACTTAAATTTAATGTTGGTGTGTGTGCATGCGCATGCACGTACAAGTTGTCACTGTGTAATGTTTTGCCTTGTTTGTTTCAGAATGGACTGTCTCCACTTCATATGGCTGCTCAGGGTGACCATGTGGAGTGTGTCAAACACCTATTGCAGCACAAAGCTCCCGTTGATGATGTTACACTGGATTACCTGACTGCCCTCCATGTTGCTGCACACTGTGGTCACTATCGCGTCACCAAGCTTCTGCTGGATAAGAGAGCAAATCCAAATGCCCGTGCTTTGGTAAACTTTTCATGGATTTCTGGTGGAGCATAAAGGGAACTGAGATACTGACTCCACACATTCAGTTCAGTGACTATATAAAGATGCGGGGGAGACTGGCTGGCCTTTTCAGTAGGATACTCTAAAATTCTGTCCCAAATCCATGTAGTTAATAAAGCAATTAAACATTAAAAGATATCTAATGGATACAGTGGCATGTCATAAGAATGTGAGGCAAACAGAATGGTCAGAGCACATGAGAAAGGGGAGCACAGAATTACAGTCATAGACTTTTTTAAACATTAAGTGTTTTCTCACACAGTCTACATTGAGATTATATTATGTTCTTTACCATAAGCAGTGTGTTATAGTGAATGACATCAGCACAATGAAGCCTTCTTCATGGGTGCTACGAAGTTCTGTTGGTGTAGAAGTCCTTTATGGTAGTTTATAGCCACTATATTTACGCTGCTTGCAAAACCTGAGTGTTGTAGTCCCAATGTTTTCTCCATCCCTTGGGGAAGTTTGGTAGATGGTCAGCAATATTTATTTGCTTAATAATTATGATTTGATAGATATTTTTGATTATTTGAGTTAGCATTTTCTTAGCTTTTTTCTATTCAGAATATGAATACTAGAGTTTACTCATCTGTTTCAGAACAGGAGACGTTCTTCCAACTATTTGAACCCATTCCATTTCAACTTCCTCTCCTTTTCTTACATGCATTCATCCATCAACTTCACAAAATTGGACCACATTCATTCATTCAGATCTATCATCTTAACATGGCCACCCATTTCATATATCTGGAACAATTAAAACCATCTAAAAAGAAACAAAATGTAAAAACGAATCAGTAGTATAAAAATAGCTTCTTAGAACATCAATAATAGCCAATGTTTAAATCAGCAATGAACCATACTGTCATGGTTACAGCCTAGGTGGCAGAGCCAAGTTTTTAGTGTGTTGTAAAATGCTAGTAGAGTTCAGGCAAATGTAATATCAGGGAGAATAATATTCCAGAGGATGGGTGCCACACCTTCCTCCTTGTAATTTCACTGATATCCAGTATATACGTATATTTTATTCAGTCTATTCAGTAATTTCTGTTCTTTACCATTTACTCTTTACTTTACATGTTATAGTCTTCTATATGCCATGGTTATCATCAAATGGATCCACAGATTCTCATTTTTTTCTGCCCATCACAAGTTTGGCCAATCAAGATGGTGTTTTTAAGCAAAAGAAAGGAGATATTGACTAGATCACCACTTTAAATTATATCAGTGTCTGTTTCGTTCTTAGCAAATGAGAAGGATATTCTTGATTAGGCAAACTTTGGCCAATATGCCACAAGATAACCAAAGCAAGTTTTACTCCAAGGCTATTCATGCAGTGCTATGGAAGCTAAAATTCTCTTCTAGAGCAGGGCTGTCAAACTTCCAGCCCATGGACTGGATGCGTGACATGCTGGCCATGCCCGGTTTAGCGAAGGGGAAAGTCCCAATATGTCATGTGATGCTAACGTGATGTTGTGAGTTTGACACCCCTGTTCTAGAGATTGCCCTGCAAGCCAGTGTAATGTGGCCCACACCCACCAATTATGAAGTATAAGTAGGTTATCTTAATATATTTGAGAAACCTGATCTTCTTAAGTAACATACCTCCATATAGTTGGATGTACATGTCTACTGATTTCACAGCATTGTGAAATGTATAATGTATAAAATCTTCCACGAATCTTTAAATGCTCAAAAATACTAAGGAAGCTTAAACTTCGTTAAATCTTTGGTGGAAAACTACAGATCAGATAGGAAGGCAAGGAAATATCCAGCTAAACAGTTGCTAAGGAAAACACATGAATATGTCCATGTAATAATCAAGTTACCCAAAATCAAGTTCCCCCTAAAGGGAGCTTTTACTTTTTATGAGATATGGATTCACTCATACCCGATGTATGATTCATGTTTTAACCTAAAACACTTCTTGATTTGATGTTGCCTGAAAATACACTGTATAAGATTTTTAGGCAGAATTAACATTTCAAATTATTAGGGATTAAACAAGATACCAGACAATAGACCAGAGCTTAATGTCAAACATAAGTGGCTTAGTGTCTGTAGATAGGGGTAAAGGGTGAGATTGCCTTTCAGCCACTGAACCAAAGACAAAATGGAAACTTGAGAAAACAAGATTTTGTTACTGTTTGTAAGCTCCTTAAATAATATTTTCTTTGAGAATAAAAGCATCAATAGCTGAAAGTCCATGAAAGCTAGTAACATTTGTTAACTTTTAAGCTGCCCAAGTCTGTTTTTTGTTTTTGATAAAGAAATAATTTATTCCTGCCTTCTGCAAGTGCCCTTACGTAACCATGATACTGACCTTAATCATGAAATGTGCAATATAATATGCACATGACATATGTTTTGCCCCTTCATATTATCAATGGAGTATCATACACAAGTGTACAAGGAATGGAGTTTGTGTCCATCCTTTCCTATGAATGCCCATACTTCTATATATTTCTATTTTGGGCATTGTTTAGGTCAGGGGTCTCCAACCTTTGCAACTTTAAGTCTGAAAGACTTCAGCTCCCAGACTTCTCCAGCCAGCTTTGTTTAGGTCTCCCCATGAATTCAGTTACCATGTATTTATTTTTCCATGACTTTGCCTGTGTTATTGAAATAGTGCATTTTTGTAGCACACAAATCACACTGTTTTTTGGCATAGTCAATGCAGTTCTGAAATGTAATCTATTGTGATTGTGTTCTATAGAATGTGCTTTTGGGTATCATGGATACAATTTAGGAATGACCTGAAATAGTATCCTCAGTTTATTCCCTTTATTTGCAGATTGCAAATGGAGGAGGGAAAATTTGGGGCCAAGAATAGGATGAGCCAAAAGAGGATGGGCTATATCCTTATGGTTGTCATAAATGCCATTATTCAAATCTCATAGGGTCTTTCAATAATTAGAGATCTCTTGCTATATTCTATTTCTTTGCAAAAAAAAAAAAAGCTAGCATTTCAACATTGTCCTACAATGGTTCAAAATACATAGATTTACAAAACGACTTTTATACAAGATAAGGTCAAATTAACTACTGAAGTAATCATTCCATTACAGTTAACATTATTAATTGGAAGCCATCTTATGTTGAGCCATAGAAATGGTGGCAATATAAACAGAACATTCTTACTCTGATGTCCTTTCTCCATAATCTAAGCAGCCTGGAAGCTACTTTAGTGCAGTGCAGACATATATTGAGGTCGGTGATTAAGAGTTTATATTATTTACACATGGTGGGTAATGCTACACTACTGTGCTCTCTGTAGCTACTATTATAGCAGAAAGAGTGAAGAATATCACACACATTAAACAGCCAATCAGACATTTTGTCTGCGTAAAATGTCCATTCACAAATTCTCTTTTGGAGTCACTGCTGCAGCTACTCCAGTGGCTCTGGTATTCCTGTTTTCTCAGTATGTCAGAATCTGACTTTTTTTAAAAAAAAAAAAAAAAAAAAGAAGGGGATAACCTATCTATTTGACAATGGAAGGTGCATGCTTTAACTAACATGACTGTTTTTTGCACAGAATGGTTTTACTCCACTGCACATTGCTTGCAAGAAAAATCGCATTAAAGTAATGGAACTGCTGGTGAAATATGGGGCTTCAATCCAAGCTATAACAGAGGTAGAGATATTTCACAAAGAGCCATCTCTTATGGCCATCTCTTCTTTCTCTTCACACTCTACTATTTATACATATATATATATATATACATATATAAATCCGGAAGAATTTAAAGGCATTTTGCAGAGGAGTAAAATTGCTATTGCTTTATTTCACAGTCGGGCCTGACGCCAATTCATGTGGCTGCATTTATGGGGCATTTGAACATAGTTCTCCTTCTACTGCAAAATGGGGCTTCTCCAGATGTCACTAACATTGTGAGTATGGCTTGGATTTTAATAATCCTAGGATAGCTGAGCGTGATGTGCCTTAACCAGAAGCTAAGCTAGATATTAGTGTTTTGTAAACTTTTTCTAACTAGTCTGCTCTCTGGGATACATTCAAAATGGAATATGGTCCTTTTTTCAATTGTCTGCTTGTCTTGTAAATACTTTTAAAACACAGTTTTATTTCCTAAATCTCAAAGCAATGTCTAAGCAATTTCCTAAATAAACAATTTCAGGATCTTTTAGTTTTATCTACTCCTCAATCTTCCTATGTCTTAAATTTTGACTGTTATAATAGCAGAGTTATGCCAGGGGTGCCCATATAAGATAGAGCATGCTCAAAAGTTTGTCCTGGTAAATTTCCAATGATAAACAAGTATCCCAAGCTCTCTGAGATTGAGTAAAGACTAAAATCTAAATCTTGCAAAATAGTTACAAACTAGATTTATATTCAGTAAATAAATATAAATAAATAAAATTTCCCAGCCATTATGTTCAAGCATAAGCATTAACTATGACCGCTATACTATTTACTAGTTTTTCACTTTTAAATATATTTGTCAGATTTATGTCTATATCTGACATATGTAGATAAGCTATGTTTGATCTTATAACCCAAGAATTGAGTCCAAATATTATTATTTTTAGTTTAGAAAATTGTTAATTTTCTAGCAATGTTCTGCTATCTAGGAATAGCAGAAACAGAAGGGGTAATTCTTGTTGCTATGGTTCCTCACATTTCCCTTCCAAATTAAGTCTGGCAGCATGTAGGAAAAAGTTCTTTCAGAGGAAAATTGACATTAGATTTCTCTCTTGGGCTTTTTATATGCTGTCATTAGAATAATAGTTTTAACTCACACTATGTGGAAAATAGGTACTATGATATAGAAGACTAACTCACATGGAATGAATTTAAAGGTTGTATTCAGATGGCTAGCAAATTTGACCCATTCATTCTTCTTCAGCGTGGGGAAACTGCTTTACACATGGCGGCTCGTGCAGGACAAGTAGAAGTGGTGCGCTGTCTCCTGAGGAATGGTGCTTTGGTTGATGCACGAGCCAGGGTATGTATTCATGTATGTCATTCACATGTGTACTATGATGAACAGGTTTCAGTATTTTTCTAGCAATCTTCTATAGTGTGAAGAACTCAAAGATACATGGATGGATGGATGGATGGATGGATGGATGGATGGATGGATAATAGGTAGATAGATAGATAGATAGATAGATAGATAGATAGATAGATAGATAGATAGATAGATAGATAGATAGATAACTTATTTCCTGTTTTGAGTTGTAGGAGGAACAGACACCACTGCATATTGCTTCTCGCTTGGGCAAAACAGAAATTGTGCAGCTACTTCTGCAACACATGGCACACCCAGATGCTGCAACAACCAATGGGTATACACCACTACACATTTCTGCCCGAGAAGGCCAAGTTGATGTGGCATCAGTTCTACTGGAGGCAGGGGCAGCACATTCTTTGGCTACCAAGGTAAATTCTCAAGTTTTGGTTGCTAATGTTCCAATATTAGCAAAGCAGCACCAATATTATAATTTTATCAATAGATTATTGTGTCTAGTTTGGGTAACTAGAAGCAACGATCTTGAAATTATATCGGTCCATTGTAGTAATAATGTATGGGATGTATGTATGTGTGCATATACACATACATACCAACACACACACACACACTGATTTTCTACTTCTATATTTTGCAGAAAGGATTCACACCACTACATGTGGCAGCAAAGTATGGAAGCATTGATGTAGCAAAGCTCCTCTTGCAGCGTCGTGCACCTGCTGATTCAGCCGGGAAGGTAAGAATTAGCATTCCAGTATGAATTACAAATATTTATTTATTTATTTATTTGGATTTATTGACCGCCCCCTCTCTCCGAAGAGACTCGGGGCTGTGTACAGGAATTTAAGAACATATACATATAACAAATTATAAATAATTAAAACTAAATTAAATGTTTTACCCTGTGTTAAAAAGTACCTTGTTTAAATTTATATCGTAAATACCCGATTGGTAATATTTACTAAAACTAGGCTGGTACGGTAGGTTAGGCCAGGCCGGCCTGCTGGAAAAGATGGGTCTTTAATTGTTGACGGAAGGAGCGGAGGTCCATGATAGATCTAAGTTCGGGGGGTAGGTCATTCCAGAGGGTTGGGCCCGCCACAGAGAAGGCCCTTCCCCTGGATGCCGCCTGTTGGCATTGCCAGGTGGACAGCACCCGGAGAAGTCCCTCTCTGTGTGAGCGAATCGGTCGAAGGGATGTGTGGGGTAGGATACGATCCTGCAGATAGCTAGGACCCGTGCCATGGAGCGCTTTAAAGATGGTAATCAACACCTTGAAGCCAAGACATTTATTGTTCTAAGTGTTAAGTATCCTGATTTTGATGTTGCACTCAATATTATGTAGCAATTATGTCAGGGTTCCAAGGAACAGCCCCAACAAAAGTTGATATTGAAATAAAATATCATTTATTTGTACATAAATATTATGCTTATTCTCTTTGTACAGAAGATTTCCCACTATTATTCACTACAGCTACTGCTTTTATCCTATTGGGCAAATTTCAATGGATTTCACTGACTGACTTTTTTTATTGGATTATCACATGAAGACTGCCATTTTAGATGGTTGTTTGCATGTCATTCAAAAGCCAGAACATTATAGTTAGCACATATCAATGTTTCTACACATACTTCATAAGATCTACTAGGTCTAATATGGTCTAGTCTTACATGTTCATGCCAATTATATTTAGTGACATGCAGTGGGACTAGAAAACATGGAACAAAAACAGGTTTTATAAAGGGAAGATGGAGAAATCAATACATTTAGCAATAGGCTGTTCTTTGCATTGTGTCACTCAGTGCCAATCTCAATGTCAGTATTCAGTTACCTCATTAGATAATACACATGTGTTTTCTTCAGGCTGACATGGAATTTCATAAACAATAATTCCATGTTGGGTATCTTGCTCAGATAGGCGAGAAAAGGCACTTGGTTTTATTTATTTATTTATTTATTTATTTATTTATTACTTTAATTTATAAACCGCACCCTCTCCCCGAAGGGACTCGGGGCGGTGGGTGCACAGGAAATTAAAAACATATAAACATAACAATTATAAATATTTAAAACCAAATTAAATAGCTAAAATCTTAAAATCTTAAAACTATTTCCCCTTAAAATCCCGATTAACACAAATTTGGACTTCAGACTGAAGGCTAGATGAGGTAGATTAGGCCAGGCCGGCCTGATGGAAAAAATAGGTCTTTAACTTTTGGCGGAAGGAGCGGAGGTCTGTAGTAGTACTGAGTTTGGGGGGGTAGGTCGTTCCAGAGGGTTGGGCCCGCCACAGAGAAGGCCCTTCCCCTGGGCGTCACCTGCTGGCATTGCCTAGTGGACGGCACCCGGAGAAGTCCCTCTCTGTGGGAGCGAATCGGTTGAAGGGATGTATGGGGCAGGATACGATCCTGCAGGTAACTAGGTCCCGTGCCATGGAGCACTTTAAAGATGGTAATCAGCACCTTGAAGCACACCCGAAAGGCCACAGGCAGCCAGTGCAGCTCGTGCAGGAGTGGTATCACATGGGAATACCTAGAGGTTCCCAAAATTGCCCGCGCGGCCGCATTCTGGACTAGCTGTAGTCTTCGGGTGCACCTCAAGGGCACCCCCATGTAGAGAGTGTTACAGTAGTCTATCATTGCCTAGGTTGCCTATCATTCTTTACAAATTCAGCCTTGATCAACTTGATACTTTGACACGAGCTTGCTTTCCTGCCCAATCGATATAGCATTCTGAGTCTCCCAGTTTGGCTTCCTTCTTCTCTATAAACACTTTGGGGACTCATTTGGCAGAGATTTAAATAACCTTGCATCAATTTCCTCCCTCACATTCCTTCTGCTTCTCAGTTTGACCTCACCTGCAACTTCTTGGTAATTCTTTCAGCAACAATGCAACTGCTTGGAAATGAAACATTTCTTTGATAAATGATTAGCTTTTGCAGTTATTGTACAGTGAGTGGGATTAGGGGATTCCACAATTCTTTATTTTCTATAAATATGCTTGCATGTAATTCTACCAGGAGTATATTTGTAAATAATGATAATAAAATATTTCAATGATGACCAGAAATCCCATAGATAAAATGGAAGTGTTTTATTTTACTTTTTGCTAGGAAGTACTTGAAGATTGCAATTTGTTAGTAAAAGTATATGGTTAGGATTGCAATACAGCAGGGCTGTATAAAATACTTCCAGTTGGAAACTGTTGTCGTAATTATAGTGAAGGACATCTTTTGATAATATTCTGACCACTCTGGAAAAGCCTTTTTTGCTAACTGTCCTCACACCAAATGCTCTGAGCTCAAAACAGGTCTGATTTAAGCAGAGGATACGTTTATGGTAGTTGTAAAAATGTCAGAAAGCTTTAAATATAGACAAAACACCTGATATGAATCAGAATAGGGTATTTCAAGCTTGAAACATTTTAAATCCAAACTATTTTGTGCTCTGCTACACATTATATTATTGCAGAAAATTTAATGAATTTGAAATGGCTTATTCTTTTTTAAAAGCAATATTCTTTTATATAATATTAATGTAATGCTATTTTTAATATTATTGCTATTGTTTTAAATAACATGTCTAATACAAAATAATTCACTTTGAATTAAACATGCTGTAGGATTTTTTTCTGGTCAATTGCTTATTTAATCTATACTGTTGTTTTCTAATTAATGTTAGCATAAACAAAGCTAACCACTTAATGCCTTAACATAAACCACCCTTTCCAGAATGGTCTCACTCCCCTCCATGTTGCTGCTCACTATGACAATCAGAAAGTGGCACTACTATTATTGGAGAAAGGCTCTTCTCCTCATGCTACTGCCAAGGTGAGATTTACCATTTCATTCTAAATTTTTTCTGGTTGTTCTAAAACAGTGTTTTTCAAACTTGGCAACTTTAGATGTGTGGTCTGCAGAAGTTTGTATGCTGTGGAAGTTTGAAAAACACTTTTAAAGTCAACAAACTAGAACCTTCCAGACTTGTAGGATCATAACTATCTTCCACCTTAACTGCCGCATATGCAATATGTCTGGAAGGAATCCATTTAAGGAAGGCAACTATGAATGATGTTAGAGGTATCATTTGGAGCATTGTTTCCACTGTGACCTTGCTGATCATGGAGGGCTTGGTCAATACCAGCACAGAAGAATACGAAGAAATACTAGGACGGTAGGCTAGCTAGAGAAGTAAAAAATCTTTCTGGGAAAAATGCAATAGCAAGCCCCTCCATATTATGGCTAGAAAATGTCTGGATATATCCCACATTTCAAATTATTCTTAAAGAAGACTTTATTTTCACCTTTATGAAAGTTATATGAATTCTAATCAAGAATAATACATTTTAAGGAAAGCATTTAACTATTCTTAATAAAGGTTATGTATTCTATAATTAAGATTGGACATTTGAAAGATCAGTGCCAACATACCCCTTACCTGGATTGCAACTATGATTTCATGCAAGAAACTATGGCTAATATTATTATTTGGGTGAAAGCTATAGAAAACAATGGCTATTCTCTGTGGCGCATAGGTTAGAATGCAGTACTTCAGGGCTTACTCACTGCTCACTCCAAGAGTTCAATCCTGACTGGCTCAAGGTTGATTCAGCCTTCCATCCTTCCAAAGTTGGTAAAATGAGGAGCCAGATTGATGAGGGCAAATATGCTGCCACTGTAAAGCACTTAGAGAGGGTTGTAAAGCACTGTGAAGTGGTATATAAGTCTAAGCGCTAGTGCTGTTATGAAAGAAAAGGAAATTAAAACCTATATTAATGCAAGGCAATTGGTTTTAGAATGGGTATACTCCTCTACACATTGCTGCTAAGAAGAATCAGATGCAGATAGCCACAACCCTGCTGAATTATGGAGCAGAGACCAACATTTTGACCAAACAAGGAGTGACTCCACTTCACTTGGCCTCTCAAGAAGGTCATTCTGACATGGTGAACTTACTTCTGGAGAAGGGAGCCAATATTCATGTGGCCACAAAGGTAATGCCCTCTTTCTATTAAGAATGAATTTTGAACTGGGATTTAGAATATGATGTAAGTGTTCAATAAATCAATACGAAATGTTAAGTTATATTAGAGAATTAAAAACAGGAAAATGTGTAAAAATATATTTGGCTATTATCTTATCTAAAATCACAAAACCCATATTAGTGGGATTTGATTTTTTAAAAATCTATTTAAATAGGAGATAGTAGGAGATAATATCAATAGTAGATAATATATTCATAGAGGTTTATGTGGGTCTGCTTAAGTGTTAATTGGAAATTGCAGTTAAATCTGTTAGATCATTTTGCAGTTTCCATGCTGAAGTAGAGAGAGAGAGAGAGAGCAAAATTTCACCCCAATTTTATTCGTTTGCAGGTTTTTAATTTTTTTTCTGCCTTTCTTCTCCAACATTTTTATGAGGCCACTATCCCTGGTATTCAATTCTTTTATAATACCAAGTTTTATTTCTTCCCTCCCCCTCTTGTCTTATTCATAACTATAACCTTTATGTTCTTCAATATTTTTCGGAGTATAAGATGCACCTTTTTTCCTCTAAAAAGAGGCTGAAATTCTGGGTGCGTTTTATACATCGAATACAGCATTTTTTGCCTCCTGAAACCCCGTCCTTTCACCAAAATGGCCACGCGCATACCCCTATGGAGGCTTCCAGAGAGCTCCTGGGGGCTGGGGAGGGCGGAAATGAGCAAAAAACAGGGCGTTTTTGCCCCCCTCAGCCCCCAGCAGCACTCTATAAGCTTCCATATGTATGCATGCAGTTTTTTTTGACAAAAAACAGCCCATTTATGCGATAAATGTACCAGTTTTTTGCTCATTTTTGACCCCCCCATCCCTCCAGGAGCACTCTGCAAGCCCCCCCCCCCCAAGGCTATTCATGCCTTTTATTTGAAAAAAAACAGGCCATTTGGGGGATGTTTGCAAAGTGCAAAAAGGTTTTTCCCCCCCTTTTGGAAAGCTGTTTAGTTAGAGTGGTTTATGAGAATTACATTGGTCAAGTACTGTGCCTGCAGAAACAAAGATTTGTTCCAAAGGTGGTTAGTGATTTCCTTCTCCAGCACATGGGTAAATACACCTGGAAACATCTACCTACCTACTCTCTCTCTCTCTACCTACCTATCTACTGTATTTCTCTCTATATATATTTCTCTCTATCCCTCTACCTACCTACCTATGTACACTCTCTCTCTCCCTACCTACCTACTGTATTTCTCTCTCTCTCTCTCCCTCCCTCCCTCCCTCCCTCCCTCCCTCTACCTACCTACATACTCTCTCTCTCTCTCCCTACCTACCTACTGTATTTCTCTCTCTTTCTCTCCCTCTCTATCCCTCTATCTACCTACCTACTTTTTTTAAAAAATTGCCTCTTGAATTGGAAAGACACTATGAATGAGTGGACAGTCTGAATATTTCATGATAATTGTTAGAAAGAAGTTATTTGAATATAAAGCCAATTGAATTTCATTAGGCTTACGTCTAAGATGACATATTTAGGAATAACATACTATATTACAACCTTTGCTAGCTGTGAGTTCCATGAGGCTGGTCTCAGTTTGTGGTATTCAGTGGGATATCTTTAATTATTACAGTGTAAAATAGATTTCTTATATTAATTTGTATTACTAAAATACTTATTTTGTTAATTTTCAGAGCGGACTGACATCTTTACATTTAGCAGCTCAAGAAGATAAAGTAAATGTAGCTGATATGCTGATAAAGCATGGAGCAAACAAAGATGCTCAGACTAAGGTATAACAAACAGTAACTTCCACGACAATAAAATAACTTTCCAATGCCTTATCACATTCTCTACTTACGCTTTTGGGGGGTCCTTTTCATTTAGCTGGGTTACACTCCACTAATTGTGGCTTGTCACTATGGAAACATCAAGATGGTGAACTTCCTTCTGAAGCAAGGAGCTAATGTCAATGCTAAGACAAAGGTAAATGTTAATTGTTTCCTTCCATTCTCATTTACAAACAAGCACATCAATATTAATTTATATTTAAGAGATTTATAATATATTTGCAAGAAATTTGCAATATATGAAAGAACAAGAGTCAATTTTTCAGTGCAGTATTCTGTGAATAATGCAACATTAATAATGTATTTGACTATGAACAGACAGTAATGCATAGCCAATCATTATCATTGTGGTCATGGAATTCTGTAATTTTTGACATCTCTAAATGACAATGCTAATGCATTTCATTAGCATCAATCTGAGGAAAGCTACTCTAAAAATATGCAATTAAAAATAAAAGTGTTATGAATGATAAACCAAATGGTACAGTGTTATACTTATTTTAAATTAATAAGTGTAAAGGGGCAGTGCATCCTGTAAAGTCTACTTTCATATTTATTTATTTATTAAGCTTATATGATGCCCGTCTCACCTCAGGGTGATTCTAGGTAGCTTACAACCCATACAAACCAGAAGATAAAGCATTAAAGTAAAAAATACTAATACTCAAATTGACTTAAAAAATTAAAAAATACACAAGAGAGCAAGGTGAATAAAGCAGAAGGCAGGTCTTATCTCAGTCCATTAACCACTGAATTATGGCCCACGGACCCAGGCCAATTAGGGCCCCAAACCAATTGTCCAAGCCAGATCTTCAGCTCTTTCAGAAGATCATAAAGATGAGTGCAGATCTCACCATGGGGACAATTTTCCAGCGAGCAGGATCCATGGCAGAAAAGCCTTTTCTCCTTGATTCCTTGATTGATGGGGTCCACAGCATGCCTCTTCTGTCAGTGTGGGTGGGGCAATGTGGGTGAGATAGTTCCTCGGATAATGCATATTAATGACAGAAAAAGATCTAGGCATCATAGTGCATAAGGAAGTAAACAGCACTGTGAAAAAGGCATATTTTATGTAAGGATCCCTAGGAAAGGAACTAATCATAAAAATCCAAACATAATGCCATTATACAAATCTACAATATGTCTGGCTGTAAAGTACTAGGTACAGATCTGGCTGCTGCAATTGAAAAATATTATATGTGCTGAAAAGACCAGCCAAAATGATCAGAGCCCTTGAACACCGATGTGAAAAATGGGTTAGAATGTTTGAGTTTGGGGAGGGGAAAGGAGGGGAGGAAATGACGAAGGTGTATGGAATTCTGAATATATATAGAAAGTCACCACAGAAAATATTTTCTCCTTTAAAAATCAGGACCATCTAAAAAGCTGATTTGAAGGAGATTTGAAATGGACAAAAAAGGCCTTTTCACATACAATCCCCAACCTTTCCAGTTTAGCACATCAGCAGCGGTGGCGGCAGGATTGGGGAGATGGTTTTGTATGTGGGCTTACTACATCAGGGGTCTCCAACCTTTGCAACTTTAAGTCTGAAGGACTTCCGCTCCCAGATTTGCTGGCTGGAGAATTCTGGGAGCTGAAGTCCTTCAGACTTAAAGTTGCAAAGGTTGGAGACCCCTGTACTACATACACAAATGGAGCTTCACGTGCTTGCCCACTACTTGTATGGCCTGGTTCCTTATGGGCCGTGGACCAGCCCCAGTCAACAGACCAGGAGTGGGGGACCACTAACATAGTGCATAAGTAATTTGTACTGTACCATTGACCTGGATGGCTTGAAAGGAGACAGTATAAAACCATGGAGGAGTATTGAAAAGTATTGTTGTTAATTGAGGATTACTTCTGGGTTGGGAATAGCATGTTCTCAGATATCACCTGTAGGAGAATAACAATAGAAAAGGTGTTTGTCTCCATATTGTGTTTATAAATACCTCAGAGTTATCATTGTAAGAAATAAAATGCTGGATTGTAGAGCTGCTTCTATGGAAATATATGTTATGTGAGGAACCCTTAAAAGATAAGGCTGCTTGAAAAGATTTACAAAAAATGGGGAAAACAACTGTGTGACTGTAAAAAAATGTACTATAAATAAATATAAGTAATTTAATTTAAACTAATTTAATTAGTTTTAAGTAATTTAAATTTTAAATGTGCAAGAATCATAAAACTTGTTATATATGATTGATATTATTCTACCTCTGTATTATGTAAAACTGGTTGCTTCTTGAGTTCAGAAGCAATCCAGGAAGGAATATTTGGCTAGATGCATAAGAAAATTAGAATATAAAAATTCTGGTTTTTTGAGTTTAATTTGCTCTAAAGCATGTGCGACCACCAAACTATCATTGCTCACTTCCCCATTTGCTCATTTCAATCTTTTTCAATATTACTTAGAATAAATTCAGTGATGTTACTATAGTGAGAATTTAACAGGGGATATTGTTGGCAGGCTTAAGACTAAACTGCTGTGAAAATTGCAGAGTTGTAGGTAACCAGAATATGTGTAACATGCAGCAAAACATATAAATGCTTACTTTAGTTTTCCTATCTCTCTTCCCACGCTCCAAATAAAACATCAGCAGTTACATATGCCCAAATAAAAGAGATACAGTTTATAATTTTACAGAACACCAATGCAATCAAATTTCATGGTAACCTAGGGTCTTTTTTATCTTATTTTATTTGACCCATTGATTGCTTTTTTAAAAACTTTTGGAATTTTGAAAAACTAATTGGAATTTGATAGGTGTTAGCCTACCTTCTATCATTAATGCTATGTGAAAAGAATTGGTTGTTGATGTTCGTTGTCTGATGAAAACAGCTGGCATCACTGTGATTAATACTTCTGTGAAATCAGGAGAATATTAAAATAACTGTATTTTAGGATTTTTGTCCCCTTTATATTCTTAAACATGATAACTACTGCTAATTTCAGAATGGATACACTCCTCTGCACCAAGCTGCCCAGCAAGGTCACACTCACATCATCAATGTTCTTCTTCAACATGGGGCCAAACCAAATGCAATCACTGCGGTAAGATTGTAGAGTACTTACTCATATACTTGCAATGATTTGTTTTAAATTTTGAACTCCAAAATGTCTTAGAAAATAAATTAGATTAGTAGCTGGGATCAGATAGGTGGATGCGACTACTTGGAAAACTTATAGTAAAATACACACGTCAACTAAAATATATTATAATTAATAATTTAATAAGAAAAAATGGTATGTATTGTATGCATGACATCTTTAACCTATAGAATGGATATCATTGCACATACCATAAATGCAGGTCGTGATAGTTTATGATTAAATATGCAGCTGCTGAAAAACATAACATGATGCAGTAGTAATAGTGAAGCAAGAACTTTATCATATGAGCCATAATGCTACAGTAGTTAGAATACAGTACTGCAGGCTGACTCTGCCCACAACCATGAGTTCAATCCTGACCGGCTGAAGGTTGACTCATCCTTCCATCCTTTGATTGGTTTCTTTTACCTGTTCATTCTATAAACATTGATTAAATATATCTATTTTTAAATTCATAGATGATTAGTTACAGGAATTCAGATTGGTTAGATAATATTGTGATACTAGCATTTTTACTATTTCTCCCCTTAATTAACAATGAGGAAACAGGGCACGACGCTGAAACAATAATACAAATAGGAAACAAGTTTAAAAAAATACACTTTAGAGTCTGAATATTGTGTATTTGAGTTTTTAAAAAAATGAAAGTGTGTATAAACACATTTAAAATATACTGATTTTTTTTCTTTTTCTTGGTGTGCATCAGCTGCACCAAGTCCATATCTGTTCTAAAACTTCTGAGTTAGATCCTCTTAAATTCCTGCTGTACCTAGGTTCTATTAATACTATTATCAAAATCACTGCCAATTAAAAGCTTATTGTCAAAATTATACAAGAACACATGTAGCAAATAAAAAAATAATCTAATGAGGCGCAGAAAGCTGTGGGTTAAATTATTAAAAAGTGTGCACTTAAAAAAAATACAGTATCACAGACAGATGTTCTGAGTTTATGTTTCCATGGCAATTGCTGCTATAGTCTGAGCAAAGTTGCAAAGGGTTTTTCCATAGTGCATGACTTATTTTGGATGGAAATGTTGGTTCATTTAGTTCTGGGTGTGATCTCATTGGTTCAGATCACAGTATTCCTTTTTCTTCTCTCCTCCTTCAGAATGGCAACACTGCCTTAGCGATTGCTAAGCGTCTGGGATACATCTCAGTGGTAGATACATTAAAGGTTGTAACAGAGGAAGTAATCACCACTACAACTGTGAGTACAGCAGATGTTTTTTTTCCATTATTTTATTCTGGTTTTGTTTATTTGAGGTATCTTTTAAAAGATATAATGAATTAATTCCACTGTAATTCAGTACTTATCAGCATATCCATACATATATTAAGCATATTCATAAATGTATTAAAACATAGTTCACTGTAATAGTGGAATTGCACGCCTTTTCTACAGATCTACAAACATTTCCAGTTAAATTTCATATCAATTGTGCATTGCCTTTAATATTTACTTATTTGGGTCATCGTTCATCAGCTGTTCTTTCTGATATTGGGGAAGAGTTCCTGTGGTCAGTATAGGAACCTGTACTTTTTGTATCCCTGATTATAAAAAGATTTTCATGTTGTAAAGAAGAAGCAAACAAACATTTTGTAACTAGGAAGGTAATAGAGATTCGGTTAAATCATACTTTATTTGGTGCATCATTCATTGCTTACTTTGAATATTTTATTTATTAATTAGGAAGAGGCAATTCTATATTCCTCTTAAAATATATTTATAATGTTTATATTTATATATACCGGTACTTGTTCTGTAACTTAAAAAAAAAAGAAATTACAAACGATTCTTAAAATGAAATCCAAAGACATAAAAATGTCATATTTGAACAAGTTTACTGCCAGCTTGAATACCTTTTTGGTGTGGCTTTATGCGTAGGCAGCTAAGTAATCAGGCATCTCACCAATTAATACTTTTTTTTTTTAAAGAGTGGAATTTAAACAGTTTCTTCTGTAATTATGTAAACAAACATAGAGAGAAACAAATGATTTTTCTTTTTTCTTATTGCAGACTGTTACCGAAAAGCACAAGCTCAATGTACCTGAGACTATGACTGAAATTTTGGATGTTTCTGATGAGGAAGGTGAGTTCTTTATGAACCACATGGTTTGTTAATGTATGTATTTATAAAACGTATATATTGCTTTCATCATGGGTAGTAAGTTAAAGTACTTCTATCTTACTGAAAATAGAAATATAAATTGAAAAATGTACCAAACTATCTATCTATTCAGCTGTAGACATGTTTCTGATTAAGTAAAATGTCTGACATTTCGAATATACTGGGGCATAGTAGCAGCACCCATAGTGACAATAATTGGATTTAAAGTGGCCGGCACAAGTAGGCAAACAAAACTCTGCCATGTTTTTGTGTTTACAAAAGGTTTTGTTGCCATATGGAAGCCAATTACTATTGTTTCAGACGTCCCTGGGCTATGGCACGCAAAATTGGGAAAGGAAGAAAATACTGATTCAGAAGTGCTAACAGTTATCGGTTATGGGGAAATCAGTTATCCCAATGCCATTTTCCTTGGTGTAAACTACCTGCAAGCATAGACACATTGTTGTTCCTTAATGTGTTCTCAAAATGGATCATATAGCTTATGTACAATATGATTTTCAAATGAAGCATATTGCAGGCCATCCTCATTTAGCAACTGTTCCATACGTGACTTTTTGAAATTATTAAGGTAATGACAATGTAACTTTGTGAACAATCCCTGAGTCGAAGACTTTCACAGTGTCTGTTTTTCAGTCATGTGTTCACCGTTACAGTTAGTATTGTATCACAGTATTGTCCTGTCCCTGATGTGTTGCCTCATTGTGTTCCTGAGCTGATTTTCTCAGCAGTGAAAGTAAAAGTGTGGCACATCCCTCAATGTGCTAACTGCAAGTAACAAACTCACTTCAGTGACCTTAATTGGTTGGCTAGAAACTTCTGCTTGTAGCTGCTGCCTAAAACTGACAAGATCTGACAGTTTCACACTGAAGGCTTTTGATTGCTGAAATAAAACCTTAAGTATAGTGTGGAGAAGTAATTTCATTTAACAATTGCTTTGAGTGATGACTGAGTTGCTGGAAGCAATTGTGGTCACTAAACGAGGATTACCTATAATGTAACTTTGTTCCTTATACATTCTTTTGTAAACAATTTCCCCTAAAATCAATGTATGTATTATGCAGCTTTAAAACATTCTGATTATGACCATTCCACTGACGAGGAAGCCTTTAGTGATGCAGGTACCGTGGAAACAACTGTTGGAAAACAAAGACAATATTTTAATCTAGTTTAAATGATTTCCTTGTTTGAAAATAAATTTGAGCACCTAACACTTAGACCTTAAATTTGATTGTGCATCTGTGCATGTTTATGGTTTGCCCCACCCTCTATTCTCCAAATGGAGAAAAATAGCTTAAAAATTACTAATATGAATTTGAGTTATCATTTTGGGAATGTGCCAATCTTACAATGTTAATTAAAACTTTAATAATCCTATAATTTCATGTTATTAATTTAAAACAAAATGAGACACCATCACATTTCTTATATATCAGTATTTTCCAAGCAGTTTTGCCATATTCACATTATTGAGATTTTCAGAAAAATAGTTCAAAAATTCTAGAGTTATAATATGCAAAATATTAGAATATGCAATGCATTTGTTTAATGTAAACAATTCCTAAATTTATTGCTTTTCAAAAGATCCACATGGACATTTGTAGTCTGTGGCCTTTCACAGTCTCACTTCTTATCATGAAGTAAAAGCAGATGTTCATGCTTTATTTTCCTAGCTTCCTGATGTGCTTTAAGAGTTATACGTGACTAACAAGATATGATGTTCATCTGTAATTACTTAACTCCTAATTCTTTGAGTCTTTAGCCAGACAACATGACTCTTTAAAGCAGCAGGGTAATATTTTTCAAAACTTTGAGCTGAATGGTAACTATGGTTACAAAATTTATATGAAGAGCAACACTATAAAATGAGTGAAAGTAGATACCCAAATCCAGAGCTACTACTTTCTGTAATGTTTCCAATATAGAAATCTCTTCATTGTCTTTAAGATAATGCCCTATTTAATTGTTAATTAACACCAGTTATTTGATGGGCAAGAAGATAACGTGCTTATCATATCAAACCAGGAATATTAATGAGTTGTCAGTGAGATTATTTTAATTTCCCAGAAAATGCATGTAGTATGTACCTGTTACACTGCTATGATATACAAAAATATCTCCAGAACCTAGGCTATTTCTCTATGGGAGGGGCCACAGTGCAATTATACACATGGTGCTCTTCAAAGTTCCAGTATCTGACCTTTGAATTTAAATAATTAGATATCAAGTCATAGGAAAGACTATTGCCCGTGAACTTGGAAAACCATTATTAAAACAGATAATATAAAGCCAATTATGGGTTTATTATTGTGGCACTTATTACGTTGTTTTTAGTTGTTAGCTGCCCAGAGTTCTCACGATAATATGGATAGCCATAATAATTGAAATCAACCTATCAATAAACAAACAAGCAAACATTGATCTATATGGACTTATATATAGCCTGAATTAATTTTTCTTAGAATCAGTGTACATTTCTGATATACATTTCCTTTACCTACAATGTTCATATCTGTCCATTCTGCATTCCTACATTACTCTTGAAGTCCTTATATATCAATAAGAAACTGCTGTTTTTCACCTTCACATTCTACTTAGAATTGATATTAATATTTACCTAAAATAATATAAAACATTGATTAACAAATATAAAAAAGACTTAAATAGTTCAGTTAGCGGTTGTAACTAATAAAACAACATTTCCTGGACAACAAATGTCTTCCTTAAAAACAGATTTTCAGAGAATGAGAAAGAGAGTTCTACCAGGAAGACAAAAAATGATATGACAATAATGATTATGGTATTATAACACTAATTGTCATATTTCAGTCATTGTTGTCATATCATTTTTGATTTATAGATTTATAGAGACACGTCCAGTGGTGGGTTCCCACTGGTTTGGACCAGTTTGGCCAAACCGGTAGTGGTTTGGCAGCCTCGGTCACTGGAACTGGCAGCGACCCAGGCGTGCCACGCCCCCGAACCAGTTCTCCAGTCAGTACCATCGGCGTCACCATCTTGTTTTTAAGTTGCACATGCAGTGAAGCACGCACATGAGTGAACCGGCAGTAGTGCCAGCCGCAACCCACCCCTGGACACATCACTTTTTTATATTGAAAATATTTAGAGATTCTTCCAGAATCCCACTGAGTTGAAGAAATGAAGTAAAACTCATGAAATTAGTTCTACTAATACTATTCACCCTGGCACAAGACGAATGATTATATGTGATTTTTAGAGAGCTTATATTAATTTAATGCTATGAAACTGACTAGTGTTTCCTTACGATATATTAACTATTTGTGCTTGCTGTGCTTCAAGAGTGATAGTAACCATGTCTGTTTTATAAGTGTCTCATTCAAATGCTAAAATAATTCTATTGATGACTAATTTGGGGAATTTGTGTATTGAATGAAGGTGATGACACAATGACAGGAGATGGGGGAGAATATCTAAGACCTGAAGATCTGAAGGAACTTGGTGATGATTCCTTACCTAGTAGTCAGTTCTTAGATGGCATGAACTACCTGAGATACAGCCTGGAAGGAGGCCATTCTGACAGGTACCTCTTTATGGACAATACAGGAATTTTCCTTCTGCAATTATCTGTATTCTTTTTTCTGAGCAGCCACTCAAAATGCAGATGACTATTAGGGATGAAATAGATCTGTTCTATTTCTTACAAGGCCTGAGGAAAAAAATATTTAGGAGTTACTTAAACTAAATATGCTTCATTAAGGAGAAAAATAAATTCTGCCGGGAAAAAATGTTAGCAGTAACAATTGTAAAAGTCTGTTTGTTCTTTTAAAAGTTTTTGAGTGCTCTGCTTTTTAGGTATTGGGTTATAAAAGAGCATTTTTCACCATAGAACAAAAGAAATATCTAAGGGGTACAATGTGTAATACAGTTCTTGCATTGTAAATTCAAGAAATGTATTTGTCTTTTGCATTAGAAACACATAGTTGAATACAGATCTCTTAAAACAAAGTGGTATAGGGATGTTGATTTCAGAACTCTGCAATCAAACAATATAAAAACAGACTAGTTTCTTCTTTATGTGTCAGTCGATTCCTTAATTTAAGAATTTAGACTTAAATTGCTCAAGTTGCTCACTTGAGGTATTAATTTAAAAATTGTTGCCCTATAATGCATTGTTTCATCAAGTAGATATGTAGCCTGACAAATGACTTTGCTTTAAAAATGGATCATTATTACAGAAAACAAAGCTTGTTCTCAAAGCCACTTGGTTTCTGCTATGGGACATGTCATACTTACCAGCCATCTACACAACCACATTTCAAGAACTGTTTCATTTTATTCATTAGAATCTCAGAGGACCTTTAAAAGAGTTCAGTGGGTTGTTTTATTTCTGTTTTCCTTCCTTTTTATGCTTTCAATAGTACTATGCCCAGGTAGGTATTATGAGGCCTGAAAGCAATGCTTTCTGTTCTCCCTTATGGCATCCCATCTTTTTCCCTCCCAAGTCCATTTTGCAAGCTTGCCAAGGAAAAGCTTTTTAGAATTTGTGAAGTTTACTGGACAACTAAAATCTGTTTTGATTACAGTTAGTAATTAGCTCAACCAAAATTTTATCCCACTCTATAATGACATCTATAAAAGTGCTAATTAAAAATCAGCTTTAGAAAATGCCACAACTACTAGCTAAATTACTAGTAGTTATTACTACTAGCTAAATTACTTCCGGGGGGGGACGGGACACAGAGAGTGATGAGTACTATACTATGATACTGCTCTTTCTGGCCATTTTCTGCTCTGATACACTTATTTTTACTTTTCTTAGCTAATTGAAGTGTATCAAAAATAGTTAAGAAAATAACAGAATAAAGAGAAAGTATGTTTTGCTCTGTGTATGGTGGAATAGGAATGTGTTCTTTGGGAAAACATTGATGACTGCCGGAAAAAAAAGTCCTTGCATCAGTGCAGGAGTAAAGTATGTTCTTATTTTGTGTTGCCTCAAAGCTGGAAAATCCATGGGTTGTAAAAAAAGAAAGACATTGATAAAATATGAGTTTTGAAACAGACAAAATAATAGAATAAAGGTTTTTCTGTTAGATCAAATTTACTTAAGTATGACAATAGTGCATTCTTAATTTTGTATCTAAAGAAGACAGCACTTTCTTTTTCCCCCCTTCAAATTCATCACAAGTTTCTACTATCTTCGTGGTAGCAAAATCCCTATTTTATACTAAGAATCCTGTGTATTTAATTACATTTCTCATATTATAATATGTATCAAACAAATACTATGGGCTTTGTTTTACTACCATTAGAATTAGTCAAATGCTGTCCCCTAAAACTCATAATTTTAGTTTTATAAAGTCCTTATGTGTAAATGCTTGTTACTTATTGGAACACATCATTAACAGAGAAGTAATGGATTTGGGCTATCAAGTCCTTTGCCAACCATTTATGTCACTGCTTCTAGAATTTAGGGAAATATAAAAAATGGGCCAGAATTTAAAGGGTAAACATTATCACAGGCAATTTAACTGCCCATTAAAGGTTTATACATTTAGGAACAATGATTAGATCTGGTTCATATCTTTCATTTTAAAGAGCAGCAGAAAGTCATGGAGACTCTAACTGTTTTAGGATCATAGCATGGGACAGAAAGAAATAATCTTTTCTCCCTACGATTTCTGACTGGAATTAGCCACGGTGATATAATAATAATAATAATAATAATAATAATAATAATAATAATAATAATAATAATAATAATAATAATAATAATAATAATAATAATAATTATTATTATTATTATTATTATTTTAATTTTTTGACCGCTCCCTATCCCCATAGGGACTCGGAGCGGTGCACAGGAAAAACTAAAACAATAAATATACAAACACATTAAAAACAAATTAAACATATACCTGTGCTAAAATACCCCATTAACATACTAAAATTCCCAGTTAAAACAACTAAAACCCCATAGAGAGAGACTACCCTAGGCCGGCCAAGCAGAAAAGATGTGTTTTTAGTTTTAGACGGAAGGAGCGGAAGTCCGTGGTCGTTCTAATGTCGGGGGGAAGGTCGTTCCAGAGGGCTGGGCCCGCCACAGAGACAGCCCTTCCCCTGGGCGTCGCCCGCTGACAAAGTCTAGTGGACGGCACCCGGAGAAGTCCCTCTCTGTGGGAGCGAATCGGCCGTGAGGATGTATGAGGCAGGATCCGATCCCGCAGTTAGCTAAGCCACGTTATTACTCCTGCTTAATATCCTTTTGTTACAAAATAATATTTCAGAGAAAAAATGATGAATACAAGAGAATAAATTACACTTTGCATCGGCTCTAGTCAGATTGTTATCAAACTTGCCATTCTCAACTTATTTAGCTGGCTTTATTACATATGGGGGAAACGTGATTTATATTAGCAGCAGTTTCCCATATGCTGTCCAATATGTTGGAGTGAGAGATGTGGAAAGAAAAAACAAAACTCAGTTCCACGAACATGAATTATGTTCTGTTGTCTCTGAAAACAATCCACTTATTAAAATATAGTTCTGTCTAGTTTCGTTTAATCGAAATTAGAAGGATGATCATACATATTACTGGCTGCAGAGTTGGCCAACTGATGCAGTATAAGAAATATTAAAATAGAAGCATTATATGTATTTTCTACAATTTATGCGATATTTTGCTTTGCATGTAGACCTGAAGAGTCCCTTCAGAGAGAGAGAGCGGGTTATAAATAAAATTATTATTATTATTATTTATTATTAAGAATCTGTATAGTTCAGCATGATGAAGTAGTAAATTGTGGTAATATTTTAATGCTTATCAGTATTTGAAACCTTAAGTTTTCAATGATTTCAGGGAATTAGAAAAATGAGAAATCATTTGGCACTTACTCCAATGTCAGAAATGTCAAAATCAACATCTGAAATATATATTCTATAATTATGTGGAAATTATAGAGGGCTTACCGTAATATATTTGTAGTTTGGTTTTGACAAAACCTAGGAAAATTAGGCTCAGATTTTAGTTGTGTGTAAGTCACCTTTGTTTTGCTTTGCATCTCTCATTGCTTCAGCAAATGGTTTTCTATAGTTTTGTCTGCGTGCGAGAGAGATAAGTAGTGGTTGTGGTTGCAAACTTTTAAATGCTGTTGGCAGATAAAAGAAGAATCTTGCACTGTAGTAACAACAGTTGGCTGGCCATTATCTATGTACCTTCCAGGGGACTCTGTCTGCGTTTCTTGTAGAAAAATTCCTTCACGTTTTGAAAGACAAATAATGAATTTTTCTATCAGAGAAACATGTAGGACTGATTAGTCACACAGCATGCATGATGTATTTGTAAACAAAACATTGAGCATGTTATGGTTCTGTTCATTTGCATTGGAACAGAAAACCCAGAAGCATAATAAACTCCAAGGAATAATGGAGGTTATATTAAAATAATTTCCCCTGGAAGTTACACTATTTGCTAATAGCATGCTTTTTTCACCCCTGTGCTTTTGCTCATAATCCTATCTACACCACTCCATCACAACTGCTGAAAATGTTGCCCAAATACCAATCTACCAGCCTGCGATCCTTCAGTTCAGACAGGTCCCGTACACTGAGCCATACCTCGTACTTGAGGGACAGCACCATGATCGATGACACCGTCATTATCCCAAGTCACCAGGTAAGATGTCTCAGATTATTTTGCAGATCTATCTATCTATCTATCTATCTATCTATCTATCTATCTATCTATCTATCTATCTATCTATCTATCTATCTATCTATCTATCTATCTATCTATCTATCTACCTACCTACCTACCTACCTACCTACCTACCTACCTACCTACCTATCTATCATCTACCCTTGTGCAGAAAGAGACTTGAAAAGGAGTATTAGAATAAGATTAGATAAGAAATAATAGAATACTAGAATATTAAAAAAAACAAATTTACATTAAAATTGATACTTCTAAAAGTGTTCTATCAAGATTCTAAAAATGGACTTTTCTGAAGATACAGGAATAAGCTGTATTTGGTGTTGCAACTCTAAGGTTATTGTAATCACTCAATACAATTCATTTTTTTCCTAGTACCCCATCTCATGAGTTTTGATAATTTAAAATAATCTATATTTTATCCAAATGTAGAAACATTTTAATGGGTTGATTAGAGACATTGCAAAGGAAAAAAAAGAAAACATATTTCTCTGCTCTTCCAGATAGCTGCATTAACTAAAGAAGGTGAAAGAAATTCATATCGTTTAAGTTGGAGTCCTGATAATCTGGACAACATAACTCTTTCTGCTAGCCCTATTCATTCTGGGTAAGTAATCTATACTATTTTTTTCTTTGGATGTATTTTTTATTAAATCATTTCATTGATGAAAAATAATAATAATCTTAAACCATACTTTGAATTTCAATCATATTTGTCATATCTTTCTTTAAAATGTTGAAAAGCCTTTCTTGATTATCGTAATGGCTTTATGGTTACAAAACATTATTTCTTATGATCATCCCATTTAAACCTATTTGAAATTGTTTTAAATCAATAATTTGAACATACAATAAGGCAGACATCAAACTTCTATTTTTATTAATTTCTGAAATTACACGGTATTGTTATTGTGGCAGTTTATATTTCACAACTTATAGAATATTAGACAATAAAAATATTTGGAGAAATTGTCTATAGGAATGATACAATTTTATGCTAGCTAATAAATGGTATCTAGTTTCTGGCTCTTTTGCTATAATACTTGTAATACAGGTTCCATCCTCTGAATATCTAGAAGCATCCTACATGTGATCAACATTTCAGATATAAGCTATTATTTGACAGGAAATCTATACCAATTAACTTCATCTATAGCAGGGGTTCCCAAACTTGGCAACTTTAAGACTTGTGGACTTCAACTCCCAGAATTCTCCAGCCAGGAGTTGTTGTTGTTGTTGTTGTTGTTGTTGTTGTTGTTATTATTATTATTATTATTATTATTATTATTATTATTATTATTATTATTAATTAGATTTTTATACCGCTCTTCTCCCTTTCGGGACTCAGGGCGGTGTACAGGCAACGATAAAAATCAAACCCTACTAAAACCCCTAATAAAAACAATTAAAACTATGCCAGGCCGGCCACACGAAATAAATAGGTCTTCAAGGCCCGACGGAAAAGGCGCAGGTCCGTGGTTGTCCATAGGTGAGGGGGTAGGTCATTCCAGAGGACAGGAGCTGCCACAGAGAAGTCTCTCCCCGTAGGGGTCGCCAGCCAACATTGCCTGGCCGACGACACCCTGAGGAGGCCCTCTCTGTGGGAGCGAACTGGTCCGTGGGAGGCGTTTGGTAGCAGGAGGCAGTCTTGCAGGTAACCAGGTCCCTTGCCATGGAGCGCTTTAAAGGTGGTTACTAGTACCTTGAAGTCCACAAGTCTTAAAGTTGCCAAGTTTGGGAACCCCTGATCTATAGGATCCCTATTGTGCATAGTAGCATTGTGTAGACCTGGACAGGTGTCATGATAAGGTGAAGGGTCAAGTGAAGCAAGGTGAATAAGAACAAAAAGTATAAGGTTACAAATGTATGGTTCTAATTCAGCAACTATTAAAAGTTCTTGAAACCATTTTTCACTTCAGCTGTAACTTTATAATCTATATCTGTGAGGAGGTGAAACTGCTCTCTAATAAAGTGAAAATGAAACCAGTTCATATTGGGTTTTAGTATAAGTATCACAATGCCAACTTTTGGAATGAGATTTAAAGACAAAAAAAGTTAAAAGATATATTTTAAGCTAAAGTTTGTTTAAAATTAAAACTAAAAAAAAAAGAATAGTCTGCAATAAAATATTTACTTTAATGATAATTTCTCCCCCAAATATTAGAGGTGGGGGATTATGAGAAGCAAATATCCCCATGGCCTTTTAAACAAACGTGTAGGAAATCTTCAGATTCACCTAAATATTGCAACCATTGGGAGGGGGGGAATCATTCACACTGTTTAGGTTACCAATTCCAGGTTGATGCCTTGCACATTTTGCTAAAAGCTGCATCCTTATAATCAGTTTAGACAAATGCCTGCTTTGAAATGACTGACAGCAAAGCTTAGGGGCAGAAGCATTACTGACATATTATGTTGAATGTGAACAGTTTCTTGGCTAACAGCTGCAAGTTTTCTCTTAGAACAGCATGGCAGTAGCCAGCCTTCCTACTAGCAAGTCTGTTCTATGCATATTTACTGTTAACATACTGGAAAAGATGTATAGAAAATATTTTGAATGATATGGAATAGAAAATATTGATATAAATTCAATGTATTCAACTGGTTTATGTATTCAATTAAAAATCCAATGCTGTCTTAAGTTAGCTACTTGTATGGGAGAAGAACGTTTTCTATAATTTCATAATAATCTAAGCATTCATATAGTATACTTTATATTTAGAAAAAATACCGAATCAAAGAAATCTTATATTCACGTATATTAAAATTCATCATTAAAATTTATACAATTAGTATATTATAGATAGACTGGGATGGCTTCTACAGCATTGTCTTCCACTTTTTGGAATTGTAGTCTGTAGTTTATAACAAGCTGTTTATACATCGGCTTTGTCCATGCAGTCTGTCCATATACATGAAAATAAATGCACAGCCTCTATTATACAGATATTCCTGGCCAGTTCTTTCTCGCCAGAGGTTTCTGGGCTGAGAGATCCTAATTCATTGTTTAGTAACGACATAGACAACATATACATATGGATCTATAGCAGTTATTATAATTTCATATAGTGTATACTTTTTATGAATATATTTAGTTGTAGAAAAATTAGCCCACAAATTACTTTCTTAGAGAATTTTCTAATTTTGATTAGTTGTTTTTTCTTTCTTTCTTCTTCTTTTTCTTCTTTTTTTGGTGGGAGGTATATGGAGGGACCAGTACTTAAAATTGACAAATAATTAGAGTTGTTATTCTTAGCTGCCTGTCTTCCAAAAAGGATATTGGATCATTGCTAACAAGGTAAATGATATTTCTTGCTTTCACCTAATATCTTCACAAAGATTGATAAGAAACAGGACCTACCAGCTAGAGAGCAAACTTTATAAAAATACTAAATCAATTAAATTTACAAAGTGGTAACATTTATATAAATTTCTGAATTTTTTAAAAGTTAGTCTTGTCAGATAAGTGAACAAAGTATATATGACATATTTGTTAATTTTAGATCAGTACCATGGAAGAAAAAAAATGAAATTTTGTTCCTCTTTTCTATGCGCAGGAAAATCATATATAGCAATAAACTAGAATGAAAATGATCAGGGAAATAGTGACAACATTTGAGCTAAACATTTCTGGAGAAAAAAACACTTGGAAAACTAAATATAAAATATTTTCAGATTATCATAACCTGAAAAGGAACTGATATGTGCAATTAAATAATACTAATAAGCAGATTTTTTGGGGGGAAGTGAATATTTAAAAAGGAATGTAAGACTGAAGGTAATTTTTTAAATCCACTTTCACTAATATCCACTAAATCAAGTAAGCATATATAGTAGCTTTAATTGAGATTAATTAATTAATTGATTGAACTTAATTGAAGTTTGAATTTTTAGCAGACACAGACAGAATTGTGTTATAAGTTATCTATGCAGTCAGTGTTAAGGTCTTTGCAATTTGTTGTGGCAAAGTTATGCTTTGTTCTTTTTTCATATTTTTTTTTAAAATTCAGAACAATTTAGCAAGACACATCATGCTTAATTAAAACATTGACTTATCATATGGACACAAATGATGATTGTTCAGCTATATAATGGTGATATTATAAAAGCTCTATAACTATATACATACCTACATAAATATGTGCATGCATGCATGCCAGCAAAATAGACTGAAACATGTCCACAATAAATACAGGTAGTCCTGGACTTACAACAATTGAGCCCAAAATTTCTGTTGCTAAGTGAGGCATTTGTTAAGTGAGTTTTGTCCCATTTTACAACCTTGCTTGCCACAATTGTTAAGTGAATCACTGCAGATGTTAACTTAATAACAAAGTTGTTAAATGTATCTGGAATTTTGATCATGTGACCACGGAGATGGTGCTACCATTGTAAGTGTGAAAAATGGTCATAAGGCACTTTTTTTCAGGGCTGTTGTAACTTTGAACAGTCACTAAGTGAATTATTGTAAGTCAAGGATTACCTGTATGGCTAGCAAGCAGATTCTTGACATCTGTTGACTTCCTAGAATTTATGTAGGAAATGTTTCACCTATGAAAGTGCTTTTAGATGATTTTAGGGGTAAGACTACCATTTAAAAGAGGTTACAAAGGACTGTATCTTCCATCTTAGCTACTGCATATGCTCTTCATACTGTATGTTTAATGTTTTCATCTTCTCCATTTCTAGATAGATATCTTTTCTGACTGATTTCATTTCATTTGTTCATTCATTCATTCTTTTTTGTTTTATTTGCTAAATTATCTCTTCTGTTGCAGCCACTCCTCTCCATATTTTGACCATGAAAACAGCAGGTGAACTTATATATAATTTCATGTTAATGCTAACTTCCTTTTCCCTTCTTTTTTACCATCCCTTTAATTTACTCACTTTAAGATGCTCTACTACTTCCTTGATCTCATTCATTATTTAGTGTAGGAAATTGATCTTATAGTTACCATTTGATCTAAGATTTTGTTTCATAGAATTGCAATGCAATTATTGACTATTATTCATGTAGGAAGCCTTCCAAAGGATCAAAATACACTCTTTTCAGTTTTTATGTTTCTACTGCACAAGAATTGTGGCTATTGGAATTTGGCGATTTAAAGTAATTGACTGTTTTTAAAATATATTTGTTCTGAAACATTTCTGAAGGAACAAAATTGGACCTTCAGTTAAATATTCAGTCAATAAAAAGAAGTGGTTTTCAAGTGTGTGAATTAGCCCTTCCTTAGCTTTTGCAAAAGCTCTAACATACCTAATAAGTTTAATAAAAACTTTTAAAATATATAAAAATAAGTGTGACAATACATAAGAGTACATATTTATAAGCTGGAAATCCAGCTTTACTATTAATAAGTAATTTGAATTATATTCAGTTTTTTAAACTGCTCTCATTTGGTTTTAATTGGGCACTTTAGTGACTCGACTGAGGACCTAGTGGCCGCATGGTTAAGTGCGGCCACGGGGGCCTTGGACCGAGTTGCGCCCTTGCGGCCTCTCTTGCGGCGACGAATCACCCGGGCTCCTTGGTTCACTGAGGAGCTCCGGGGGATGAAACGCCACAAGAGACGCCTAGAGAGCAGATGGAGATCCTCTCGCTCCGAAGCCGACCGAACACTAGTGAGAACCCATATTAGGGCTTATTTAGTGGCGATAAGAGTGGCCAAACGGGGGTATTGTGCCACCCTTATTGCATCCGCAGATAACCGCCCTGCCGCCCTGTTTGGGGTGACCCGCTCCCTCCTTCACCAGAGGCCACGGGAAGCCCCTCTGCAAGGGCGAGCAGAGGAATTTGGGATTTATCTGCAGGAGAAAATCACTCGGATTCGGAATGAGCTACCCTCCATCGACAGTGGTCCTGTGGGACTGTCCGAGGCTAGTCTTGAGGCTCCTTCTTGGGAGGAGTTCGACTTTGTTACCACCGAGGATATGGACAGGTTGTCAAGGAGGCTTAGGGCGACCACATGTTTATTGGACCCGTGTCCCTCCTGGCTTGTACTGGCATCCTGGGAGACGACACGAGGCTGGCTCCAGGGCATTGTCAACGCATCTTTGAGTGAGGGGTCCTTACCTGCCGTCTTGAAAGAGGCGGTAGTGAGGCCCCTCCTCAAGAAGCCGTCCCTGGACCCAGCTTTACTAGAGAACTATCGTCCGGTCTCCAACCTTCACTTTTTAGTGAAGGTTGTCGAGAGTGTGGTAGCCCAACAGTTTCCGCGACACCTGGAGGAAGTTGATTATCTAGACCCGCGCCAGTCCGGCTTCCGGCCCGGTCACAGTACCGAGACGGCATTGGTCGCGTTGGTTGATGATCTCTGGAGGGCGCGGGATAGAGGGTATTCCTCTATCCTAGTCCTATTAGATCTCTCGGCGGCTTTTGATACCATCGACCATGGTATCCTATTGCACCAACTGGGGGGGTTGGGGCTGGGAGGCACCGTTCTGCGGTGGTTCTCGTCCTACCTCTCTGGTCGGTCGCAATATGTGTTGACGGGAGGGCAGAGGTCGACCTCGAGGCCTCTCCTATGTGGGGTTCCTCAGGGGTCGGTCCTCTCGCCCCTCCTTTTCAACACATATATGAAGCCGCTGGGTGAGATCATCCGTGGTTTTGGGGTGGAGTACCACCTGTACGCTGATGACACTCAGTTGTACATATCCACCCCAAACCACCCCAACGATGCCGCCAAAGTGCTGTCCCGGTGTCTGGAAGCCGTACGGATCTGGATGGGTGGTAACAAACTCAAACTCAACCCTGCCAAGACTGAGTGGCTGTGGTTTCCGGCACCCCGGTTCAGCCAGATCACTCCAACTCTGGCCATTGGGGGCGAAACACTGGCCCCCGTGGAGAGGGCGCGCAATTTGGGTGTCCTCCTGGATTCCCGGCTGTCCATGGAGGACCATGTGGCAGCCGTGGCCAGGGGGGCGTTCCATCAGGTTCGCCTGATGCGCCAATTGCGCCCCTTACTGGACCGGGCTGCCCTACGCACAGTCACTCAAGCACTCGTGACGTCCCGACTCGACTACTGTAATACTCTCTACATGGGGCTTCCCTTGAGGTGCACTCGAAAGCTACAGCTAGTCCAAAACGCAGCCGCGCGGGTGATTATGGGAGCCACTAGATGCTCCCACATAACACCGATCCTGCGCGAGCTGCATTGGCTTCCTGTGGCCTTTCGAGTGCGCTTCAAGGTTTTGACTACCATCTTTAAAGCGCTCCATGGCTCGGGGCCTAGTTATATGCGAGACCGCCTCCTGCCCCATACATCCCTCAGACCAATCCGCTCCCACAGAGAGGGCCTCCTCAGGGTACCGTCGGCCGGACAATGCCGACTGGCGACACCCAGGGGAAGAGCCTTCTCTGTGGCGGGGCCAGCCCTTTGGAATGACCTACCCCCTGAATTACGTACCATCACTGACCTCCGCCTCTTCCGCCAATGTCTTAAGACATATCTGTTTCAACAAGCCGGCCTAGCCTAACCTCCCTTGGGGACTTAAGATAGTTTTAAATTGGGTTTTAAAAATTTGGTTTTAGCGCAGGATGGGGTTATTTAATAGTTTTTTAAAATTATATTTATTGTATTTTTGTATGTTTTTTAAATTTCCTGTGCGCCGCCCTGGGTCCTCTGTGGAGAAGGGCGGGGTATAAATTTAAATAAATAAATAAATAAATTTTCCTTTTGATATGCCTTTATATGCAGACTATCCTGTTTGATTTATTATTAGTATTAGTATTATCAGTATTAGTATTAATATTATTAAGAAATGCTGAAGCCATTATTCAAACTCTATTTATTTCACATTCTTGACTAACTGGGTGCTGCTCCTTCCTTTTCCCCCTGCCTGACATAGTCAATACAATACAATTCTAGTGTTGTGGAAATACTCCAAAAAGGATTGTCCTTTCCATCTTTATGTTGATCAGCATGTCTACTTGTCTAACTAACTATTGTACCTGAGCTCATTATGCATAGAGTTTTATTCCCATCTCCCCCAGTAAAAATGCACATCCACAGTTAATTGACTATGGTTACTATCTCATGAAATTTATATTTAGACATCTAAAGCATCTAGTTTATCTTTATTAACATAAATATTTTTAAAATATTTTTCCATATGTCCCATTCTTCTCAAATATCTTTTCTAAGCTGAACTGTGCAGAGTTTTATTCTTTCTTCTGATAGTCCTCCCAGAAAGTTATTTTGTGGGAGAAATGTAGTACCATAATTTAAATTAATTTTTTAAATTATATAGGCACTTTGGGGTATATAATGAGATGCATCTTTTCTGCTTTATCCAAAAGTGTGCCATTTATGTAAAGAGTGTGTTTTTATTAGAATTATTCTGCTTAGAATAGTCTTATTGTTGCTTCCTTTAATATGAACTTAAATGAATTAAGAAGACCAATGAAAGATGTAAATCCAAGGAAATTGGCTCTTATATCTATGACGCAGAAATGTAAAATTTAAGCATTTCTCTTGATCTAAGAGTATAGTGTTTAAGGGTGTTTGAATACTTGCTACAAAAATGGTGGGGGGAGGATATTTTTTCCTTTTGATTCTGAAGCAACCTGCTGATTTATTGTTTTGAAGATTTTAACAATATATTTGTATAGCATGAAAAGAGCCTTTTTGTCTCATGGTAAGAAAATATTCTGCTAAAAAACGAAACACAGGGACAGACACAGAGTCTTCTTCCAATAGCTATTGAGTTGTTCTTTTTATGGCTAGTCTTTTCCAGACTTTGGATATTATAAAATATTCTGCAATTACCTAAATAATATGAAATATGAAATGCACCAAAATGTCTGTCAGGTTTTAGTACATTTGTATATGATTTGGTGTTTTCAAGCAGAATCTTTGGAGATTTTGAGGTTTAACAAAATTTTGGAATCTTTGAACATAATTGGTAAATGGTAAATATTTGGGGCAAGTGCATCATTTATTTTAAGAATTAAGGTTTAAGAATTACTAAATCAAAAATTTGACTATATGCAATTTTGATACAGGCCTAGCACATACAGTTATATAACTTTGACTGTTAAGAAAAGATAAGAGATACATATTTAAAAATAAGCATGGAAATCCCAGGCAAATTTATTAGGAGTTAAGTTTCATTAATCAAAATGAGACTTACTTCCCAGTCCCCCTAAGTCCAAAACACAACTCAAAACTTGTAAACAATAAAACAAAGAGAAAAAGAAAATTAAACTTTAGCTAACATATTATTTCCTTGTTGAAACCACCTTGCATGCATTCCTCCATAACTTTGTGTTGCTTGTTCTCTGTGCAATTTTATACTACAAAACTACCAACTGTTTGTCTACAGTCCATTTCTCTTTAAACCTTGAAATAAAATGCCCTTCCTGGATCCCCGATTGCATTTGGTAAGATCTCGAACTCCCCACTTTCCTTTGGGCAGGCTAACTCTTGTATATTTGATAACCATAAATTATAAAGTGTGATTGACATTGTAGCTGTAAACATGGAGTATTGTAACTGCTAATGTGTTTTTTTTTACTGTTATTGAGGAACATCAACGCATTGGGGTAAAGGCACAGATGAGGGATAGGAAAGACTTTAGGTTGCATGGCATGTTTCAAGATGGCAGATCATGGTTCTTCATTTTCATCTGCATTGATTTGCTTATTTATATTTTGCATGTGATATTGACTTGGGAAAAATTCAAAAGTCTGTAGATGCTTTAAAAGAAATAAATTCAGTATTTGTTTTTCATACAAAATATTTATATCACCTATTAATTTGATCTTAAGGGACAAATATATAAACATAGCTACTTTTCCATACATTTTACATTATAGTTTGCTAGTTGTCAAATTCATGTGTTATTCTTATTTAAACATCAGATGACAAATAATAGGTATTGTGCATCAGATGCCTTATATGAATAGGAATTCCAACATCTTATAACATCCTAGAGATTTTAGTCCTTGCTAGGATACAACATTTAGAAACTTCTTCCCATTTTCAATATTTTCTTTTTTGTTAATAATTTTGTTGTATTCTGATATTATCCACAATTTTCTAATCAACATTATTAGCATACGTTATAGAGCTGGATGTTACTGAGGCACTCTATGCAGTATCCACGATAACATGTACAAATTAATCAGCTGAGTTTTTGTTAGTACTATGCTTATTGGTTTGACTCCCTAAAAGTAATAAAAATATTTCTGATCTTTTTATCTGTGCAATTAATTAAAAGCTCTAACTACAGCTTAACCATATGTACGTAATATACATATTAATTTTAATAATTAAGAATGGTTAGTACACATATTTAAAATTTGTTGCTTTTGAAATATTTTTGTAACATGCAGTATAACTCATTTTCATACCTTTCTTCCCAATTTTCAGTTTTCTGGTCAGTTTTATGGTTGATGCTCGAGGTGGTGCTATGCGGGGTTGCAGACACAATGGGCTTCGAATCATTATTCCACCTCGGAAATGCACTGCTCCAACTCGTGTTACTTGCCGGTTGGTCAAACGCCATAGACTCGCCACAATGCCTCCAATGGTGGAAGGAGATGGTCTTGCCAGTCGCCTTATCGAGGTTGGGCCTTCTGGCGCTCAATTTCTTGGGTAAGGATTTTCTTTTAATAATCCCTAATACTAATTAACAAGAACATAATAATTTCACTTGAGCCAGTGTGGGGTGGCTTGGCATTTAACAGTAGAAGTGAAAAGATTTGTAGTGCAAAGAAAGGATTTGATAATTCTAATCAGCTTGTGTACCTTTTAATTTAAAGCAACAAGTCAGGTTTACTGCGCTTCCTGAAATCAACTGGTGTAAGCCATGCTGAGCTGTAAAAGAAAACCCATTTTGTTATAATACACCATCAATTAATTGCCTATTCTCTTTTAAGGTTAAATAAAAATAGCAGCAGAAATGTTGTCGATACAGATGTAATACCTGTTGAAAAATGCAACACAAGCTAATGCTCCCTTTACAAGGAACTTGTGTTCTCTCAGTAGGTATTTTCTCAGTAATTGAGACCTCCCGGGAAGCAAAAACCGGTGATTTTTCTGGGGCCAAGCAATAGAACAACTTCGCTGACTGCAATTTATCCTTATATTGCAAGGCCTCACAGAAAGATCAAACTTGCTGCAAATGTTTCAGCAATTTTTGTTTTTGTTTTCGTTCTGTTTTTTTGTTTTTGCTGAAACTATCATTTTCGAATACTTTTTATTTTACCGACATTTTCCCTTATCAGTGGTGGCATCCAAAAGTGGATGATCAAAGGAAATCCCCTTTGCTTAGAATGAATGAATGGCTTTTGCTGGAAACCAAAGGAATGAAGGCGTAAAAGAAACAGCTTAATTCTGTTACGAAGCAAATTAGACATACCTAAGGCCATTAACCTAGTTTTTAAGTCTGAGTTGGTTTCTAATAATATCTTGTTTTAGAGGTTCGGGTTTTTAGAGGGAATCTGGTATGCATTAAAGCTAGGCAAAGCATCGATCTCCTGTCATCTTATTATTTTGTTATTGCTGTTTGAGCAAGGAATGAGAATATTCCTAAATATAATAAATATGTAAGGGCAAATTTGTAGTGAAGGATTGCTGTTAGAATTTCAATGAAGCTCCATTCAAAACTACATACAGGTTTAAATAAATAATGCACCAGATCCAAATCAAGTGCCTTTTGCACATCGTGTATTTTAGGTTCTTATGTTAATTCCAGTATAAAAATGACCAAGTTTATTTTATTTTCTCAGCCTTGTGAGGATTGCCTATGAAAACTGGCACATGTTGAAAAGTTTTCATATAATTTCCTAAAGGCCACATCTTATACCATGGCATTTTCCTGGGTGGTGACCTGGCAATCAGAGACACTGAAATCAGAGACACTGAACAATTCTAGCCAAACCAAATCTTGTTGCCATGTTGTCATGCATTTTTTCATCAGTTCTGAGTGGCTCCCATTAATTTCAAGAAGTGATGCTAATGTATCATTGGACCTACTAATAAACTATAAGATTCTCTATTATGGGAGACTTATTTCGTAAATTGCTATGATAAGTGAGTCATTTTCAAACAAGCAAGCAAGCAATCAAAAGGCAGAAACCTGTTCAGTGTAAACCTAATTCCACTCTGAGCAGACAGTGGCACTGGGGTTCGGTTAAAAAAAATAGTACATAAAGGTATTTTTTTTTATTTCTTTCTTTCACTGCTGCTTTGGATGTACTCAGTAAACTTCACCTGCCTACGGCTCCTCCCCCACTTAATGAGGGAGAAAGTTTGGTCAGCCGAATCCTACAGCTGGGGCCTCCAGGGACCAAATTTCTTGGGTAGGAGAGACTTAAAACAAATTGATGGATGCCGGCCTTCCCATTCTTCTCCTTCTGCAATATTATTTTTTATGTCATTGTGCCCATGACATTGTCCTTTCTATGATTTTATAGTATGTATTCCTAACCTTTAGTGGACCATTTCTAGCCCTTGTGATATGTGGTTGTTGTTTTGGTGATATGTTTCTACTTTTTCTTAAAGTTCCTTGACCTCACCTTTGATTTAGCATGAGAAAATATTAGTTATAGAATGTACCAGTCACTTCTGCTGTTATGTGCTTGATGTCTGTAGCAAAGCAACCTGGACTGAAAGCAAAGGAATCTGTTGGATTATTACTATCATTATTTTGCTACCATAGTCCCCAGTATGATACATATCTTATATACTGGATATAACCTAACAGTTAGCATGATCAATAAGTACGGCTGTACACACTTCAGTTCTTCTTGTGAAATTATTAATATAAAAATGTATTTACAGAGTTTACAAAAGTAGAAAGCATGTTTTAAGATAGTGAATTAGATATATGCATAAACATTATTAAATCTTTGCATTTATAAAATAATCTGAAATGAATTATTCACCATTTCATTTTTTGAAAATGTCAGTTAAAATAAAGAGCCGATTAAAATCAATGCAAAGGAAGCACAAAAATATCCTGTTACTTAAAGTGGTTTCTTTTATCCTCTGCAGGCAGTCCTCGTCTTACAACCATTTGTATAGTGACCGTTTGAAGTTACAACTGCACTGAAAAAAAATTGTCACACTTATGACCGTTGCGGCATCCCCAAGGTCACGTGATCAAAAGTCAGATGCTTGGCAACTGGTTCATATTTATGATGGTTGCAGTGTCCTGGGGTCATGTGATTACCCTTTGCGACTTTCTGACAAGCAAAGTCAATGGGGAAGCCAGATACCTTTAACAACTCTGTTACTAATTTAACAAGAAAGGTTGTAAAATGGAGCAAAATTCACTTAACAATTGTTTTGCTTTAACAACAGAAATTGTGAACTCAATTTTGGTCATAAGTTGAGGACTACCTGTATTATAAAACATATTTTTTCTTTAACATTTACACGCACAGTACATGCTTTATAAGGATTCCTCCATACAATTCCATACTTCAAAATAACGGGATTTTTATCAGTGTTTAAAAACAAAAAAAGATATATATATATATCTGTGTCTTTGGCAAGGTCCTATTTATATAGAATAAAGCTAGACACTCACTGATCATAATCCTTAGCTACAGTATGAAGATACTATTACTGTAGTATGCTTTTTTTTCTCACAATCCTAGTAAGGAATAACAAAGAAGCTGGCAGAGTTCCAGGTCTTTTTGTTACAGGCTTTAAACAAAACTTATCTGTTTGTTTCTCTATTGTCACAATCTTTTAACGTGTATGTGTTGCTGTAATAGGCCTGTGATTGTTGAAATCCCTCACTTTGCGGCATTACGTGGTAAAGAAAGAGAGCTGGTGATTTTGCGCAGTGAGAATGGGGACAACTGGAAAGAGCATTTCTGTGAATTTACAGAAGATGAGTTGAATGAAATACTAAATGGAATGGATGAAGGTACATGTCTTTATTTATTACTTAAAGCTACAATAAAAAGAAATCAAAGTAGCAATCCTATCTGGAAAGAAATAACAATTCTAATTTGCCATATAGTTACTGTAAATTACTTATACACTCAAAATAATGAGAATAGTTATATAGTAGAAAGTTAACAGATTTTCAGAAAGAGAGCAAGGTGCAATATAAAACTAATTCTAATAATGAAGTTCCTTATCTACTAAAACTCAAGTGTCTGTTACTTTTAATTGAATGAAACGGAGCATCATGGAGCAAAACCTTTTCAAACGAATTGTCTCTAATGAGCTAACTTACAGAATGAATCCAAATTCTGGAACACAGGACTTTTGTGAAATTGAAATTTGGCAGATTTTATAAATAAAAATCATATAAAGCATTTATGTTCAACATGGAAAGGTACACCTCTGAATATCTTACTAAATTTTTAAGAATTTTTCAAATACATTAGAAGCTCTGCCATTGTTGAGTGCATTGAGAATATGATGAGGAAATATCTCTGAAGCAATGAACCAAGGGGCATAGGTTGTCTAGTGACTTATAAAGGCATATAAGTGTAGTTTTCTACACTACATAATCTTACTTCTTGGGGGTGATTTTGATTTCCTAGTCCAGAGATACCCTAGCAGTCTCAAATTTTAGTACTCATGAAGTCAGCCAGATGCAGAGTGCTGAAGTCTAATTGTCCATAAATGGAGCATGGAACTTGGAGCGTTTATCCATTATAAATTGGAATTTAGGAGTAACATGGATTGTGTACTATGGATAGTTTAGTTAACATATTTGAACTAATATTTTATATAAAACTATTTTGATAACATTTGCACTTGTTAAAACAATGTAAGAAAGCAAACATGAAATCTGTGATGAAATTCACATTGTATACCATACCAAACTCCTTTAAACATATTGCATAGTATCAATGAAGATTCTCAGTAATCCAGGTAAAATTGTTTTAAGGTTGAGTCATTCAACTGGACTAATTCTTATTAGTTTGAGACGTTTCACTGCTGATGAAAGCACTTTCATCAGTCAGAGCAAGTCAGTTAGGCAGAGTCTCGTTGGACTGTACCATATTCTCAATAATCCTGGTAAGAGTTGTTTGAAGGTTGTGTCATTGCAACTTGACTAATTTTTGTTGTTAGTTTGAGATGGTTTTGCTGCTCCTTATGTGGTGCTTGGTATGCATCAGCACAGACCCAATAATAGACCCAATATGATTTTGAATATATGGATGAGATCATCCATAATCAGCTTTTAAGTGGAACCATTGTAACCGTGTGTAAGCAGCAATTAATGAATTATTCTGCTGATGTGAAATTCAAAAGCTGAATCTACTCAGAGCAAATTTTAAGAAAGTTATTCTAGCTTCACCTTTTAGGATTAGAAGCACAATTAGCAAAAAGGTTTGTAATATATTAGTCTATATTAGGACTGTGCAAGCTTTGAACATTATCTTGAAAGGGCAGTTTGACTTCAGAAGAATACAGCATTTCTCTGATGTTTTTTATAATGAACATATTATTCTAGCTTCTGTGTGATCATGAAAAGAAAAAAAATGGCTATTCTAAGATGGTGTTACTTTTAATGAGGTACTCAAGCAGCTATAACTTTTTAAGGTGCCATAGAAGCTTGAACAGAAATTAAGGTCTCATTCATTTTAAAATAATTTTTGAGCGTTAAGAGGTCCATATATTAACACAGGAGTGGGCAATGATGGCCCCATTATGACTAGTGGACTTCAACTTCCAGAATTTCTGAGCTTGGCTGGCTCAGAAATTCTGGGACTTGAAGTCCAAAGTCCTAAAAGGACCGTTGTTTCCCACAATTGCATTAAGAGTATAAATGTAAAGGATTTCTTTTAACAATTCCAGTGTTTACTATTTGAAATAATGTTTGCTCTTTTCACCCAGTGCTTGACACCCCAGAAGACCTGGAGAAGAAGCGTATTTGCCGTATTATCACTCGAGACTTCCCACAGTACTTTGCGGTGGTATCTCGGATTAAACAAGACAGTAATCTCATTGGACCTGAGGGTGGTGTACTAAGCAGTACTGTAGTACCACAAGTGCAAGCAGTCTTTCCAGAGGGAGCACTAACTAAGAGAATTCGTGTTGGCCTTCAGGTATGAGGAAACAAATCAAAATATTATAACCCTTGAAGCCAATATTTTGGCTGAGTATAAGAGTAGTTTCCTGTTTTTCTATTTCATTATCATTCCTCTATGGTATTCTTTTTCTTTTTGCCCAGTCTTTTATGTCTCCTGAATTCCAGTTCGTCTGGGGGAAACTGGCGCTATTATTATTTGTAAAGTATTAACTAAGTTATATATTCAAAAGTTGTAGCAAAAGTTTAAATAAAATTTCTCCATAACTATATCTAAAACAGATAATGCATTCAAAACATTTATTTAAATAAAGAGTCCTCTTTAAGAGGCACATTAAAATGGTTCTCGTCAGATTGGTTGGTTGGTTGAATTTATATGGCCACCCATTTCAGTGACTCTACGCGGCTTACAAAAAATAAAAAAACCAATATAAAAAGAATTAAAGCAATAACTGCTCACCTCACAGCGACAACAAGGAAGCAAATAAGCTACTTCTTGTGCTCCATCCCACTCTGGGTTCCTAAGGTCAAAACCAAGTCTTCAGGACCTTACGAAAAAGTGTTAGTTTTGAAACTTCCTTCCCCCCCCCCCCCCCCATAGCACACAAACATTAAACTTTATGTAGTGCTTTTTGTAAAAACCTATTCTGCAATTAATTATCTACTAATTCTTTTTATGGCTACTAGATCATAGTGGCAAAAATCTAGATTAATCACCCAAGCTGCCATTTAGTAGCTCTCTGGATTTCTTTAGTCACCTTTTGCTATTTTGCCTTTTTTTGTAATATGTTCTGAGCTTTAGTGTTATACTAAATTTACAACAAAAACAAAACAGAATACTAAAGCACAGATCAGTGATGGCTAATCTTTTTGTTGTTGCCAAAAGCGTGGGACATTGTGCATGCGTGCGTGCTCACACCCATAATGCAATGTGTCCACAACACCCCTTTGCACCCTGGTTTGGGCCTAGCAGGCCTCCCTGCTGCCTCCTGGGACCAAAAACGGTCCACGGGGGTGCCCATCCCCCCACATTCCCCCCATCCCCGTGCATGCACATGTGATCCCCCTGTCCCCTCACACATGCACACACATCTCCTATATGTGCCCCACCCCTCCCCCATGTGCAGAAGAGACCCAAAAATCAGCTGGTCAGCAGGAAGTGTGTGTGCATGTGCGGTGGAGCTGAGCTGAGGTGATGGCTTGTGAGCCCAGAGAGAGGGCTCTGCGTGCTACCTGTAGCATCACGGTTGGTCAGCCATCACGGGCATAGGTTCAACTTCAGTAATAACTTTTAGTAAGTCATAGATCCAAAAATCTATGAGAAAATCTAATGAGAAGGACTGGTAACAATCGTTTAGATTTTATAGCTAAGATGTACAACAAACAGTAATGTATTCATTGTTGTATTAGAAAAAAATATTATTTTGAGTTTACAACAAATGTTTAAAACTAATGGCCATATATATAATGTATGTATCTGTGCATGAGTAATGTATAAATGCTTAGTATCTCTTCTTTAAAACATTTAGGCTACTAACTGTCCCACTTTTCATGGGTTAAGTCTCATTAAACTTACTAAGATTCCTGACTGTAGGATTGAATTATGAGCAATAACTTAGGTTCATTTCTCCCAGTTTCATCTGTTATCAAATTTATGATCATCATGCCATAAATCTAATTTAATTCACAAATAATGCAAAATAATTAAACTTTTCACTGGAAGAAATCTTCTTACAAAATATAAAAGGACTATTATTATTTTATCATTTTCAGCAAATAATGTAAGAACATGAAGATATTTAGTTTGTACTTATCTAATGGCTAAAGAGAAGTGAATTTATCCCATCATAATTCAAATGAATTGAAAGATTTTTCAGAGAATTGTCATAGTTCTCTTTTCTTGAGCATTCTGTGAAATCATAATACCTCAGAGTTTTGGTAAATGATAATTCCTAGGAGTGACCTCATGGCCAATAAGGGAGAGAAGACATCAATTAGCAGCAAATCAAAAGAAATTATCATCATATAGGACAATGATGATTAACCTTTTTGGTGCTGAGTGCCCAAAGCGTGTGCACACTCATGCATGTGCCCAAACCCCACAAAATGCAATGCGAGTGCCCCTTGTGCATGTGCCCACCCCCACACATGTGTGCACATCCCCCATGCATGTGCCCCCTCCGAGCCCCATTTTGGCTTTCAGGTTGGCGTAGGAGGCTTTCCAGGTCCAAAATGGGGCACGGGGATGCCTTGTGTGGTAGCCCTGCACCCCATTTTGGGCCTGGAAAGCCGCCTCCATCAACCTGGAAGTCAAAACATGGCGGGTGGATACTTCTGGCCCTTGTTGCTGTACTTGGGCATGACTCTGCCCTGAGACACTGGCCTGCTGCTGTTGCCATTGCCTCTTTGCTGGCGCAAATGGTCTGCAGCCGCTGCCTCTTTGCCGGCACAAACAGCCTGCAGCCGCAGCCTCTTTGCCGGTGTGAACGGCCTTCAGCTGCAGTCTTTTTATTTATTTATTTATTCGAATTTATACCCCGCCCTTCTCCTTGTTAGGACCCAGGGCGGCGCACAGGCATTATTTAAAAACCACAATAAATACAATATACAACATTAAAATATATTAAATTATTTACCCGTGCTAAAACCCATATTTAAAAACCCTACCAAATTATAATTTATGTATAAAAGTCAGAACGGGGGGCTATCCTAGGCCGGCTTGTTGGAATAAATGCGTCTTAAGATGTTGGCAGAAGAGGCGGACGTCCGAGGTAGTGCCCCCCCTCATTAATGACCTTGTGTCAGAGGAGGGGCCGGACCTGGTTGGGATTGCGGAGACCTGGTTGGGCCACGAGGGAGGACTCCCCCTCGTTGAAATGTGCCCACCAGGCTACCGTGCTTTTCATCAGCCCCGGGCCCTGGGTAGGGGCGGTGGGGTAGCGGTCATTGTGAAGGAAGGTCTTGAGCTGAGGGAAACCATTGTGCCACAGACTATCGGTTGTGAGTCCCTCTGCGTGAAGTGGGGCCTAGGGAGGCAGTTGGGCTTGCTGGTTGTATACCTGGCTCCCCGCTATGTAGCAGCAGCCCTGCCCGAGCTCCTAGAGGTGATCGCTACGGTGGCAATTGAGACCCCCAGACTTTTAGTCATGGGGGATTTCAATCTGCCAACGGTGGGCGAATCATCCGAGGTAGCTCGGGAGTTCATGGCTTCCATGACGGCCATGGACCTGACCCAAGTAATTCAAGGCCCCACCCACGAGGGTGGACACACACCGGACCTCATCTTTGTCTCAGGCCAATGGATGAGTGATCTGGGTATAGGGGATATAGTCATCACGCCCTTGTCATGGTCAGACCACTCACTTCTCCGGCTCGACTTTCCGACCGCTGCTCCCCTCCGCGGGGAGGCGGAACCTGAGTTACCAATTTGGTTCCGCCCCAGGCGGCTGATGGACCCAGATGGGTTCCAGGCGGCGCTTGGGCCACTTCCTGTACCCCTGACCCGCGCCCCGATGGAGGACCTCGTGGCCGCATGGAATATTGCGACCACGGGAGCCTTGGATCTCTTGCGGCGCCGAGCCACCCTGGCTCCTTGGTTTACCGAGGAGCTGAGGGGGATGAAACGCCACAAGAGATGCCTAGAGAGAAGATGGAGGTCTACCCGCTCTGAATCTGACCGGACACAGGTAAGAGCCCATTTACGGACTTACATTGTGGCGCTGAGAGTGGCCAAACGTCATCACTGTGCCACTCTCATAGCATCCGCAGATAACCGCCCTGCCGCCCTGTTTAGGGTGACCCGCTCCCTCCTTCAACAGAGGGTGCGGGAAGCCCCCCTACAGGGCAGAGCAGAGGAATTTGTGTCTTATCTGCAGGAGAAAACCGCTCAGATACAGAATGAGTTAGCCCCCATTGCTGGCCCAGTGGAATGCCACGAGGCGGTTCTTGTTTGGGAGGAGTTTGACTCCGTTACTTCCGAGGATATGGACAGATTACGTGGGCGACTGCGAGCCACCACATGTTTATTGGACCCGTGTCCCTCCTGGCTTGTACTGGCATCCTGGGAGGTGACACGAGGCTGGCTCCAAGAGGTTATCAATGCATCCTTGAGTGAGGGTTCCTTGCCTGCTTCCCTAAAAGAGGCTATGGTGAGGCCCCTCCTTAAGAAGCCCTCTCTGGATCCAGCTTTATTAAACAACTACCGTCCAGTCTCCAACCTTCCCTTTCTGGCGAAGGTTGTTGAGAGTGTGGTGGCACAACAGTTTCCCCGTCACCTGGAGGAAGTTGACTATCTAGACCCGCGCCAGTCCGGCTTTCGGCCCGGGCATAGCACCGAGACGGCATTGGTCGCGTTGGTCGATGATCTCTGGAGGGCCAGAGATGGGGGTTGCTCCTCCATCCTGGTCCTATTAGACCTCTCGGCGGCTTTCGATATCATCGACCATGGTATCCTATTGCATCGGCTGGGCGGGTTGGGGGTGGGAGGCACCGTTTTACGGTGGTTCTCCTCCTACCTCTCTGGCCGATCGCAATTTGTGTTGGCAGGAGAGCAGAGGTCGACCTCGAGACCCCTCACATGTGGGGTGCCTCAGGGGTCGGTCCTCTCGCCTCTCCTGTTCAACACATATATGAAGCCGCTGGGCGAGATCATCCGTGGTTTTGGGGTAGAGTATCATCTCTACGCTGATGATACTCAGCTGTATATATCTACCCCAAACCACCCCAACGATGCCGTAGCGGTGATGTGCCAGTGCCTGGAAGCCGTGCGGATCTGGATGGGAAGTAACGGACTCAGGCTCAACCCGACCAGGACCGAGTGGCTGTGGTTTCCGGCTGCCCGATTCAACCAGATGATTCCATCTCTGGCCATAGGGGGCGAACATCTTGCCCCTGTGGATGGGGCGCGCAACTTGGGTGTCCTCCTGGATACCCGGCTGTCCATGGAAGATCAAGTGACAGCCGTGGCCAGGAGGGCGTTTTACCAGGTTCGCCTGGTACGCCAGTTGCGCCCCCTATTGGATCGGGACGCCCTTCGCACAGTCACTCATGCTCTCGTGACATCTCGACTGGATTATTGCAACTCTCTCTACATGGGGCTCCCCTTGAGGTGCACCCGGAGACTTCAGTTGGTCCAGAACGCAGCCGCGCGAGCAATTATGGGCACCTCCAGGTTCGCCCACGTTACACCGCTCTTGCGCGAGCTGCACTGGCTACCTGTCGTCTTCCGGGTGCGCTTCAAGGTGTTAGTTATCATCTTCAAAGCGCTCCATGGCTCGGGACCTAGTTACCTGCAGGATCGGATCCTGCCCCATACATCCTCACGGCCGATTCGCTCCCACAGAGAGGGACTTCTCCGGGTGCCGTCCACTAGACTTTGTCAGCGGGCGACGCCCAGGGGAAGGGCCCTCTCTGTGGCGGGCCCAGCCCTCTGGAATGACCTTCCCCCCGATATTAGGACAATTACGGACCTCCGCTCCTTCCGTCTGAAACTAAAGACACATCTTTTTTGCTTGGCCGGCCTAGGATAGGATAGTCTCTGTTAAGATTAAGGGATTTTATGTGGGATTTTAGCGCAGGGACATATGTTTAATCTATTTTTAACTTAGTTATTTAGTTAGTTATTTATTTATATTTAAGGTTTTAATTCTGTATCTGTTTGGTTGTAGTTGCTTTTAATACCCTGTGCCCCGCCTCGAATCCCTTCGGGGAGAGAGAGCGGGATATTAAAAAAAAAAAAAACGGCACCTGGAGAAGGCCCTCTCTGTGGGAGCAGACCGGACGAAGGGATGTATGGGGCAGGAGGCGGTCTCGTATATTTTGCCAACATGAGGGATTCCCTTCCCCATTTTGGGCCTAGAAAGTCTCCTGCACCAACCTGGAAGCCAAAACGGGGCTTGGAGGGCCTCGCACGGTGCTCCACACCCTGTTTTGGCCTCCAGGTTGGTGTAGGAGACCTTCCAGGCTCAAAACAGGGTGGGGGGGCCTGAACACAAACCCCCAAGCTCCCACCATGCATGCGCCCCGTTCCTGTGCATGCGTGGACAAGACACAAAGACCAGCTGTCAGGCGGGAGGCGTGTGCACATGCCCGATGGCTCTGGGCTGGAGCAATGTCTGGTGTGCCCACAGAGAGCTCTGTGTGCCACCTGTGGCATGCGTGCCATAGGTTCACCATCATGAACATAGGACAAAGTGTATTGTAGTTAATTATTATTCAAGTAATTTTAATTAAGATAAATTTTATTTTCTCCATATCTTTGATTAGGCCCAGCCTATGCACAGTGAACTTATAAAGAAAATTTTAGGCAACAAAGCCACATTCAGCCCTATTGTCACACTGGAACCTAGGCGAAGAAAATTCCATAAGCCAATCACTATGACCATTCCTGTTCCCAAAGCTTCCAGTGATATGATGATAAATGGTTATGGAGGTGAGACTCCTACTCTAAGACTACTATGCAGCATAACAGGTAAGCTCTCATATTTCTCTGCAATTTCATACATGATGCTGAAATAAAATATTCGTGGATTAAATCATTAAAATTTTCACTAAAGCCCTGTTACAAAATTATGTAAACTAACCTCCATAGATCATACTTTAAGAGCATTGGCTTACACATTGAAAATACACGTTGTCTAACCAAACAATGAATACTGTCATTAAAATAACTAATTTCCATTTTAACTATATTTTATTCTAAAAATATGCTCTGTGACTAGAATAGGTAGGTTAAGAATAGGAGCTCTCCAGTGGAAAGAGTCATTGCTAATGTTACTGTGAAATAGCGTTGTGGGGAAAAATAGCTTTTAAACATTGGATGCTAGCCAATATTTAGTTATAACATTAATACAACTGTTTAATGGGTTTTGTTTTATAAGCTGAATAATTTATTTGCCTTGCACAACAAAGGGCAGACCTACTCCAGAGTTTTAAATTCTCAGAATGTAAGTATATTGATGAATTGTAAGATTTAAGAAGGGATTGGACAATCATTTTCTGAAAAGGTATAGGGTCTCCTTCTTGAGCAGGGGTTGGTCTAGAGCAGTGGTTCTCAACCTGTGGGTCACAACCCCTTTGGGGGTCCAACGACCCTTTCACAGGGGTCGCCTAAGACCATTGGAAAACACATATTTTCGATGGTATTAGGAACCGAGACACCAATTTTATGGTTGGGAGTCACCACAACATGAGGGACTATATTAAAGGGTCGCAGCATTGAGAATGTTGAGAACCACTGGTCTAGAAGATCTCCCAGGACCCTCCAACTCTGTTATTTTGTTTTGTTGGATCAGGTCAAGAGGCAACTTTGTCCAGCATTGTTTCCAACCCTAAAGGTTTTTCTGAGGAGTTGACAAGTAGCAAAGGTGGTGACACATTGTATATTCTCTTACTGTAATTCGCCTCAACAAATTTTTGGCACTGGTATTTATTATATTGAAATTTCTGTTCTGAGATTTCTCAATGACAATTTTAAGAAATCAATGTTATATCTGCATCACCTCATTGTGAAAATTATTCTAAAATATAATCATTACCTATCTTCTTGTCTGTCAAAGACTTTGACTATAGAGAATGTTGGGAAAATAAAGTTGTTGTTGGTTTTTGCTTAGTAACAAAAAGGAGATAAATATTTTCTGTTTGTTCTACAGTCATCTAGCCAGCAACCTATGGTACAGTCTCCTTAGCTTCTCATGCCTGATTTAAATCTCAGAGAAATAATAATGAGGAAATTCTCTCATCAGGAGTGTTCTGATTAAGTAGTGTGGGTGAGAAACAATACAAACAATAAGTAACAGAAAACAACAGTCACAATCTCTAAAACCCATAATTCAAAAATAACCTTAAAACTATGTTTCACCAAAATGAAACAAAACAAACTCTACAGAATCCTAAACAAAGCCGAAGCTATTTTTCCAAGCAAGAGAAATTGAGTTTGCAGTGTGGATTTTAGCACAGTATTAATGTAAAGCAGGGGTGTCAAACCCATGGTGTCATGGCAGTGTCACATGGCTTTTCCTCCTTTGCTAAACTGGATGGGGGGAGTCAGCATGTGATGCATCTGGCCCGTGGGCCATGAGTTTGACACCCCTCAGGTAAAGAATTTACTATTTTTTCATTTTGTACCCTAAAATAAGTTCCGAAGACCGCAAGACTTTATAATTGTATATGAATGGTGATACAAATTATTCCTATGACTTGAATAATGTATATATTAGTGCAGGACCTAGGTAGCATGCGAACCACGTCTCTGGTGTGTTTAAAAATTGTTTTCCATGGAACCGGTCTCCATGCTCAAAAGAATGGGGACTGCTATTCTATACTAGTCATTTAACTGTCATACTGGCAAACCTCAGAATTGATTTTAATGATGGAAAATCTTAGAAATACCCTTAGCTTAGACTTTGCACAATTGGGAATTTAACTAAAAGTAATTTTATACATTCAATTTTACAATTTTGCAGGCATGTTTACTGTTTATCCCTATTCATTTCAGGTGGAACAACACCTGCTCAGTGGGAAGACATAACAGGAACAACACCATTAACATATGTAAATGAATGTGTTTCCTTCACCACAAACGTATCTGCCAGGTACAGTATCCAATAATAAAACTGCAAAAAGCATTTCAGAATCATAACCTTAGTCTGGCAGTATATGCATGTGTGTCTTGTCCATAAGTCACCTACTGCTATTTATAATGGGATGCTTAATTTTGACATAATCCTGAAATAAATCAAATTATAATTAACTCTGAATGCTATGCTAAATAAATAAATTAATGCCAACAGTGCAAGTTCTCTGTTCTCTGATAGCTGCTCCTATCATAGAATTCTAAACAACTGGTCCTTTAGGATTCCATAGACTGAAGTTGTTAGAAACTTCTTGTTTTAAGGCAGGAGTGTCAAAGATCTGGCCCATGGGGTGCTTAGATCTGGCCCTCGGGTCCACCTTGAAAACTGCAAAGGACTGTGCCTCTGGCTTTCCTGAGCTCTGTTTTCTCTGGCAGAGGGATGCAGGAAGCCATCGCAGCCGAAAACGGAACTTGGGAGCCCATTTTCTCTGGCAGAGTGCTCAGGCCACCACAGGCACCCTTGACATGAATAACATTGAGCTGGCCACCACCCTGGCCACATCCACTCTGGCCCCCTGAGGTCGAACACAATCCTGATGCAGCCCTCAATGACATCGAATTTGACACCCCTGTTCTAAACCATTAGAATGTGACCCTGTTTTCAAAAATTGAGCACTCTGATCAAGATTTTCTTTTAAAGTCTGTTGATTAGAAAAGTAATGAAGAATTCAGAAAGAAGAGAATAAAAGAGTGGTTTGGGTATCAAGATGGGTTGCATATCAATTTAATTAATAAATAATAATAAATAAACAATTGCAAGAGATAGAATGGGGAAAAAACAAGGGTATAATGTATTGGAGCAAAGCTTGTTCAGACTTTGGTTTAAATTAAGGTACAAGTGTCAGTAAAGACATTTTATAATCCTGACTAAACTAGCAATATATTCAGATACATTTCAGTCCTGATCAACCCTCACATCAAAGTCCAGGGGGAAGTTCAACTATGGTCAAATCTTAATTATATTTTAAATATATAATATAGTAAATATTTGAATTTGTCTTTCACATCAGGTATTTGAAATCAGTGTTTTAGAAGTTTAATCACATTATTGTCTTCAACCCCCACCACCACCACCACCACACACACCTGTTACATTTGTTTGGTAATAATTTCACTTGTTTGTCTACTTTCAGATTTTGGTTGATAGATTGTCGACAGATACAGGAATCTGTAGCATTTGCTTCCCAAGTCTATAGAGAAATTATATGTGTACCTTACATGGCCAAATTTGTAGTGTTTGCCAAATCTCACGATCTCATAGAAGCCCGACTAAGATGTTTCTGCATGACCGATGATAAAGTGGATAAAACACTAGAACAACAAGAGAATTTTGCTGAAGTTGCTCGAAGCAGGGATGTAGAGGTATTATTTTTATTTATATTTTTGGGCATGTTAGTTTAAAACAATTGTTTCCATTGTCTTGTGAGTTAAAAAATTGAGCAGGGGGGGAAATATCTCATTATTTTAAAGAAACTAGGTGATATATTAAATATATGAATATTTAATTCATTAATTCAAAATCACAGCATGGTGGAAGAGATTAAACTTTTTCATTTATGCTGTTTTCTTTACAAAAACGGCCACTATCGTGTAGTGTAATTTGCTCTGAGATGAAACAAATTGTAAACATAATTAGAACAATAAATGTTAAATGGGAAAAGTGTAATAAAACCAAATGATGGATCTTTAATGCAGAACAGCATTTTTAAATTAAATGTCTTTATACATAACTGTATAATCACCACTCTTTCCTACAAGTCATATTTTTATTCAGATTGTCTTTAATGCAAGACAGCATTTTCAAATTAAATGTCCTTATACTTAACTGTATAGTCATCACTTTTTCCTACAATTCATATTTTTATTCATATTGAGTTAATATTGTATTTCTATTATGATTTGGGTTAGTTCAAAATACCAGAATGTAGACTACTTGAGATATTAAAAATGATATGTATTGTAATTAAATACATGAAAATATTGTTTTTGTTCTTTTAAAATAAGAGAATACAAAGAGGATATAGGAACCACTGGCTATTTTTTATCAGCAATTTTGGTGATTAACAAACAGGTGTCTCAATTAATAGCATGATCAAATATGGGATTAGTTATAGAAACCAAACACAAAATCCAAGAATTGTTCTTCAAATCCTACCAATTTTTCCTATATGATGGAAGGGGGAAATTATTGACAATATAGTAATAATATGAACAATCTGTGATTTTTGAAAAGATTCTTCTACGTTTTAATTAAGTTTCTATCAGTTTATGCTTGCTATTTACTGCAACATCTGTTGTGCTGCGTGCACAACCCATCAGAAGTTGAATATTTTATCTTAGTTGTGTATTTTTGAGAGTTTCTTTTTTGCTTTAGTATGGTTTTTGGTTGTTGCCCATTTCAAAGCAGTACATGAATTAAAAACACAGAGGTAATCCTATTTTTAAGTTTATGGCATTCTGTTTACATTTGATTTAATCAGATTTGAATAATTTTCTTCTTGCTCTGATATTTATATCTAAGATTTTATTGACAAACTGTGCAAAAAATTAGGAAAGAAAAGATACAATTTCCTAAAATGTTTGAGCATTTTACATTGAATTGAGGACATATTGCATATATGTAATGTTTTATTTAATTACTAAGAAATATTGATTGTCTGGAAATAATAATGTATTTGTATATATTTGAAATCTCTTGCATACATTTTAATCCAGTTATTTATAATTGCAATGGGGTCAGCTCCTGTATGTTGGTGTATATTCATGCAGGCCACATGACCACAAAAATGTCTCTGAACATTGGCTCCATCATCTAAGAAATAGAGATGAGTACCACTCCCTAGAGTTGACTTAGCTGTTCTTTTATGACATTATTGACTGTTCTAACTTAGCAAAAATAAATGTAAGAACAAAATTAATGAACATTTTATTTTCTTATTTATTATGTGTAGGTATTAGAAGGAAAACCTATATTTGTGGACTGCTTTGGGAATTTAGTACCATTAACAAAGAGTGGCCAACATCATATATTCAGTTTTTATGCCTTCAAAGAAAACAGACTTCCATTGTTTGTCAAGGTAATTGTGCTATATAAATATGTATGTCAAGTTTGGTTTTATTTTATTTCAATACCAGTAATAAAGTTATAGTGTGTTGGTTTATGTTGTTTGCCCTTGGGAGAAGGTAGAAGTAAGTGACAAAAAAAATCCAATACCATGATAATTAAAAATTTAAAGGTCAACCATCTGCATCAGGGGTATCAAACTAGATTTCTTCGAGGCCCGGATCAGCATTGTAGTTCCTCTCTGTGGGCCGGGGGGGGGGGGAGGGGGGGAGAGCAGGAGGGAGATGGATTGGACTCCTCCTGCAGCATTTGGTGGCCAAAATGGGACCCCATTTTTGGACTGGACGCCCTCCTGCAGCACTTTACCAGCCAAAATGGGGCAGGGGGTGGGGGCTGCATGTGGCCCCTGTGCACCTCATTTTTAGCCTCCATGGCCTCCTACAGAACTTAGAACCACATGCAACCCTCCCTGCAGCCCTTTTTAGCTGGCAGAGGCACTGCATGCCAGTCCTTTGATATTTCCAGGCCAGTTCCATGTCCAGATTTAAACCCCCGATTGGCCAAATCCGGCCTGCGGGCCTTGAGTTTGATGTGCCTGGTCTATATATTTTATTTAGATGCTAACAAATAATGTCCTGTATAGAGTATTAGTTACCTGCTCCATGTTTTAATTTCTTTAGGGTTGTCTTCTTCCATCTCAGAATGATACCCTGTTCCTCTTGAACAATTAACTTTTCTTTCATCTATTTGCTTTGCAGTTTGATCCACAGTCATTGTCTCTTTATGACCAATTTAGTTTATTTTATTTCTATTGATCACTCATTATTATATTCAGTCCACATTCAATCAACATCCATACATTCTGCATCTCATATTTTTATTACATAGATTTCTTAAGAATCTTATTGTAAGTATGTTCAGTTTATTTTGAATTTTTTCTCCCCAACCAATGCTCACTTTCATATAACAAAGTCGGCAGAAACAATCCATATACTCTGCTTCTTTTATAATAAACATTCATCTGTTGCAATATACTGTATTACTCGTTATTGGCATTTGTAGAGTTTATAACTGCCTGTCCTGGTAGCATTCTATCAACATGTACAAATCCACTTACTTGTTTCAGGTTTTTGCCATTTATAACTTGCAATTATTCACTCCATTTTCCCATCAAATTCCTTTGCCTTAGTCTTTACTATACTATAATTTTCAGATCCATATTGCTCTGTTTAGACTCATACAATCACTAAGGTTCTCAGTCAACATTTGAATAATTTCCATTGTTTGACATATTACTCCCACTCAAACATGTAGAATATTCCACGCACATTTTGGCACTGTAATATGATTATTTTGATCTTGTTCTAAGCAGTTTCAAATCCTCTTCCCATATATATACTTTCTTTTTATTCTTTTGGGAAATTAATCTGTCGTTTAACGTAGTTTCATATAGAACATAGATGATATCTTCTTGCAATCTTTTACATTCTCTCTTTCCTTTTCTAGCATATCCATTTTTTTCCAAGAGCCAATCTTGACATTCTGTCTCATATATAGAATCTTTTTTAAAATCCTTTATTAAGGTCTTTTCTTGTATTATTTATTAAGGTCTTTTTGGAAACAAACCGAATTTTTTCTGAGCAGATACTCACTGAACAGATATGATGCGATTTTGTTCTTGGATATATGAATGGCCCAATCACTTTTTGGAGTTTCTTGACTACTTCTTATTCAGACAGTAATGGAACCTAGAAGAGTTCCCACCACATTCCTCTGAATTCCATTGATTCCTAGCACTGCATAACTTTTTCCAGATTTCATCCCTAGTTCTTTCATTATCACCATTCTTTGGACATGCCACCATTTTATTTTTTATTTATTTAAATTTATATCCCGCCCTTCTCCACAGAGGACCCAGGGCGGCGCACAGGAAATTTAAAAAAAATACAAAATACAATAAATATAATTTAAAAACTATTAAATAAACCTATCCTGCGCTAAAACCAAATTTTAAAAACCCAATTTAAAACTATCTAAAAGTCCCCATGGGAGGTTAGGCTAGGCCGGCTTGTTGAAACAAATATGTCTTAAGACATTGGCGGAAGAGGCGGAGGTCGGTGATGGTACGTAATTCAGGGGGCAGGTCATTCCAGAGGGCTGGCCCCACCACAGAGAAGGCTCTCCCCCTGGGTGTCGCCAGTCGGCATTGTCCGGCCGACGGCACCCTGAGGAGGCCCTCTCTGTGGGAGCGTATCGGTCTAAGGGATGTATGGCCCAATTTTCAATCCAAGTATTTGTATTTTCAAACCTACTTGTAGCAAGCTGGATAACCCCAGTTTATCTTTTGATTCATAATTAAACCTTCACCTTCACTTTGTTGTAAATCTTCATTAACTCAATTTCAAATGTCACATTATTTTATTTCCAAAGATCAGTTATACAAATGATCAAATAAAATCAGAAAAAAAGAAAATTTTGTCAGGTTGTGTTGGAAGTTAACTGTTGCCTCTTTTTAATATTACATTTGACTTCCATGTAGGTACTTTCATAATATGGGTTTGGAAATACAATGTAAACATAAAAATCAGACATTTTCCCAGGTGCAGTTAATAAGAGATGGTCCTTTTGAAGATGCCTATAAAATTTAGCAGAAAAAAGGACATGAGACATCATACTGATCAAATCCCTTGTGATTGAAGAACATTGGTATATCTGTCATTGATGATGGGAGAATTGGCCTGGCCCTGAAAAATACTTTCCACAGGCTAAAAGAGTTAGGGTGTGTAAATACTTTATGGGTCTCAGAAGCCTGTCTCCAGCAATATCCTAAACTCTGACAGAGTTTAGCAATATCCTAAACTCTGACAGACATTGTTTGATGTAGCTCAGTATTTTTAACACTAGCTTTTTGACTGGAGCATAATACAAAATTAATAACCAATCTACAGCCTTGCAGATATTCTTAATTCCTATTCTATTGCCTTTATCCATGAAGAGAAACAATCAGCAGCTAAAACTAGCAATAGCAACTCTATAGAAAAAGGAAGTTCAAATATTTCCAACATGCTACCCATCGTGTCCCATTCTATACCCAATTTGGGATATCATATAGTATGGCAAATAATGACCTTAAAACTTGGTTTGTATTTTTGAGGAGCATTTTTTTTCCATATGTAGGTAAACCTGAGCTGCATAAAATAGTTAGACTAGTATTTTAGTTTAAAAAAAGCTTTATCAGTTCATATCATTTGGAGTAAAGTAATCTTTAAGTTTAAATCATGACTTCACTTGCTGAATATATTCATTATAGACTTTCCAGGGTCTGTTGTCATGAAAACTTACTACTAAATATTTAAAGCATTATATCTGTTCAGTCCTGTTCTGGTGAATTATACAAATTGGTTGTGTTAGGATTTTGACAAAATACATGAGTTTAGATCTCTGGTAATCTCTGTCTAAGCTGATTTTGATACAGTGATGTACAAATGTTCTCACTACACATTCAATAAATAACTGAAGAGATATTTATATACAATAATATGGGGACTGTGACCTGCAGTCTTAGGCATATGAAAATTTGGGGAGCAACTCTGCTACATAAGATCAGACTATCTTCATTCATATCTATAGTATTTAATTCTGCCGGGTCACATTCATAGCGTGCGTTTTACCTTTTCATTCTAAGTGACAGTAAGTGACACACTAAATGACAACACAGTAATGGTTGTCATCAGATGAGCCCTCCACCACTCATCATGCTTTGGTCAACTGAAGATTTTACCTTTAATTCTATCTGTAACATGCAGTAATACTTGCTGAGTGTAAGAAACGTACTGATTATTTCTGGCATATGGCAACTAAAGCCCAGTTTTATTTCTTGCAAGTGAGGGTTTCTCCTTAAGACAGGGATGTCCAAACTTGGGAACTTTAAGACTTGTGGACTTCAACTCCCAGAATTCCCCAGCCAGTTGAAGTCCACAAGTCTTAAAGTTCCCAAGTTTGGACATCCCTGCCTTAAGATATTACTATTGCCCATATCCCACCAACAAAGAGAGACATGCAGTACTGACATCTTCAGAGTGTTGGGTTTGAACTCCTGCTGTTTTTCTGCACTAGGTTCGGGATACAACACAAGAATCTTGTGGACGTCTATCATTTATGAAAGAGCCTAAATCTACAAGAGGTCTAGTACATCAAGCTATCTGCAATCTGAATATCACATTACCAATATACACAAAGGTACTCCCCAGTTAAAATATAACCTGCTCATATTGTACTTCTACGCTGTCATTTAAGATGCACTAAACTTGTTCTATAGTTTTGTACTTTTCACAAATTCTTAATAGAATTAGGTAAATATCCATGATTTAATATCACATATTTGGGGTGCATAAACTATGTCGCATTCTGTCCTGTCAGAGGATCTCAAGCTTCCTTGAGTGCTGAAAGTCATATACATGGATGACTTTCAGCACTCTATGGAAGCAATGACTCATTAGTTATGAGTTAACGTTTATCAATTATTCATAACAACCAACATTGTTATCACTAACTCATATGATAATTAAGCCATTTTTGTGTGTATGTACATACATAGTGAACTCGTTTAGCAGGGCAATGCTGGGCAATTTTTTCTTTAAAAACAACAACTGTAAAGTAGATTTGGTATTTGGTACTTTTTTATTTACAGCTTTCTTGCTCAGCCCCAAACTAATTGTCAGTAAATGAATGGGGAAATTGTATGAGATATCACATGCAAATATTCTAACTTTCAATATAATTCAGACCTAGCGACATTAAATTTGAAACTTAACTAGTGACAGAAATATAAATCTATGCTAATGCTTCATTTTCTTGTTATTTTTAAGAAGATATCTTTAAGAAACTTTTCTACACAGATTGAATTTTGGCATATTTGAAAAACACTGTTGTAAGTTTAATACATAATAATCAAACAAAAAATCCCAACATGAAATAGCTTTTCTTCTTTGAACTTAATTGAATCCCCACTTTTATTAACTGAACCAACTTCCCTATTCTTTTTTTCTTTCCTTCTTAGAAGAAAGTGCAAACATTGTTTTCTTTATGTATTCTTACTAATTAAATATATCCAGAAATCATACTTTTCCTTTAATTGCATCCTATCTTTCCTTGCTCTGTTTTTCTTTTCTTGCATGGCATATTGGATTAAAGGAATCAGAATCAGATCAAGAACAGGAAGAAGAGGTAACTTTGCTAATTCTGCTGTAAAATTGCTAGGATAAGGATCTAAATTGGGAAAGAGCAGTGAGTGGAATGCCAGATGACTTTATGTCAAATATGAACAACTTATTGCCTATTGACCAGAAGTAGCCCATCTCAAATTAATTATTTCATGTAGATATTGATCAAGGTTTATAAGCCCTTTGCAATCAATCCAGAAATAAACTATCTATAATCCATATTTATTCTATTAATTTTCTGTTTTGGAAAGAGAAAAGAGATTAACTGAAGGAGAAAAAGAAATATATATTTATAAGCAGTAAATATTAATTGCTAATTCAAACCAGTATATATTACCAATGAATGAGACACATATACAATAGTAAATTATCTAAATATATAAAATTTAAATCTGTAAGTTAGCTAAACTATTTTAATAACATAGTGTATATAACAACTTAGTCCAGGGGTCTGCAAAGTCGGCTCTTTTAAGACTGGTGGACTTCAACTCCCAGAGTTCCCCAGCCAGCATAACTGGCTGGGGAATTCTGGGAGTTGAAGTCCACCAGTCTTAAAAGAGCCGACTTTGCAGACCCCTGACTTAGTCCATTCCACTGGTTCTGAAGTGAAAGCTTACCTATTTATCAATGATGTCATCAAAGGATAATGAGAGCTCAAGCCACAGCTGATTTAACTTTTTATATTTACATCCTTGTAATTGAGGTGACTTTGTTCTTTTAGCAATTTTATCCAGGAATAAATGTCAAGCAAACAATAATTAGAAAGAAAGGATGACTTTTCTTTAAGTTCTTAAAACTTTTATAATTTCTAAAAATAACTGCAATTGTCGAGTGTTTCAGTTAATTGGAGACATTCTATTGTAATTTGTCTCCATTGTAATTACCTTTGCTACAGTGCAAAATGACCTGAATTGCAGTAAGCAAAGAATGTTCCCTATTGAATTATTTTGATGAAATAGTTTTTCTCACAAGGCTTTTCTAGAAACATGCAGACAATGGATAGTTACTAAAAGCAAAAAAAGTTAAAAAACATTGCAGGGGCAAAGCCGTTTTAAAATTGTAATGGGAAATGATTCTCTGTAAAGATAAAATGATGAATTAATTAATACTTCACCTCTTCAGTTGCTGACCACTAAATAAATAGGCATATCAATAAAATAAAATATTCAAAAGTAATTATTTGTAGAAGAAAATACAAAGAATAAAAACATAGAAGAATAAATATCATGTAAAAATATAGTATTTTACACTTAAAATACTTTAATAAATAGATGATTCCAATTTTCTAGCAAAACATGGCAAAAATATAAATATACATGCTTTGAATCTTAAAAGAAGATCTTTAGACTATTTCTAGCTATATCATATGTTACCATTTTTGCTACTAACATCTCAAAACACTTTCCTAAGTGCAGGTTAAAAATAACCCCTTTCCATTGCTGTATTTCTGCCCAGTTCAATGACGTCTGCCCTCCCTTTTTAACATCCAGTATAAACACAGTGAACTAACCATTAGTATTGTGTGTATAAATTGAATTCATGATCTCTAATGACTTAAAAGCATGGCTAATTCCACCACTCTAAGTAACTAACTTAAGTGCAATCCTAAGAATATTTATCAAGAAGAAAATGAATTCAGTTTGGTTCTTTGTATGAGACAGGGCCATCTTAAAAGCATTATGGGCCCTGGGCAAGGCAGTGTACTGGGGCCCCTAAGACAACTACTCACAGGAATAAAAATGTAAATGGTCTATAAACATATTTGCATCAGTGGTCGGTTTCAAATCCCGTTCCAACTGATACAGTTGGAACAGGGCCGGCAACATCCTCATGGACGCGCGTAGCGTGCGCACACATGCATGCAGTGTATGCATGCGTCTTAGCGCCTCGGTGACGCTCCACGACACTCCAGCTGCTCTGCGGAGTGTCACACAGGCGCTGTCTATGCACCGCCCTGAGTGCCCTTGGGGAGATAGGGCGGTATACAAATTTTAATACTAAATAAATAAATAAATGTGTGTGCGCAGCAGCACAGAAGCTTTAAAACAATAGGTAAGGAGTGAGGGTGGGCAGGCAGGCAGGCCCTCCAGAGCACCGTACCGGAATGGTATCCGCTGCTCCGGGCTGGCTCGAGTACGCCTATATGGGGCGTACTGCCTGCAACCCACCACTGATTTGCATGTTAGTATTAATTTAAAAATGCAGTAAAATGTAATAAATATGTTGTAATTATATGATACAAGGTGCCTTGAAGGGTTAACATAGACAGATTAGTATGGGGCCCCTATGCTTGTGGGGCCCATGGGCAAGTGCCCATCACGCCTATGCATTAAGACAGCCCTGGTATGAGAATAGTTAGAATTGAGCTGTTAATGTCACGTGCATTTCTAAAATGAAAAATCATAGTTTAGGTCTAGTTCAGAATAATAGTTTCTATTGGTTATTGTAACATCATGTTTCTATGATCCATTCATTCTTTGTTTTCTTTCAGACTGACATGACATCAGAAAAACGTAAGATTTTAACAAAACTATTATAATGTGCATGAATTATCTAATAAAGCATGAAAGGGATTGCAAATTTTAATTGCCACCAGTGATCATATTAACTTTATAAATATAAGATTATAATACTCTAACTATAGGTTTTAGATGAAATCTGTTATTTGTTATTAATAATTTAAAATTAAAATATTTAGTTCATCTAAGCATTCTTGTTTTTTCAAATTACCTGGTAACCCTGCTATTGCTGTTAGCCCTCCATACTGTAACACCTTCTCCCTCTTATTTTAAGTATGTGACCTGAATTCATTTCATTCCATAAACTAATTACAGTATCACTTTTAAAAATTAAAATATTCAAACTATCAAAACTCCTCATGAAACTACTCACATGAAAATGCCTAGGTGCTAGTATAAAAGTGATACTGTTGAAAGTAACAAAGATCTTTAAACCATCTATCTATGTCTTAATACTCTGGTGAAGTATTTTTTAATCTCCTAGAATTTTGTTTTCTGGAAATGAATTATTTTTGCCCCAAATGAGGATAAAGTTAGGTAATTCTGGCAACATCCTATACAAATCTATGCAATTTTCTTGGAAACATGTTTGGAAGTGGTTCACCATTGCTTTCTTTCTAGGGTTGAGAGAGAATGACTAGCCTAAATTCACCCAACTTTTATGTTTAAGTCAAGACTAGAACTCACAGTCTCCTGGTTTCTAGGTTGGTGCCTTTAATCTCTATAACCAAACTGACTCTCTACATCATGCTACAAATGGCTATTTGAAACAAGCATTCATGTGCTAGAGTGCCGGATATATGTTGTATATCTTGTGATAGCTGCTGAAAAGTACACAGAGAATTAAGTCACATTACAGAAATAGGTAGAAATAGGTAGTTGAGATTAGTAATCCAACAATCCTATCTAAATCAATGTAATAGTAAGTGGGAGGGACCTTGGGAGACAAGGCAAAGAGAGCAATGTAGGGAACAATTAGATAAAAACAGCTGAGCCTTCAGCAGGAATGTGGGTGTGGTAAGAGGCTCAGAAGAGTCGCCCCCCCCCCCCCAGTTTCTTGGATTGTAAAGGGACAGAAATATTCATACAAGATTTGTTAAGATAACTTTACAGTAAAGCAGAATTGGTCCAGCTGATTGTGTTTGCTGTTTGGTTTACCTTATTATAAGGTTGTCAATCAGCCACTAACTCAATCAAATCTTATTTGACAATTGCAGTAGCTAAATCGCACCTTGTTATTTGGGGAACCTGAGTCCCTAATCTACTTTATGCAAGAAGCAGATATTCTACTTTATTCATATATACCATGACCTCTCTTACTGGCAGAGAACTAGGGAGCTTTTATCAATAGCAATTAGAATGAAATATCCGATGCATCACAAAAGATGCATGGCCACCCAGAAAAGAGAGAAAGAAAAACAAGTTGAATATATACATATAGCATTAGGCACATCCACAGCTCACAGCCACAGCTAGCTGATCATGAAAAAAGACAGACTAACAAACTAAATTAGAAATAGTTACAGTATATAGTCCTTGATTTCTCTAAGGCAGGGATGTCCAAACTTGGGAACTTTAAGACTTGTGGACTTCAACTCCCAGAATTCCCCAGCCAGCTATGCTGGCTGGGGAATTCTGGGAGTTGAAGTCCACAAGTCTTAAAGTTCCCAAGTTTGGACATCCCTGCTCTAAGGGGAGTCTTACTGCAAAACTTTTTAATCTTTATTCTTGTCCAATGGTTTTTTCCAAATCAGATATGAAGTATACTGGATATAGAAAGTCAAACTTCACCACAGTATTTTCCACATGATTTAATTCCATTTTAATTTTTAACTTTTAAGTTTTATTGGGCTCCTTTTAATGTAAGAATAGTTACCCTGCAATGTATGCAACAGCTTTGCTTTGCATGGAAATAACTTGGCTTACATATATATCTATATGTATGTATATATCGTGTGTATGTTTGTGTCTGTATATCTCTGTATGAATGTTTCTGGTTACCATTCATTACATTTTCTCCCTGAACATTTGAATTCTCTGTTTTGTGGTGGTGATGGTGTTTTAATTACCCCATTCCCCTTATTTTTCCATCTTATTTACTTATTTATTTCAATATGAGGATGTTCCAAAGTAGGACCATGCCTCTTGAAATAAGTCTTGTGTCAGTGTCATTATTTGGACGTAAGATTCCCCTTAGATGAAATGCCGGTTTGCAGCTACCTCAGATATCAATGTATTTCATTTATTGTAAAGTATTGTAGAATTAAATGTAAATATAGATATTTTTACTTTGATTATTGAATAATGTTTATATAATAACTACTTATGGTTCTGAAGTTTGCTACCACTGGCTTTCTCTTTGAGGATATCAGTTTTCAACCAATTACAATCCTTCTTTTGTTCTGTTTTTATTTGAGCATTGATCTGTAACATCTGAACAATCTTGAGATATCTATTTTTGTGTAAATTCCACACTTTCTTTTCCTTTCCTTAATTTGTTTTTATGGTGTCTTAGTTTATAAAAGCTTTGGTGTTTGTGTGTATGGATGTGTTGGACTGCAAAAACTAAGCAAGTTATTTCCTGCTTACTTTCCTTTTCAGTTTTCCCTATTAGCTTTGCTTTGCTTTTTTTTTTTCCACCATCAGATTTGTGGACCCACCATTCCCAGACCATTTTGTTGATCCTCCTACTGCTGCAATCAAAAACAGTCATTTCAATCCTGATTACATTTGACAATCTCTATTTTTGATTTCCATTTATTTCCAATGTTTTCCCCTATTTCCATCAAAGATGATGACGAAACAGAATCTACAGAAACATCTGTCCTGAAAAGCCATCTTGTCAATGATGTTCCTGTCCTAGCAAGTCCAGATTTGCTGTCTGAAGTCTCTGAGATGAAACAAGATTTGATAAAAATGACTGTAATCTTGACAACAGACTCTTCCGAAAAAACAGATTCTATTAAGGTGAAAGATCTTACAAAAGCAGCAGATGAAGAGCCTGGAGAACCATTTGAAATTGTGGAAAGAGTTAAAGAGGACTTGGAAAAAGTGAATGAAATTCTAAGAAGTGGGAGCTGCCCCAAAGAAAAGCCAGCTATGCAGAGATCTCCTTCTGAAAAAAAGTTGGTGGAAGAAGATTGGGTCCTTTTAAGTGATGAAGAAATTGAAGAGGCCAAGCAAAATGTTCCTTTGGAAGTTTGCGAGCCTGTTTGTGTGGAAAATAGAATAGGCAAAGGAAAATCAAAGAAAGAAACAAAAGATATGACGGGAATGATTGATTATCTCAGCGAGGATCTAAAAGTTTATGTGTCTTTGAATGAAGTGCAACCAAAGACATTTCAAGAAGACATAGTAGAAGAAAGATTTGAAGCTGTTGTTGTAAGCAGAGGTTCTGAAGCAGATAAAAAAGACAAAAAGAAGCAAGCTCAATGCAAACCTACCCTGGAAATTAAAAAACCTGTTAGAAAGAAATTAAAAGACAAATTAAATTTAAAGGTTGAAGAAACCCAAGGAAAGGATAAGCCTTTAGGCCTAGACAAAGTCAGTTCAGAGGAATCTTTAGATGAAGAACAACTATTATCTATTGCAGAGCCTGTGAAAGATACTGCTGTGTCTCCAGTTATAGAAGAAACGCCTATTGGGTCAATTAAAGATAAAGTGAAAGCTCTTCAGAAGCGAGTAGAAGATGAACAGAAAGGGCGTTCAAAATTGCCAGTTCGACTTCAAGGAAAAGAGGGATCTGAGAAGCCAGTTACAAAGCCATCACAGACTAAAAAGATTATTTGTAAAACAAAACCTCCAGGTTCTCCCTCTTCCACAAAGACTTCAACTTCTCCATCAGCCACAAAGATTCCACCTTCTCCAAAGACTTCTGCTGCTTCTTCCTCTCCTTCTAAACTGTCATCTCCTTCTACTAAGAAGCCAGCTGTTTCTCCTACCACAAAAAAGCCAACTCTTTCTCCCACATCAAGGAAGCCACCCGTTTCTCCTACCACAAAAAAGTCATCAGTTTCTCCCACAGCTAAAAAGCCTCCTATTTCTCCCACATCCAAGAAGCCTTCTGTGTCACCATCTTCTAAAACAGAAAGAATTGAGGAAACAATGTCTGTCCGTGAACTAATGAAAGCTTTCCAGTCAGGTCAAGACCCATCAAAGCATAAAGCTGGACTTTTTGAGCATAAGTCTGTGAAGCAGAAACAACAGGATTCTGACAAAGGGACAACTAAAAAAGGAGCTAGTCAAGTAGAAAGTGAAAAGAAGCTAGCATCAACCTCTAGAGACACACATAAAAGAGACAGTCCCAAAAGCAAAAAGAACCAGGAACCTCAAACAGAGGTAGGTTTGCAATCTAAAAAAATCACACAGAGTATACCTCACATAACCTTGAAGAAAGATTTAATTACAAAATCACAGAGTGACAGAAAAAAAGAACCTCCTGTCATTGTTGAAGAAAAATCCAAAGATGTAGCCCTAACATTTGATGATCAAGGAGATACTGATCTTCACATTAGTCCCAATAGAAAGACATCAACTGATTTTTCTGATGTCATAAAAGAAGAGCTGGAAGATAATGATAAATACCAACAGTTGCGGCATATTTCAATTACCGAGGAAGGTGAGCTTCACTTAGATCAGGTTTTGACCAGTCCATTCAATGTTACATTTACATCAGAATATGTGAAAGATGGGTTTTTGCCCACACTCTCCTTGCAAAGTGGTGCTTTGGATGGCAGCTCAGAAAGTCTTAAACATGAAGGCATAGCAGACTCTCCAATTGGTAGCCTGCTTGATGGAACTCCCCAGAACAGCTCTGAGGAAAGTTATAAGCATGAGGGCTTGGCAGAAACTCCAGAAACAAGCCCTGAGAGCCTTACATTTTCATCTAAGAAAAAAGAAACTGCTGACCAGATGGAAGAAACTATATTAGCCAGTGCAGTGCAGAGGACACCAGAAACACATTCACCAAGAGGGCTTTCTCCAAAAGAAAAGGAAATTACCGTTTGTGACAAAGACCTAAAAGATATGGCAGAAACGACAGAATCCCATTCCCATCATATGTCAGAAGAACACTCCAAAGGCCTAGATTCTAGCTCAACTCTGATTGATAAAGATGCTCTCCATGATAAATCATCAGTGCTGGCAGATCAAAGACATTTAACTAAATTAGTTGAACCAACTGATTCTTTTATTGAAAAAGATGAGGATACATCCTTTGAGCCATATACCATTAGCAGAGGATTAGAGCTTTCATTTCCTAGCCATGAGGGAGAAGGTCTTAGCCCAGCTGCAGACGAATCCATAGCTATCAGTCATAAAGATTCATTGGAAGCAAGCCCAGTGTTGGAGGATAATTCTTCACGTAAAACACCTGATTCCCTTGAACCTAGTCCAACCAAAGAATCCCCCTGTCGTGATTCTCTGGAAAGTAGCCCTGTAGAACAGAAATCAAAGGCTGGCTTCCTTCCAGGTCCTGGTTTTATTCAGGCTATCCCTGCTAAAGCTGAAAACTTCCCAGAACTAGCACCTGTGCGATCTAGACTCTTACGTGATCCTGATGGAAGCGCTGAAGATGACAGTCTAGAACAAACATCTCTTTTGGAGAGCTCAGGAAAAAGTCCTCTTTCACCTGAGACTCCTAGCTCTGAAGAAATTAGTTATGAAATCACACCAAAAATAACCGAATCACAGATTCTTGCAAATATACCCAAGTCCGCAGTAATTCCTGAGGTTAATGAAGAGCCAGAAGATGATTCAGAAGATGAACCAAAGAAAAGATTCACTCCAGAAGAGGAGATGTTTAAAATGGTGGCCAAAATTAAGATGTTTGATGAGATGGAACAGGAAGCAAAACAGAAGAGGGACTATAGAAAGGATTTCAAACAAGATGATATTTCAGCTTCTGATTTAGAAGGTGCTTCTGAAACTGAAAGGCTGCCTTCAACAACTCTAGAAGATAATGCTTTATCAACAATAGTGACTTCTGGAGTTGTATCTAGAAAGAGCTCTTCATCATCAGAAAGCGAGCCAGAATTAACAAAGCTGAAAAAAGAAGCTGATTCTGGGCTGTTAATGGAACCTACAATGAGACTGCAACCTTCTTCACCTCATCTTTCCAATATGGATTCCAGTTCCAGTCCTGAAGAGACAGGATTTCAGCCCATTGAGTCTAAGCAGCAAGCATTCAGTACTGAGGAGGATAACACAGAGTCTGATAAACCAACCGAGGAAACCAAAATGTCGTGTGATACTTCACTTGCTTCTGATGCCAGCATCATAGCACAGGCTAGCGAATCAAAGTGCTATAGTACAGATGAGAGTGACACAGTTAGCCCTAATGGCCCTGTGATGCCACCTGAGGAATCTTTCTACCATTCTGCTGATGATGATGCTCAAAAAATAACTGAGTTATATGAAACTTCAATGGCATCACACCAGCAGGATGATTCTTTAAAAGATAGTGTAGCATCTGAAGGGGTAATACCAAATGACTTAGTTAGCATGGGAGAAACTTCAGAAGACTCCTGTACATCTGGGACTTCTCATTGCTGTGTTTCACAAAATAATGTATTGGCTACTAATGTTTCACCTGACCACTCTCCTTTGGGAAGTGATATGGCTGGAACAGATCACAGGTTAGAGATGACAGACAGGGCTTTTCCTAGCATAGAGCACACCACAAAATATTCATCTCCAACAACGCCAAAAAGTAAATATGAAAGTGATATAGAAGAATTTGGCAAAAGTAGTGCTTTGCCTATGACAAGCCCTTATGAAAATGTCCCTTCACAACATTTCTTTACTAATGATGAAATTAGTACTGAAATTAATTTAAAAACAAGAATAGACCAGTCATCTGAGGAAGATTATTATGATTACAAAAAAACTAAAATGGCTGAAGGTACAAGCATGAATTCTCTTTACAGAACGCTATCAGAAGGTTCTGAAGTTCAGGTCCCAGGAGGCGTTTGTACGGAGATAGAATCCAAGCAGATGGACGATTTTCAGAAAAGACCAGCTTCAGCATCTTCAGTATCAGTCTCTACATCACTTGATGAAGCTGCTCTACAAGGTATCAGGCATGAAGCTGAAGAAATAATTAGCCAAGTAATTATAACTAGGACAGATGTGGATTCTGACAAGTGGAGTCAAATTCGTGAAGATGATGATGCTTTTGAGGCTAGGGTGAAGGAAGAAGAACAAAAAATATTTGGCTTAATGGTAGACAGGAGATCACAAGGCACCACGCCTGATACAACGCCAGCCAGAACACCTACTGAAGATGGGACTCCTTCCAGTGAACCAAATCCCTTTCTTTTCCAGGAAGGAAAATTGTTTGAAATGACAAGGAGTGGTGCCATTGATATGACTAAAAGGAATTATTCTGATGAAAGCTTAGACTTTTTCCAGATGGGGGAGCCATCTCAGGAAGAAGTGTCATTGTGTGAAGAAATGAGAGAAGCTGAAGGCCTAGAATGTCCCCCTGAGGAACAGTCGTCGATTTCAGTTGCACCTTCTGAATTTAATAAAGCAGAAACAGCTGTGCAAAGTCCCCCTATACCTGTATCAGAGGATGAGGCCGCTGCTTTATGTAGCACAAAAGAAGATGTTAAATCTCGAATTCCTATTAAAATGGGTATTTCAGCCTCTTCAAAGTCGCCAAAGAAAGAAAGAACAGATTCTGATAATGACCTCCCCTCTAGTGATACATTTGATAGCTCCCAGATGCCTTGTCCTATCTCTCCTGAGCAGACAGTGATTGATGTACACTTAAATTTTTCCACAGTCACTAGGTCTGTTTGTGCTGAAAAAGAAGATGATTCCCCAGATTCCTCCCCAGAGGAGCAGAAATCTGTGATTGAAATCCCCACAGCTGCCATGGAAAGTGTGCCTTCTAGTGAAAGCAAATCCAAAATCCCCATTAGGGCTACTCCAGCTACATTCCCATCATCAGATAAGTCAGAAGCCGAGAGCCTTCCTTCAGTTGGCTTCATAGACAACCTGGAAGAACCACAGGATGATGCTTCCAAACCAAAATCTAAAATTCCAGTTAAGGCAATTTTTCAAAGAGGTGAGCAAGAATCTTTAGAGACAGAAACATCTGCCTGGCAGTCAGAATCAGCTAAAGTCCCCGATGTAACCTGCAAAGTACCTATGAAACAAGACATTAGGAGCAAATCTGAATCTGATGCCAGTGCCTCCATGGACTCAAAAGCTAAGCATTCAGTCAAAGCTAGAAGTTACACTGAGGCAGAAGCAGAGACCAGAGAGAGGGTGGGTGAGATGAAGCTTGAACTAGAATCAGATGAGTTGATGACTGCCCGACCAAAGATATTTTCTTCACGATTACCTGTTAAGAGCAGAAGTGCCTCAGCTTCCCGAAATGCTGTTAGTCCCTCAAAAGAAAGTAAGGAACATTTTTTTGACCTTTACAAAAATTCCATAGAATTCTTTGAGGAGATTAGCGATGAAGCTTCCAAGTTAGTGGATAGGCTTACACAGTCAGAGAGAGAACAAGAATTAGTTTCAGATGATGAAAGTAGTAGTGCCCTAGAAGTTTCGGTTATTGAAAATGTGCCATCCATTGAGACCCAGCAGTCACTTGCCGAGGACATCTTTGACACCAGGCCCATTTGGGATGAGTCCATTGAGACTCTGATTGAACGTATTCCTGATGAAAATGTCCCTGACCATGTTGAAGGTATTTTCCAGCCACTGGGTTCCCTTTACAACGCATGTCATAAATCGCAAGGTTTTGCCTGTTTCTTCTATTTTACTCCTTGCCCTGCTCTTGGTGTATGGTTCGTGTGTTGTTTTAAAAAGCTTCCTATGTTTATTAATGTGCTTTGTGTGAGCTCCGTTTGTTTTGTGTTTTTTATGTGTTTTACTGTCTCTGAAACAATCTCAAGATTGCACAATGCAAATGTTCACGGAAAGCGTAAATATAACAAAATAAGCTTTCTCATATGAAAAACACACACTTCCTTAATGTTGTTTCAACACTAATAAACTTATAACATTATTTCACTTGTAGTACAGCTGACCAATGCAAGTTTTAGTTTTTGATTTTTCATCACTCTGCTTGAATCTTTTTAATGAAATATTTTTGACACAGAAAAAGACAGGTAAGATTATTATAATTCTGGATATGTAGATCCATTTATATGCGTCAAAGTAATCAGAATCTAGAAACATATTGAACTTTGCTTCCATAATTAATTGAAGGCTACCTTCAAATACTGAATTTATGGATTCAGTCCTCTAAAATTTAGAAAGGAATGTTCACATATGTATTTTTTTTTGAAGAATCCACTCCTACAGCAGTACTATAGAGTACTAAGGAAAACCAATTGTGGGATTCTGAATATATTTCCTAATAGACTTTTTGAAGATCTAAAATGTGTCTATGGGAAAACAAAAACTCAAACTCTGCTGATATTGCCTTGGCTTTTGGATATTTTTCCTGCTGCTTTTATGCATATTTTCTCCAAACAAGTTTGTGCTTGCTTTTCCATGCCTACTTTTGTGAAGAAGAAAAAATTGAGGGGCAAAAAGATGAAATGTTGGGTTAAATGTATGATTTAATATATCATCCTGACATAATAATTCATAATTTGTTTTGTTAGAGGTTGTGTGGCTTAAAATGTAGTTCAGTGTTTGAGAAGAAGACAGAGTGATTTCTAGGGGCCACAAATATGCATTTGATTTGTTAACCAAAGTAGCATGGAAAAATGAAATCTCTGCCCCAGCAAAATATTTAGTTTTCCTTTGTTTTATTTTATTTAAAATAGATGGGAACTTACATAAAATTTAGGACAGTGTTTCCAATAACATATTAACACACATTTTGAAAGAAATTCTTAATGAATGCTGAAGAGTAGAATATTTTAAATCTAGTCATTTATCAAGGCCTTTAGTTCATAAAACACAGCCACTGTTCTAAAAAAAACACTGGCCTATTTTATGGAGACCCCTTTCATTTTTAAAAAACATTTTCATACAAATAAACAACTCTCCTATTAATCTTATTTTAGAACAACAAGATAATCAGGAAAGAATAGAAGAAAGACTAGCCCATATTGCTGATCATCTTGGATTCAGCTGGACAGGTAAAGTATAATCTTGGAGAGATCACAGTTGTCAATCTATGTTTTTTGCCCGAAACAACAGTTTTCACATGTTTGCTTATTCCATACAACCTTGTACTTTCAGATTTTTTTGAGTACAACTCCCAGAATCATTGAATGTGCTGATTGAACATTTGCAATTCAAAAATGCTAATAACAATCCCTCCCTTGATTTTAACTCTTCTCCGAATTGCTATTCAGTTTAATACTATTAGCATGGTATAGATTTAATTGGTATATCTATGCATGCTTTCTTGCTATATAAATATGACATGCACACATGAAGTTATAACACTGGGTTTTAAAATAAATCTCTACTAAAATAGATATGCACTGTTATTGCCCTGTTGTAAAGAATCTTTGCTGACTCACAATGGTTCACAAAATGACAAAATACTATAAAATGCCCACAGATAAGAAAAAGAACCATGTGTTCATTTAAAAACACCTGAGAACAGTAGTATTTTTAAATAAATAAGTGGAAATCTAAATAGCAAAATTTATCATTTCCTAAAAACTTTTTGGAAAAGTTCAGTGTTTGGTAATTTCTAAAACCTGTTGCCAAGGAAATCAAGCTAACATGTCCCCTACAGTCTTTCTGTGAGGGACATATGGATAGTTTTAACAATTTGATAAACAAATATGAGGGGAAAATAGCATTTTATTTTATTATTATTATTAAAAGTTTTTTTTAAATTTTTAGACAAATATAAAACAAACAAACATATACACACACACAATAAAAGCCCTTCTCCAATTACTTACAATGTGTCGATTGGTTTCAAAACTTTTGTGCTTTCTCACAATAGTCTTCACTTGCAATTTACATAAAATCTCATATCATCAATCTAATATATATATATATATATACAGTTGTTATGGTTATTAAAGATTCATTTGACTATAGCTATTATTACATCATTTTTATGTAAAATATTCTAAATTTAAAATACATTTATATTATGGCATTTCATTACATCATCCTGAAATCATCCAATAGTATTACATCTTTATATTCTATTCTATATAGAATTGTGTATCTTTTATAACAAAGCTTTTCAACATCCTCTCCATAGTCCTCACTTACAATTTGTATAAAATTTCATATTATCGATATAGTGTGTGTGTGTGTGTATATATATGTGTGTGTGTGTGTATATATATATATACATATATATATATGTGTGTGTGTTAGTTTTATGAGCTGATCAATAAATTAAATTAGAGAGAGACCAGGATAGATCTATTTCGAGCTTATTAGCTCTCATCAGCTCGAAATAGATCTATCCTGGTCTCTCTCTAATTTAATTTATTGATCAGCTCATAAAACTAACACACATATCTAAAATATTATACAACATAATTCTTGGCTTGCTGTCTGGATGGTCTCTAGCGATGAGCCGATAGGCAGTAAGGGAAACAGTATGTCTCCTCCCTTAATTGGGGCCTAATAATAACAGGTTGTTGTGAAACAATTACATATATATATATATATGTTTTCGTAGATTTTCACGGGTGTAGGTATGCTGGCATAGCTGGCTTCGGGGATTTTCCCATGTATAAGGCATAGAAATATAGAAATATATTAAATATAGAAATATATATATATGCATGCATGCATTATTATCATTGTTAATCATTTATTTGACTATAACTATTATTACTTTATTTTATACATAATACTCTAAATTTAACTAAGTTTAGCTTAATTTTTATTCTAAAATTTCATTTCATCATCCTGTATCCTTCCAGTAGTAGTGCAATCCTATGTCTCTTGCCATTTGTAGTATTTGTATTCTAATTGTTTTCTTGATAAGTCTTATGTAGACTTCTCTTGGGCCCTTGTTGTTCATTGCATATCTTGTAAACACTCAAAACCCTCCATCTGTTCCTTCCATGAGCTTGCCTTTAGTTATGACTAATGCTTCTGCCAGAATTTCACTCATTGTTTCTGCCAGATTTTCTCCTTTTTCTTCTTCCATGTTTTGAGGTTTGAGATAGAGTTCCAGTTTGTTAATCTCTCCTTTCAGCATTCCATTTGTCATTTCTAACCACGCTCAATTTGCTGTCAATATCAACAATTTTCTTATCACTTTGTTCATATTTTTCTTCAATTTTTTGAACTCTATCCTCAAATTTCATCATCATTTTGTAAATATTCTCAACTCTTCCCTCTATTTTTTCTGTTTTTTGTTCTATGTTCTCCATTCTCTTTTCAATGTTTTCTGTACTTATTTGTACTTTTTGAATTTCTAACATAATTATTTCCAATGTTAGTTCTTTTTCTTCTTCATGTTGCGCCATTCTTCCAGGTTATAAACACTGCCCCTAAAACATTCAAGGCTTTTTTGTTAAGTTTCAAACAAGTTCACTATAATCTTTCAAGTCAAGGCTTTCTCTTCACTCCAGTCGAGCTGATAGTACTCCAGAAGAGCACCTGCATAAACAATCCATACTCTTCCCACTATCCCTTTCAATAAACAAAATCAGGAGCCTTATAGTATAAGATATAAGTGATGTTCAAAGGAAATCAGAAAAAACAATGTTTCCAAGCCTCCAGCCTCTAGGTGGCAGTGTTACTTCTTTTTCCTCTGCTTTTACCCCCTCACACTAAATAACACACTAAATTTAATCCAGGCTTAATTCACCACTTACTCTCTTCTGTCCTCAATTTTAATTTTACTCTAAGTCTCTTTGGGTGTTCTCTTCTCTAATAGTAAAATTTATCTCACCATTTTGGCACACTCTCTCTCCTGCTTTCCTTCTGTTCAGGGGCTGTCCCAACCTTCTGCAGCATAATGGCTGCTTCTCTGTTGCCGGAAAAAAGAGCTACTCCAAAAGGACCATCCAGCATCAGAGCTATTGACAGCAATCTTGGAGCTCCAAAATTGCATGTCATATTGTCGTGACGACAGCACCCCCCCCCCCCCCCGGAAAATAGCATTTTCTGTTTTCTCACAAAAATTCCACTGTACAAAATTGGGCTACCATGATGCAGTGCAAAATCGGGCAATTGTAATGCAACATAAATATAATTTATGTTTTTACTGTTAGAATAAAAAGAAAAGGCACAAAGAAGATAATAGTTCTAATAATAACTCTTTCAGTTCTTCTTGTGATGTACTAAATGTGGATGATCTGTTTTGCAGATAGTAGGAGACCAGCTGATCTATGTACTTAAGGAGTAATGCAGATGTATTATTGTTGCTTTGAAGTAAAGTTAATAGAAACTGGTCTGTATTTCTAAAAAATACTTAAATGTAGTTTGAACCCATTTGTAAGTTTTCCATAAAATCCATAGAATGTTTGTCTCATAAGAAAACAGAATTCATAAAATGCCAAGAACAACGAGATAGCAAAGCTGCTAAATGGGTGGGTGGGTGGGTGGGTGGGTGGGTGGGTGGGTGGGTGGGTGGGTGGGTTTATGGATGGATGGATGGATGGATGGATGGATGGATGGATGGATGGATGGATGGATGGATGGATGGATGGATGGATAGATAGATAGATAGATAGATAGATAGATAGATAGATAGATAGATAGATAGATAGATAGATAGATGTGTGTATGTTTACTGGGTTTATTCTAAATAAAAATATAGAATTGTAATCTAATAGTAGCAATAAGTGATATTTATAAATAATTGCAACTAGTCAAAATCATTTGAATACTTTGTGCTTACAGAGCTAGCAAGAGAACTGGATTTCACTGAAGAACAAATTCATCAAATTCGGATTGAGAATCCCAATTCTCTTCAGGATCAGAGTCATGCGTTACTGAAATATTGGCTGGAAAGAGATGGAAAGCATGCTACTGGTATATTTATTTTAGCAGTTACCATCCCTCAGTCCTCTTCCATTCTGACAGCCAAGTGCACTGTACATAAGAGACTGCAAGTGTCATACAAAAGCAAAACAATATAAAGATCCTACATATAGACAAGGACACTCATACTATGTATGGATTTCTATAGATGATAATTATCTATTTTCTAATCTGCCTCTAAATGTACCTATACTGTCTACTGAGACTACAGCACTGATGAAAAGGACTTCTAACATTTTTCCCCATGTTTTCAATGATATAAATTAACACTCATATTCTGTTTATATGCTTTTCTTGGAGGACATACAATAACTTGAAGGTAGTATGGTTTTAAACGAAAAATGATTCAAGTAGAGAAGGATAAATTTACTTTCCTATGCAATTGTCATTTTCAGAGCACCTGTACCTGCATAATTTCCAGGTAAATTCTGTGTATTCTCCAGGATATCCTGTATTTGTATATTTCAAAAGAATAAGACAGCTCTGTGATAGACATGTCTTTCCTTCCTAATATTATTGGCAAACATTAGTAGTACTCCTCCAATATTTTTTTCTGAGAGGTACGTAATCTATAAGAATTCTTTCATAAAATTATCTTTTTCCTTCCTTTTTAATTTATAGTGTATTCAACTAATTTACCCACTATAGCTGCCAATCTCACATTTGTGATGTGTGGCAGCTTAAAAAGAAAACATAAACAGTACCATTACTGTTATTAGCTACTTCATCCCCCAAGAAATAATTTCATTTACGCAGCCAAGATAATTACTTTCTATTACCGTATTATGTACAAGTAATCTTCATTTAGTGACCACAATTGGGCCTGGCAATTCTACCATATCATTAACTGAAGAGTTTGCTAAGTGAAATTATAACTATGCTTATTATGTCATTTCAGTTTTCCTTTACAGACCTGAAAAGATTGTAAATGTAAAGACAGGTCATAAAGTTAACTTTTTTATCACCATCATCTGCCAACAATTGTTAAACAAGGCAGTCACTAAGCAAGTACTACATGCATATTGCTAGAGACTCCTAATTAAGTACTTACTATTGGAATGAAGAGACATTCCATTAATAGTGCAACATTTGGGGATGCTTTTCTCAGAAATGTGGATAATGTGTATAAAGCTATCACATGGTCACCCTTTTCATATATCTGAATATACAGTATTTAGTGGATAATTGTTACTTGGAAAATTGTCTTTCAAGCTATTTCAGGAGGCAATTCATATTCCTCCCCAGGAATATAATCAATCGTATATAAATGTGATTATCAGGACAACTAGAAGGATCAAAAAGTAAGAAAAATAAATAACCACTGCTTTTCAAGTGATTAGAGACACGGGCTTACTTTCTACCCTCCTATTGACTGACTTCACAGCAGTTATCCAAAAAAATGAGTAGATGGCATTCTTCATATGTGCAAATGGTAAAAAATAAATGCTGTCTCTTCCCTAACACAGATTCAGGTCTTACAGAATGTGTTAAAAAAATCAATCGGATGGATATTGTTCACCTAATGGAAAGTAGTATGGAAAAGTCCAGAGATCATGGTCGCACCTATGCAGAAATTGAACAGACAATGGTACTGGATCACAGTGAAGGTGAGAACATACTTACACATGCATGATTACTATTCAGTAACTGATTGTTATCAACTAATACCCATCAGCTATCAATGGGATAATTACTAGTGGTTCTATACCAAGGAGAGCATTCCCATCAGTTTATATAGGAATAAATATAGTGCTTTTCAACATTGTAGTAGTGATGATCACAAGTGACTCATCCTATACTATAACACTGAATATTGAGAGATCAATACTAGATGTGCATATTGAAATTCATGTAGATGACACTTCACCATAATAAAAAGGATCAATTAGAGAACACCATTAAACCATCAATATCTTCGAAGGAATCCAGTTTACCAGACAAGAAGGCAACAACTCACTACTCTTCCTGGTTATCCTGATCAGCAGAGACCACAACCTTGAGTTACAAATACTTTCCTTTATTGAAATTCTGGCTATATGGAGTTTAGAAGATCAGATTCACAGAAATCACTACCAAGTTCTTATATTTGAACACGTAGCATGGTTATTTATCTATGGTTAAATATAGCAAACTTTTAATTTATGTTTTGAAACTGCCGAGTTGCTTCTTATATGGTCTTTTAGCATGAAATCTTTGTTCCGCATCACATTGCTACAAATCTGCATCTAGATAAACAATTACTTCTTTTATTGAGATTAAATGATTGTTGTTTTACTTTGCCTTCAGGGTTCTCTGCACTTCATGAAGATCTATGCAGCACAAAAGATAAAAAAGAGGAAGAATATTCCTTTTCTAAAGACAGTGAGCCATCAGATCATCCCCCCCTTGTTTCAGAGGAAGACCTTTCTCTCAGTTGCTCACCCTTGCATGAAGGCACATCGAAGGCTGAAGCAGAAGTATCTGTGGTAGAACTACTACACCAAATACAGAAAGATCATGTGAAAGCTGAATTCTCAGGGAAGCCTCATGAGCTGACCGAAGAGTCACGTACTACACAGGAGTATGTGTAAGAGTTCTACAGTAGGGCGGCGTATATAGCAGTAGGAAATATTTATTGCACGGAGATCATGTTTCATAAGCAGGGAACAAATACAAATTTTGCAAGACTAGAAATACTTCAAGAAAAAAAAAATCAATGAGCTAAATAATTTCTAAAAGTTTAGAGTAAAGCAAATATATGGCCAATATATCATTTTAAAATATTCTTGGACTTAATAATTTAAATAAAAATAGATCATTGAATTAGCTACAATAGGATGTTATTATCATTTCTAAAGATTTGTCGTATTTCTGAGCGTGTTTTTAATATGGCAAAATATTGACTGGGTTAGATAATGGTTCTTTTCTTTTTTATTTTGAATGAAGCTCAATTCATGGTGAGATGAGTCAAGGTTCTCTGGATACTGAATTACTGGGTGAAATTTTCATTGAGAAGCAGGCATTGCTTCCATGAGAGGAGTGTCAATCAGTAAGAGGCCAAAGATTCTCAAAGTGGGTAATTCTTGAGCTTGCTTATTCCTATTCCTGGAAAGAAGCAGGTTCTCAACCTTTTCTTCACACAGACCCTCTTTAAATACATTTTGTGGCCACTGAGCATGGCGATAGACCGCCAAGACTTAACTGAAGATTTAAATCACAACATTTCTTTGAGCGTTCAAGGACCCCCTGTGATGACATTGAGGTCCCTCAGGGTTCCGCGGACTAGGAGTTGAGAACCACTGAGTTAGAATAAGGACACCTATGTAATACTACCCTGTTTCCTTGAAAATAAGACCTCCCCAGATAATAAGCCCAATTGGGCTTTTGAGCGCATGTGCTAAAATAAGCCTTCCTCAAAAATAAGCCCTCCCTGAAACTATTGCAACACAGCAGCAGCCATGAAGTAACATTTGTCACCACCTCCTGCGCCTCAAAAATAATAAGACCTTCCCGAAAATAAGGCCAAGTGCTTATTTTGGGGGTCAAAAGAAAATAAGACCCTGTCTTATTTTTGGGGAAACATGGTAGTCTGAATTAAATAGTCACAAAGAGACAATTGTTATGACACACATGACAGACTGGAAAGAAAACCATTAATTCTATTCCATTCTTTCTGCTGTTAGCCTGTGGTGACAATGGAACAATTGGAATGAATGAGGCCAGTGAAATTGCTGAAAAGAATTCAGGAAGGCCAAATATTTTTTTTAAAGGGGGAAGGAAAGTTCCACTACTTGAAATAAAAATAATCATAATGGAGTACTGGAAAGCTAGACGGTTTTGGTTTAACACAAATGTCTATACAAAATATTGCTAGATGCTTGTTTTTGTCTGATGAAACCCAGTTTATTTGAATATAAGTTCTAATATATTTCTAAAGAAATATGAGAACTTGAACCATGTTAGATTAGTAGTTCATGACAATCGGTATTGAATTCTCACTTACCATATTTTTCAGAGTATAAGACACACTGGAGTATAAGATGGACCAAGATTTTGAAGAGGCAAATTTTTAAAAAAGGTTTTTGCACTCTGCCGACCACCCAAAAACGACCCCATTCCCTCCCCCCCCAAAAGGCATGAATAGCCTTTAGGAGGCTTCTAGAGTGCTCCTGGGAGGGTCAGGTAGGACCAAAAATGAGCAAAAACGGGCTCATTTTTTTGTCAAAAAAAAGGGCATACATAGCCTTTAGGGGGCTTATAGAGTGCTTCTGGGGGCTGGGGGGGGGCAAAATAGAGCAAAAAATGGCCCATTGTTCTGTCCTGCCCAGCCCTCAGGAGCACTGAAAGCCTCCTAAAGGCTCTGCACGGCCATTTTGGTGAAGGAGCGAGGTTTCGTGAGGAAAAAAATGCTGTATTCAATGTATAAGACACACACGGATTTTCAGTTTCTTTTGAGGAAAAAAGGTGCGTCTTATGGTCCGAAAAATACGGTATATTCTTAGTCAACTGTGTCCTGATTTATTCATTTCAGAATGTTACATACCACTTTTCAAAACAAAGCCAAGTGGCTTTAGAATAAATCTTATTCCTCAGAGACAGACTAGAAGAACTAATCATTTGTTTCCTCCAACCTTTATTGACAGTATCTCAACTTCTGGAGCAGATTTGACAGAAGTGCCCCAAAGTGTGAAAACAGCCAGTATTGCCAGTGACAAGTCTGGGGATTCCACTGCAGGATGTGAAGCTCTTGAAAGGCCACCATTGCATACTCCAACATCTAGTGATCGAACTGATTCTCCCATTGTGGAAGAACCTGAAGACCATCACTTTCAGCAAGAAGATGCGCATCCAAGGAAAAACAGCCTGGTGATTGTTGAATCCACTGATGAACCGCACGAAGAATTAGAAAGACATGAAGAAAAATTGTTAGAAAAAGTAAGTTATAACGCTAAGTAATGCCCTTTGAAGAATTAATGAAGGAAAAAAATCTTTTAATATAATTTATTTAATACTTGGAACAATGCACCCAGGTAATAAGAAATGAGAGATGTTCACATGCTGTAGATTAAGAGACAGTTCTAGGAAAAGAAAATTGAAAGGCTGGCTGGGGAATTCTGGGAGTTGAAGTCCACAAATCTTAAAGTTCCCAAGTTTGGACATCCCTGCACTAAGAAATGTAAAGCATTAACACAGAAGTGAATAGAGAAAAATGTAACTGAAAAGATGCTATCATCTGAATAAGAACAGAATAAGCCTGAACTGAAAAATATGATATGGAGGTAAGAAGAATTCTTTGAAACATTTTTTAAGTAAGATTAAGATACAATAGTTTTGTACTTCATGATTTTTGTATGGAAAGAAAAAAAGGCAGCAAGTGTTTTAAAAGCTTTTCCAAGCATATATATTTGCTGCAAAATAAGAATTCGTTAGAATTACATACTTTTCACACTTTAATTCCTACAAAGAATGTGTTAGGAATTAGATTGTGAATGGAAATGTACTTTTGTCCCACGGCAGTTGAGATTTGTCAAAACTTTTCATTAAAAATATCACTTAAATCAAAATAGAACTACACATTTTTCTTTCCAAAGAATTGTTCGGGAATACTTAGGAGCATGGATAGAGTATTTGTCTTTAAATGGAAAAGAAGGTTTGTATGGATGCTTCATGAGCCATCCTTGACCATGCACAACAGTTTCACTCACTGGAAAACAATGAAACAAACAAGTAGAAATACAGGTAGTCCTTGACTTATCACAGTTTGTTTAGTGACCATTCAAAGTTACAGAGGCATTGAAAAAAGTAACTTATCACTGTTTTTCACACTTATGGCCATTGCAGCATTCCCATGATCAGATTCACCTGTTTGGCAAGTGTGTGATATTTACGATGGTTGTAATGTCCCAGGGTCATGTGATCACCTTTTGCAACCTTCTGACAAGCAAAGTCAGTGGAGAAGCAAGATTCACTTAACAACTGTGTTACTAACTTAACAACTGCAGTGATTTCATTTAACCATTGTGGAAAGAAAGGTCATAAAATGCAGACAAAACTCACTTTCCCTGAGCAACAGAAAATTTAGGTTCACTTGTGGTCATAGGTTGAGGACTACCTGTACATGGATACACCCAGGAACACCTTTTGATGCTACCAAACAAGCCCAAACAAAGAATGACTACTTTAACAGTATAAAAAGAGGTCTTTCACCAAACCACTTCTTTCAAGGATTTTGTTCAACTGTAGAAAATAATTCATTTTTCCCATTGAAAACTCATAAGTTATGATGCTTGGATTGACCAGTGTAGCAGTAACCTAACCGCATTCCGTCTTTAGTTCCCTGGCACTTTGAAAGTTGCTACCATGGCAACTCAGTCATCATTATGAGCCTTTAAGAAACCTGTCCTAAGTCCTATTGCAACAGTAAGTATGTAGTGAGCAAATTTTATTGCCAGTATCTTTACCTGAAGAAACTGCTGTTTCAAAAATGAAAAGGATTTTGAAAATATCCAAGAACTATTTAAATCAAAATTAACTGTGTTTTCTAAGGGTAAAGGAATTATATCTTTTTTTTTGGCTCAAAAGACAGAAGCAAATATAGTAATTATTAATTAACTCAAACTTGCAATATAATCTAGTCCAGTGGTTCTCAACCGATGGTCCACAGCCCCTGGAGGGTTGTGATATTGTTAAATGGGGTTGCTGAAGGCTTGAAGAAGTATTACAATTTAAATCTTGAGTTAAGTCATGGTGGTCCATGGCCACCAAAGTTATTTAAAGTGGGTCCAGGGTGAAGAAAAGGTTGAGAACCACTGATCTATTTCATAAGTAGAAAGTTGGAAACTCGTATCCGTTTAGTCTGATTGGGTTTATGGAAGATGAAGTTGTAACTATATTTGCATTATTCAACTGACGTGCTGCTTTTACGTAGTACATGGTATTGAAAGAAAGTTGAAGGCAGGTTTCCTCAGATTGTAACATCAAATGTTCAAAGGAGATTTCGAAATTCAGCCCCAAAATAGAAAGAAAGCAGTACAGCATACTTTGCAGTTTATCTCATTCCAGCAACCATTTGTATGGTGTTCCTTGCATTATTAGAAAGGGGCCCAATTATTCATTCACATGTACAGTACCAGTATGATGAGAGCAATGCTTCCATGCTTCCACTAGGAGCTAGCAGAGGAATTAGGTGAGCTGGAGGTCAGCTCAGATGAGGAAGAGATGGTAACTACCAGGGTCGTTCGCCGCCGGGTAATTATTCAGGTACAGGAGTGTTGAACTATTGCACGTACCAGTGGCAACTATGCCCTGGTTATACCTCTAAAACCCACCCTTTTCCTAAAATCCTGTTCCTGAAACACCCCCTTGGCTGACAATGCACTGATGAATTTGGCATGTTCCTGGGTAATGCATGTCAACCGATTAACCTAAATATTTTTTTTCCAATTTCGTTTGGAAACTCAAGGAATGTAAATCCAAATGGTAGATATTTAATTTGCATTTTGAAAGAGACTATCTCTCTGAGAGGACAGTCTGATTTCCTGCTTCAGCACCACCACTTACTAGCCAAATACTTTCTTGTTCCACGTTTGCATGCTTTTTAAAAAGTATCTACTTGCAAAATGTTCAATAGCATTGGAGCAATTTGCTTCAGTGCTTCTTTCCTAATTTATGTTGTTGTTTGAGCCAACTAACTTCTGTTATGCAGCTTATTTAAAATTGCCAGTTATTTTTTTTTCCTGAACTCTGTTTTTTGTTCAATAGGCTGATGATGTGCCTGAAATACCTCCAGAAGCTGTAACAGAGGAACAGTATGTGGATGAACATGGCCATATTGTGGTGAAGAAGGTATTCAGCTGATGGTTTATTAGGAGAATATAAAGAGCATTTTAGTACATCAATTATATTTGACCCATTTCAAGGGTCAATTGAGTTCCAGAGTTAAATTGAGGGGATTTAGGATACTTTACTACAGATAGTCCTCAACTTACTACAGTTCACTTGGTGACATTTTGAAGTTACATTATTGAAAAAAGTAACTTATGATCCTTTATCACATGACCATTGGTCACATGATCGAAATTCAAACGTTTGCCAATTGGCATGTACTTAGGATGGTTGCAGTGTCCCGGGGCCATATGATTACCTTTTGTGACCTTCTAACAAACAAAATCAACAGAGAAATCGGATTCACTTAACAACTGTGTTACTAACTTAACAACTGCAGTGATTCCCTTAACATCTGTGGCAATAAAGGTCATAAAATGGGGCAAAATTCACTTAACAAATGTCTCGTTTAGCAACAGAAGTTTTGGGCTCAATTCTGGTCTCATGTTGAAGACTACCTGTATATGTAACAAGGAAATCTCTTATGGAAATTGAGGATTCCGGCTCTATGCATTTCCCACCACATGGGATAAAGGAAAACATTTTATCCCATATAACGGTTGCACAAAAATAGAAAGTCTTTATTTATTTTAGGAGAGAACTGGGAGCGGAATAGTTGAAACTATATAAATAAAAATGTAAAATAGTTTGTACGAAGCAGCTAATTACAGTAGGTAGGAAGATAGGGGAATAGATAGAGAGTGGGAAATATGGTAGGTAGGTAGGTAGGTGGATAGATAGGGAGAAATTAGGTAGGTAGGTAGGTAGGTAGATAGATAGGGAGAAATACAGTAGGTAGGTAGGTAGAGGAATAGAGAGAGAGGAAGAAATACAGTAGGTAGGTAGGTAGAGGGATAGATCGGGAGAAATACAGTACGTAGGTAGGTAGAGGAATAGAGAGAGAGGAAGAAATACAGTAGGTAGGTAGAGGGATAGATAGAGAGGGAAAAATACAGTAGGTAGGTAGGTGGGTAGGTAGGTAGGTAGATAGAGGGAGAAAGGAAGAAATACAGTAGGTAGGTAGGTAGAGGGATAGGTAGAGGGGGAGAAATACAGTAGGTAGGTAGGTAGGTAGATAGAGGGAGAAAGGAAGAAATACAGTAGGTAGGTAAGTAGACTGGCGCGAGTCCAGATAGACAGCTTCATCCAGGTGCTGAGGGAGCTGCCGCGCCACCACACTCTCAACAACCTTCGCAATAAATCGAAGGTTGGAGACAGGACGATAGTTGGCCAAAACAGCCGGTTGAGAGAGGGCTTCTTGAGGAGGGGCCTCACCACCGCCTCTTTCAAGGCGGCAGGTAGAAACCCCTCACTCAAAGAAGCGTTAATAATCCCCTGGAGCCAGCCTCGTGTAACCTCCCGGGAGGCCAGTACCAACCAGGAGGGACACGGGTCCAATAAACATGTGGTGGTGTTCAGCCGCCCCAGCAACCTGTCCATTTCCTCGGGAGCCACAGGATCGAACTCCTCCCAGATAACACTCAGGATCTGCCTCCATCAGCCCGTCTGAACTAGTACAGTCGGAGGCCAACCCATCCCAAATCTGATCAATTTTGTCATGCAGATAACGGCCAAAATCCTCCGCACAACCCTGCAAGGGGGTATCCCGCGCCCCTAGGTGAAGAAGGGAGCGGGTCACCCTAAACAGGGCGGCAGGGCGGTTATCTGCAGACGTGACAAGAGCGGAGAAATAGTTATGTTTCGCCACTCTTATCGCCACTAGGTAGGTCTTTAAATAGGACCTTACCAGTGTCCAGTCAGACTCGGAGCGGGTGGCCCTCCAACCGCTCTTTAGGCTTCTTTTCCGACGCTTCATCATCCTTAGCTCCTCAGAAAACCAAGAGAGGGAGAAATACAGTAGGTAGGTAGGTAGAGGGAGAAATACAGAAGAAATACAGTAGGTAGGTAGGTAGAGGGATAGATAGAGAGGGAAAAATATGGTAGGTAGGTAGGTTGGAGGTTATATGGTGGTTGTGTGTATGTGTGCAGGTGTAGATCTACACACAGATTGGTTGGCCATTTAACGAGACTGGGCCACAGCAATGTGTGGCCGGGTATAGCTAGTATTTTGTAAAATTTGTATGAGGTTTTTGTTTTCATTTTGATAAAATAGTTTCTGCATTTTATTTGCAAACTTTTCAGAGTGGGAACATGTTCAAATTGTAATGTATTTAATAATACATATCTTGTTATAGATATATTAAAATTGCTTTGAAATAATATTTTGAAGATCTGTTAGCTGAAATTGTGCCTCAAGTTACCTACTAATGAAATAGCAGGTTAAGGCTTATTTGTGTATGCACATGAGAGCGAATGCTCTAGGTATTTTAAAGGACAAATATGACTGCCATGGTTTAAAATTCAACTACATGCTAACATAACTGTTGATGGACATGTCATCCTGCTAGGTCACTAGGAAAATCATCAGGCGATTCGTTTTACCAGATGGAACAGAAAAAGAAGAAGTTGTGATGCAGGGAGAACCCCAAGATCCTGTTACAGTGGAAGAAGGAGACAGTTACTCCAAAGTCATAAAGCGGGTGGTGTTGAAAAGTGAAAGTGAACAATCAGAGGTTAGATTTTTCCCCCCTGCCATAGTTTGTTTATAGTTTATTTATTTGAAGTGAATTTTCAAAATTGGCACTGAAATTACCCATTATAAATTATTCTGTTTCTTATGTTTAATTGTAAACTTCGTTTCATAAGGTTTACTTCACATATCTTGTTTAAACTCCCTTGGAAGATGGCTTATTCAATAAAGAATTGTAGAGCAATTCTTTAACAAGTCTAGCCACCAACTACATTGTTTTCCAAGAACTGAATGAATCAGTAACATTAGTGCAAACATTTCACAGGAAAGTAGCAAAAGTAGCAAAAGCATTATCTAATCAGCCAATAACCATGATTTCTAGAATAAGCAATTATTGACATATGCAATTATTCATGATTTCTCTTTCATAGGTAACCTTTTCTGAGCCAAGTGTATTACCAAGTGCCTCAGAATTCCAGGCTGAACCAGTAGAAGGCCGCAAGGTCAGCAAAGTTATAAAAACTACCTTAGTGCAAGGGGAGAGAATGGAAAAACATCACGGAGATTCTAGTTTAGCAGTGAATCTTCCTTCAGCCAAAGATGACTTTGAAGAGGTGAGATAATTGTATTGTTTTGGCAATACCATTAGAACTGAAATAGTACTAAGGGCAGAAACACATATAGAAAAATTAGAAATAGCTAACTGTAATGAAGCATCATTATTGAAATGTATTCTTATTTTTTTCAGTATGTTTAGAGAAACTCGACAGTTCACAAAGAATAATTTTTCCTTCTGGAAAAGATCTGAGAGTATCATCTAATGGAACCCAGTGAAAGATTACTCTTGAGTCTTAATTTTAGGTCTTATACAAAGCTGTAAATGGTTTCCGAAAGATGCCCTAATTAATTCAGGGGTCTGGAGCCATGTTTCAAAATAAATCCAGTCATTTATTAGTAATACTATTTCGGCAATACCCTATTGCAGTCAGATCTGATCTCATTTTAATTATGGCTGAACTTTACCCCTGTTTCCTCCCTCCCCTCAGTCTGTATCATAAATCACATTCACCAATGAAGTGCACGCCTCACAAGCCTGTTGTAGTATTCTGAGATCCAACTCTAGCTGAAGGTATGCATGTAATGCGCTTCCCCCCTTTCCTCACCATGGCAACTTTATGAGTTGACACATTCATTTGAAGCCACTTTAAAAATGAGTGCCGCCATCCGACTTCTAGACAACAAAGCAAAACTATCACATTCACTGTCCTCCCTGGTGGTCTCCTTCTGAATATGCAGCTCCTTGAAGGAACTTCTATATTGAAGTTGCACATATTTATGCATGCACAGGTACCTTAGTTCAGTAGTTTACTTCCAGTGCCTCATTAAAAGGAAGTGATACAGGAAGAGACATATTAACAAGACCATTTTCTACCTACTGAATCTGCTAGAAGAAGCAATTGAAACAAATGGTAAAAGTGCTTCAGAAAGACAGGTCATGTCACTCCACTCTTAGCAAGGCCATCTGGGGCCAATTTGTATAGAGAAATTCATTATTATACAGTGAATTTAGTTGGAACCTTTCACAACTGACATATTTTTCCAGATGTAAGGAAAATTGAAGTTCCCTCAGATTGGAACTAATTGTAGAGGAGAAGCTTATCTTCGATGAGTAAAGGAGTAGGATTGTAAACTCACCATATCCTATTTGATTAAAAATATGACTCAATATTGGTTGAATAAATAGAATAGCGATAATTTCTATTCAGATGAGAGTGATGTCCGCACTTCTTCTTTTTACCATATGTCCAGTTTGAGTAAGAAGCTCCATTTTTAGATTGGATACATTTAAACAAATTATCCAAGAACACAAGTGGAAAGCACATAGTTGAGGAAATAAATCTCCAGTATGAATGTACTCTTAACAATATAATTCAATTTGCAAGTGGGGTTATTTTATTTATAAATCCAAAGAGGAAGTTCATCAAAATATAAGAAATATGGCTATCCTTTTTGAAATGTATGTGTGATTCCAAGAATAATCCTGGATCAAATTACTTTTATTGTCTTCCTAATAAAGCCTTCTTCCTAATGAACCAAATCCCATCTGTTAATAAGACTGGAGCTCTTTCTACTCTCTCTGGGTTCCTTCAAGAAGAAAAAACCTTGTTTTCACAAGAGGTCATTTGTCTTCATTAGGAGTTCAGCATAACATTCTCAGTAAAAGTAGATTCTATTGTTTTGTCAAATTCTTAGTAAGTACAGAGTTTGCAAATTATGCAGTCAATACTTTTTTTCTGATATGTTTAACTATTATTTATTTCATTCGTTGTTCTGATATTTTAGCAGGTTAATATAACTAAGTTGTATTTGGGTCTTTTATGCTACAGTTATGCTTCCTGTTTTACTTTAGGCCCTGAATTACATAGGTAACAAAGTGAAAATTGAAGTCCCCCCATTAGTAGAGAAAGAGGTCATGAAAGAGGATGGGTCGCTTATTAAAAGGTTTGAGTTGGCATGACACTAGCCTGTGCAGTGACCAAAGATTTAACAGACTAACTGTAATAGTACTTGAATAAATGTCAACTTATAATGTCAGTGTCTTCAGCTTTACTTGGAAACTAACACACTCAGTAAAAGAGGAGATAATCAATTGATGGAACAAATAGTTTTTTGGGAAATAACTGAACTATAATTCTGATGGTAAATGCTAGCATTGTAGAGATATTTTGCATGACATATTTTAAATAATGTTTTGGGGAAGTCAAAGTGTCATGAGGACAGGAAAAGATCTGGACAATTAATTAATTGAAATGTTTTGGCTTTAGATCCACATACCAAAAGACTCAGGTTTTGTTGGGGAGGAGCTAAACAAAAGCCCCCAATCCGTGTCCATGTCACTGAAGCTAATTACCTGGGATTAATTATAGTTTCAATCTATTACTATTGCTATGTGCATATCCACAACTATGTTGGCAGAATATATCCTATACTACAGTGGTTCCTTAGCACCAGGGACTGGTTTCATGGAAGACAATTTTTCCATAGATAGATGGGGGGTGGGAGAGAGAGAGAATGAGCATGTGACCTAGATCCCTCAGATGCACAATTTACAGATTGCAGGTTCGCACCCCTATGAGAATCCAATGCATGATGGTCTGATGTGGAGCTGAGGCAGTGACAGGGGAGTGACAGCAAATACAGATGAAGCTTCAATCAATCATCTGCCACTCACCTCCAACTGTGCAGTCCTGTACCTAACAGGCCCTGGAACGGCACCATTGGGGACCCCTGCTATACTATATAAGAAATATGTGTATGGAGCGGGTAACGTTCCCAATTCTCCATATGCTGACTCCACCTGGATACAATTGCTTTTTAGGCTTTACCTTTTTGTTTAAAAGTATTTAATGAAGGACTATCAAAGTTTCCCAAAGCTTTCATGTTTTAGCATTTGTTGAAATTCCATTTTTTTTTGTAATGGAGGTCTGTGGGTTTTATTCAGAACCTACATTTTGTTGACACAAAGGATATATTTTCTCTGACAACATGAAGAGGAGTATAATATTTGTAGATGATGATCTTAATTTTATATGTATATAGGTATTATGCATACTTATTTTCTTCATTATTTAGTGATGGAACTCCTGAAGAACACCTGTGTAAACAACCTGTGCTCTTCCTACTATCACTCTCAGTAAACAAGTTGAGAAGCCTTAAAGTATCAAATGATCAAAGAGAAAAAAGAAAAAAACATTTCCAAGCCTACAGCCTCTAAGTGGCAGTGTTACTACTTTTCCCTCTGTTGTTACAACCCTCTTTATATTCCTTTTTATATCTTCTTTATGTTCCAAACTTAAGGAAAAAAATCTTTAGATGGAGACTGAAAACAATCCAATCAAGCATTGTAAAAAAAGGAAAAATTTTAATCCATAGGTATAAGCAAGAGTAAAAAGTAGAAGAAGAAAAAATAATCCATTCAGTTGAGAAAATAGGGAGCATTTGCAAAAATTCCATCCATAAAAAGAAAAATTAAAAACAAGATAACACACTGAGTTTAATGTAATTTAATTTCACTGCTTACACTCTTCTGTCTTCAATTTTAGTTTAGCTTTAGTTTTTTTGGGGGGGGGGGGTAGTCTCTTTTCTAATAATAAAAATGTCCTCATCAATTCGACACGCTTTCTATTTCCTCTTTCTTCCCATTCCGGAGTTGTCCCAACTTCAGCAGCTTCAATGCTGTGTTTTTGTCGTCGGAAATAAGAGTTATTCTTGCATATTTCAGGGACTTTGCAATGTCCCTGAGATCAGCAGGAGGTACTCTTCTCAATCACCACCACTGCGGGATGGTTTAAGTCCAAATGAACCATCCAGCGGCAGAAATATCGTCATGTCGTCACGACATCAGCCCCTCTATTTTCGTCATTATTTAAATTGCATCTTAGATCTTTGAGGACTGTGCTTCAGGCATAGTTCTCAAAGGTACTTCCTTGTAAACCAAATTCTTGGACACGACAATCCCGTTGTTATGTTTTTATTAATTAAGTGATGGGATCTCAGCTCCCAAATGATTCTGGGAGACTTGCATATTAAAAATATTAAAAATTATACTTTAACAATTTTAAAACTCTTCCATCAACAAAGCAAGTTAAAATGGGGGAAGAAACCTACTATTCTTTCTGTTCCTTTCTTGATTCAACTGTTTGTTTATTTTTCTGCCAATAATTTGTAAAGCATGTAATGCCAGTCCAATAATTGGCAAAATTTCCAGTTTCACACTGTCACATTCCTTCTCTGATGTCAGAATTATCAAAATCAGTTCTCAAAGGAAAATCTGAATCTGCATTTCCACCTTTGAAGTTAGAACATGTCTATTCTCTTCAAACAGATAATAAGATCATAACCTCTACATATTTTGTACCAGACAGATGTGTTGGGAATATAGGTCAAATTTCTGAGGAAAGACACAGTATTTATTGTTCTTTTTTTTACTGACATAGGAAGAAGAGGGCAACAGATATTTATTTATTTGTTTGTTTGTTTGTTGCAGTGTGATTTCTAATTTCCTCTTTCTACAAAGTTTGGCAAGCTCTCACAGATATGAGTGTCTGTGCATATAATAGTACACACGTTTTCTAAGCCCTGGATCTTCCCTCTTGTGTGGGATTTTAGTACCATTTTAGCAATATAACAAGTAGCATTCATGAGTTAATATTAGAAATCGAAGGAACAATAACAGAGTTTTAACAATGTGTAAATAACAATAGTATGAATTTTTTTTGATTATCAAATAGTTAAATGGCCTAGTTCATTTGTTTCTTGAGGTTTACTATGAACCTGATATTCCTCTCCAAGAATTAAAAAGTCAACAGAGACTACCTCTATAGGGTGGGTTGTGGTTCTCAAGGAATATAACCCAAAGAAACAAACTGTCTTTTCCACTGAGTAAATTATTTCTGTGATGTAATTTTGTGTATTCCCATCACTGTGGGAACCCTTACTTGAAGAGTAGTAATAAAAATATGTATATAATAGAGCTTACTTCCCTTCCCTTGTCTCAACGTATAATACCGAACGACAAACATATTTATTTATTGACTTATATTCCATCTTCCTAGAAATGAGATTCGTTGAAGTTAAATATTGTAAGTATGGGCAGGAATGACAAAAACTAGCAGGTTTGTAGTGAGGGATATGGATGGTTCTCCTATCATTTATCTTGTTAATGATTCCTTGTTACAGGATTTTCATACAAAGGTCAGTGTTGCTGGATTAGAACATATGAATGTAAGCACTGATGTTACAAAGCAAATAATGTCTCTCAGAATAATTTCCCCAGTATCAGAAAGGAAAAGAACTTAAGACATATTTATAACTAAAAGTTTCTGACTGATACAATGCAGTAACGGTATCCTCTTATCTTCAGTACTGGTTCGGTGGTTCACTCACGCACGGCATGTCTGAGCATACACAGAGCCTCCTTTATGATGTCTGGGTGGGTGGGCGGAGCCTTGCGCCACCACCACTGCCAGTTTGCCCAAACTGGTGCGAACCGGCAGAATACCACCTCTGATACAATGTTTAGATACAAATTCGAACCATACATAAGGACAGTTTAAGCTATCCCATTCTTACTTTACGTAGCCCTGTGAACTATGCACCAACTTAACTTTTGATCTTAGCAGGCTACAGCCTACACCCACTGTCCCTTTAAGCAATCATTTCTCCCTGCCTGTGTAAAGTTATGTCACACACAAGAAATTTCTCAAGAAGTTACATATTGCTGACCTTTTAACAAATCTTCCAATTTAAATCTGATTGTAAATTTAGGCTTGCGTTATCTCGGTGTAGCATAAGAAAAGAAATTATTTTTTTAAAAAAATGTTATTAATACTTTATATATAAATATTTAGCATTTTTCTTGGCTCTTTAAAGTCAAATGCAGTCCCTGTCTTTTCACCTACAGCAGGGGTCTGCAAAGTTGGCTCTTTTAAGCCGGGTGGACTTCAACTCCCAGAATTCCCCAGCCAGCCGGCTGGGGAATTCTGGGAGTTGAAGTCCACCCGGCTTAAAAGAGCCAACTTTGCAGACCCCTGACCTACAGGAACTCAAAGCTCATGCTTAATAATAATAATAATAATAACTTTGAATTTATTAACCGCTCCCTCTCCCCACAGGGACCCGGGGCGGTGCACAGGAGGACTAAAAACAATATAAACAATAGATACAGAAATATATACTTTAAAACACAATTAAACAATGTTATCCCGTGCTAAAAAATTAAAACCCATTAAAATACATTTAAAATCTATAGACAGAGAGACTATCCAAGGCCGGCCAGTCGAAAGAAATGGGTCTTTAATTTCGTACGGAAGGAGCGGAGGTCCGTGGTCGTTCTGATATCGGGGGGAAGGTCGTTCCAGAGGGCCGGGCCCGCCACAGAGAGAGCCCTTCCCCTGGGCGTCGCCCGCTGACAAAGTCTAGTGGACGGCACCCGGAGAAGTCCCTCTCTGTGGGAGCGAATCGGTCGTGAGGATGTATGGGGCAGGATCCGATCCCGCAGATAGCTAGGTCCCGAGCCATGGAGCGCTTTAAAGATGATAGTTAGCACCTTGAAGCGCACCCGGAAGACGACAGGCAGCCAGTGCAGCTCGCGCAAGAGCGGTGTAACGTGGGTGAACCTGGTGGTCCCCATAATAGCTCGCGCGGCTGCATTCTGAACTAACTGAAGCCTCCGGGTGCACCTCAAGGGAAGCCCCATGTAGAGAGAGTTACAATAGTCCAGTCGGGATGTCACGAGGGCATGAGTGACTGTGCGAAGGGCGTCCCGATCCAATAGGGGGCGCAATTGGCGAACCAGGCGAACCTGGTAAAACGCCCTCCTGGCCACGGCTGTCACTTGCTCTTCCATAGACAGCCGGGTATCCAGGAGGACACCCAAATTGCGCGCCCCATCCACAGGGGCAAGATGTTCGCCCCCTATGGCCAGCGTTGGAGAAAGCTGGTTGAATCGGGCAGCCGGAAACCACAGCCACTCGGTCTTGGTCGGGTTGAGCCTGAGTCCGTTACTTCCCATCCAGATCCGCACGGCTTCCAGGCACTGGCACATCACCGCTACGGCATCATTGGGGTGGCTTGGGGTAGATATGTACAGCTGGGTGTCATCAGCGTACAGGTGGTACTCTACCCCAAAACCACGGATGATCTCACCCAGCGGCTTCATATATGCGTTAAACAGGAGAGGCGAGAGGACCGACCCCTGAGGCACCCCGCATGTGAGGGGTCTCGGGGTCGACCTCTGCTCTCCTGCCCGCACAAATTGCGATCGGCCAGAGAGGTAGGAGGAGAACCACCGTAAAAAGGTGCCTCCCACCCCCAACCCCCCCAGCCGATGCAATAGGATACCATGGTCGATGGTATCGAAAGCCGCCGAGAGGTCTAATAGGACCAGGATGGAGGAACATCCCCCATCTCTGGCCCTCCAGAGATCATCTACCAACGCGACCAATGCTGTCTCGGTGCTATGCCCGGGCCGAAAGCCGGACTGGCGCGGATCTAGATACTCAATTTCCTCCAGGTGACGGGGAAACTGTTGTGCCACCACACTCTCAACAACCTTTGCCAAAAAGGGAAGGTTGGAGACTGGACGATAGTTGTTTAAAAGAGCTGGGTCCAAAGAGGGCTTCTTGAGGAGGGGCCTCACCATGGCCTCTTTTAGGGAAGCAGGCAAGGAACCCTCACTCAAGGATGCGTTGACAACCTCTTGGAGCCAGCCTCGTGTCACCTCCCAGGATGCCAGTACAAGCCAGGAGGGGCACGGGTCCAATAAACATGTGGTGGCTCGCAGTCGCCCACGTAGCCTGTCCATATCTTCGGAAGTAACGGAGTCAAACTCCTCCCAAACAAGATCTCTCTCGTGGCATCCCACTGGGCCACGAATGGGGGCTAGCTCACTCTGTATCTGAGCGGTTTTCTCCTGCAGAAAAGTCACAAATTCCTCTGCTCTACCCTGTAGCGGGGCTTCCCGCTCCCTCTGTTGGAGGAGGGAGCGGGTCACCCTAAACAGGGCGGCAGGGCGGTTTTCTGCGGATGCTCTGAGAGTGGCACAATGATGACGTTTGGCCACTCTCAGCGCCACAATGTAAGTCCGTAAATGGGCTCTTACCTGTGTCCGGTCAGATTCAGAACGGCTAGACCTCCATCTTCCCTCTAGGCATCTCTTGCGGCGTTTCATCACCCGCAGCTCCTCAGTAAACCAAGGAGCCAGGGTGGTTCGCCGCCGCAAGAGAGGCCGCAAGGGCGCGACCCGATCCAAGGCTCCCACGGCCGCAATGTTCCATGCGGCCGTGAGGTCCTCGATCGGGGCGCGGGTCAGGGATACAGGAAATGGCCCAAGCGCTGTCTGGAACCCATCCGGGTCCATCAGGCGCCTGGGGCGGTACCAGATTGGTGACTCTGGTTCCGCCTCCCCGCGGAGGGGAGCAGCGGTCGGAAAGTCGAGCCGGAGAAGTGAGTGGTCTGACCATGACAAGGGGGTGATGACTATGTCCCCTATACCCAGATCACTCTTCCATTGGCCTGAGACAAAGATGAGATCCGGCGTATGTCCACCCTCGTGGGTGAGGCCCTGAATTACTTGGGTCAGGTCCATGGCCGTCATGGAAGCCATGAACTCCCGAGCTGCCACGGATGATTCGCCCAACGATGGCAGATTAAAGTCCCCCATGACTAAAAGTCTGGGGGTCTCAACTTAGAATTTTAAAATGAAACATAGAATGCAATTTCCTTTTTTTTAAAAATCCTACAAATTCACTCATTGCCCCTCTTTGATTCCTCACAGGACAACAATGAGTAAAGCTAGTACACAGAAGAGGACTGTGGTTAAGGACCAGTATGGAAACCGGATTCACGTGGAGCTGCTGGAGGACACACCAGATGCGCTACCCCAGGATGATCTTCAGCATGACCTTCAACAATTATTAAGGCATTTCTGCCAAGATGAGCAGAAGAAAGAGGCCAAATGAGATGCTGCTAAATCTCACCCTTAGACCACCACACATATCCATTAACTGTCCAGCTTTATCCAACTTTCTTTTATCATAGGTGTTATTATTACTTAACATAATCATCAGGGAACACTGCTGTTTCTACTTTGAGCATATAGAGCAGGTTTTCCATTTCATTTTCTTTGTTTCTAAATATCTGTAAGCTAATTTGTGACCAAAGATCACATCCTTCATTCTGGATGGTTTTATCTACTAAGTCATAGACTCTGTGCGCTCTCCTTGACTCGCTTGTCACCTTTGGCATTTTTATTGTTCTTTATTTTTGCACCAGATCCATAAAACGCATAAGTTTCTTCCACAGGCCTCTTGAAATGACAGTGTACATGTGTTTTGTAAAGGATATTATTAACTGTAAACTGTAAATAGAGAAAATATGTGGATTCACAAGACGGGAAGGAAGAAGCACTGCCTATTGTGACTACTTTTAGCATCAGGACTATAAGGTTCGCCGAAGAATAATTCATGTAATATTGCTAACACAATCCATCGCAACTAGGACATGGATCTATCAAGAACGAAGCAAATCAATCCTCCTGTGTTCATAGGACTTCCAGTGTAATAAATTACTTGACTAAAAAGAGTCAGAACAAAGCCTCACATTTCAGCTGTTTCCCTTACTCGACAGTTGATTGCAGCCATTACTGCTTTTTTGCTTCCTGGGAAAACCACCTCAAGATTTCCTGAAGAAAAAAAATATACCCAGTTAGATATAACGTGCTAGCAGCTGTATCTGTGGCACTTTTGCATACTGTATTTAAATCTTTTAGATCAGGGACATGAAATGGGTGCATTCAATCGTTCTGATTTCTATACTGTTTGGATCACTCCTTGAACAAGCCACGCTGTCTTAGAAGGGGTTGTCTCTGCTGGCCACGGCACTACAGACATTTTGAAGGAGGAAAAGAAAATGTTACCTTTCAGAGAGAGAGAAAAAAAAGATTTATCACATTCTGTCAAGATTGTCTCTTAAATCTGGCACATGCATGTGGCATTGGAATATAAAAAACATGACCTTTCTATAATCATGCCAATCGCTTCTCATCCCTCCTAGCACTGAGCGAGCAAAATTACCATTGTCTTCGAGGTTTTTCTCCGGAGTTTTATTTATAAGGAGACAGGAATCCACCACACATTCATTTGAGTTTTTTCCCCTTCCCGTTGCTATTTTATTTATAGTTCTTAACCACCTTGCAAGCATTATTCATGTAAATGTCTGCACTTTGATTTTCCAAGAAGGCATATATGACCCTGGAATTATTTTGTGGTCTGTACCTAATTCTAATAGTGGTCTGAAGCTCTGTAGCATTTTAACATATATATGTAATTAGATATATATATATAAAATATATATATTATATGAAATGGTATACATTTTGAGTCAGTTATTTGATAAACACAAAGCATATTCAGCAATGATGAGTCAGGTCCTCTAGGGCTGAATATTTTTCAAAACCCTGCTAGCCTTTCTTCCTTTAAACAAAACAACCTAACTCTCTCAGTGCTCAGGATGCTGAAAATAAATGTTCCAAGTGGCACCTCCTCATTAAGCAACAATGCCAAGAGAAAAGAAACATTTGAGGAGGTTTCGGTTTCCTGCTTAAAAAAAAACCCTACTTGGTGCCATGCAAATTTGTTTTGTTGGCAAAGCAGGACACAAGCACTTAATGACTGCCAAAATGAAAGGAGACCTAATTGCAGGACACACAATAGCTCATTTCTCATTGTCAAGAACATCACTGTTTAACCTTCAAGACTGGGGCTCTACAAGAAATGCATTTCTGTTGTGTTATTTGCGGTGCAGATGATGTTCTGTGTAACAGCATAATGGCTATTCTCCTTTTTTCAGTTTTGAATTTTTGCTGTGTTATCAGAGAACTTGAATACTGTGAGAAGGTGATTTTAAGTTGATAAATCGGCATCTTGTTCCCATGGTGATAACACTTAACTGAATATATCTATGAGGGCATGTATTAAAGATGTAAAACAAACAAACAAACAGCACTAACAATACATAGCTGCAATGTGTACAATGGCTGATTTAATTAAATAAAAATGTAAAAGTGTTAAATGTAGCAATGATAGTATCCTCTCTTTTTTGCACCATAGAATTGGGAAATTATTTGCAAACTTTTAATTGCAAAATTATAAAGCAGGCGTTCTATACCGTTATGATTAATTTCACAGTGTTAATGTTTCACCTTCAAAGTATCAAAGGGCTTAAAGAACATAGGGTCATTTTCTTCCTTTCTGTCCATCTTAAATTTTCATATCTGAGAAGAGAATTTTCTCCGTGTCTTAACAATGGCAAAGGCTTGTTTGATGGGAACAAAGAAAAAGTCCACTTTCACTCTAAAGGCAAGATAAATATGTTGCCTGCTATCTCTGCCTGTTGTTTTTAGGAAATTTTTCATTATTGGTTTTAGTTGGTTTTGTTGTTCCTTTAACTTATAGAATAAAAATCGAGAGTAAAATTAATAATTTATTTTGTATGCTTGGACCATCCGATGCAAGTTGTATAAACACACATACATATAATGACATACAGATGAGATCACAATTGGTATCCTCAGCTTCATTGCCAAGTAACATGGTCGCTAAGTGAGACATATGACTGGGATTTGAAATTTTACTGCTGGCTGTTCCGTTGACTTTGCTTGTTGGAAACTGGTTGTGAAGTGCATAGATGGTGATCACATGACGGCAGGACAGTGCAATGATGGTCGCAAGTGCACTCACCAGTTGCATTTCTTTTAGGTGGTGATGAGAATACTGCAATGGTCGTAAGTGGAAAGATTAGCTGTAAAATTACTGTTTCAGCATTGTTGCAATTTTGCTCACTAAACAAAGCAGTTGTTAATCAAGGTATACCTGTACAATGCCACCCATAATTTTGTTTTTTCCACCAGAACTCAGAATTTTTGCTGAAAGACTTGCATACTAGCTGATGTATTAGAGGCAACTGCTGATCAGTTCTAAAGGAATACACCTGATAGCAGGTGCTAGTTTTGATCAAGGGAATGTTGATCCATTGGTTGCAACAGGAATTGGTTCACTGGCTTGTTGGCCAAATCGGACATCATGGATTGAAAGAGAGTTTGGCCCAAAGTCACCATCCAATTTTCAGGTGAGACTAGAACCAAACTGACTTTATGCCTTTCATTATTTTATATTTAGTTGTGTTATAAGTCTGCCTATGATATAAACAACATTTCTGGGAAGCTTACAACAATAAAAACTTAGAAATAAAGTGGTATTACCAAACAGTATTACCAAACTTTGCCCCATTCTAGCTACATATTATCTTGGCCAAATCACATCATCCAGGCTGGAAATAGAATGCCAGTATTTTTGGGTGCTATCGTCAAAATGTATAGGGTTGGAGAATGTAGTAAATTGAACAATCAATTTTTATGGATTTTGCTGAGAAAAACATTTTCAACTCCGTTATTGTAACCCCGATTTACATTAAGTTGTTAGGCAATGTTAGCTAGAGGAACTAAGCCACCAAATACATATATAAACAGATCACATAGATTATTGTAATCAAAAATATACAATTTGATACCATTGATAACAAAGATGAAAGGCAACGCAGGAAAAACTTGCCCTAATGCAGGCTTCTTAAGTGGGTCTATGACAATTCACCATGGCCAACTCGCCATGGGACAAGAATTACACTAATATCAAAGAAATGGTGGAATAGAATCATTAATGAAAGGATGAAAAAGTTGGGACAAAATGAAATGTAAATGACAAAAATTAAAATAATTAAAATGGATTGTTAAATTATCCCATGACGAATTATCCCGCAGTGCGGCAAGTTGGCCATGGCAAGTTTATATGAAAAAAGTTTCATTGGGTTTTACAAGTTTTACATACAAAAGGTAAGGGTAAGGTGTGAAAAGACATTTTGAGAACTTTCTCGTCGAAATCATTGACTCCATCTGAGTCTTCATACACAAAATAGATATTTCAGTTATACATTCATACTACAAAGTGGACAGAGATGCAAATAAAGTTATAATAAAAGAACAGTGCTAGCAAACGTGCTTAAACATCCAAACAACATTGTATTATACTAAAATAAAGTCATTTTTGAGATCTAAGTCTCTTGGCAATTGTATCTTCTTTCCCCTGGCCCCCAGCGGGCGGAGCCGCGGCCGCCTCTGCTCCCCCATTGTGATCTTCAAGGGTTAGGGAATGTTTTTCAAGAAAGGCTTGCGCCTCTGCAATTGTTTTAATTCTTACTCTTCCCCCTTCCCAAAACACAAACATTCCCTCCGGCATCACCCATTTAAACCAGACCCCCTTTTTAAATAATCTTTTTGACAAGGAGTACCTTCTTCTTATCTCTCTAATCTTCTTTGGGACCTGTTTCAAGACGGTGATCTCTTTCTGTTGATAAATTAGGGGGTTGTCTCTCTGCGCCCTCAATATTCTTTCCCTTGTCGACCTTCTAACAAATTTAATATGTATCTCTCTAGGCACTTCATTTATCCTGGCATATGCTGAATTTATTCCATAAATCAAATCAATGTCACCCCTTAATTCTTCCTTAGGACTGCGTAGGTAATCTGCTAAAATTGTGCTCATTAAATCTTGTAAATCTTCTGCACCATCCTCAGGAATATTCTGAAATCTTAAAAAATATGAAATTCTTTCGAAATCCATCCTAGACATATGACCAGTTAAATCACTAATTTCATTATTAATACTTTTAAGCTCCCCCTTTGCCCCACCCAGCCCCACCTCCAGCTCATCAGTCTTTTGTGAATTTTCCATTAATTTCTTCTGTACCTCCAAAAGTTCTAATTTAGAACTGACTTGATCTTTCCTCATTTCCTTGATCTCTCTCACCAAAGTTGCAAGAGTTTCTTCGACAGCTGTTAATCTTGCATCTGTGTCAGGTTTTTCAGATAACATCGAAGTGATTTTAGGTTGATGTTGTTTTTTTGAAGCCATGGTGAAAAGTTTATTCCTGCGTCAGTAAAATGGCGCCTGCTGGGGAGATTAGCGGAGCAAGAAGAAGCAGTCCAATAAACAAATTTGTAGATGGTACTAAATCAAAATCCTGAGAGAATCCACAATGAATCAGTCATGAAAGATAAGAAGGCACTTCAGGGGAAGGATCAATGAACCAAACAGAACATTAGGTAAAAGAAAGGAGAGGCAATCCCCTTCTCCGGAGAATGTTAGCAAACATCCTTAATTAGTGTCTCAGAAGAACAAAGGAGCGCCATCTTCTCCGCCCACCAGGAAGCCGCCAGGAATCCACAAAGTGTGAAATTGCAATTTAGTTGCCAGACTTCGATTCAAAGCTTCTGCAATCATTCCAGAAGGACTTTAATCATCATTAGATAAGCTTGGGTGTGAGATTCTGTGCGTTCCCCAGCCGGGAAAGCAGATCCACAACACCGCTTAAATGCTCCAAGGGGGGGTTTCACAAACTCCCCCCTCCATCGCCTTGTTGAGTAAAGATTGCAAGCAAAGGAAAAAAGTCACTCACTTTCTACTTTGAAGTCAAGAGTCTCAGACAGGCTTCCGACTCCGACAGGTCAGCTCTCTCCAAAGCGCTAAGTGTTCCAATCCTCCGGAGGCGAAGGGAACCAAGCCCCCCGCAGCATGTTCTCTCACTCCTGGGTCGAAGACAAGGACCCCCCCCGACCGCCGTCAGGACAGGGGAATCCCAGCAAGCCGACCGTACGGCAGGATTCCTTTGAAAGGAATTCCCTGCCCCTTGGGGGGCAGTGAGAGGAACAAAATGGCGGAAGAGTCAAAGACTCAACCGTCTCCTCCAAGAAACCGGAAGCAACTTTCCGTTGGCCATGGCAAGTTGACAGCAGCGAGTTAGCCATGGTGAGTTGTCCCATTTTGTTCTTAAGCACAGAAGAGGAGTCACAGAAGAATTCCAGAAACTCTTTAATGTTCCCAGATTAAATGCACAGAGAACGAAAACTATGGTCCACAGAGAAACATGAAAAAATTGAGGGATATTAAATATGAGGTGAAGTTTTAATCCTGTTAATTTATATGCAAGAAATAGTGGTGTAATCAAATTATTAAAATGATGTTTAAAATGTACAGTAGATAACATACCATAGTATCAAAGGGATCTCCAACTTACTGGGGTGGTGGGCACATTTGGAAATTTGGAAGATGATGTATTTCCCCCAAAGACTTGGTGGGACATGTCCATTCACGAATTGTTGCATGTATTAGGTGTCAGGCCTGCAGTCATCTTCCTTTTAGGATCTTTGACCTGCCACACACACTCTTTCTTTACTCTGCTGTTTCATTAGTGGGGAATTGGGAAGGGGAATAGTAAGGAGTAGAATGTGTTTGTGTTCAAAATAAAAAAATCCTTTCTAGAAATCAAGCTCATTCTTTGTTTCTGCACCTCTGCACCTGACCGGAAGTGGATGGTGGAAATGCCAGCGTGGCAATGGAAGATTGGACCATGTGATGGACTTGTGGGTGTGGAGGCAAAATCATAAATTTTTAACTGGGTGGGAATCCCGGGAAGCTTTCAGATTCGGGTTCCCACAGATGTACCAACATGTATCTCTTAATAAATTGGAACTTTGAGGAAAGCTCTACCTTGAACTCTGATTTAATTTTGGATGATATTTGGAATGCTGACATCAGGTAGGTGTTTCAGAAATCCAGCAGAACCTTCTCGTTGTTATTACTTTGCTCTTTTTGAGCAGGTGGACTCCCAAAGGTAGGCAGTCATTATTTTAATTCTTTATGAAGCTCATGAAGGCCATTTAGGGGCAGGGGGAATAATAAAAAAAATAAAGAAATTGTTGCAGGCTGGCAATTTGTTTTGCTTTGCACACAAATGTCGTCCTATCAAGTCTAGGTTGATGGACACCAAAGAAGCCTCTATGAATCATTGCACCCTGTGCTACCAGTACTGCAGGAAAAACCAGATTGCAAGAAAAGTTAAGACAGCTGTTTTTTTTCTCACAGCCTCATTATTTCATTATAGACCCAGTGCCCAGCTCATATCACATCTCTTGAACTGTACTGATCAATTTGAGGGGGACAATTGGGCTTTGCACTAATCATTTCTGGGGCAAGGGCCCAGAAGTAAATTTGTTTTCCAAATTTTACCTATTTAGTTTTATGGCAAGAGAACAACTGACAGATTTTACTAGGTTGGTGGCTGATTTTTTTTTAAATTAAATTTATACCCCGTCCTTCTCCTACAAAAGGACCCAGGGCGGCGCACAGGAAAATTAAAAATCAAAACATACATAAATAGACCATTATTAAAACCCAATTAAACTTAAGTTACCCCGTGCTAAAAACATTTTAAAATCCTCTAATTAAAATTTATAGCTAATAAAAGTCCATATCAGGTGGTTATGCTAGGCCAACTTGTTGGAATAAATGCGTTTTGAGACGCCGGCAGAAAAGGCGGAGGTTCGTGGTAGTGCGGAGTTCAGGGGGCAGGTCGTTCCAGGGGGTTGGGCCCGCCACAGAGAAGGCCCTTCCCCTGGGTGTCGCCAACCGGCATTGCCCGGCCGACGGCACCCGGAGAAGGCCCTCTCTATGGGAGCGGATCGGTCGGAGGGATGTATGGGGCAGGAGACGGTCTCGCATGTAGCTAGGCCCCGAGCCATGGAGCACTTTAAAGATGGTAGTTAACACCTTGAAGCGCACCCGAAAGGCCACAGGTAGCCAGTGCAGCTCGCGCAGGTGTTATGTGAGACTGCCTTGCGGCTCCCATGACCACCTGCGCGGCTGCGTTCTGGACTAGCTGTAACCTTCGAGTGCACCTCAAGGGAAGCCCCATGTAGAGAGCGTTACAATAGTCCAGCCTGGACGTCACGAATGCTTGAGTGACTGTGCGAAGGGCGACCCGGTCTAGTAAGGGGCGCAATTGGCATACCAAGCGTACCTGGTAAAACGCCCCCCTGGCCATGGCTGTCACATGCTCCTCCATGGACAGCTGGGAATCCAGGAGGACACCCAAATTGCGCGCCCTCTACACGGGGGCCAATATTTCGCCCCCAATGGCCAGTGTTGGACTTAACTGGCTGAACCGGGGCGCCGGAAACCACAGCCACTCGGTCTTGGATGGGTTGAGCTTGAGTTTGTTACTACCCATCCAGGAGTTGTACATTGTGGGAACAGATTAGCAATTACCTGAAAAATATAGGAATGATTCAATCAAACTGCCTTTAAATTAAGTTTTTGCTCCTTCTTGTTAGAGATGGCCTAGAAAAACTGAAGAGTGCAATTCAAGCTACTCAGTGAACCTCCAAATATTTTCACTTATAAAAAACAATGTGCTTCACCCTGGTTTCTGGTTATTTTCCCCCATGGAAAAAAACATAATTTTCAATATAGAATTGACTATTCAACTATACAATTAAGTATCTTTCCTTTTATCACATGAAGCCTTAAAAAATAGAGACTTCTGGGAGTTGCATCAAAGATTTTCAGCAATCAATGGATTTCGACATTACGGTATTCCACACAAATGATACATTTAACATTTTTTGTGGATAAAAGCTGGCAGAAGCTGTATTATTTCTTCTCTTTGTTTCGTCTTTCTTTCTAAGGAAAACCTTTCTGCAGTTTACTCCTTACAGCAGGGGTGTCAAACTCAAGGCCTGTGGGTCAGATCTGGCTTAGATCTGGCCCATTGGGCCACCCTGGAAACAGCAAAGGACCAACCCATGGTGCCTCTACCAGTGAAAACAGAGCTCAGGAGAGCTGCAACGGCCTCCTTCAGCATTTGTAGAGCACGGAAAACAGAGCCTGGGAGGGGTGCCCCTGACACGACTGATGTCAAACTGGCCACGCCTACCCCAGCCACACCCACCCAGCCCATGAGATCAAACACAACCCTGATGCGGCCCTCAATGAAATCGCCTTATAGTCAAACTTTGTGCAAATGAAAATACTGTTGTGCCACAGGAGGGCAGTAGATAGTAATTTTCCAGCAATTGCCAATATGTAATCTTTGGGGATAGATATTTTGTGAAAGGATTGGCTGAATTTTGTGCATGCTAGCTAATTCTCGGGGACCTTTCCAGATAGATTTATTATTTTAAACAACACATTCAAATTGCCCTGTTTTTATCAGAACATTATGTGATGGCTAGGATTAGATGAATAAAACGAAAATCAATTAGTCCAAGAACTATATTTAATCTACTACTTTACACTACCTATCTATTGCCATAATATTAATGTCTCCATTTGAAACTGATTGTGTTCAGCATGCCTTTAATATACTAATTTTAGAATTTTTCTTCTTTGTTTTTCCTCCTAATTATTTATTTATGCCCAACTGTAAATGTTAGATTTTTGTCCTTTGACCAACTGACATGAGTATACAAAACAGGAAATGAAAAAGTTACATATTTCTCTAGAATTATTTATATTCAATACAAATATATGCAGGAGATTTAATGTTATAATAGGTATCAGTTTGTTAACTAAGATGTATTCTGTTGGATATATAATTTATTTTATTTTTATTTTATTTTATTAAATTTATACCCCGCCCTTCTCCAAACGGACCCAGGGCGGCGCACAGGAATACTAAAAATACATACAAAAACATATAAAATTTTTAAAAACGTATTCAAATAAAATCCTGCGCTAAAAACCAAATTAAAATTCCCAAATTTAAAACTATCTAAAAGTCAGTGATGGAGGTTACGCTAGGCTGGCTAGATGGAACAAATGTGTCTTTAGACACTTGCGGAAGAGGCGGAGGTCGGAGATGGTGCGAAGTTCAGGGGGTAAGTCGTTCCAAAGGGCTAGGCCGCCACAGAGAAGGCTCTTCCCCTGGGTGTCGCCAGACGGCACTGTCCAGCCGACGGCACTCTGAGGAGGCCCTCTCTGTGGGAGCGTATCGGTCTGAGGGATGTATGGGGCAGGAGGCGGTCTCGCATATAACTAGGCCCCGAGCCATGGAGCGCTTTCAAGATGGTCGTCAGAACCTTGAAGCGCACCCGAAAGACCACAGGAAGCCAGTGCAGCTCGCGCAGGATTGGTGTTATGTGGGAGTGTCTGGGCGCTCCCGTAATCACCCGCGCGGCTGCATTCTGGACTAACTGCAGTTTTCGAGTGCACCTCAAGGGAAGCCCCATGTAGAGAGCATTACAGTAGTCGAGTCGAGAGGTGACGAGTGCTTGAGTGACTGTGCGTAAGGCATCCCGGTCCAATAAGGGGCGCAATTGGTGCATCAGGCATACCTGATGAAACGCCCCCTTGGCCACGGCTGCCACATGGTCCTCCATAGACAGCCGGGAGTCCAGGAGGACACCCAAATTGCGCGCCCTCTCCACGGGGGCCGGTGTTTCGCCCCCAATGGCCAGAGCTGGAATAATCTGGCTGAACCGGGGTGCCGGAAGCCACAGCAACTCAGTCTTGGATGGGTTGAGCTTGAGTTTGTTACTACCCATCCAGATCCGTACAGCCTCCAAGCACCGGGACATAACCTCGACAGCATCGTTGGGGTGGTCTGGGGTGGATATGTACAGCTGAGTATCATCAGCGTACAGATGATATCCCACCCCAAAACCACGGATGATCTCACCCAGCGGCTTCATATATGTGTTGAACAGTAGGGGCGAGAGGACCGACCCCTGAGGAACCCCACATATGAGGGGCCTCGAGGCTGACCTCTGCCCCCCTGCCAACACATATTGCGACCGACCAGAGAGGTAGGACGAGAACCATCGCAAAACGGTGCCTCCCAGCCCCAACCCCCCCAGTCGGCGCAATAGGATACCATGGTCGATGGTATCAAAAGCCGCTGAGAGGTCTAATAGGACTAGGATAGAGGAATATCCTCTATCCCGCGCCCTCCAGAGGTCATCTACCAACACGACCAATGCTGTCTCGGTGCTGTGACCAGGTCGGAAGCCGGACTGGCGCGGGTCTAGATAATCAACTTCCTCCAAATGTCGCGGAAACTGTTGGGCCACCACACTCTTTACAACCTTCACTAAAAAGTGAAGGTTGGAGATGGGACGATAGTTCTCTAATAATGCTGGATCCAGGGACGGCTTCTTGAGGAGGGGCCTTACTACCGCCTCTTTCAAGACGGCAGGCAAGGACCCCTCACTCAAAGATGCGTTGACAATGCCCTGGAGTCAGCCTCGTGTCATCTCCCAGGATGCCAGTACAAGCCAGGAGGGACACGGGTCCAATAAACATGTGGTAGCCTTATGTCTCTTTGACAACTTGTCCATATCCTCGGTAGTAACAAAATCAAACTCCTCCCAAGATGGTGTCTCAAGAGCAGCCTCGGACCGCTCGACTGGACCACTGTCGATGGAGGGTAGCTCGCTCCGAATCCGAGTGATTTTCTCCTGCAGATAAATCCCAAATTCCTCTGCTCGACCCTGTAAAGGGGCTTCCCGCGGTCTCTGTTGAAGGAGGAAGCGGGTCACCCCAAACAGGACGGCAGGGCGGTTATCTGCGGATGCAATAAGAGTGGCACAATACTCACGTTTGGCCACTCTTATCGCCACTAAGTAAGTCCTAATATGGGTTCTCACTAGTGTTCGGTCGCCTTCGGAGCGAGAGGATCTCCATCTGCTCTCTAGGCGTCTCTTGTGGCGCTTCATCTCCCTAAGCTCCTTGGTGAACCAAGGAGCCCAGGTGGTTCGTCGCCGCAAGAGAGGCCGCAAGGGCGCGACTCGGTCCAAGGCCCCCGTGGCCGCACTTAACCATGCGGCCACTAGGTCCTCAGTCGAGTCGTGGGGCAAGTCCACAGGAATTGGCCCAAGCTCCCTTTGGAACCTTAGCAGGTCCATCAGGAGCCTGGGGCGGAACCATATAGGAATGTCCGGTTCCACCTCCCCGCGGTGAGGTGCGGCGATCGCAAAGTCGAGCCGAAGGAGAGCGTGATCTGTCCATGACAGGGGTGTGATGACTAGATCCCCTATTCCCAGATCACTACTCCACTGTCCCGAGACGAAGATTAGGTCCAGGGTGTGTCCGCCCTCGTGGGTAGGGCCAACAACTACTTGGGTCAGGTCCATGGCTGTCATGGAAGCCATGAACTCCCGAGCTACCCCAGAGGTTTCGCCTGCTGACGGCAGGTTAAAGTCCCCCATGACCAAAAGTCTGGGGGTCTCAACCGCCGCCTCGGCTATCACCTCTAGGAGCTCGGGCAGGGCTGTTGTTGCATAGCGAGGAGCCAGGTATACAACTAACACGCCCAACTGCCTCCCTAGGCCCCACTTCACAAGGAGGGACTCACACCCGGTCGTCTGAGGGATCGTGGTCTCCTTTGGCTCAAGACCTTCCCTAACCATAATCGCCACCCCCCACCCCTCCCTAGGGCCCTAGGCTGATGGAAGGTTCGGTATCCTGGTGGGCACATTTCTACGAGGGGAAGGCCGCCTTCGTGGCCCAACCAGGTTTCCGTAATACCCACCAGGTCCGGGTCCCCCTCTGACACAAGGTCATGGATAAGGGGGGCTTTTTGTACCACGGACCTGTGGTTGCATAGCATCAGCCTAGGGCCCCGGGTCTGTGGTCCTTGCCCTCCTAGTCTGCGATGGGAGCATGGGGGGTTGGAGTGCGTGACCGCCCGTAACCAGCGGCCATGGTCATCCAACTGGTAATGTCCACCCCGTCTCCCCCGCCCCTGCCCCTCCCCACAACCGAACTGATAGAAAATACCTCAGTGGAAACGACCCTCCCTTCCCCCTCCTCCGTTTCCCTACTTCCGCTGGCTGGCCCTATAATCTGTCGCCCCCCCGCCTGACTATGCCCCCCCTCCTCCCTGGAACCCCCTAAAAGCCGAATTAAAAATTTACATAAAAACCCCCTTAGTTTGCGCTTCGCCCACCTCTCTGGATTAATCAATCCATCCTCGAGGTGGGCCCGTGTTAGACCAGAGGGCCATGCCTGCGAGAGAGAAGACTCCCGCAGGCAGAGGAGGTCTAACCTTGAGTACGCTAACATATAATAATAATAATAATAATAATAATAATAATAAATTTATTTTGTATACCGCATCCTCTACCCACGGGGACTCGGAGCGGTGCACAGGGAAAAAATTAAAATACTATAAAATATACATACAAAAAATACATACAGTGAATAAAAACAAATTAAATTAGGATTATCCCTGCGCTAAAATCCCCAAGTTATAAAACTAAAATTCCCTAACACCCCAAAGGTAGAGACTAACCTAGGCCGGCCAAGCAGAAAAAGTATGTTTTGAGTTTTTGACGGAAGGAGCGGAGGTCCGTAGTTGTTCTGATGTCGGGGGGAAGGTCGTTCCAGAGGGCTGGGCCCACCACAGAGAAGGCCCTTCCCCTGGGCGTCGCCCGCTGACAAAGTCTAGTGGACGGCACCCGGAGAAGTCCCTCTCTGTGGGAGCGAATCGGCCGTGAGGATGTATGGGGCAGGATCCGATCCCGCAGATAGCTAGGTCCCGTGCCATGGAGCGCTTTAAAGATGACGACTAGCATATAACCTTTTATTACCTCTAGTCTCCAGTCTCCTGTCTCCCTTCCCCGCTTCTCTCTCTCTCCCTCTCGCCCTGTGCCTTCACCCTTTCTCTCACTCTCTCTCCCTTCCCCCCATCTCATTGTAGGCTGATAAGAACTCTGTCAATCAATAGTAATATACCCCCTACAATTATTTTTGAATGAAAAATCTAATTCATTCAGCCATCTCTCATTCTTCCATCATCTGTTTCAACTATCTAGAATCTAGAATTTACTTTTCAAAAGACAATCTCAATCTCATTCCATAGTTTCACTGAAAAATGCACTCAGTATGATTCAAATTGCAAACCACATTCCCATTTTGTTAGAAAAGCAAAACCAATACAATATTTTCTCTCTTAATCCATACCATTTCCCTCATGCAGATAAAAGATTAAAAATTGCTTATACCAGTGTGCAATGGTATGTGGGGAAACATCTTGTTTCCTGAGGAGTTGGGGGAGGGAGGCTGTATTTTGAAACAGGCAAGATTCTGTTCGGGTAGCTTTAAAATAAAGCAGAATTAATTCATCTGCTTATATTTCCTGTCTGGTCTACCTTTTAAGGCTGGCACAATGTGCATATTACAATACAATACAATAGCAGAGTTGGAAGGGACCTTGGAGGTCTTCTAGTTCAACTGCCTGCCTAGGCAGGAAACCCTATACCCATGATGGCGAATCTATGGCACGCGTGCCACAGGTGGCACACGGAGCCATTTCTGAGGACATGCGAGGTGTTGCCCTGTCAGCTCCAGCACGCAAGCACACACTGGCCAGCTGATCTTCAGCCTTGATTTTCAGCAGTTTTTTGTCCTCTGGAGACTTCGGGAAAGCCTCCTGAAGCTTCCAGAGAGCGAAAAACAGACTTACCGGGCCCACCACAAGTTGGAAAATGGGCTGGTTTCCAGCCTCCAGAGGGCCTCTGAGAGGGGGGCGTTTTCGCCCTCCCCAGACTCCCAGAAAGTTGCATATGCATGTGCGGGGCCGCAAGGGTGGAGTGTCACGCACGCATGCACAGGAGGCATGGCATGGGGGGATTAAATTATGGGGGTGGGCACCCGAGTGCATGTAATGGTGCGCAAGCGCGTGCTTTTGGCACCCGAGGCCAACAAGCTTCGACATCACTGCCCTATACTATTTCATACAAATGGTTGTCCAATCTCTTCTTTAAAACTTCCAGTGTTGGGGCATTCACAACTTCTGAAGTCAAGCTGTTCCACTGATTAATTGTTCTAACTGTCAGGAAATTTATCCTCAGTTCTAAGTTGCTTCTCTCCTTGATTTGTTTCCACCCATTGCTTCTTGTCCTGCCCTCAGGTGCTTTGGAGAATAGTTTGAGTCCCTCTTCTTTGTGGCAACCCCTGAGATATTGGAACACTGCTATCATCATGTCTCCCCTGGTCCTTCTTTTCATTAAACTAGACATACCCAGTCCCTACAACCATTCCTCATATGTTTTAGTCTCCAGTCCCCTAATCATCTTTGTTGCTCTTCTCTGCACTCTTTCTAGACTCTCCACATCTTTTCTACATCGTGACGACTAAAACTGATTGCAGTATTCCAAGTGTGGCCTTACCCATGCATTATATTGGCATATCTGAAATCTACATGGGGTTATGAATAACCTAGAATGCTGCCTTGTATCTTTGGCAAGATTTTCTACTATGATAACCATCAATTCCAATTATAGTGCTTTCCTTGATTTCATGCAGAGCTCTTTTCCACTTCTTGCTTTTCAGCCTAACCCTTTATTTGAAACTAAAACCACTGAATTTTTATCCTTCTCAAAAAGCTTTAGTCCACTGAAATTCAATTGTCTTACAGTTCAAGGGAGAACTTCTATAACATATTTGACACCCAAGAATCTATCTAACACAGCAGTCCCCACCCTTCTGGCTCCGAGAACAGTGGCAGCGGTGGTCAGCCGAAGGGGGGAGGAGGAATGGGCTGGTTTTGTGCAGGCAACCTAGATACCACACATGTGCAAATGAAACTTCGTGCACTTGCCCACCGCTTCCAGTTCCCATCAGGCCATGGACGAGTAGCGATCCATGGCCTTGGGCTTGGGATTCCCTGTTCTAAGATATAAAGATACTTCTATCTGTTTTTGGAAATGTAAAAAGCAGAAAGGGACATTTTACCATACATGGTGAAGTTGCAAAAAATGAAAAATATTGGACACATAATATGTATAAGATGATGCAGAGAATTTTGAAAACTTTCAGTTGAAACCAGAACTATTTTTTCCCTAGAACTTATGAACCTTGATTCATTTTATGGGAAATTGGTTTTAGATATTGTAACTGCAGCGAAGGTATTGTTTGCACAAAGATTGAAAAATATAAAACTACTCACAATACAGGAATGAAATGTGACCATGGCAGAACTTGCCGAAATGGCCAAATTGATTTTTTTTTAATTAGGAAAGGAACAACAATTATTATTATTATTATTTTTTACAAAGAATGGAATCTCTTTATGGACTTTTTTTTTCCTGAAAATGAATTCATGTTTTTGGTTTACTGATTAAAAGGGGTTGTTTATGGAAAGAAGCGAACTAGGATATATTATTTGGAGGGCTGAAATAATTATGTTTCTAACAAGAAAATTGAAAATAATTTCTTAGATATCCCCACCCCACCCCCGCTCTTGTCTTGGCTTTTACTGTTTTTAAACTTATATTTTAACATTTAATATGTTTGCTTTTTTCTAATTATTTGTGTTTGTTGTTTTTAATCTTATACATTTTTTCTCAGTAAAAATTGTATTAAAAAACACAACAAAAACTGTGTTCCAGAGACAAACAGACCACGGGAGCTAAAAACACAATTTGTCTTTGGAGCATAACTCCTAGGCAACACCTACATAAGGAGGGTTGCCAGGACAAGAAGCTTTGTTGATTATTAAAAGATAAGTTTCCCACTTCTTAATTTTCATTGATTATTTATAAGTTAAGGTAAAGTGTTTTTAAGCAAGTAAACTCATGGTCCCTAGACAAAAAGCAAAGAATCAAGAAATAATTTTTTTTTGTAATCAAGGAAACATGAACTGTCTTGTGATGCTTTACAATGTTAGGTAGCTGAATTTTGAAATATCTGAGTTAAAGCCACTTAAAAGTCATAATGTTAAAATAATGATAAATTAATTTCAAAATTGATTAATCCATCACTTCTATAGGATTTGGATAGATGCTGGGAGTTTCATTTTAGATCAACCGGTGGATGAAAATCATGAGTTTTTATTCTTTTCCATGTTAAAAGTTAAATATACTGTATCTCTAACAAACACTTGCAGTATTTATGGCTAAAACTTTTAATGATATCTTGATTTGGAAGAATTTTCAGCTTCAGAGTTACTAAGGTATTACATATGATCACTAAATCCTAAGATAATAGATCTTTATAAACACCTGATATCAACAAATATGCAAAATTTAAAGCTGATTAGAATATGAAATTGGAGGCCCCCATTTGGTTAAACAATACAAAACTGACAGCATGAAACATTACAATAAATCTTAGTTTATGTCTTTAATTTAGTTTTATTTATTAAACCAATTTATAATGCTCCCCAACTCACACACAGATGATTTCGAATAGTTTCCAACATTTAACGATCCACATCATACATGCCCCATACATCCCTTCGACCAATCCGCTCCCACAGAGAGGGCCTTCTCCGGGTACCGTCGGCCGGGCAATGCTGGTTGGCGACGCCCAGGGGAAAAGCCTTTTCTGTGGCGGGCCCAGCCCTCTGGAACGACCTGCCCCCCGATCTACGCATCATCGGGGACCTCCGCCTTTTCCGCCAACGTCTTAAAATTCATTTATTCCAACAAGCCGGCCTAGCATAACCCCCGTGTCTGACTTTTATAGGGATAATTTTAAATTTTAGAGTTTTATTAGTTTTAGCACAGGGAAAGTTTAATAGTTTTTAATAATTATGTATTTTTGTATTTTTGTATGGTTTTAATAATGCCTGTGCGCCGCCCTGGGTCCTTTTTTAGGAGAAGGGCGGGGTATAAATTTGAAATAAAAATACACACACCCACTCCATCCCATGGCAGCAGTAATTTCTCATCCAAGAAAAAAGGTTCTGTACTAATTGGACTCTATTGCATGTGTACTGAAAATATATTATTAAACTTTTGTTGGAGAGTTAGTGAGAATAATTCTTAATCAAAGCATGATTTTGAAACATACTGGTATGGTCCGATGGGTCAGCAAGATTAGATTACAGATTAACAGAGTTGGAAGGGACCACCAACAAGGAGACCCTACATCATTTCTGGCTGGTGGCAGTCCAGTCGCTTCTTGGAGGGCCTCCAGTGATGAAGCTCCCACAACTTCTGAAGGCAAGCTGTTCCTGTCTTTGATTGCTGTCACTGTCAGAAACTTTCTCCTTATTTCCAGGTTGAATCTCTCCTTGATCAGTTTCTATCCATCATTCCTTGTCTGGGCTTCAGGTGCTTTGGAAAATAGCTTGACCCTTTCTCTCTGTGGCAGCCCCTCAAATATTGGAACACTGCTGTCATGTCTCCCTTGATCCTTCTCTTCACTAGACTAGCCATTAAGATGCTGGGCTTTTCGGCTGGAAAGCTGGCAGCCCAGGTTTGAGACCCAAGTACCACACGATGAGGTGAGCTCCCATCCTCTTCCCTGCTCCTGCCAATCTAGCAGTTCAAAACCACGCAAATGAAAGTAGTTCCATGATATCATGCTGGCCACATGACCACAAAAATGTCTTCGTACGGCGTTGTCTCAAAGGTCTTAAAAAAAAGATGAGTACTCCTCCTATAGTTGTTCTGACCTAGGCTTCCCCAAAAAGCACAAAGCAGAGTCCTGGTCCCGACAAGCCCCCTTTTATTAAACAAATGTGAATTCCTCTCATTCACATTCAGCAAAGGCCTGGTAAACAGTGAGATTAAGTTGTGACCACAGACCTTATTTAGCTTGGAAAGCTGCCATGTAAATATTTTCCAAATGCAGTGCTGTGCAAGGAAAGACTTGGCACAGAATCTCTGAGATTCACGGGCAGATCTTCACTGAAATGAACGAATGAACGAATCATTTTCTGCAAAAGCCCACTCCCCTTTTGCTACTCTTTTATTTCCTATGGGAGGAAGCCATTCACCATCCACCTGTGGCTTTTCTCCCAAATCAACCCTGATTTAGTTTTTCTTTTCTTCTGGTAGCACTGTGCATGCGCACACTGGGAACAGGCTCCAGCTGTTCCTCTCCCTCACTGCTGCTAGCTCCGAAGGCAGCTGAGAACTGCCAGACAGCTTTGGCCCCATCTCTGCCTCTGATGCAGAGCCCCTCTTCCGAGCCTTCCCCAGCCTCCAGGACTGCCCCATGTTCCTCTCCAACCTCTTCACTGTCTGACTCTGCTGCCAGCTCTACTGGTGGCCACAATAGTCAGCAACAACTACCAGAGTAAAATCTTCAGGGATTACTTTATCTATTCCTTTGAAACAGAATAAAGTTATATTCTGGAAAGAAGTAATTACATTCATTAATTTGACTTCAAGACTGTTATGACTTCTGTCAATAAGTGGGTCCACATCAGGTTTGCTCAGAAACATAGCTTTATTTAGCTAGGCACAGCTTACAAGGAAAGAAAGTTCAGTTAAAGAAAAGGTGCGGTAGACAGGGGCTCCCGCGCTTTGACAGCTCTTTATATTTGGAGCTGTCAAAGGGGGAGCCAATCAGGCTGCAGCAAGGGCCAGGCGCGCCTCAGCCAATCAGGCGCGTCTGTCAGTTGGCTGCCTTGCTACAGCCTGTTGCCAAGGCTCCAAGGCAGCCTGGAAGACCTGCGGCCGGTCGTAAGTCGAGACCGGTCGCAGGTCGAGGACACAACACCCCTTTCCCCCCTCCCTCTGCGCGTGCGCGAAAACTGTCCATCAAGAAGTGGAGCATGCGCAGTCTGTTCTAATCGCTCCAGAGTCACTACGGCAGCAGAAGGAGAAGGACGTGCCCGTTGAAGCTCCTCCCTTCGGGGTGTAGCTCCGGGCGTCGGCGTCGGAGGGCCTTCCCGAAGAGGCGGGGTCATCAGGAGTGGTGAGTCGGGCGAGGGGGCGCGGTCTTCAATGGGAGGGCCTGGTCGGCTTGAGCCAGGCCTTGGTGGTTGTCAGGCGAAGGGAAGAAGGCGTGGTCTTCGATGGGAGGGCCTGGTCGGCTTCAGCCGGGCCAGGCCGAAGATGGTTGCCATAATGGCGGGAGGCAGGACAGGCCTGACAGGAAGGTGGTAGGGAGGCCTGACTAGCGAAGGCCCTTTTGCAGATCTCACGGATCTCGGCGTGGCGTGCCAAACAGCGGCTACTGCTGGTGCAGGCGGCGGCCTTGCGTCTCGGGAGTTTCTTCGTTTCGTTGGTGGCGGCCGCTGGGACTGCCGGTTGTTCGGAATCCGCCGCGGAGTCCCTGGGATGGCCGGCGCTGGTGCCGGTGGCCCCTATGGCCGCAGCGGCGACCGATGGGCCCTGAACGGGTAATCGCCCCGGGGAAAGGCTTTCCCCACGGTAGGGGGTCGAGGTCTCGGCCGTCTCGCAGGCCCTGATCGAGCTTTCTATCCTGGTCGTCGTGGGCCGGCAGGAAGGTGCTTGAGGTGGCCCGTGGTGAGGCCAGCGGCAGGTAGCCGAGCGTCCTGGCCCGTGGGGAGGCCCAGCTTGCGGTGTCCCGCGGCAGGTCGTCGACCGCTGCCGGGGTAGCTGCAGCGAGCGCGGTTTTGAGGTCTCGGCCGCCGCAGCTTGAGAGGTCGTCGAGCGTCCTGGCCCGGTCGTCGTTGGCCGGCAGGGAGAGCTCGAGGTTGAGCGTCCTCGCCTGGTCGTCGTTGGCCGGCAGGAAAGCGCTCGAGGTTGAGCGTCCTGGCCCGGTCGTCGTTGGCCGGCAGGAAAGCGCTCGAGGTGGGCCGTAGGAGACCCAGGTTTCCGTGGCCGCTTCGATGGGTCGAGCGGGATCGTACCGCAACAAAACAGGGAGGGTAAAAGTTCTTTTCGCTATTTCTCGATGAGCGCTGCCTTATCCCATCCTCGTCGCCAGTGTTATGACTTCTGTCAATAAGTGGGTCCACATCAGGTTTGCTCAGAAACATAGCTTTATTTAGCTAGGCACAGCTTACAAGGAAAGAAAGTTCAGTTAAAGAAAAGGTGCGGTAGACAGGGGCTCCCGCGCTTTGACAGCTCTTTATATTTGGAGCTGTCAAAGGGGGAGCCAATCAGGCTGCAGCAAGGGCCAGGCGCGCCTCAGCCAATCAGGCGCGTCTGTCAGTTGGCTGCCTTGCTACAGCCTGTTGCCAAGGCTCCAAGGCAGCCTGGAAGACCTGCGGCCGGTCGTAAGTCGAGACCGGTCGCAGGTCGAGGACACAACAAAGACAAAGCTTATATTTTCACATGCCCTTATTGTTACAAATAACATACCTATTGCTGGAAAGTGATGGCAGGGCAATGCAAATGAATTCTCCACAATCTTATTGCCAGGAGGCTAGTCCTCCAACTTATGGCCCCATATTCATAGGACTGAAGAATTTATGTTATTCACGACTTATGAATGGGTTAGTTAGAGAGGTAGATTATGTATGAACAATTGTAATGAAATAAGGTCATCCTTATTGAAACCCTTTGCAAAACATATACTGGTGTATGGCTTTTTAAAAAGGAGCTATCTCACCCAATGGCCTCATTCATGCCAGTGGGAGAGTCTATCAGTGGTGGAATTCAAATTTTTTTACTACCAGTTCTGTGGGCGTGGCTTGGTGGGCATGGCAGGGGAAGGATACTGCAAAATCCCCATTCCCTCCCGATCAGCTAGGACTTGGGAGGCAGAGAATAGATTGAGGCGGGGCCAGTCAGAGGTGATATTTACTGGTTCTCTGAACTACTCAAACTTTCCGCTACTGGTTCTCCAGAACTGGTCAGAACCTGCTATCACCTCTGTTTTCTATGGACCCTGTCTTCTAAGGCAGGGGTCTCCAACCTTTGCAACTTTAAGTCTGAAGGACTTCAGCTCCCAGAATTCTCCAACCAGCAAAGCTGGCTGGAGAAGTCTGGGAGCTGAAGTTCTTCAGACTTAAAGTTGCAAAGGTTGGAGACCCCTGTTCTAAGGCAGGGGTCTGCAAAGTTGGCTCTTTTAAGACTGGTGGACTTCAACTCCCAGAATTCCCCAGCCTTCCCCCCGAAATCAGAACAACCACGGACCTCCGCTCCTTCCGTCAAAAATTAAAAACACACTTCTTCTGCTTGGCTGGCCTAGGGTAATTAAACTGTTTTTAGGGGGTTTTAGGGCTTAGTTTTAGTTTTTATATGGGATTTTAGCGCAGGGTTAGTTTAATTCGTTTTAACATTGTATTGTGTTTGTGGTTTTTATGTGTATTTTTAAATTCCCTGTGCCCCGCCTCGAGTCCCTTCGGGGAGAGAGAGCGGGTTATAAATTAAAATTATATATATATACTGCTGTGTGAAATTTTTTAGATATATGTTAGATTTTTAAGGGCTGAAAATAAAGAGACCAGAATGAATCCATTTCAGGCTTATTAGCCTTCTTCAGCTGGCCATACTCCTTCTCATATATATATGAGAGAATATTTTTACAGCTCCTGTTTTTAGGCCCGTTTAAGGGAGGAGACAAACTTTCATCCTTCTCTGCCCTTTGACTCAACCTAGAGATCATCCAGACAGAGACCCATTAAGATTGCTGCTGTTTTTTAGGTATGTGTTAGATTTTTAATGGCTGATTTAATAATTAAGAGACCAGGATAGATCTATTTCAGGCTTTTTAGCCTTCTTCAGCTGGCCATACTTCATCTACTGGGATTTGAACCGGCACTTTCCAGTATTTCAGGCAAGCCTTCCTATGCCTTGAGCTAACCGGCTTTCCCTGATTACATCAGTCTTTTTACAGGACTCTTATTGATGAGAGAATATTTTTACAGCTCCTGTTTTTAGGCCCGTTTAAGGGAGGAGACAAACTGTCATCCTTCTCTGCCCTTCGACTCAACCTAGAGATCATCCAGACAGAGACCCATTAAGATTGCTGCTGTTTTTTAGGTATGTGTTAGATTTTTAAGGGCTGATTTAATAATTAAGAGACCAGGATAGATCTATTTCAGGCTTTTTAGCCTTCTTCAGCTGGCCATACTTCATCTACTGGGATTTGAACCGGCACTTTCCAGCATTTCAGGCAAGCCTTCCTATGCCTTGAGCTAAACGGCTTTCCCTGATTAGTCCAAGGGCAGAGAAGGATGACAGTTTGTCTCCTCCCTTAAACGGGCCTAAAAACAGGAGCTGTAAAAATATTTTCTCATCAATAAGAGCCCTGTAAAAAGGTTGATGTAATCAGGGAAAGCCGGTTAGCTCAAGGCATAGGAAGGCTTGCCTGAAATGCTGGAAAATGCCGGTTCAAATCCCAGTAGATGAAGTATGGCCAGCTGAAGAAGGCTAAAAAGCCTCAAATAGATCTATCCTGGTCTCTTAATTATTAAATCAGCCCTTAAAAATTATATATATATGTGTGTGTTAGTTTTATGACACACATACACACATATCTAAAATATTATACAACGTAATTCTTGGCTTGCTGTCTGGATGGTCAACTATATATATATATATACAACGTAATTCTTGGCTTGCTGTCTGGATGGTCAACTATATATATATTTATATATATATATTTAAAGTCCATCAGTCTTAAAAGAGCCAACTTTGCAGACCCCTGTTCTAAGGGATTCCAATAGATAGGAACTTTTCTGTTGTGGCCCCGTCCCTTTGGAACATTCTACCATGGGAGATGAAAACTGCTCTTACCCTTTTGGCCTTATTAAAAGTTGATATTAAAACTTGGTTTTGCTGGCTGGTTTGGCATTCTGAGGTGGGCCCTTGCTTTGTCAGTATAAGGCGACCTTATCCCTGTGCTGTTTATCTATCAGACCTGCAGGTTTTGTTTTTTTTAAAGAGTTTTTATTGTATTAATTGCTTTTTATTTATATTTTTATAATCTGTAAGCTGCCCAGAGTCACCTTATAGGGGTCATGGGAAGCATACAAATTTAATCAATAAAATCTTTTTCTTGTTTCCTTCTATTCTTTTTTCTTTTTCTCTCTTTTATTAGAAGCAAAACCTTAAGACAAATAGTAATTTAATCACAATGTTTTACAATGGCATTTGGGCATGCTGCATGAAATCCATGTATGTTACAGTATTACATTTTTCTTTTTTTGCATCCCTTTAACCAACGGCTTTAAAAAACCTTGGCTGCTGAAGGAAAAATTTTTGATGCGTTTTCTGATTGCTGATCAGAATGAAAAAAGCAGCAGCATATTATGCAGAGACATTGAAAGCAGGAGGAATAACTATTTATATAGTCACAGGTGAGCAATGAGCAAATATATACAATGAATTGAAATAAATATATACACACCTACATGCAAATGGGTTTAAAAGCTAGTTCAGAGCCTCAATTGCTCGGCTCCTAATATATTTTATTCATTTCTGTGGTCATAGAGAGCTGAATATGAAATTCTGATCTCGGGCATTATAATAGTGTAGTCATAAAAACTAAGCATTAGACCTCATGATTTAATTAGAAATGGAGTAAGACACTTTGGACAAGGCTGTTTAGTTCTCATAAGAACATATAATTCATTCTATGAGCCTTTCATTTGTAACTTCATCCGTATCATTAAATGAGATCATTGAAACCATTTTTTGGAATTAAGAGGATTGACTGCTACAATTATAAATGGCGTTTATGTGCTAAAACAATGTTAACAGCAGCACATTTGTCTTGTGAAAGCCATCAACCCCAAATAAACGATCTCTCTCGAAATAACTGATTGTGACACATCAGTTAAAGAAAAAAAAAAGGATTACTCGGATTTTTTAGGGCAAGTAAGAAAAACAAGTTTCAGGCAGAGAAATCCTCAAGAAGAAGCCTAGATCTGGGTAGTGGACAATTTTTAAAACCCATGTTGTATCGTAAACAAAGCCTTGATGAAACAATGATCGCAATTCTTCACGAAGTTTATGTTCTGTAACGGTGGCGCCATCATTATCTCTTGGGAATATACAAGGGGCAACTGCAAGAATGGAAACGAAGAAGCGGAGCGCACCACCCCTACCAGTAATTCCATCCTTTTCTGTTGGGAAAGCTGAGAGAGAAGAGAAAAATGCCAAGTGCGATTCCTCAAAGTTCATTGCAACAAGAAATAAAAAAAGAAAAAGAGACATGCTCCTCTTCCACCAACTCCTAAAATGCCAAACAGATTTGAAGAAATGGATAATAAAAGACAAAGTACAATTTATCCTTTTCAACTATCATTGTCGGCCCTTTTGTTTGTCTGGAGAGATTCCTGTTATGGCTGTCACTGCTGTCTGTATTCCACCTGGTGCAGGTGTTGGCACAGCGCTCAAACCAATTTCATTGTAATTTTATTACAATATTATTACAATGACAATAAAGATGATGATGATTATTATTAGTATAGTTCAGTTTTAATGGGAAATTTTAGTGCAGGTTAGATTTAATTTGTTTTTAAGAAATGTTTGTATGTATTTATTGTTTTTATTCTACCTGTGCACCGCCCCGAGTCCCCATGGGGAGAGGGAGCGGTTTATAAGTATTAAATTATTATTATTATTATTATTATTATTATTATTATTATTATTATTATTATTATTATTATTATTATTATTATTATTATTATATTATTATTATTATATTATTATTATTATTATCATCATTATTATTTTATTATAACGGTTATTTGGCAGCATACCTGACAGGTTCTAGAAATCAAACTCATCATCCCCATGAATGGCTTTTTGTGCCAGTGGGAATGATCATATTTAGACTTTGCTCTCTGGAGAACCTCTTATCTTGTGCAATAAGAGCTGGTCCACAGTGTAAATTTTCTTCTTCATTTCAGCATAGTTAAGACCATTCCAAACAAGTTGATACAGAATGTGAAATAATTCATCTGTCTCAGCTACATCTGAACTTTAAAATCTGTCAGCAAGAAAGAAGAGGTTGATATTTTTGCATCGTTCAATGACATCTCAAATTCTTTTACGGTTTGGGAAGAAGAAAAGTAATAGGGAAATTGCAGTTTAATTGCAGGGAAATATGTAGTTTAAACTCACATCGCTGGTATTTCTGATTTTGTGCCAGGCTTTTAGACTCCTAGCAACCCGACAGATAATTTTTCTTCCAAAACAATCCATCCTTCACCTACTCTTTCATTTCTCCCAAAAATGCATTTATCATCGTTGTGACTGAGTCCATCCACCTTGCTGCAGGTCATCCTCTCCTTTTTCGTTCTGTCTTTCCCAGCATTGGAGCCCTTTCCATTGAGCTGTGTCTTGCATAATTTGTCTGAAGTAGGATATAGGGCAGGGATGGCCAACCTTTTCAGCACCGAGTGTCCAAACCAGAACACGTGTGCATGTGTGTCAGCCAGCTGGTCTTTGTGGGTGCCGGAGTGCTGGAAAACAGCCCGAAAAATGACCAACAACCCAGCTGTTTTTCAGGTCATATTCAGGTTGTTTTTTGGGCCATTTTTAGGCAAAGAGTCTGAAAAAAGCCAAAAAAACCCCGACCTGAAAATGCCCCCCAAACAGGCCATTTTTTCAGGCAAAAATGGCCAAAAAACACCCCAAAATGGCCTGAAAACGGCCTCTTCTTTGGGCTGTTTTCCAGCACACCAGTGCCCACAAAGATCAGCTGGCCAGAAACCAGATGATCAGCTGGAAACGGTGCGCATGCCCAGAGAGAGGGCTCTGTGTGCCACCTCTGGCACATGTGCCATAGGTTCGCCATCATGGGTATAGGGTTTCGTGCCTGGCAGGGGGTTGGACTAGATGACCTCCAAGGTCCCAACTCTGTTATTCTGTTCATTTGCATGTCAAGCAAGAATTCTGGCTTGGCTTGCTGGAAACTGGAAGAGCAGCTACCCGGTGCGTATGCATGCACCGGCTAACTGCTCTTCTGGGTTCCAAACATGTATGTGTGCCGGCCAGCTGGTCTTTACATGCGTATGCATGTACTGAAACCCGGAAAAGGAACTAGCAATGGTGTGCATGCCCAGAGAGAAGGCTCTGCATGCTACCTCTGTGTGCCATAGGTTCACCATCATGGTGGTACAAGGTTTTTTTTTACTGTGGTCTTTGACTTCTTACTACTAGGACTTGCAGTTCCTTTGCAACATTATTTACATAAGCCCCAGTTCTTCCCTTTCTGAGAAAGATCTGTGGCTTTTCATAATAAACTAGAAAATAAAACAGGGGATGCAATTGATCTTGGCAGACCTGTAAAGCTAAACATTTGGATGGAAAATATCTGTGTGTAAAAAAATCTGTGTGTAGCCTAGAATGGAAAATTAAATATTTTAGAAGATGGCAATGGAAAATAATTTTTTATGTTGTTGCCAAGAAATCAACAATCACCAGATGTCCAGCTTGATTTGAGGGAAATTTTATCTTGTTTCCTACAGTGGGTGATCATTACAAGTGAGAACATTTCAGAAATTCATCAGCTAAGAATGAGGTGCACAACACAACAACAGAAACACATATTTTGCAAACGGAATTGGTAGATCCTATTTTCTTGCTGTTGCTTCTCTCCAATATGCTACAGAAACACCGGAAAGAGCAAATGCTATTGGTAAGTGTCCAAATGAGCATCAAACATGATTATTTTTTTAAAAAAGGATCATTCTTCCCCCCCCCCCGATATATCTTGCCTCTTCTCTGACAGTTGATAGAATACATGAAGAGCCTTGAATAATCTAGCATAGGGGTGTCAAACTCGATTTCATTGATGGCTGCGTCAGGGTTCTTTGATCTCAGGGGGCCAGGTTGAGTGTGGTCAGGATGGGCATGCCTGCTCAACATCACTCATGTTGGGGGCGCCTGTGGTGGCACAAGCATTCTGCCAGTGAAAATGAGCTCCCGAGCTCCGTTTCCGGCTGCGATGGCCTCCTGCAACCCTCTGCCAGTGAAAACGGGATTTGGGAGGCCTCCTGAGCTCCATTTTTGCTGGCAGAGCCACCATGGGCTGGTCCTTCACTGTTTTCAGGGTGGCTCTGCGGGCCCGATCGAAGCACCCCATGGGCCAGATTCTTACCGCAGGCCTTGACTTTGAGACCCCTGATTTAGCAAGATGTTCGTGCTTCAGTGAGAGACTGCCCCAGAGTGTCCACTGACCGAAGCAGTCAAATGGAAATTTGAATATCGTCCTGAACCACATTTCACCATTACACATATAAAAAGAAAAAAAAATATGCATTTTTCTTTTTAAAAAAACATGAAATACTGAGAAATTTTTATAGTGAGTTTTTCCTTTTATGATTGTCCTTTTTTAAAAAAAATTATCCTCTTTTGACAAATTACTTTGGTTGCCCACTGAAATCAAAATTAAGGCTATTGAAATGAATAAGTATAGACAGTAGGTTGTTTTATCAGATTTATTGCTTTTGTTTGGACTTACACAACTCCTTGTGCTCAAGGATCTATGCTCATATCCCTCGCATTCTTGTTTTATTGTCTATCAAGAAGGGAAAAAATGGCAGGGCATTCAGGAAGGCAGCAGCGGGGGAAAATGGCGTTCCTTTGTTCTTAGGAGACTTACTTTTCATGGAAAATTTCCGACATCCCTTTGTGATTTGGACTGCCTCTCTTTTTTAATGTGGATTTGATTTAACTGATTAACTGATCCCTTCCCTGGAGTGCCTTCTTTTTTATACCTGATTGTAAAATTTGGTTCTTTCTCTGGACTTTACAAGTTCGATTTGGATTACTGAAACCTGCTCTTGGATTTGCCTCACTGACCGCACCCCAGAAAACACCATCTTATTGACACTGACTTAAACTACTCACCATGGCTTCAAAAAAGCAGGCAGAAAAATCGGACACAGATGCAAGATTAACAGCTATGGAAGAAATATTACAGACTTTGGTAATGGAAATTAAAGAACTTAGGAAAGATCACTGCAGTTCCAAGTTAGAACTTTTGGAGACACAGAAGAAATTAATGCAGAATACACAAAAGACTGAAGAACTGGCGGTGGAGTTGGCTGGGGCAAAGGGAGAGCTTAAAAATGTTAATACTGAAATTGGAGATTTAACTGGTCATATGTCTAGGATGGATTTTGAAAGGATGTCATATTTTTTAAGATTTCAGAATATTCCTGAAGAATCTGGGGAAAGCCTACCTGATCTCATGAGCACAATTTTAGCAGAATACTTACATAAACCCAAGGAGGAGATCAGGGGGGACATTGATTTGGTTTATAGAATAAATTCAGCATATGTCAGGATAAATGAAGTACCCAGAGAGATACATATTAAATTTGTTAGAAGGTCGACAAGAGAAGGGATTTTGAGGGCACAGAGAGACGGTCCTCTAATTTACCAGCAAAAAGAAGTCGCTATCTTGAAGCAGATCCCGAAAAAAATTAGAGAGGTGAGAAGGAAATATTCTTTCTTATCTAAAAAATTATTTAAACAGGGGATTTGGTTTAAGTGGGTGATGCCAGAAGGGATGTTGGTGTTCTGGGAAGTGGGGAGAGTAAGGATTAAAACAGTTGCAGAGGCGGAAGCCTTTCTTAAAAAACATTCCTCAATCCTGGAGGAGGAAACTGGAAGAGCGGAGGGGGCCGTGGCCCCGCCCACTGGGGACCAGGGAGGAGGACAAGAAGATACAATTGCCAAGAGACTTAGATCTCAAAAATGACTTTTATAATATAACTTTTGTTTGGATGTTTGTATATGATTGCTAGCACAGTTTTTTACAACCATGTAAGCACTTCTTTCCATTTTGTAGTACCTTTGAAAATTTGTATTATCTATATTTTGTTATGAAGCCTCGGAAGGGGCCGACGATCTCGACGTGAAAGTTCTCACAATATCTTACTCACACCTTACCCTTACCCTATTTGTAAAAATTTTTTAAAACTCAATAAAACTCTTTCAATTAAAAAAAAAAAATGGAAATTTGAATATCGTCCTGAACCACATTTCACCATTACACATATAAAAAGAAAAAAAATATGCATTTTTCTTTTTAAAAAACATGAAATACTGAGAAATTTTTATAGTGAGTTTTTCCTTTTATGATTGTCCTTTTTAAAAAAAAATTATCCTCTTTTGACAAATTACTTTGGTTGCCCACTGAAATCAAAATTAAGGCTATTGAAATGAATAAGTATAGACAGTAGGTTGTTTTATCAGATTTATTGCTTTTGTTTGGACTTACACAACTCCTTGTGCTCAAGGATCTATGCTCATATCCCTAGCATTCTTGTTTTATTGTCTATCAAGAAGGGAAAAAATGGCAGGGCATTCAGGAAGGCAGCATCGATTAAATCTGAAAAGCAGAAGCTGAAATTCTCCCGACATTACATTTGGCAGAATGAGTAGTATGCTACACAGGAGAGACTGAAAGAATATCCTTTTAAAGTTCAAGTAAGACTAAGCCATAAAACATTTGTTTCTACTGATTAAATTTTGAGTGTATCCCAGGGTGACTTTTTTTTAATTACATCAACGGAAAGAGCACTGGTGAACCACACTCTTTCTTCATCAGGCTGTGATCTGGCATATGATAATTTATATTCATTTATTCTACATATTTACCCTGAAGAGATGTGGAATTGAAACGTAGGAAAAAGGTTTTCTTCAATATTACATGATTCAGCTTCTGGAGACAACCAGGAATTAAACAAAACCCTGAATATCATCATTCTCTTCTGGAGCTTGGAGTTTTATCTTCTTGTTGTGGGACAAGACCATTTTTTAATCACATCTTTGTTAATTTGATAAATAATTCAAGGTGACAAACATATATAATGCTCTTTCCTATTCTTTCCAAAACAATTCTGTGAGATGAGTTGGGTAAAGATAGAGTCACCTAGCTAGCTTCCATGTCTAAGGTGAGACTAGAACTCATGGTCTCCCAGTATCTTGCCTTAACTAGACCAAAAATGGCTCTGACATGCTTAGAACATATTTATCTGGCCAAAGGAAAATTGAATGTAAATTTGTAATGGAAACGACGACCATCAATTTAAGTATTAGCAGTTCTGCATTGATTCTCTTTACTTTCCTCAAAACTGATCCTTTTTGTAAATTATTTTTCACATACTCCTGTCAGCCATTAACTGAATGCAACCCATTACAAGTACTTGTTCTGATAAGAAGTGTTTGCAGAAATTCTCCATAAATTCTGAAAAGAAAACAATGTATTATTCATTTGGCAAGCTACAAGAATCAAATAAAAGAGCCAAATGGCTGCCAGGAAAGGAGGGAAAACAAAATGAAAAACAGATGGATTCATTAATATTAATTTATGAATGCTGTGTGTGAAAGTAAAACAATTTTGCCATTGCTGTTAATAAAAGCAGGGGTGTTGTGGTAAATGATCTTATAGATCAGGGGTCTGCAAAGTCGGCTCTTTTAAGACTGGTGGACTTCAACTCCCAGAGTTGAAGTCCACCAGTCTTAAAAGAGCCGACTTTGCAGACCCCTGTTATAGATGATGTATGCCAGCATGTAGGATCGTGGTCATTTTCACTTGGGGAAAAATCCAAAGATCAGACTACATGTATTGTATCCAGCCAAATTCAGCCTACCATTTATATCATGGACATTTGATAGTATTTTGTTGGATGAATTTGAATTTATTTGACTTTTATACCGCAACCTATCTCCCCAAAGGGACTCAGGGCGGATGAATGGTAATAGTAGCATAGGGCATGCTCTGGAAAAACTGAATGGGTTCTTTGGCAAGGACCTATTTTTTAAAAAGCACCATAGTTTTTGTTTTTATTTGTTAGATCATTGCTTATTTGTACCCTATGGCTATCATTAAGTGTTGTACCTTATGATTCTTGACGAATGTATCTTGTCTTTTTATGTGCACTGAGAGCATATGCACCAAAGACAAATTCCTTGTGTGTCCAATCACACTTGGCCAATAAAGAATTCTATTCTATTCTATTCTATTCTATTCTATTCTATTCCAATCACACTTGGCCAATAAAGAATTCAATTCAATTCTATTCATCTAAGTCTTCATTAGCTAAGGATGAACTCAAACCTGAGCTAGTTCATCACTACAACCACATTGAACCATTATACTGGTTCTGAAAACTGAAACTAGAATAAGTTAACCAGAATCTTTATCAAAGCAAATCACATTTTCCCCCCATATACCCGCTATTCCTATGTAAATATAACATTAAAGTAGCAAATATAATTAATAGATAAATTAAATCAATTCATGTGATAAATTAAATCTTTTTTTTTAAAAAAAAAGGTCTTCAATTAAAATATCAGTGAAACCTGGCTTTCATTAGCTTTTAGTAAGCTGTCAGAGTAGCTGTCTTGAAACCTATTAAACCAAACTTTGAATAGGTAAGTGGATTCACAGGTATTTTTGCAGCACTGAAAAATGCCCTACATTGTTTATATTATGCAAAATTAACCCCCAAAGTCACTAATAAAGGGTGCAGAATAATTAGCATAGAGCAACAAAAACACATTTTAGGCTTATAGTGCTCTGATACCAACTCTTGGAACACCACTAGAAGTTAGCTTACTTGATGGCAGTACATAATAACACCACTAATATCAATTGTTTGAAATAAACAAGGTGTTTTGTTTTTTTTAAGTATGACGTTGGTGTCAAACTCGCGGCCTGGATCATCACACACTGGCCACACCCAGGACAAGTTTAGCAAAGGGGAAAAAAGTAATGATACATCACATGACGACGTGAGTTTGACCCCCCTGATCTATGACATGGATTCTTTAACCACAAACTGGAGTACTACAACAGATACTTTTTAAAATAACACGGCAGTGTTCGAAAATATTTCTGGAATGGATAGAAGAGTATAGGAACATTTCTGGGAAGAGAATTTAAACTCGAAACAACTATTATTTCAATGCAAAATATTTTGAATTCAAATCACCTTGCCTAGCCCCAATACATTCAATCCTTTATGAAAATGGTCATTTCGGTAGTAAATGATAGGTAACGAATGATGAAGCCTGCAACCTCAAAGGAAAACAATGAAGCATCAAATGTCAGCATAAATCACAAATTTATTAATTCTTAAATATATCTGTCAGTTCTTTACCATTATGGCAGGAGATATATATATCTATATATCTATATCAATATATCAATATATAGATACACACACGCACACATATCTGTACATATATATGTATATACACATATATATGTGTACACAGAGAGAGAGACATATATATGTATAAACACACAAATACCTATACACTGTCTCATAGTAAACTGCAGTGTATTAAAATGGCAAAAATTAGATGTATAGTTCAGGTGGAGTGCAGAGAACTAACTCACATTGTATTTCTCACATCTTAGTGTGGAAGACAGACGACTTAGAATAATATGGCATCACCGCATGCTATGGTAAAAGGGTAAAAAAAAATTATATGCCATATTTCCATAACATAAAAATATACTAATGCCACCTAAATCTGTTTCACAAAAGAAGAAATTTATTAATAAAAATTATGCATGAGGCCATTATCTTTTCAAAAATCCCACTAGCAGATTAATATGGCTTGAGACATTTACTGATGATTGTTCTACATACTTCTGTGGGTTGAAAGCATGTAATAACTATCACCAGAAAAGCTTAAATTTTTCTAACATAATGTTTACAACATCAAGATATAAAGAATAAGATCCACTTTTGATTAATAATCAGTATAGAGAAATGAAAGTTATACAAATTGGGACTCCCCCCCTCTGTCTTTAAAAATTTTTCAAGCTGGTATAAGTTGTAAATTTTTACTTACCAAAAAGAATATTAATCAAAATATCATGCGCTATACAGAGTTACAGAAAATTGATTGCCCTACTAAATGAAAGAAAAATACTTTAATAAGAAAGAAAAGTATTAATACATTAAAAAAAAAAAACTGAAATAGAAGGAGCAGTACTTTTGGAAATATAACATTATATTTATACAAGAAAAGCAAACAAATATTATCCAAATAATGTGTTTTAACTGCTTGTTTTGCAGGTATATATGCAATAATTGACATTCGAGGGACATTTGACATATAGGAAAATGAAGAAATTAATAAATCTACAATTACTGTTTTATTTCATACTTTCAAGGCTGTCAACAAGCCATGAAAAATGGATAAATTACTATTAAATTTGACAACATTATTAGAAAACAGGAGTTTCCAGGTAATAAATTGATACAAAGAAAAATTAGACTTCTGATACTAAGCTCTTAAGATCTAATTGTTCTAGAGTACTACATTATCTTATTAGAATATCAGTTAAAAAATCCTCTACATCTTGCTTTAATAAATGTACTGTACATCCAAAAAATGATTAAAAAAAGTTTTATTGTACCCATAATCTATATCATCAGAAGCTATGTTGAATCTGTTCACTGTTTGGCTTCTGAAAGCTAGAAATGCTATTTTTTTTTCCTGAAAATGATTCTAAATAAGCAATTAGAAAAGAAAGAAAAAAACTCTTCGCTGTTACATTTGCTGAACAAATGACCACAGTGACAATTATTCTTGTTGAAGTCAAATCTGCAAGTTTTGTCTTCCCCCCACCAGTTATACATAGTGAATCATAGCAAAGGCAACTTCCCTTTAGAAATGCTTTGATCTAAGTCACTATGTCTACCGTATATCCTACATTAAAGATGCTGTTAGTAGGAATTCAATTAATCCTCCTTTAACACAAGGATTAGGCAACAACCTTTAAAAACAAATGACTCAGAAAAGAATAAAAATTAAAACAAAGTTAATTATTTTTAACCTTTGTTTTTATAGGGTGCACATGCAGAGATGATATTTGTATTTTTACTGGAGATGTATAATCTGAATATACTCTCACATTTCAATTTTTCCCTTTACCCTTTTATCCCTGTACCTCTCTTTCCATCTGCCATGAAACACTTCCTTCAAAGAAGGGTAAACAAAAGCTATCAATGGAATATACAACAAAATGATGCAATCATAAACGTATCACTTGAAGAAACTTCACAGCTTCATGCACTCGGAGAACATGCATGAAGAGAGCCAAAGGATGGCTCGGGGGGAGCCAACCAAGTGCGGAGTGCGTGGACACAACGTGGGCGGCGCTGACATTTAGCTAAAAGACAACAAGGAAAGAGAAAGACACAGAGAAAGAGAGAGAGAAAAGGGTGGGGGAGAGAAGAGGGCATTAATTATTAATTCATTAATTATTCTGTGCTAAATCCTGGGAGTAATTTTCAAACAAACTTAATTATTTTTATTGTTCATTAAAAAGACCCAAACAAATCAAATGCCCAGCCTATTTTTTCCTTCAAATACTGATATTGAATATAAATATTTATATTCAAATAATTATATTGTTTTTAACAAATATGGGGAAACTGATTTAAGTTTCCTCTAATTGTAAGTTTGTACAAGAGAATTATTACTTTTTGCATCTTGCCATTAGTAATTATTTAGTAATAATCTACATCATATTCAGACAACCAATTCAATTTTATTAATATTGGTGTTGTGATTTCTGAATCAACATTATGGTATTATAAATCCACCACTTCCTGACTGTGATAAGAAATTAGAAATGTGTGAACTGAGGTTAGGTCCTTCCTGAACATTATTTAGCAAGCCACGAATATGAAGGTTATTCAACAGAACATTGTACTCTAATTAGAACAACCTAAGCTCAGATACAGGGATGTGGTGGCTCAGTGGCTAAGAAGCTGAGCTTGTTGGCAGTTCAGCGGTTCGAATCCCCAGCACCATGTAATGGAGTGAGCTCTCATTACTTTTCCCAGCTTCTGCCAACCTAGCAGTTTGAAAGTAGGTAAAAATAGTTTTTAAAAAATTGTTTTAGTAAGGGTTTTTAACAGGATTTTAGTCATGCTAGCTATTTAATAGATTTTTAACTGTATTTTATGTTTTATATCATTGCCTTTTATTAGTGCCTGTACACCGCCCTGAGTCCCGGAAGGGAGAAGGGCGGTATAAAAATGTAATAAATAATAATAAATAATAATAAAATACAAGAAGAAAAATAGGAACCACCTTTGGTGGGAAGGTAACAGCGTTGGTGCGCCTTCGGCATTTAGTCATGCCATCCACATGACCATGGAGATGTCTTCGGACAATGATGGCTCTTTGGCTTAGAAACGGAGATAAGCACTGCCTCCTAGAGTCAGGAATGACTAGCACATATGTGCGAGGGGAGCCTTTCTCTTTAAGCTCAAATACAATGTTCTAAATCATTGCATAGTTTTGAACCTCATCAGCTTAAACCTGATCTTTGCAAAGCTTTCCCCCTATTTCTGGTACTTTCTGGCAAGACTTACCTCGATATTTGGTTTGAAGGGTTATGTTATGGTATGGTATGCTCATTTTTTAAAAATAGTCCAAAGCTATGAAACAGATGGAGGTCACAGATTTTTGTTCACTTGTTGACACAACGAGTCATAATTTGTAGTTATTACCACAGCCAAATTAATATCAGAACATTCATCTGTTACAGCCTAGTCAACTCAGTTCTCTTCTTGAATCTGTGAACTCTTTACTGAAGCAAATTCTAAGAAACAGTCTGTCATCTTTCCCAAAGCTGATTTGATAAATATAAGATAGATACAAAGTGGAAATTACTCTTGCGATCTTTTCTGCTTGGCTACATCCAATATGCCCCTAATTCTGTTAATTCCCATCGACTCAGTGTCATTTATTTTATGCAAAATGGCACTGCATTCATGCCTATGGAAGTATAGCTGATTTTATTACAATCTATTTATTTTAATTCTTTAATGTTGTAAGCTGCTCAGGGCAGAGCCCTAATGAAAAATAATATGCAAATCACGGGTGATGTAAATGTGGGGCTTTATTTATCTGACAGTAGAAGAGTTGCAATGAGGGGACATGAATCCATTACTCACTTGATAGGTACTGTTGGTGATCCTGAACGGTGAAAGTGAACATTTTGCCATTTTCCATCACGGCGGTGCCAAACCCTTGTCTCTTCTGACTGCATCGTTTTGGGCATTCCACTTCCATCCATATATTGTGTCAGTCGGATATATGCAATGCAGGCGGCATCATCCCCTACCAGGTGGACATGGGGATTCAGGATAATGGTGTGGACTGGCTTGTTGCTTTTCGACAAAGCTATGGAAGGAAAGAAATAGGATGTCTAAAATACCCTTAACGCACAAAACAGTTGCGCTCCAGATCATCAGGTCCCTCTTAGGTTCAAATAAATAGAAATTCTGAACAGCCACCGATAAACTCATCTAACAGCCTATGGATTGTATGCACCAATGAATGCATCACACAGCAATTGCTTATTTATTGGGACAGGAGCAGAGGTGGTATTCAGCCAGTTAGGACGGGTGTGGGCAAACCGGTAGTGGCGACCTGAGGTCCTATGTAGCCTCGTTTTCAACGCCAGGCACAAGCAAAGTGCATGCGCGGAAGCCCATGCACAGGCGTGGAAGGCAGGCACACTCATATTTACGAACTAGTAGTAAACTTTTGTGAATCCCACCCCTGGACAGGAGATCTTAATTACCTAGTGAGGTAGTTAAAAACATTAATTCCTGACCAGATTAGACGAGGATCAAAATTGGATCTGTGACATTTCAAAATATTTTCCACCTGTTGTATCCTAAAACATTTCTCACGTGCCCTGAACAGGAGTATTGCTACTATGAAATATGCTATTGCTACATCAAATCATACATTCCTCTGCTGAATGACTCTGCAGTTCTTGCCATCTTATTTATTTTTTTGTTTTCCTCATTTAGAAAGATTGATATAGACTTAAAACCTCTCAAAAATAAAGTCCAAATTTATTTCCTAGGACACTTACATATACCCTGTTTCCCCGAAAATAAGATCTCCCTGGATAATAAGTCCAATCAGGCTTTTGAGCGCATGCACTAAATTAAGACCTCCATGAAAATATTGCAACACAGCAACAGCCATGAGGTGACCATGCTCACCGCCTCCTGCACCTCAAAAATAATAAGATCTCCCCAAAAATAAGGCCAAGCATTTACTTCAGGGGTCAAAAGAAAATAAGACCCTGTCTTACTTTTGGGAAAACATGGTAATAACTGATATCAAATAGGTTTCAACTTTAGAGCTCTAAAATTACAAACATCTAGTGGCCAGTATTCTGAAGTTAGGTTCCCCTGCTCTCCAACCCCTGTAAATATAGCAATTGGAAGGGGCAAAGAGAACAATAAAACACTGGTTTTCGTTTTGTTTCATCAACAAAATCATAGGTTGTCCTATATACCACTAGACAACCCATGACCTCTTGGGTCATCCTTTCAGAGATATGTCTTTACCAGATTCCTCAAATGTCTCCAATAATGACAAAGAAAAATTTATAAGAAAAAGAGTTTACATAGTATATTGATGGGCTGTCTCCAATATAAAACAGGAACTTTTTTTTTTTACAACACATGTATGGAACGATTATTGTAATATTTCAAAGTGTTAAATCTTTAATGTATAGTTTATACAAATTCATTTACGGAACACTGTATATCTTCAACTCATGTCTTTGTTTTACAGTAAAAGAATTTGTGCTCCTCTTAGTAAACATGAAATCTTATGCCAGAATCTTCAAGCAGAATCATGTTCTTCACAATGAAAAGAATAAAAAGCCCTAATAAGATACCAATGCAACAGTACCATTTAAAAAACATAACTGCTTAGAATTATTGCTAAGGAGAAAAAAAAAAATTAGTGCTCAGAAAAAAAATGAGTGTTTTTGAAAAGAAAATGTGGTTAGGAATTTCTCCTAAAGTTATTGAGTGCTAAAATAGGTCTACATTGTACATATAAAATATACAGATAAAATATACAGATATATAGTCAAATTAAAGGATTTGGTTTACAAATAGTTCAGGAGGCTGATAGGTAACATTTTGCTTTTCTTTATCAGAGGTGTAATATTTTATTTTTTTAAAGCAAACTAAAATGTAATCTTTGCTAATACTATCTGAGCATATGGAAAGAAGGACTAGGGGTGACATGATAGCAGTGTTCCAATATCTCAGGAGCTGTCACAAAGAAGAGGGACTCAAGCTCTTTTCCAAAGCACCTGAGGGTAGGACAAGAAACAATGAGTGGAAACTAATCAAGGAGAGAAGCAACTTAGAACTAAGGATAAATTTCCTGACAGCTTGAACAATTAATCTGTGGAACAACTTGCCTCCAGAGGTTGTGAATGCTCAAACACTGGAAGTTTTAAAGAAGATATTGAATAACTATTTATCTGAAGAGTTGTGGGGTTTCCTGCCTAAGCAGGGGGTTGGACTAGAAGGCCTCCAAGATCCCTTCCAACTCTTATATTCTATTCTGTTCTATTAGTTGATAAGAGCTTGTTTGTTCACACTATAATTCAATTTTCTGAGCAGAAAGGACTCTGAAGACCTCTGCTTCTGTTCTGAACCACCAAAAGGAAAATATTTGTTTTTTCTGGTGATGTAATTTCTCTTCAAGTGATGAGACTTGCAATCCTCCAGCTGGTTGGGGAAACTAATTGTGGCTCTTGATCAAATAAATGTTGCCTCCCAATATAAATTAATGCTTTAAATTATCTGAATTTGCTGGCTTTAAAAATGGGCTGGACCAATTCATGGACGTTGTAAGGCTCAATTGGTATTAGCTTTGATGGCAATGGGAAGGCCATCTGCTGGGAGATTATGCAGTTTGTTAGCCACGGTGAGAACACAGTGTTGGAATAGATGGAGCTGTAGATATGATTAGGTATGCAGATAGTCCTCAACTTACAACAGCTCATTTAGTGACCATTCAAAGCTGCATCAGCACTGAAAAAAATGACTTATGATTGTTTTTCACACTTATGAAAGTTACAGCATCTCCATGGTCACATGATCAAAGTTATAATGCTTGGCAAGCTGACTCATATTTATGACGGTTGCAGTGGCCTTGGGTCACGTGATCACGTTTTGTGACCTTCTGACAAGCAAAGTCAATGGGGAAACCAGATTCACTTAACAACTGTGTTACTAACTTAACAATAGCAGTGATTCACTTAACAACTGTGGCAAAAAAAGGTTGTAAAATGGGGGGGGGGGGAAATCACTTAACAAATGTCTTGCTTAGAAGCATAAATTTTGGGCGCAATTGTGGTCGCAAGCCGAGGGCTACCTGTACATGAACTTTGTAATAATAATCTAAAAGGTTTGGCTCAAAAGTCATAAACACCAGTTTACAGCATACCGTTTTCAAAGTAAAACCGATGGAAATCCATCCCTTCTACAAGATTTCCCAAAGCTTCAGGCTCAAATGAGGTAAGACCAGGATCGCAGATTTTCCTGCAGAGCAAGGGGAAAATAAATCTATACACATTATGCGACAAAAATGAAAAGCCATCATGTACATGCTGAATCCCGTAAGCCTACATTTCAGATGAAGCCTGCAGGACACCTTACAAAGACTCTGTTCCTGAAATTTCTTGTCATCCCTTGGAAAACCACAGCTTTTCCTTGAAACGGAGCTATCCGGGTGTTTTTTCCTACTCCTTTCTTTTATTCACTCTGTCGTGTTTTCCGAAAGATGCACTAATTAATTCATGATCTTTGAGCTAAGTTTCAAAAGAAATCCAGTCACTTATTAGGAACACCATTTCGGCAATACCCTATTGAAGTCAGATCTAAATCTCATTTGAATTATGGCTGAACTTACCCGTTTCCTCCCTCCCCTCAGTCTGTGTCATAAATCACATTCACCAATAAGGTGCACACCTCACAAGTCTGCTGTAGTAATCGGAGATCCGACTCTAGCCGAAGGTATGCGTGGAATGCGCTCCCCCCATTTCCTCACCATGGCAACTTTCTGAATTGACACACACACACAACTCATGTCATAGTTGAAGCGAGCTCTGAGGTAGCTGTTCTTAGCTGGAATTGCCTTCCATCTTCCACTAATGTAGGGGCTTCAAACTGGTGGCCCATGGTCTGGATTCATCACGCAGAGGCCATGACCACCCCAGTTTTGTGAAGGGGAAAAACATCACGGTACGTCACATGACACCGCAAGTTTGACACCCATGCACTAATGCATACATTTCTGCAACATGAAGCACTAAGGATGCCACTAGATGAGAATGTTCCAAGAATGTTCTATTGCACCTTTGACCCGCCTATCTCTTTTCTCCCTAGTTTTTGAGGATGTAAATAAGCTGAGATAAACATTGCATAGATCATGTGTCACTATCTACAGTACCTTTAGGAACTATATGAAACATATAAAAAAGTCTTTAAGCTCAACACCATCTAACAATCCTGGTTGTGTGGTTTCTTACCAATCTGAGGCAGAAAATATATAGAAACCTCAAACAGTTAAAAATAAGAATTTAACTTCTCTTCCCTGAAAGCAGAAAAATCCAATCTGTCACAAGTGAGATACAAACTTAAATCATGAACTGATTTATCATAGCCCTCAATACCTGCTGACCACTAAAGATTTCCAATATGAGAATTTTTTTTCTTCTCAATACGATCAAGAGAACTGCAACCATATCCTGGTTGCAATAACCACTTGCTGAAAATATAGTCTAATGTTACTATTAGATACCTAACTAAGAGAAAGCAGAGCAGGGAGCAGAAAGCAACTTACGTGTAGGCTTCAAAATCCCCATTATTGATAGCTTCTATCAGCTGCTCCGTAACCTTGATGATCTCTTGTTTACGAGCTGGAGACAAGAAAGAAACACGTACAATGACAAGATTAAATATAAAATGAAAGCCGATGGAACAAAAGACTGTATGAATAACAGTCTCAATCACGGAGTTGTCTCTGTTTGAATTATGATTGTTATGCATTCAGACAGCCTGAGTGATGCGATGGCCTAGAGGCAGAGCTCTTGCCTCACAATCAGGAGGCGGTGAGTTTGATCCTAGGTAGAGACAGTTATATGTCTCTCTTGGCACGAAGAGAATATAACTCCACATTGGTGACAGGAAGGGCATCCAGCCGTAAACACTCAGCTCCATTCAGTTGGCCAGACTCCACCCTGCAAGGGATTATGGGACCATTAAAATATGAAGATGATGTATTCAGACAGCGTTTGCAGTCCCCTCATTCTTTGCTGTTAACACTGCCAAAAATTGAATTGCATCCAATCTTGTACAATGGACTGACCTCTACACATACTTCGGTATAGACAAATTGGAAGCATGGATCAGAAGCAAGAGTTGGAGATCTATGGCTTATCCATTATTATTTTTTTTGCCTTCAGTGAATTTTGCAGAGACTGAATATTCCGTTGAAACTTAATCATTACTCTTTTCCAGGGGCCCTTTAATTGCAACAATCATTTGCATTTTTAAATTTAAATAAAAATAATGTTAAATTGTAATCATTCACATGTAAACTGAGTGCAGGTACATTAGTCATGACTGCTGATAGCACACAAATAGCATCTTCCCCAAAGCAGGAGAAAGTACTATTAGTCCACTTTGCAATTTCTAAGAAGGATTGTTACACAGAGTGAGTTTTCTCACTCTCAAGGGAAGGCTCATGTTCCTCAAGTGTAATCAGATACCTTCCAGTCCTCCTTAGTTTTCAGGTGACTTTCTCCCCTCAATCCTGCAAAACTGTTCAGGAAGAAAATGCAAGCAGGCAGGCAAACTCATAACTCTCATCTATATAAATAAAAATGTAACAAGAGTTTGTTCAAATCCGCTAATCTCTGAAAGTACTGCACTGGTCACTTCCAAATTTTCACACAACATTCCTTTCAAATATGGCACCAATGATATATATAGATTGTGCAGATGTCACACCTGTACCAGGTACACGCAACGGAAATGTAAAAAATTGTAAAAAAGGTAGGTAGATGGATACAGAGAGAGCAGTGGGCCACATGTATTATGTCATCCTTTATGACATAAAATACTCCGTCCATAAGATTTAAGGAGAAATACAGTAGGTAGGTAGGTAGGCAGCTAAAGGGATAGAGAGAGGGAGGGAGAAATGCAGTAGGTAGGTAGGTAGGTAGGTAGGTAGGTAGAGGGATAGAGAGAGGGAGGGAGAAATGCAGTAGGTAGGTAGGTAGAGGGATAGAGAGAGAGAGAAATACAGTAGGTAGGTGGTAGGAGAATCATATTCCTTGGCCATGCATTTTCTCACTTTCTAGCTCCCATATTTCAGTATAAGTCCTGTTGCAGGTTGTGGTTGCATTTTTCTGAGTTGCTTATCAACCCTTATCAGGTTATACTTCTTTGGGTTGGGTGGGGAGAACCAACTGTTGGTTGCTGATTGGTTGTAGCTGGTATACATCTTAGAATGCTTGTGAGGCTCTTAGACTCTGGTACTTCTCAAGTCACCTGCCCTCATTGCTCATTACACTATATGGTTTATGTTCAGTTTCAACTCCTCCGTGCACCACTCTGTCAGTTCTCCAAGTCAACGCCCTTCCTCTCTTCCATCCACACCCACACTCTACACCTTCAAAGTTTCTCTTCATCTCTCTCCAGCACAGGTGTGATCCTCTCCATTCTTGAAATCCCAAGGGACACAAAATCATACAGAGGGAAAACTCATATTGGCATTTTTTCTTTCTTTCACAAACCTGCTTCAACAAAGGTTTCAAACATACTGATTCCAACAAGAGCAATTTCCTAATGTTGTATGGAGTCTACATCCCCTTCTTATATAGGTAGTCCTCAACTTATGACCACAATTGAGCCCAACATTTCTGTTGTTTAAGTGAGACATTTGTTAAGTGAATTTTGCCCTATTTTATGACTTTTCTTGCTTGTTGTTAATGGAATCATTGAAATTGTTAAGTTAGTACCCCGATTGTTAAGTGAATCTGGCTTCCCCATTGACTTTGCTTGTTAGTAGGTCGCAAAAGGGTATCATATGTTCTTGGGATGCAGCGACAGTCACAAATATGAACCAGTTGCCAAGCATCTGAATTTTGATCACATGATCATGGGGATGCTGAAAAGGTAGTAACTGTAAAAAATGGTCATAAGTCACTTTTTTCAGTGCCATTGTAACTTTGAACGGTCACTAAATGAACTGTTGTAAGTCAAGGCCTATCTGTATTCAGTCTGTACTAATTCAGTTTTGTAGAGTTCTTGTTTGTTTAGTTTAATTTAGTTTAGTTTATTGTCATTGCACCTCGTACAACAAAATTAAATGCCATCTTCAGTGTACATTATAATTATAAAAATAAAACACAAACATATATCCTTGACATTCTATACAATTGCATTAATATTGCACTAGACAGTAGAATTCAATATGGTTACTGCTCTGGGATAGGAGCTGTTTTTCAGCCTATTTGTACTTGTTTTTATTATCTGGTACCGTCTGCCAGATGGTAATAGTTAAAAAAAAAGGGTGGCCAGGATGAGATGGATCTTTAAAAATGTTTGAACTTTCTTAAGGCAGTGGGAGCTCTAAAGCTCTTCCAAAGAGGAGACAGGGCAACTAATGATCCTCTGGGCAATGACCTTGACCCTCTGGAGTGCTGTCCTATCTGTTTGTTGTTTGCTTGTAGCTGTTTGATTAACTGATTAGATAACATCACCAGCTCACAATCTCCAAGCAAATAACTATGCTAAGAGAGCATCATGGACTCCACAGTTCAGCTCTGAGCCAGATATATTCTTTTCTTTGGTATTTCAATTTTTCTTGTGAATCACAGGTAGGAATGATCTGCATATTTGTATGCATATGATGGTAACTAATTATCACAGAAATTGATAAATTAATTGATAAATTAAATTAATTGTACTGGTTGTAAATTAAAATCTTGGGGTCATGTGATTACCTTCCGAGATCTTCTGATAAGCAAAGATAAGCCAGATTCACTTAACAACTGTGTTACTAATTTAACAACTTCAGTGATTCATTTAACAACTAAGGCAAAAAAGTTTGTCAACTGGAGCCAAATTCATTTAACAACTGTCCTGTTTAACAACATAATTGTTGGGCTCAATTGTGATTGAAGTTTAAGACTATATAATTACGTGTATAATATTCAGTGAAGACTCAAAAAGAACATTCCTAGGAATTTGCTCATTTGATCTTATAATTAACTTTTAAGAATTAGCTTAATTCTCTCTTGATGTTCTCTCTTGATAGTTCTCTCTTGATATGACATGGCAATAGAAATAGTCTTCTCAAATGATAAGGAAAGACTATGTTAAGGAATGGTATAGTTCAACTGGAGACATAAAAGCATCTCCATATGCAAGCATCTCATATGACGAGAAACCACAATATGCAGGGATATTCATGAAGTTGAAATTGCGCAGTAGATTTACTGGAATACTAGCTTTTTTATCATATATGAAGTCCACAAGAGTTGCAATCTAGGTCAATCATCTGCAGTATAACACCCTTTAAATTGCTGGGGAAACTAAACTAATATTGGACAATTGTAGATGAATATGATAAGCTATTTTCATACCACATGTTTGGTTGAAAATTGACTCATTAAGACTCTAATTTGATTACCGGTAAACAATCTTTGAATTTCATACAGAAAAAAAAATTCATAAGAAATATTTAACTTTGAAAAACAGATTATTCTGACATTGTTTACTACAAAAAAGAAGCCAGGGACTCTTTTGAACACATGTGAACATTTTTATGTTGCTTTTAAACAGCATGAACAATTCTCTGTACAGTGATCTGGCTTTCACATTTCTGGAGCTCCAAGCAATTCATTCTGTAATGAACTGGCAAGAGTATTAAGATAGCTGATTCTCTCTTCAATTTCCTAAGAAGCACAGATCCTCCTGAGATTCAATGCATGCTTAGTGAAAACGCAAACACTTCATTCCCTAAAATGAAAACCAATAAAGTTACTGTATATCTTTTATTCAAATGTACTAATGGATATGATATCTCTTCAACTGTAACAGTTACATTAGAATAACTGGCACCTGGCCACAGGTAAATAAATAATTACCCTTTCCCAAACATGTAAATCCTACTTCTCCACTTGGCATGAATCTTGATTACAGATATAGGATCTATTGTCATGGAAAAAGTCTACTCCATGTTCTTTTGCCAAATTCAACAGCAAAATTTTGGGGGAGACAAAAAGCCAAAAATTTGTACTCCCACATATTCTAGATCAGGGGTCATCAACCTTAAGCACTCAAAGAGCCCAAAGATCCTAACTGGAAGCTCCCCATTCAATTCTGGAGCCAACCAGAAGTCCTGTCCCCCCCACCATAGAGTCTCATCCTAGCACAGCGTCTTTTATTCCTCTGCCAACCTGAAGTACAGTTCCACCACCACCACTATAGAGTCTCCCCCTAGCGCAGCCTCCTTTTTCCTCTGCCAACTGGAAGTCCGGTTCCCCCATCATAGTGTCTCCTCTTAGCATGACGTCCTTTTTCCTCTACCTGTCCTAACTGAAAGGCCAATCAATTGGTGACAATGAGCCAGTGACTAGTGACAGTGAGCCACAGCAGAGGGATGAAAGAGCCACATGCAGCTCCACAGCCACAGGTTGCTGACCTCTGTTCTAGATTCATTGAATACTATAAAATTGCTAGCCAACAGTGCAGAAGCAATTTTTTAAAATCACTATTTAGTGACACTGTGAGTGAGAACACGCCACATGTGAATTTCTGGGATAGGTTTCTTCTAGGATCAACCAGTTATTTTTAATACTGACTCTAATTTTTAAATATTTCTTCTTTTGAAGCATGTTACCTTGAGCTCTTGGGAGAAAAGACAGGGTATCAATCTAATAAACAAACAATCCTACATTTGAACGCACTGAAATATTTCCCCCCCCCCCCCTATATCTGGGAAATGAGGCGCATCTCAAATATTTCTACATAAGCAAGACACAGACCTGCTTTCCTGGGGGAGGTTTCACTCTCCCTCTGTGTTCAAAGTTTGGTTAGGGATGCTGTGTAGAGCATCCTCATTAGCCTCATCCATTTCACGGATGTTTCCCAAATTAACAACACCATCTAGAAAAGAAAAGGGCTGCAATATCCATCTAATAAGAAGAAGTCATATGTTAATGTTTTCTATATGCTTTAGGAATGAGATGCTTTTGGCTCACAAAGCTACTGATTGCTTTGTAATCCCTTTCTGGAACGCGCTGATATCTCTCATTTAAAATGCTTCACATTTTCCTGCCCACGGATATTTCTGAAGTTTGTAGCAGAGATTAACATTCAAAACAGAACTCTATTATGCTTCATAATAAGGAATTAATGTGGCATTCCCTATGCATTTACTAAGATTTTGTTTTTATATTTTAGTCCTGGGCCTCAAGCTCTACTGTTTTTAGACGTAAGGCCACCTTTATCAAATGAACTAAAGATTATTGGGTGAAAATCAAGTCAGGGTGCAGAGAACTTCCAGGCACTCACTTAAATGGAGCCTCTCATTAATTTCATAATATTCCTAATTAAACAAAAATCTGCAGTCATATTATTATTTAGAATTCACACTGGTTTATATCAAGCCTGTCAGAACATATTTTGTCCAGGCTACTCCAAAATGCACAGAAGTCACATATTTGTGCTCTACCAAGGTTTATGTTTATTCTGATGGAATTTGAGCAGGAAAACCTTTCTCTAAATATTCAAAGTGGGGGTTCATGGATTTCATGCAAGTTCTCTGTTTAAAAGAAAATATGTTTTATTTAAATATAATTGCATGCATGCTCAATTATGCTTTTAAAAATGTGATATTACAATCTGTTTCTAGCATAACTACTGAATGTTCCAATTTTGCAGCAAAGCCATCTGTCATTAAATTTTTACTTTTGGGAATTTTCACCTAAGAAAGTGTCTCTTGTTTTGCATCTCTATCTAGAGTCATCACGACCCTAAAATATGAACAAAAACATACCATGCCAAGTGCACCATAAGACTGCAAAGGAGAAAAATGACATCATCTATTCCCCAATAATATATTTCTGTAATTTCAATTTGCAATTTTGGTCTTTGGAGAACATCATCCATCCTCTAGTGCACTTATATGTGATAAACTTATTCTAATAAGATTAAACCTGAACTTCTTTTCATTTGATGCGTGTAAAATAGCTACCCTGATTCAGAAGTTCAGTTAATCTGTCTGTCAAAGCAATCATGTAGGATCAACTAATATGTAGGTACCGTATTTTTTGGAGAATAAGACACACCTTTTTCTCTCAAGAGAAGAGGCTGAAAATCTGGGTGCGTCTTATACACTGAATACATCATTTTTTGCCTCCCGAAGCCCCACCCACTTCCCCAAAATGGCCATGCATAGCCTTTAGAAGCCTTGCAGAGTGCTCCTCGGGGCTGGGGAGGGCAGAAATGAGCAAATAACGGGCTGGTTTTTGCTCAATTTTGCCCCCCCCCCAGCTTCCAGGAGCACTCTATAAGCCTCCTAAAAGCTATTCATGCCCTTTTTTTTGAAAAAACAACAACCCATGGGCCCGTTTTCATGAAAAACGGGCCATTTTTGGGAGGTCTGCAGAGTGCAAAAACTTTTTTTTTAATTTGCCTCTTCAAAATCCTGGTGCATCTTATACTCCAGTGCGTCTTATACTCCGAAAAATACGGTAATTGTTTTTTTGTTTTTGTTTTTAAAGTGTCAGGAATGGAAATTTAATCATGGAATTAAGAAAATACATTCATCAAAGAAGCAACAAGTCTTCAAATTATAATAAGTGCCTACTTTCACTCCACCTCTAAACTATTTTTAAATGACTCATTTCTTAATTTCAACAGGGAATGGATTAGTAACTATATGGACTGCATCTCTCAACTTACACAAAGGAGAGGAAGAAGTGGACTGGGAAGGCTCATATTGAAACAAGATATCCTGTGAATCTGCCAAATTCTTGAATCCTGCCATTGAATTGATGGAAACACAACAGTTGAATAAAGATGAAGCTATAGAGCATAAGTAGAAGAGGAGACATTGATAATAGGAGTAGCTACTACAACAATAAAAACATGATCAGTAAAATGAAACAGTAAGGGGAGAAGTCAGACTCAAGCAACCAGAACAACTCTAAATAGGATAAAGCTTTCTTTTATTGTTGAACACCTATTTACAAGAATCTTACCAGACTGGCTGCCCTCCCTTGGGAAACAGTAGATATGTAGTAGTCTTAAGCATTAAATCTCAGATATTTTCTTCCCCAAATCGACTCTATGCTGGAATGTTTCTTTACTCCCCCCTGGAAGGACTCCCTCTACTTCAACCGATGATTCCATCAGAGGAGAAGGAGAATGATGAATAGAACTTAATGCCTACAGATGAACCCCCTTTTTGAGAACTGTATTGGGGGTAGAAGGAGATAAAAGGAAAAGAAAAAAGGGCCAGAACAAAACCTCAAAGTAATAATTTAATTACACACAACAAATGAAACCAGTATATTACAACATCAATAAGATGTGTAAGGAAAACAGAAATGGACAAATCTCATTTGGTTTCAATTTACATACCAGTAGCATGAAAGATATTCTTAGATTCCCACAATGATATATAATCTTACAAAGATAAACAATTATCACAAGAAACAAGCTCATTATACCTTATCTGTTTATAACATTGTGAGCCCACTACAAATAATATAAATCAGTAAATAAACCTCTAATTAATATATCTTTCATTTATTATGCCAGAGTTTACTATAATGAAGCGGAAGGAGAGATTCTATAAAATGCATGGAATGTATCTTGTGTAAGAATAAGAGTATCAAAATCTGCTGCAACTAATCTACTTGTGTACCATTAAACCTCCAAACTATTATGTTATACTATTTTAACAGTTTTCTGGCTGTAATGATAAAGTCCAATGCATAATATTGAATGAATAAATGAATCTTATCAAATAAATTTAAACAGCATCACTAACCCTAAAACCAAGACTTGCAAAACAAATAACTGATGCAATAATTTACATTATGTTATATAGTCTTTCCATACTTTGAAAGATACTGAAAAGCTCCTGTAATGTATATCTAAAGGTAAAGGTTCCCCTCGCACATACATGCTAGTCGTTCCCAAATCTAGGGGGTGGTGCTCATCTCCATTTCAAAGCCAAAGAGCCAGCACTGTCCGATGATGATTCCGTGGTCATGCGGCCAGCATAACTAAATGCTGAAGGCACATGTAATGCTGTTACCTTCCCACCAAAGGTGGCCCCTATTTTTCTACCTGCATTTTTACATGCTTTCGAACTGCTAGGTTGGCAGAAGCTGGGGCAAGTAACGGGAGCTCACTCCATTATGTGACGCTAGGGATTTGAACCGCTGAACTGCCAGCCTTTCTGATCAAAAAGCTCAGCGTCTTAGTCACTGAGCCACTGTGTCCCCCTAATGTGTATTTAAATATTACTAAAACCCTGATTCCTAAATAGTGCACCATAGGTTAGGGTTAGGGTTATACTTCAAATGAGCTAACTTACAGAATGCGTCCAAAATCTCAGACCAATGATTCCCATGGAATTTCATAAAACATTTAATGACATAAATCAATTTCACATCATAAAGCAATTTATGACATAATACAAATGATGTTTCACTGTGCTATATTGTTTAGGATGCGCTACTTTCACAGCAGATACATCTCAATGTATCCGAACATTTCCAATGAAGGCAGTAGATTAGGAATTCTGTCATTATTGAAGTCATTCAAGGAACTAGCTCTGAAAGGAAGCCCAACATCCAACCCTATTGACAAGGGAGTGCTCCATCTAGAAAAATACCCCTTTGATCTTACATGGCAAAGTCTTCTTCAGACATTTAATTTTGGATCGATCATAGCTCTAAGAATAAATGTAAGGAACTGATGGCTGATTAAGTTGTTACATTATGTTTTCCATCATTCCCTAATGAGGGGTGTGTGCTAATATCCAAATGGCCAGAGTCTTTCATTCATATCTGAATTATTTTGAAAGCATGCTATCATAATAGAAGGAGTCAGTCAAGACTCCTATCTATATTGTTATCTACGTCTGCATCTATTCAAGTCTTTGATATGATGGAATGTGCACTTGCAAGACTAGAAGGGAAACCTTTGGCAACACAGAGCTTTCCTAGTAGGAGATCCAGATTAAGAGGCTGTGCAATCTGGAGCAGGATGGGAGAGTACCATTCCCAAGATTCAGGGTAGTCATACATTAGAATATTTCAGGATGTATCTAATAGGTAAGAATTACAGCATTAGTTTGGCAAGATTCTGTCTATTAGGCATACCGAAATAAAACTCGATTGGGTCTTGCTATCTCATCTCTTGGCTTGTACTTGACACTGTTTAGATATACAGGTTAACAGAGTGGGAAGGGAACTTGTACATAATCTAGTCCAAACCCCCCCCCCCCCCAGTGTGAAATTCAATTTTTTTTACTACCGGTTCTGTGGCCGTGGCTTGGTGAATGTGGCAGGAGAAGGATATTGCAAAATCTCCATTCCCACCACACTCCAGGGGAAGAATACTGCAAAATCCTCATTCCCTCCCTACTCCTGGAGGAAGGATATTGCAAAATCTCCATTCCTACTCCACTCTGGGGCCAGGCAGAGGTAGTATTTACCGATTTCCCAAACTACTCAAAATTTCCACTACCGGTTCTCCAGAACCTGTCAGAACTTGCTGAATTTCACCCTTGCTCCCACCCAAGCAGACCCTACATTGTTTTTGGCAGATGGCAGTCCAGTATCTTCTTGAAAGCTTCCAGTGATGAAGCTCCCACAACTTCTGAAGGCAAACTGTTCCATTGGTTAATTGTTCTCACTGGCTCTCAGTTTACTAACTGCTGTGTCAGTCTAAATTCAAAGTTACGATGGTTGAAAAAAAGAAAAGACATTTTCCACCCAATGGAAAACACAGTGCCCCATGGTCACAGTGCCCCATGGTGATCACCATCTAGGTGCTTTGCACTGGCATGCATTTATTACACTATCCCATAGTCATTTGCCCTCAATTTTCAACTTCATAACTGGCTCCCAAAAAGTAGAATTAATGGGAGTAGAATAGCAGCCATGGTTATAGGTCTATCTACCAGTGGTCCTCAAATTATGACTGTAATGGAGCTTGAACATCACCATTGTAACTGTGATAGTCATAAATTAGCTTGCTCAGATATTTATATTTCATGTGACTGACTCAATTTTACACCTTTTATTGCAGTGATTGTTAAGTAAATGCCACAGTCATTCAGGCAACCAATAATTCACTATGGGTGTGATTTTGCTGAAAACCAGAAATAAATGCCAGTTTTCGACAAAACCACAATAATATGTGGTCACATGACCATGGGATGCTGCAAAGAGCCCTAAATGCAGCCTGGTTGTGAGCACTCAAGTTGCAGTCATGTGACTGTGCATGGGCAGATGGGGGGAACCATTGCAACTTCACATTTATCATAACTATCCACCAGGGAGGTCAATGAAATGGCCAGTTGGTCATGGACTGTGAGTTTAACTTAATTAAAAAGATGTAAAGTGAAAAAGTGTGGACAGTTTATATATCTGACCATAAATACAGCAATAATTTATCTACAATATACTCTACATCTTTAGTTCTAATTTAAGAGAAATTCAGGCCAAACAGTAAAACCAGGTCACATGACCAATGATGAGATTTTATCTGAGATTTTATTATATCATTCAAGCTTTTCAGAGACAAACCATTATTCTGCTGAAAAGTTTGGGATGCAAATGGATGCACTTAGCTGGTAGAAGAAAGCAGCATGGGAATACTTCCACAAATGCTATACATTTAAATAACATTTAAACATCTTATTTTTTTGACAATGTAGTAACTGAAGAGTTCATGAAATCAAGAAACTGAGACAAAATACATTCTGAGAAATCTGAGGAAGCAGCACAACTATGGCATGGAGTCCTGTCCACAATACACCTGCTAATTAAGGTGTTCAGGGCTAGTGGATAATAGTTAAAACATCAGAAACAACATATAGCTGCTGGGAAAATAAATTACTAAATTTCTGAAGTCAAACTGTAAACTTCTGGATGTGATGTAAATGTTGTTATACGGACAAATGAGTTGATGCAACCCACCTCCTATTTAGGGGTAGTATTCACTTACTTTCCCTACTAGTTCGCAAATGTGGGCATGTACATGCATGCGCTAGCTTCACTCTCACACACCTCATCCATGCATGCGCTTGGCCTTCTGCACAGGCACTTTGATCGTGCTTGCGGTTTGCATGCATGCGCACAGCTTGAAAACGTGCCTAAATAGGACAGCATAGAGCCGGGGCAGGGGGCGCGGCCACGCCGTGATTTCCACCGGTCTCAACCTTCTGAATACCACCTCTGATCCTATTCTATTAATTTTTTTCTAACAGGATAATTATTATTTTTTATTTAGTGCATTAAGCGAATGATACCAAACATGAGCAACTGTTACATTTGTATAAAAAAATATGGCCTCTCTTCATATCATACCTTTTACATCTTCATCTTCAATGGTTGTGTTGGTACTCTCTGTTGATTCCTGTGGAGTGCAAGAGTAATTCATTAAATGATCCCACACTCTTAACATCTGTTTTGGATGTACGGTATTAAACAAATCATGCAAAGCTCTGAAGCAGACCATATGAATTTAAGACTCAGACAAATAATCACAGCGAACGACAGCATCTGGTTTAAGTCAAATATCAGGCAGTTTGAAAGGAACATTAAAAGAGATGCATTTCCTATTGACCTATGCCGGACTTCATAGGAACAAAAAGGAAATACAACTGTGAAGAATGAACAGATTTGGTTTTCTTAAGCCCTTTTGACACTTTTTAGACAAATGGTAGCAAAATTATTGACATTTGCTGTCAGAACTAGCCATTTAAGACTGGCAAACAAACACAAGACATAGAGCTAAATAGTCCCTATAAAAATTAGGCTGATACTATAGCTCAATCTAAAATCTTTTAACAATATTGTAGACCAGTGGTGGGATTCAAATAATTTAACAACTGGTTCTCTGCCCTAATAACCAGCTGGGTAGGCATGGCTCGGTGGTCATGTGACTGGGTGGGCGTGGCCAACTCAAAGCCACTCACATTGATGAGCGCTTTGCTTTAGCTGTTACAATGTAATAAGGATTAACCAGAGAGGCAGTTTCTGTAAACAGGGCAATAAAGATTAGGCTAGAAACAACACCAAAATGTTTCCTTCCTTCCTTCCTTCCTTCCTTCCTTCCTTCCTTCCTTCCTTCCTTCCTTCCTTCCTTCCTTCCTTCCTTCCTTCCTTCCTTCCTTCCTGGATTAGCCCTGTACAGTGGGGGGGGGGGAATGAGATTTCTTCCAAAAACCGGTTCTCCGAACTGCTTAGAAAGTTAACAACAGGTTCTCCTGAATAGGTGCCAACTGGCTGAATCCCAGTTGTAGACATAGAAAACCTCACATTGATTTGACCTTGACACAATCCAGTCTGTGGCATTTATTTACTTGTATTCTGCCTTTTTATTATTTTTAACCTAATTCAAGGCAGCAAATTCATTCTCCAATTTTTGCCACAATAACAAACCTATGAAGTGGGTTGGGCTGAGAGAGAATAATTGGTCAAAAGTCATTCACAGATTTCATGGCTAAGATGGGACTTGAACTCATGGTCTCCTGCTGTCTGGCCACAAGAAATATATAATACTAATACTAATATATTCAATAGTTATTGGCAATTTATATAATACAGATGTGCTAAAAAATATCCCTGTTTATGTTTGTTTCTTACGAAATTTTCACTCTACCCTTTTCAGACATGTTGTCCTCTGCCAGTTTAAAATTACTAGTTTTTCAGACAGTAGATTTTAAAAGCCTGTTTTAGTATCAAAAAGGCAGGTACCTCTGATGTTTGATGGATTATAAATAACAAAAATAGTTAGTTGACACAGTTAAAAGGACACTATCAAAGATAGTAAAAAGTGTAGCCTTATTTTTTTTTTCAAAAAATGACTTTGCAAAGATTTTTATGGAAACTTGAGGAAAGAAAAAAACAAAAAACAAAAGCAGCAAAATAAATAAGATTTAAGAAACAAAATAAATTTCTTAATAAAATGTCAATTTCATTTAAGAATTAAGGGTGATTAAGAATTATGGGGCACTCAGACCCTTATGCTTAATTAAGCACAATCTTATAACTGAAGGATAAGATCAACAGCTCATCAAATATAGTTGCACAAAGTATACACTTGTATGTAACTATTGGTTTATCCACTTGAGACAACTAGAATTCATCACCAGGTTAAAAAACAAAAGAGACAACTCTTTTGTTCATATCCCAAATGTACATGTGGGAAAACTACAACACTGTATTAAGCTATTGAGATTTATAAGTCTTAACTTCTTTTAACTGTCTCTTTGTTTGGAATAAACATAATTCACAATCAATATCAACAGATCTTGGTAGTGTCCTTTCTTTCTGTAATGCTAATTCAAACAAACATGTATGGTCAGCAAGATATATGCACACCAACAAATGTGTCAGTGATCATCCCAAATATTTGTCCATCCACTGAAAATAAACCATCATGCTCTGACTGGTTGAAAAATGATATATACAGAGAGTTGCTTGGTTATAAAAGTCACTCTTAGAAATGATTATGAAACCTAGACACACATATGCAGAAGAAATTTCATGCATCACCTTTGAAGTCAACTCCATGGAAACACTGAATTTGCCCATCATGTTGGGCTTTATTTTTATTGGGGAAAGGGGTAAGTGATGCACATTTAACAAATATTTCTTCTACAAAAGTTTTTTTCTTCCATATTGAAACTCATTTTGGCTTTTGTTTAACAGGAAGTAGGAAGGGCAGATTTATATGGTAACCATTTATATACAGGGAAAACAAATAATGTAGTCATGTTTAAGAGTTATGATGGTTTGCCTAATATGGACTTTGAGGTCAAGTAAAATTTTGATATTAGTAAAAATATACAGTGTAAATTTCATATTGTTTACATGTAATATAAAAACCAAAATATGATGTAATGAAGTGATAGCAAGGCAAACATAAAAATCTAACATACATAAATATGAAAACGAGTCACAGATCTATATAAAATAAGCTAGTATATGTGCTTGAGAAAAGATTATAGTATTAATGCTAACGCTCAACTACTATCTAGAAACACAACAGAATAGTTACAAGAAAATTAAATCAGACAAGAATACTGATGACAAAGTATATAGAGATATTTTCTTCAATTATTGGATTATGAAGCAGTAATCACATTGTAGAATTAAACTTTGTAGCATTAAACACTGTAGCACAGAGTTTCTTCTTCTTTAAAGCGATAGTTGTTTATCTCAGAATTTAACAGTCACTTAGCCCCTTTTCAAGTTTATACAGAAGGAAAATAAAGATGTAACACAATTCAACCCTACACGTACAGCTGAAGACTAGAACAAAAATGTAACGGGTAATACCCACAACATTATTTTTGTCCCTGAAGGTGTGAGCAGCTGATTGATTCAGAGAAAAGTCTGAAATTCAATGAAGTTATTCCTCTATTTAGGAATGGAAAGCTTCTTTACTGGATTGTATTGTTTTTCATTGATTCTGCATTGTCTTCAAGGGTCATATATGCACTGGGCTGTTGGAATCCCCAGGAAGAGGAACGTAAGGGACATATATTTATTTTCACTGCCAATAACAGAATTGGTGTTCATAACTTGAAAAATTTAAGATATTGATTGGGCTGGTGATATCTTTAGATGGCTCCCTTGCTTGATCTAATCTCTTATGTTTTATGCAATTTTTAACTTTTTGGTTTGACTGCTTTAGATGTGTGTAGTACTTTTCTATTTTTTGCTGTATGCTGCCTAGTGACTTCTTGTGAGATGGGCAGTCATATAAATTTTATCAATCAATCAATCAATCAATCGATCACCAAACATCTGTATTCAGGTTTCTATGGAGGAAGAGATATTACAACTTTGTAAAAACAGCATCTGCTAAATTGCATATCTAGGTGCAGCCCACTAGGGAATTTTAAATTAGCAATGCTTTGCCAAAGAATTCCTAGTTTGATTGCATAAAGATGAATGACTAGGCTGAGAAACAGAAGATAAAACAGATCTCCAAGTGTGTCTTCCTTGAACTTTCGTAATTGTTGCATTAAAAAAAAAAAGACTACCCTGCATTTTGAAGAAAACTGGGGTTTTTTTTCCTATTCCAAACCAGAAGCCTGAAATAGAAACTAGAAGAATTAAACAGCTCACGCTACAATTTCTTGGTTCTGTCTGATCTCTTTTGTGGTTGAGGAAAAGTGATCACCAGGATCTGGTTACAAATGGCATAGGGCTCTACAGACTTCATGAATTCATAATTAATTTCCTAGCTAACACTTGCATTAACATAGCGATTTGGAAAACTGAATGGAACATGGAACTTGAAAAGAGCAGAGCAGACTTCCCCTTTCTGAATACCTTATTTCCATCTGGATTGTGGATTACTGTAGTTTGGGGCTCCTGAGTGAGAGTAAAATAGAGAGAGAAAAAACAGTTCTTTGTCAATAGATTTTACATTAGTAAGAGAAGGAAGAATGAAATGACCGGATGAAATGTGCTCAATACGGACAAGAACTAAAGCAATGTTAACTGCTGCCAGAGGATGTCACTGGCCAAACTGCTAGAAAGGTAATCATATCTAGTGTAGCAGCATGCAAAAAAACCTTAGTGATGATCTGGAAACTCGCAGGGCTATGAAGTTCTGGAGATCTAGAGAGGCACTGAATTTTCCAAGCAAATGGACTGATCATTTGTATGACCGTCCTGTTCTTTACATCATTTATACCAGAGGCCTTCAAACTTGGCAACTTTAAGACTTGTGGGCTTCAACTCCCAGAATTGTTGGAGTTGAAGTCCACAAGCCTTAAAGTTGCCAAGTTCGGGGACCCTTGATTTATACAGTACTATCCTATTTTTTTGGGACATAGTTTCCAGAGAAGTATATTAATTAACTGATTAAACTATAATTAAAGTTACAAAAATACAGGGGACCATGATAGGCTAAGCACCTACATGATGTTCATTTATAAGTTTGCAACAATCCAAAGAGGTGCTTACCTCTAATTCATTTTATTTACAGTCTTCCAGGGACACACAATCTTTAGATGTGAGCCCAGCATTTTCAATCTGGGATGGATTGAAGCGTTTTCATAATTTGTGCAAAGGCATTTGGGAAATACCTTGTAAACGTATCTTAGGAAGCTGGTACCTCCAAGTAAATTAGAGGATCTGGCAAAACTTGACAAAATCGAAATTTCTTCAAATCTATCGAACTATGTAAGGCCTCTGCCAATTAATAAAAATAGGCCTTAATTTTAAAGCTTTACCACATAGCCCCGAGAAATCAGAATAAACCACAAAAGCAAGGTTATGATATAAATAGCCAACTCATTAGTTAAACATCCCCGCAGAGATTATTATGGCACAATGATTTTTATATCATAAAAGGTAACTGTGGAATATAGCAAGCTTTCAGTACTAGAGGCCTCTAGATCTCAGTAAAGCAAAGTCATGCAAAGTCCTGCTGAGAAAGTAAAGGAATGAAAAGCTGAATAAGGTCTACTTGGTTGTTGCCTAGCAATAATCTCATTAGCTCTCCTTGACTTTGACACTCTTGTTAAATTGAAGAAATTTGGTTGGAAACCTAATTTGTAAATAATGAAATAGCAATCAGGCAAAGAAGCTAAAGGCAACACAAAAGCACACTCTATTCACTTTCTTGCACAGCATGCAAAGAAACACAACTGTGGTGGTGGGCAATGTTACTGCGTAAGTGCATCCCCTTCCATGGCACACCGGCTAATTAGAAACACACTCTTTTTGACAACAAACTGCCTCCTAAGAAGTACAATCCCCAGCTCCCAAGAAAGACAAAAAGAAGAAAAATGCTTGACAATTTTAAACAGCAAACAACAAGTAAAAAAAAAGTAGAAAGGAAAGAGAATGAGGAAAAAAAGATGGAAATGGAACTCAAAAACAAGTTAAGGATAAAGCCAGGTATACCAGCGCTGGGGTGGGAATATTTTCTTTAGGGCTGGTTACTACGTTGGTTTTGTTGTTTATCTGTAGGTATGCAGAAAATAGAAACAAAACAAGCCTTAGACCTCTCACTTCAGATAATCATATCTATATATCTGCCTCTGTAAAATGCTATTGAGTCTGTCTTCTACAGAATGCAATTGAATAGCTGCTCTATGATAATAAAGATAAATGGATGAATTTACAGCATCAAAATGGCAAGAACACATTTATAAGAAATGACTGCCGCATCTTTTCAATCCAGCCTAACGTTGCTGTATAGGAGGAATTTCACAAATCATCATTTTAAATGTGTTATGAAGCAGCTTCTTAAAAATACTTTGTATTATTAAGCGATATGTTGTTAATGCAAATTTAGATAGGACTAAAAGCTGATTTGTCACTTTCCACATTTATATGAGATATTACTGAACATGACAAACAAAATGTTTTCTAGATGTTTTGTTCCAACTTCCATCAACTTTAGCTAACAATATTTTTTTTTTAAAGGGAGCTGTTGTCCAGAATATTTGAATATCAAACCATTGCTGTTGATTACTACAGAATAACAGAGATGGAAGAACTCTGGATGTCTTCTAGTCCAATCCCCTGCTCAAGCAGAAAACCCTATACCTTTTCAGACAAATGGTTGTTCAATACCTTCTTAAAAACTTCCAGTATTGGAGCATTCACAACTTCTGTAGGCAAGTTGTTCTACTGGTTAATTGTTCTAATTGTCAGGAAATTTCTCCTTAGTTCTAGGTTGCTTGTCTTCTTGATTAGTTTCCACCCATTGCTTCTTGTCCTGCCTTCAGGACAAGAGAATAGCTTGACTCCCTCTTCTTTGTGGCAACCCCTGAGATATCAGAACATTACTATCATGTCTCGCCTCATCCTTCTTTTCATTAAAATAGACATACCCATTTCCAGCAACCGTTCTTGATCTGTTTTAGCCTCCAGTCCCCTAATCATCTCTGTGGCTCTTCTCTGAACTCTTTCTAGAGTCTCCACGTCTTTTTTACTTCGTGGCGACAAAAACTGGATGCTGAAGAAGTACATCAGGTATCAATTCAGTGTCAGAGGGACATATATCTTACTTTCCTACTTAACCGTAAGGCAACATTTTCTTGCTATGGATCACATGGCTTCAGTATCTACCTTTAAATAGACTGTCACCTACAGTCATCTTGTGTCATGGGTGGTATAAACATTTAATAAATAAATAAAAGTAACTAAATCAATATGTCCTTAAATAAAGTTACTTATAAGAAAAACATTCCTTCAAAAATATTAATTTTCTTTTGTTGTTAAGTAATATCTCTTAAATATGAAAAATCATGTTAATTCACTGCCAAGGAAGAAAAATGTTGTTATCTGAAGTTCAGGCAAAATTTTCAGCACAAGATAATATTTCTTTTTCTCCAGATACAAATGAAAATCACTTTAATCAACAATAAAACATTTATTATTATTTAACTACTAGCAAATATGTCCTCTATATTGAGCCTTTAAAAACAATGTGGTCAGAAAGATTGGTTTCCTAAAATATCACTTTAAACAAGATTTGAATTAATGAACAGCTCAAATGAATAATTAGCATACAGTATTCATAACACTGAGACATATATAATTTTTTTCATTTGTTAAGCACATTTTAAAGTAAATTATGTAGAAAATTAACTAAATTAATAGAAGATCATTCCATCCAAAATTGGCTGATTTCTCTGTATACAAATTAATCTTTCAGTCTAATCTATATTATGAACTAGATTTAAACTCTAGATTTAAACTAAAAACACACATACCACAAATGCACCCTTAAAAAATTACAAATATTTTGTATTTGCAGCTTAAAAAAACGCCTCACATGTTAAATGTAATTTTGGAAATTTGATTATTTTTTCTTCATCATATAAGTAAACTAAAATTTAGAACTATCATGACTATATATTTTTCAGGCATGGGTGTATATGTGTGTATATGTATGCCCATATATCCATATATACAAGCATATACAAGCATAAAAACAGGGAAACATAGAGAAGCAACCATTGAAACAATAGAGCTGATGAAACAAAAGGTTTAACTGATCAGCAATACAGAACATTTATAAAATAAGTAGAATAAAAATAATACTGTTTTTCACCCTTCTTCTTTGACCAACATTAAATGAATATGGGTGAGCTAATGATATCACATTTAGACTTATTATTGGTCAATGCAAGCATTATTCTGGCAGACTATACTGAGATGTCAAATATATTACTATCCTTAAAAAAAGCACAAATGGGAGTAAAAAATTGAAGCCGCAGAGATGATGAATCCAAAGTGGTGATTTAAATACAAGAGAGAAGAGAGTCAAAAATTTGGAATTCAAAGGGTAGCTTAAGGCAAAAAGATGTTATGAGTGTCACCCACAAAAATAAAACATTTTACAGAAGTGATAAAATAAATGAAACTCTGTGATAGCTTATCTTGCATAGATCTGAGATATAACAACATGGTGGGGGATACAGCCACTATGTTCATCTTTAACCATTTACAGCAGGGGTGTCCAACCTTTGCAACTTTAAGTCTGAAGGACTTCAGCTCCCAGAAAGCTGGCTGGAGAATTCTGGGAGCTGAAGTCCTTCAGACTTAAAGTTGCAAAGGTTGGAGACCCCTGATTTACAGTATGCTTAAAATGGGATATATTCACAGTGTTTTTATCAAAAATGCAGTATTAAACAATATTTTTTTAAAAAATAGAATCATGCACTATGAGAAAAAAAACATACTAGCAAAGCTCTGTAAATGGCAATTTAAGTAATCTACAAACATGACCTACAGACACGTTAATAAACAATGTTCCACTCCTATGTTTTTCAGGAACTTCTGTATCCTTTCAATTAAATGGTTTTTTTTAAATTACCAATTTATTTTGAATTAAAAGATGGGTGAAAAAACCAATTTCATGCTTTTTTTCCTATGTAACACAAAAAAGTAATTTATAATCTCAAGCAAGCTCATAACAAAAGAAAGACATAAAGTTAATATGAACACAAGGTGGCATACCACAAAATTGGTACTTTAAAAATAGAGGAAAATATCCACAGACGAAAAGACAAAATATGGTTTATCAAAATCCTGAGCAGGAATAAAATATTAAGTATTAGTCAAGCAATTTTAATCCTGAGAAGGATATCTGGCCAAGAGAAAATACTTTACAATGTAAATCTGTACATCATTGGCATAAATATCTTTCAAAACTAACATGCGGTTTCAGGCTCTACCTCAGGGGTGGGCAAAGCTGGCTGGAGAAGTCTGTGAGCTGAAGTCCTTCAGACTTAAAGTTGCAAAGTTTGCCCACCCCTGCTCTATCTGGATTGTTGTTTTATAATTATATACAAATCATTCAGAAATTACAGTGAAGATCATTATTTGATAGTGATATAATGATAGCTATCACCTTCAGTGCACATAATTTTATATACTTTTTTTTTTAAAGGACTAACATTTAGGAAAAGGTTTTAGAAGCTAATTCAAAATTTTATGGTTCTAAAGCAGCGTTTCTCAACCTTGTCAACTTGATCTTCAAGTTGACAAGGTTGAGAAAAACTGTTCTAAAGTAATATTAACCAACACTTTCTAAAGTGAATGTGGAACTGTAGAGCCAAAGATTGATGTCCCAATGAATCAGTAGGATAGAAATAGTTTCTTTTGTCTTAATTTATATAGAGGGCATCTTTTGCATATGTAATACAGACATGATAGAAATAGAAAAATAAGGAAACTTTTCTGACAGAAAAATCAACATTTACTGATTGATTCACACTTCTAATCTATTTTGCTACAATATTAAATATTATAAGAATATTTAAATCACCTAAACAATTAACTAAGATTTAATATCTCCCAGGAAACACACAAGCATAGCCAAGTGGATTTCAACATTTACTATTCACCAATATCATTTTACTTTTTTTGAGTTAACTATTTATGATATTCTGCAATATTTGTTAATAACTTGTTTTTTTTTCATTTCCTCCTTGTGTTTATGAATAAATATTTATGAATCCAGATTTGCAGTTCTAAGCACATAGTAAAAATAGTGTTCTACATTAAAATAGTACAAAGAAAAAAAGCTAACTTTTCCAAAAGTTTTTATTTAAGAAAGAGTAATTGTATTGGATAAAATAAATAATAAACTCAACTGAATTATCTGATTCAACATATATCACACTCAATTATATTTAAAATAAGTATGTGATAACAGAAACCAGACTGTGCTATTAGGTACAAATACTGCATAATACCCACCAGTGAGTGGTGGCTCCAATGATAGTTTAAATTGACACCTCCAAATTCCTGCCAGGTTCTTAGATTACTGGAATGAATACAGTGATCCCTCATTTTCCGCGGCTTCGTTTTCTGCGGCTTCAGTGCTTCTCGGGTTTTTCAATAGCAAAAAAATGCATCGGTAGGAGGCAAGCGCCCCCTAGTGCTTGCTTTAAACAATGTCCACCAACTCAAGTTTCCTGTATAGATATACAGAATCCTACTTCGCGGTTATTCAGTTTCCGCGGAAAGGTCCGGTCCCGATTAGCCGCGAAAAACGAGGGATTACTGTATATCACTTTTTTTTCTTTACCTTCAGAAATCTACCTGCTTTAAGTACAAGATTTTAGGAAAAATACTGAAGGCTTTCAAATAACAATGCTACTGTATTGGAATAGGGTCATGGCCAGTATTCCTCTACCAGTTTCATGCCAATATTTGCACAGTGTGTAAAAAAAAATTCAAATGATTTACTTAGGATGTAACATCACCATGTTACAGAAGTCACAAGTGTGCATTTTAAAAGTCTTGTAGCTTCTGGTGTTACATTAGCAACTCAATGATAAATACATCGATTTCATTTCTAAGTGTGAACATTTCATAGGATGAAAAGTCTGGCAGATAAAGATCCTCACCATCATTTGAACACTCGAACTGGACTTCCTTTTCTGATATGACCAGTCAGAGAGAAAGGAAAAGAAGAAAATATGACTGGTTGGATTTAAAGAATCAATGCATGGAGAACAACATGTTTGTTGTAGTCTGGCTGCCTGTTTTAAAAATGCCCAATTTGCAGAAATGGGAGAAATATTCTGCATATGAATAGAATCTCTTCTTGGATAGGCACTGAAAAATGAATTCTCCTTTCATGGTGCCCTACTATGAGAACAGATATCAGAAATAATTCTGAATATTTGTCATAACACCCCCCCTCCAAGTATAGCTGCAAATTGCTGGCAGTAACTAACCTCAGCCCGTATGTTTAAACAGACCAATTTTAACCAAGACTGTTAGAGATTTGCAATAAAATATTATTGAACTACCTGAATTGGGGCATGCAGTGTTACAGATACATTAAGGCAAGGCATTTCTACTGAACTGACCAATAGTGGGAAAGAAGCAGCCATTTTGTTCCACTGAAAAGGATAGACTTTGGATACAGAGAAGTCTCATATAGTCATTGGGGTTAGTGGAAAAAGGAGTAGAACGTATTCTCAGTACCACAAATAGCATTCTGCAATAGGTCCAGTTAATTTTGGGAAGTGCACCTGCCGGGTCCAGAAATAAATCATATTGAATTTGGCTGTTTCAGAGTGGCTGGCTTAGATTAACAGTGTGCTTATACATGAAATATATAAATGTATGCATATCACACATTCAATGGAAACATACAATGAGTTATATATTCCAAAGATCAGATTCAAGAAAAATGCAAGAGTAGAAACTTAACTCCAAGAATGTTCAAATGAACAGAAAGATCCATAGAAATTACACTTCAAATAACAGCTGAAACATTTCATTTAATGCTAATAATTGTGAGTTGGGTTTCCCCCCCCATTTTTCTTAAGCTAATTTTATATGTACCAAAACATTATATATGGAACAATCTCTCCTCTCCTATTCTAGGGCCACAGGCGCAGAAATTCTATGTCATATAGGAAAGCTACAACCATTTTCTATTTCTTCCTAATTTTGCTTACTCAATCTGAACTTATAAGTGAGATCTTAAAATATATTATTTTCTGCCCAAGTATAATGATTTCTTCTGGCAGAAAGCAAGTCACTGATTGGCCAACTTTCTGATAATTTTTTCAATGCTAACATCATGGATGCTATTCAAAAAATGACTAGAAAGGGATAAATCACTAACATGACTAGAAAGTAGATTAATGAATTAACACATTGATTTATGCATTGCCCCTTCCTAAGACTCTAAGCAGTTCAGAAAAAATATCAAAACACTTGCAACTCTGAAACATTAAGTTCAATAAGTAAAACGTGTTACATGGCTTTTGAACTAAGTAATTATAATTTATCAGTGTTTCACCTACTTCTAAGAAAATATTTCTTGCTGCCCCAAAGGCCTCTTGAAAAAGTATTCTATTAACTGTTAATTTTCTGTTTAAAAGAAAGAGAAAAGAAAGAGAACTATATTCTTAACTTTATGAAATAAGAAACAGGGCACTGGTGATACCATCTTCTGTTTGTGTCTGGGTGTTCATGTGTGCACACTTTTTTTTTGCATATTCTTGTGTATGTGCATACATATATAGACTTCTTAATGAATAACAGGACCAGTTATATCAGTGTGTAAAGGCATGGAATTTAGAAGGTGATTTGCCAGTGAAAAATTAGTGAGACTATCATTAGCTGCCCTTTATATTTGTGACTTACCTTTACTCCATCAGGTTTCTTCAATAAACTCTTGGCTGCTATAAATCAGAAGGAAACAAATAGTGTCAGTTGACTAATTTAACAAGAAAACTATGAAAAATATTTTTTTTCTTTTTGTGAATTCCATTTATCATTATTTATCATTTCATCTTTTACCATCTCTTAGCAAAGCATTTCCACAATAATGTGATATCTTTCTTAAGCAAACAACAATTATGAGTCATCCAAAACGTTTTGGAAAATATTGAGGGTGGATTCGGTTTCTACCAGGTAACACAACCATTTTACATTAGATTTTATTAAGCATCTAGCACAATCCCCTTGGGTTGCTGATAAAAGAAAACAAATGTAATGTAATATGCAGTTCTTACTCAGAACTGTCACCATCTTGATATGTAAAGTACACAAAAAGGAGAAACAGACAAAGGTGGAGAAAATTATAGGTCATAATTTTATATGACCTTACATTGTTGATTTAAAAACTTTGTGTAAATCCTTCCTTCTATCTATAAAAATATTAGGCTATTATTATGTTACAAGGTACTATATATGATAAAATATATCCACATTTCTTATACAAGAGTGATAGAACAAACCTAGTCGTAGATAAGAAATTCCTGAAGTTTTCCAAGTAAAGAACTGAGGTACAAAGCATTTATTGTTTCTCATAGTTTTGCTTTAAGTTACCCCAGATGAAACTCAATGGAAGAGAATTAAATGAGGCCAGCCCTTCCCACTTGGACCAAAAGAAAATGAAGGAGATTGATCAAATTGAGATTTTTTTACAAACTCATTTCTTTCCCCCCTCACTCCTACCTAATGGTTTGGAGAAGACGCCAAGGTCTGGATCTTGTGATTTAGGAATTCTCAGCAGCAAAGACAAAAAGAAGAAGATGGGAAGAAGTATCAAGCTATATCAAGATTGAACTAATCAAGGAGAGAAGCAACTTTAGAACTAAGGAGAAATTTCCTGATAGTTAGAACAATTAATCAGAGGAACAACTCGCCTCCAGAAGTTGTGAATGCTCCAACACTGGACATTATTAAGAAGAGGTTGGATAACCATTTGTCTGAAGTGGTGTAGGGTTCCCTGCCTAAGCAGGGGGTTGGACTAGAAGATCTCTGAGGTCCCTTTCAACTCTTCTATACTTCGTCCTCCAAAAAGGGACAAAGCAGAAAGAATCAAAGAAGATAAAATGGTAGATGCTATGACATGTCCTTGGAATTTTTTTAAAGGTAAAAGCTGTACACTTAAGAATAATGAATGTATTTCATACGCCTTTATAAAATGACCTAGCTGTTTGTTTTGTTTTGCTTTTTTCCAGGAAAAAATATATGCCTTACTCTTTCTAGTCACCTTCACTTGTTGAAATTATATGAGAATAACATTAACAGATATATGGAAAATTAATATTAAGAAGATAACTAAAATATTGTTAGAATTTACACTTTAGATATCATTGCTACATAAATGAAATTTGTATAGCAATTATTTTACATGTCATATAAAATAAGTAACTTTGGAAATTATAAATGCATTGGGGCTGGATATTTAACAAACCATTTTGAGCAAATAGGTTTCTAAATTATATCATACAGTACTACCAAACAGAAATGCAATTATCTTAATTAGAGCAAAGCATTATCTGTGGCACTATTATCTTCTTCTCTGAATAGAAACACTATGGATAGAAATTCTGTTTTCGTGATAGCTGAAGAAAAACATACAAGATTGTATCTGCATAAACAATTTGAAAACTGACTTTGCACTCTCCAAAATCTTCCTTCTGTGGCAAAATGATTATACTGCTTTTATAAGTGGTAATTTAGACTCAAAATATTTAAATTGAAGGAGTACAAAAGCCTGCTCAGCAACAATTAGATGCCTATTGCACGTTCCAGCAAAAATGTATTTGTTAGCATTGTTTAATTTTGCTTTAATTTTGCAAACTCTACTTTATGGGACAAATTGCATTGAAGTTGAAGCAAGCCCCCCTCTCTATTGTATTGTATTTCTTTTTTATAATTATATTTATAATTATATTTCTTTACTGAAATAGAATTGTTCAGATTTTTTAAAAATGAGTATTTATAAATTTTAATATTTTCGTGTTTTTGCTTTCGTCTTTTGGGTTTCTTATTTAAGACATTTTATTATTGGGTGTTTTTGTACATTATCAAGAACCATTAAGGAAATGAATAAAATATATATATTTTAAATCAATAAATACATTGTGGTAATATTATGTAAGTCTTGCTACTTCAAGAACACAACTAACAAGGTTTTACTTATTAAGTTTAACACAAAAATGTATTAATGCCTCTTATATTACAAAAAATAATATCAGCCTCAATAATTGAAGCTGACTATTTGGCTGAAGCAATGAGGCAATGTTCTTGTAAAATATTATTTGAGGAATAATGCTTCCAGCAGTTGATATTTTGGAACTACACATTTCTAAACCTAAAAAACAAGTCCAAATGAAATTAGTATAATTTTACTAATCTCTAAGCTTGATGAATTCGTAGCTTTTTAACTTCAGTATGAGAAGCACATATCTGATTAACTTCTGGTAATTTTTTGGATTACGTTCGGCTGAATATTAAAGGGATCCAAATGAATTCATCCTTCTTCTTTAAGAACTGCATTTAAAACAACACTGACTTTTGTAGAGAAATGGCTAAAATGCTGGGCTATAATATCAAGCACAAAAATCCAAATCTAACTCAGTAATAATAATAATAATAATAATAATAATAATAATAATAATAATAATAATTATTATTATTATTATTATTATTATTATTATTATTTTAATTTGTTGACCGCTCCTCTCCCTATAGGGACTCGGAGCGGTGCACAGGGAAAACTAAAACAATAAATATACAAACACATTAAAAACAAATTAAACATATACCTGTGCTAAAATACCCCATTAACATACTAAAATTCCCAGTTAAAACAACTAAAACCCCATAGAGAGAGACTACCCTAGGCCGGCCAAGCAGAAAAGATGTGTTTTTAGTTTTAGACGGAAGGAGCGGAAGTCCGTGGTCGTTCTAATGTCGGGGGGAAGGTCGTTCCAGAGGGCTGGGCCCGCCACAGAAAGAGCCCTTCCCTTGGGCGTCGCCCGCTGACAAAGTCTAGTGGACGGCACCCGGAGAAGTCCCTCTCTGTGGGAGCGAATCGGCCGTGAGGATGTATGAGGCAGGATCCGATCCCGCAGATAGCTAGGTCCCGAGCCATGGAGCGCTTTAAAAATGATGACTAATACCTTGAAGCGCACCCGTAAGACGACAGGCAGCCAGTGCAGCTCGCGCAAGAGCAGTGTTATGTGGGTAAACCTGGAGGTTCCCAGAATTGCCCGCGCGGCTGCGTTCTGGACCATCTGAAGTCTCCGGGTGCACCTCAAGGGAAGCCCCATGTAGAGAGAGTTACAATAGTCCAGTCGGGATGTCACGAGAGCATGAGTGACTGTGCAAAGGGCGTCCCGATCCAATAGGGGGCGCAACTGGCGAACCAGGTGAACCTGGTAAAACGCCCTCCTGGCCACGGCTGCCACTTGATCTTCCATGGACAGCCGGGCATCCAGGAGGACACCCAAGTTGCGCGCCCCATCCACAGGGGCAACATGTTTGCCCCCTATGGCCAGCGATGGAGTCAGCTGGTTGAATCGGGCAGCCGGAAACCACAGCCACTCGGTCTTGGTCGGGTTGAGCCTGAGTCCGTTACTTCCCATCCAGATCCGCACGGCTTCCAGGCACTGGCACATCACCGTTACGGCATCGTTGGGGTGGTTTGGGGTAGATATATACAGCTGTGTATCATCAGCGTAGAGGTGATACTCTACCCCAAAACCACGGATGATCTCACCCAGCGGCTTCATATATGTGTTGAACAGGAGAGGCGAGAGGACCGACCCCTGAGGCACCCCACATGTGAGGGGTCTCGCGGTCGACCTCTGCTCTCCTGTCAACACAAATTGCGATCGGCCAGAGAGGTAGGAGGAGAACCACCGTAAAACGGTGCCTCCCACCCCCAACCCCCCCAGCCGATGCAATAGGATACCATGGTCGATGGTATCGAAAGCCGCCGAGAGGTCTAATAGGACCAGGATGGAGGAACAACCCCGATCTCTGGCCCTCCAGAGATCATCGACCAACGCGACCAATGCCGTCTCGGTGCTATGCCTGGGCCGAAAGCGGGTCTGGCGCGGGTCTAGATAATCAACTTCCTCCAGGTGACGGGGAAACTGTTGTGCCACCACACTCTCAACAACCTTCGCCAAGAAGGGAAGGTTGGAGACTGGACGATAGTTGGTTAATAAAGCTGAATCCAAAGAGGGCTTCTTAAGGAGGGGCCTCACCATAGCCTCTTTTAGGGAAGCAGGCAAGGAACCTTCACTTAAGGATGCGTTGACAACCTCTTGGAGCCAGCCTCGTGTCACCTCCCAGGATGCCAGTACAAGCCAGGAGGGACACGGGTCCAATAAACATGTGGTGGCTCGCAGTCGCCCACGTAACCTGTCCATATCCTCGGAAGTAACGGAGTCAAACTCCTCCCAAACAAGATCTGTCTCGTGGCATCCCACTGGGCCATCAATGGGGGCTAACTCATTCTGAGTTAGATTTTCTCCTGCAGAAAAGTCACAAATTCCTCTGCTCTACCCTGTAACGGGGCTTCCCGCACCCTCTGTTGAAGGAGGGAGCGGGTCACCCTAAACAGGGCGGCAGGGCGGTTGTCTGCGGATGCTATGAGAGTGGCACAATGATGACGTTTGGCCACTCTCAGCGCCACAATGTAAGTCCGTAAATGGGCTCTTACTTGTGTCCGGTCAGATTCAGAACGGGTAGACCTCTAGGCATCTCTTGTGGCGTTTCATCACCCTCAGCTCCTCGGTAAACCAAGGAGCCAGGGTGGCTCGCCGCCGCAAGAGAGGCCGCAAGGGCGCTACCCGATCCAAGGCTCCCGTGGTCACAGTATTCCTTGCGGCCACGAGGTCCTCCATCGGGGCGCGGGTCAGGGGTACAGGAAGTGGCCCAAGCGCCGTCTGGAACCCATCAGGGTCCATAAGGCGCCTGGGGCGGAACCAGATCGGTGGCTCTGGTTCCGCCTCCCTGCGGAGGGGAGTAGCGGTCGGAAAGTCGAGCCGGAGAAGTGAGTGGTCTGACCATGACAAGGGTGTGATGACTATATCCCCTATACCCAGATCACTCTTCCATTGGCCTGAGACAAAGATGAGGTCCGGTGTATGTCCACCCTCGTGGGTGGGGCCTTGAATTAGTTGGGTCAGGTCCATGGCCGTCATGGAAGCCATGAACTCCCGAGCTACCTCGGATGATTCGCCCAACGATGGCAGATTAAAGTCCCCCATGACTAAAAGTCTGGGGGTCTCAACTGCCACCGTAGCGATCACCTCCAGGAGCTTGGGCAGGGCTGCTGCTACATAGTGGGGAGCCAGGTATACAACCAGCAAGCCCAACTGCCTCCCTAGGCCCCACTTCACGCAGAGGGACTCACAACCGGTGGTCTGTGGCACAATGGTCTCTCTCGGCTCAAGACCTTCCTTTACTATGACCGCCACCCCACCACCCCCCCTACCTAGGGCCCGGGGCTGATGAAAAGCGCGGTAGCCTGGTGGGCACATTTCAACGAGGGGGAGTCCACCCTCGTGGCCCAACCAGGTCTCCGCTATTCCTGCCAGGTCTGGCTCCCCCTCTGACACAAGGTCATGGATGAGGGGGGCTTTGTTGACAATGGACCTGGCGTTGCAAAACATCAGCCTCAGGCCCTGGCTCTGTATTCCCTGACCACCTAGCCTGCGGGTTGTGACACCTGACCGTTTGTAACCAACGGCTACGTGTCCCCAACCGGGAGGATGGAACTTGCCTCCCCTCGGACCTCAGTGATGCATATTTTGGATTTGCTTTGAACCAGAAATCAAATGCGTCTCAGCTCTGCAAACAAACTTTTATTACTAAAGGTATCTATATCAACCGTCTACAGCCAAATTCGTATAAACGTCCCAGAATTCCTATCTTGGTTGAGAATTCTTGGAGTTGCAGGCGTCTAAAGGCCATCTTATTGAAAAAGACTGATATTGACAATGCATTCCAAGTCTTGCCTCCTCATTGTGTTAATCCTGATTAGCTAAACTGCTGTGTGCATGTATCATACAAAAAAAAAGCAACTGTGGTTAAATGTTGGTTCATTCATCAACTACTGTAATCCTATACTTTATATGAATTTTAAGAATTGAGTCATAAAATATTAAAACTGAGCACTCTATTTCAATCATGCTAAGAACACTGAAATGGTATCTGTACATTTATCACTTAAGACCGAGGTGGGGAACTATGACCCCTCTAATGACCTGTGCACTTCAACTCCCAGAATTCCTGAGTCAGATCTAAAAGGGTCATAATTTCCCATCCCTGACTTAAGAGAACAGTTTTTTCACTAGTTCATACAATATAGAAGACTGAGAGAGTTTTTTTTCCAGGAATGTGGAAGATAAACTGGACTGTTAAGGTGAAACAATCCAGATGTTGAGATTTCTGAAATATTATCATAACCCCGTTCAATAAATCTTGTTTAAAAAGTACTGAAAGAACCTTGTGTTCTACATAAATGGGTCAAAAGACGTGACGCAGATAAAGCTAAAGAAAGCTTCATCATAAAGAGGAACAATAAAGTAATGAAGTATGGGGAATAACAATGTGCATTATGAAGACTGAATTGTGTCAGACATCATAACACAAATTCCTAATTCTGATTGGTTTGCAACATCATAATGCACCTGTTTTGAAATAATAATAATAATAATAATAATAATAATCATCATCATCATCATCATCATCATCTTTATTGTCATTGTAAAAATTACAATGAAATTGGTTTTAACTTCACTGGTGCAAAATTATAACAGAAACAAAAAAAGAGAGAAAAGAAAAAAGAAAAAGCTAGCATGTACATGGAGTGATTGCGGTTGAATTTAAAAGTCTCACAGCCCATGGATAGAAGCTACCTTTAAATCTGTTTGTTCGGCTGGCTATACTTTGATATCTTCTGCCTGATGGTAGAAGGGCAAAGAGATACCAATCAGGGTGTGAATCATCTTTGAGAATCTTCCTTGCTCTGCTAAAGCAGCGAGATCTGGCGATGTTATCCAGTGATGTCAGAGGGCAACCGATGGTTTCTTGTGCCGAATTGATCACTCTCTGTAGTGCCTTCCTCTCCGCAACTGTTAAACCAGCATACCACACTGTGATGCAATATGTGAGGACACTTTCTATGATGGACTGATAGAAAGAGGTCATCAGCCGTTGTTCCACCTGATTTTTCCGCAGGACTCTAAGAAAATGAAGTCTCTGTTGAGCTTTTCCAATCACCAGAGACGTGTTGTTTTTCCAGGTGAGATCTTGGCTAATAAGCACTCCTAAGAATTTAAAAGAGAAACCCTCTCCACACAGCCCCCCTCGATATACAGTGGGGCAGGTTCCTCTCTGTGCCTCCGGAAATCTAGCACCATCTCCTTTGTCTTGCTAGTATTTAGATGTAAGTTGTTTCTTGAGCACCATGCGGATACCTTCTGGACTTCTTCCCTGTATGCTGATTCGTCCCCTCCAGTTATGAGACCCACCACCGTTGTGTCATCTGCAAACTTTATTATGATGTTGGATGGATCAGAGGATATGCAGTCATATGTATACAGTGAGTAGAGGTAGGGGCTGAGCACACAGCCCTGAGGGGAGCCTGTGCTGAGCTTCAGCGTGGAAGATGTAAAGGACCCAACCCTTACTGTTTGTGGACGATCGGTCAGGAAGTCTTTGATCCATTCACAAGTAAGGGGAGGGAAATTCAGGTCAGTCAACTTTTCAATGAGAATGCCTGGTAGGATGGTGTTAAAGGCCGAGCTATAATCTATAAAAAGCATTCTGACATAATTCCCAGATTTCTCAAGGTGGCTCAGTGCGATATGGAGAGCAGTGGTGATGGCATCCCCTGTCGACCTGTTGTTTCTATACGCAAACTGGTGTTGATCAAAACTTGGTGGAAGACAGGACCTGAGGTGTTGTAGGACCAGTCTCTCAAAGCACTTCATCACTATAGACGTCAGTGCAATGGGTCTATAGTCATTCAAGCTTTTTATGGCTGCTGTCTTTGGAACTGGGATAATGGTGGCTACTTTCAAGCATGATGGGACTCTAGCCTGTTTCAGGGAGAGGTTAAAAATCCTTGTCAGAACCCCTGCTAATTGGTCAGCACAGGTTTTTACCACTTTCCCCAACACCCCATCTGGACCTGCAGCTTTGTTGGGATTTACAGCCTTCAGCTCAGCTCTCACTTGATGTTCATCCAGGGTGAGTGGCTGGATGTTAGAGGGCCTTTGGGATAAAGCCACAGAGACTGGTCTTTTTACCTCAAAGCGGGCGAAGAAGCTATTTAGCTCCTCTACTAGCAGGGCATCAGCATTGGCTATTTTTTTTGTATTGCCCTTATAGTTGGTTAGGTGTTGTAGTCCCTGCCACACCTGTCTTGAGTTGTTATCTTCCAGATACTTCTCTACCTTTTGCTTGTATTCCTGTTTAGCTGCCTTAATGCCTCTTCTCAAGTTTGCCCTGGCTTCATTATATTTGTCTTTGTTTCCTGCTTTGAAAGCGGAGTTTCGGGCTCTCAGCAGTGATTGTACCTCTGCTGACATCCAAGGTTTACGATTGCTGTAAACTCTGATACGTTTATTCACTGTTACATTATCTGTACATGTTTTAATGTATGAGAGTACAGTGTCAGTGAATTCTTGCAGCTCCAAGTGTTCAAATATACTCCACTCGGTAGTCTCAAAGCAGTCCTGTAACTGACAGAGTGCTCTCTCTGGCCAGATTTTGACAGTTTTCAAGACTGGCCGTATCCTTTTCCTGAGGGGAATATACTTTGGGCACAGCAGCAGAGAGATGTGGTCAGACGTACCCAGATGGGAGAGGGGGATTGCTCTATATGCCTGTCTTAAGTTTGAGTACATATGGTCTAGAGTATTCTTACCTCTGGTGGTACACTGCACATACTGTACAAATTTAGGGAGAACAGACTTTAGACTGGCTTGATTAAAATCCCCAGCCACGATAAAAGCACCCTCAGGGTAAGTTTGCTTCTGCCTCTCGATGGCATCATGTAACTTAGAGAGTGCTGTGCTAACATTTGCATTCGGTGGAATATAGACAGCAGTTATAACTGTAACTGAAATCTCTCTAGGTAAATAAAATGGCCGACAAATGACAGTTAAGAATTCCAAGTCTGCAGAGTAGTGTGTATAAGCAACTCTACTGTTGGTACACCAGTTATTATGTGTGTAAATACACAGTCCTCCACCTTTACTTTTACCAGAGTTGTTGTTTCTGTCAAAGCGGTGTGTGGTGCGGTTGGTTAGCTCCACAGACGCATCCGGTACAAGTGGATGAAGCCAGGTCTCTGTGATGATCATCACACAGCAGTCACGAATGAGCTTATTCGCTGCCATCCATAGCTCTAGTTCATCGGTTTTGTGGACAAAGGATCTAGAGTTGGTTAGGAAAATGCTTGGTAATGCTGGTCTGTGAGGCTGCTTTCGTAACCGAACTAGCAAACCTGCTCTGCATCCCCGCTTCTGCTTCCTCTCTCTTCGCTGCCTCCTAGGCCAAACAACGATCCATGGAGAGCCTGGCAGTCTTACTATGTCATTCGGTATATTATGAGACTGCTGGAAGTCGCTGGTAATATCTAGTCGACTAGAAGATCCAATCTTTAATAACTCCCTGCGGGTATAGACTTGTTTTTGCCTAACTCTACTACTGTGACACCAGGAGCTCAAAGCCGCAGCGTCTAAGCGCGCCGCCATCTTGAAAAAAAAATCATTGTGGATTATGGATGCTACAGAAGATTTTTTGTTCAAACTATATTGTAAGAAACTATAAAATAGACATCCAACTTAGCAAGCAACTCTGAATATATGTTGAAGTATAAAAGTGTAAAATTATTTATTTAAATTATACCTTACTTAATGCATGCTAGAATATAATGTCGGGCATAAATTAAATAATTAATTTTAAAAAGGAAGAAATCTTAATTTCTTTAAATTACATAACTACATTAAAATTAAGGTATCAAAATATGCATACTAGCAATCCGAACTAAAATAATGATTTATTTGTGGGAAATGCCAAAAATCCCCTTTTTGACAAATTATTTTTACCCTTTTCTTAAAGCTGTAAGAAATTTTGAAAACATAAGAGTTTTTTCCCCAAATAAATGAGAACCAGAAGCACAGTGTATGTGCTGATTTATATTAAAATGAAACAGATGTTTCACACATTTCAGTTTTTAAATATGCCTAATTGCTCTAGGGATTGGGGAAAAGCTATCTGGCACTGAATTCATTTTTCTTAATTAAAAGACTATTACATTAAAAGCCCTATTGATTGGTAAGCAGTCCAACCCAAAGAAGGAAAATGAGGCTGAAACTAGAAGTTATGGGAGCCATGACAAACAGTGCCCTGAAGCTTCCTCAGCCTGCCTCCTCAATGATATTTAGGATTTTGAAACATGTCATCCTGCTATGAATTTCCATGGTCACATAAGCACTAGACAATTTAATGGAGGGTATATTCAACATGATATTATGATGTACTTCCTGTAAGATTTTGTTCTGCCCTAAAGCAGCATGCAAAAGGCAACAACATCACATGAGTTGGAGGAAGCATTTCTTAGGAGTTTCAGCTTCTTAGGCGCTTACCTCACAAGGAACAAATATTCCACAAATATTTGGCTCTTGATTAAGAACCAAAACAAAGTAAAATATGTTTATAAATACATTGAAATGCACACAAATTACCAAAAGAAAAAAAGGAAGAGCATATTGTACACATGTATATTTTTTTTAAAAACGAATAAATTAAAATCAAATGCCCTCATGACATCTGGATACCACCTTGTCTTAAATTACATATAATAGATACCATGACATATATTAACAAATAACACACAGGTTGAATGGAAGAATTTATCTACACAGTTATTATTTTTTAGTGTATGGTGGTGTTACATTAGTCAGGAGACTACAATGCTAATACAGAGTAGTAGTTTCCTGCCCTAAGACCGTTAGCCAATTTGGTTCACGCTTGCACACTTTCCAAGGTGCACCACAGGGGACAAACTAACTCCACACCAGGAATTGATTTACAGTACTCTTGATTAAGAAAAGAGTAAAAAGCCAAATTAAGATACAGAATGACATATGACATAGTGAGTGGAAAATGATAGGTATATGTTATAATGTCTTTTAATGATAAGGAATCTTATCTGAAATTCTATTGAGAGTTAAGCAGAAAAACGTATTTCACAAAAGTTTCATCTTACAACATAGTATGAAACATACAATGATCTTGGGAGGAACTCAATGTAAGTGAAGGCCAACACCAGATAAAGACCAGCTATGTCTGTAACACTATCAAACAAAACATCTGCTTATCCAAAGGTCTTGGAAACAAAAATGCCAAATCCAATCTGAACATGTGGCTGACTGTGCATCAAACCATAAAAACAATACTACACGTCCTTGGGAAGGAGTTGATAGGTGGGCAAAAATGCCAAATCCAGTTGTTTTGATTAACTGTGAGACTAACCATAATACAAAATAACAAAGAGAAAAGACTATGGCAAAAGAAAGCAAAGATAATACCAAGAATAATAGGCACCTTGGGTGTAATTCCAAACAATCTGTAGCATCACTTGAACATCATTCACATTGACAAAATTGCCATAAGTCAATTGCAAAAGGCAGACAGATGTTTGGAAGAGCTTATATTCTGGGACAACAGCTTTAACATTATAAACCAATGATGACATCTGCCTCTATCAGGTACTTGATAGGTAGGCAAAAATGCCAACTCCAATCTAAACATCTGTCTGACTGTTTGACCTACTGTAATAATAAAATTACTTATTACAACTTTAGCCAATCTAGTGTTCAGTTCTCATGCTTGCTGGAAAAGTCTTATCTAGAACAATATAAGTAAAATTAAATATTGGAAGCATTTTATGGTTTCAAGCAGAGGCCTTCTGTTCAAATTATATTTTTGGCATAATGAAGAGATTATGAAAGAAATTTGATATACACCCAGCATAGGAGTCTAGCAGACAACTACCATACATTTTGAACAAGCAGTTTTTCATCACATAGTGCATATGGCAAGGATGTAATCTAATACAGAAGGAGGACTGTCTGAATACAGAAGAAAGATCCTTCATACCATTTACCCAACTATTCCTCCAGACACATCTAAAAGGAAAATTTAACCTAACAATTGACAGTAATGTTTTAATAAAGTCTGTTAGGAATTAATTGTAAAATTATTTTCCAATATAAATATAAAACAAAATTTAGGAAAGGGGGTGTTTTGAATCTCGTGTTTGTGTATTTTAACAAATGTTTTCAACTCTTGTAGGATATTGAGCTGTAATATGAAAAGAAGTTAGAAAAAATATTATAGAAAGGATGAAATAACAAAAGGTGGTTATTTCATCCTATTCCACTTATAATTGGACAATGCTGAAGTCAAAATAAATAAGTTTGGCAAAAACAAACAGAATATTATGTCAACAAATTGAAGATTTTTTAAAAATGCATCCCATGAATGCATAGCAAGAGTTAACAATACAGAGGCATAAAAGTGAACTGTACATACCTGAGAAATTTCTTGTGGCCAACATTGTTGTTAAAATGGCTCCCTGAAAATGCAACATAATGCCAATATTTTAGAAGATAAAACCATATGATTTGTAATATCAAAATATAATATTGAACCCAAACCTACTCCTCTTAATATATAGTATTTATAAACAATGATATAAAACATGCTAAACTGTATACTTTTCTTCTTACGTTTGTTGAGGTTTTGCTTTCAAATATGGTTAAGAGTATGTGTCAGGTGTATTATTAAATTATAATATTAAAAACATAAACTGACAATATTTGGTATTTGGGGGGGAAAAACACTACAATGTCATATTAAAAAGGGAGGCATGCTTGCATTTATTTCAATTTCACACATGCATGCAAATTTCCCTCCACCCTTCCAATGTACAATGTGTGTTTATACACATACATACAGCCCCACAGAGAAGATTGAGGAAAAGGAATATTAAAAAAGAAAATTCTCTAGGGCTCAAAATAAGTGAAGTTTCAGATAATCAGTATGTGCTACATTATTTTCAGTATTTGAAAATGCTGTACTCCCAGACACAGAGAGCTACAATTTGCACGTACAAATTGGGAAACGGGCTTTATTTTATTAGTCTGAGTATTAAAACAAAGGACTACTGGCAAATTCTGCAACAAGATAATACAAAATCTGCACAAAGAAGAAGAATAAAAGCCATCATACATGTAAACTTCTGCATATACAATTAACTACTGTGGATTAATTAGAATATATTTTTAGAAATGCTACGAACAATAAATAAAGGAAATAAAAAGATCTATAAAAATTGCCCTCTTACCTTGAGTTTCCTTCTTGCATTGAACTTCTTCAAACAATCTACAGTCTCCTGTCTGTGCATCATAGAAGCAACAGTAGAGCGTTGCTGAAAGACAAGAACAGAGTATATGTTTCAATGCATGCAGCTTTATCTACACTGTTATTTAATATAACTCTTTTTGGGGGTGGGGAGAGATGCATCCAGAAGTCGGTGACAATTCTAGAGTTCCCAGTCAGAATAACAGTACTCCTTCCCACCATTTAAGTTAAATTTAATTTGTGTTGCCGCTAAATATTAGATTACCAATAGGGACTGTTTGATCTCTGAACTCTTTTTCTCTTTAATTATCAAGACCAATATATTATTCAGATCCTGCTTTTATACCTTCTGCTTTGTAGGGTTGGGTTGGTTGCTTAATTAAAAGTACAGTAGGCTTCATTTAGTGGCCACAATCGGATGTGGCAACTTGATTGTTAAGTGAAGCAGTCACTAAGTGAAAATTAAACAATACTTACAAGCTCAGTTTTACTTTGCTTTACACATGTGTGTAGGTTGTAAATATGTTTGATTGTAACTATATTTTTTAAATCACTGTTGTAATTATGAATGGGCACTAAATGAGGCAGTTGCTAAATGAGGATTAGCTATAGCTGTTATCTTATAGGACCCTTTAAGAGAAACCTCATATATTGGCACTACAAAACACCAATTCTCTGGAGAACAAAGGAAAATACCGTTATCAGAATAACAGAGTTGGAAGGGACCTCGGAGGTCTACTAGTCCAACTCACTGCTCAAACAGCAAATTCTAAACCATTTCAGACAGAATGATTGTCCAATCACTTCTACCACTGTGGTATAAATTCTATGTGTCTGAGGTTAAATTACAATACTGAGGTAAGATTTTATAGAAGGATATCAATAGGCTGAAAAATAGTAAAATAGATTAAGAGAATGTGGATGTGTATGAATAACCAAATAGCTAACCTTACATTTTGAGCCCAACCACATGACATTTGGGCAAAACATAATTAATGAAGTAAATATTGCTTACACAGATCCATGGGTGTTTGAGGGCCTCCGTTGCGTTGATGCGCTTGGCAGGATTGATTGTAAGCATTTTGTTGATAAGATCTTTCGCTTCTGGGGTCACCGTATCCCATTCTGGGGAAGGAAACTTGAAAAACACGTAGTCATGTAAAATCAAACCGATACAGTAGATGGAAGTGAACTATTTGAATTACAATGAGAAGGCTTTTGATAAAACATCAAGTAAATAAATATGTCTTTTAGCCACCTTTCCATATTTTAATAAAATAAAAGATATAATAAGAATCATGTCCCGCTGAACTAGAGCTGCGGCTTTTGTGGGACTCTTTACTCCTTGAAAACAAAGCAAAGATTGTTTTGCTTCTTTCCTAGGCAATAAATCATTTTGTACAGGCTTCGAGGTTGTCTTAATGTGGGTTGGAGGATGATGACACTTTCCTCCCTCTCTCCAATATGGCAATCTTCCCTCTCTTCCCATGAACTTGTAAGTAGCATTTGTACAGCTATTTCCTCCATTCACTTCACTTCAAATTCTTCCCATTCTCACAAATTGAGCAATTGAAAACAAAGTGAATGTTATAGCACAGCACTAATGAAAACAAACAAGTTAATTAGTATTGAACTGAGGCACAGAAAACCTGAGTCAAGAGTAGACTAGGTAAAAGAAAACTCAATTGTATGAGATATGAAGAGAGGGAATAGCTGTAATAGGTTCAGATAACCTTCCGAATAATTGGGAAAGATAATCTACTCTTGAATTGACCACTGCATGCCACTGATTTCTTGCCTGTTGATTATGGAAAGCCTTCACGTACATTTCAGGATGGCTGATGCCTGTAAGACTGGCTGTCCTTCTGAAAGCAGGCTATTATTTTATGAAAAGCAATTTGTATGATGGACTCCTCTGATAATCATGCTGCAGAAGAGACATCTGTCTATTTGGAAATACATTCCAACAGGCATCAATGCTTAAAACGCAGGGTGGGAGGAAAACCCATCTTTTTTTTAAAATGATTCTTGTGGCTGAAATTGACGGACTTGAAAATTATGAGAGGTGAGAAAATGGGATGGAAACCTTGTGGGCGGCACCAGTTCTTCATGGCTCATTTCACATTTTTCTGCCCCAGATCTACATACACAAACTTGTAACAAAATAAAGACAGATTATAGGTATGGGAATGTGTAACAAACTGTGGTCAATGAGTGATGTGTCAGGGATGGGCACAATACGGTGGCAGAAAAACTATACTGAGAATATTTATTTACATCAGCGTCACTAGGTACCTTCCAGCTCTTTTAGACTACACCTCCCATTTAACTGTAGTTGGCATGATGAAAGCTGCAGTCTAACAGAACTGGAGAACGTTGGGTCAGAAAAATAGAATCCTCAAAGTGGAAGGGTCAATTTAGACCACCCAATTTAGACCACCAAGTAAATGCTTCATGAACAGATGGCTGTCCTGCTTTTATCTCAAAGGGAAAATGGGAAATATATGGATAACTAGAGCTCTGGAAGGTTGGTTTTAAGAACAGATCCAGGGGCCTATGTATTTCAGCATGTTGTGTTACAAAGTGGTAAACAATCTCCATTCAGGCAACCCACAAGTGGTAACAGGAAGATAAATAGACCTCCATGCTCACTCTTTAGTAATTAATATTTAAGGCTTGCTGCCTGGAAGATTAATGAATTTGTCTAATTCTTTCTTTTTAAATGTGGCTACTTCTCTTTGTGTGTGTGTGTGTGTGTGTGTGTGTGCGTGTGTTTGTTCCAAATAGCATCCTCCATAAAATAAAAGTCCAAGGCTCGAAGTTCCTCAAAGTTCCAATTTATTAGAAGAGCCATGTTGGCACATCTAGGAAAACCCGAATCTTAGTGCTTCCAGGATTTCCCCACCCAGTTGAAAGTTCAAGCTCTTGTCCCAGCCCCACATGTCCATCACATGGGCCAATCAGTCACCATCCCACAGGGAGATCCCTCCCAGCAATGCCCCTACAGGTGCCAATGCAAATGACTTTCTAAGAAAAAATGTTATTTTGACTACACAGCTCTCATACCCCATACAAACCCCCCCTCCCAGTTTCCCTCAGTAAAATATGTTGCAGGCTTGAGGGCCACTGTAAAAAATGGCTTCCAAGTTTGACAGTGTGTGTGCGTGCACGCCTTCGAAACAGTGTTGACTTCTGGACACTGCTTGGACAAGTTCCTCCAGAATTCTGAAGAAGTTACTTGCTACTGTCTTCTTCTTATGCCTGAAAGTGACTGATCTAAGGTCAGCCAGCTATCTTTTTAACTACAAAGGGACTAGAACTCATCAATGCATCAATTATTGTGTCTCTTGAAAGCACATACTGTAAATACTCAAGTCTGCACAATTACTTGAATATTCACTAATAGTGTGTCATACTACATAGAAAATTCTACAAAGGAAAAAGAAAATCATCAGAACAGTATCAGAGGTTAGGAGGGAAGTAAGAGGATGCCAGAATCTCAAATACTTAACTGTGTTGTGTTTTTAGCTATAATAAATGATCAACGATAAAAACAGGAAAAAATTGAGGCATTACTTACATCATAAGCACCAGCTTTGATCTGTTGATAGAGTCTATGTTGATCTTCATCCCAAAAGGGAGGGTATCCCACCAAGAGGATATAGAGTATAACACCTGCAAATGGTATTAAATAATGAGTAAAAGTAGCCCACATGTAGATTAACTGGAGGAGATGATACATGGGAAATCCATAATAAGATCTCCTAGCATGTAAGGCAATGGACACTAATTTTAATCAGAGCAGCATGATGAGGAAAGATCAGAAGAATTTTCTTTCTCTGAACCTTCTTTTTCTGAACACAGGGCCCCAAAAACAGGTGCACAGAAATTCCATAAGATTTTCCTGCTTTCCTCTTATGGCTGAGAAAAAGTGACTAGGCCATAATTACCAGTTGCCTAAGATGGGACTTCTTCCAAGTTTCTTCCTATATAGCTTAAGTGACAATCCTGCAGCTGATCTGACTGAGGCCATTTTGAGGCTTTAGTGCTGACACACTGGAGCAGATGGATAGGGAGGAGGACTATAGATAGTTGGGGGGGACGACTATAGAGTGTTGTAGCTAGAACACTTTCTCTTGGTACCGAGGACATTCCCACAGGTGCTCGGAAGGAGGGGACTGGAGTCACCTAGCAATTGGACAACATCCTAATTGGGCCATGTGACTGATTGTTTTGAGAAAGTGAAAAACTTTTAATTAGGTGAAAACCTCGTGAATATTCAGAGTTGGTTTTCACAGCCTGTGCCAATATGACATATCCAATAAACGAATTCTTTGAGGAATATATTTGCCCCAGAGTTTTGTTTGCTACGGGTATGTTACTTGGAACCCTGACATTAAACCAACTCTGATATTAAGTTGCTCTTTGGGCGATCAGCTGTCAGCTGATAGGCCTACTCTCCCTTGATTATGTCCATTGCATTCTTTTCAGTGTCTCTACAATCTCTCATGGGTTGCTAAAATGTTCATAGCGATGGAACATAGAAAATAATAGTAGAAAACAAAATGGAAAAAAGGAAGCCTAATTATTAGATAGATAGATAGATAGATAGATAGATAGATAGATAGATAGATAGATAGATAGATAGATAGATAGATAGATAGATGAATGTGTGTGCGTATACAAACACACACACACAGAAGGACAACACACCTGCCTGCTTTAGATAGGTATGCACCAGTGGTGGGTTTATACCGGCTAGGACTGGTTCGGCTGAACCAGTAGTGGTATGGCAGCCTAGGTCACCAGATCTTGCAGCGACGCACGCCTGCCAGGCCCCCAAACCGGTTCCCCAGTCAGCGCCATCAGCGCCATCATTGACACCATCTTGTTTTTCAGTTTTGTGCATGCGCAGAACAATTGTAATTGCACTGTGCATGTGCGCACCAAGCGCGTGAACCAACCACAACCAGCCAGAACCCACCACTGATATGCACTTCCAAACTTCCACCTCCCCTCCCTCCCCAAATCATAACTGGCTTACCACAAGCCCACATGTCTACCGGCTTCCCATAGGGATCTTTTCGTAGCACCTCAGGGGAAAGGTATCCTGGTGTACCAGCAAAGCCTGAAAAGTAAGTTTGCTTAGTGGAAATAGTAAGCCATTCAGAAGAAAACAAACATTAAAATCACCTTTTAAATATCCAGGCTACATTGTCACCGTTTATTCTACCTTACTTTGCTTATCTATCTATCTATCTATCTATCTACCTACCTACCTGTCATCAAGGTTGACTCAGCCTTCCATCCTTCTGAGGTTGATAAAATGAGGATCCAGTTAGTTGGGGGCAATATGCTGACTCTGTAAATCACTCAGAGAGCTCTGTAAAGCACTGTGAAGCGGTATATAAGTCTAAGTGCTGCTGCTTTCTATCTCTTTTGTAATACGGATAGTTCTCAACTTACAAAGCGAATGTTCAAAATGACGACAGCGTTGAAAAAAGTCACTTATGACCTATCCTCATGCTTAGGAGAATTGCAGCATCTCCACAGTCACATGATCAAAATTTGGGTGCTTGACAAGCAGCATGTATTTATAATTACAGCATCCCAGGGGAAGCCAGATTCACTTAACAATTGCAGGGATTTGCTCAATATCCCCGGCAAAAAAAGGTCATAAAATCAGGTGCAGCTCACTTAACGGCCACTTTATTTAACAACGGGAATTCTGGCCCCAATTGCGGCCGTAAGTCGAGGGCTACCTGCTAGAAACATTTGTGAATCACTTCCATACTTACACCAATGCTTTTTTTAATACCCTTTCTTATGTACCCTTTCAGCTTTCTGCTTTTTTAATGCTCTAGGGCAGGGGTCTCCAATCTTTGCAACTTTAAGTCTGAAGGACTTCAGCTCCCAGACTTCTCCAGCCAGCTTTGCTGGCTGGAAACGTCTGGGAGCTGAAGTCCTTCAGACTTAAAGTTGCAAAGGTTGGAGACCCCTGCTCTAGGGCAGTATTTCTCAACCTTGGCCTCTTTAAGAAGTGTAGACTTCAACTCCCAGAATTCCCCAGCCAGTACAGTTGGAGTTGAAGTCCACCCATCATAAAGTTGCCACACTGGAGCGAAGCTCAATTTAGGGATTTACAATACAATACAATAGCAGAGTTGGAAGGGACCTTGTAGGTCTTCTAGTCCAACCCCCTGCGTTGGCAGGAACTTTATACCATTTCAGACAAATGGCTGTCTAACATCTTCTTAAAGACTTCCAGGGTTGGGGCATTCACAACTTCTGGAGGCAAGCTGTTCCAGAGGTTAATTGTTCTAACTGTCAGGAAATTTCTCCTTAGTTCTAAGTTGCTTCTCTCCTTGATTAGTTTCCACCCATTGCTTCTTGTCCTGCCCCCAGGTGCCTTGGAGAATAGTTTGACTCCCTCTTCTTTGTGGCACCCTCTGAGATATCGGAACACTGCTATCATGTCTCCCCTGGTCCTTCTCTTCATCAAACTAGACATACCCAGTTCCTGCGACCGTTCTTCATATGTTTCAGCCTCCAGTCCCCTAATCATCTTGGTTGCTCTTCTCTGAACTCTTTCCAGAGTCTTTTCTACATCGTGGCGACCAAAACTGTATGCAGTATTCCAAGTGTGGCCTTACCAAGGCACTATACAGTGGCATTAACACTTCACGTGATCTAGATTCTATCCCTCTGTTTATGCAGCCTAGAAATGTGTTGGCTTTTTTGGCAGCTGCTGCACACTGCTGGCTCATATTTAAATGGTTGTCCACTAGGATTCCAAGATCCCTCTCACAGTTGCTACTATTTAGCAAGGTACCACATATACTGTACCTGTGCATTTTGTTTTTCTTGCCTAAATGTAGAACCTTCCTTTTTTCACAATTGAATTTCATTTTGTTAGATAGTGCCCAATGTTCAAGTTTGTCAAGATCCTTCTGTATCTTAAGCCTATCTTCTGGAGTGTTGGCTATTCCTGCCAGCTTGGTGTCGTCTGCAAATTTGATGAGTTCCCCATTTATCCCCTCATCCAAATCATTTATTGGGGTTCTGAATATTTTGAAAAACTGAAAAGAACAACCAATTTATGATTTCCTTTTTTCAATGGTAAAGAAAACCTCTGGCATAACCTCGTCCCTTTTAACACCACCATCATCTGAATTTTTGTTCATTGTGTAGAATTTTTAATATCTCCTACACACGCACTGATTTTGGGAGAACTTTCTCAAAATCTTTTTAATGCAGATCTTTCAAAAATATTTCTCCAAAGTAAGCTAATATGTACAGGTAACAGTCACTTTTGCTTCTTACATACAACTTCCTTTTTAAAAAAAATTGTGCATTTTATGCTTCTAATCTGGGGGGTGAGGAGGAGTGGTGCAGTAGCCTAGAGAGGTGGAGCTCTCTCCTCACGATCAGGAGGCTGTGAGTTCAATCCTAGGTAGAGGCGCTCCATGGCTCGGGGCCTAGTTATATGCGAGACCGCCTTCTGCCCCATACATCCCTTCGGCCGATCCGCTCCCACAGAGAGGGTCTTCTCAGGGTACTGTCGGCCGGGCAATGCCGTCTAGCGACACCCAGGGGAAGAGCCTTCTCTGTGGCGGGCCCTGCCCTTTGGAACGACCTACCCCCTGAATTACGCACCATCACCGACCTCCGCCTCTTCCGCCAGTGTCTGAAGACATATCTTTTCCAGCAAGCCGGCCTAGCCTAACCTCCCGTGGGGACTATTTTAGAGAGTTTTAAATTGGGAATTTTAAAATTGGTTTTAGCATAGGATTAGTATAATTTAATATATTTTTAAATTAAGTATTTATTTTTGTATGTTTTTAAATTCCTGTGCGCCGCCCTGGGTCCTTTGTGGAGAAGGGCGGGATATAAATTTGATTAAAATAAAAATAAAAAAATAAAAAAGAGGCAGATATTTCTCTCTCTGGGCACACTGAGAATATATCTGCTGAACAAAACTCCACACTGGCAACAGGAAGGGCATCTGGTCATTAAAACACTCTGCTTGCTTCATTCGGTTGCCCAGACTCCACCCCACAAGGAACTGTTAAAAGGTTGTTAAATGACAATGATGATGAATTTGGGGATGAGGGTTAATGTAGATTCCTGACTGGAGAAAAATGGATGCTTGATTCAACGGTATAGTGTCAATTCAGGCAACTTTTGCAAATCTGTAGATTTCCTTAATGTCCCACTTGCAGGCACACTAATGGCACACATGATATAAAGGTGTTGGGATAAATGGGAAGGTATAATACAAACTGAATTTTTTTTCTTACCAAACCAGGCCTGTTGTTCACCCTGCACTTCAATTGCTAATCCAAAATCTGCCAGTTTTACAGCTGCTCCTTTTGACTTGCTCGCTAGAAGCAAGTTCTCAGGCTTTATGTAGGACAGAAGAGGGGGGGGGGGGGGGGGGAAAGGAAAAAGGAAGTAGAAGACAAGTCAGTATTTCTAATTCGGTACTTACTTTATATAGATTAAGTTGGAGACAGAGAAAACACACTTTTTCTATTTTCAAAGATAAGTAATAAAAGTTTGATTCTGAGAAATTTCATATGGATCCCAAAGCCACAAATTATTTAGAGTAGGGCTGTTTTTTCTTCTGTTTTATTTTTAAACCCTCTCTTCTCTTTAGAAACTCTTTTAAAAGCTTCTAAGACTGGTCTATCGAGTATCTACAAATTTTATTTGGGAATACAAACAAAGTTTTCTCAAATGATAGGATTATTAACTTTCTCCAGCCTGATGGCCATCGGATTAGTTGGCCTGACTTTCCCAGAATGCCAAGCTCTTTAACACTTCTGGAGAATACTACGTGGTTCAGAGAATCACTTCTTCAAGGCATTCTTCTTGTAGGAAAAGTTATGGTCTCATACACAGAAACCAATTACTGATATGAAACCAAATATTTCAAATATTTTTCCTTGCTAAAAATAGATACATCATAAACATGATTTATTACAAAAAGGATACATTAAACTTTCATTGTAATTTTTACAATGACAATAAAGATTATTATTATTATTATTATTATTATTACCTAGAAATGTTACCTATATCTGTCTTGTCAAAATTTATATGACTGCTAGATATCAGGAAAGATACAAATAAAACTTTCTTGCAATTTAGTTGCAGTAGTCTTAGGTTCTAGCTTGTAATATCGTTAAGATCATCTTAAAATGTCAGTATTCCATTATATCTAAACATACTCAATACTACAGGTAGTCCTCGACTTACAACCAGAATGTCTGTTGTTAAGTGAGACATTTGTTAAGTGACTTTTATCCCATTTCAGGACCTTTTTTGCCACAGTTTTTAATTGAACCACCACAGTTCATTAGCAACACAGTTGCTAAGTGAATCTGGCTTCCCCATTGTTTTTGCTTGTGAAAAGATTGCAGAAGGTAATCAATCATATGGCCTTGGGACACAGCAACAGTCATAACTACGAGTCAGTTGCCAAGCATCTTAATTTTGATCATATGATCATGGGGATGCTAAAATGGTTGTAACGGTGAAAAACGGTCATAAGTCACTTTTTTCATTGCCATTGTAACTTTGAATAGTCACTAAAGGAACTATTGTAAGTTAAAGACTACCTGTATTTTTCAATTTTGGAATTTAAAAATATTATAACAAGAAATGCAATCAATTTTACACGCAGTTTGCCAGGCTAATTAATCTGCAAGGTTTCTTAAGGCAGAAAAAAGTTAGTAGAGCATAGTTCTTGGAAAGCGTTGATAATCTTACTATTGATAACTTTCAAATTCCTAAGCAGGAGCTGTGATGTTAAATCAGCTTCTGTCTAAACTTGAACTTTCTGGATGGCTGGGAATGGAATTTCAAAAATTCTCATAAACTCAGATTAGAGTACATTGTATTACATTTATGCACTTTGATAGACAAATATCTAGATCTTGCACAACACAAAACTAGGATAACAACCTAATCGTCCATGAGAACCACTGAATATTGCAAACAAGTAACTCTGGACATAAATATGTGAAGCAAATATTACAGTAATAAGGAAAGAAATATGGTCCAATAATTACAGAGCAGCCATACACTCAATAGCAAGCTCATCTGACTTCTGGGCAACTGACTATGCCCTTAAAAAAAACATGCATCAGCCAGTTCAGGACGATGGAAATGTCAATAGATTTGTCATGCATGAGTTCTGAATAGGTTGGGGCAAATGTACACAATTGGACAAAAATATGGGGGATTTAAACAGAGATGGACTCTTGAGACTCCATCCAAGAAAGGAACAAGTCAGTGTGTGGATCACAAAGTTGCACTTTAGCTGCAGATGTGCATATAGTAGACAGAAAACAATAATTTTTGAGCTTCTGTAATTATAATATTGATAAAAGAGGCATACAGCATATTTTGTGTTAGTATCTAAACTGTATGTATAAAGGGTATCCTAAAAGAATGTTACACATCTAAGTTTATATTTTAAAATCCACATACGTGGTGACCTAACTGGCAAGCTAAAACAAGATATTTTTTTAAATGACAAATCACAAGGGGTAAAATCTCTATGATTCTTCAGGAAAAAGGTATTTGGCCAAATCCAGCAATGATAGTGAAAGAAATGGAAATAGTCACAAGGTGAATCCAAAGCTAATGTTTAAAGAAAACTACACTTGTATTGAAATTAAGGCCAGTTAACTGTATTCTATAAATGTGAATCAGATTTGTTTTAATGGGTTTCAGCACAAATTCAAGACTGAATGAAATCATTCCTCTCTTGAAACATTCTGGGGCCATCTTTTACATCACCCTTGCAAAATGATTTTAAAATGTACATAGGTGTTTAAACAGTATATGATTTACCGAATCCTTTATCCAAGATAAAATGTTCAAGTTTTACATCTGAAGGAGGGGTTTGATTTAAAAACAGAACAGAACCCAGAATGTTGACATAAATACTTTATTGCATATATTGTTGTATGGATGGCAAGATGAATGTTTTTAAAAATAAGGGCCTCTGTTCTTTTAATCATTTTTTCTTTTAAAATAATCGATCAAATCTTGTATTTTAATGGTAGATACTTTTAATTAATTCTTGGTTTTGTATTAATTTATAAAAAGAATGTTGGGTTATTTTAAACAAATGAATTGTGATGTATGCTTTTGTGTATGCATTAAATAAACACCTGGGAAAGCAAGCCTTAGGTAGCTAAAGAAATAAAGGCTAAGGCTTACTTCCCCAGGTGTTTATTTAATGCTATCTAGGCAGTCATTTCATGCATAATATGGATTCTAGTCCAAATCATATTATAAGAAGTAATGTACAATAATAGATGCACACTCACCCTGACCAATTATCCTCATCCACTATAAGGTAGTGTTGTATATTTGTCAAGATTAGCCAATGAAGATGTTGCCATAAATACATCAACGTACTGTTACATGCAGAGCATAAATGACAGCAGAATGTCATCAAATGCACGCTAGATCTAGTTTGGGAATAAACTATTCCAAATAACTGTCAGGAGGAACTACTGTTATCTAAAGTTGCCATGCGGATTTGCTATGATGACTGTTCACAGTATGAAATCTATTAGTAAATTCCAGATGCCCCATTGGGTCTGAATTTCTTTCTGAAAATGTATTGTGAGAATAACAGGCAGCTCTATAGTTTATTACCGATCTCATATAAACAGGGAGCAACTAAAAGAAATTGCTTTAAAATGTTCTATGAGATTCTGCTTAGTTTTCAGATTAGGTGTTTTAGATGTTACAACCTGCAAAAAACAACAGACAACATGTTGCTCTAAATTTCTGAAAAGAATGTGTGCATTTATGTGTATTTGCATGCAAGTCCTGAATTAAGTTCCAAAAGAATGACAAACCATTGGCTCATAATTGTTACTACTGTTCTGCATTTGCTCACTGTATATTTTAGGTCTAAAGATTTTTTTTTAATTGTAGAAATAAGATTTAAAAATCAGTTGGAACTGCTGGTCAACAATGTCACATTAGGGGGAAAAACTGATCAAACTAATCATATGGGAAAACTGATTAACCTTAGCTGTATTTGCATAGCTGAATTAATATGTATAGAGAGAGGTGGGAATAAAGTAAGCGAAGAAAAATTACAAGAATCCTAAATCTGCAAGGAAAAAAATAGTTGCCTGCTTTTGCAATTATAAACAACTTGCAAAATAATCAGTGGGCATCTCTTTGCTTCTAGATGCAAAAATGCAGCTATGTAGTGCTTTGAATCTGTGTAATATGATTATCTTCCCCCACAGCATTACTCACCTTCAAGTCCCGATGGACTACGCCCATCTGATGGCAGTGTAGCACAGCCTCCAGGATCTGCTGAATGCAATGACTGCATGCAAACACCAGGGGGCGTATATTAGTTCGAAGCTGTACACTCACTGTCTGTATAACCTCAGTGAGACTGGGTTAAAGTGCAAAATGATGAACAGGCTGAGATCGTGATTCACAACCTCTTAAAAATGTATGGCTCTGCATTCCTCCACTAGAACAGCTACTTCCTCGGACATTGTGAATGTGCACTGCAGATACACGTCATGCTTTAGCCCACTTTTATGTAGGGCATGAACAGGAGGGGGTAGGGATATGTCCAGGCTCAACAAAAGGGTTGAAGCTAGCATTGTTGGACATATGCATATTATATATTGAGAAGTGGACAATGAGAGCATATCATTGTTCTGACAAACCCATTTTAGAAACTTGGGTTAAATATCTGGTGCAGTTTGTTCCTTCCCTCCTTGGAGGCCTTTTTTTCCACCAGCAACCCTGAAAGTAAATTTACTTTAAGTAGTTTTGTATTTGAGATGAATTATTCACCCTTCATGGTTTCATTTAGCCAAGCAATTATTTGATCCCTGTTGCCTGAGGGATCAATCCTACTCTAGCAGAACAATGCATAACCAGCCATTCTGCTACAATAACCCATTGTCTCTGAACAGAAGTGGTGTTTTTAAACCTGCAGGCTAACATCTATCACAGACAAAGGTCAGTCACAGATACAGGCTACAGGACTGAGGTAATCTCCTTCCAAAGCGGTCCCTGATACCTATGGCACCTACCACATCTCTTGGAAGGTCCCTGTATTGGCAGTACCTATTCTACCTTTTTCTGTGATGGACATTAAACCTGTGACACTTGCAGAGTGGAAAGCAGCCTCATGCATTATCCATTTCTCATATTAAGGGTGAGGACGATAGCCAAGGGAACTTCTCAGCCGACCCACCCTTAAAACTCAAGCCGGGAAGGAGAGAGAGAAAAAAAAGAAGAGAGACAGAAGAGAGACAAAAACAAATGAAATAATAATAAAACAAAAGTCTTAGCAAACCTACGGGGCACCAGATACTGACCTTGAGGTCTCTGTGCACTATGCCATTTAGGTGACAATGATTAACACTTTCTAGAATCTGCTGTATACAATGACTGCAAAGATACAAGGGCAGAATGGGAGGGGGTAAAATATTTTAAGGCACATAATCACGTTAAATACAGAAAATAATTTAATAATAATAATAATAATGAAAGGAACTTAAAATAGTAATAACTTAAAATAATCAAATCACATTTTCAGACAGGTTTTAATTACACACAGAACTGAAACACAGCATTTCTCTCTTTCTCTTTGGAAAAAAATTGTCAAGAGACTCAAAAGAAATGACATTTAACATATAACATATAATAGGTATAAACTTTTGGTGGAATATTTGCTGAAATATGAGAGGAAAAGTTAAAACACATACTAGGTGATAGATCTACAGTAAATAATACAGGCTTATTGTAGCTAGCAGTGCAGTGTAAACATCAATATAAATAGCAGAGAGAATTTGTGTAACCACTAGTCATGCTGGTCAAGACTATGCAAAGTGACCAACAAAGAATTTTGCTCACTGACTAGTCAGTGTGTTTGGAATGATGCTGAAAAATATGAAGTTGTGGGTATTATACAACCTGGAGAGCATGAATATTTGTTAACTAATGTAGGTTATATTCTACTGTCTAGTGTGTTTAAGAAAGTACATATTAGCTGAACAACAAACAAATATAATGCAAATCATTCTAATATATGCATGCTTTCCACATATTAATAAATGGCATAATGGCTATTTTTATATTCTTTCCTGTTTAACTCCAACATACAAAACATTTTTATTTAGGAGCATAAGGAAAACAGTAAAACAGAGCAAATTTTTAAAAAGCACAAATCTTCTTGAAAACCAAACAGTTTAATAGGACAGGAAATGTGTGTGTGTGGGGGGGGGGGGGGTCAGTTTGTGTAACTGAAAGGTGCATTTGAAGCACTCAGTTACTAGCAGTCATCTTTGGAAAAACAACAACAGGGAGTCTCTTGAATTAATTTAGTAGGATTCTAGGGCAGGGGTGGGTTCCGGCAGGCACTACTCATGGTTTGCTCAGGTGCGCACTTTGCACGTGGGCGTGCAATTAAAATTGTTCTGCGCATGCGCAGAATTGAAAAACAAGATGGCAGCGCTGTCGACGTTGTCCGGGGAACAGGTTCAGGGGTATGGCAGGCCTGGGTCGCTGCTGGTTCCAGCGACCCAGGCTGCCAAACCACTACTACTGGTTCAACTGAAAAGGTCCAAACCGGTAGGAACCCACCACTATTCTAGGGGCTAAAGTCCATAGATAACCTCATTAGAAGAAGAAGATTTCTCTCTTTTTTCTTCCTCTTCTGCTAAAGATCCCTGCAGGGCTCTTTCACAGAAGTTGATAAGATGCTGCATGATGTTTTTAAGGAAAGTAGAGTCAGCAAAAATAACTTCTCCTTTTCTCCAGCAGAGACTCTGCTCATGAACAGTTACATCACTGGTCTTAGAGTTGACGCACCCTTCAACCCATTCATTTATTTATCTTCCTCTCTACCTCAGCTATTACATTAATCACAAGCTTGCTAAATACGGAAAAAAATAGACAGCAAATTATTAGGATAGGCCTTTGAGTTCATTACTAAAGAAAGTAAAGTATAATCCCTTGCTTTTACACCAACAGGTGAACTTTTTATTGGTGTCAATAAAAAAACCTGAACATTATTTTGATGTCACAGCTACAGTGGTAGGCAAAAATAAAGCCACGTGAACTGATTTTACTGCCTGCAATGGAAAAGGAAGGGGGAAAAGCTGAGGTTATGGGTTCCAGATGTAGCCTAGCTATGGATATTGGAACTCATTAGTAGTTTTGGAATCTTTTAGAATTTGCTGGGTTTCTTATAGGCACGAATCAAGGAGAGAAGCAACCTAGAACTAAGAAGAAATTTCCTGACAGTTAGAACAATTAACCAGTGTAACAACTTGCCTCCAGAAGTTGTGACCGTTCCAATACTGGAAATTTTAAAGATGAGATTGGACAGCCATTTGTCTGAAATGGTATAGGGTTTCCTGCTGAGGAGGGGGGTGGTCCTTCCAACTCTGTTATTCTATTCTATATTATTTAGATACCAGAGGTATCACCCTTTTCCTTGCTAAAATTCCAATAAAAACTAGTATGAAACTTCCAACATGGGCAGATCAATCACTGCCATATCTAGTTTTCCTTTCCCCCCTCAGCAATAGTTGAGCTTCTACAAAATCATTTTTATGGTAGCATATTTGGGGTGGAATTTGAAAGAAGAAAAACCATAATTCATTACCATCATGTTGCTTGAGTCTAATGATAGAGGAAATGTAATGTAAGAGGAAAGAAGTATTGATACAACTCATTGAATAATAATGGAACGTTTATTTGTAGAACCAAATTCCCATATGGTTCTACCAATATGGTAATATTCCAATGGGAAATACATTGTGGAAAGAAATATCTATAAGTAGACTCTTTGAAAAGCACAAACAGGTGAAATCCCAGTATGCTAAATGAGTACTGTTTTCCAAGATTGAGATTTAAGAACAGTTACTGTAATTTGCCTCAGGGTATCACACTAACTTTATTTTTAGTTTGTTTGTCAAATTTAGAGAACACCCAGATGATTTTTTTTTTTAAATTCAGCACTGACCTTGCATCTGCTTCACTGTAATATTCTCTTGCAACAATGTCTTCAAATAATTCACCTCCGGTAACTCTAGTAATGATATGAAACATTTTTACAGATAAAAAAACTAAGTTAGAAATTTAATTTTTACCCAAGTTTTTTGCAAATATGATGTGGCTGCTTCATATAATGAAGGATCTGCAACCAAACTCAGTTCTGGATTCAATGACGGGTATATCCTTAGTAGATAAATGTTTGCTGAAATTACACTTCTTTAAAAAAAAATTACTGACTTCCAAACATTCTGCACAGGCGAATTTTTGCCTACATCAAATATGAACCTTCCTTAATTATGATCTTTCAGTCATTCACTGTTCTGGCCTTCCTCATATAGTCCTGAAAAGGATGGTTTATTGTACTGTGTTTGCTATGAAAAACCAGGAATGAATAAGTCTATTTCATTGGGGGGACCCCCAATATAATGCATAAATTGCACATTTTATTGCACTGTCCAGTGATTTTTAGCATATACAGTATGGTGAAGGATTATATTCCAAGGATTTATGTTATTTCAAATTGCCATTCTCTCACTTCGGATGAGATACCAGTTCTATTTAGGTATTCCCAGGTGGCGCAGTGGTTAGAGTGGAGTACTGCAAGCTACTTCAGCTGATAGCTAGCTGCAGTTCAGCAGTTCAAATCTCACAGACTCACGGTTGACTCAGCCTTCCATCCTTCCAAGGTGGGTAAAATGAGGACCCAGATTGTTGGGGGCAATATGCTGATTATGAAGCAGTATATAAGTCTAAGTGCTATTGCTATTCTTCTTCATCAACTCTTCACTTGATGATTTTTCAAGACAGGAAACAGAATCGTGTTTCAATGGCTTCAGTACAATTTTGCTCATATGCTTAAGTTATCTTTTAAAAATAATTTTGCACTGGATTTTTATCTGAAATCTTTCATTATTTATCATTTCTGTTTAAATACTGGAGGTTTTCAATACTTAGCTGATTTTTTAAACAAAGTTCAAATAAAGCATCCAATAAAGAACGGAGAGAAAACAATTTATATAAAATGATGCTTTTCATTTCACTTTGTAAAAATTTGGTTTTTAAAACAAACACATTGTTCTGTGAGGTCTGAAATGAGAAATTTTCAGGCAACAATAAGCCCACTTAATGACCTTTATAGTTCATTCCATAGTGTTTCCAGCAAAAGAAATGTGCTTCATAAACAAAAGAAAACTTCTGTACAAAAATATTTTTAATGCTGAACATAACTGGGTGAAAGCACATCTTATTCTTATTTATGATCAAATTTCCACACTGCCCATCTCAGTCGAATAACTCTAGGTGGTTTACAAATAAAAATTACACATTAATGTAAAAGCATAATTAAAATCAGAATTAAAAACAGTACTAAAAATGTCAAAAATTAAAAGGTTAAAAAGTCAAAGAGGGGGAGAGAGTGCCCTTAAGCTACCAACCACTCCCAAAGTGGCATTTCCTTCTTAGATGCCCATGCCAGTTGCTCTTCTAGAAGGCCATAAGAGTGGGGGCAAGATGTCCGTACTTATTTATTACAATTACTTAACAGCAATTGTATATATATATATATTGTTTGGTGACCTCTTTGTCTTTATTGTTTTTAGTAAATCAGGGTGCCTGAAAAACTACCGTGAACAGGTTTTCAATATAAAATAAGTGCCCTTTTTTTCCTGACAAATCTCACAGATTTTGAATTATTTTCCCATTTATATTGTTATCTTTTTTCCCCAACATTTCTACTTAAATTGTAATGGGATTTTCTTTATTTGAAATATTTTGATCTGTCTTGATAAAATGAGAAATTCAAAGAAAGCAACATAAATAATTTAAACCATGCAACAGACTATTTCTGATGTAATAATAATGTGTTGTATGCTTTCTCCTAATTTCTCTTCAAAGTAGCTTAAGTGTTGCTGCAGAAAACATCCTGGCTTTGTTAACCTAGAAATTCTGGTTTAACTCCAGCTAGAAACCAGGAACTGATCAGAATGCACAGACTACAGTTGCCTTTTATTCCTTATTAGAATAACTATTGCCAGTGTCAATATTATGTGTTATACTTATATAATTTGTGTTGTTCTTTATAATTCTTTCTTCATTCTTAGACAACCCCCCCCCCCCCCGAGAAAGTCCATCAAATCTACCTATTCCATAAATAGTTATCATTGGTTATAAACATGGATTTCACAGAGAAATCCATGTCTGGACATCATGAACCATAATTATCTAGAACGCACTGGCTTCAGGGCTGATATTCACTGACCTTCCCTATCGGTTCGCTAATGTGAGCACGCATGCCTCTGTATGTGCACAGCCTTCTGCGCATTTGCTTTTGCTGAAAAAAGGGCCTAAATGGGATGCCATAGAGATGGGGTGGCTGGGCGGAGCCACCTGTGACTCCCGCTACCGGTTCAGGTGAACCAGTCTAAATCAGTAGAATCCAACCTCTGACTGCCTTCCCTTACCAATAGGAAATGGCTATTGGTGCTTTGCATTCCATGTACAATTCGTGTGTGTGTGTGTGTGTGTGTGTGAGAGAGAGAGAGAGAGAGGGAGGGAGGGAGAGAGAGAGAGAGAGAGAGAGAGAGAGAGAGAGAGAGAGAGAGAGAGAGAGAGAGAATCTCTGCTCCATTTCTTTTCCAACTACATCATATGACATAATCTTTCATTTTATATATTACATGTTATAGAACAAACTGCAAATAGGCAAGTCAACTTACAAATCAAAGACTAAGTAATGAAATCCTTCTTCTGATATGCTTTCATGAAGTCGCACTGTTGAAAGAAGAGAAAGATTTGTCTAGTTTTTTTTATAGGTGCTCTTAACTTTATTATCCTTTTCTTCTACCCTTCTGTTAATGCACTCTTTTCCTTGGGTCACACATCTTCAGTTGACAACAATGCCGTCATACAAAACAGATACATTTGCAGTTTCTTAGAATAATTCTGTAAATAGTATAGATTAACATCCAATATATTCATATGCCTTTTACATTCATAAATTTTTGCAAATTAAATTTCAGTTTTGATAGCTATGTGCAGGCCCTGAGTAAGTCGATCAATCAATTAAAAGGAAGAAAATGTTTTTCCTGAACCTATTAAAGAAAAATCAGCACATACAATGTTTCAAGTGTCAACAAATACTGGGTGGCAAACAGAATAAACTGGTCAACCATTACTTTGAAAATGAATATATGCAAATGAAATAATACAATAACCAAGACTCATTCTCTTTCACACCCTTCATAATCTATCAAAAATACTTTGTTCTAGCTAGAAAGGAATAGATACAGAACTCAGAATATTTTGTTTTAGGTCAGGAAACCAGTCAGTGCATGAGATGGTGGGATTTAAAATTATTTACTGCTGGTCTGTGGGTGTGGCTTGGTGGGCGTGGCAGAGGAAGACTGCTGTAAAATCTCCATTCCCTCCCCACTCCAGGGGAAGGTTATTGCAAAAAACCCATTTCCTCCTGATCAGCTGGGACTCGGGAGGCAGAGACTAGATGGGGGCAGGGCCAGTCAGAGGTGGTATTTACTGGTTCTCTGAACTACTCAAAATTTCTGCTACCGGTTCTCAAGAACTTCTCAGAACCTGCTGAATACCACCTCTGAATCCATAGTAGTTTATATTGACAGAATATCTATTGTACTGAAAGGTAGTTTAACCATACATTTCCATTTTTCAATTTCAAGCTTGAAATGACTTAAGCCTTGGTTCAAAACATATTTCTGAGAATTGAAACCAATAGTCTGACCTTCTAAGGGGACAATTAGTTTTATTAGGTATCCATTTGACTCCTAGGTAGAAATGTGTTGGGGCCTCGCAGGGACCGGATGAGCTGCTGATGGACTCTTTTAGCGAGGAACCATCTGAGTTTGCCCTGGAAGCCGAGGAAGACTCTGGGGGGTGTTCAGAGTCAGAGCAAGAACCAGAGAGGCTGGTTGGCCACCAGGAGGTGCCTGGGTCATGGAGCAGTGGGGAGGATCAAAGGCAGTTTGTCCATGATGCAAGAGTGAGCAGAGCTGAGAGGCAGAGGCAGCAATCATGTCATAGGCAGGCTCACAGACGGTGATTAGGCACTAAATGGTTGTTGAGTGGCCCCTCCCAAGAGAGCTTATAGGTGAGGCGATGGGAGGGGACATTTGCAGGAAACAACCGTTTGGAATTAGTAGTCAAGAAAGTCTGTCTGTGAATTCTAGTCGTGTCTGTTCATTTGGAATATCTGTGTGAAAGGTCGCTACAGAGCTAACGTGAGTTGTCTGGGTTCTCAGCCAAAGGACTCGTTATCTTGTTAATTAAACAGTGGAAAACAGCCAAGCTTCTGTTCTGGTCTATTCACAAGCTGGGGACAGAACAGAAATGCATACATTTCATTTACAAAAACCTCTTCTATTTAAGTGACTACTTCTTTATGGTGAGTGGAATTTATGCACTAGCAGAAAATCATTTTGCTTTCTTGAAAGCTGGACCCGCAATGCTTTCACAGCCATACCTTCCCATAATGAATGATTCTTCAATAAATAACATTTGGCCACAGATAACTGCCAGTTTATATCCTGCGCTTGATGGTCTTTTAGCCATCATCACAATCATTATCATCTCTTCAGTTATCCATATTCTTACTTCGGAATAGGTACTATTTTGTTTCAGAAAATAACACTGTATTTTAAAAGTAAAAATAAAACACTGAGAACCTGTAACTTGTATTTAACCACCCCCTCCTAACTATACATATTTTTTAAAAAGGAGGCGAAAGAAAGATACTTGCAAGCACTGTAGGTTGGATTTCTTTGCTTTCACCACGTCACTTTGAAATATCATTTAGGTCCCCAACTATATTGGAATACTGTCTTGAATACAGGCATTTTACTGTCTTCAGCAGTCCAAATAATATGTTCCCTTAATCCCATGACTACAAGGAAAAATTAAGCTTTCTTGTATCCTATTATAAACCACTTAACTTATTTCACTGTAATTTCTAAGCTATTTTTGTTTGTGATTAAAGTCTAAATCATCTGTCCCCAACTTAACTAGTTTGTTAATCAGAATTTCATGCAATATTTGACAAATATTTTCTTGTTAATGCATTTTAAAACAGGTTCAGCAAAGCAAGAACAGGTATAGAGAAAGGAAATAAGGATAACCAGGAGATTACTAAACTAAATTTTATAAGGTGAGATTGAGGGAACAGTGTTTGTTTACTCTTTTAGAAAATAAAAATCTTTAATAGTAGATCAGTTTAGGAGGAATTATAGAGAGACCAATTGGGAAGGCAGTGATAACTTCCTATATAGACCGGATGAGGGAATGCTAGACAGCCATCCATCCAAAATGTTTTTGTTTATTATTTATTTATTTTTATTAATTCGATTTATATACCGCCCTATTTCACCTAAAAGGGACTAAGGATGGTGCACAGAAAGATAAAAACCCCACAATATACAAAATATAAAAAACAATTACATTATTAGATCTGTGCTAAAATTTGAATAAATAATGAAAACCAATAAATATCTAATTAAAATATTCCCTAATCTATGTCAGGCTGGCTAGATGAAAAAAAATGTGCTTTTACCATCCGACGGAAGAGGCGTAGGTCCGTGATGGTACGGATATCGGGGGGAAGGTCGTTCCAGAGTGTCGGACCCGCCACAGAGAAGGCTCGTCCCCTGGGAGTTGCCAGTCGGCATTGACCGGCTGACGGTACCCTGAGAAGGCCAACTCTGTGGGAGCGGACAGGTCGAAGGGAGGAATGTGGTAGGAGGCGGTCTCTCAAGTAACCAGGACCCGTGCCATGTTGAGATTTCAATACTGAAAGTGGTTTGAAATAAATTTTCAATAAATTTTCAAGTGCTTCAGCAACCCTCTAAAAGGATTACCAGCTGTCTGCAAGGAATATAAATCCTTCCATTCCCCACTATCTGGTTAGAGCTGAAGAAGCTTTTTGGAAGAGAGGTGAAACATCTTCAAAAGAAAAACAAGAAAGTCCAGTTGAAAAAGCACCTGTGAGACAACCATGACCTGGATGACTGAGAATCTCTACAGACTTTTAGCTATACAATTTGGGATGAACACCCTTTCAATGATGTGGGAGTAAGAATGGATTTCCAAAGGGGGGAAAATGCAGACTGCAGGAAGCAGGAGCACCACTCAGGTGACCCTGAGGACACAGGTAAACCTCCAAGTGCTTCAAAGACCCTTTAAAAGGATGCAAATGACCAGCTGTCTGCAAGGAATATAAAGCCTTCCATTCCCCACTATCCTGTCAGAGCGAAATGTCTTCAAAGAAAAACAGGAAAGTCCAGTTGCCTCCTGAAAAAGCACCTTTGAGACAATCATAACCTGGATGACTGAGAATCTCAAAAAGGCTTTTGGAATCAATAGCAAAAATAACCTCCTCGGTGACTGCATGATTCTTTGGATATGTGAAAACACAACATAACAGACTTGCCTTTGGTTAGATGGTCTGCTATGCAAATCTGATTAATAAAGAAAAAAAATCAATATTGTGTTCTCCCATTATTTTTCCATTGTGAAAGTTTTAAAGGGGACCCTTTAAAACAGGGGTCTCCAACCTTTGCAACTTTAAAGGACTTCAGCTCCCAGAGTTCTCCAGCCAGCAAAGCTGGCTGGAGAATTCTGGGAGCTGAAGTCCTTCAGACTCAAAGTTGCAAAGGTTGGAGACCCCTGCTTTAAAATGCATATAAATTGAATCCAAGAACGTTATTGTATTAGTGACAAGCTTCTAATACTTATTTTCTATCCTTGTGTGCAAAGGCAAAATCAATACTGATTCTGCTAAAACAAGATGCTGCACAATTCATTACCACTCCATTATGCTAACTGTAACCGATGCTACTTGTTCTTTTAGCCCATGCATCAATATTAATGGTATCTTTTCTATTTTTTTTCCTACTAGCCTATACAGCTTTAGTTCGTGATAATAAATCTTAAAAGACTATGAAAATTTTAAAACAATGACAAAACAATTAGCACTTTTTGTCTTGTCTTTTAAAAATCTGCTCTTGTGTAAATTAATGTTTTATATTTCATTAAGCTTTAAATTTTATTTTCCTTTTTTCTGCTCATTTTGTTTAAGAAATAAATGTATACCAAAATAAGAGTTTGGGCCACTGATGCAATTCAGCCGGTTCTATCCAATTTGGTCAAACTGGTAGCGGTGGCAGCGGGAGGCATCGCCTACCCACATGGACATCATCCTATGCCGTTTTTGACGCTCTGTGCATACAGGGAAGGTTCCATTTGTAGCGAAGGCAAGTTGATTTCACTCCTGGCTTGGGCATTCTCTATGAGCATTCTATTTTAAAGTAGCTAATGACATAATTTATATTATTAGTGTAACTAAACAAACTATAATAGTAAAAACTTGACAAAAACCAAGCATGGATATAAATGATAATGTACAGACAGTGGCAAAGTTCAGTTCTGAAGTTCTTCCTATCCTAAAGTGTTGTGCCGTGTGTTTACAAGTGAGATTTGTCTAACATTGGGCTGAAACCAACCATCTTATTTGGGGTTTTTTTTTTTGGTTGTTTTTTGCTTTTAGGGTTAACATTAGGCTGAGAGTCTTTTGTTAAAAAAAAAGTTCTGGTGATGATGGCGCCTACAGTTGAATGCTTGCTTCGTTTTGCTTTGCTTTTTATAATTAAAAGAAGCTTTAAAGCATTAATTCAGGTTAGACATCTGGGTAAACAGTCATGCTACTGCCTACACATTCCATATTGCCTGCAACTGCTTTACTACATTGAATACATTTATATGCCAGAGAGAGAAAGAAAAGAAAGAAAAGGGGAAGGAGGTCAGAAGAAACAGTATTTGAAACAAAAGGGAAGGAAATTATTGCTGCTATATTTGGCCCTACATTTCCAGTTGTCAAGACTGTGCAGTCAAGTTCCACACAACTTTGTTAGAAACAGAAATGTTTCATTATCCTAGCAAGGGTTCCTAAAATCAGCCAAGCTGATGGTTGGAAGAAGCAATTTTCAACTTTGATTAATAGAAGACAGAGCTGATAAGACATAAAGTTTGACTTTTAGTTGGCACCTTCAAACCATTCCCAATTCTGCATCTTCCACTGATCAATACTGATCAATTCATGAGGCCATCCCTCATTTTCAACTGTGACACTATGTATACCTGAAAGGTGACCAGCAACTAGGACTTGTCCTGTTGGATTTTATACCAGCTGTAATTTCCAAGTCATCTTCAAGAGCAGACTCATATAGTTGCAATAGTCCAATCAACATGATGATTAAATCATGAGTTACTATCTAGAGCAGTGATGGTGAACCTATGGCACGGGTGTCACAGGTGGCACGCGGAACCATTTCTTAGGGCACGCAAGGCATTGCCCTGTCAGCTGCAGCGTGCATGTGTGTGCTGGGCAGCTGATTTAGGTCTTCTTTTGAGGCTATTTTGGCCCTCTGGAGGCTTCAGGGAAGCTCTTGAAGCTTCTGGAGATGGGGAGGGGAGGCGGTTTTCCCCCTCCCCAGGCTCCGAGAAAGCCTCTGGAGCTTGGGGAGGGCAAAAAAAGCATGCCAAAAGCAGGGGTCACGCACATAGCATTATGGGTGTGGTACACCCACGCACAACCCCCCTGCGCTCCCTCCCCCCGCTTTTGGCACGTGAACCAAAAAAGGTTAGCCATCACTGATCTAGAGCCATGATGGTGAACCTATGGCATGCATGCTCAAAGTGGCACGTGAAGTCATGTCGCCTGGCATGCGCGGCCTTGCCTGTTTGTCTTCTGGGTTTCTGGCGCACATGCACACGCAATGATCAGCCTTCATTCGCGTAAATAAGACCCAAATATCGACAGCCGTTCAGTTACATTGGATTGCGAGTCATTGGTCTTAAAAGCTTGATTTGATGGATACTAATCCTGATTCAAATATTGCTTATCTAAAGAGTAATTTCAAGCATCAGCACAGGAAAAATTCTGGCAGTGTCATATACACTTTTAGCTGAACTACATTGGCATGTAAATTGCTTTGCATTGGAGATGGAATCCAAGAAAAGCAATCTTATTGTAGCCACAAAAATGAGAGCCGTTATTCTCCAATTATATATAGCGAATTGTGTCTGACATATGTGAGCCTTGAAGTCTATGTGCACACAGAAGTAATTGTATAGCTTTCAACCATTGCATTACTCCTTTAACTTAGGAAAAATGAATTATTGCAATATAGTTACTTAAAAGAAAAAAAATCCTGAGTATAATGTAACCTTCAGATTGTGAATGATAACCTATTTTACCAAGGTGTGTTAAGTAATCATAGTTTGCATGTTTTGCAAAGTTTGATAGCTAAAACCTGCCAGGCCAGAAGGAAAGAGCTGCAGACCAGACAAACCTGTTATAAAAACACTGTGATGTGTCACCCTCTCATATTCTAAGAAAAGAACAGCAAAAAGAGAGGCAGAAAGAGTCTAGGATTTAAACCCCTGAGCTGGCACACATGTATATTGGCAGTTCTCGACTTATGACTACAACAGCCCAAAACATCTGTTGCTAAATGAAACATTTGTTAAGTGAATTTTGCCCCATTCTTATGACCTTTCTTGCCACATCTATGATTTCCACTATTGGTTTGGGAAAATTGGTCCAAACCGGCTGAATACCACCTCTGGTCATAAGCCACTTTTTTCAGTGCTGTTGTAACTTTGAATGGCCACTAAATGAACTGTTGTAAGTTACCTGTACACACAAACACACATATTTACCCTTTCTCAAAACACAAACACACAAACACACACATTAATATTGGAAATCCTGAATTTTACAATCAACTGCTTATATATAGCTTTGAGCTTATAATAAAGCTATTATTTAAATGGGTGGAATATATATCTATATGTACTGATTTTCAAAAAATAAATACAAAGTTAAAATATAAGACAAACAGAAAAAACTTGAAAAAGTAAAAAGTCAGAGAAGAAAATAAATGAAGGTACAAAAAAGAAAAAGAATAAATAGAAAAAGACTGACTTCATTATATAGATAGAAGTAAAAACTCTTACACTTGTAATCCGATATAATTCTAATCAATCAAAGCCCCAAATTAACTTTTCATTTCTTTGAGGCGCTCACAAAAATGGATTGAATCCTTTACAATTTCCAAATTTACACACGAATGAAAGTTTTATTTTTATTTTTTTATTTTAATCATATTTATATCCCGCCCTTCTCCGCAGAGGACCCAGGGCGGCGAAAGTGTAATAAGAATGTGCATTTTCCAAATTAAACGATGCAATCAGTCAACTATCTTACCCTTATAATAACATGAACAATAATGCATAGATTGGTGAAAATTACAAGTCAACATTTTGCAAAACAGGCCCAGTAACTGAAATAGAAAGTGCATAACAGGCAGATAAAGCTTAGCTAAAGAAAGACATATAGTTTCATTATCACTTTTGAAACATTTATTTTTTTGTTTTTATACTTCTGTAGTTTGTTTCTAACATACTGTATACTGTAGTTGTTGTGCATTATTTATTTACTGTCTCCAAGTGAATTTTCAACTCCTTGTAGCTGTTTGGACTAGTCCTTACAAAATTTTTGGCAAAATGTCTAATGTTTGTCGTTGCCTTCTTCCTAGGACGGAGAGAAAGTGACTGGCCCGAGATCATCCAGCTGGCTTTGTGCCTAATGCGAAACTCAGTCTCCTGATTTCTAGCTGATGCCTTAATGACTAGACCAGGGGTGGGCAAACTTTGCAACTTTAAGTCTGAAGGACTTCAGCTCCCAGACTTCTCTGGGAGCTGAAATCTGGGAGCTGAAGTCCTTCAGACTTAAAGTTGCAAAGTTTGCCCACCCCTGGGTCACTAGACCAAACTGGCTCCAGTTGCTGCATAATATTTTATCTAAAATGAAATGTAGTAATTCTGATTGCAATTATCTTTGTTATTATTTATATAGGTTTAAATGATTACAAATATTTAAAAAGTTAAATGTGGTCTCCATATTCACCTACAAAACCATATCTGTAATTATTTTGGGATATTGACATTTCTCATTCCAAATTAGTTAAATATTAGTTAGTTGCACACATAAAGACAGCTTCCAACAAAGAGATGGTAGATATGTTATCATATTTTCCTCAAAAACAAATTTATTTTGAAAAATGTCATGTGCATTTCATGTCCTCCCCTGCAATGTTCTGTAAAGTTATTTTCCTTATAAATAGTTCATAATAATATTTCTAGATAAGAATTAGATAATGGCTATTCCTTTCTCTAAACATGCAACCCACTTTTCAAATTACATTTTCTTTTTACAAAAGTGACAAAGTTAAGAAAATCCAAACAGATCATTTGTTTTTGCAATGAAATGATATTTTTAAAATGTTTCTTTTTAATAATATGTCCTTCAAATGAAATAATTTTATAGATATATCTTGAGGTGAATGGCACCAGTACCAATTATTGACAATTATGGCAGAAGATTATACTTTAACTGCATTTTAAAGAATAAGTTTTAAATTCTCCCAAATTCTCCAAGGATACAAAAGGTTTCATTAATAATAGGAAGCATATTTCCTTGTCAACTATGGCATTTGAAATATTTATTTAACTTGTTCAGAAGTTGAAAAGTTGAAGTAAAAATATTTAATCTCATGTTAAATGAAGCTTTAAGTGCTTTTTGATGTAGAAAAGTGGGATAAAAACATTTTACATAAATAATTAATTTCATTAAAAAAACATATGCCAGTGGACTAAAGCTTCATAAAATCAGTTTCTGAAGATTCTCTGATCTTGATTCAAAGAAAAAAGAAGCTGTCAGGAAATGTGTGCAATGACAGATAAGACAGACAGACCCTTATTTTCCTCAGGACCTAGATTCTTCTCACACGCTACCGTTTCCTTTGACTTCCAAGGAAATTTGGCACGATTCAATAGAAGTTACATAAGAAGCCTTCACGAAGTTAGAACTCTTCTTTCTCTCTTACTTACATAAATTCCATTCCTTTCACAGACATAATTGCCCTTTTTATGTGGCCATCCAGTTACACACAAGGAAAACATTTCAGAGGACCTAAAACTGGGTTGCTTTTTGTAGTTTTCTTGGATTTTTAAATGCTCTGCCTCTGTTTTCTTCTGGAACCAGATGATAATGCTCAAAAGCATGTGGACCAATGAGTGTGTTACTGGTATTTTCATATGGTTCCTCACTTCCTCTTCAGATTTACATGCTTCCTCTGGTAATTAAAAGTGCCAAGAATTTCCCAGACATATACCAAGACTTACTTGACCAATGAAAACTTTAACAGGTTTATTACAATGATGTCTGGAATTGTTGCCATTCTCCTAACAAATCAGATTGTTAGCTATCATTTGAGAATCTTCACGTGTCATGAATTAGTTTGTGCACAAATGGAAGAAACACGGCAAGAAACAAGTGAAACACAACAACCACCTCCATTACCGTTTCTATAAGCTATGCTCATTGTATAGAATGGACAACTTCTCTTTGTCTAGTCCTATACAGTGGGCTCCAGTGCCTCATTAGCATAGTTAGTGCAAAGATTCCTGGAAGTTATGAAACACTTTCAAAAGATATGTTGTGGTGCATGTACACCAGTGGTGGGATTCAATTTGTTTTACTACCGGTTCTGTGGGAGTGGCTTTGTGGGCATGGTGTAGATTTGTGGGTGTGGCTGTGGCTGTGGGTGTGGCAGGGTCCCCATTCCCTCCCCACTCCATTAATCTGCTTTCCAGCTCCGTTCTCCTGTTCAGGACACAAAATAAGATCAGCTGGGTTGCTGGGAGGCAGCGGGGGCAGGGCTATCCTATTTGCTGGTTCTTTGAACTACTCAAAGTTTCTGCTACCGGTTCTGCAGAACCTGTCAGAACTGGCTGAATACCACCTCTGGTATACACCTTTGAGTCAGTTTTTGATCCTAGAGAGAGGCTGGAGAAGTCCCTATAGCCGTAATAGCGAACCTGAAGCCTCCGGAGGGAGAAAAACAATCCGACGTGTACACCGGAAGTTTGGGAATGGGCTTCTGGTTTGGCTGTAGGGCCGTTTTTCGCGCTTCACCTCCGGAGGGCCGCCGGGGGACGGGGGAGGCTGTTTTCGCCCTCCCCAGGCTCCTAGAAAGCCTCTGGAGCCTGGGGAGGGCAGAAAACGGGTCCATTGAAAGCCAAAAGCAGGGGTATTGCACGCCTAGCATTATGGGTGTGGGAACACCTGTGCACGCCCCCCCCCACTTTTGGCATGCAATGGGAAAAAGGTTAGCCATCACTGCCCTATAGTTTTATTGGCAAAATTTTATGGAAGTGGTGCATCCTTTCCAGGGCTGAGAGGTAATAACTGGCCCAAAGTTATCTAGATGGGTTTGTCCCTAAGTGGCAGGAATCTCCTCTTCTAATTGTACAGATTTTATGTACAGAAAAATTAAAACCGATCTATATACTTAAACATCATCCAGCTTCCATTCACTTATTATACACAGATAGAAACCGTTCAGAAAGAGAGTGAGATTTTATACTATTCTCTCTCTCTCTTTATGCACCTGTGTACACAGAGACAAATTTGTACATAAAAGTAATATAGTACTTATGAATAACTTTAAAACATATTCACATATATGCATTTCCCCTTACAATTCTCAAATGAAACTAATGATCAACATCATTATCTACACAGTACAGTATTTTGTATCCTGAGGATGTGCCTCTACATTCCATGCATAATATATCCAAATTGGTAGGATGCAATCAATAGCATCTAGATTAGAAAACAGTGTGTTCGTGCTTGGAATAAACTTGGACCTCGGTTGTCGTTATAGCATACTGGTCAAAATATGTTACACTCCAATTATTATTGAAAGGGAATTTTGTATGAAATACTTAAGGGTGGTAACCTATCTCTTCCTTCTCCAGCTTGCCAAATTGTGTTATATAAGAAAATAATTTTCCAAAGCTATGATGAATGGGTACAATGAATATATTGAGGCTTCCCTAGTGAAGTTCAGGTATTTAGAAGATGGTGATTTGAAAGGTAAGAGATAACTGATAAAGAACATGAACAAATGAAAACATTTAAAACTGTCGGCAATGAAGAGAAAGGTGGAAGATGAGCAAAAAAGTCAGAAACCCACAAGATTAAAGATTGTTGTTGAATGTGATAATAATAATAATAATAGCTGTTAAACATCATATGTGGGAGAATAAATGCAATTTTTAGCAAATAGACTGAGAGGCTTAGAATTCAGGATTTCTTCTTGGTTGTGTAGTTAAATGTATAAGAAACATGTATGGTGATGGTTTGTTGGTTGGAATTCTAACGTGTGTATTTTTATATGCAGATTATGTCTTGTTGGCTGAAAAACCAAATTATTTGCAGCAACATGTCACTTGATGCAACGTGCCACTTGAACTGAAAATGGATGTATCAGAAACCAAGGCAGGTGCTTCTGAAAATGAATATATTTAAAAAATCAAGACAGTTACGCTTTGAGTTGAGTGTCTAACAGAAGAACAGAGCAGGCAGATAAAATTTCCACTCTGATCAAGAGGTGGGTCTGAGTTTTATTTATATGTAAATAAAATTAAATAAGTATGGTGCCTTGTTAGAAGAAGGGATACAATGCAGAGAAGTTTTAGGATCCGCAGATACTGGTACAATGTAATGGGTAACATACAATCTCGCATGAGGAATGGATGTCTTGTCAAAAGAAGCTGTGATTAGCAGCATGCTGTTTTATGGTTAAGAGAAACATAAAAACACTGCAGAATGTAGTGGGATGTGGGAATGAGACATTTAAAAATTGCACATGGAAAACCAGAGCAAGGTGGAATCAAGGCTAGTAAGTATGGCATGAACGTAGATTAAGGTTTAAAGAGAGAGACTGGTTTGAAATAAGAATGACCATGAAAGTAGGTTGGAGCAAATAAATTCCAAATATATAACAGAAGAGTTCATTAGCCAAGAGCAAAGGTGTCAAACTCAAGGCCGAGAGACCAGACCAGGCCTGCAGAGTGCTTAGATCTGGTCTGTGCGGATGCTCTGGAAACAGAAAAGGAGTGGCCCGCGATGTCTCTGCCAGCAAAAACGGAGCTCGGGAGGGCTGTATGCAGCCCTCCCGAGCTCCACTTTCACTGTCAGAGGGTTGCAGGAAACCATTGCAGCCAAAAACGGAGCTCACAAGGACCACATGCGGCTCTCCTGAGCTTCATTTTCGCTGGCAGAGGGTTGCAGGAGGCTGCAGCCAAAAACGGAGCTCAGTAGCCCGTTTTTGCTGGCAGAGGCCACCCCAGGGGCTCCTGAGACGAGTGACATCAAGCTGTCCATGCCTACCCTGGCTCCCAGAGCTCAAACACAATCCTAATGTGGCCCTCATTAAAATCGAGTTTGACACCCCTGGCCAAAAGGAACATTGATACTAAGAAAATCATGGTTGCATGGTGTTGTTGAGAGAAGAAGAAAAAAGAACCTTCAAAAACCAAAATGAATCTATAACATCCAGGTAATTCTGGACATTTTTGTTTTGAAACCATTCAAAGTGACAACGGCACTGAAAAAAGTGATTTACAACCTGTCACACAGGTACACGTACAACCTGTTACGATTGTTGCAATATCCTCACATCCCCTGACCAGCATTCAGGTACTTGGCCATGGGTATGTGTACATGACAGTTTCAGGATCCCCAGGGATAATGTAATCACCATTTGTGAGCTTCCCAGCTGCATTCCAAGAAGCAAAAACAATGGGGAAAGTCCAATTTGCTTAGCAACCACTTGATTCACTTAACTAACCAAAGATTCACTTAACAACTGTAGCCAAAAAAGGTCATAAAATAAGGTGTCACTCATTTAAAAACCCACCCTACTTAACAATGGGAATCCTGGTCCCAATTATGTAATCATAAGTTGAGGAACATCTACAAAGAATCAAGTATGGTTTCCAACAATATAAAGTTATAGAACCATACAATGAACGATGTTGGCGTAAACTAGATTTAGGTAGCTTTTCCATCCTTTTTTAAAATCTCATAGTGCAGTGATGGCTAACCTTTCCCAGATCCAGTGCTCAAAGCACGCATGAACCTCCAAAATGTAATGTGTGTGCCCCCCCCCCCGCATGCGTCCCACCCCTGTGAAGTGCACAGTAGAGACCCGATGACCAGCTGGCCAAATGCCCTGCAGAGCTGAACTGGGGTGACGGCTTGTGTGCCCACCAGAGAGGATGCTGCGTGCCACCTGTGACACACGTGCCATAGGTTCGCCATCATGGTCATAGTGTAATTTCTTTAGCTTACAAATTCTTGTTCCTTTTCTGCACTTCACGAAACACTGCCTCCACCCAACAGCTTGACAGTTTGTGTGTGTGTGCATGCGCACATACACACACATACATATTTGCAGTTTTCCGTTATTCTATTTAGAGATTAATATGTTTAACCTTCTTTTTTTAATACATGTCTTCTAAATAATTAAAGGCATTACACTGAATTTTAGTGATTACAAAAGGAAACCAAGTGTTCCAAGCAAGATAAAACTACAAGAATAATTATACTGAGATATATATTCTGGAACGGGCAGAAAGCCCTTTATCCTTGAAATACTCTGGTCTCTGATTTCCTTCCTCCCAAAAGAGTAGCAACTCAAGGAGAAAATTGCCTCCAAATGTGCCCAACATTATGATGCAAGAAACAAAATACAATCTTCCAGCCTCAAGTCTCTTCTAACTCTGCCACACTGGAATTGCCTATTTCATGCAAGCCTATTTTTCTCTCCCACCATATAGAATGAAAAATAAACTATTTTAATCTCATCATTACAAAAGTGGGTATTATTTTCTCACACCGAATAGCCAAGTCTTATATAACGTCAACATTCTCTGTTTTTCATAGATGCACAGTAAGGACCAAGGAATTTAGGACATCACCATACAAAAAAAATCTGATGAACTCTAAGCCAGAGGCCCAAAAATCAAGCAATAGCTTTTCTATGTCCATAAATATATCCAAACTGACAGGAACCACCAAAACATCAGCTTAGACAGGATAATGCAACAGAGCAGTACTGTATGTATGACTGGCTAAGCTATATAGATATCCCTTGACTTACAGCTATTTCTTTAGCGATTTTTACAGTGGCGCTAAGCAAAGGGACTCAGAATTGGTCCCTGAAGTTATAAACAAATGCAGTGCCCATATGGTCACATCATCAAAATGTGGGTGCTTGACAGCCTGCCTGCACTTATGACTACAGGGGCACTTCAACTCACCCCAGCTGCTTACCTCTCCCCCACTACATATGCTCTTCTGGCCCCCTGCAGTCCATGGCCCCTGCCACTTTAGCTGACCTTCACTGTGCTTTTGCTCCCACTGTTGAATAAACATGACTAGCCTGCCCATTCAAGGGGCGACTGCTGGCTGCATTAGAATTTCTTTGGAAAGTCATGCATGATGGTCTTCTCAGGGGACCAGGGCTTCATGTGGCCCTCCTCTTCAGGGTGGAAGCACCTTGTCAGCAGTAGGAGGATGGTGAGGTTAGCTAGGGCAGCGTGGGCCTTGGAGCGCATAGTGGTCAGAGCAACTATGGCTGGGACTGGATCGGGGCACTTCCTGTAAAGCTTTGGCTTTGCATTGCACTTTTGGAGTTTCCCAGGGATGGGGAAAAGATGGAATGAAGAGGTACTTGGGAGGAATTGAAGGGGAGGCATTTCCTTATCTTGGAAGAAATGGAACCTGGAGTTGGGATGTTCACACCTGGAATGGTTTAGATTGGGTTGGGTTCTTGCCTAATTTGTTTAAAGACAGCAACAGGGAATGTCAAGATTGCCATTGGTAAGGAATGCAGTCATACAGCATCCTGAGTATGACCACATTGCTTGGCAATGGAAATGCTAGTCCCAATTGGGATTGTAAGTCTAGGACTACCTACACAATGTGCAAAACTGAATCTGACATGCTATAAATTCCTCAACAAGTTTCACGTGTTCTGTTTCACTTTGTCATGAAGGGCATGGTTGCTTCTTCACTCTACGGCAAAGAATGAGTTCAAACCTAGCAAGACCTCCCCCATTGCCCCTTGTTCAAAGTATAGTAAAAAAGCGACATAGCATTGTCTCTGTATGGCGAAGGGAAACTGTGAAACTGGGAAATATTTGCATATCCAAATATATACAGTGCATTCTGAGAGAACAGAATGCTTTCCTAGGCCAAATTCCAAATCTAGTCATAAAAAGACTAGATATTTTCACCTCTACTTTAAAATAATACTGCTTGAACCAAAAATCTTGTTTATCAAAACTATGGGTTTTTTTCTGAACAATCCAACTGCAAAAAATAGTTTTTGAAACTTGTATCATTATCTAAAGCACCATAGTTTAGAATTTTAAGAAGACACTAATTGCCGTCAATTCTTCATGTTCCTCATTTTGGACACAGCGAATAAGTGGATAAAAGGAAGAGATTGTGAGATATTGATGCTAGGATTGTTCCTGTTAACTGACCACATCTGAAAGGAGCTTATGTCTGATAACAGTACAAGACCAGAGTAAAATAATTATTGTTTCCCCTCTTTTATCTCTTACTTTTATGGAAGTATCTTCAAGCTAATTGTCCTAAGATTCTTTATTATTATTTATTTATTTATTTATTATTTTGTTGGATTTATATAACCGCACCCTCTCCCCAAAGGGACCCAGGGAGGTGCACAGGAAATTAAAAACCACATAGTATCACAAATATAAATAATTACAACCAAATTAAATAAATTATCCCTGTGCTAAAAATTTTAAAGTATTAAAACATTAACCCCATCTAAAACCCAATTAAAACAATTTAAGGTACAGACTGTAGGCTAGGTAAATAACTTAGGCCAAACCGGCCTGATGAAACAAGAGAGTCTTTAATTTCTGGTGGATGGATGTATCCTTCTATATTCTTACCGATATTTGGGTGCTTCAAAAGGCGACAGATTCTAGCTTCTCTCTCTAATTTCTGGTGATCTGTAAGAAATGAAAATATACATACTTTTAGAAAAAAATATTCTCTTGATTTAACAAAGGCAAAACAAATTGTAACCTGGACTTCATGTAATTTAAATTGCAATAATTCTGGATCCAAGATAGATGTTTTCCTCACAGAAACAAAGCAGGAAATGATCATCACACCTACTCAAGTCGAAAGTTGAAAGTATAAAATTTCACTTTCATATGCTGCTCAGTTTTCATTATAAAACCGTGGCTTTCAGAGGTTGTGGACATGGACAATAAAGCACTGTTCTCATGTCCATTTTCAAGTTCCATTTTCCACCTATTTTGATTTAATAGTCTCCCTGTCTTGGGGTTTTTATTGGGTAGCTTTTAGCATAGTTAGTTTTATGGGAATTTTAGCACAGGTTAAGTTTAATTTGGTTTTAGAACTGTTTGTATATTTTTTTATTGTTTTTATTCTACCTGTGCACCGCCCCGAGTCCCCATGGGGAGAGGGAGAATATAAAATAAAATAAAATAATTTATGTTACCCCTCCTAATCCTTCAAAAAAAATATTACCTTGCTGTCAGAATTAGCACAAAAATTTAGCATAGGTAGAGATATACACAGATAGCTTTTCAAACATTGTAATTAAATGGGCTATGAAGCACATTTTATTTTTTCTTCTATTTTGCAGCAATGTTTCTTCCATCAAAAAAAAAAGAAACAAAAAGATAAAGAGTTTAAAATTTTCCACAATGAATTTACGTTAGATCCAACCTGAGAAAACAGCCTCCTGCTGATTATAAATATTAATACTGTACCTCTAGCTTGACTTCAATGCATCCCATGGTTACTAATTCAAGATCAACCTTGGCACATTGCTCCCAACAAGCAAAACACAAATTCATGTTAGGTTTGACCACTTTGTATTAGGAATGCTTGAAAACAATGTATGGAAGATTTTTCTGGGTCTCCAAATATCAAATATTTAAAGGCTTTTTCTTGTTACAGTAATGTCATATTGAGCTGGCTCTCAGTATACTATCATGATGATATATTATGATGATTGTGTCAGTAGTCATTGCCTTAGTATGTTTTGGAGGCACCACACAGTTGGATGTATCTTAATACATCTCTGTGCCTACATGGATAAGGAAAGCAATATAATTAGCATTTAATATGATAATAATTTTTGCTTAAAAACGTAGAACTAAAATTAATAACTAAATATGAAAGCTTTTGAAGCTAAAAATATTTACATGCAGCAAGCTAACAGACTGCTGAAATTAAGCCAGTTTGGATCTTAACCAAGCTGGGTTTATTATAGGAGACCTCAAGGAATGCTGCTATTACTAGCAATGGAGCAAATAATTTATAAGCCAATTATTTTATGAACTTTAACCTAATTTTCTGCTTCTCTGAGAATAGTTCATAATTTTGTCTGAGCTAGCCTGCTACTAAGCAATTATTCAGTTTTAGTAGTAGGTAAAGATTCTGAATGAGGTTTTAAGATGGCAGTGGAATAGACAGTTATGGACTACAAGCCAAATTCTCACAGGTATGTGAGCCAGGTATGCAAGTCAGATGGTGTATCTGTATAAATATTTGGTATAATAGAGTATTTTGGAAGCTTGCCAGACATGAGACAAACAAAACAATACTGTACATTCTACAAAATATCCTGCAATGCTCCTAAAAAGTGGCCAGGTTTGGAGCTGAATTTTTAGGACAACTGTTGTTATATAATTGGGATAAATAGGGCTACCCATGGTGAGCAAAACATTTTAACATCTGCATAATGGCATATATAAAAGACAAATGAAACATTTTAATTTCTTAAATAAAATGCCTACTATATACTCTACACAGTCAATAAGTCCCTAAATAAATTTAAATGAAGTTTACTCAGCCTAATTGACTTCACACCACACTTAATAATTTATCTCATTTGACACAATACAATCATTAATGCCAAGCTGTTAAAATATTCCTTGATAATGAAAAGAAAAACAAAATAGGTATAATGGCAGAGAAAACACTCTAGTTATTATCTGATTTTGCTGGTCTTTGACTATAATAAAGATTTGATGATGATATCTGGAATGAGCTAGTAAAAGTAGTACATTAGGAAATATATTTCTTTTTGGTTATTTTTACACAGTCAGTTAAAAGTGGTATCTTTATATTAAAAAAATAACAAAGAACACTGCTATTTATGCTGTTACGATGTGTCATCTGATCTTAATTTTAAATTTCAAGTTAATCTAAGCAAACGTGCAACTCATTAGGTTAACATTAAATTTAAACAAATAGAAATATAAACTAAAAGGAGTTAGGGGAAGTTACACTGCCGGCCATCATAGGAAACAAGAAAAATAAAATATTTCAAGTATGGAATGAAGCAGAAAGTAAATAATATTTATTTTTATGTATTTAGTTTGTCAAACATGTAACAAATAATGGACATGAACAAAGGAAATGAATACAAATAAATGGGGGACAGTAGGACAGGGACAGTAGGCAGGTTGGTGTGCTTATGCACGCCCCCTTTACGGACCCCTTAGGAATGGGGTGAGGTCCACAGTAGACAGTTTCAGGTTGAAGCAGTGTGGGTTTGAAGATGTAACAATGGAGTCAGGTAGAGCATTCCAGGCGTTGACCACTCTGTTGCTGAAGTCGTATTTTCTCCAATCAAGTTTGGAGTGGTTTACCTTGAGTTTGTATTGATTGTTTGCCCGAGTATTATTGAGGTTGAAGCTGAAGTAATAGTTGACAGATAGGACATTGTAGCAGACAATTTTGTATACTATGCTTAGGTCAGACTGTAGGCGGCGTAGTTCCAAGAAACATAATCCAGTTGCTTTTTGAAAAAGCACCTTTGAGATATCCATGACCTGGATGACTAAGAATCTCCCTAGACATTTAGCTGAAATAAATGGATTTTATGAACCTACAGTCTATCACTTGAATCAGGCAGTAAGTGGCCTGGTGAGAGAAGCTGGCTAAGAGTTGAGGCTAAGACATAATGCAGCCAGTCCCTTAGCCAAGACATAAGATCGGGATAGGTTATATGACAGGGATATGCTCTTTGGGTTTCTTCATACAACAGCTGAAATATTGACAGCATCTGCAAATGAGCGTAACACTCATCAATTAAAAGGAGAATAGGGCACCATATAAATCTCTAACAGATTTTCCTCTCTGTGTGTGGTGGAAGCAGAACTGTGGGGTGACAGACAGAAAAAGCTCAAAGTAACAGCCTTTTCTTTTCTGCATGTTGATGGATGTTTCTACCACCCCCATACCTTCCATGGAAGAAAAATGGAAATACATATTTGCTTAGATATGGAGGGAGATTGAGGATAGCAAATGTTGTGGATAGCAGATGGAGTACATAGAAAACAAAATACATCTTCCCATTTTTTGTGACAATGTCTGATATAGCAATTGTCTTTTTTTTAAAAAAAAAACACTTTCTTCTTCATTTTCATTGAAAACAATGTGATGCAATCCATTCAAGCAGCAACAGATTATACCACAAGCCACTATTTTTATGTAAAGTGTTGAGGCTATCATCCAGAGTTTATTTTGGACACACTTAAGAATCAGTATGCATTCAAGGAAGTTTTCTAATTGTTTTTATTTGAATAGTACATCCAAGCAAAACATGCCAGACTGCAAACATTTCCGAAACAACCCTAATTTTTCTCTTTCAGAATCAAGGACATTTTATAGAACTGCTATTTTTCACAAGACGTGCATTTCCAAGCCTAGACAATTCAAAAAACAGCTTGCTTATTCTTGTCACATCCTACAAGGCTTTCTGTCCAGGAAGCTGTTCTGTTCAAAGCAGTTTGAAGAGAAAGAACACAAACTTTGGTCTCTATCCATCTAAAATTCTCTAAAGCCAGGGCTAGTTTCTGGACTTTTCACAAGTAACCTACTTCCCTCAACCGAATCCTTTAGGAAGCATAATCTTCTCCAAGGGTAACATTTGAAATTATCTCCTTTATTCACAACTTTCTCTTGAGTGCTATCTGGTGTCCCCCAAAGAAGATCCTGTTCTAATATATCACAGACTTCAATGGCAAAAGTATTTCTCTTCTTCAACAGAGCCCAGCCTTCCTAATATTTCCTATTTTTACATACTTGTCAAGTAGCCATGATTGCTAAGACAACTCTCACACAGAGATTACAAAAGTATAATGGATTCTTGTAGGCAATGCCACAAAATGTGCCAATTATTTTTAAAGGCCTGTTGGATGAAAGGAAATTAAACGAGGACACACACAGTATGCCTGAAGTTATTTCTTTGCATGGGTACTGCGATTCCTCCAGTTTTTTGAATAAGATTAGGCAAAACACATTCAATTAATCTGACATGCTTTGTAACGACTGGATACAAATGGGGGGGATAGATAAGGTGACTAAATATCTGAACAGGCAAAAGAGGACACAGACAATTGAGAAGTAAAAGGAGAAATAAAGGAGGACAGATTGTTGAACTTTGTTGGCATCCATGACAAAAAACTACAATGAAAAGCTCCAAAAATTGTGAAAAGAAAAAAAAGGACATAGGCCCCCATGTATATACAATTACTATTATCAGAAAGACTGGCTCTTCAGCTGAAGGAATGTGTTAGAACTGGTTAGGAGGCAAAACGTATATAATTAATTAAGATCTTGTCAATTTCGGACTGTAGCACAAGCCCTTGGGAGGGTACTAATCAAATAATGGAAGCCACAGAGCTGAGCTTGTTCACATATGGTTAACACTTATTAAGGAAGACCTGCAACTTGGAGAAAAACTGCTGGAAGAGATATCCAAAAAGACAAATAGTATTTAACTTTGAAGCTATGCTTGCCAGATGGAGCTCATCAAGATAAAATGACATAGCCTCCTTTTGTTGGGATGTCTGATGACCCTTTTTGCTATTCATGGTAGCCTAAGTGCTCCTGATAACATCATTGTTTGAGTACTCTTAGGGTATTCTGGTTTGGGAAACAAGAACCTGTGAGAAGATAAAATATGCCTACATGTGCTTTACTACCGCCTACTCTGATTCCAGCATTTCTTCACTTTCTTTAATGGACTGAGGACAAATTTCTCAAAGTAGGAATCTTTACTGTCCATCTAGGTCCCCTATGATTAGAATCCTCATTTTCCCAGAGTTCTAATCTCTACAGGTCTACAATGATTGCAGAAGAAATTTGGCTACTCAATTTTTTCCAACAGCGAATACAAAATTAATAGTCATCCTATGAATGAATATCTAGCTAGCAATGTATCCAATCATATCTTCATTATTTTATGTTCATAATACTCTTTTACCAAAGTTATCCTTTGGCTTCTTTTTAATTACTACTTTAATTATAGCTTTCAACTGTAATTCAACATCTTCATATTCCCATTTTGAAGGAAGATTCAGATTCTAATATAATTTTCAATTCCAGAAATATCTGTGCAAAAAATGATTCTAAAAATAAGACTTGCATAAATGAAAACCTCTGTAATTACTCCCTTCAGCATATTAAAACACACAGTCACACAAACATGCAAATTCTATGGTTTTGCCCATGGCATATAGTATCACAATTGGAAAAGATTTTGTCAACTCTTGACTGGTACTAGTTGCTTAAACTACAGCTTATTTCAATGTAATCTTTATAATAAGATGAAATTCTTAATAAACTTGTGGATGTTATAACAATACAACTACCACTTAATATATTTTAATATCTTATATGAATATTTCTTGTTTAGGTAAATAGGAAAATAAAAATGGATAACTTTTGTAGGCAACAGCAAAAGATAATATGAAAAACAAGGAATGCTTGGAGTTGCCGTGGCAGGAAAAAAAATCCATATCTCAGTTGTGTATCTAGGTGCTGTATGTTTACTATAGAAGCATTCTGGAACTTACCTACATATTAATGGCTTGATATTTGATACACAACACTGTATCAAGAATGAAGGAAGGAAAAAGGAAGAAGGAAGAAGATGGGGGGGGGGGGGAAGACTTATGTAAGGAAAAATATCCTACTATACACATTTTTCTCATAAGAATGTGACAATTTTACACGTAGTACTCGAGTTATAACCACAATTGAGCCCAAAGATTTCTGTTGCTAAGTGAAATATTTATTAAGTGAGTTTGTCCCATTTTATGACCTTTTTTGCCACAGTTGTTAAGTGAATAATTGCATTTGTTAAGTTAAAATTACTGAAATACCCTGTACTTATCCTGACATACAGTAAAAAAAAAAAAAAAAGGATCTCGCTGTAATGATTGGTCATCCAATACTTTCCACATTTTTTACATCATCCTTGGACTGATTCTGTAAGAATGCCAAAGGAATATAGAAAGCAGCAATCTTTGGAAATCACATCTAAGTAAGTTCCAATACTTCTTTGGAGAAATGAAAATTAGTGATCATTATGTACTTACTATTTATTAAAGGTTTCCACGATCCCTCAGACGACCGGGTGTGAGTCCCTCCTTGTGAAGTGGGGCCTAGGGAGGCAGATGGGCGTGTTAGTTGTATACCTAGCTTCTCGCTATGCAACAACAGCCCTGCCCGAGCTCCTAGAGGTGATAGCCGAGGCGGCGGTTGAGACCCCCAGACTGCTGGTCATGGGGGACTTCAATCTGCCGTCGGCAGGCGAGACCTCTGGAGTAGCTCGGGAGTTCATGGCTTCCATGACAGCCATGGATCTGACCCAGGTAGTTTTAGGCCCTACTCACGAGGGTGGACACACCCTGCACTTAATCTTCGTCTCGGGACATTGGAGTAGTGATCTGGGAATAGGGGATTTAGCCATCACAGCCCTGTCATGGGCAGATCACGCTCTCCTTCGGCTGGACTTTCCAATCGCCGCACCTCACCGCGGGGAGGCGGAGCCGAATATTCCTATATGGTTCCACCCCAGGCTCCTGATGGACCCAGTAAGGTTCCAGAGGGAGCTTGGGCCAATGCCTGTGGACTTGCCCCGTGACTCGACTGAGGACCTGGTGGCCACATGGTTAAGTGCGGCCACGGGGGCCTTGGACCGAGTCGCGCCCTTGCGGCCTCTCTTGCGGCATCGAGTCACCCAGGCTCCTTGGTTCACTGAGGAGCTGAGGGAGATGAAACGCCACAAGAGACGCCTAGAGAGCAGATGGAGATCCTCTCTCTCCGAAGCCGACCGAACACTAGTGAGAATCCATATTAGGACTTACTTAGTGGCGATAAGAGTGGCCAAACGTGAGTATTGTGCCACCCTTATTGCATCCGCAGATAACCGCCCTGCCGCCCTGTTTGGGGTGACCCGCTCCCTCCTTCAGCAGAGGCCGCGGGAAGCCCCTCTACAGGGACGAGCAGAGGAATTTGGGATTTATCTGCAGGACAAAATCACTGGGATTCGGAATGAGCTACCCTCCATCGAGAGTGGTCCAGCGAGATTGTCCGAGGTTGGTCTTGAGGCTCCATTCTGGGAGGAGTTTGACTTTGTTACTACCGAGGATATGGACAGGTTGTCAAAGAGACTTAAGGCTACCACATGTTTATTGGACCCGTGTCCCTCCTGGCTTGTACTGGCATCCTGGGAGACGACACAAGGCTGGCTCCAGGGCATTGTCAATGCATCTTTGAGTGAGGGGTCCCTGCCTGCCGTCTTGAAAGAGGCGGTGGTAAGGCCCCTCCTCAAGAAGCCGTCCCTGGACCCAGCATTATTAGAGAACTTTCGTCCCGTCTCCAACCTTCACTTTCTAGCGAAGGTTGTTGAGAGTGTGGTGGCCCAACAGTTTCCACAACACCTGGAGGAAGTTGATTATCTAGACCCGCGCCAGTCCGGCTTCCGACCCGGGCACAGCACCGAGACAGCATTGGTCGCGTTGGTGGATGATCTCTGGAGGGCGCGGGATAGAGGATATTCCTCTATCCTAGTCCTGTTAGACCTCTCAGCGGCTTTTGATACCATCAACCATGGTATCCTATTGCACCGACTGGGGGGTTGGGGCTGGGAGGCACCGTCTTACGGTGGTTCTCGTCCTACCTCTCTGGTCGGTCGCAATATGTGTTGACAGGGGGGCAGAGGTCGGCCTCGAGGCCCCTCGTATGCGGGGTCCCTCAGGGGTCGGTCCTCTCGCCCCTCCTATTCAACACATACATGAAGCCGCTGGGTGAGATCATCCGTGGTTTTGGGGTGGGATATCATCTGTACGCTGATGATACTCAGCTGTACATCTCCACCCCAGACCACCCCAACGATGCCGTTGAGGTGATGTCCCGGTGTTTGGAAGCCGTACGGATCTGGATGGGTAGTAACAAACTCAAGCTCAACCCGTCCAAGACTGAGTGGCTGTGGTTTCCGGCACCCCGGTTCAGCCAGATTACTCCAACTCTGGCCATTGGGGGCAAAACACCAGCCCCCGTGGAGAGGGCGCGCAATTTGGGTGTCCTCCTGGATTCCCGGCTGTCCATGGAGGACCATGTGGCAGCCGTGGCCAGGGGGGCGTTTCATCAGGTACGCCTGATGCGCCAATTGCGCCCCTTACTGGACCTTCGCACAGTCACTCAGGCCCTCGTGACATCCCGACTGGACTACTGCAATGCTCTCTACATGGGGCTTCCCTTGAGGTGCACTCGAAAGCTACAGCTAGTCCAGAATGCAGCCGCGCGGGTGATTACGGGAGCCCCTAGATGCTCCCACATAACACCGATCCTGCGCAAGCTGCACTGGCTTCCTGTGGTCTTTCGGGTGCGCTTCAAGGTCTTGACGACCATCTTCAAAGTGCTCCATGGCTCGGGGCCTAGTTATATGCGAGACCGTCTCCTGCCCCATACATCCCTTAGACCGATACGCTCCCACAGAGAGGGCCTTCTCAGGGTGCCATCGGCCGGACAATGCCGGCTGGCGGCACGCAAGGGAAGGGCCTTCTCTGTGGCGGGCCCTGCCCTTTGGAACGCCCTACCTCCTGAACTCCGCACTATCACCGACCTCCGCCTCTTCCGCCGGTGTTTAAAAACACACTTATTTCATCAAGCCGGCCTAACATAGCCTCCGCTGGGACAAATTTTAGACAGTTTTAAATGGGGGATTTTAATTTGGTTTTAGCGCAGGTTTTTTGTCATTTAATAGGTCTTTTAAATTTATGTATTTGGTACTATTTTGTATGTTATTTTAAACTCCTGTGCGCCGCCCTGGGTCCTGTTGGAGAAGGGCGGGATATAAATTGAATAAAATAAAAAATAAATCAAAAAATAAATAATAAATTTATTATATATAAAGGTAAAGGTTTCCCGCGCACATATGGTGCTAGTCGTTCCTGACTCTAGGAGGCGGTGCTCATCTCCATTTCAAAGTCGAAGAGCCAGCGCTGTCTGAAGACATCTCCGTGGCCATGTGGCTGGCATGAATAAATGCTGAAGGTGCACAGAACGCTATTACCTTCCACCAAAGGTGGTCCCTATTTTTCTACTTGCATTTTCACATGCTTTTGAACTGCTGGGTTGGCAGAAGCTGGGACAAGTAACAGGAGCTACGTCTGTTATGCGGTGCTAGGGATTCAAACCACCAACTTGATGACCTTTCTGATCGACAAGCTCAGTGTCTTTGTCACTGAGCCACTGCATCACTTAATTATATATACTTCAGAGCAAAAGAAACAACCAAGAAAGTAAATGGGATGAGGTAGGAAAAGTAAAATTAGACAAGCAGGCTCAGTTGCTAAGTTTTCCATGGTTTAATAATAACTAACTGAGATGTGAATAAGTGGCTGACTCTAGGTGACCCAAAATATTATCTTGATAATCTTGTCAAGCAATGGTTTTTATGAAGTAATCTTTCAAAAACTAACTTTGAAGAAAACAGTATTCTTTGCCTGTAAGTGACAATTAACAGTAACTGTGTTTTTAAATTCACAGTTTTAGCAATTTTTTTACTACCGAATTGGTAGTAATGTGGCCGGAACCCACCCCTGCACAGCATCTATCTCAAGCTGATGCTACCCTAAAGTATCTTGATGGCAGGGGATAGACTTAAGTAAGGCTCAGTAACATACCCCTTACTCAGTCATCTGGCTTTTAAAAAAAAATATTTTTTAAGGTAATGCATGAAATCTATACATATCTGTTACCAGTATATATTAATTGGCTACTCATTTAGAACCTTAAATATCTCCCCAAAAAGGTGTTAAGTGAGAGGAAAGCATCAGGACACTCATTTCATATATACAAATGGGGCGAAAGGTCAAGACAGCTTGTTTTCAAATTTCAGATAAGGAAATGGATCAAATGTTCTTCAACCAAGTTTGACTAAATAAACTTCATTTTTCAGTATTGGGCCATTTCCTGTCTCATGCCTTAAGTTACAAAGAATATCAATAATTTCTTTGGACCAGAGAATGCAACATGAATGTTAAGCATAATTTTTAGAATTAAGACCTCTGGCTAAAATCTCCAAACATTCAGGCATCTTCTGCCATATAAGAAATCATATGTCAAGAGGTACAGACTACTTTCAACGCTAATGCAGACACAATGTGGGCAAACTTTCATTCATATCAGGTATTAGAATAAAAACCTATGTCATCTTTCTGACAGTTCTCCTTTTTGACATCAGACCTCATCCTCAAAGAGTTCCCATTGAGTAGTAAAGTTCATAGCTTATAAATGGTGAGTCATGTTTGAAGCTTGGCTCTGTTGCATTTTTTGTTGCCTAAATATTCCAGCCTTCTAAATTTTGGCCAGTGGCACTTCAATATACACAAGAAATGACTCAGAAAAATACAAAGTGGACTCAAAAAAAAGCATACAAAGGACACTAAGATGACTAAGGAAAATCGTTTCCCTTTTCTTTGTCAGTTTGGTACAGTAAATAATTTACATTTAGGTCTACAATGAATACAGTATAATGCCATTATATTATTATAAATGCCTGTTGAAACTACCAGAATTTCAGCCTAAGCACCATTCCTAAGGAATAGGTTCTATAAAATGCTAGTAAATTTCTTAGGGATTACATTGTGGGAAACAAACTGGCACCTCCAGATTCCAGATGTTTTAAATGATAATTTCCATAAATACCAGAGATTAGTAATGTCAATAGCACTTATATACCGACTCATAGTGCTTTTACAGCCCTCTCTAAGTGGTTTACAGAGTCAGCATATTGCCCCCAACAATCTGGGTCCTCATTTTATCCACCCCAGAAGGATGGAAGGCTGAGTCAACCTTGAGTCAGTGAGATTTGAACTGCTGAACTGCAGCTAGCAGTCAGCTGAAGTAGCCTACATTACTGCTCTAACCACTGTGCCACCTCAGTTGTAGACCAATTAGGTCTGTTGATCAGATTATGGGAGCTATAAAACAACTGGTGAACACCAAGTGCAGAGCTCTGGAACTACATCTTCCATCATCTTTTGAAAAATGTCAAGCGCATCGTTTCTTTAAACTTTATTTTATAACTAAATTTAAAAGCTATTAAATTTATTGAGCTTAAACAAAGCTACTGAATAATAAATAAAATAAAAGGAATAGATTCATACATAGGATTTACACTCGATCTGCAGCTTTCCCCTCACTCCACTTCTAAATAGCCCAGAGGAAAACCTAAATAGAATTAAGTTTCATTTTCACAAACCTTGTTAGCACCCATTGAGAGGTCCTACAACCCCAAGTACAGAAGAACTGAAGATTGGTTAACCTTTTATCCTACAAAATGGGAATCATTTTCTTCTACTTGGACATAAGTTAATTGAGCTAAATTCCTGCCTGAAGCTTCTCCTAATTATTATTGATTTTTTTTAAGGTTACCAGGGTCAGAACAAAATTGCAGACATACTTTTTAAAAATTATTTTGACTTGCTGTCCCTAAGTCATCTAAAAGAAATGCTCTGGTTCATCAAAATGCTCTTATTTAGCCTTCAGCTAACTCACAGTGAAGGAAAAAAGCCTACAATCCAAAGGAAAAACATGATAATCATTACTAATAACTAAGGCTGCATAGTGCTTCAGATTTTAAACATGTGGAAACAGTTTAAGTACCTGTCTCCAACTCCCTGTATTTTTTGCAGGGATTGTTTAACTGTGTCATTTTTACACAATCTTGGGGAAAGATGCATTTGGTCTTAAAACATTGCAGGCAAGTTCTACATAACTCAAGACCCCTACTTGAAATATAGTCATATCGTGTTGTAGTTTTCTTCTGATGAAATCTCATGTCACAATAACAGGTTTCTCTTCATAAATCTGATTTTTCTGCCTATTTCCCTCCCCTATAATTCTTAAAATCTGCTTTGGAGGATTTGAGGCCCTTAGGGGCAGTTTTAGGAGGTAAAAAGAGATACCTGGTTCAGATGACAGAATAATTCTGTGGTGCAAATATTTCTCTTGGATTTCACTCTTTATAATGATTTTGTTCTGTTTTTCATTTAGAGATTATAGGGCAAGATTTTTAGCTGGTGTTCATTTACACAAGTTGTGCTACAGTTTAAGCACTGACTTTGTAACTAGGTTTAAAAGAAACTTAGTACAGTATTTATGATGTGACCACAGAAAACAAGTGAATCCACCAAAATGGTAAAAGTGATAGGATTTCTTTTAATGGCCATTACATTAAAACCAGTAATTTTAGATTTAGATTTATTTAGATTTTTATTAAATTTTTAGACCGCCCTTCTCCCTTGCGGGACTCAGGGCGGTGTACAGGCAATAATAAGAACAATAAGATAGAACATAAAATCCAATTAAAATCCAATTAAAAATATATTAAATGGATTGGCCTGATCTAAATCCAGTTAAAAAACCCTTACTAAAACCAATTTAAAAACTAAAGCAATTTGAAAAACAATTTTAAAAAGTAATGGCTCTTCTGTAATGTTTTCCCATCAATTTGCAACCTAGGAAGGAGGGGAGAGAAACAAATTTACTATCTGATTATGTGGGAAATATTCTTTGGAAGGAAAATGTTGCAGTCAAGTTATCCTGAAAATAAAAAGGAATGCTCCTAAACACCATGCTATTATACAATACTTGAAATAATTTAGCTTAGAAAAAAAATACTAGAAAGCATTTGTATGGACAAATATATCATACTTCTTTATGAGAAATAACAGATGAGAAATTCTATTGGGGGAAAAAAAATCAAGGACAACGTGGAAGGGAAATGGATCACACTACTGAATTCAGCCAAATTTCATTGCTTAGGATACACAATGTGCATTTTGCAAATAACACATAGCTTCCAAATCCCATTTATGTGGCCTCTTGGTCTGCAGAAACATGCAACACAGTATCTCATTATTTAAACAGGAAACACACACACATATGAATATAAATAGTAATGCAACTTAAAAACTTTTAAAAATCAAAGAAAAACTCACAAAGTGCCTCTAAAACAAAAGAAGGTGTACAGAAAATCTTGGAGCACATTATGTAGCATTGCCTTCAAATTTTGCATAATCAAAAGATTAAGTATCGTCCCCAGCACCAAAAGGAGCCGGTGTACATCAGGAGTTCTGACTAGTGCTCAGAAGTATCTCTAAACAAAACTGATGCTGAAGGCTGATTTGTTTTCCTTTGCAGCTCCCCCACCCCCACCCCATTTCTTCGCAGCACAAAGCTTGGAAAAAAACAAGGGAGATGTCAGCGTGTCATCGATGGACTCTTTATTGGAGACTGGGGACCTATTACATTTCAGCCTATCAGGGGAAAATTATATGAAGGCAGTAAACAGAACTGTTGCATTTGTTTCCATTTTTCTCCTTAAGAAATATTTCCACATAAGAACTACAAAACTCTATTTTATGGTGACTGGAGTTCTTAACCATGGAGCTTGGAATAGTTACAGATTCCACTTGAATGGAACTCTAAGAAACTAATGCAGAACAGCATAATGAGTTAGAGCAGGGGTGTCAAACTCAAGGCCCGAGGGCCAGTTTTGGCTCGTGGGATGCTTAGATCTGGCCTGGTGTTCTGACCTCGGCTTCCCCAAACCACGAAGGAATCCTTGCCCTGATAAAAAATCCTTTTTATTAAGTTACTGTGAATTTTGCTCATTCACATCCAGCAAAGTCTTTCAAGGGAGGATTTTCAGTCACAGACCTTATCTAGCTTGGAGAGCTGACAGGCCACATCTGCAAAATTTGTCAAGGAGTCCCGCGAACTAATTGTCTCCTGCAAACCCCTTTCCCTTTTCACTCCTCTTTTATTTCCTCTGGGAAGGCCATTCATCGACTACCCGTGGCCTTACTCCCAAGTCGACACCTGTTCTTTAGCTGTTCCCTTTGTCTGGCAACTCTGTGCATGCGCACACTGGGAACAGGCTTCAGCTGTTCAGCTGCCTCACTCATGTCTGACTCTGAAGACAGCTGATAACTGGCATAAGGCTCTGCCCCCCCCTCTGCCTCCGACACAGAGCCCTCATTACAGCTTTCCCCAGACTCCAGGAGAGGACCATGTTCCTCCCCAACCTCCTCACTGTCTCAATATGCTGCCAGCTCTGCTGGCCGCTGACAGGCCACAACACCTGGAAACAGCAAAGGACCAGCCCATGGTGCCTCTGCCAGCAAAAACAGAGTTGGTTGTAGGACGCCATCACAGCCAAAAATGGAGCTCAGGAACCTTTTCACTGGCAGAGCACTTGGGCTACCACACAACTGACGCTGAGCTGGCCACATCTATCCTTGTCCCCCGAAGGTCATACACAACCCTGATGCAGCCCTCAATGAAAGAGAGTTTGACACACTTGGGTTACAGTGACTCAATGTTGAGAAAACAAATCCAACAAAGTGCTAGTATTTTTACAATATGAAAAATGAAAAATCAGAAAGGAGTTTTAGAAAATATATTCTGAAAAACACACATCCAGCAGTTTTTATATCTTTCAATGGCTGTGCTACTATTTGCTCTCACTTTACTGATAAGCAATCAAATCCACAATGGCGAATATGGTCCGCTATCTTTTCAAATTAATGGTTTATGCTACCTATTTATCTATTTTTCAAATTTCTAAATGGCACATCTTCCTCAAAGAGGAGCTCTGGGTGATGTACAAAATAATATAACCAATAAACAATGCAACATATGAAAAATAACATTACAATTAAAATTAGGGTTCGGATTTTTAAAATTATAGAATAATAATTAAATATCAAAAGGAGGAAGATAGATAGATAGATAGATAGATAGATAGATAGATAGATAGATAGATAGATAGATAGATAGATAGATAGATAGATAGATAGATAGAATCATAGAATAAAATCACTGGATGATAAGATATTTTATCTTAAATGAAATTTTCAAGATATCACGTCGCCTGATTCAAGCAAAATTTAAGCTTCGCTTCTAAAATTTTAAAATAAAATGAATATATATTTTATGAAGTCTTTTACATGGATTGGCAGAACAGCATCTGCCCACGTTTTATATAAGTCTGGTTAATGATTATCCCTTAACATTTGATATTATGAAATGAATTCAGATTATGTCTGTTCTGCATCTATATGTAGATATTCCTCATCCAATTCTAATAATTTGGAAGCTTTTTGCTGCATTAATTTTATATTAAAGACAGCACTACAAGGTACTGTTTCTAAGTATCTGCAATGTAATAAAATTATTATAATCAAATTGAACAGAAAATGAATCTTCTATCATACAATAAGGTGTTTTATGATTTTTTTCTCCCAGATTTCAACACTAATGAGGATTTTTAATAGGCTGCATTTACAGGTCTAACACATAACATTAGTTAGGAGATACACATCATATGGATTCATTAGGCAAAAGCCAAAGAATAGAACCATATGTATTGCACTGAAAAATATTATTAAGTATTTGAAATGTATCATTTACAATTACATTGTTATATTTAGCAATACAGGTTGACCTAAACTTAAGACAACTGAGCCCAAAATTTCTATTGTTAAGAGAAACATTTGTTAAGTGAATTTTACCCCACTTTACAACATTTTTTCAACAGATAGTGAATCACAGAGTCAGCATATTATCCCCAACAATTTGGGTCCTCATTTTACCCACCTCAGAAGGATGGAAGGCTGAATCCACCTTGTGCCTGTTGAGATTTGAACTGCCAAATTGCAGGCAGCTGGCAGACATAGCCTGCAGTATTGCACTCTAACCAATGTGCCACTGTGGCTCATATAAACCTGGATAGAGTAAGTATAGGATTAGCACTTCATAGGGAGTATATTAAAAGATGTCTGTTGGTCGTCTCAATGACTCCTTTACAAAACATAGCTTAACAAGATACATCAACAAAGGTATTTATATTTTGTGCACAAAGAACTCCAGGAAAAGTGATAACTTTCTATCAAGTCTTAAAGGCAATCCCAGACGTGTGTCTTTAAAGTAATGTATTCTCCTGGTAACCACCTGGACAAGTTCCTTCAGTTTTCTTGACAAAATTTCAGAAATGGTTTTCCATTGCCTAATTTCTAGGGCTGAGAAAGAGCAACTAGACCAGTGGTAGTCAACCTGGTCCCTACTGCTCACTAGTGGGCGTTCCAGCTTTTATGGTGGGTGGTAGGAGTTTTGTCCGATACTGAAACACTTTCCTTTTTTTTTTAATTTAATTGACTTTAAAAAAAAATTTTCATAGCATTATTTAAAAACATTTTCATTAGGTTTTCATAAAATCACCATTACTGTGGAACCGGTGGGCGGTTAGAAAATTTTACTACTAACAGAGATACAAAAGTGGGTGGTAGGTATAAAAAGGCTGAGTACCCCTGAACTAGACTAAGGTCACCCAGTTGGCTCCAAGTTGAAGGCAGAACTAGAATTCCAGGTGTCCCCACTTGTAGCCTGACGCTTTAACTACATCAAACTGTATCTACCCATTCTATTTCCAAAATAAATCTGTCTTTGATTTTTACTCTTTTTAGAATAGTCCCTGTGTAAATAAAGGCTTCCTGAAAACCTTGTAAACACGTGACTCATATTCCAATACATAAACTGGAAAATATAAACCATAGACAATACTTCCTGATTACCATCTAACATTAGTTAACTCTACAATTTATCTGAATTATATTTATCTGTCCTCCCCAGTTGACTTGGATTATGCCACGTTAGATATAAATGAGCTTAGTGAGAAAACACGTGGCAGATATTGTTTGCTTTTAGGTTGTTAAGCAACTGGAGCTTTATCAGGTTCCTTCAGCTAATTAATTATCCATCCTGCCTTAGTGAAAAGTAAGATTCCCCAAATAGCTTTAAGCTCTCCACAAAGTCTTTGCATGTTACTATCAACAGACACAGCTCTGCAGATATAGTAATTCCAAGGGAACAAATCTCAATTAAGAATTCTATCCACATATTTCTGCTCTGTTTTTACATTTGCAAAAGAAACATGCTTTACAGGACAAAGGAAGCCAGGCCTTCCTGAAGGAAGAAATCTGTAAACATATCTGAAAAACAAAACGATACATTCAAAATATCACACTGAAAATACAAAAGAGGCCTTGCTACACTACACTCAAAGCCGCTTATTTGTTACCTCTGATCACAACCACCGTATAGTACATAAACAAAAATCACATTTAACTACTGGCCAGAGTCAACACAATGTTAAATAGGCCATGGGCCTGACAACTTTTTATTAATATTTACAAATATGTCCTCATCTAATATTGAAAGCTTTACCCTTTCATAATAAGCAGAGCAAAACCAGAGATATAATGTGTTTGTGTACTTCATTTCATTTCATTCATTTCATTTATTCAACTTATTAACCGCCCCCTCTCCCCAAAGGGACTCGGGGCGGTGCACAGGAAATATAAAAACACAATATATCACAAGATAAAAACATAAATACTTAAAACTATATTAAATTTACACCCTGTGCCAAAATCTACCCCATTAAAACTAATCCCTGAAGCCCAATGTAGACTTTTTTCTGCTAAAAAACTAAGGCTAAGTACGGTAGGTTAGGCCAGGCCGGCCTGTTGGAAAAAGTAGGTTTTTAGTTGCTGGCGGAAGGAGCGGAGGTCCGTAATAGTTCTAAGTTCGGGGGGTAGGTAGTTTCAGAGGGCCGAGCCCGCCACAGAGAAGGCCCTTCCCCTGGGCGTCACCCGCTGGCATTGCCTAGTGGACGGCACCCGGAGAAGTCCCTCTCTGTGGGAGCGAATCGACCGAAGGGATGTATGGGGTAGGATGCGATCCCGCAGATAACTAGGTCCCGTGCCATGGAGCGCTTTGAAGATGGTGACTAGCACCTTGAAGCGCACCCGAAAGACCACAGGCAGCCAGTGCAGCTCGCGCAGGAGCGGTTTTACGTGGGAATACCTACAGGTACCCAATATTGCCCGCGCGGCTGCATTCTGAACTAGCTGTAATCTTTGGGTGCACCTCAAGGGGAGCCCCATGTAGAGAGCGTTACAGTAGTCCAGCCGGGATGTCACGAGCGCATGAGTGACTGTGCGAAGGGCAGTCACTTGAGGTAAAATATTTTAAGTGCTTACTTACACTTTCTTTTTAAGAATACAGCAGGTGACATGTAATATTTTGTAATGTTAGGGTTTAATTTCCAAGCGTACAATCCAAAATTCACTGCTTGTCCATCACATTTAAAGATTAGCCATCACTTTCAAAGTATTACTGGTATACATTAGAAATAATTAATTTCTGTTCTTCTGAGTTTGAATCTTCAAAGAAACTGATTTCTTATTTTTACACTAATATAGATATAAACCAGAGGTGGTATTAATTCGGAGAACCAGCAAACAGGCTGGCCCCGTCCCCCGCTGCCTCCAAGCTGATCTTCTTTTGTTGGCCTGAACAGGAGAACAGAGCTGGAAAGCAGGCAAGTGGGGTGGGGAGGGAATGGGGATTTTGCAGTATACTTTCCCTGCCATGCCCACAAAGCCACACCCACAAAGCCACGCACACAGGACCTGTAGTAAAAAATTTGGAATCCCACCATTGAACCTTCAGGTTGCTGGCAAAAGAGCCAGAATCTGACTGGAATATCTGTAGCTGTAGATATAAACTAATGAATTTGGTAGACTAAGATTGTCTAACCTACATTTGCCTCAATCTATGCTTATAATTATAGAAAGATCAAGTTGTGATTTTATTCAGCTCAAACCTAAATCTCATAATAACATAATAAAAATAAATTATATATATATATGCTGGTATTGCTGTCTTTGGGTGTTTTCCCGTGTAAGCATGAAATTGTTATGGCAACGTTTCGGCAAGATCTCACTTGCCATCTTCAGGCTTCGACTGAAGCCTGAAGATGGCAAGTGAGATCTTGCCGAAACGTTGCCATAACAATTTCATGCTGACTGCCCACTGCCAGGAGTTCAATTTGGACCAGCAAAAGATTGGCTCAGCCTTTCATCATTCCCAAGCTGGTAAAATGAGGACCCAGACTGTTGGGGGAAAATTTACTGACTTTGTAACCCTCTTAGAGATGGCTATAAAGCACTATGAAGCGGTATATAAGTTTAAATGCCATTGCCAAGTGCTATTGCTTCTGTAAATTGATGTCTTCTAGGGACAGTGGAGCTAATACCTTTTACTTGCCAGTAATATTGAAATGATGGTCAAAGTGAAAGGGGGAAATACTGTTTAGGATTCTAAGTGACAAGCAAACTTTTAATATCCTCTCTACCATCCCTCAACTTCTGATCTGCTTAGAAGGAATGCTTACATGTAGTCCTCAACTTACAACAGCAACCAATGCTGTTATAATGCATGGCAAGTTGATTTAAATCAAGCCTTTTTTACTAGTGATTTAAATCATGATTTAAATCGACTTGATTTAAATCAAAACCATCCTGATTTTAAGTATAGCTTTTCCTTCAAACCAATTAATTAACATTACTCCTAGTACAATAAGCTATTATATTCTTTGTTGCTTTTTCTTCTACTTAAATATTTATTAGTTTTATGTGTATAATTGTATTTTCATTTCTGAGCTGTAATCTGAATCCCAACAACATCCCAACAAAACCTAGAGATAGCAAAACGTAACTCCCTTCTATACTGAAAGTAGCAATACCACAGCCACATTTTTCATTTGTAGGATTTCATTTAGAAACTTAGATCCTTGTAAGAAGTCACTGATTCATCTACTAAATGGAAAACCTATTGTGGTTTCTTTTTCATCGTGCTGGATTATTTCATTTCCAAATGAAAATGTAACTATTTAAAGAAATGTGACAAATTTCTTTAAATGCTTTGTCTACAAAGCAGATATGAATTCTATTTAAATCACACTGGATTAAGTATGACTGGCTTAAGACAAAATTAGGTCTCTTCTACAAATTTGGAGAGCAGAAACACTGCTAGGTAAGGAGTCCTTCTCTGGGTTCAGGCACAAAACCAAACACTTTCTATGGTACATTCACCAAAAACATGCAAGTGTTTTTGGTGAATAGCTTTCTGGATACCAAGTAATAATGTTTGTTTATTATTAAATTTATATACCGCACCCTTTCCCAAAAGGGACTCGGGGCGGTGCACAGGCAATTTAAAAACATATATAAACATAACAATATACAAAATATAAAACCAGATTAAATTAATATCCCTGTGCTAAAAAATTTAAATAAGTTAAGACAATATCCCTAAAAACCAATTTAAAACAATTTAACTGCAGACTATGGGCTAGGTGATGTGAGTTAGGCCAGGCCGACCTGTTGGAAAAAATAAGTTTTAAGGTTCTGGCGGAAGGAGCGGGGGTCCGTGATCGTTCTCAGTTCGGGGGGTAAGTCGTTCCAGAGAGTTGGGCCCTCCACAGAGAAGGCCCTTCCCCTGGGCGTCGCCCGCTGGCATTGCCTAGTGGACGGCACCCGGAGAAGTCCCTCTCTCTCTGTGGGAGCGAATCGGCCGAAGGGATGTATAATGACATCTGATTGTTTCTTTTACCTTTCAATCTGTCCCAAGATGATGACAGGTAGTTCTCAATTTACAACACTTCACTTAGTGACCATTCAAAGTTACAACAGCACTGAAAAAGTGACATATGACCATTTTTCACAGATACAACTTTTGAAGTATCTCCATGTTCATGTGATCAAAATTCAGATGCTTGGCAACTGGCCCACAATTATGGCCATTGCTGTGTCCCAAGGTCATGCGATTCCCCCTTTGTGACCTTCTGACAAGCAAAGTCAATGGGGAAGCCAGATTCATTTAACAAACAGGTTACTAACTTATCAACTGCGGCGACTCACTTAACCAGTATAGCAAGAAACGTCATAAAATGGGGTAAAACTCAACAAATGCCTCACTTACCAACAGAAATTTTGGGCTCAATTGTGGTTGTAAGTTGAGGTCTACCTGTAGTTTCAGGAAGTCTAAATGGGACATTATCTCAGGCAGGGCTCAGTTAGAAGGTTGACAATCTCTAAGATACATGGGAAATTTGCTATAGTAACCTGGAAACAGTGGAACTGAATGCAAATGTAAGGGAGTTCATTCAATGAGTACTATCTCTTGTGACTTTTTCTTAATAAATTGATGCAGAATGGAACTATGATTTAAAAAGCAAAGAAATCAAGTTATGGATCAAGAGTTCTTTGATCATCCGTCACAATCTGTTTGAATGGACAAATTTATTCTGGTAATCCATACCTATAGGTTTAGTATGCATTTATTAGGTCTCAGCTGGCTAAAGATATTCTTGAGCCCAGACTCTTGATCTTATCCTGGAACATATGCCTCTTTGATTGTTCTTGTAATAATAATAATAATAATAATAATAATAATAATAATAATAATAATAATAATAATAATAATAATAATAATAATAATAATAATAATAATAATAATAATAATAATAATAATAATAATAATAATAATAATAATAATAATAATAATAATAATATTTATAGACCGCCACTTCTCCCCAAAGGGACTCGGAGCGGTGCACAGGGAAGTTAAAAAAGCAAATATAAAATACATAAATAGTTAAAATAAGAATTAAACAAATTATCCCTGCGCTAAAACCCACTATACTAAAACTAAACTACACCCTCCTAAAAAACCCAGTTAAAAACGGAAGACTAACCTAGGCCGGCCAAGCAGAAAAAGTGTGTTTTCAATTTTTGACGGAAGGAGCGGAGGTCCGTAGTTGTTCTAATTTCGGGGGGAAGGTCGTTCCAGAGGGCTGGGCCTGCCACAAAGAAGGCCCTTCCCCTGGGCGTCGCCCGCTGGCATAGCCTAGTGGACGGCACCCGGAGAAGTCCCTCTCTGTGGGAGTGGATCGGCCGCAGGGATGTATGGGGCAGAATCCGATCCCGCAGATAGCTAGGTCCCTGATGATGGCAAGTGAGATCTTGCCGTAATGTTGCAATAACATCTCCATGCTATATACACGGGAAAATCCCCGAAGCCAGCAATGCCAGCATACCTACACCCGTGAAAATCTACGAAAACATATATATATATGTAGGTCTTTGGTTGTTCGGGTTTTCTCCCGCGTAGAATTGGAAGTATCTTCACGACGTTTCGATGAAGTCTCATTCATCATCTTCAGGCTGGTGCTTCCGGCTTGGTGCTTCCAGGAGCTTCCTGGAAGCACCAAACCGAAAGCACCAGCCTGAAGATGATGAATGAGACTTCATCGAAACGTCGTGAAGATACTTCCAATTCTACGCGGGAGAAAACCCGAACAACCAAAGACCTACATACAAACACCCGCAAAAACCTCAGAAAACAAATATATATATATATTTGTTTATAAAAATATTTTTCATATTTAAAAGAAAACTAGAGGATGAAATTAAGCATGGACTAATATATTTTGACCATGTTCATTAGGGTCATTTGAAGTAGTGGTGCTATCTAAAGAATCATTCATTCCTAGGTATTGCCTATTAAATTAAGCTACTTGAAGATTCCATTGTTTACACTGGATTTTATTTTCATTTCAATATGTGTAATCATATTATAGTATACTTCCCTAGTTTCTTGTAAACTTGAAGACCTGCTGTTAAAAGTCTAACAAAAATTTAACAGAAAAACAGATCAAAAACAGAAAAATTAGAATTTTTAAAATTAAGGCAGGGATTCCAGGGGTACTATTTCATTACTCTAAAACAGGGGTGTCAAACTCGATTTCATTGAGGGCCACATCAGGGTTGTGTTTGACCTCAGGGGGCTGGAGTGGGCATAGCCAGGGTGGATATGGCCAGCTCAATGTCACTTGTGTCAGAGTGCCTGTGGTGGCTTGAGCGCTCTGCCAGAAAAAATGGGCTCCCAAGCTCCATTTTGGCTGACAGAGGCACCGCAAGGCAGTCATTCACTGTTTCCAGGGCTGCCCTGTGGGACAGATAAAAGAACTCCATCGGCCAGATCCAGCCCCGAGGCTTGAGTATGACACCTCTGCTGTAAAATATAGAAGTTTGAAACCCTGTGCAAGTTTCTCTCAGTCCCACCTTCTATTATACAAAACAGGATTTATTTTGGGCTTCTTTCTCATGCTTTCTTCAATCTGTAGACTGTGTAATCTTTTTATCAAGTCCCTTTTTAAGTGGTCAGTCATTCTTCCCCCAAGGTAAGCTATACATTCCTTTGCAGCCAGTCCAGAGTGTATACGTGCCATGGTTTGAATACACTGTAACCCCAAAAGATCTATTCTGACAATTATTGTCTCAAACACACATTGAATTTAAAAATCACCTCCCTAAAAAAGTCAAAAATATCTATGAGGTTCTAGTGAGGATAACTGAGTATGATTAGCACTAAAAACAAAACAGTAAAAAGAAATATTTCTGGACTGTGTATAAGGCGGGTGGGGTTGAATGTTCCCCCAAATCAAGCCCTCCCCTTGCAGATTTAGATAGTCTTTGACTTACAACAGTTCATTTAGTGACCGTTCAAAGCTACAATGGCACTGAAAAAAATGTCTTACCATTGTTTTTCACACTCACAACCATTGCAGCATCCCTATGGTTATATGATCAAATTCAGATGTTTGACAGCTGGTTCATATTTATGACAGTTGCAGGGTCCTGGGGTCATTTGATTCCCTTTTGCGACTTTCTGGCTAGCAAAAGTCAATGGGGAAGCCTGATTCACGTAATGCCCATGTTACTAACTTAAGAACTGCAGTGATTCACTTAACAACTGTCAAGAAAGGTGGTAAAATGGGGGGGGGGCGGAAATCACTTAATAAATGTTTTGCTAAGTAACAGAAAATTTGCTAAGCAACAGACTCAATGGTGGTCGAAAGTAGAAGATTACCAGTATAAATCTGACAGAGAAAAGCATTTATTATAAATATTTATAATATGTGGAAATTTGAAAGACCATTTTGTGTTTTTGAGAATTCATTTAGACATGTGATCCTCTACCTGCAATCAACTACAGAGTCCCAGAACATATTCTGGCATCTTAAATTTGTCAGTGCAGGGGGACTGTGTCATTACCATGACAACATTTTGAAACAAGTAATTTTTCACAGAAACCTTTTACCCATTCTAGACTAGTTTCTATAGACAGATTTTCACAATCAAGCTATGCAAATGAAATCTACATCAATTGGGTACAAAAGGGCCCTTTCTTCACTGCACAAATATCCGTATTAGTGAGCAAACATTTACAGTACTGTAGTACATAAACATTTATCCTTGGGAAAGGGATTTTTGCCAAGAAGGTAGAAATAAACGATACAAAAATCTTCCTCTTCACTTATCCAAGAAGAAGCAGAAAATTACTGAGGCTTTAATTTTGGCGCTGTTCCTATTCCACATACTCTTTGTATCGACTTTTAAATGCTGTACAAAAATTACATATTTCTCCTCAGAATGCAAAAAAGCATTCAGTTCTAAGCAATGACTGTAATCCAAGATTGGATTTTCTTCCTCTTTCCATAGAATAGCATGCAAGGATGAAAAATTCTGCTAAGGTATTGTTGTTATTACTCAGTACATTTTATTAAACTAAATAGCAGGTGGAAAATTTAGACACTTTTAACCTCCAGATAAGGAGGAGCCCTTAATTCTCCAAAGACAAACTTCTTGATCGAAGGAGGAAAAGAACTAATCAAACAGCTAGAGTACACTATTTTGATTTTACTTTTAAATAGTTCTTTTAAGTCAATGTTGACTCTTGGCAATTACCTGGACTGAAACCCTACGGTTTTCAAGATTAGGGTTGAGAGAAAGTGCATCTATAAAAACCAGGAAGTCTTTCAAAAAATCTAATGTGGGAAACAAATTATGTCCAATAGGGTGGCACTGGAGCACACAATCACTTGTGTGAAATTTAATAAATTATTATTAAATTTATTATTATTATGTAAACAATTTGTAACACTACACAATTTTGAGCATTTTAAATTACTGTATTTTTTTGGAGTATAAGACACACCTTTTTCCCCTCAAAAAACAGGCTGAAAATCTGTTGTTTGTTGTTGTTTATTTTTTGGGGGGGGGGGGGACCAATGAGAAATCAGAATCAATATAATTACTTAAATCTAACACCTACATCAAGTTAGCTTTATAAATTGTCAAACTGAACTGGATTTCTTGTGCCAGCACACTAAAATTCAGCACTCTAATCTAAAGATATTCAAAGGCAGAAAAAACCAGATCCAGAAAATCTCATGCAATAAGTTACCAAGTGAAAATGGGAAAGGTAAATTGATTTTAACTAATTTACCCCTCCATCCTCCATATTACCATAAAATCTGATTCAGATAATTTTGATATCTTTTAACAATAATGCATATAAAGGGAAAACTCATCACAAATTAAAGAAGGTATCTATTGGATTAAAAAACTGTTAATGAAGAACCATCTGTTTTTAAAAACATAAATTAGCAATTTGTAAATGTAGTTTTTAAATGGTTTTTAGGATGGTTATAGAAAAGAGATGGGAATTTACATCCTTGGTATATGTGTAGAAAGCTAGAAATTAGATTACAGAAGACAATAGGGAAAGAAGATTTATGGACAGTTTGTGTTGAGTTTTGCTGGGTCCAATAGTTATTGAAGTAGCTTGGCAGCAAGTGTCACAGTTTTAAAATGGGGTTTAAAGTCAGAATTGTTGGCTTTGTGGCAGGCTTGTGAACTGTTTATGTCAATATGGTCAATGAGATATGAAGAATGTGGCCTGACAGCTGCTGTTGATACTGATCAATTTTGCTCATGTTGAAGCTGGGACCAGAATTCAAGCAGCCAAATAAAGCTGTAAGAGTACTGGATCATCTCTGAAGATATCAGTAAGCACATCCATTGGCTGGATGATTTTGGAGGACTGCAAGGATTTTCTATTGTCCATGTAGATGTCAAGAGAGAGGCCCGAAACAATAGCAGTAAGCAGTATATACCCTCCTGGACCAAAAAAGAGAATGGCCCGAGGAGAAGAAAATCAACAATCTCTCTACTTCCAATTGACAATCCTGACCCTACTGGCTATTTCACTAGTGACCTTGGCTTCAAATTGCTGATGGTAAACAACAGTCTGCTTATTTTAAGACCTTGCTTCTTCTCAAGTTGTTGGTGGATGAACAGAACTGGTGGACAAACTGGCAGTCTTGGTATAACATGTAGCAGCTTGATTATTAACTGGCATAACGTGCCAGGAACATATTACACTTGGGCAGAGAGTGTCGCAAAGGATTTTCAATGTATTTTTATATGGAATTTAAAGTCCTGATCTTAACTTACAACACTTATCCAACCATAATTGTTGGTTATGCATATGTCTAATATGCATAACCAGGAGAAAAAACTGCTGATGGTCTGGGAGTTTCAGACCACAAGTCTAAAAGCTGCTAAGGTTGGACACCCCTGCCTTAGAGGTTAGACCAGGGGTCGGCAACCCCTGTGACTCTTTCATATCCCTCTGCTGTGGCTCCCTGTTGCCAGTTGGTGCCACAATTTTGAGAGGAGCCTCTGGTTGGGTGGAGCATGGCGCACCAGGAAGAGTCTCTATGGCAAAGGGCAGATTTTCTGGTCGGCTCTACAATTGATAGGGCTTTCAGTTAGGACAGGTAGAAGAAAAAGGGTGCCACGCTAGGAGGAGAATCTATGGTGGGGGAACCAGGCTTCTGGTCAGCTCCAGAATTAAACAGGGGGCTTATGGTTAGGACCTTTGTGGCTCTTTGAGTGTTTAATAATAATAATAATAATAATAATAATTTAATTTCTATCCCGCTCTCTCTCCCCAAGGGGACTCGAGGCGGGGCACAGGCAATTAAAAATACAAATAAATCACAAACAAATACAAAATACAAAGTTAAAAATAGATTAAATAAATCCTGCGCTAAAACCCATAAACTATACTAAAAATTACCCCTAAAAAACCCTAACCTAAAAAGAGACTATCCTAGGCCGGCCAGACGAAAAAAGTTTAACATTCTCGACCCTTGGATTAGACTTTCCCTAGTGCTGAATACTGTCTAGAAGTCAGTTAAGAACCCTTCTACAGTTTCTTTAGAGATTAAAGGAATGGCATTATCATATAAACATCATATCTCAATCTTCCCCCATACATACACACATTCACGAAGTTTCAGTTGTTTTAAAATGAATGCTGATGTTATGTCTATTAATTATTATCTTGACTGCCTTACTATTTTGGGTTATATTGCGTATTGCCAGCAATCGTAAAACTGCAGCAGCATTGAAATTAATCACCTAACCAATTAATCAATAGAAAGAAGTTGGTATACTTTCAGTATGAAGGGAAAAAATAATACAATCCTGCACAAAACATCTGGTTTGTATGCATATTTATAAGGCAAGGTACTTTACCAGTTTTGTTAGCACTTAATTAAATGAAAATATTACACTAGTAGGGCACAGCAGTTTTAGTTCTGATAACTTAAGACAGAATACCAAAATTATAGGGGGGGCAGTTCATATGCAACATTTGGAATGGGTGTTAATGTTTCAGCAAAATTAAATATCATTTGCAATTTATGCTAAAGAGCCATTATGTGAATTTAACAGACTAAATTATTCACACATCAGTATGTTTTCCTTTTCTAAATGTATTTGCATGATTTACAAGAAGTATCTATTTATAAGTTAAGCATTGCTTTCACTTTGGGTAACACAATGAGGGGACTATGAATCACTTCACCAGATTACAGCATGTTAAACCCGACAATGGCAAAAATTATCAGTATATCACAGCTGCAAAGAGGTACTTAAGGGATGAAATAGATCTTTAAGCCTATTGTTGTCATTTCTTACACAAGAACCTCTCACATTTTGTGATGGACTGAGGTCCACCATAAATCTCAAGCAACGTTCAATACTGACCTCTGAATATGTGTTTTAGCAAAGATTATAAATGCACACTGATATAATGTTTAGATAAAAATGCACAATTTTGAAAATAATGTAATTTTATAATCCAGAAAACATCAACCTTTGGTTGTTCTTATCTTCTTTGCATAGATAAGGTGCAGGCTGTTTCTATACAGCCATAATCAAATAACAGTTGATCATTAACATAGAAAAGTAGGATAGTATATGGCTTCTACCAACCAGCACAAAAGATAATAAAAACATCTATCAATTCTTGATATCAAGTCAAAATATTTCACAATACATATAAACTATCCCAACCATAGTGAAGAAATTCAAAAAAATTTACTACCAGTTCTGTGGGCATGGCTTGGTGGGCATGGCAGGAGAAAGATACTGCAAAATCTGCATTCCCACCCCACTCCAGAAGGATACTGCAAAATCTCCATTCCCACCCAACTCCTGGGGGAAGGATATTGCAAAATCTCCATTTCCACCCCACTCTGGGGCCAGCCAGAGGTGGTATTTTCCAATTCTCTGAACTACTCAAAATGTCCACTACCGGTTCTCCAGAACCGGTCAGAACCTGCTGAATTTCACCCCTGCCTCACCCTATATATAAATTACTTCCAACCTTACATTGCTAGGAAGAAAATTTGGAAAAAAGCTTTCTTCTTAAGTATTAACATTCTATGTCCTTAAAAATCAACTGCAGCTTAATTAAATTATACATCCAACTTCTTTGTGCTGCTACTGGTAGTTAAAAAGGGCAATAACTAAATACCCAGAGAGTAAATTGTCCTTGAAATAATATTTGATCATCACAGAAAAGCAAATGGCCTGAATGACATTCCATTAAATCTTACAATGTATGAAAACTGGATACATCAATGATATATGCATTGTCTCTCATGCATGTAAATGCAATCATTATAACAAAGGAACAACGAGAAGAATGTAGGCTTACAGAATGCCAAATCATATTTTTAGCCAAACCTTTTTGACCACTGAAGTTAAATTGTATGCAGACATTTCAATACAATTTAAGTTGTCCAAGAAGTAAATCCATCATTACAATTAAAATTACAGATTGCTGTGTGTGTGTGTGTGTGTGTGTGTGTGATAAATCTACTCCAGCTTCTGCATTTAGGGTAGATTTAGATATACCCCTAATGCAATTAAACAATTTAATTATTGCTTGAAGATTCTGTCAATGGATTTTTATTATTATTATAGCTATGCTTTAAAGAGCAAACCCTCAAAAGAGTCCCCTCACAGGTTGGCTGTTCAAATCCCCCCCAAAAAACATTTCGCAATCGTTCCAGTTTCATTGCCAGTTCAAACATGGAAATAAAATAAGGTTTCAAACAAATCTGGATATGACTGCCCAAAATGGCCTAGCATTTCTTGAATGTGCTGAAGTCCTTGAAATGGCTGGCACAACATATATAACAGTTTTCTAAAAACATTTAGAATTTACATACGTCAAAGCATCTTACAATGGCAACTCAGTTCTAAGGCAAGGTACAATAAGCCTCATGGAATCCCTTTTGCAGAAAAACAGTGTAGGATGGAGTGAGGTGGATTGCTTAGCACAGGATGATTGCAGGGGTGATAATATAATATGAATACAGACGGTTTGCCTTTTTCATACTGCTGTTTATAGTTTCTTGACATGGATACATGACTAATCAATGTCATAATGTTGTCATTGATACAAAACATTCTAAGCAACTGAATCTTGAAAATAAAATGTAAATGCAATATATAACTGCATTAAAATAGTCAAGCCCAGAAAAGACCTAGAATCTAGTTCTATATTTTCCAGCATCAACAACTACCAGAAATATTGACATTTCTGCCATTCAAATATCTTCACAAACACACACACACACACACACACACACACACACACACACACAACTGTGCACCCATTTAGAAAACAGTAAAACGGAATAAATTGGTGAAGGATCCAAGAATTATTCATTCTTAAGAAATCATGGCACGTGCCAGTTTCCTTAGAAGCTGCATGAAAGAATGTGAATTGCTCATCCCAGCGCAATATCTTTATCTGGTGCTGGAATTGTGAAGAATAAGTATTTTGTTGCTAAGTAATATCTCTCAGGAAGGGAAAGAGAACCTTTGAAAATGGTACCTCAAATTTGTAAGACAAAAACCTATACAACAGTCACCCACTCACGTAGGACTAATTGGCTTTTTAAAGGCTATCATATAAATTGTGATGGATTGTGTTAAGGAAACATTAGGAAATTGGTTGAAAATAAACCCCATTCTGCTCTGATGAATCTAACATGCTACTGGTAGCCTTTGCTAATGTATTAATATGTAGCTCTTGTAATCTACTTCTTTGATCATTTATTTGCAGTAGCTGGTATAAAGCTACTTTTCTAGCTGTACCAAACCTGAAATATTTGGTCTTTCTTGTATATAACTCCAGATGCCTCCCTCTCTTTACTAACTGGCAAAAAAATTAATTTGTATAGCAAGAATTGCCTGCTAAATAGTTGGCTCTTTTATGTAAAGCTAGACTTTACTGATAGTGCTGTGGTTCTAAAACATTTTAATATTTATTTAACTTAACATTTCATTTTTTCCAAGTATCTTTCAGTGATACAAAGAAAATAGAAATGAAGAATATATTTTTGTATAAAAATGTAATAATCATGTTTTAAGTTATGATTAAAATAATTATTTTAAAAATAATTAAGCTATCATTACAATACTTGAACTGATACTGTCTAAACTCTAAAATGAAGTTTTACTAAACTTTTATATTAATTAATAAATATAAATATGTTCTAATAGGCATGCATTATATAGTAAAACATTCCATCTGTAAATATAACATCTGTCAATGTTATATTTACATGTTTTGACTAACAAACCTAACTAAAGCAAGCACGGCAGAGATGATCCAACCTCTTAATGCAAAACTTTATTAAGTACATGATTTCAGCATTGATGAGGGCAAAACCAGATCTAACCATTTCCTGCGCAAGCCCACAGAGTTAAAGTTTAGGTTTTCCATCGCCCTATCAGACCAGGTCACATTGTCCAATATAGTCTCCTGGTATTGTTTTGAAAAAGTCTTTTGGTGGTGGTAAACATCTGCCGAAGGTGTCCTTGATTCTCACAGATGGCATCTTGAGGTTTGGAAACTACATTATATCTACCCGTTCCCTCCCATTGTTCTTTGGCAAGTTGAGAAGTGATAATAGTTGCAACAGCAAAAGTGCCTTTTGAAGCTTGACAACATCTTTTTCAGAGCACACAACATAGAAGCAGTTGTAATTAAAAGCATATCTCAATTACTTTTCACGTTTCACTTTTATTAGATTGCTATCCCGCCCTATCTCCCAAAATGGGACTCAGGGCGGCGCACAGGAATTTAAAAATCTAAAAATACAGACAATACAAAATTCTACAAAAGTTAAAACTAAAATTAAATAATTTAGCCCGAGCTAAAAAGAAAACAATTAATTTAAAACCCAACTCTAAAAATAGCATAGCTGTAGCAGCTATGCCAGGCCAGCCATATGGAAGAAATATGTTTTAAGTGTCCGGCGGAAGAGGCGAAGGTCAGTGATAGTACGAAGGTCTGGGGGGAGGTCATTCCAGAGGGTGGGACCTGCCCCAGAGAAGGCTCTTCCCCTGGGTGTCGCCAGCCGGCATTGTCCGGCGGATGGCACCCTAAGGAGGCCCTCCCTGTGGGAGCCGACAGGTCAAATGGAGGTATGTGGTAGTAGGCGGTCCTGCAAATAACCAGGCCCGCTGCTATGGAGCGCTTTAAAGATGGTCACTAAAACCTTGAAACGCACCCGGAAAGCTACTGGCAGCCAGTGCAGCTCGCGCAGGAGAGGTGTTACATGGGAGTATTTTGAAACTCCCAAGATCCCCCACGCGGCCGCGTTCTGCACCAACTGGAGCCTCCGGGTGCATCTCAAGGGAAGCCCCATGTAGAGAGCATTGCAATAGTCCCGGCGAGAAATGACAAGAGCTTGAGTGACTGTATGTAGGGCGCCACGATCCAGAAAGGGGCGCAACTGGCGTATCAGGTGAACCTGATAGAAGGCCCCCCCATCAGATGGTCATCTAAGGACAGCCGGGAGTCCAAGTTGCGGGCCCTTTCTGCGGGGGGTAGTAATTCCCCCCCGATAGCCAGAGATGGAACTAACTGGCTATGTCGCGGCGCCGGAAACCACAGCCACTCGGTCTTGGTAACAATCAAGGTAATTAAGGTAACAATCAATAAAAGGGCAACCTGCATGTGTTAACTGCATATTAACTGCATGTGTAAAATTATCCTCATCTTTGTTCCCTTCCATCTCTTTCACCCCATAGTGTAGGAGAGGACAAGGCTGAATCCAAGGGAGGGGTCAAATGCGTCACCAGTCTCAAGTCCCTTCGTCCCCATAAGAGAACTAAGTCCAGCCCACCTTGAATTCCATTGACTCTTATCTACCGCCAATTTACTTTGACCTTTAATAGTCCAGATTCTTGCAGAGCAGGGATCCCCAAACCCTGGGCAGTGGCCCACTATCATATCATGGCCTATTCACAACCAAGCCACATGAGCAGTGGGCCAGCATGCATGCGCACGCACAGCTCGAATCACATGAGTAGTTTGCCGGAGGACACCCATGCTCAGGTCAAATTGCATAAGTGACAGACTGGTGTGCACGTGCATGCATGCACAGCTCAATTAGTCGAGCTGTTTGTGTACACGAACCAGCCTGCCACTTGCACAACCCATTTCCCTTGTCCCAACCAGGCCACCAAGCCACAAAAATTGTAAAGAGCTTAAACTATTAAAAAAAACTATTTATATTCATTTGAACTGCCTGGATTTCTTGATTTCCCCTGCGCTTGACACATAGCTTGAACAATTCAAGGTAGCATAGATATGGCTTCTGGCTCTTATTTCGCTGAGACCAATACTGTTATTATTATAGTTGCAGAGCTTGGGCCAAGACAGCTTAATTCAGCTACCTTGCAGAAGCTACATAGAAATCACCTGAGAATTCATTGTGTGGTACCATGAAATCCATAAGGAAATGAGATCAGTTGTGTGTGTGTGTCTGTGTGTGTGTGTTTGTGTGCACATTGTGTCACAACACCCTGGTATAATGAAAGTTTAGAATATTTAACCTTCACCTACTGAATTTACATCTGCCCCAGTTTCCTCACAGTGGCTTTTCAGATAAATGCTGAAACAATGGGAAAATTGTAGGAAGAAGATAGTGATTCTTTCACATTCCATACTACTTCTGCCAATACAGGTAGTCTTCAACTTACAACCATTTGTTTAGTGACCATTCAAAGTTACAGTGGCACTGAAAAAAAGGGATTTATGATCAGTTTTCACACTTACAACTGTTGCAGCATTCCCTGTGGTCACTTGATCAAAATTTAGCAACTGGCATGTATATATATGACAGTTGCAGTATGGCCAAAGGGGAGGCCAGATTCAGTTAATTAATTTATAACAACTGCAGTGATTCATGTAACAACTGGTGGCAAAAAGGTTGTAAAATGGAGCAAAATTTACTTAACTTTTTTGCTTAGCAATGGAAATTTTGGGCTCAAATGTGATTGTAAGTCAAGGACTGTGTTTCCCTGAAAATAAGACAGGGTCTTATTTTCTTTTGACCCCTGGAATAAGCGCTTGCCCTTTTCTTGGGGGAGGTCTTATTATTTTTGAAATACAGTAGGCGGTGAGCATGGTCACCTCATGGTTGCTGATGTGCTGCAATATTTCCAGGGAGGGCTTATTTTGGGGGGAGTGCTTATTTTAGCGCATGCACTCAAAAGCCCAATTGGGCTTATTATCCAGGGAGGTCTTATTTTCGGGGAAACAGGGTATCTGTGCTGTACAAGTGATTCCATTGCTGAACTCCAGGGACTCTGAAGAATACCTTTTCTTCTCAGTTCACCGCATGCACTAATGTTTTCCTTTCTCGTTTTAAATGCACCCCTCTCCTCAAGGACCATCCTATTTCAATTAACGTTATTAAACAACTGCTACAGATTTTACAGAGAGAATACAGCATTGAAGGGTTTTACACAATGCTGCGGGGTCCTGGAGAAATAAAAGGAAGAGTCTCGGATTTCTACAGCTGGTTGGGCCTGTTGCTGCCAATGTTACATGACTGGCACAGCAGGAAAACATTTGTAACTGGACGCAGGTTTGAAATAATATGCTGCAGAAAGAGAAAAAAAAAGGTTTCAACCACATCTACAAAACACCTTGGAGTATAAAATTTCAATGCAAACAGGCTACTGGTTATTATCAAAAATCTTTGGCAGAGGTGGTTTGCCAACTTAATGCTCTCCGTATGCCCTGGACAACCTTAAACACATTGGCTGGAGGATTATAGGAAGTTCTTTGGCATATCTGGAGGGCACCAGCCTAGAAAAGGCTGAAGGAAGTGGAAGGTTTGCTGCTTGCATCACCTTTTCCAGTTGTGGCTTAAAATGGCCAGTAAAATGACCCTTTAGGGTTAATCTGGTGTGGATAATTGTTGAATTGCAACTGCATTAGATTCATCGGGAAAAATGTAAACATTGCACTACAGATAGAAGATATTTTAGAACTTGAAATATTTAGGCTGAAATCTTAAAATACTTCTGTTTACTCAAGAGGTAGTTTTCGACTTATGACTGAAATTGAGCCCAAAATTTCTGTTGTTAAGTCAATCACTGTAGTTGTTAACTAACTAACTAACTAACTAACTAACTGACTGACTAACTAAGGTTGCTAAGTGAATCTGGCTTCCCCATTGACTTTGCTTGTCAGAAGGTCGCACAAGGGGATCACATGACCCCAGGACACTGAAACCTTTGTAAATGCATGCCAGTTGCCAAGCATCTGCATTTTGATCATGTGACCATGGGGATGCTGCAATGGTCATAAATGGGAGAAACAGTCATAAGCCACTTTTTTCAGTGCTGTTGTACATTTGATCAGTCATTAGATGAACTGTTGTAAATAGAGGATTTTTCTAGGTAAGATTTTTTTCCAGCTGGCATGAGATCTGACAGTAGATTAGTAATGATTGTTTTAGATCAGGGGTCTCCAACCTTTGCAACTTTAAGTCTGAAGTCCTTCAGACTTAAAGTTGCAAATGTTGGAGACCCCTGTTCTAGATAACATATTATAATTGTTGGTCACACAGTCAGCCTGATGTTTAAACTGAAATTGGCATTTTATCAAGTCCTTCCCAAGGTTCTAGGCTAGGCAAATGTTGTTTGGTGGTGTTAAAAGTTATCCTTGCAGTATGTAAACAGTTCCAAGTAAAGCTGCCTTTCCCAATTCACTGATGGCAAGTTTGCTGATGGTATTTAAGGGATGCTCCAGATCAGTGGTGGGTTTCAAAAAATGTTTACTACTGGTTCTGTGGGCGTGGCATGGCTTGGTGGGCATGGCTTGGTAGGCGTGGCAGAGGAAGGATACTATAAAATCTCCATTCTCTCCCCACTCGAGGGGAAGGTTACTGCAAGATCCCCATTTCCTCCCGATCAACTGGAACTCGGGAGACAGATAATAAATGGGGCAGGGCCATTCAGAGGTGGTATTGACCGGTTCTCTGAACCACTCAAAATTTCTGCTACCGATTCTCCAGAACTGGTCACAAACTGTTGACTATTTATTTATTTATTTATTTTATTTATTTTATTGGATTTATCAACCGCCCCCTCTCCCCGAAGGGACTCGGGGCGGCGCACAGGAAATTAAAAAACGTATAACACCTCTGCTCCAGATGATTTCTCAACACAGTTGTCTATGGAGTTTCTCAGTCATCGAGATGCTTCTCTGTTTGAATTCTAATGTTCAAGAGCTGTTTAGCTTCTTCATTTTCTATTACTTTGATTTTTTGAGGTTTCACCAGTTCTTGCTTGCAGGCAAAAGGTATTTGTGGCAGCTATTCCAATGCCGTCATTGTTGCTACTTTGTCATGCCATTTTTGCAGTCAATCTGTGCAATCCTCTTGCAGCTTCTAACTAGTGATCCACTGTTTTTTTAACCATTTTTCAGCTTTCTGTTGATGACTTCTCAATTCTGGTCCTGCATGCATTTGTTCTTAAGACTTGGTCTTTGTGCAGCCAGAATGTCTCTTTCGTCAATGTTCCTGCTCTTAAACATTGTCAGGCTTTGTTGTTATCTGCTTTGCTTGCATTTTTAATGTACTGATTATATATTACTTTGTTTTGCCATATCTCTTTTTTTTTGTTCTTCATTTGGTCTTTTTCTTATAGGCCATTTTGGTCATTCTGGTACTCAGTAAGCCTTCATGATATACTAGCTTCAGTGTATCTTCTTCACTGTCGTTCAGATATTCTTCCAATGCCTTTTTTTCCTTTAACTGTCCAATGTACTTGCAACATTCCACACCTACCCAATTTCCTTAGCAAGTAGTGTGCCAATATTGTTGCATGAATGAAGGGCATGATACATTGTTATATTTTTCTTGTCTTAATATATAGGGCTTTTAGTTCTTCTGGGGACCAGTCCACTATTCCAGCTGTTGCAATGCCCAGGTGTTAAATGCTTGATAGTATATCCCAGGGATTGGCAACCTAAAACACTCAAAGAGCCACTAAGGTCTTAAACCGAAGCCTGTTCAATTCTGGAGCTGATCGGAAGTCCAGTTCTCCCAACGTAAGAGTCTCCTCCTAGGGCGGCATCTTTTTTTCGCTGCTGACCGGAAGTCTTGTTCCCCCACCATAGAGTCTCTTCCTAGCATGGCATCCTTTTTTCTCTACCTGTCCTAACCAAAAGCCCTATCAATTTTGGCACCGACCAGCGACAGGGAGCCGCAGCAGAGGGATGAAAGAGTTACATGCAGCTTCAGAGCTGCAGGTTGCTGACCCCTGGTATATCTCCACTGAGTTTGGATTTTAAGATCTTCAAGATGTATTCACCTTTCATCTACTTGGCCTCAAAGTGCTTCACGTTTTCAGTTTCAAGGATGCTAATTATCCCAGTGATTGTCTATTATTATTATTACTATTCCCATTTTCGCATCTTTTCTTCAGAACCTGAGGACATTGCCAATCAATGAACTATGCTGCACTATTCCAGTTTTCTAACATCATTCTATGGCCATGATGGTGAACCTTTGGCACATGTGCAGGAAGTGGCACACAGAGCCATCTCTCCAGGCATGTAAGCCAACACCTGTTGCTCTTCTGGGTTGTGGCGCAGCATCCAACTGGTCTTCACACGTGCATGAATGCTGGACACCAGAAGAGCATACGCCCGCTGTGCATGCACGCACCAGGAGGCTGCTCTTCCGGTTTGCAGTGCGCATATGCATACCTACCAGCTGGTCTTCGCACGCCAGAAACCAGAAAACCAGGTGGCCAATGCCCATGCACACACCGGAAACTGGAGAAGTAGCCGCCCGGCACACACATGTGCATCAGGCGGCTGCTCTTCTCATTTCCAGGATGCACACACATGTGTGTGCTCCCGTTTCAGCACTCGATGCTGAAAAGGTTCACCAACACTGTTCTATAGGATCCATCTTTGTCATAGAAACAGCTTCATAAGAAAATAGGAAGCCAGAAACAGCTACTTTCCATAATGCCCATTTCATTATTTGTTATGGCAGGAAATCTGGAGAATGGCACAGCAGATGAGATATATTGTATATTGGATATACAGACCAATAATAAAAAAGTAATAGTGCAAAGCATTGTACTATCTTCTTTATTTCACATGCAAGCAAAATAATTCTTAGGCTCATCCACTGGAGATCAGAACCTTCCATGGAATGTGAAATGTTCAAACTAGTGTTAGAATTGGCAAAGGAAATGAGACATTACTGTTGATGCATTCTGGATAATTAACAAAAATCAAAGAATACCAAAAGTGAATCCATTGATGATAGAAAAGCTTTCAATTGATATGTCACATCAAACTGTGGAATATACTTAGAAAAGTGAGAATTCCTGAATATCTTTTCATTCCAGATGAAACCTATTCACAAGTCAGGAAGCTACAGTCAAAGGGCTGTATACTCTTCCCTTATTGATTCAAAAACTGTATACCCTTCTTTTACTTATTCAACCTGTATACTGAATATATATGGGGAGAAGCTGGATTGGAAAATGAGCATGTTTTAAAATCATTAGAGGACGCATCAATAACTTGTGCTAGACTGACAATGCTATTTCGATAGCTGAAAATGTCTATACCTACAAAGATCAGAAGCAGATCATGGTTTTCCTGTATCACTCGATGGAAGCGAAAGTTGGACTTTGAAGTCACAGCACAGAAACACTATGGATGCTCTTGAACTTTTGAACTGGAGAAGACTTCTGAGAATATTATGAGTGATTATTCCATTTCACTGAAGGCACCAATGTCCAGAGAAGAAGAGGACAAGCAAAAATATGGTGAATGGATTCAATTATAGCAGCGATGAGTACACAATTGGAAGATTTGAAGGACCAGGATGGCAATAAATCATCCTTGAGTAAATCTATCTATGTGGTTCTTAAGAGTCAACATTGATTTTGATGACATATAATGTCTCCCTCTGTCTCTCCTATCCAGCCATCCGTCCATCAATCCACCCACTTCTATTCCCTTAGAATTGTTGTAAAAAAACACTTTATTTCTAATGCCTTTGGCCACTTAATATTTACATACTACATTAATGAATAATTTCCAATCTATTCCCTCTCTGTGAACTGTTAAATGAACTCCCCAGCTACCATCACAGGAAATCCACAGTTTCAATAATTTTTAGATGCTGCATCATAACCAGCATTGCATAATATTGCTCTATTTTTTCTATAAATATATTGTTTATTCATGAAATTGATCCAATTTCAAATACTTTAAAATATTTACAGAATGCTGAGGAAGAGAACAGTTCATTCCACTTGGCTAGTCTATTATCCCAGGAAAGCAGAAATCATTCATGCATACAACTGCCTTCATAGATTTCAAGATGCAAAAGCCAGACCCCAAACTTTAAACTGTATCCTTGTTAAATAACCTTGTTATTTAAATTAATAAATCTCTTCTAAAATCTAAAATCACAGTCACGCTTCTATCTGTAACATTGCTCTGCCCAATTTGCACAGTCGTTTTGCTCACTGCAGCCTCCTCCACAAAAATATTAAAATGAGGGCCATAGTGTTAGCTACCTCACTGCAAACTATATCTTACAAAGCATAATGACCAAGCCTGCTGCAAATCACTTTGTAGTACCGTTAGTGGCTCCTTTCATGTATTCTCCAGGGATTGCACAGCAATCATGTAGACCTAAAAAGCACAGCTTCTTCTGATAGTTGCCCAGGAGATATGCGGAGGTGGGCTGCTAGTGGTTCACAGGGGTTCGGGAGAACCTCTAGCTAAGATTCTTTGCAGTTCGGAGAACCCCCAAATCCCACTCCTGGCTAGCCCCGCCCACCCCTCCCAGGAGTGCCCACGTGGCCCGTTTTGGATGCAGATAAGTGCAGGGCGTGCACGGAGGCTCAGGGAAGGTGAAAAATGGGCATACCAGAAGTTCAGGAAGGCCAGAAATGGGCAGAGAATCCCTTGCTAAAATTTGTGAACCCCACCCCTGGAGATATGGCATGTCCCCATACCCTGCCCAACATGTATTTTCTGTTTCTGATGTCTACACTTCTGGCCATCCCAGAAGACTACTGAGAAGCCACATCCATCTTCACCCAAAGAGCATAACCAGCAATTGCTGGTAGGAAAGAATCTAGGACTTTGTTGATGTTAGAAAGTAGATGTTTTTTTTTTTAATTAACAGAGGAATTTAGTCAAGGTCAGATCAGATACTAACATCCCACTCATAAAGTAATACCATACTTGGAATTCTGCAAGTGTGATCTTGCAATAATGAGCAGTTTTGGTTACCACTCTATAAAAAAATATTGAGACTCTAGAAAGAGTCCAGAGAAGAGCAACCAAGATGATTAGGGGCCTGGAGACTAAAACATATGATAAGCGGTTACAGGAATTGGGCATGACTAATCTAGTGAAGAGAAGATCCAGGAGAGACATGATAGAACTGTTCCAATATTTGAGGGGCTTCACACAGAGGAAGGGGTCAACTTATTTTCCAAAGCATTTGAAGTCCAGACTAGGAATAATGGATGTAAATGGATCAAGGAGAGATTCAACCTGGAAATAAAGAGAAATTTTCTGACAGTGAGAACAATCAACCAATGGAACAGCTTTCCTTCAGAGGTTGTGGGAGCTTCATCACTGGAAGCTTTGAAGAAGAGACTGGACTGTCATCTGTCAGAAATGGAGTAGGGTCTCCTGCTTGGGGGGGGGGGTGGACTAGATGATATACATTACAAGGTCTCTTCCAACTCTGTTATTCTATTATTTATTACAATTGTTTAGGAACAAATTTGAGCCTGAAATAAGGGATATGAATAATCACAATAAATAAATAAATGTCACAATAAACCTACAGCAAGACCACAACGAAACAGTAAAATGAAACATAGAATGCACTTCTATTGATATAAATTTTTTTCAAAGGTATTTAAAAGTTAAAACTACAACCAAAGCCAAGTTTCAAAGCAACTGCCACTGGCTGAAGTAATAGATCTTAAATACTATGATGCCTAACATGTTCAAATAACATTTTTTTTCCTTTTTACAAACATGAATTTGAAAGCCTATATTTTGTAGCTTTTAATTTGTTTTAAATGCAACCACATTTTAGGACTTTATAAGCTCCTGATAGGTATTCTTCACCCTATGTAATCAAATAAAATTTTGTATTGCTAAGCCTAAACCATGATTATTTAATCTGTTTTGTACTCTGCTGATAAATGTAGTGCTTCTTGATTCCTTATATACCAGCAATAAGAAAAATCAAAACAAATAGTATTGATTGTACTTGACAATAAAATGTGTAAGATCTAGTACCCCTATTTATACTGGTACCCCTATTTATACTGGTATAAATATACTGGTATATTGAGTTTCTCTCCACTTAAAAGAAAATTCTACTTTCAAGTAGGTAACATGAACATTAGAGGGTATAGAATACAAATATACAATGATTACTGAAAATATATAGCCATCCATACGTTTCCCAGTTGCAATGTATGATTGTGAAAGATGGACCATAAGAAAGGCTGAGCACCAAAGAAGTGAGGCCTTTGAACCATGGTGCTGGAGAAGACTCCTTTGAGTCCCTTGGACTGCAACATGATCCAACCGATCAGTTCCAGAGATCATCAACCCTGACTGCTCTTTAGAAGGCCAAATCCTGAAGATGAAACTCAAATACTGTGGCCACCTAATGAGAAGGAAGGACTCATTGGAGAAGAGCCTAATGCTGGGAAAGATTGAGGGCAAAAGAAGAAAGGGACGACAGAGAATGAGGTGGCTGGATGGAGTTGCTGAAGCAGTAGGTGTGAGCTTAGATGGACTCCAAAGGATGGTACAAGACAGGAGGGCCTGGAGAAACATTGTCCATGCAGTTGAGATGGGTCGGACATGATTTTGCAATCAACAACAACAACATGGTTCCTATTCATTAAAGATGATTCCATAACTTCACCCTCCCTTAACAAGCTAAATAGAAATGTTAAGTCCCTGAAACTAGACTGAATCATAATTAGGGTTCATGGAACAGCACCCCTTGTGGCAGGATAAATCAAGTTTATCTATTAGAATAATATGAATTAATATAATCTAAAATGCAGATTTTCTAAAAAAATATTCTCAATCAAGCATCATATTTTAATATATAAGAATGATAAAATGTATTCTCTTCTATGGAATCAAATCAAAACTTCAAAAAGTAAGAATTCATTTTGGGTTGCTAGTTTAGTTAATACTGCATTAAACTGGATCTATTTTTGCAGAATGAATTGGTAATCTCAATACTGTACAAAAACAAATGTGAAGATATCACACAAGTTATTTTTTACAACAAGTTGATTTCAAAGGATTGGGAACAAAACTTATTATTATTGTGGTTTCTTTTCAGGGCCATGCAGTTTAGACGATTGTCTACAACCTGTGACAAGAGAATAGACAGTCAGCTGTCTCTTATGTCTATGGAGATGCTCAGTCATTCAGGTCATGGTTGTCCCAATGGTGCTTTTTCAAGAGGCAACTGGACTTTCTGATTTTTCTTTGAAGACTTTCCCTTCTTATCCAAGAAGCTCTCCCCTGAGCTGAAGAAGACAGATTGCAATCTTCTTCAAAGCAAAATCATGTCTCAAGTAGGATCTTCCTAAGCATATCATAAACAGAATTACTCAACCCAGGAGTGGTAAAAAAAAAGGCAATGAGGATGTGATAAAGCTCTATTGCTACTGTCTCTGGTGTTTATTTTCTTTATGCTTACACAGTACTCCTGTGTGTTTTGCACAACTTAAACACTTTGAACAGTTTCTAAATGAGAAGTAATTCTATGTCATCTTCTGATCTGCTCAGAATCTTGTTATCTTTCTTTGTTTAAAAGCTATTTATGCTCTGAACAATCATATCTCCTTTACCACTGTTTTGCATGTGACAACTTAAAGTTAGAAAGGAATGTTTACCTTTGGATGTTCCTTTTTAAACATATAAAGGATGATTATAATTATAGCCCTTGAGATTGAGCTAACTTTTTATGGAGGGGACTGATTTCCTTAGTCACAAGGTTCATAGCTGGGAATTGGCACTATAAAATTTATTTTCATCAATTCTTGGTTTTTATCCTTTTTATTTGACAATAAAATGTGTAAGATCTAGTACCCCTATTTATTTCACTCACCTGGGTTAAGAATGAGAATGCCAAACAAACAAGGGGACAGGTAATGATAGCAAGAACTAGTAAGCTGCTACATCAAGGCATGAAGTACAGCGAGTATGTCTCAATTCAAAGATTAGACCAATCAAAAAGAGGTACACCATACCTATTTTTACATAAGCTAGACTTGCTTACATTATTCAAGAACTGCTCCCGTCCTCAAGTGACACCAAAATTTTGCTGCTCAATTTGGTGACATCAGATAGGTACAGAACAGGAGCATCAGGATTTCATATGGACCATGGATACTTTATCCAAGATTATCCCTCTCTATCATTCCTGACCACACATAGGGGATGACTGAATGTTTATCTATAAAATGAACTTTATACATATTTTAAAAATCTATACATAGTAAACTAGCAAGGTAGGCTTCTCGCCAAAATTTCTTTCCTAATATATAATGAAAGAATCCATATATTTTTTCATATATAGGGAATTCTCAGATAATACTATTCTCTGCAAGCTACCATCTCTAATCTGGAAGAATCTGTTTCATTAAAGGCATGAAATATACTTCAAAGTGGTGGCTTTATACAATATAGTAAACCCTATTTGCAGGGTGTTCTCTGCTGGGATCAGAAAACAGGTTTTAAAGCTTAGAAGTTCCACAGACATCACCTTTGTTGCTAACCAGGCTACATGTCCAATCTTCTTGTTTAAAAGAGTCTTTTACTTAAATAAATAGTCAGTTGGCATGCTGTAACATACAGTATCAGTCTTAATCCATCAACCTATTGATTTAAAGCAATGCCTTTTTCACAAAAATTCCATTAAGAAGAGAGCATCTTAGGACTGTTGATTGTTTGATTAATGGATGTTTTTGGAGTGGCCATGCTCCATATACCATCCGAATATATCCCTAGCAAAAGGGTGTTTATCTACAATTCAAGACTCTACTCTGAAAATTATCTCAAAAAGTCATTTTAGATAGTGGAAACCTGCCTGTAAATTTTGTACATAACTAGGAACAAAGATATAAAGGTAGAAACTCATCAAGTGACTGACGAAGAACCTGATCACTAATGACAGGTGGTCTACAAATACGTCTGCATATTCAGCAAGGATGTTTGTCATAAGGAACCCCTTGTGCATGCAACTATGATGGTCAGGATACAAGCTCATAGGAGGAAAACAAAAACACATTTTATTTTATGAAGCCATGGGTTATAAAAAAGCAAATGGCTGATTTGTCTAGATAATTTCTTCAATAAATAAATCTGCAATTAGAATAAAGGTTTAAGTTGCAGTTAGGTATGAAGAAGAGCAGAGGTGGGCTACACATAAATTAACAACCGGTTCTCCCAGCACCAAAAATCTGTCTGCATGTCATCTGCACATGCATGGTGACCATCCATGCAGGTGTGCAGTCATTCCGCCCCAGGCGCCTGATGGACCCGGAAAGGTTCCAGAGGGAGCTTGGGCCAGTACCTGTATCCCTGCCCCGCGGCTCGACTGAGGACCTAGTGGCCGCATGGTATAGTGCGGCCACGGGGGCCTTGGACCGAGTCGCGCCCTTGCGGCCTCTCATGCGGCGTCGAGTCACCCAGGCTCCTTGGTTTACCGAGGAGCTTCGGGAGATGAAACGCCGCAAGAGACGCCTAGAGAGTAGGTGGAGATCTTCTCGATCCGAATCTGACCGAACACTAGTGAGAGACCATATTAGGACTTACTTAGTGGCGCTAAGGGTGGCCAAACGTGAGTATTGTGCCACCCTTATCGCGTCCGCGGAAAACCGCCCTGCCGCCCTGTTTGGGGTGACCCGCTCCCTCCTTCATCTGAGGCCGCGGGAAGCCCCTCTGCAGGGTCGAGCAGAGGAATTTGGAGTTTTCCTGCAGGACAAAATCACTCAGATTCGGAACGAGCTGCCCTCCACTAGTGGCCCGGTCGAGATGCCCGGTGCTGGTCTTGAGATAACGCCTTGGGAGGAGTTCGACTTTGTTACTACCGAGGATATGGACAGGTTGCGGGGGAACCTTAGAGCCACCACATGTTTATTGGACCCGTGCCCCTCCTGGCTTGTACTGGCATCCTGGGAGGTGACACGAGGCTGGCTCCAGGGTATTGTGAATTCATCTCTGAGTGAGGGGTCCTTGCCTACCGTCTTGAAAGAGGCGGTGGTGAGGCTCCTCCTCAAGAAGCCATCCCTGGACCCGGCTTTATTAGAGAACTATCGTCCCGTCTCCAACCTTCACTTTTTAGTGAAGGTTGTTGAGAGTGTGGTGGCTCAACAGTTCCCTCGACATCTGGAGGAAGTTGATTATCTAGACCCGCGCCAGTCCGGCTTCCGGCCCGGTCACAGTACCGAGACGGCATTGGTCGCGTTGGTGGATGATCTCTGGAGGGCTCGGGATAGAGGTTGCTCCTCTATCCTGGTCCTGTTAGACCTCTCAGCGGCTTTTGATACCATCGACCATGGTATCTTATTGCACCGATTGGGGGGGTTGGAGCTGAGAGGCACCGTTTTACGGTGGTTCTCATCCTACCTCTCTGGTCGGTCGCAATGGGTGTTGGCAGGAGGGCAGAGGTCGGCCCCGAGGCCCCTCACATGTGGGGTTCCTCAGGGGTCGGTCCTCTCGCCACTTCTGTTCAACACCTACATGAAGCCACTGGGCGAGATCATCCGTGGTTTTGGGGTGGAGTACCATCTGTACGCTGATGACACCCAGCTGTACATATCCACCCCAAACCACCCCAACGATGCCGTCGAGGTGCTGTCCCGGTGTCTGGAGGCCGTACGGATCTGGATGGGTAGTAACAAACTCAAACTCAACCCGTCCAAGACCGAGTGGCTGTGGTTTCCGGCACCCCGGTTTAGCCAGATAAATCCAACACTGGCCATTGGGGGCGAACATCTTGCCCCCGTGGAGAGGGCGCGCAACTTGGGCGTCCTTCTGGATTCCCGGCTGTCCATGGAGGACCATGTGGCGGCCGTGGCCAGGGGGGCGTTCTATCAGGTTCGCCTGATACGCCAGTTGCGCCCCTTACTAGACCGGGGGGCCCTTCGCACAGTCACTCAAGCGCTCGTGACATCTCGGCTGGATTACTGTAACGCTCTCTACATGGGGCTCCCCTTGAGGTGCACTCGAAAGCTGCAGTTAGTGCAGAATGCGGCCGCGCGGGTGGTTATGGGTGCCTCTAGGCCAGTGGTTCTCAGTTATTTTCTGTCAGGCCCCCCCTAGGAAGAAGAAAACATTTCGCGCCCCCCCCAGCCCCGGAAAGCGCCCCCCCCCAGCCCCGGGGCTGCCCCCTCCCTTCTTTCCCTCGCCTCCTTCCGAGCCAAGGATATTTATTCTCCTTGGTGCCGCCGTTGCCTTCTCCGCATGGCCCGAGCGCCTGTTCCTTACTGCGATGGTCTCAGCAGCTCCAGCGCTCCCAATGCAGCCAGTCGAAAGCCGGGAGGGTGGCCGCTTTTCCACGCCATGGAAGGGGGTCGCCTCCCTCCCGGCTTTCGACTGGCCGCGTCCAGGCGGGCAGCGGGCAAGAGCCGTGAGCGGGCAAGTCGGGCGGCGCGCTGGGAGCTGCTGAGCCGGGCGCGGGCGCGCTGGGAGCTACTAAGCCGGGCGGCGCGCTGGGAGCTGCTAAGGAACAGGCGCTCGGGCCATGCGGAGAATGCAACGGTGGTATCGGTCTTTCCGGGTATGCGGCTCCGCGCCCCACTATTTGAGAAACGCTGCTCTAGGCAAGCCCACATAACACCTCTCCTGCGCGAGCTGCACTGGCTGCCTGTGGCCTTTCGAGTGCGCTTCAAGGTGTTGACCACCATCTTTAAATCGCTCCATGGCTCGGGGCCTAGCTATATACGAGACCGCCTCCTGCCCCATACATCCCTTCGTCCGGTCCGCTCCCACAGAGCGGGCCTACTCCGGGTGCCGTCGGCCGGGCAATGCCGGCTGGCGACACCCGGGGGAAGAGCCTTCTCTGTGGCGGGCCCGGCCCTCTGGAACGACCTACCCCCCGACCTTCGCACTACCTCGGACCTCCGCCTCTTCCGCCAACGTCTTAAGACGTACTTATTCCAACAAGCCGGCCTAGGATAGCCCCCCGCGTCTGACTTTTAAATATAAATTATAATTTGATTATGGTCTTAATAAACGGGTTTTAGCACGGGTGAATTAATTTAATATATTTTTAATTGATGTATATTGTATTTATGGTTTTATATAATGCCTGTGCGCCGCCCTGGGTCCTAACAAGGAGAAGGGCGGGGTATAAATTTAATAAAATAAATAAATAAATAAATAAATAAATAAATAAATAAATAAATAAATAAATAAATAAATAAATCCCTGTATGTGCTTCGCTCGTGCACATGTTTTGCATGAGTGCGACTTCAAAAACATGGCTAAATATGAAAGCATATTGCCAGGGCGGCACAGGTTGCAACTACAAGTTCACCCAAACTAGTCCAAACTGGCAGCAGCCCACTACTGGAGAAGAGGTACATAACCTTTATCTCCTCCCCAAGCTTCATAAAAAGTTCCCACAAAATTATACATTTTAATGTGACGGATAAGAAAACAATGAGAAACCTGGGAAATAATCAAACACATGGATGTTAAGTTACACCTTTAAATGTTAAATCAAATCAAGCTTAGTTTTTGTCCTGGCCCCATCATTTATTTTTCATAACTGTGCCCATTTTTTTTTAATGAATATACAGCATGTTACTCAATGGAGAGGTATGGCTTTTGATTTGAAAAAGATTTGGGAATATGGTCTAAACTACTTAGTTACATTTTAATAGGGACATTCTTATCTGTAAGATTAAAATCTTTAGTTCGCCACAGCCAATTTGTTACATTCAACTCATTATGACCGACTTGCTGTGGCCAACTCACCACAGGGCAACTCACTGTGGGACAATTCAACAATTCAATTGAATTATTTAAAATAATTTAAATATATATTTTAATTTTTGTCATTCACATTTATTTTGTCCCTCCTTTGGCATCCTTTTCTTAATGATTCTATTGGATGATTTCTGCAATATGAGTGTTACTCTTGCCTGGTAGTGAGTTGGCTGTTGCGAATTGGCCACAGCGAATTGGCCGTGGTGAGTTGATTGTGGCAAGTTGGCTTCGGCGAGCTGTTGTAAGCCCTTTGTAAAGTGCGGTGGTGGTAAAAGTAGCAGCAGCAGCACAAGCAAAGGACAAGAAGGGATAGCAAAAGGAAAAAGTATAAAAACAGAATGGAGAAAAATTCAGACACCGAATTATTGTACAGATAGGGCAATGTGGCAAAGGATGTAAACAAAACATAAAAGCTTTTTTGCAACGGCATGAAGAGGAAGAAAGTTATAAATATATACCTATATATAAACACAAGGGTGGTTCAATGTTCACTATATTTCCTAATGTGACCTGACAGTTGGACTGATGGGGCTTCTGACTCAAAGCAGATGTTTAATTCAACCTCAAACATGATTAACTTAAAATAAAATAGTTAGAGGTCGCAACTTGCTGAAGGTATCTGAATTCTGCATGTTGCAATTATTAGATCCAAAAAAAGAAGTACAGTGGCTCTTCTGTAGAATTTTTTTTTTTAAACCCTTCTATTACTGATACAAAACTTACCCATAGTAAATGCATGGAGGCTTTTTTTTTAATTTAAAAGACTTAGATAAACCTATTTTAAACACAATTTTGGGCAGTTCACAAACAATCAAACCAACAACTATAAAAACATAAACCATGAAATAATAATAATAATAATTTTAAAAAATCTGGTGCCCTAGTCATCTCTTTGAGATGCCTGCAAACATCTTGAAATGTCATCATTCTATACCAGTTCCTGGCCAACAGGTGAGGACTTGATGGTCTACTGAAAGACTCAGGGGTGGGCTGCTATGGGTTTGAATGGATTTAGGAGAACCTATAGCTAACATTATGGCTGGTTCAGAGAACCTCCAAATCCCACCCCTGGCTGGCCCTGATGACCCCACCAATCCAAGGAATCTCCACCCAGCTGGTTTTGCATGTGAGGTAAGTGCAGGCCCACGCAGAGGCAAAGGAAGGGGGGAAACAGGCCTCCCAGAAAGCCTCCGGAGCCTGCTGGAGGCACTTTTCACCTTCCCAGAGGTTCGACGAAAGCCTCCAGAGCCTGGGGAAGGCAAAAATGGGGTCCCCACTGTGGGGCCACGCCCACCATGGCCACGCCCACCCAGCAACCAGGCAGAGAAACCGTTGCTAAAATTTTTGAAGCCCACCCTGGAAAAGCTAAAAGTCTGCCAAATCAGAGAGGGGAAATACTCCATACAGTGGGGATAGCCAGGGAAAAGGCACATTTCCAAAGTCCCATTAGATTTCAGGGAAAGAATTTGAAATGTTGTGCGCTTGAACAAGATTAGAGCCTGAAATGGGGCAATTACTGACATCCTTTTCTTCTGTAATATTTTAATATGCAAATATCAAAATTCGTTGGTAGGGGTTTAAATTTTTTTTTTGGCCATCTGTCTAGTTTACCAGTCTGTAAACATAGCAGGTGCTGCTTGGTTAGCAGAGGACTTTGTGGTTTTCATTTTCTGGAAATGAAATGACAACAAAAGAACTAAGAAGCTGGTAAAACAATACTAAAATAACAATAAATTCATAAAACAAAAATAAAAACATCTGGAAAAGTAATTTCTAACATGCTGTTTACTGTCTTTTCCCCTTGTGATGAGAAATTAATTCATACACTTCATTCTTTTTATTCCCCATGGCATACTTCAGAATTTTGATTGGCTGACAGGGAACTGTATAAAACAGGGAGGGGGGGGGGAAGAGAATTTATGATCTATGGTTTTGATGATTAGACAGGATAGACTATAAAGGAAGAGAGTCATGCTATAATCATAGAGCAAGAAGTAAATTTATAGTTGTGGATAGAACTGCTGTAACATAATATTATATTAGCTTTTTATTATTATTATTTTACTTTATATTAGTTTGTATAAGATTTTATTTTCTGTGTGTGTGTGTGTGTATTCTGTGTGTGTAATTGAAATTAGTACCATAGAAACAGCATTCTAACTTCCTGTTGGTTATCCTTTTGTCAGTTAGCTGTGGTGTCATTTCAATGAATAATTAGGTTTACTGCAGTCTATTTCTGCAAGAACTTTGACCTTTTTTATGGTAGCTGCTTTCACAGTTTAAACACAGTACTTTTCAATATCCGAATGGCTTCTAAAAATGTTGACCTGAATACATGAACCATCAACCACACACCACAGTTTCCAACACATCAGAAATGAATTAATAAGAAAAAAATCTGCAAGTATTGTGTGTAGCTTCTCATAACCTCAACAAGCAGTAAATTTGTACAAGGGACAAATGGCCTTAGAAAGCTTCCATTCCTTATTTTAGATTCGGAATGTAAAAACACATATTTAGTTTTAAATATTTCAAGCTAGTTAGATGTTAAACACTATAATATTCTGTATTATAATCTAAGATTATAGATTTCAGAACACTACAGCCTTTTAATTAACTCAGACTAGTCATACCATTGTCTTGGAGGGAGGTCAAAATCAATAAGTTGATGGATGTCACCTCTTAAGAATCTGGGATAGTTTTACAATACTGTATTGACTGAGGATTCTAAATTTTAGAGAAGGATACTACTGAATATAACAATGTGGATTTAGTAAACAACATGGCTACTATTAACAAAATGATAGATGCTCACACACACAAGAGGTGAGCCTTGCACTTAGATACCCTTTTCTCATCCAGTCTTGATACGTCTCTCTGGGCAGTTTATTCATGTCCTTACTGGCATTCAGTATTTTCAATAATAAATAATGTATATAGTTTTTCTCTTTTCAAATATTTACATTCTATCAAACCATCTAAATCTATTATTTTTGAATACTTATGAATATATGTATACATACATATACAATTTGTGTAAACAGTATATACATTTGTTTCACATATACCCATGTTTCCTTCCATAAATATTGGTTTGACCTAGCAAAACTAAGGCTCCTCTCAGTTTTCAAAGAATCATAGAGTTGGAACCAGGGGTGAAATTCAGCAGGTTCTGGAGAACCGGTAGTGGAAATTTTGAGTGGTTCGGAGAACTGGAAAATACCAATTCTGGCTGGCCTCAGACTGGGGTGGGAATGGAGATTTTGCAGTATCCTTCCCCTACCATGCCCACCAAGCCACACCCAAAGAACAGGTAGTAAACATTTTTGAATTTCACCACTGGTTGGAAGGGACCTTAGAGGTCTTCTAGCCCAGGGATGTCAAACTTTATTTCATTGAGGGCCTTATCAGGGTTGTGTCTGACCTCGGGGGGACATGGCCAGGATGGGGTGGCCAGCTTGACATTACTTGTGTCAGGGGTGCTTGTGGTGGCTCAAGTGTTCTGCCAGTGAAAACAGGCTCCCGGGTTCAGTTTTCAGCTGCAACAGCCTCCTGCAACTCTCTGACAGCAAAAACGGAGCTTAGGAGGGCCGCGTGTCGAGTTCCATTTTCACTGGCAGAGGCACCATGAGGCGCCAGTCCTTTGCTATTTCCAGGGTGCCCCATGGGCCAGATTTAAGCGCCCTGGAGGCCAAATCTGGCCCTCATGCCTTGGGTTTGACAGCCCTGTTCTAGCGCAACCCTCTGCTCAAGTCAAGAGACCTTACACCATCTCGGTGAAATGATTGTCCAGTCTATTTTTGACAACCTCCAGTGATGGAGCACCCACAACTCCAGGAGGCAAGCTATTCCACTGAATAATTGTTCTTCCTAATCCTAATTACTCATATGTAACTAAATACTAATTAAAAGTAATGACTATGAACTATTTACAATGAACAGATAATATTTCATGAATCAAAACTGATAAAATCTCAAATCCCTGGATATTTGGCCTTCAAAAATGTCATGCTAGGTTTAAAGTTCTGGACTATTTTAAAAACACTGGACCTCCTAAATTTTAGACAAGAGAATAACTACTAATAGCATTTTTATTAGCAAAGCACATGTAGAATAAATCTCTAAAAGCAGTTTGATCAACAACTGAAGAGTTTCTTTTCATATACACCCAGCAAATGCATTTCATTTAAGAGTGCAATGAAACTTAAATCTACTTCTAAGACTGTTTTATATGTCTTCCTAAGCAAAAGAACAAAAGAAAAAAGAAAAAACATCTAACAAAAGAAGGAAAATTTGCTGATTTGCTTAAAATAAAAAAAGAAACTGAAATATTTCCAATATATTTTTTAAAAAGACGCTCATTTGGTTTTAGAAAAATAGTGTAACTCACTTTGAGAACAGTACATGTTGGATCACTTTAAAGAGGTGATCCTATATGCAACAAATGTACCATTACACTATGATGAATAAATGTAGAATACAGAAATTAGAGTATTACCGTGTTTTCCCCAAAATAAGACAGGGTCTTATTTTCTTTTGACCCCCGAAATAAGTGCTTGGCCTTATTTTCGGGGAGGTCTTATTATTTTTGAGGTGCAGGAGGCAGCGAGTATGGTCACTTCATGACTGCTGCTGTGATGCAATATTTGTGGGGAGGGCTTATTTTCAAGGGAGAGCTTATTTTAGCGCATGCGCTCAAAAGCCTGAGTGGGCTTATTATCCGGGGAGGTTTTATTTTCAGGAAAACAGGGTACCATTTTCCTATAGCTGCCAGGAACACCATTCGAATTTAATATATTAGAAACAACTAATTTTAACAACGCAGCAATACATTTAACACTATCCAATAGCTAGTTCCAGCCATAAAGGCATATAATATAAAGGGGGATGGAGGTGTGCTACACAGAGGAACAAACTCTCCTCAACATGAATGTAAAGTGGATGCTGACATACAGAAGCACTTGAAGTACATAAATTGTCCACTCAAATACTCAACGATTATGTGCGCAATTATTGCAGGTCTATGATTTCTTTTCAAATTGCACTCACACTGCCACTTAGTAACTGTGGCGCAGAGAAAGCACCCAGGGCTAGATAAATGCATGAGACACTTTTTCATCCTCTCCATATCATCTGTGACCCCAGCCTGCCCTGACCGCCCTGTTGTTCCAGCTTTAAGTGTGACCCTTATGCCGGAGGATGCACAGTAGCTGGGCCATTGGCAGCAGTGGCAAAAGTTTTGCTTACCTCACAAGGGGAAGCAAAGAACAGGGAAATAAGTTTTGACCCCTCTGACATTCTATTTTCCACCAATCTCCCTGGAAGGAAAGCCAGATCCAGGTGAAGAACAGAGTAGGCTCCCAATAATAGGAGGAAAATGGATAAAATGATTAAATGAGTGGATAGTCTGGAAAAAGGCACCAGGTCTGCACTGTGCATGACAAATACAAGAGAAGGGTGGTCTACATTAGTGGCTGGTTATTCTTAGAGGAACGTGGATATAATCTTGACGAAGACATGCAAGAGAAGTTAAAGAAAATAACTCAGTCCTGGGGAAGAAGGCATAAGAAATTCAAAAGAAATTGATATTATGTCAACTTGTATGACTATTGGTAATATGACTATTGGTAATATGACTATTACCAAGCTGACATGAAAACGGGAGGGAGAATTCCATGCATACCTTCAACCATTGTCTGATCTCATATTTCTACAGCAGACGTGTGAGACGCAAAATTCACAGCCTGCTGCAGCACCTCGTTGGTGGATATGATTTAAGACACAGGCTGAGGAGAGGGGAGACACAGGGGTAAAGGTCAGAAACCATTAACTGGAAATCAGTTTCGGCTCCGCAGAAGAACATGCCAAAATGTTGCACCTAATAAATGAATGGATTTCTTTTGAACTTTGTCTCGAGGCCCATAAATTAATTAGGGCATCCTTTGGAAACTTCACATATTGATTCGTATAGAGGTGGTATTCATCAGGTTCTGACCGGTTCTGGAGAACCGGTAGCAGAAATTTTGCGTAGTTTGGAGAACAAATAAATACCACCTCTGACTGGCCCCGTCCCCATCTATTCTCTGCCTCCCGAGTCCCAGCTGATCAGAAGGAAATGGGGATTTTGCAGTAACCTTCCCCTGGAGTGGGGAGGGAACGGAGACTTAACAGTATCCTTCCCCTGCCACCCCCACCAAGCCACCCCCACAGAACCAGTAGTAAAAAAATTTGAATCCCACGACTGGTTTGGTATAACATAGGCAGAGGGAAACACCAATATTCTGTTATAATATCCTACAACAGCAATCAAGTAGTATTCCTGGAAGGTGCATTAACAGAAAATCTTTGTGCTGTCTCCCTCATGGCTTAGTTTAACCTCAAGGGTTGACATCAGAAACCATACTTTGTCGTACCAAAGCTTACTATTAATTTTCATTGTTAATTGTGGTTGTTAATTGGCCTTTTGGATGCACGTAGTGGCCCTTGTAGAGAAATAAGACACTGAACTAGAAAGGCTTTCAGTTTGCTTTTCTTATGTTTTGGTTCTGTCAATAAAATTAAAGTACCTTAAGTCAAGCTCAGCTCTTGCTGTTTTCATAGTCATGTCTGAGAGGTCGAGATTTGGCAGTGGTATGTTTTGCTATTATCTTCTTCTGGACTTTTTCAGCTTTGAGGTGGGATATTACAAATATCCCAGCCGGTATTATTTCTAAGTCTCCTATCTAAATATTAAACTAGCCTAGCCCTGCTTAGTTTTTGACCCAGATGAGACCCAGATGTTGACATCCTGCTATACTCATTAAAATTACATAAAAGCTGAAGGCAGTATCGATGAATATATGCCAAAAACAGCAGCTGACTTGTAAGTCCTTTCCTTCATTCACTCAAGGAATGTAAGGCTTAGAAGCTCAAAACAGAAGGAACAGCAGGCTGCAATATTCTTGGTTTGAATGAATGACCTTGACATTTGGTTTTAGGGCAAGATGAGTGCTTTGTAACTCATTCATGTATTCAAAACTGAGATTTCCTATTCTGAATTAATTATTATTAAAGTTTAACAGCAGTGTTGCTTTCCTCTGGTTTATTTAAGAGCAAAAGGTGATCGTCAGTAATATCATTTTCTGCATCATATTATTCTGTATTCCAGGACATTCTGCTAGGTACAAACTGTGTTTTCCTTGGAGACCAGCCTGGAGAAAGAATTAAGTTCCATAATTAAGTGTATGTGTACAACAGCATGTGTTGTCGCCTGTCTTCTTTTCTTGTTGACAGCTAAACTGTGGAAACTTTGGAACAGAAATGGGTCCTGTTCATTGCTGTCTGTTACACAGATGGAATAGATGGCTCTTTTTCTTTTTCCCCACCCCATGTTGTAGGAGCTTTTAGGAAGTAGAGGAACATTTCCAGGACTCAAATCACAATGGCCAAACTAGGAAAACAGGAGGTTTAAACATATTTCAGGGTGGCTTTCAGGAAGAGGAATGCAATATGCTTGATTGGATAACAGCATATGTGAGACTTTAGAATTTTAAATGATCACAGGTTGAATAAGATAATGAGATAATCTGCCAAGCAAGCAATACAGGCAATCCTCCATTTACGACCCCAAAATTTCTGTTGCCAAGATATTTGTAAAATGAGTTTTTGCCCTGTTTTGCGACTTCCCCTGCCATGGTTGTTAAGTGAATCACTGTAGTTGTTAAGCTAGTAACACTGTTGTTTAATGAATCTGGCGTGCCAACTGATATGGCTCATCAAGGTTGCCAAAGGGGATCACATGACCCCAGGACACTGGAACCATCATAAATATGAGTCAGGTGCCAAACATCTGAATTTTGATCATGTGGCCATGTGGGTGCTACAATGGTCGTAAGTGTAAAAAACAGTCATAAGTCACTTGTTTCAGTGTTGTAACTTTGAACGGTCACTAAAGGAACTGTTGTAAGTCAACAACTACCTGTAGTAACTTTGTTCTATTCTACACAGCATCTAGTGCTGTGTCCAGTTCTGGCCACCACCAAAAGGATTCCCAAATTGGAAAAGGGAAATGAAAGTAAACGGGACTAAAAATTGAAACAAAATGAGGAGACTGGAAATGCTCATCCCTAAGAAGAAAAGGCCAAGTGAAAAATGATGGCATTTCTCAAGTACCTTTGAGGGTACCAGAGAAAACCACAATTTACTCTCCCCGAGTAGAGACATAGAAAAACAGTCTTAAGTTAAATCATCTTAAATGACAAGAAAGCAGTTTTTAGTTCAGTGATGGGGGGAAAATTCCATGAATAAGAACTAAACAGCAGAATCTATTACCAAAGGAAATTATAGCATCCTGTGAAGGAAATAACTTCAAGCAGAAGCTGGCACACCTTTGCTGTGGATGCTTTAATTTGGAGTTTTATACTGAGTAGGAGCTAGACTAAATAACTCTCTCCAGTTGTTTTATTTTAACTTTCTTAGCCAATTCTTGTTCCTTTCAACCCCTCCTTCCATCCTGTACTGGGATCAGAATGAGACCACAGACAATGGTTCTAGTTTTGAGTCAAAGAAAAGCACATTTCATAAGAACTAATACACTAATACACAAGGGGAAACAAGGACTATTCCAATCTGTTAAAACTCCAAAGCATCGTAGATTGACTTTGCATTTATTGTGATAAATGCATTGTATACAACATTGTGGTAATTAAAAAAATAAATGCTGGTATTAGCTGTTACTTAACCATTCAATGAAAATTAAGAAGCTTCTTGTATTATATTCCTTAAGCCCAAACAAACTGAAAATAGACAAATGCAATGGTAACAGCTTTGTTGGATATACATTCACATAGATACACACAAGCATAGTGAAACTTCTTCAAAGGTAAGCAGGTGTTTAGTTTACTCTTAGAGGAAGTACATCCTGTAGTGGTTTCCTCTTTGCCTGTAATGATAGCAGAAGCAATAGCACTTAGACTTATATGCCACTTCACAGTGCTTTGCCGCCCTCTCTAAATGAGTCAACATATTGCCCCCAACAACCTGGGTCCTCATCTTACCGATTTCGGAAGGATGAAAGGCTGAGTGAACCTTGAGCCAGTTAAAATCGAACTGTTGGCAGTCAGCAGAATAATCCCACAATGGTGCATTCTAACCACTGTGCCACCACGGCTCATGATCCACATCAATCATACCAGGAAGACAAAACTGAATTGAAATGGACAGCCCTTGCTTCTGAAACAACAGGGACAACCTCTTGTACACAAGCTAAACTAAAATTTTAGTTTTAGTTAGAAAAAAACTAAGATGCAACATGGTTTTCATTCTTCCTATCCTTCTTATATTACTACTGGAGAGGTATTAAGATATTTCCAAAGACAAGACAAGAAGAAATGAGTAGAGGGTGATACTGCAAGAGACCAACCAGTGGCAGAAGTGGGCCCAAAAAAAGAGAGAGAAGAAAAAAAGAATAGGATATGCATAAAATTTGCCTTTTCTGTTCAACAATATTGTGTGTTTGATTTGTAAACCATATTTAATGCATTAAGCCCATACAAATCATAAGGTGTTTACAACATCCCTATGTGTTTTTTTCAAATTACAAATTAAATAGTACTGGCATCGGTGCTGAAAGCCACAAAAATTGACTGGAGTTTTACAAAAAAATTGAAAGAAAACAAAGCATTGAAAAAGAAATATTGATTTTCAAACTCAAGGCATTGGACCAACAAGGTTAAAAATCAGAAGCATCTAAACATCACTCCCAATTATAAGTGTTCAGGAGTTATAAAAATCACTCAATGATATCTGAAGTTAGCAAATTAGACTACAGAAGCGTAAACAGATTCACAATATTGCTTTATCCATTTTATTTCTCAAATAGCCTCTTAGACAGTATTTGAGAAAGGATGCTCTCGGGGTGACAAGAATCATAGGTTCTATTTCCTTTGCTTCATTAAAACTCCCTTTCATAACAAAAAGCATCAGAGACAACTGTTAGCAACATATGCTCAAAAGTAAAAGTCCGCAAATAAATAGTATGTTGTATCAAAAAGTCTTAAAATGACATGAAAACGACATATAGATACGCAATGTACGGTAAGTGTTCAAAACAAAGCGTATCTTTTCAAGCTAAAGGTTTCTAAGGGCACTAATCTGTATACTAACAAAATTCACAATGTTCTCAAGCTTGTTCACACCTGAACGTTCGTCATATTTTATAGCAATAACATATAAAGAAGCCCCTTCAAACCACAGATGGGAAAATACTTCTTTAGAGTATCTCAGATTAAAATGTTTTTTAAATTCCAGCCATTCATACATTAATCTGGTATTTATTGCACTTGGGTTAACCAAACAATGTTTCTGTACTGTCATGGCTATTTTACACTTACACATGTTCTAACAATGTAAATGAGCAACACATTCATAATTTATCACAAGCTTCATTTGTACCTTGGCATTTCTTTAAGGAGTTCCTAAAACTCTCATTGGCTTTTGTTAAGGAATTGATTTACAGTAGGCTAATATTTACTATGCCAAATATAAGGTCATGGAGTTATGGCATCCAATGCTTATTACTTGCTCCACACATTGTTGGATCCACACATCCAATGCTCCACACATTGTTTTGCAACGTCTGAGGTAGAAGTTAATATAGGTTTAAGAATTTTTCAACTGATTATTAAGCATCCCAAATGGATAATGTAACTTAGCTAAATCCATATTGTATTATAAATACTGCTTGTTACACTCTGCTAACTAGAAACAGAAAGTTACCTTTAGCTTGTCATCACATTATAATACATTTCTTTTTTTCCCTTGTCAAACTCCTTCCCAACTCATCTGCATCCTATTGATCTCTTCTTTTCTTTAGTGAAACAAAAAGTTTCTAGTTTCTTGCTGTTAACAAAATTATTTTTTAATCCACATAGTTAATATTTTAGCAAAATAATTAGTTTGAGGCTCACCCTAAAATAGTTCATCTGTCATAATAGGGTTATTTTTTCTCCAATTGCTTTTTAAACAATTTAATTATGGAAAAATGTTCAAGACTTAATACAGTTTGACATCCATAGCAGTTTGGAATCCATAAAGTAGAAGACGTAATAATATTTGTTAAAGAAAGCTTCCCTTCTTTTATAGGGTTATGGGAAATAAGTTCTCAAAGATTGTGTTAAAAACAATAGGAACAAGCTATTTGTAGAGGATAATGGAAATAGCTTAAGGTGGATAGTTAAAGCTCACCTTATTCACATCTAAATTAAATATGGAGCATTTAAAAGTTTATATTACTGATTTTCTACAACCAGTATAATGGTTGGTTATTTTAGGCATTTCCAGTTCCCAAAAAGCCTATTTAAATTATTATTTTTGTTTCCTCTATGTATTGAAAACACTAAAGACAGAGCAGTTTTTTTTAAAAAAACATGCAATTAATTATCACTACATAGTTAGGAACTGCACAATATTTAACAATTTCATCCATCAAATCCTGATTTAATTCCTGAATTTATAATGAAATGAAAAATCTGGTTGAAATGTTTCTGAGCTGCAAAAAGTTAAAATGCATTAAATCTTTTTTCATTTTACAATGATAGCTCTGGTGGAGATGGACAGTTAATAGAAAAAAACAAACACATGCTATTGCAGTTTATCACTTCAAGCTCCAAATGGCAAAAGGCAAGGGATATAATATTAAACATTAATACGTCCCTACGACCAATACGCTCTCACAGAGAGGGTCTGCTCCGGGTGCCGTCAACCGGGCAATGCCGGTTGGCAACGCCCAGGGGAAGAGCCTTCTCTGTGATGGGCCCAACCCTCTGGAACACTCTACCTCCCGAACTCCGTGTCATCTCGGACCTCCGCCTGTTCCGCCAGTGGTTAAAAACGCACTTCTTCCAACAAGCCGGCCTGACATGATTTTACTCGACACTGTACTGCTTTTAGTTGACCAAAGTTTTAATTCAGGGGTTTTAATATGGGTTTCAGTGCAGGGTGGGTTTAATTTAATTCAGTTTTAAGAATGCTTATATTCTTGTATATATGTATATTTATATTTTATATTCCCTGTGCGCCGCCCCGAGTCCCTATGTGGTGAGATGGGTGCGGCTTATAAATACGATTAAATAAATAAATAAATAAATAAATAAATAAATAAATAAATAAATAAATAAATAAATAAATGAAACAATGATAAAGATTATTTAGTATAGGGTTATACCAGGGGTCTGCAAAGTTGGCTCTTTTAAGACTGGTGGACTAGCATAGCTGGCTGGGGAATTCTGGGAGTTGAAGTCCACCAGTGTTAAAAGAGCCAACTTTGCAGACCCCTGGGTTATACCAATTATTTATTTATTTCCATTTAATCTTGCTTTAAAAAAAAGAAAAGAAAATATTGCCTTAAATCCACAAGTCTTAAAGTTGCCAAGTTTGAAGACTTCTGCTATAACATTTCAAAATAAATATACACATAGGGATTAGGCTGTATATCCTATTAAAACCTGTTGTATCAGTTTTAAGCAAACATCCTTCAGACAAAATTGCCTGCCAATTTACCACTAATACTCTTCTAAATTATCATAGTTTGATGTATAGGTAAAAACAAATGTATAGAACCACTTCACTTTCAATGATAAATACATGATAAATGTGGTGTTACAACCCCATAGCTTTTATTGTTAAGCTATGCATTGCGAGTCTGTATGCTGAAGGTCTCCATTTATTTCCACACTCATGAAAAGTTATAAATTAATCTGATATATGATATCAGAAAATAATCCATGATCTCAATGTTCCATGGAAGTACATCAATATGGCTTTCCATGAACAAGCATACAAATTTAAGGACATCATCTCACATACACACAGAGAGAATGTAATCTATTGGAAGCCTTTCCTACACAACAATACTGAAGCTCCAGAGGAAAGCTTCCTCTACATAACTTCCACACAATTTAGCAGAGCTTTTTGGGAAAAACAAATGTTGTTTGTAATATTTTGGAAAGGATCTTATACATGTTAAAATTGAAATTGTATAATCCTGGTGCATTAGAGACTGCAAATCTTCAAGTAATATATAAAGGGGGAAATCTGACTGTACCAAGATGAAAATATTTAATTTACAGCATGGATATCAGTTTTACTTTAAACCAAGAATGTTTTACTAGGAGAAGCATGTCACTTCTTTGTTTTTTTGTTTGTTTGTTAATACCATACAGAATGACTTGGGTGTGTAGATAAGAGAGTGTTAGTAAATTAATACCGGACCTCCATTTCTCCAATGAAAGCAAAGTGAAGCAGAAAACCTAAGTGCAATAGATGAGCTAATTTCACAATTACAGATCTAAATAGTTAATTTAAATAGCACCGGAGGCACGCTTAAAATTTCCCATAAAAATACATTAGGATAAATATGGCTTTCTAAAACAAAAAAGCAAAGATCTTTGTTTTCATTTCCATCTAGTTAATTTAGGTCTAGCTGCATTACTGCAAATATATTTCACAACAGTTTAAGTATACCCACCCCTTGCTGACAGCTTTTTAGTGTTGATAATTTTGGCAGCATATTCTTGTCCTGTAGTAATTTTCAGGCATCTTCTCACCACTGAGAAAGCTCCCCTGGAAGTCAATAAACAAGAGTAATATAAATGCCAATTTGGGGTATGGTATTTAACCATCTAACAATCTGAACAGCGTTAAAAAACAAGACAATAAATAAATATTTTTTAAGAAAAAATGTTGCTTTAATTTGGGGTTGTTGCAGTGGATTTAAACTGTAAGGAAAATGTATCTTCTTCAAATATATTGAATGCAAGCACATACAAGAGAAAGTGGCTTCCTTAACCCCAGAATTGCGTTTTCACACCCATTCTGTGTTTTACTGTGCTTCCATTCAAAGGCGTGTATGCACATATTTTTGCAGGGCAGAATGTGGTTACATTTTATCCATTTTCCTCCTCTTCTCCGATATAAACAGGCAAAGCACTCATTCCATTTATTTAAGCTCAAGCCTTCACGGAGTGGCCTGGATGCCATAAATCTCACTGCCACTACCTGCAGTTTTAAGCACGAGCATTCATGTGCAATTCCCTTGCAGAGCGAGCACGGAAATTAGGCTGCTCTCAATGACAGGCTCCCAACGCTAATCCCCCGCCTGCCATTGGTCAAGCATTTTCAAGTCGTTTATGTAACAGACTTTAGATAGCACCGAATTGATTGGGGGGGGGGGGGGTTGGTTTGGTTTGGTTTGGTTTTGTAAGGAAATACAGTAATAAAAAAAGAAAGAAAGAAACGAGGGGAGGAAGCCGACGGTTTAAGTCCGAATTGCGCTCTTCTTCCCCTGAAGAAAATGCACCTCTGGGTGACATTTCCTGGTCCTTAAACGTGGGTCAAGCCTCCCGCCGCCCACGTTGCTCGTCGATTGCCGCCGTTCGAACGGACGTCCGAATGCAAAAGCCACCCACGCTGCCCAAGGGCCAATTTCGTCATCGGCGGTTCTCCCCAGGATCATGTGTCCCTTCCACTTTACAGAGAGGCGGGTGGGGTGGGGGGGAAACCCGCGTCAAAACCCTGCTCCGGACAAGACCGGCCGCTGCAAGAGCTGACAGCCCGTAAGAAAGCGGAGAGGAGAGCGGGAAGATCTGCCAGGAGTGGATCGCACACGAGACACACACACACACACAAACACGCCCTGCCGCCCGGGCTGAACTTTACGCGTCAATAAACGCGGCAGCAGCTCCCGGTCGGCAGCTTCACGCCGAGCAAAAGGGGCGAAAAGCAGCCGACCTTTCCCCCGAGTATTCGCGTTCCCCTCCGTCCGCCCGGCTCGGGCTCCCGCACCTCAGGCTGCCGGCCCCGAAGGAAGCCAGGAGGCGCCGTTGAAGAGCGCGCTGTCCCCTCCGCGAGGGGCGACGCAGGGGCAAGGCTCGACCCAGGGCAGCTCCCCGGCGGGCGCGCCATTCCTCTCCCAGCTGTCAAAGCTCCTTCTTCCCCCCCCCCCCCCCCCCCGCCCCAAAGCAAGGCGAGTCCCTCGGCGGGCTTTCGGCCACTTACTTCCCAAGCTCCTCAAAGAGCTGATACTCGTCGGTAAACCTGGTGCAGGTTGCGGTGGAAGCCATCCTCTCGGTCCGGCTCTGGCAGCCCCCTTGACGCTTCCGAGGGAAGGAGAGAGGACGGCGGAGGGAAGGTGGATTCAAGCGAAGGGGGAGGCGGTCAGGACGGAAGAGGGGAGGGCAAAGGCGCTTCTATCTTCTCCTCCTCCTCCGCCTCCTTCTTTTCCTCAGGGCGAGTCTCTGTCACGCTCCTTCTTGGCAGCTTCCTGAGACTTTTCCGGCTGGCTTGTTTGTTTGGGAGGCGAGCCGGAGGGGAGGCAGAGGCGGGCTTCTTCGCGAACTTCCCTCGGGGTGTGTGTGTGTGTGTGGTGGTGGGGTTTTCTCTCTCTCGCTCTCTCTGTCAGCGCGCACGCTTCGGGGGTCTCTCCGGGAAGAGCCGTGGCTACGTTTCCATCCAAAATGGAAACCCGGAGCCGCCGAGAAAAGACTGGCGTTTTACGCGGGGGAAGCAGCAGCCGCAGCCCTCGGGCGGCTTTAACACCAGGGGATGGGACGAAGCAGAGGCGGGGGAGGATGGCAGCCTTGCCCCTGGCTGTTTCGGGTAACCTCCGAAGCCGCCCCCCTGTCAAGACCGCCTCTTTCTGCCGGGAGTCCCCCGAAGCGCCCGTTTCCCGAGGGCTGCCTCGCCAGCGGCGCCTCCGGGGACTCTCGCGCTCGATCCAAGGCAAGGGGGGAAGCCCGAGCGGCAAGCTCGTCTTCTCGCTCTCCAAGCAGCCGTCGCCTTGGCGGGTCTGGCGGCCGCTTCCTCTCCTTCTCTCTCTATACCACACCTCCCTCTAGCGACGGGTGGACGAGCGCCGTTGCCGGGCTGGACGAGAGCGGAGCAAAGCAGCCGCCGAGCTTCCCGGCTTTCCCTTTAGGTCTCTCTCTATACCGACTGCGGAATGTGGAGTCCTATAGGTTTTTTTGTGGCGAGTTCCAGGAGCGCCCCCTCCCTCCTTCCCTCCCTCCCTGATTCTTTGTTCCGAGGCGTGGGAATGAGCGAACGTGTGAGCGGGTTGTTTTTTTTTGCCAAGCAGATCGCCTACAAGGAAAGACTTGGCAATAACGGGGGCCGGCTAAAGAACCACCGCCGGGCCAATGCAATCCTTTTGCAGGGCTTCGGCTTTACGAAACGACTTTCAGCCGCCACCCCCACTCCCAAATCGCCCGGCTTGGGAAAGCAGGCGACGATCCCAAGCGGGTTCCACTCCCAGGCGGTAGGAGGGGAAGCGTCCCCGCCCCTCCCCTTTCCTCTCCTCCGCGTTCCACTCCTCGGCGTCACAATCGACGCCAGGCCTCGTGCGCTCCACCCGGCCACTCTCCGCTCGGAAGCGAAAAAAGGGAGGAGAGCAGAAGAGAGCAGCGCCGCTTCCCCGGTTCTCGCGAGACAGCCCAGCCTATTTTTATGGAGCGGGGGGGTGGGGGTGGCGGTTGGCTTGGCTTGAGCTGGGAACGAAGAGGAAGGAGGATGCGCGGCTGGAGGCGATCTTGGTTACCTGGGCGCTGCATTTAAATAATAATAATAATAATAATTGGAAATCTTAATTTCCAAATAAAATAATAATTAAGTTCTGCATGATACTTTATAGGAATAAGAGCGTGTCGGGATAAGCACGTAGTCGGCACGGTACATTGTCACCCGCGGGGAAACCTCCCACTCGAAAGGATTCCGAGTCACGTCCTTCAAGCTTACGAGTCACGTTCCGAGTCACGTCCTTCAAGCTTACATTAGAAGGCTGTGTGTGATACCGGTACCGTATCACACACAGTGTGGTTTTAGACGCGACACGGTAAAAAAAAAAAAAAAAAAAAAACACCTTCGGCGTAATCCGTACAAACGAGGGTGCAGATAAATGGGGGGGGGGGGGGGGGATCCCTCGCTGAAGTCCATGGAAGCAAAGGACAAAAGGGGGATTGGAACCAAAATAGGGAATGCCGGTGTCCTTCCCTTTGTATATCGATTCGATTTGGGGTTACACGCCATTCTCTATTGGTCAGGCCGATTTAAGATAACTGGCATGCTTTTTAAAGTTGCAATGTCTGCTCTTCGTTGAGGAAGCGGAGCCTCGGTCGAAGGTATTAATTCCACACTTCAGAAATTCCTCAGCCTCGCCCAGTTCATTCATTGTCTTTCCATCTGATCTCAATGTTTCCGAATAAGGAATATACTACTGGATTTACTTAATTTGTGGGAATTGCCTTTGATGATGATTATGACTTACTGGAGCTAACAATGATTTTTTTAAAATCTATACTAAAATCTTCCTGTTTGTATCTCAGTACAGCTTGTGGATTTCATTCCTGTTGTTGTTGTTTGGGGGGGATGTTAAATATTTTCATGAATTATGGCAACTCTTCCTTCTGGCACCGAAGTCATTTTTTCCTGGAGCCTTTCATTGATAACATAGCAAGATCTTAAAATTTAAAAAAAATATTTTTTAGATTCTACTGTGGAAAGTTATCACCCATCCCTCTCCCAGAAAAATGAAATATCCTAGGAAATATTGAAAAGACAGAATATTACATCCCCATGTGAAAAAGGGACAAACATGTTTTAAAGACAAAATAGCTCCAGCTTCCTGCCCCCACCCCCTTTGTTAATGAGCCATTAAAGCCTGAGCTAGTCCACTTTACATAATAAAGGTAATATCAGCTTTTCACAGAAACTCACCACATGGCATCTGACAACTCAACCAAACTTGGGATTCAAAATATAGCCTGCATGGCCCCATGGAAGTCTGACAACCAATCAGAATACATTTCTTACACAGGAACAGGAAACAGAGAGGTGAGGCTGAACAGGTTATAAAAAGTCTAGCAAGCCCCTTCCTCCACCCTTTTCTTCTTCTCCACCAACATTGAAGCATGTGATCATCTTTTCTGTTCAGGACTCAAGTCATGTGGTCCTGTCCACCATTAAATCATCTTTCCAAGCAGCCTCCATGTCTCCAGTGTCTTTTTTCACACTTGGAGCCAAACCCAAAAGGACATTTCTTTCAACACTACAATGGGTTCAAATAAAGCCAATGATCTCAAGCTTATCAGGTCAAGCTTATAGATATCAAGGGAAGGAACGCTTTAATTACAGAAACAGACAAAAATAACAGCAATAAATATAAAATTATAAGAAAACTTCCATTTCAGCGCAATGTGCTGTAATTTTATTGTTTCAAGAGTGTGTACATTTTATACAGGACTTATTTTTAGAATGTAATGACAGAATGAAAGCATTATGAGACTAATCATCAACTTAATCATGATTTTAGGGCTTGTATGAGACATTGTTTAATATTGTGGTATTCTATGTGCGTTTATAATTAAAATATAGGAAAATAAGATATTGCAAACCATTAAGCTGCTGCCTTATTTGACCATGACTTTTGAATAAATTGTGTTAATTGGCAAAGGACATTCAGATTTATTATAATTTTATTTTGCAAATGTTCTGTCTCCTCTTAGTCATTAGTACAAATGGTTACCAAAGGGAAGACACAATCCATAACACAACACATCCTGGACATAAATTGTTTCAACTTCTACCCTTAAAACGATGCTATAGGGCACTACACATCAGAACAACTAGACATAAGGACAGTTTTTTCCCCAAATGCCATCACTCTGCTAAACAACTAAACAACTAATTCCCACAACACTGTCAAATTAATACTGATACTGTATTACTATTATTATTCTTATCCTTCCCAGTACCTATTTCTTCCCACTTATGACTCTAACCATGTTGTTTGTATCTTTACAATTTATATTGTTTTATTTGTTTCCTAGTATGATTTGATAGCTTATTAGCAACCTATGACTATCACTAAATGTTGCATCTTATGATTCCTGATGAATGCATTCTATTTTATTTTTCTTTATGTACGGTGAGAGCATGTGCACCAAAGACAAATTCCTTGTGTGTCCAATCACACTTGGCCAATAAAGAATTCTATATTTTAAAAAAAATGTTCAGAAAGCAAACCTTTGCCAGCAAAGTTTTTAGCAACATCTACCAGATTAAAGTTGATAAAACATATTTGCTAGATTTGTTTTTTATTTTTGAGTGGATTCAGCCAACTCCAGAGAGAATTTCAATAAAGTGTCTGATTGTTAGGATTGTGCAGTGTAAACAAATTAAAAAACTGTAGAAAAAATATCAATGAGATTCTGTTACAAAAAATAAACATAAAATGTTTACATACAATAATAAAGTCCCCAAAACCCTGAGAATAGTTGTGGAATGAAATACCTTCTGCTAAAAGATCTGTTCTCTTATCTGAGGATGGTAGTAGAATATAATGTGAATGAGATGAAATGCTTTGAAATATCTCAAAGAAAGTTTGGCAGTGGGTAAGTGGAGAAGCATTTTAAATGCCTCCTCAATGTCCTCACATCTTTACTTCTCACTGTAGTTTAAAATGAAACAACATCATTGTCATCATAATTCAGTGTTGACTGCTAAAATGCAATGCTGCAAATAACCTCAGTTCTCAGAATACTGTAATTAAAACATCCGATTTTTAAAGTATGTATCCAGAATGAATCCCTCCAAATTAACGATTTGTGTATTTTATGTGTTTTATAATTAAGCACCAAACTTTTATCTCGGCTTTATTTTTATAAAGTTCGATTAGAGACTTGTGTCTGCAAATATAGCTGCAGGAAGCTGAGTGCGGGGACAAGCCAGTGTTATCTTCTTTTTTTGAAAGTGGAATACAAGAATAACCCGAAAGAAATGACCCGACCATGGGCATGTTCTCCCCCCCCACACTCTTTATATAGAGGCGCAACTCGAATGAGGATGTGGGGGGTGAAGATTAATTGTTATTTGTTGTTGTTGTGTTTTAAGTTTGTCTTTGTTGTGTCTTATGTCTTTTTTTTGTATGTTATTTTTGTTTGGTGTTGGGTGGGCACGTAAAGGAAGAGAAGGGGCTAGGATAATAAAAGTTACCGCGTAAATGCGGTTTATAAAAATAATGACATGGAACGTGAAGGGCACAGGTAGCCAAATAAAGAGGAGGAGATTGGAGCTTAAAATTAAAAGGGACTTACCAGACATATTATTTTTGCAGGAAACTCATCAAAAATCTGAGGATTTCAATAGAATGAATATAAAGGGTATGCAAGTTTATGAAAAATCTTTCGGAACCTCCAAAGCTAGAGGAGTGGCAACATTGATATCAAATAGGGTATATTTTGAAAAAAAACAAGTAATTAGAGACGAGGAAGGAAGATATTTAATAATTATAGGGAATATTAACGAACAAAAAGTGACACTGGTTAATTTATATCTACCAAATGGAAAACAAAAGGGATTCCTTGATAAAATAACTAAGATTTTGGAAACTGAAAGTGTAGGGAAAGTGATTGTGGCGGGGGATTTTAACATGATTAGAGATAAAATAGATAGCACTAACCCCACCCGCTTTAGAGAAACAAATAAAGGGGAAATTTTAAATAAATGGATGTTTCGAAATAGTGTGGTAGATGTTTGGAGGGAGTTGAAAGGTACTGAAAGGGTGTACACTTTTTGCTCTAAGGTATATAATACATATTCAAGAATTGATTATATTTTTGTCTCTAAAGACCTGTTGAATAATATAGATAGAATAGATGTGGGAGTTTTCAAGGACTCCGACCATGCAGAAGTTACGATGGATATAGATTTTAATTTTAGAAAAAAAGAAAGAGGTTGGAGATATGATGGAAAATTGTTTAAAAAGGAGGAAGATAAAACATGGATTCTTAAAAAATGGGAGGAAAGTTGGAGATTCAACGATAATGGAGAGGTTAAATTTGAAACTGTTTGGGACATGATGAAAGCAGTATTTAGAGGAGAAAGTATTAAGTTGTCAAGTAGGAAATACAGAGAATATAGAAGTAAAATGGAACAGGATACAAGACAGATTAAGGTATTGGAGAACCAATTTTTACTTACAAAGGATAGAAAATGTTTGGAAGAATTGAATTTACTAAAAACTAAACTGATAGAAGAAGATATAGAATTGGTTAAAAAAAAATAAGATATTTAAACAGGGATTTTTTTGAATTTAGTAATAAAAACTCTAGGTTATTAGCAAGGATGGCGAAAAATAAAAGTGAAAAGAGAGAAATCGGCTCCTTGATAGATGAAAAAGGTATAAGATGTTATAAGAGACTGGAGAAATGTGAAGTAGTTAGGAAGTTTTTTCAAAAATTATACTCAAAGAAATCAATTGATTTGGGAAAATTGAAAAATCATCTTGAAAAGTATGTTGTGAAAATAGATCAAACATACAAGGACTTGATGGAAGGAGATATTACATATGATGAGATTAACGAAATAATACAAGGGATAAAATTAGGGAAGACTCCAGGTGAAGATGGGTTACCTGCTGAATTTTATAAAGATTTTAAAGAAATAATAATACCAAAATTGCAAAAATTATTTAATGGAATTTTACACGGTGGAGAAGTCCCGATGTCATGGAATAGAACGGTAATAACTATAATTCCTAAACCTGATAAAGATTTGGAGAGGATCGAGTCCTATCGACCCATTTCTTTAATTAACCAGGATGCTAAAATATTTACTGCCATTATAAGTAATAGGTTAAATAGATTTATAGATAAGTATATAAGTTATAATCAGGTAGGTTTTGTTAAAGGTAGATATATGAGTGATATAATTAGAAGAGTATTAAATATTATACATGTAGCTGAGAGTAATGGGGATAAAATAGGTATAGTATCACTAGATATTTTTAAAGCCTTTGAGTCTGTACAATGGGAAACTATTAGGGTAATTATCGAGGCATTAGGCTTCGGTAATAGGTTTATACATGTTATTTCAAAATTGTATCAAAAAAGTAGTGCAAAAGTGAAGGTGAATGGGATAATGACGGGAGAGATTAAATTGGAAGCAGGTACGAGACAGGGATGTCCCTTGTCCCCAACATTATTCTTATTGATTATGGAAGTTTTGACTAAATTGATAGAAAAAGATGAAGAAGTGGAAGGATACAAGGGATATAAGATAAATTTGTACGCGGATGATACCTTGATTATTTTGAAAGATATAGAGAAAGATTTGAAGAGGATAAATAAACATTTGAAAGAATTTGAAGAAATGACAGGTTTAAAGGTAAATTGGTCAAAATCTGAATTACTAATGAACAAAAATGATAAAGAGTGGGAGAGTATCCAAGAACAATTTGGGATAAGAATTAAAAATACACTGAAATATTTGGGAATAACACTTTCACTTAAAGTTAGAGAATTGAAAAAAATTAATTATGATGTGATGTTGAATGAAATAGAGAAAAAGATAGATAAATATAAAGAGATAAAGTTGTCTTGGTTTGGCAGAATTGCAATGTGTAAGATGATGCTGTTACCAAAGTTTAATTTTTTATTTGAGATGCTACCATTAAATTTGACAGAGAAGGATATGGAAGGATATCAGAAGAAATTAGATAAATTCTGCAATGGTGGGAAAAGACCTAGATTAATGAAGAAAATGTGGTATCAAAATCAAAAGGAAGGTGGATTGGGAATTCCCAATCTACTTAATTATTATAGGGCCTATAATATTCGAACTGTAATAAAAATACTTAAAGGAGGAGACGGACATTGGGGAGATCTAGAGTTAAAGGATATTAAGAGATTTGGCCCTACATGGTTTTTAGATAAAATAAAAACAAAAAAGGCAATTAACAGTTATTGGTTAAAGGGATTGAGTAAAATTTGGAATAAATTTGTTAAAATATTGATTCTGGATATATCCTTCTTGGGGAAGACACTTGGAAGTTGGCCGATTAAAACAAATATAAATCGAGATAAAGTAGTTGAGGATGAAAATATAGGAAGTATAGTAAATTGGTTAAGAGCATTAGAAATTGAGAGCAGAAAAAAAGAAATAATTGAAAAATTGGAGTTGAATTGGTTTGAAAAAATACAGGTAGAAAAATGGTCTATGGAAGTAAGAGGAACATGTAAAATAGGCAGAAGTAAAACTGAATTTGAAGGTTTAGTATCTCAAATTATCAAGGATGAAATTGGGTTAAAGCGACTCGTTAGTAAGATATATAAGATTATAAACTTTGATGGAAATCCACAAATGGTAATGAAGACGAATTGGGAGGAAGAATTTAAGATTAAAATATTAGACTCGGATTGGAATGTGAATTGGAAAAGTCGAATTATGAGGATTATGTCTATAAGGATTAAAGAGCACAACTTTAAGGTTGTTTGGAAATGGTATTGGACTCCATTAAGGTTATCATTGATAGACAAAAAAATTAGTAATAAATGTTGGAGATGTAATATGGAAGTGGGAACTTATGAACATATGTGGTATAAATGTGAAAAAATTAAAAAGTTTTGGCAACAATTGGAGGAAATGATGTTTGAAATAATGAAGAAAAGAATAACTTTGAGATCAGAAACTATATTATTACTGATAATTAAGGAATTAGAATTAACAAAATATGAGAAAGAACTGATTAGAATTATGATTATAATGGGTAGAATTATAATAGCAAGATACTGGAAAATAGAGGTAAATATTAAAATAGAAGAATGGTATTGTGAAATGTGGAAATTAGCCTTAAATGATAAAATGACTTGTGATATTAAATTCAGAGAGGGGGTCTATAAAAAAGACATTTTCTGGAAGACTTGGAACCCATTTGTGGACTATGCACTTGGAACTTTGGATGCCTCGACACCTGTACCCAGGGAACGCGGATTTTGGAGATCTTAAAGACAATTGAAGATATCCAAAGAACCAACTCTTCCTTTCGTTTTGTATAGCACCGGGTGGACTATTGTTAAAAAAAAAGTAAATTTTATGTGTAGATGTATAATTTGTGGAAAATTATAATAAAAATAATAATTTTTTTTAAAAAAAGGAAGGATGGAAGGCTTAATCAGCCTTGAGCCAGTGAGAATTGAACTGCTGGCAGCCGACAGAATTAGCCTGCAATATTGCATTGTAACCACTGCACTACCACGGCTCTTCCATAATGATGGAATTGGTTATGCCAGAAGCTGACTGGTTCACAAATGCAAGCAATAGACAGTTATCTGTGGAGTCAGTTAGCAGTGGATAATGCATGATGTTGTCATCACACAAACAATGCAAATTATGAACTTTCATCAAACATCATGATATCATACAGAAATATGGCCTGGTTTATGACCCAATGCACATGGTATGTTAACATAATTGTGCCTTGTAGAGAGTTATGCACAAACCCAATGTTATATGTGTTCCAGAACAGCAGAAGAGATGTCCTATGTGCTCAATCATATCTATATTCTTAGCGCAATGTTCACATTGCCACTGATCATAATAGTATCAAGGCTTGATAAAGCGGTCATGAGTCTAGATCAGGGGTGTCAAACTCAAGGCCCGTGGGCCAGATCCAGCCCGTGGGGTCCTTAGATCTGGCCCATGGGGCCACCCTGGAAACAGCAACGGACTGGTCTACAGTGCCTCTGCTAGTGAAAACAGCGCTTGGGAGTGCCACGTGCGGCCATCCCAGGCTCTGTTTTCACTGGAAGATGGCTAGTAAAACAAACTAAAAACAAAGCAAAAGGAGAATGTTTCCCCCTTTGCATTTGAGCATGCAAGAAGGGACAGGAAAGGGAGAAGGGAAAGAGGAAAGAAAGAAAAAGAAGGAAAGATGGGAAGAGAGCAAAGAAGGAACAAAAAGGAAAGGGGAAGGAAAAAGAAAGGACAATGGGGAAAGGAAAGAGAAGAAAAGGAGATTATAATGAGAGTCAGGGAGGATCTGAGGGAAGTCCTGCCTTAGCACTTGGCCACCACTGGTGCCCCTGACATTAGCTGATGTCCAACTGGCCATGCCCCCCTTGGCCATGCCCCCCATGGCCATGGCCTCCCGAGATCAAACACAACCCTGATGCAGACCTCAATGAAATCGAGCTTGACACTCTTGGTCTAGATTATATGGATATATTCCTCCTAGAGATTGATTCTCCAGAAAGATGTGCAGGGCATTCTGAGCTATAACCTCTTGAATAGTGGGCTATTGGACATACAGTACTGGACATAATCCAAGCCCACCTACATCTAATTGCTGTGGGTAGTTGCAAGCTGTCTGTCCAAATGGTCAAGATTACAATGCAGCACTTATTGCCAGTGGCAGTGGTCAAGCATAAACTGAATGGAGTTTATGAATATTAAATCAGTATGACTCACGGTGTTTGCAAATAATCCCAACAGTACTTTTTATAGCAAAATAAATATATATCTATATATACTTGCTTGCTTTTTCTGTTTAAACATAGCACAAAATTGTGCTTAGGCTTTGTTTCTCGTCATTCCCCCTCCCTTCTAATTTCCAAAATGAAAAATGCCTAACACAAAGAAAGAAGCAAAATGCTTGTGATTTAATGCTTTAGGGGGGAAGGCTAGATTTCATTCTACAGTATAGCCATTATATATTCTAGGCATAATTAGACTGTTGACACAAGGATTTTTAAAAAATCCCTATTTTTCTATATAGTTGGCCGATAAGTTTAAGACTTCAATTTTAGTTAATTCTCTGTTTCATAGCTGTATATATTATAATTTTAGTACTTTGGTAATGGCTAACATATGTTAATTATAACTGGAAAGTTATTTGTAAATGTTCAATTGGTGTGGACACATAACATATCAATTTAAATACATTAATAAAACAGCACTTAAAAAGCATAAAAGTAGAGTCTGGCCCAAAACATGTTAAAAGAATATATAATGTATTGTTAGAAAGAGACTCAGAAAGCGAATTGGTGAAGGATTGTATGATTAAATGGGCTCAGAATTTTGATGAATCGGTTATGTTGGATACGTGGGAAAAAATATGGGTTCAGAATGTTAAATTTACACAGTCACAGAATTTAAGGGAGAATTTTTATAAAATGTTTTATAGATGGTATTTGGACCCTAAGAAATTATCATGTATGTATCCTAATATCCAACCAAAATGTTGGAGGTGTGGGTGTTTAGATGCTACATTTTTTCATGTATGGTGGACCTGTACTAAGGTTAAAGCTTTTTGGATAAAAATATGGTGGGTTATGCAAAATGTATTGAAGAAAAGACTACAATTTACTCCGCAAATGTTTTTATTGGGTATAATTAAGGATCTTTCAAAGGGGGAAATGAAATTGTTTTTGTATATGGTTACAGCAGCTAGGTTGTTGATTGCTCAGCATTGGGAAAAAGATTTTTTACCGACGATTGATCAATGGATTCAGAAAGTGGCGGGGTTTGCGGAAATGGCAAAAATTTCAGCTTTCTTAAAAGATCAGAAGCAGGAGAACTATACACAGGAATGGGCAAAATGGATTGACTATATACAGAATAAATACTAGACTAGGAAGTATTATGTAGCTTTTAGGTAAGAATGTCTAGATTGATAGGGTGATAAGCAAGGGATACAATGTGAACAGAGTAAATAATATATGGGTTGTTTGGAATTACTAGAGTGGTGTATAGTGGAAGTCAGGGGGGTGGGATGGAACGGGAGGTGGGGGAGGGTTAGGGTGGAGGGTGGGGAAACATATGTATAATTAATTTTGAAGATGGGGTTAATGGGATATTGTTATTTTAAGAAAAATTTATATTATGATTGTTGGGAGGAGGAGGGGTATAGTATCTGAATGAGAAACTTATTTTAGGATGGGGGGAGGGGAGGGGGTACAGTACTTGTATGTGATTTATATTATATGTTAGGGGGGGAAAGGGGGAAAAACTTGTTTGTATAAAACTTTTTCAATTAAAAAAAAAGCATAAAAGTAAAGGTTCCCCTCGCAAATATGTGCTAGTTATTCCCGACTCTAGGGGGCAGTGCTCATTTCCATTTCAAAGCCAAACAGCCAGCGCTGTCTGAAGACGTCTGTGGTCATGTGATCAGCATGACTAAACTTTGAAGGCACAAGGAACTCTGTTACCTTCCCACCAAAGGTGGTCCCTTTTTTTCTACTTGCATTTTTACATGCTTTCGAACTGCTAGGTTGGCAGAAGCTGGGATAAGTAATGGGAGCTCACTCCGTTTTGCAGCGCTAGGAATTCAAATTGCCAAACTGCTGACCTTTCTGATTGACAAGCTCAGTGTCTTAGCCACTGAGCCACCACATCCTTATTATCCTTATCCATATATTTATTATATAATAAGTATAGGATCCCCCAAATAATGGAGTGAAATCAAGAAACAAGAACATACATTCCATTTCAATTGTTAAATCCTATATTCATTTGACTGATTTCAGAATTCATTTATCTTCTGCACATTCAATACTTCTTGCTTGATATTACAGTCTCTTCTAAAAATATTTAAGATATGTTTCCATGTACTCAACACAGCAATTCTCAAGTTCTTAAGACACTGCAGACTTCGCACTGTGCATGAAGTCCTTAGCATGACAGAAACCTCTGCTATCGTGTACCTGTTGTTATGGGAAGATGACATGAGAAGGATGGATGAAGGGAAAGTACAAAGCTAATTTCTACCATTAATTTGAGAGGTGCCATTATGGACTTAAGAGACTCACTTGAACTGGTAAAGCATAAAAGATCATGATTCTTTGCTTTGACAGGGCAGATCTCTTCTGTTTTTATCTATGTATTAGATAATACATCATTAATCTATGCAATTAATGCTTCATGACACCAGAGGATGCAATGAACTAGTACAGCTACGTATCTTTCAAAAAATGACAGTGATTTATTAGCAAAAGAGATAGTTTATTGCTTGCTTTGTCATGGGAAGCAAATTTACTTTTTCTTTTGCTCAATTGAGCAAGCATTTCTTTTACAAAAGAGCTAGAATTTTTTTTAAGCTCCACAATGGCTGGTTTCTTTTTTTTAATGGGTTTTCTGTGCTTCCTAATGCTGGAAATAAGGAGTTCTTCATAAAGGGGTTAATGAATGTTTGCAGCTTCTAGTCTTAAGAGTTGGATTGGGAGAGGCATAGCATGATGAAAATCATGTCTTCTTAACCTTTGGAAAATGTTTTGCATTTATGGATGACTGTGTAGCCTAGATAATGCAAACTCTAGGCGTTAGAAAGAAGGACATTTATACAGAAGAAAAAGATGACTCTTAATACTAAACTGGGTACAGAACATATTTCCCTACAAATTAAGCTTTTAGTTTAATAACTAATCTTGGTCAAAGTAATGTATGGGAAGCTCTCTCCTTAATGTTAGCCCAACTACAATGAACTGGTGGCTAGAATAGAATAGAATAGAATAGAACAGGAACTGGAAGGGACCTTGGAAGTCTTCTAGTCCAGTCCCCTGCTCAAACAGGAGAACTTATACCATCTCAGACAAGTGACTGTCCAGTCTCTTCTTAAAAACCTCCAGTGATGGAGCACCCACAATTTCTGAAGGCAAGTTGTTCCACTGGTTAATTATCCTTACTGTTAGGAAGTTTCTCTTAATTCCTGGTTGCTCCTCTCTCTGATCAGTTTCCAACTGATTTCTGGTCCTCTGGTGCTTTGGAGAATAATTGGACCCCACTTATTGGGTTGCTCCCGATTTGCACTGGTTCAGGTGAACCGGTAAGGGAAATTGCAACTGGGTTGCGAAACCGGTAGGGACGGCAGGCTTGCCACACCCCCAAACGGGTTCACTGGTCACTGCGGCATGGTTTTTTTTGTTGACATTTTTAATGTTCTGCGCATGCACAGATCTATTTACAGGCAGCTGAGCATGCACACACAAGCAAAGGAAGCACGTACATGCAAATTGCGTGCACACTGAACCGGCAGTAACGCCGGCAGAAACCCACCCCTGCTATCAAGCGACTACCAATTAAAAGCCACTGTTCCACATACTTCCTTATGTAACACATTTTCTGCGATACAGAACAAAAAAAAGAGAAGTAGGCAGAAAGAAAATATAAAAGGATTATAGATGAAAGAATTCTTCAACCCAGAATTTATCCCTTCCTATGTATGTAAATCAAGCAGAGCAATGGTACAATATACAGAGCATAGACTCTCAAGAGGCCTAAAATTGACTCGAAGTAGAAAGCCACTGCAGAGAAAACTAATGACGAGAAGTATGAAAGTTACACTGGAAGGATGAAAAATGGTTGTGATTAGCTTGAACGTACAAAGCTGCCCCTAAATAAATTGCCCCTGGTTAGTAGATTTTCTGTTGTGTAGCCATATAAGAAATGTTGTAGCTTCCATGTAATATTTCTTCCAATTTCTTAAAGGCCTGGCATACATCAGATGCTATTACCAGCAGGCACAATATTTCTGAAAGAAATATAGACGTGACACTAACTTTGGCACTGAGTGCCATTTAGCCAAGTTTAAGAAAAGCCTGCAAAGATTTTCCAAATCCTTAGTAATCCTAATGCTAACATTAATCTGCCCTAGCAACAATCTCTTTCAAAGCTAGCTATAGGAAATGACATATTTATGTACCATATCTGAGCACTGTCTAATCCCATTTCTCTAAGGTTTTCCCGTTTTTGTTTTTACGTTGGGTTTTATAACACCAAATAATTAAAAAATATTTTCCTCCAACTGGATGCTGTTTGACTTAATTGAACTACAGTGCCCAGTATAGTTGATGACTACGGATTATGGGGGTTAGTATAGGAATGGGAGAATGAAATGAAGTATTTTTATGTTGGTTCTTTCTTGAGGAACACCATTGATTTTAGCAAAATGTTCCTACTTGCCTGCCAGCTATTCAATTGTTGTGTAAAAGGCCATTTTATGTTGGATTGATTCCACTCTGATGAAGTTTATAACAAAATCAAGAGCTTTTATCTGTGTCGCATACAGATTCATCAAATGCCTGTACCTTTTCTGGGCGCAGAAACTCATTTTAGCATTTTCCTTTAGAAATACCCTCTTTGATGTCAAATGGATAGAATTTTGTTCAGCGCGGAGGCCATTAACTGTCCCACAAGGAAAACAATAATGAAGGCAAGATATTCAACAAGTTGGAAAAACAAGCCAAGGATCTAATAAAATGTACGGGAAGCACCACTTGGGAAAAAGAGAAGGAAGAATATTACATTAAAACCATACTCAGATTTTGGCCTTACCGTCATTTAGAAAGTTTATAAGATCCCCTTTCCCCTTATTTCCTTAGGCAATACAGCTGTCTTGCCATGGTACATCATAAGCACAACTGTAATAGGGTTGACAGAATGGAATTGCAAAGTATATTTTAATTTTGTAGTGTCAGTGTTGTTCTAGACTTAGTTTACATGCCTTATGTATTGGCATATATATATATGTATGTAATCATGGGAAGCCGGATAGCTCAAGGCATAAGAAGGCTTGCCTGATATGCTGGAGAGTGCCGGTTCAAATCCCAGTAGAGGGAGTATATGGCCAGCTGAAGAGGGCTAATAAGCCTGAAATGGATCCATCCTGGTCTCTTACAATTTATTTGTTAATCAGCCCTTAAAAACCTAACATGTGTGTGTGTGTGTGTGTGTGTGTGTGTGTGTGTGTGTTTGCTTGCTTTTGATGGGGGAATGTTGCAGAGCACTTGGACTGGATGCCTGCTAAGCGTGATACAAAAAGAGAGGCCAAACATTCAGAGTGGTAATGGAAATTTAGAAAAAAGGAGATCAACTCTCTTTCCCCTCCTCTAGGCACATGATGTATAAGCATTGCCAAACTGATAGAAATATTTCTGGATCTTAAAGCTGTTTATAATACCTAGGTTAGCAAACATCTTTTGGAGGCCTGCATTCCACATGTGTACTCCAGATACAGCTGAACTAGTTCTAGTATCTATAAAACAAAAGCTACATTCACAAGTTGTCTTCGGAACAACCTGTTCTTGCCTAATTTAGATTAAACCTGTACCTGGCATCCTGGTGGATATTACAGCTCTCAGCTGTGATAGTTCACTTGATGTGTTTGACCCATGCAGTTTGGGGAATATAGTCTGCATATTATTATGGGTCTGGAATGGCTTAGGTTCCATGTGTAGTGTATCAGACATAGTAGCTATGTAATTAGTTTCGGTGATCACGGGAGTGTCATCATAAAATAAAACATACATTTCAAAGATTGTCTCTTTTATGTATACACAGAAGGAGAATTACCTATGATTTATAAAACCCTGGATGAGTATGCAAAATACTTCAGTGTACTCTACAGCAGGGGCTGGCAACAGTCTGATCCCTTGATCCTCAGCAAGTTCCCACATTCACATGATCTCATTTTCTTTTTAAACAAAAGATGATTTAAATCTAAACATAATCAAATGTTAGTTGACTTGTAGCAATGCAAAGTGCCAGATTTTAGCAGGATCTTTATCTGCAAAAAATTATTTAGGTGTCATACAGGCTAGTCATCATTCTTAGATAGTAAAAATGATGTATGTTTGCAACCCAGTGCTTTGCTTTGGAAAAGTGCCACTTGTCAATAAAAAAAGACAAATTCATAACAAAGGATATAGAGACTATTAGAATGTTTAGACAGTGCAACTGGGAGTCACTCAGCTTGTTTGGCTGCTATATGCCTTTCAGATGAGTCAGCCACTGAAGTTGAGGAGCAGAGCTTACGAGGTTCTAACCTTGCAGCTCAGAAGTCAGTCATCTGTAGATGGGGCTTAGAAAGATTAGGATCTGTGTGACATGAGCCTGCAGTTCTGGCGCAGTCGGATAATTAGATACCTGTTGTAGAAACGGAGCAACAAGCTAAGCTGGCAGTTTCAGAGACTGAGGAAGAAAAGATCTTAGCCTCTTGCCCCCACAGAAAAATCCAGCTAGTAGAATAAAGACATTAAATGAAGTTCTTCAAAAGGAAAAGGAGATGATTCAGTAAAATAGACACGCCTGAGGCAGGACTATATAAAAAGAGCTTGGGAATCACACTTTTGTTGGCACAAATCTTTCTCATCTTGAACCTGATTTCCTGTGCCATTTCTCTTTCCCTCGCTGATCTTTATTGCTTGCATCTTCAATTTGTCTGCCTGGAAATTCAACTGCTGAAATAATCTTGCTTATTTTGTGCATAACTTCTCTCGCATTCTATCACTGGTCCGGGGAGCTTTATACCTGCCATAAATACTGACATGCTGGCATAGGGTGTTGGTCATGTCCAATGATGGGCATTGGGCAGCCAATTTGTGAGGTCACCCTTGACAGACTTTCATTTGTGTCCACTGATTCAAAAATATTTGCTTTAGAATAGCCTCTCCTCCTTTGTTGTCCTTTACAATGTGCTGCAATTTTCACGCAGTTGTTTTCCAGCCAACATCATCAGTAGTCATGATGACAAATGACTGTGGGATTTGAGTCTTATTTGGAAGGCATTTTATGAGTGACTTTCTTCCAGCAACGACTGTAGCAGCTTCAAAAATGCACCTGTTATCTTCTAACATTGGAAAGCTTATCTTATGATATGCCTACAATTACCATGACTTTTTTGTCACTTTATCTGATACCTACATATAATACAAACATCAACAAAAACGTTGTGAGGAGCATAAAGAAGCTTCATTTAAAGGCCACCCCTCTTTCCTTCTTTTTTGGGGGGGGGGAGGGGGGAAGAAAGGAGGAGAACTGGTATGGAGGTAATACCTTGCAATTAAAAGTTGCTCAGAGTTGACAGCTCTGGCTTTTGAAAACATGTAGCTTTAATACAGAACAAACTCAAGTGGGATGGGCTGTGTTTGCATGCTGGCGGGTTGTTGGTTGGAGAGAGTTCTGGATAGGTTTGCTGAAATGAGTTGCTGGGTAAAATCCTGAGAAGTGTGTTGAAGATGTGAAGGGGAGGAACTGCCGTAAGGACTTCTTTACCCCATGCAGAAGATTCTTGGTGAAATTGAAGAGAATTGGAAGAAAAGGAAGTCAAAAGGTTTTCGAACTAGAGAAAGAAGGGCCAGTTGCCAGCCTGAGAGAGCAATCTACATCTAATGTCTGAAAGTCCTTTCTTAACTCTAAAACTAGGACAGTGTTAGGATATTCTGTAGGGATACAGTTAAGCTCACATCATAATCTACAAATATGCATTTGCAGAGTTATGCTTTAGGCTGTCTTAAATAAAACCTCCTAAACGTTCTCAATTTGCAAATTGAATTGCTTACCAACAATGGCTTAAGAGCCTGGAAGACGTTTGTTTGCTTGCCAAGTGAGGTTAAAAAAATGAAACTTTGTGTTCTCACTTTAATATGCTTCTTAATAAAAAGATTAAAAAATCTTGAGGAGGTATCTTGCATTGAATATCTATCAAAACCTGAGAATCCACAGGTTGCTTTAATCAGAGTCTTTATCTTAATACCATCTGGATAATTTTCTGTTAAGTCTTCATTATTACTTATCCTAATTTTTTTATTATGAAATTGTATTTTATACAAATATATTATGTGCAATTTTATCTTATTAGACTGCAATACTGAACCCACCAATCCTTTTCTCTTTGTTATTTAAGAGTAACAATAGGAATTGTTTTTTTATATTGTTCTGCTGTTGCTTGAAGTTATTTTAATTGAATTGTGATTGAGGGAACAGCACAAGTGTTTAAATAATACAATGAATATAGATGCTGTGCATCTCAGCATCATCAATTTTGCACTTTCTACATGCACTACAGAGTTATCTGACTTTGAATCAATGGTGTTTTTTAATAGATTCTAAATGTTTGGAAACATTCTGGAAACTTGTCATTACATGGAGTCCTCAACTTACAACAGCAATTGGGATTGGAATTTCTGTTGCTAAGCAATGCAAGTTGTAAAGCGGTGTGTGAGAAGCACAGATTGTCGAGAGTGCAAGGGAGGAGGCACAGGTCAGGGACAATGCATGAGAGATTCCAAGGGAGGCGTGGTGAGGCTTGGGAGATTCCAAGGGAGGTCGCGCCCTTGCGGCCTCTCGTGCGGCGGCGAAACACCCAGGCCCCTTGGTTTACCGAGGAGCTGAGGGTGATGAAACGCCGCAAGAGATGCCTAGAGAGAAGATGGAGGTCTACCCGATCTGGATCTGACCGGACACAGGTAAGAGCCCATTTACGGACTTACATTGTGGCGCTGAGAGTGGCCAAACGCCATCATTGTGCCACTCTCATAGCATCCGCAGACAACCGCCCTGCCGCCCTGTTTAGGGTGACCCGCTCCCTCCTTCAACAGAGGGTGCGGGAAGCCCCGTTACAGGGTAGAGCAGAGGAATTTGTGACTTTTCTGCAGGAGAAAACCGCTCAGATACAGAACGAGTTAGCCCCCATTCATGGCCCAGTGAGATGCCACGAGGGAGATCTTGTTTGGGAGGAGTTTGACTCCGTTACTTCCGAAGATATGGACAGGTTACGTGGGCGACTGCGAGCCACCACATGTTTACTGGATCCGTGTCCCTCCTGGCTTGTACTGGCATCCTGGGAGGTGACACGAGGCTGGCTCCAAGAGGTTGTCAACGCATCCTTGAGCGAGGGTTCCTTGCCTGCTTCCCTAAAAGAGGCGATGGTGAGGCCCCCCCTTAAGAAGCCCTCTTTGGACCCAGCTCTTTTAAACAACTATCGTCCTGTCTCCAACCTTCCCTTTTTGGCGAAGGTTGTCGAGAGTGTGGTGGCACAACAGTTTCCCCGTCACCTGGATGAAGTTGATTATCTAGATCCGCGCCAGTCCGGCTTTCGGCCCGGGCATAGCACCGAGACGGCATTGGTCGCGTTGGTGGATGATCTCTGGAGGGCCAGAGATGGGGGTTGTTCCTCCATCCTGGTCCTATTAGACCTCTCGGCGGCTTTCGATACCATCGACCATGGTATCCTATTGCATCGGCTGGGGGGGTTGGGGGTGGGAGGCACCGTTTTGCGGTGGTTCTCCTCCTACCTCTCTGGCCGATCGCAATTTGTGTTGGCAGGGGGGCAGAGGTCGACCGCGAGACCCCTCATATGTGGGGTGCCTCAGGGGTCGGTCCTCTCGCCCCTCCTGTTTAACACATACATGAAGCCGCTGGGTGAGATCATCCGTGGTTTTGGGGTAGAGTACCATCTATACGCTGACGACACCCAGCTGTATATATCTACCCCAGACCACCCCAACGATGCCGTAGCGGTGATGTGCCAGTGCCTGGAAGCCGTGCGGATCTGGATGGGAAGTAACGGACTCAAGCTAAACCCGACCAAGACCGAGTGGCTGTGGTTTCCGGCTGCCCGATTCAACCAGCTCATTCCATCGCTGGCCATAGGGGGCGAACATCTTGCCCCTGTGAATGGGGCGCGCAATTTGGGTGTCCTCCTGGATACCCGGCTGTCAATGGAAGATCAGGTGACAGCCGTGGCCAGGAGGGCGTTTTACCAGGTTCGCCTGGTACGCCAATTGCACCCCCTATTGGATCGGGACGCCCTTCGCACAGTCACTCATGCCCTCGTGACATCCCGACTGGACTATTGCAACTCTCTCTACATGGGGCTTCCCTTGAGGTGCACCCGGAGACTTCAGCTAGTCCAGAATGCAGCCGCGCGAGCAATTATGGGTACCACAAGGTACACCCATGTAACACCGCTCTTGCGCGAGCTGCACTGGCTGCCTGTCGTCTTCCGGGTGCGCTTCAAGGTATTAATTATCATCTTTAAAGCGCTCCATGGCTCGGGACCTAGCTACTTGCGGGATCGGATCCTGCCTCATACATCCTCACGACCGATTCGCTCCCACAGAGAGGGACTTCTCCGGGTGCCGTCCACTAGACTTTGTCAGCGGGCGACACCCAGGGGAAGGGCTCTCTCTGTGGCGGGCCCAGCCCTCTGGAACGACCTCCCCCCCGATATTAGGTCCACCACGGACCTCCGCTCCTTCCGTCTTAAATTGAAAACACACTTTTTCTGCCTTGCCGGCCTGGGATAGCTATTCCTCTGTTTTTAGGGTTTTTTGGGGAGTTAGATAGTTTTAATGGGTATTTTAGAACAGGTTAATTAATTTAATTTATTTTTAATGAAATATGTATATAGCCATTGTTCTTATTTCTCCTGTGCACCGCCCCGAGTCCCTGTGGGGAGAGGGTGCGGTTTATAAGAAATAAATTATTATTATTATTATTATTATTATTATTATTATTATTATTATTATTATTATTATTATTATTATTATTATTATTATTATTATTATTATTATTATTATTATTATTATGAGTAGCCAGCATACTGCTACTGCAGAAGGTTTGAGGCGGAACACATAGACTCACCCCATTGACTTGCAATCTTTCTTGTCTGCTGGGAATGGAATAACTTGCCACAGCCAACTCACTATGGCCAACTCGCAATGGCCAAGTCTCCGCAACCAACTCAGCAGGGGCAACTTAATGCAGGAGAATGTGCCAGAGCCAACTCACAGCAAGACAACTTGTTGCAGGTCTATTTAACAATTCTATTTAATTAATAGCCGTTCCCAGCCACGCGTTGCTGTTGCCCAGTCTGGTTAAATGGCCAACCAATCTGTGTGTAGATCTACACCCGCACACACAAACACGTACACACAACCACCATATAACCCCCAACCTACCTACCTACTCCCTTTCTCCCTCTCTCCCTCTATCTACCTACCTACCTACCTACCATATTTTTCCTTCTCTCTCTCTATCCCTCTTCCTACCTACCTACCTACTGTATTTCTCCCTCTTTCTCTCTATTTCTACCTACCTACCTACCTACCTACCTACCTACCTACCTACCTACCTACCTACCTATGGACAGAGTATTTTATGTCATAAAGGAGGGCATAATACCTGTGGCCCACTGCTCTCTGTATCCATCTACCTACTTTTTAAACTATTTTTTACATTTCCATTGCATGTACCTGGCACAGGTATGACATCTACACAATCTATATATATCATTGGTTCCGTACTTGAAAGGAACATTGTGCAAAAATTTGGAAGCGATCGGTGCAGTACTTTCAGAGATTAGCAGTTTTGAACAAACTCTTGTTACATTTTTATTTATATAGACTAGCTATACCCGGCCACGCGTTGCTGTGGCCCAGTCTGGTTAAATGGCCAACCAATCTGTGTGTATGTCTACACCTGCACACATACACACAACCACCGTATAACCCCCAACCTACCTACCTACTGTATTTCTCCCTATGTATCCCTCTATCTACCTACCTACCTACCTATTGTATTTCTCCCTATCTATCCCTCTATCTATCTACCTACCTACCGTGTTTCTCCCTATCTATCTATCCCCCTACCTACCTATTGTATTTCTCCCTATCTATCCCTGTACCTGCCTACCTATCTACCTACTGTATTTCTTACTCTCTATCTATCCCTCTATTTATCTACCTACCTACTGTATTTCTCCCTCTATCTATCCCTCTACCTACCTACCTACCTACTGTATTTCTCCCTCTCTATCTATCCCTGTACTTACCTACCTACCTACCTACTGTATTTATCCCACTATCTATCCTTCTACCTACCTACCTACTGTATTTCTCCCTCTATCTATCCCTCTACCTACCTACCTACCTACTGTATTTCTCCCTCTCTATCTATCCCTGTACTTACCTACCTACCTACTGTATTTCTCCCTCTATCCATCCCTCTACCTACCTACCTACCTACCTACTGTATTTCTCCCTCTCTATCTATCCCTGTACTTACCTACCTACCTACTGTATTTCTCCCACTATCTATCTCTCTACCTACCTACCTACTGTATTTCTCCCCTCTATCCCTCTACCTACCTACCTACATTTCCCCCTCTGTATCCACCTACCTACCTACCTACTGTATTCTTCCCTCTCTCCCTCTACCTACCTATTATATTTATCTCTATATACCTGTACCTATCTACCTACCTGCTGTATTCATCCCTCTCGTTTATCCCTCTACTTACCTACTGTATTTCTTCCTCTCTCTATATTCCTCTACCTAAATAAATAGCCCTCCCCTCCCCCCACACACACACCCTCAGTCAACCCCCTCCAGGCCCCCCCTCCCTTCCTCCCTTCCTCCCTCACTTGTGCCTAACACAGTGGTGGGCAAAGTCATTAGTCTCTTTGTCCCTCTGTTCCTCCTTTCTTCTCTGTCTTTCTCTGTCATTCTCTCTCTCTCTCTCCTTCCTCCCCCATCTCTGTCACTCTGTTTGAGTATGATTGCCTGTCTATCTTTCCCTCACTCATTCTCTCTGTGTGTCTGTCTCTCTCCCCTCCCTTTCTCTCTGTCACTGTGTGTGTGCTTGTCGATCTCTCTCATTCATTATCTCTCTGTTCGTCTCTCCCTCCCTCTCTGTCTCTCTGTGTATCAGTCTCCCCCCTCCCCTCCACAAGCAGCGAAAAGGCCGGCATATCAGGCTGAGGAGTCTAGGGCTGCCTTCTCCCACAGTGAGCGTGGCCATCCGGGCACCGCATGCCCACCCCCACCAGCCCCGCGCCACCACCGCCGCCCCCGAGCCCCGCGACACGCAGCCCCCGCCGCCCGGCAGGCGCACCGCGGGCAGGACAGCCGGCCATGCCCCCACCAGCTCTCTCCAACGGCTCCGGAAAGTGCACCTCGGTGGCCATCGGAGAGAGCTAGTGGAGACGCGGCCGGCTGCCCCGCCCGACAGGCGACTACCACACGGGGCTCGGATGCTTCTGATCCTGTGGCCCTGCGTGCGTGCGCGTGGAAGAGAGCGGCTGCAGGCAGACAGGGAGGCGCATGCGTTGCTTTCCACGTTGCCCCTGGCAATGTTCCTTCAAGGCGGTTTTCTGCCGTTACGTGTCCATGACGTACAGCCGGATGGGAGGAGTTACACGGAGCTTAAACCGTGTTCAGTGAGTAACTTTTATTTGTGCCTGCCTTGTACACGATACACGTGTGCTAGGCACAAAATGATTTGGTATTCTATTATCCGAAGTGCTTCGCTACATTGTGTGAAAGTTTGGTTTAAATCGGTCCGGTACTTTTTGAGATTAGTGGATTCGTACAAACTATTTTACATTTTTATTTATATAGATTTAAAATAAAAAAATATTATTTTAATTTTTGCCATTTACATTTCATTCTGTCCTCTTTGTGCATCTTTTCTTTAATGATTCTTTTCCACCATTTCTTTGATATTAGTGTAACTCTTGTCCCACAGTGAGTTGTCCTGTGATGAGATGACCGTGGCCAGTTGGCTGTGGTGAGTTGGCCATGGCAAGTTGGCCAAGTTCCTCACTGATTTTCTAAGGAAGCTGGCAGGGAAGGTTGCAAAACAATGATCTTTTGCAAACAAGGGGTGTCAAACTGGTAGCATTATGTTGCCGTCATGTGACGTATCGCGATATTTTCGCCCTTCACGGAGCTGGGGCGGGTGTGACCTGTGCGTGATGCACCCAGCTCACCAGTTTGACACCCCTGATCTAGCAGTTCAAAAGCATGCAAATGCGAGTAGATAAATAGGTACTGCTTTGGTGGGAAGGTTAACAGCATTCCGTAACCCTGAGCATATAGTCATGCTGGCCACATGATCTCAGAAAATGTCTTCTGACAACATTGGCTCCCTCAGCTAAAAAACGGAGATGAGCACCACCTCCTAGAGTTGGACATGACCTAACAGGGAAAACCTTTACCTTTATGTGCTGGGAATCTGTAAGAATCTTAGTCTCTTTTTGCTAGGCTATCACATGTGATTTACATTCCTTCCTTGCACAAAAAATCCTAGAAAAGTACATTGTTTATGCCACTAATTTACTTGCTATTCTCTCTAAGATAAGAATCAAGCTGTAACCTTTGTTTCTTACCTTCTTAACCTTAAGAATATTTTGAGCTTAGTAGGCTGTAATATGATTTTCAGGCCACCAGAGTGTTGGCTTGCCCTTCGCCACACCTGTGCAGTCCCATAGTTAATAATTTACATGCTGAGGAAGTTTCCCCCCCCCCCAGCAAAAAATAACAAAGAGTTTTATGCTGAAGTAGGTCCAGCATGAAACATAATAAATCCACTGTAGCCAACATTTAATTCCATTTCACTTCTTTGGCATGAATAGTAAAGACCATCCTTAAGTCAAGCTCAATTCCAGATGATTATATCCACACAGTTTTCTTGGCAGCGTTGTCCAAGTGCTTTGCCAATGCCTTTTTCCAGGATGTTTCTTCAACTTTCCAGTCTAATGCAAATGTTTATTTCATTCACAAAAGATAAATAAAACATTTTCCCACAGCAGTTTAAAAGAAGATTTCTTTTCTTTTTTGGTAACATATATGGATCCATACTGGAGAAGCAATATGGATTGCTTCTTCTAAGTAATAGGGGTGATGTGATCTCCCAGACATTGCTAATTTACAGACTCAGAAGAATTGTCCTCAAAAACAAAGAGCAAGAATCATATGTAGGATGTGTGATCTGCAACCTCCCTGCTGAATTTCCTATGCTCAAACAGCAGGGGGGGCTGTAAATTCGATGGTGTCATTTTTGAATTTGTCTATTAAGGTTAATCGCAAACTGGAGCAGGTTATCATGGACCTCAACAGTAAGTGTGCATTGCTAAACCAGTCAGTATATATCTTATTATTCTTGTTATGAGATCTTCTTCTTTATGGTGTCCTGATCTGCATTTTGAAAGGGGAATGAGGGCAACTGTAAGAGTAAAGTTCTTTCATAAGCGATTAGAAATAAGCCTGGATCTCAAAGGACACTATTCATACACATAGCTTTTTTTTTTACACAGAACCAGAATGTAGCAGTTTATATGAAAAATATGCCCCCACCCCCAATACCCAATATTTAAAAGTCTAAAGCTGGGATTGGGGAAAGGAAAAAAAATGACACTGAATGCTTAAATTTAAATACTTTAGATTTAATTGTGATTAGAAGTTAAGATTAAAAGGTAAATCATAATTCTTTCAGAAATGATTAGTATGAAGAACTGAAAGAAAATCAGAGGCTCATCTTAGGAAATAACTGAACAGTTAAGGTTCATGCTGTGCATGGGCTGTGTGTGTGTGTGTGTGTGTGTGTTCAAATATATGTATATATGTATGATTAAGGTAAAGGTAATGTTTCCATTCGCTCATATGTGTTAGTCATTCCCGACTCTAGGAGGTGGTGCTCGTCTCCGTTTCAAAGCCAAAGAGCCAATGCTGTCCGAAGACGTCTCCGTGGTCATGTGGCTGGCATGACTAAATGCTGAAGCTGCACATTACCTTCCCAACCAAGATGGTTCCTATTTTTCTACTTGCAGTTTTACATGCTTTCGAACTCCGTTATGCAGCGCTAGAGATTCGAACCACCGAACTGCCGACCTTTCTAATTAACAAGCTCAGCGTCTTAGCCACTGAGCCACCATGTACCTTACATGCATTCTTAGCAACATTATACCTGTTTCCCTGAAAAGAAGACCTCCCTGGATAATAAGCCCAATCGGGCTTTTGAGCGCATGTGTTAAAATAAGCCTTCCCCCCCAAAATAAGCCCTCCCTGAAAATATCGCAACACAGCAGCAGCCATGAGGTGACCATGCTCACTGCCTCCTGCACCTCAAAAATAACAAGACCTCGCCAAAAATAAGGCCAAGTGCTTATTTTGGGGGTCAAAAGACAATAAGACCTTGTCTTATTTTCAGGGAAACACGGTATATGGAGGCTATAAATCAAAGTTTTATGTGGTACATTTAGGACAGAAGCCTCAATGTAAGGAAAATTGATGCCTTGTGTGTAAGAAATTTTGGCCAATTCAGATAGTCCTCAACTTACAACAGTTTCTTTAGCGACCATTCCAAGTTATGACAGCACTGAAAAGGTGACATGACTATTTTTCACACAACCACTGCAGCATCCCTGTGGTCACATGATCAAAATTTGAATGTTTGGCAACTGATTCACATTTATGATAGTTGCAATATCCTGGGGTCATGTGATCACACTTTGCAATTTTCTGACAAGCAAAGTCAAATAAGATTCACTTAACAACCCTGTTAACAACTTAACAAGGGCAGTGATTCACTTAACAATTATGGCAAGAAAGGTTGTAAAATGGGGCAAAACTCACTTAATAAATGTCTCACTTAGCAACATAAATTTTGGTCTCAATTCTGGTCGTACATCAAGGATTATCTGTACTTTTCTCAAGTTTTGAAAGCCATCTGCATTATTTATTATACATAATAATATTAATAGGCAATAAATAGCTGCTGATTTATTGATCATCCGATTCTTTTTAGGATCTTTCAACTATAAAGACAATGAAGTCATTATGAAGACTCTTCCCCATGCATTGATTTTGGTTAAAACAGACTAGAACAGTGATGGCTGGCCTTTCTGTCCTAGTGTGTGGAAATTGCCTGCCAACCCCACCCCCCCTCCCCGTCCCCCTCCTGCTCCTCATGCGCAGCAGACCTGAAAATCAGCTGGCCAACGGGAGGCCCACACGCATGCCTGGTGGAGCTGAGCTGGCCAACAGCTCATGTGCCTGCAGAGAGGGCTCTGCATGCCACCTGTGCCAGAGGTTCACCATTATGAGACTAGAATAACAAAATAAGTTGAGTTGGAAGAGATCGTGGAGGTCTTCTAGTCTGATCATGGCTAATTTCAGTCTTTCCTGTGAGAATTTTTACAGTTATTCATATCATTGCTCATACATAATTGCATCTGTCTGCATTAGGGATTTAACCTTAACGTGTTGACAGGAATAATAGTGTCATGATTTTTTTCAAAATGGAAATCCTAGTATAGAAACCTGTGCAAGCCCCGTTGAGAAAAACTCTGCATTCCTTCCCTACAGCTTACTACTTGTATGTAAGATACTGTAAGCTATCGGTTAGAAGAACAATAGGATCTCTCCCCTTTTCAGCCTTACTCCTTATGGCCCTAACAGATTGGCGTTTTCTGGTCTCATAACCTTCCAATACTGAGACCATGTAGTCCAGAAATCCTACCCATAATTAGGAAAGGCTGTGCCAGTTGTTTCTCTTCAAGAGATCTCATTTGTATTCATGTGTGTTTGTGAGACTGTGTATAGAACATGCTTGTGTGTGTGACTGTGTATAGAGAGAGAGAGAAGGAAAGAGAGAGGAGGGAGGGGGGAGAGAGAGAGAGGAGGGAGGGAGGGGGAGAGAGAGAAGGAAAAGGAAGAAGGAGAATGAGGAAAGGAAGGAGAGAGAGAGAAGGAGGGAGAAGGAGGGAGGGAGAGAGGAGGAGAAAGAAGGAGGGAGGGGAGAGTGGGGGAGAGGGAGAGAGAAGGAGGAGGAGAGAGAGAAACATATATGTGGACCTCTGAAATTAATGCAAGCAACTTTTGTGCAAAATGTATAAAATGCATACCAGGCACAGTAGTTACTACTAACGTACTTACCACCAGTACACGTAACTGCACATTTCCTACAGTTGTTAACATATCTCCTCCCAAAAGACAAGTCATGGTGGGTAGGTTATTTTTCCGTGGCTAAGGGCATTTACCTCTCTCTCCAGGCCATGTTCTGGAGCAGCTACAACAAGATGATTGAAGCCATGTGGATTTTCTGCTTTTCTAGGCTTGTTCTTTTATTTTATAGAGCCATCTCAGTTTTTAAACTTGGAAAGTCAATGACATAACAGAGTATTAATTTTCATAAAAATAAACTATTTTAATAGTTATATACAATATATTCACAAAGCTTTTTCTTCCTTTTCCCAAGAAAATAAAGTAATTGGTTACAGAGTCAAATCATTACCTTGAGAACAAGGGAGACAAGCATATAATGAAGAGATGCACCTGAGTATGCTTTTTCACAGGTCCTTCTGATTTACAGCTACGGGAAGCAGCATTCTCTTAGGAATAGCAAAGGAGCAACAAACTAACCAGCCGTTAAGTACAAGCCAAAATATTTGGACTTATGACACACAATTAATTATGTCACGCTTGTACTGCAAGAGGCAGTCTGCTTCTTCTCCCTCCAACCTTTTATTGTTTTTGCAACATATACAACTCTTCATTCAAGCTTCTTATTTTGGCGAGCTCCTCTCACATCAGAAAATACTTGAGAATGAGCTCCATAGCAGTGGTGGGTTCCTACCGGTTTGGCCAAACCAGTAGTGGTTTGATAGCCTGGGTCGCTGGAACTGAAAGCGACCCAAGCCTGCCACGCCCCTGAACCGCTTCCTCAGTCACCACCATAGGTGCCGCCATTTTGTTTTTCACTTCTGCGCATTTGCAGAACAATTTTAGTTGTGCTGTGTATGCACGCGCAGTGCGCCCACGAGCAAACCAGGAGTGGTGCCTACCAGAACCCACCCCTGCTCCATAGAGATTTTAAAGACTGATTGGATGGAACTTAGCTCCCAAGAGGTGCTTTGGTTCTACAATTAGAAAAACAAGACTACCTTCAATATTTGGGAGTCTTGTTGATTTTTTTCTCCTTTTGTTTGTTTGGCTGCATTATTGCAAATCCTTTAAGGTAGTATGCAAGGAAGATCAAAAACATGTTACAATTTTGAAAGAAAACAACTTTCTTACAGGATTAGAACTGTATGGACAGTGGGATAATGCTGGTTCAGGGATAGAAGTAATACAGAAGGTACATATTCAAGGTTCATTAGGATGATGTTGTCTTGATGGGAGTTGGGAGCATGTTGATCCTGCCAATTCTTATAGGAGAGGTAGAAACAATTGGAGAAAGGCTATCCTATAATATACAGCCCCTTAGCCCTGAAGGGCTGGGTAGATAACAACCAGCACTTTGAATGGCAAGGAAAATCTAAATGGCAAGGCTTGCTGTGAAGTTATACTGAAATATACGAATAAATGCTTATACTGCTGCATCCCGAAACAGGAAAGGCAGCCTCATGTACACTGGGTTGAAATAGGATCTTCTGATACACGAAAAGAAGAGTAATTCTGTACACAAAATTAATCTGTGGAAAGGTTTTCCGAGCCGCCGTGCCATTCGCTCCAATGGGAGTCTAGGACAGGGGTGTCAAACTCATTGCCTGTGGGCCACATACGTCATGTGCTGACCATGCCCACCGCCAGTTTAGTGAAGGGGTGAAAAGTCCCAATACATCACGTGACAATGATGTGAGTTTGACACCCCTGGTCTAGGACACCCAAATTGCAGGCCAGTAGGCTGGATAAGACCTTAAAAATGAAGAATCCCTAAATCCAGAGTTATCTAGTTTTGTCAGGGTTACATCTAAGCCATTTCCTCCAATTCTAGACCCCAACTGCATCCACTCATGGATCCAGAATAGGTTTTGCAGAATTAGACATATACAGGCTTGTATCACTAGTATTTTGTTATCTGATCTCATGCCGATCTACTATCCTGCACAGCAGCTATTTGTAGATGTTAACAAAAAGTGGGGTAAGTGAAACTGTGAAATATCCCACAAAGCCAAGATTTCAGGTTTCCTATTTCCTTCCCAGCACCAACAGAATTGAACCTGGAAAAGGAGAACCACTGAAACATAATCTCTCATTATCAACATTCCAAATCAAGCCTAAGATATTGAAAACCAGGAAGGCGTTAAGAAGAACCAAGAAAGTTTGCACACACACCCCACAGGCAAAATCAGTACTGTATCAAATCCTGAAATCAGTCTGGAAAGAATCCAAATTAAACTTCAGTTTACAAATAGTTAGGGCTAACAACTGCCATTTGATTATTGCCAGTTTCAGTATAGTTTGTATTCATGGAATGTCACCTATTCTAAGCAAGATTGGGTGTGTATTGCATATTGTTTCACGAGAGTGTAGTTTTTAGCCACTGCCCTCACTTACAACCAATTCCCTTATATGTTAGTAAGATGTATTTGTGGCTAAATTCTGCCGAATGAACTCACATGATGACTATAAAGCTAGTATAAGGCTCTCCTACCTGCAGGCTTCCTTTGCTTATGTTGAATCTTCGAGATTTATTGAAACTGCTGGGAAACAGTAAATTAGGAATGTCGGGTTCGGCCACGCTCCATATGTTGGATTTGGACAATAGTAGAAAGCTACGCAGTTTATAAAGTACTTAGGAAATCTGATGTCTCCTCTAAATGGAGCACTGCATTTTTCAGAGCATAAGACGCACCAAGATTTTGAAGAGGTAAATAAAATAAAAAAATTACACACTGTAGACTTCCCAAACCCTCTGCCCACCTCATTTTTTGTGAAAACAGGGCATGCAGAGAATTTGAGAGACCTGAAAAGTGCTCCTGGGGGGTTGGGGGGGGTGGCAAAAATGAGCAAAAAATGGCCTGTTTTCACAAAAATGGGGCCATTTTTTTGTCCCCCAAAAGGGCGTGCATAGCTTTTAGGAGGCTTATAGAGTGATCCTGGGAGCTGGGAGGGCAAAAACAAGCATAAAATGGCCCATTTTTCACTTGTTTTTGCCCTCCCCAGCCCCCAGGAGCACTTTGCAGGCCTCCTAAAGGCTAAGCACGTCCATTTTGTTAAGTGGGCGGGGTTTCGGGAGGCCAAAAATGCTGTACTCACAGTATAAGACGCACCCAGGTTTTCACTGTCTTTTGGGGGGCGGGGGGGAAAGGTGCGTCATATACTCCGAAAAATACAGTATGTTGTTTAAATCTTCAGAGTGATTGAAGTAAAAATGGAATCGGGTCTCTTCAAATCAACCCAGAGTTATTTTAAAGGGTGTAAGAGAGTTAATGAAAATTTTGGCTTTGTAAGATCTTCAAACACCCTTGCCGTTTTTCAAAGCTGAAAAGAGAAGCTGAATGGTGTGATGAACTGATACTGACATGAGTAACAAGCCAATTACTTTAATCGCCTTGCTGCCCTTGTCTGTTTCCCTTTTCTGATAGAATCCATTAGGAAGGGTTGTTTAAAGGGAGACTCAGATTTATTTTACTCCTCTCTTTTATCTGTTTTGTTATGACCTTTGTGATCCTAAATTCACAATCATGATCTTCCATTTATCAGATCATACCATTTATCAGACCAATCTATTTTGTAGTATAATCCAATCCAACTTTGTATCCAGTTTGTAGGTTCTTACTTTTTCTTCTTTCCCCTGATTAAAATGTTTATTGGTTTATAGTCAAAAGTCAATATAAAATCTTTTCTCTCCTGTTGCCTGTATTTCCTACATTTTGTCCTATCTCTAAAATGAAAGTTCACTGCTTGAATTCTAGCATGCATATATATCCAAACTATTTTATGTCATTGTAAATCAGTGGTGGGATTCAAATTTTTTTACTACTGGTTCTGTGGGCGTGGCTTGGTGGGCATGGCAGGGGAAGGATACCGCAAATGTAAAATCTCCATTCCCTCCCCACTCCAGAGGAAGGTGACTGCAAAATACCCATTTCCTCCTGATCCGCTGGGATGTGGGAAGCAGAGAATAGATGAGGCGGGGCCAGTCAGAGATGGTATTTACCGGTTCTCCAAACTACTCAAAATTTCCGCTACCGGTTCTCCAGAACCTGCTGAATACCATCTCTGTTGTAAATATTACATTGTAATGCATTATAGATACAATTATGATATATTTCTATTTTTAAAACGATGTTGGACTAGCAATGTTGCCTCAAATGTTAATTCATTTTTATTAAATCTAGGCTGGTTTGATCTAATGGTTAAGTACCAGGCTAGAAAACAAGGACACTGTGAGTTCTAGTTTTGCCTTAGTCAAGAAAGCCAGCAGGGTGACTTTCTCCTAGCCCAATTCAACAATGGAGTTATTGTTGTGTGGAAAATGAGAGGAAGGAAGGACTATTAGCTATGTTTGCTACCTTGAGTTATTTATAAAAATAATAAAAGTAGGATTTTTTTAAAAAAATTAAAATAAATACAGTTCAACTATTTTGAATATTCACAACTATAGAAATAAAAAATATCAATAAATCAACAATAAATATATAAATAGTTATCTATACGTTCTTTGATAGACAGTGGAGAGCGTATTGTGCTATTATTTTACTTTTGGGCTTAAAGAGGTATATATAAATATTTCAAAGTTTTATCTGGGTGAAATTTTGAATCCACAGATTTTCGTCTGATTTTATAGATGAACAAAATGCTGCCATTTTGATGCTCCTTAGAGTTTATGACTGAATAGAGACATGGATTAATGGACTATGTCTATCAAATCAGTGTTGACTCTTGGCAACCACTTAGATTTTCTCTATGACAATATACACATCTGCTTGAAGGTAAGTGATAAATATCAGGTTGTGATGATGCAGTGCAAACCACATGACTTACCTGTTGGGATATCAAGCATGAAAGGCTGGGGTTAAATTGTAACATCACACTGTAAGTTTTTTTTTTTTTATGTTGCGGTTACTGCTAGATGCCTATGTGGTTATTGAATTAAATGTCTAGTTGGTTCAAGTAGAATCTTGTATTTAAATATTGAATCATACATTTCAATGAAAACATAACATGTTCAGTACTAATGCACACATTATCTAATCCAGGATTTTAATTTAATCTTTTTGTAATTATTACCATTCATTTGTAATTTACCATTTGTTTATCTTTTATTTTTATTGGAAAGAATTATAACCTGGCACATTCTAGAAAGGGGGGGAAATCCTTTCCAGTTTCAAGCCAGGCAAAATCTAAAGCAGCCTTTTTCACAACTTATTTAAGTTACTTTGGTAGCAATGCCTGAATCTGCTTCATCCAATCAAAATTAGGAGATAAACCCAAACTCTTTAAACATTTTGTCTTTTTTGTTTGTTTGGTTTTCTTTAATCCAGTGGGGAGTTTACATGTCTAATTAAATGTACAGATGATTCAAAGCTCAAAACCATATAATCAAGTATCCTAGAAACTGGGGTCCAGTTAGTCATGAGTGCAAAACATCTCACTTTATCATAATACTTTATCATTCTCTGCATAGGCATTGATGTTAACCATATCTTACATATGAATTATCCTGTTCCAGTTCAATCCCAAATAAAAACCTCAAGAATGCAGAAATGACAATAGCAGGGGTGGCGCAGTGGTTAGAGTGCGGTACTGCAGGCTACTTCTGCTGATCGCCTGCTGCCTGCAATTTGGCAGATCGAACCTCACCAGGCTCAAGGTTGACTCAGCCTTCCATCCTTCCAAGGTGGGTAAAATGAGGACTCAGATTGGTGGGGATAATATGCTGACTCTGTAAACCGCTTAGAGAGGGCTGTAAAGCACTGTGAAGCGGTATACAAGTCTAAGTGCCATTGCTATTCTTGGTGTTGATATTTCAATTACAAATGTTGAACATCTCACTCCCACTTCAGCAATGACATTCTGAGGCTACACACCTTTTCTTGGTAGTCAGCCTATCATCCTTTTGATGAAGGGTTAGAATAGCAGCATAAAACTCCAGCTGAAAATCATTGATTTAAAAGGCAATTCAAGGAATGTCCTTTCTGCCCATTAGATTTCTTCTTGGTTTTCTTTTGCTTTTTACCCAGTTTGTTTTTATTTAACATCTTATTGTTTTTATCCTCCTTAAACCATGGGCCCCACACGCCTCCATTAAAATTTGGGTTGCTCCTGGGGTCCTTAGGTGGGTAGCGAACAGGCACAGCTGTCTTATTGAACTGGGAAAGCCTTCGCAACAGCTGCTTGACTATACCCGGATACTTACTAGAGAGGTCCTGGCGTTCATAAGGATCAGCCGTGATGTTGAACAACCACACAGTTTTGCCAGCTGTCCATGCAACCCGTTCATTGTGCCAGCGATTGGGGCCAACATTACTAAAAGACTGAGGAGGGACCCAGTCACTATACCCTGGATTCCCAGTGAGTAGTTTCCAATGGTTTACCCGGATAGCTGACTGAATGGCAGTGTTCCATATTCCAAAACCAGCTGCCCAAGAACCATTTCTGGCTTTTGTATATATGGGATCAATATTGTGTAAAATATCTATTCTTGGAGACCGCCTGCCTTCACTGATGGTCTCCCATACATCATAGCCATCCAGTTGTATATCTTCATCGATCTGTCCTTCCGCTAAGGTAATCAGCGTTGGAAACCAGTCAGTTATATGTATAAGCTCCTTGCATACGCTTCCCTTGATTTTAAGTAAGGGGCTATGAACAAAGCCAACTGCTCGAATCCCTCCCTCCCAGTAAGTCCCCTTGCTTCCTCTGAGGGGCCAGTTATTTCCACCAGCTGTTGGCTGGCCTCCATTGTCCGAAGAGTAAATTATAACACTGTTGCTATAATAACCATATTGCTTTAATGCACGGGTCACATTGTTGATAGCTTCATCCAAGCATGCCAGCATGGCAGCGTATCTGCGCCGATTGATATTATTAATTGATCTATAACGTTCATAATACTTGCCCGGGGCCTGAAGTGGTGAGTGAACAGCTTGGTAAGCAAGGTATAAGAATATAGGCTCCCTGGGATTATGGGAGGCTAAGATTTGTTCCACTCTTTGAGTGTACATCTGTGTAGAATACATTCCATTGTCGTGATCCCAAGCAGCATTGTCATTTTCATATAAGTCATAGCCACACATTCGAGGGCTGTCACATTTGTAATGGGTGTAATAATCACCACTACCCAAAAGAGAGCCAAAAAAGGTATCAAACCCCCGTTGAGTTGGCATGCATTCTTTGCGATAAAAGCCCAAGTGCCATTTGCCAATCATGTGGGTGGAATAACCCACTTCTTTCAGTTTCTGAGGTAGTGTCACATTGTCCAGAGGCAGGCAGTTGGGCTGGGTTGGCCGTATGACAGAATGCTGAAGACCAGTATGAATTTGATACCTGAAAGAAAGAAAGAAAGAAAACACACCTTAGATAAAGGAGATAAAATCAAACTGTAAACAGGTATCACAAACAGGAAGGAATGCACAATGAAGACTGGAGCACAGCCTCCCAGCAATTTTTATCCTTGCAACGAACGGCAAACAGTACAGAAGATATACACTGTTTGTGGTGTTACATTTCAGACTATACTTGTACAGATGCTGTTAAAATTGATGTGGCTTTCTGGAAGTATACATTATTCTCTGCTGTTTAAAAGAAAATACAATAGCACTGGGCCTCTCCAGACCAAGCATTTATTTTAAAAGTTTCTTCATTTTGTTAAGTTGTCTAGAACAATAATAAAGCAGTCTTTAAAAAATAAGTTTAATAATTTGAACATTCTATAGGCATTTATAGTTATTGACTTACCTCTTTGCAGCAAACAGCCTGATTAGCACAAGGAAAAAAAATCTGCCTCTGCCTCCCAGCAATTTACCTCCATGGACCAAACAACAAGTTTCACTTCCAATCTGGCCTCCCGATCATCAGCTGTTTCAGGCTGCAGGGATTGCCATAGCCTATCGCAGCATCCGCAAGCCCTCCTTTTGCTAGGTAAATTGCTAGGAGGCAGAGGGCAAAGGGTGGGGGCCGGTGGGTGGGAGGGCGGGGCTATATTTGGTGTATAAGGCACACCTAAATTTTCAAACTTTTTTAGGGGAAAAGGTGCATCTTGTACTCTGAAAAATAAGGTAAATTTAGGGTAGGGTTCTCAAGCTTAAACAATGGGTTCCTGATCTGAGATTTTTGGTATGTTGTATGAACATTCACTATTGCAATAAACAGTTAATCAAGAAAGATATTCCTTCTTTATCCTTGCCAAGTGACATATGAAGGGTGGATACAATTTATGGAACTTGACCAATACAATGCCTGGCATTGTATTATACTTGGCATAATGTCTTTTAGGTACCAGGCAAAATAACTTCTCTTCTCATGCATTTGTACAGATTTATAATCAATACGATTTTAAATTTTATGATCTAACTGGAATAATGGCCATTGTGTTTCCTATGCTAAAATTGTGCCTTCTTGTATAAATTGCAGTTTATTGTTTTTATTTATCTATTTATTACTGTTTTTATGTTTTTTAATCCTTTAAATAATAGTAAATCATGAAAACTATTTTGTTAATCCCTGTGACTTCCATCAAAGCCTCAAGTTCATTTATTAGCATAAGTAATTATTGACTCTTCAAATACACAAAAAACTGATTCTGAGACTCCTCCCTCCCTTTTATTTTATGCTAATCATTTTAAGTGTATCGTAATTATTTTTCAGATATGACTTTAAAAGCGTTGTTTGTACCCTAGTATCAGAATGATATTGTCAAAAAATGACACAGAATGCATGATTTGAAATCAGCCATTGGCAATTTCTAAAACAACTTCAGATTTTCAACTATAAAAATCATTCAGGTGGTGTACTATAATATTCATGAATTTTCAGTATCTTATTAAAGTAGCTGCTCTAGTAACTGAGTGATTGTAAAAGGTAAAATTTGCTTTGATCACAGCATTCACTTCAATGCTTTGTAATATATTGAACATTTATTAAATAGGTATTATCGTGACCCTTATGAAATTGATGGAGCCTATCTTTGATGGATTGTTGTGTGGCTATACTAGAGTCCCATGGAACTCTGAATAACAGTTTGTCCTTTCTCCTATAATTGTGAAGATGTAGATCAGGGGTAGTCAACCTTTTTATACCTACCACCCACTTTTGTATCTGTTAGTGGTAAAATTTTCTAACCGCCCACTGGTTTCACAGTAATGGTGATTTATAAAGTAGGGAAGTCAATTAAATTATAAAAAGGAAAGTGCTTCAGTATCAGACAAAACCCCTGCTGCCCACCATGAAAGCTGGAATGCCCACTAGTGGGCGGTAGGGACCAGGTTGACTACCACTGATGTAGATGGTAACACCAGCGCAACAAATAGACAATGGATTTGTATACTTTTTTTAAAAATGTATTTGCTATATGTTTGGCAATAAAGTAGAGCAGGTTCATAGTAGAGCAGGTTCTAGTACTCTTAATCTTAATAATTTCATTTACTTGCTGAAAAGGGATAGTGATCGCATAGTCAAATTTCTCTTAATTCTGTTTAAATCTATATTACAGAAGACAGGCGTCTTCTTTGTATCCTAGAAAAAAAAAGCTGGATGGAATTTGATGCTGACTTGTCATGCTAAGACTCATTTCCTGTAGAACGAGAACCTTAAATAAAAGCAGACCTTCCTGTCCATCCAGCTGACCCCAGCAATGGAATCTGAGAAAGAATATGCTTACATATGAGCCACTTGTACAAATACTACAGCCAAAAAAGCCCTATAAAAGGAAGCCTGTAATGTTTAGAATTTTTTTTTAACTTCCACAATTATTTTAATTTTAATTATACACATGTATAAATATGTTATATCTTTATAATCAGAAACAGCCCAGTTATCATTCCAACTAATACATGGAACATATGTAAGGAATCCTCATTTTTATTGAGCAGGGAATAAGCAGTATGTTACTCAGATAATATATTATCTTATTTTTTATAGTTCCTGTGCACTGCCCTGAGTCCTTTGTGGGAGATAGGGCGGTATAGAAATCGAATAAATCAAATCAAATCAAATCAGATGATACTGCAGCAACTACATTTTTGGTTACAAGTCAAACAAAATGTAAAAACGATGCTTTTGAATTGTGATGGTGAAGAAAGTATAAACAGAAAGATGGAATCAAGATCCCGTGAAATGTTAATACCCCTTTATAATGCCTTGGTAAGGCCACACTTAGAATACGTCATTCAGTTTTGGTTGCCACGATGTAAAAAGGATTTTGAGAACTCTAGAAAGAGTGCAGAGAAGAGCAACAAAGATGATTAGAGGACTGGCGGCTAAAACATTTGAAGAACGGTTGCAGGAACTGGGTATGTCTAGTTTAATGAAAAGAAGGACCAGGGGAGACATGATAGCAGTGTTCCGATATCTCAGGGGCTGCCACCAAGAAGAAGAGTCAAGCTATTCTCCAAAGCACCTGAGGGTAGAACAAGAAGCAATGGGTGGAAACTAATCAAGGAGAGAAGCAACTTAGAACTGGGGAGAAATTTTCTGACAGTTAGAACAAGTAATCAGTGCAACAACTTGCCTCCAGAAGTTATGAATGCTCCAGCACTGGAAGTTTTTAAGAATATGCTGGATAACCCTTTGTCTGAAGTGGTGTAGGGTTTCCTGCCTAGCCAGGGGGTTGGACTAGAAGACCTCCACAGTCCCTTCCAACTCTGTTATTCTATAAAGTGTCTGAGCTTGGACTGTTAGAAAGACCAATTGTTCAAAACTAGATGATATAAAACCAGACTGCTCACTAGAAACATTAATAATGAAGCTAAAGGTTAAATATTCTGAATGCATACTGTAAAGGGAAAAGTCACAGGAGAACGCATAGGGAAAAAATGAAAGGCTCTCAAAAAAAAGAGGTGACAAGGTGGCCAGATACTATTATTGATGACACGAGGGCAAAGAAGAAGTAAAATTATGTAGATCAAGTCACAGACACAACTGAAACGACTGAATAACATTTTGAAAATGGGAGGAATGGGAAGGCATACACAAACATAATTATCTCATTCACTGAAAAAACATGAAGTCCATGCTCTTAAAGATAAAAGCATTTTATCTTTGCATTTAATAGCCCACATTTTCAAAAATCTGCAGAAGCGCTGATTTAAATCTACTGTCCTGCTTCAAAAAGTCATTTACATATTGTTGTTACTTCTTGTCCTGCAGCATACATGTATACTGGGTATTTTTTTTATCTGATACTATTTACAGAAGAGGAATATTTGTCAAAAATAAATATTTGAAAAGGTTAAAGGAATTCTAGATGCAATCTTAAAAGGACTGTTGTAATATATCCTTGACCCTTCCTGGAATTCGAGAGCTGTATTTTATTGAATCTCTGTATGAAAAAAAAAACATAACAGGGTTTATCCTGCCTATAAACCTCATTCTTTTATAAATCTAGCTAGAGTCAATTCTGATAGTTCATAGAAAATAGCTTGAGTTCTTGGAGCATGCAAATATTTTAAAGAGTAATGCTTCATGCAGGGACATGGTGGCTCAGTGGCTAAGGCACTGAGCTTGTCAATCAGAAAAGTTGGCAGTTCGGCAGTTCGAATCCCCAGGGGTGTGTAATGGAATGAACTCCCGTTATTTGTTCCAGCTTCTGCCAACATAGCAGTCCAAAAGCACATAAAAAATGCAAGTAGAAAAATAGGCACCACCTTTGGGGGGGAAGGTAATAGCACTCCGTGCAGCTTTGGCATTTAGTCATGCCAGAAACATGACCACAGAGACATCTTTGAACAGGGCTGATTCTTCGGCTTTGAAATGGAGATAAGCACCACCCCTTAGAATCAGGAACGACTAGTATATATGTGCAAGAGGAGCCTTTGCCTTTACCTAATGCTTCATGTAATACAATGAGCTAATGCAGGGGTCTCCATCCTTTGCAACTTTAAATCTGAAGGACTTCAGCTCCCAGAATTCGCCAGCCAGCAAAGCTGGCTGGAGAAGTCTGGGAGCTGAAGTCCTTCAGACTTAAAGTTGCAAAGGTTGGAGACCCCTGAGCTAATGGAAGCAACAGCAAATTGAGGATAGTATTGATTTCATTTGCCTCCCAGACATTTATTTTATTTATTTATTTATTCGAATTTATACCCCGCCCTTCTCCTTGTTAGGACCCAGGGCGGCGCACAGGCATTATTTAAAAACCACAATAAATACAATATACAACATTAAAATATATTAAATTATTTACCCGTGCTAAAACCCATATTAAAAACCCTACCAAATTATAATTTATGTATAAAAGTCAGAACGGGGGGCTATCCTAGGCCGGCTTGTTGGAATAAATGCGTTTTAAGACGTTGGCAGAAGAGGTGGAGGTCCGAGGTAGTGCGAAGGTCGGGGGGTAGGTGGTTCCAGAGGGCCGGGCCCGCTACAGAGAAGGCCCTTCCCCTGGGTGTCGCCAACCGGCATTGCCCAGCCGACGGCACCCGGAGAAGACCCACTCTGTGGGAGCGGACTGGACGAAGGGATGTATGGGGCAGGAGGCGGTCTCGTATATAGCTAGGCCCCGAGCCATGGAGCGATTTAAAGATGGTGGTCAACACCTTGAAGCGCACTCGAAAGGCTACAGGCAGCCAGTGCAGCTCGTGCAGGAGAGGTGTTACGTGGGCTTGCCTTGAGGCACCCATAACCACCCGCGCGGCCGCATTCTGCACTAACTGTAGCCTTCGAGTGCACCTCAAGGGGAGCCCCATGTAGAGAGTGTTACAGTAGTCCAGCCGGGATGTCACAAGCGCTTGAGTGACTGTGCGAAGGGCTCCCAGGTCCAGTAAGGGGCGCAACATAAACAAAACTCTACAGGATTTGTATAATTTGGGTTTATTATTATTATTGAATAGAAGAATTAGATGCATTCAGGAACTTCACAAATATGGGCTGCCATGGATAGCACTCTTCCATTGATGATTTCCATCAGCTGACAGTAAAGGTATATGCTGCCAGAGACTCAGGAAGCAAAAAAAGAACCTTTATAACTTAAAAATAACATTCACTGATAATTCTACCTTCCATGGAGTTGACTAGCTTAAATTGTAGCCATCAAGTCTGATTGCAGCAAACCCCAAAGTTTAACTATGCCCCCAACATTCCGCACACTTATTTTCAATGATTGACGCTATTCTAACATTGTACAAGATTACCTTCTTGCAGATAGTCCTCTCTGGTCGGTCGCAATATGTGTTGACGGGGGGCAGAGGTCGGCCTCGAGACCCCTCATATGTGGGGTTCCTCAGGGGTCGGTCCTCTCGCCCCTCCTATTCAACACATATATGAAGCCGCTGGGTGAGATCATCCGTGGTTTTGGGGTGGGATATCATCTGTACGCTGATGATACTCAGTTGTACTTATCCACCCCAGACCACCCCAACGATGCCGTCGAGGTTATGTCCCGGTGCTTGGAAGCCGTACAGATCTGGATGGGTGGTAACAAACTCAGGCTCAACCCATCCAAGACTGAGTGGCTGTGGCTTCCGGCGCCTCGGTTCAGCCAGATTATTCCAAATCTGGCCATTGGGGGCGAAACACCGGCCCCCGTGGAGAGGGCGCGCAATTTGGGTGTCCTCCTGGATTCCCGGCTGTCTATGGAAGATCATGTGGCAGTCATGGCCAGGGGGGCGTTTCATCAGGTTCGCCTGATGCGCCAATTGCGCCCCTTACTGGACCGGGGGGCCTTACGCACAGTCACTCAAGCACTCGTCACCTCTCGACTCGACTACTGTAATGCTCTCTACATGGGGCTTCCCTTGAGGTGTACCCGAAAGCTGCAGCTAGTCCAGAACGCAGCCGCGCGGGTGATTACGGGAGCGCCTAGACACTCCCACATAACACCTATCCTGCGCGAGCTGCACTGGCTTCCTGTGGTCTTTCGGGTGCGCTTCAAGGTTTTAACGACCATCTTTAAAGCGCTCCATGGCTCGGGGCCTAGTTATATGCGAGACCGCCTCCTGCCCCATACATCCCTCAGACCGATACGCTCCCACAGAGAGGGCCTCCTCAGGGTGCCGTCGGCTGGACAATGCCGACTGGCGACACCCAGGGGGAGAGCCTTCTCTGTGGCGGGCCCAGCCCTCTGGAACGACTTACCCCCCGAACTCCGCACCATCTCCGACCTCCGCCTCTTCCGCAAGTGTCTGAAGACACACCTATTTCATCTAGCCGGCCTAGCGTAACCTCCATACTGACTTTTAGATAGTTTTTAAACTTGGGATTTTGATTCGGTTTTTAGCGCAGGGTTTATTTATTAAAATAAGTATTTTAAATTTCATATATTTTATATATTTTGTATGTATTTTAACATCCCTGTGCGCCGCCCTGGGTCCTAACAAGGAGAAGGGCGGGGTATAAATTTAATAAAATAAATAAATAAATAAATTAGTTTATAAACACAATTGGGTCTCGAATTTAGGTTGTAAGTTGGGGTGATCATTAAGCAGTCCTGACTCAATTTTGCAACCAAATCCAGCATATTCAATGAACAGTCTTTTACTGTTTTCTTTTGGAAAACGGCCAAAAAAACCCAAAACCCAACATAAACCGTAATAATGTGACTAACAGCTGCTGCAACCCCTTGTAAATGTAAGCTGGTTGCTAAGGGCCCAAAGTGGGAATTATGATTTTATGATGGTTGGTAGGGCCTTAACAGGCTGTAAAGCACTCTTCCCAAGGACAGTGAGGAGGTTGTGGAGGAACATGGGCTAGTCCTGGAGTCTGGGGAAGGGTCTGATGAGGGCTCTGTGTTGGAGGGAGAGAGGGAACCAAAGCCATATGCCAGTTATCAGCTGCCTTCAGAGTAAGACATCAGTGAGGCAGATGAACATCTGGAGCCTGTTCACACTGTTCGCATGTGCAGAGTTGCCAGACAAAGGGAAAAGCTAAAGAACAGGGGTTGAATTGGGAGTGAGGCCATAGGTAGACGATGAATGACCCCTCCCAGAGGAAATAAAAGAAGAGTGAAAAGGGAGTGGAGTTTGCAGGAGACAATTAGCTCGCTTAATTGATTTGTGATTCTCCAAGACTTCTTGCCAAATTTTGCAGATATCGGCTTGGGAGCTCTCCAAGCCAGATAAGGTCTGTGACTGTAAATTCTCCCTTAAAAGACTTTGTTAAATGTGAATGAGAAGAATTCACAGTAAATTAATGAAAGGGTTTTTTGTCAGGACAAGGAATTTGCTTCATGCTCTTGGGAAGTCTAAGTCAGAACATGGCTGTTAAGTGAATGATCATTAAGGGACAACTACAGATAGTAATCAACGTGCAACTATGATGGAGCCTGCCCATTGGAGTCATAGATGATGGTCTTAAACAGGTCAGTCATACAACTGACCTCCTTTTTACAATTTATTTTGCAATGGTGGTTAACAAGTTGTGTCAATGCTGTGGTTGCCGAGTAAAAATGGCAGTTGTAAGTGTGAACCCATTGTTTGCTATATGTGCAATTTTGCCAAAAAGTAGAAATGCCAATTTTCAGCAAAACTAACTCGGAAAACCCAGTCATGTGACCATGGGACCTTGCAAATGGCCATAAATGCACCTGTGCCACTTGAGTATCCAAAGTGCCGTCATGTGACTGGGGGGGTGGGAGGAAAGGAACTATCAGAACTTTGGGTCTCAGTTGTAAGTGCCCATTTTCAAGTAGGTTGTAACTTCAAACAATTACTAAGCAGCTAGTCGTAAGTCAAGGACTATCAGTGCCTGTACACTTTTACTGTGTCACCTTTAACTAAAACCACCCCAAATAATGTAGCTTTTTTTCAGGGGATCTGCTCTAATACCCTAATCCAGTGATGGCTAACCTTTTTCTAAATGTGTGCCAAAATTGTGTGTGACCACCCACCTGCATATGCGCCCCCCCCCCACCTGTGCTTACACATGCATCCGCTGGCACTCCAGGAGGCTGAAAATCAGATGGCCCAGCAGGTGTATGGGCGTCAGAGTTGAAGGCTGTCAGGCCAGCAAATATGGCACATATGCCACCTGTGGCATGCATGCCATAAGTTGGCCATCATGGCCCTAATCATTCTAGCTGCTGTTTTCCTTTCCTGTTCTGTATTTCCTAGGCACAAATTAGACCGGAATACTCTTCAAAGATAGTGTCTAATTTGGGAATTTACTCTAATTTGCAAGGACTATTCTATTTTAATATTTCATTAAACATGTTTCCCATTGCTGAATTACAGCATGGAATTACTTCACTTTGCATATATTTAATCTTTATTTTAAAACATATTATATATCATTAGCTGTTGGCAGAATATTTTTTTTAATCCTTTAGACATTTAAAGTGTCTCTGGAGATATTCCAGATGAAAAAAATATTATTCATGACAATTTCATTACACAGATAGAATAAAAGCAATTATCATATATACATATGAATGTTCTGTTGAAATTGCCCTTGGATATCTTAATTAAAGTGTTTAAACTGCTCAGCACTCCTCCAGGAAAAACAACAGCATATTATCAAGATTAAAGTTTTAAAAGCTGGAAGACTTTATTCTACAAATTGAATAAAAATCTGTTTAAAAGAGTATCCATTGTATATAAATTCCACAACATTATGTTCCCCAGCAAATGGCTAAGTTAAATTTCAGTTATGGAAGTTGTAGGCAATGCATCTGACCACTAAACAGACTGGGGAAAATTGCTTTAGCAAATGTCAATTAAATTTTATATTGTTGTTGTTAGTTGTGAAGTTGTGTCTGATCCATCGCAACCCCATGGACAACCGTCCTGTCTTTCCTGTCCTCTACCATCCTCTGGACTCCATTTAAGCTCACACCTACTGCTTCAGCGACTCCGTCCAGCCACCTCATTGTTGTCCCTTTTTCTTTTGCCCTCAATCTTTTCCAGCATGCGGCTCTTCTCCAGTGAGCCTTCCTTCTCATTAGGTGGCCGAAGTATTTGAGTTTCATCTTCAGGATCTGGCCTTCTAAAGAGCAGTCAGGGTTGATCTCCTCTAGGACTGACCGGTTTGATTGCCATGCAGTCCAAGGGACTCGTAGGAGTCTTCTCCAGCACCATAGTTCAAAGGTCTTAATTCTTTGGCACTCAACCTTTCTTATGGACCAACTTTCACAGCCATACATTGCAACTGGGAAAATCATAGCCTTGACTATATGCACTTTTGTCGGTAGGGTGATGGAAAGCCACTGCCAAAAGACAGCTGAACCTGGGCTAAATCAATTGTGTGATTTAGCATGAAACAGCTTTTCCTATTGGTTACTAATTAGCTATCATTCAGCTAATTCTATATTAGCTCTGTATTCTCTTATGAACCACTAACACTATTAGAAACATTTGCAATACATGTTTATTAGAAAATGATCAGGCTAGATGGAAAAACTTCATAGTCCTATCAAATGTAACATTAAGTTGGAACATTTTCCTTGCAGTGAATTACCACTTCCTGAACAGATATTGAAAACTTTCTTGTTCTGTCTAAAACTTACCTGAGCAACATGATCTTGTTCAGGCGTCTTTCTTATCTCCTGTTTCCTAATTTGTTCCACATCCCTTAGACCGATACGCTCCCACAGAGAGGGCCTTCTCCAGGTGCCGTCGGCCGGACAATGCCGGCTGGCGACACCCAGGGGAAGGGCCTTCTCTGTGGCGGGCCCTGCCCTGTGGAACGACCTACCCCCTGAACTCCGTACCATCACCGACCTCTGCCTCTTCCGCCAGTGTCTAAAAACATACCTGTTTCATCAAGCCGGCCTAACATAGCCTCCGCTGTGACTAGTATTAGATAGTTTTAAAATGGGGATTTTAATTGGGTTTAGCGCAGGTTTTTGTTATTTAATAGGTTTTAAATTTGTGAATTTTGTATTACTTTTGTATGTTATTTTAAATTCCTGTGCACCGCCCTGGGTCCTTTTGGAGAAGGGCGGGATACAAATTGAATAAAATCTAAATCTAAATCACTGTGCATTTTAAATTGTTCCAGGAGCTCTAACTTCCTAGATCCTGATCTATGACTAGCAGTTGGCTACATTTTATAAAAAATACATTGTCTTTAAAAAAACACACACACCCCAATATAACAACCAATTAAATTCATAATAGCACCAAAATATTTTAAATAAAAAGAAATACAAGTACATAGAAAATAAAAAAAACTGAAAAGCTATCAAAAAGACATTTGGGAGATCGTTCCTTCTAAGTCAGATTCTCAAGCCATCTAAACAGTAGTGGGATTCAATTTTTTTTACTGCTGGTTCTGTGGGTGTGGCTTGGTGGGTGTGGCAGAGGAAGGATACTGTAAAATCTCCATTCCCTCCCCACTCCAGGGGAAGATTACTGCAAAATCCTCATTCCCTCCCGATCAGCTGGGACTCGGGAGGCAGACAATAGATGGGGGAGGGGCCAGTCAGAGGTGGTATTTACCGGTTCTCCGAAGTACTCAAAATTTCTGCTACCGGTTCTCCAGAACTGGTCAGGACCTGCTGAATACCACCTTTGCATCTAACCTAAAGCTGTCAAAACTTGCTAATTGTAAGTCTTCAGGAATTCAGGGATTATATTTTGCCTGATCATTCCTGGAGTTGTTGGGGACTATTCCAAAGATCATAGGAAAAGAATTGTAAAGACAAGAAAAGGCCTTTTCCAAGGGCTATCTTCTGCTTTTTGTGGATAAAACAACTATTTTCTTCTATTCTAAAGTCCAGGATATTCTAACTGGACTTTAATATAATTAATGCTAGCAGAAATGGACGAAACTTGCAATCCATTAGAAAGAAGCAGATGGGGAATGGGCAGGTTCATTTAGATCATAAAACAGTGTTAGAATTAACTATTTAGGTCAATGTGCTTTTGAAATATTTGTGAAATCAATTTCCTGGATAAGGATGCATTCCAAGCTAGGAACCTATTATATCACAATAAAAAATGATAAACTGCTGGCTGGGGAATTCTGGGAGTTGAAGTCCACAGGACTTAAAGTCACCAGTGTTGAGAAACACTGGATTAAGGCATGGCCCTAAGGACATGATAGGATTAGCCCTCTACCCATCTAGCAACGGAACCCACCACATGGCACCTGGGGAGATTACATCAAGATTGAACCAGGCCTGGGACATAGACAGTCTGCAAAGTTAGCTAAGACCTTCGCACCCTGGGAGTCTGACAGCCAATGGAATGCATTTCTTACACAGGAACAGGAAGCTCTAAGGTGGGGCCAAACAGGATATAAATTTACCCCTCTCTCCACTCCATGTGCCTTTTTTTCCTAGGACCTTAAGCCATGTGGTCCTGTCCACCATTAAAACCATTTTTTTCCAAGCAGCCTCTGTTTCCAGTGTCTTTCTCCCCACTTGGAACTGAACCCAGATGGATGTTTCTTTCAACAAACCTCAACATTCATTTTAAAAATATCATGTATTGGGTTTTGTATATATAGAGTTTTATCTTTGTAAGCCTCCCAGAATCACCTTGAGTTGAGCAGCCATATAATTTTTAAATAAATAAAATCATAAATACACTTATTTGTGTGTATATGAGGGGGGGGGGAGAGAATAAACTACTTTTTGGCAATACTTATTGCCTTTTTGAAGACATCATTATAGAACAAGGATAGAAATCACTCAGCTGAAATGTATCATGACATTAAAGACTAAGTACTCGTGTAATCTGACCCAATTTTGTATGCAATTACTGTACATTACCTAAACAGACTGATATACTCCTTCAAATTATATTGAGGGTTGTTTCTTGGAGGGACAGGTTAAACAGATTAAATTAATTGGAAAGTCCTTTTTTCCATTTGCTATGAGTTGCAATTGTTTTGGAATCTAAATTTTCTACTTCAGCAGTTGAAAGATAGATAAATGGTGTTTAGCTTTAATATCCAACCATCCAAAACAATTTTAGGGCTGTGGCAATTTTTGCAAAGGCAATTATAGTTCCTTCTATTCTCTCAGACTAGCTAGTGTTGTTTGTTATTATGGCACCTTACTGCTAACTGTAGATTACTTGGCAGGCATTTTATTAATCCAGTCACAAAGTCTATTCAATTTCTCCTCCACTTCAAGTTTTGTATTACAGAAGGAGAGAAAAGCAAATGCCTTCAGTAAGTAGCAGTTGTGCATCCCTAGACCACAAAGAACAATAGTAATGCTAAAGTTATTAACATAATAGACATTAAAGACTCACCAAACATCATAGTTGGCCTTCAATTAAACTTATTCCCCTATTTATTTTGACCACCTATCATTAAACAAAATTTACCTTTGTGTTATATATTTTCCCCAGGCAGAATATTTATACCTAGCTCTGTCCAGCTGTCTATATATTTGAGAGACTCTATAACTTTATATGGGACAAAATGTAAATTCTCATAAAATATATTCATAAATTGTGATGCAAACATTGCAGAGGTCACTGCATAGCTGACATGAAATCAAAATTTGTATTTTATATAGACATGGCAGCTTTCTGATAAATCATGTAAGCTTTTACTGTCCCCATTTTAAGCAGTGCATAAATATTCTGTGAATTGCATTTTTTGATACCAAGAATGAGTCAAGGCTTCCTACTTCCCGGAGATTGTGTCATCTGTGTTAGACTCATTATATTTTCTACAGTCATCAAACAGCAATCCCATAAAAAAGGAAGAGTCCAAAAAATAAAGCTCAATCTGCAGAACTGCAAAGACTACTCTTAGTCTTAGTTAAAAAAAAAAAGCTGCATAAAACAGTTTTGCACTGTTAGCAGAGATTGATGGTTGAGAGACGTCAATTCAGATACCATTATAGAATATTCAGTATGATGCTGGCAGAACTGTTCCAGAGCCAGTTGCCAAAGCAAATTAAATCAGCTCTTAAGCTCATCCAACAAGAATGATGTTCTTGGATAGAGAATCAAGCAAGGAGAAATTGGAGTTATAAGCACTTTATTCCACATAGCTCTACACAACTAAGGCAGAGAGAAAGATAAGAAAGAAAATCTGATAAATAAGGTTTTGAAACATCTGACAAAGATGGAACTAGCAAGCAGGAATTAATATAAAACTCCGGAGCTATACTATCTAGGACAGGAGTGTCAACCTCAAGGTCCAGAGGCTGGATCCTTTTATCTGGCATACGGGGCTGCCCTGGAAACAGCAAAGGATTGGTCCGCGGTGCCTCTGCCAGCAAAAACTGAGCTTGAGAGCTCATTTTCTCTCGCAAAGCACTTGGGCTGCCACAGGCGCCCCGACACAAGTGACATCGAGCTGGCCATGCCCACTCTGACCACGCCCACTCTGTTCCCTCCCCCTGATGTCAAACACAACCCTGATGCGTCCCTCACTGAAATCGAGTTTGACACCCTTGATCTAGGATATTATAATCTAGAACAGTGATGGTGAACTTATGACACCCATGTTAAAAGAGACACACCATTAAACTTTAATGTACAGTAAGACCTGACAACAACTATTCTCAAAAACATGCCCTGTTTCATGTGATGCTTGCAGGCTGTGGAGGCCATGTGAGGATCAGATGTGCTCTAACATGGCCTTCAGTCCCTCTGGAAGTCGCACAAGAGATAGACATTTGAGGTGGAGACCCTTTGAGAGCTGTATGCAATGGAGTTTCATTTTAATGTATGCAATTAGTGTGCATTCAAAGTGACAATAGTTATTCTAAGTCTTCCCTTTTGCTCAGTGGGGATTGACACACCTGCAGAGTCAAAGTTAGGCATTTCCTGAAATTTTGACATGCTGAGCCCAAAAATTTTGCTGTCACTGAACTAGAGCCTTTTGTGGCACCAATTCTTTTGTGACTTTGAACTTTTTAGGTTATTAAACTGGATGACATATTTTAGAAGTCAAAAATAAAATTAAAGTTGCCAATCAATGCAATATTTGAAATAACATTTTAAAAAGTGGTATACCGGGCAATCCGATGATAAGCAGACAATCTATGATGATTTTAGCACATTCATTTCAGTGACAGATGAAGGAGCTCAGAGAGTCGGAGTGACAGAATCCGCCCTGGGTCCTTTTGGAGAAGGGCGGGATATAAATTGAATAAAATAAATAAATAAAGAATCAACAAAGCAGTCCTTCAGAGAGAATGGCTGCAGACAGCATCTTAAAAGCGATTCCTTTTATGCAATGCTCAGTTGTAGGAAGAGGATAAAGAAAGCCAAGATTTCCTCCCTCCCTCTCTTTGTCATAGCAAAGTGGGAGAATTTTCCAATCTAAAGCACTCTCAAACAGATACGCACACAATATTTGCTAAGAAGGACCAACTTTTGCACAGAACTATTCACTTACAAATGGAGAATAAAATAGAATATTTCAGGAATGAAGACGGAGGGAAGGAGATGTAGATGGAAAAAGAATCACTTTGCAGCTCTGAGCTCTTTGTACATAGGGTTCTGCTCCCTTTTTTCCTATAGAAGAATACACACACACACACACACACACACACACACACACACGAGGGTTGAATTAATTAATTAACTTTGTCAGTGTTGCACTGATAACATTATTTAGCCAGGTAATGAAATGTCTGCAAGCAAACAACAAAAGCTCAGAGAGCATCATAGACTTCATAATTTTTATTAAAAATAAGTAAGTAAAAAGCCTTTTTATTAGTGCTATCATTGCTTAAAGATTGTAATTGCATGAGAAATAAAAAATAGAACTGCAAGAAGATACAGTGTAATAAAAAAAGGACATTGCAAAAAAGAAATATACAATATGAATGCGTTAAGGGCCATGCTTCATGTTATATTGCCATCCATAGTAACAGTTTTACTTGGTGTCATTTATATTTATATTATACTGACTCATCTTAATTGTTTTGATGTTTTATGATATATGCCACCCACAGTCAATTGTTGTGATAAGCACTTATAGAAATTAAATAAATATTTTCACTCTCCTTTTATTTTCCCCAACCACTAATTGTTGCTTAGATATTCATACTTTCTTTAAACTTTTACAGATGGTGTTTATATCTATTTAAGTCTTTTAGCTGTTTGTTAATTTCTTTCTTTCTTATCTTCAAAGCCATGTTTATATGTCTTAGCTTGCCTTGCTCTATAATATGTTGTAAGAGAGCCATTCCTGCTTGAATTTGGTTAGGTCTCTGTTATAAATAGATACTGTCAGTTTCACCATTGCCTCATATTCTCCAATTTTGTCTCAATATCATATGATTGGCAAGCTTCTTGTTTTTCCAATGTTGTGCCCATTTCATTCTGCTGTCAGCATTAATTTGAATAAATTGTGGTACTTTTCATTTATACCCTCTTGAATCACTTGGTAATAAATGGCTACAAAGTGTTTTAACTTGAAATTTTATTTTCACAATTCCCTGAATATTTTGATATATTCCTTTCCAGTACTTTTGAATTGTCAAAATTCTTACTATGGGGTTAACAAATTTATGTTTCTCCTGATATCAAAATGGCACTCTTGGGTTATCATTTTTATGACTCTATCAATGCATGCAGCTATTCAGCACCATGGTTGAAAAATAAGTAGAATATATGAAGCCTACAGCATCATGCATTCAAAAGGAGGAATTCATGTAGGTGGGTCCATGATATACAGTAGCTATACCTGAGATACACATATCTAACTCTCTGGTTCCCAAAACAATAGAATAAATCATCTGAAAGAAATATATATAAATCACTATTTGTTGAATAGTAAAGACTATTTTATCACCACACCAAACTCAAGGAGGATAAATTAGGGCAACCATAGAGTATCAGTAATTCAGAAAAAGGTACAAAAATTATTTGACAGATCATGGGACTAGACTATAATGGTCTTGGTTGGTAAACTGCAGCATTTGTCCTGTCCCCAACACCCTAAGAACGTGCTTACTAAAATTTGTAGAAAAAAATTGTGACTTTTCAGTCAGATTTCATGCTGAGCTTGGCACTGGGTTGGGACCAGAGATAGTATTCAGCCGTTCTCTCTGGTTCGGGTGAACCAGTAGCGGTGGCTGTGGAAGGCTCCGCCCACCCACCTCAACATAATGTGTGACCTTCTGAGCATGTGCAGAAGGTGGTGTGGATGAGCAAAGCCAGCCCCCCCTTGCATACGCACTCACATCTGTGAACTGGTAGGGAAGGTAAGTGAATCCCACCACTGGTTGGGACAGAAAGATAAGAATCTTATCCTTAATCCTAAATTAATGCATCTCAATGGTTGTATGTATCAGCTCAGATGATCCATTGAGTGAACAGTTCTGCAAACCATTGTCCAACTATTGGAGGCACAAAATTCAACAGCAAGGAGTTCAGGCTAAAAAGGGCAGGTTTTTTTGTATTCCCTGACCTTTAAGTTTACTCAAGAGTTTTTGTTGACTAAATTTATCAGAGGCTTTTTGAAAGTAGAAATAAATAATGTTGACATATCTATTCAAATGCTGCTGACACGAGGGAAAAAACATTGTGATAAACACCTCCAGAAATTTGGTAAGATGAGATCTAATTTTTCAGAAGCTTTAAAGAATCCCGCTTTTCCTTCAGCACAATTATTTTTCCTGATGTTTAGCTGCTTCGCTTTGATTACCGTTTCTATCAATTTGTACAGAAAACTTACATAATTTTGCAACATAATCAGCATTTTTACATTTGCAGTAAGTCAGGGGGATGCCAACATGACCCAGTGATTTGCTACTGTGAAATCTCTCACAGTGTCCTATGAGTTGCTGAAGTAGCTTCTCCAGTTACCTCAATTTGTTTTAACTGTTACAGTGCTCCCCTTGAGAAAGTCAATAGGGGCATCTACCCTATATCCTCTGCAGTAAAAGGTAGATCCAAATATTCCAGTGTCTCTTCAACACATCTTCCATATGTTCCTTGATTCACTCCTCTGGGTAAATGATTCACTATGAGGAAGAGTTTTCTCACCTATCATTAAATCAGAATCTGCCTTATTGTAAATCCTTTATTTCATGTCCTGTGTTTTGAAATGAGACAGAACAGATTTTGACTCTCCGTGTGATATCCTTCCATGCATTTAAAGAGTGCTATCATTATGCCCCCTTCAGTAACTTAAGGCCAAGCATAACAGTTTCCTCAACTTTCTCTTCATGGGGTTTGGTTTCCAGGTACTTAATTATTTATATTGTACTTCTTCCAGCTACTCTGAAAATTGGAAATAAACGCAATACTCAAGATAAAGCCTAACCAAAACAGGATGAGAAGTGGAATAATTATTTCCTGCAATTTGGAAAGTATATTTCCACTAATACAGGCTAAACTTTTTTCCCTTTTTAAAAAATAGCTATACAACGTTGTTACTTCTAGTTCAGTTTGTAATCAAATACAATTTCTAAATCTTCTTCACAATTATCATTAACAAGCCCTATATCATCTATCCTATATGTTTGAGTTTTGTTTCCTAATGAGCTTTTCATTTGTCTTTATTAAATGTCACAGTTACTTTTAGTCCACTTCTCTAACCTATTAAGGTTATTTTGAATATTTTTCCATGCTCTCTACATGGGGCTTCCCTTGAGGTGCACTCGAAAGCTACAGCTAGTCCAGAATGCAGCCGCGCGGGTGATTATGGGAGCCCCCAGATGCTCCCACATAACACCGATCCTGCGTGAGCTGCACTGGCTTCCTGTGGTCTTTCGGGTGCGCTTCAAGGTCCTGACGACCATCTTCAAAGCGCTCCATGGCTCGGGGCCTAGTTATATGCGAGACCGTCTCCTGCCCCATATATCCCTTAGACCGATACGCTCCCACAGAGAGGGCCTTCTCAGGGTGCCATCGGCCGGACAATGGCGGCTGGCGACACCCAGGGGAAGGGCCTTCTCTGTGGCGGGCCCTGTCCTTTGGAACGACCTACCCCCTGAACTCCGCACTATCACCGACCTCCGCCTCTTCCGCCAGTGTTTAAAAACACACTTATTTCATCAAGCCGGCCTAACATAGCCTCCGCTGGGACAAATATTAGACAGTTTTACATGGGGGGTTTTAATTTGGTTTTAGCGCAGGTTTTTTGTCATTTAATAGGTTTTTTAAATTTATATTTGGTACCATTTTGTATGTTGTTTTAAATTCCTGTGCGCCGCCCTGGGTCCTCTCGGAGAAGGGCGGGATATAAATTGAATAAAATAAATAAAATAAATAAATAAATCTTTAAGCTATTAGCTATCCAATCCAGTGTTATGTTATCTGCAAATCAAAGCTTTCTTATCAACACGTTGTGGGGTACTTTGTCAAATATTTTGTAAAGGTCAAGCTATATTATGTCTACAGCATTCCTACACAGTTATTATATAACAAATTTACCAAGTTTAAAAACAAGAGAGAGAAAAAATACTCTGGCAAGATTCCTCCTTGTCAAATCTATGCTGATTTACTTCTAGTAATTACCACATTTTTTCAATATGTTTACAAATCACTTCCTTTATGATCTGCTCTAAAATCTTTTCATGGAATGATGTCAGACAGATTTTAATCAGAGCTGCTTTTTAAAAAATGGGAACAATTCATGTTCTCCTGCAGTCATCTGGAACTTGATAGGAATTTCTTAAGGATGGTACACAAAAGTGCGACCATTGCTTTTACCAAAGGAAAAATAAGAATCAGACAGCATCCCGTTTCTACTCTTTACCTGTTCACATTAGCCTTTTGTAAGGTACAAAATAAAATTAGCTACTATATTAGCACTTATTGTGGATGTAGCGAAGGTGCCCTTGTTCAGTTGAGATGGTTGAGAGGCAGCAGCATAATGTCTTGGCTCTTGCAGGGAATCAATAGGAAATCCTACAGGAAAAAGGCAGGGCAAGCTTGCCCATCAATGGAAAGCTACATTACCCTGCATCTCCCAAAGCAATGTTCCAAAACTACTATGTAATATTTCCTCTGGAGAAATAGCTGGCTTATAAATATGCAGAGCTAATCAGCTCAACTTTCCTGGGGTTGTTGGAATCTGTTGGAAATTATAAGAGGGTTATCTGAGAGTGATGTGTCATGCAGCAATTGGCATTATTATCTTCCCCAAAATATTGCTTTACTTATGCCGTAGACAGAGAAAAAATGGAAAACAGATGCCTCCCAATTATTCTCCCATTTTATTGAGAGCTTCACATAATAATAGATACTGTATGTTGAAAGATTACCATTTTGTACCCAAGTTGTAAAACAGAGCTTATTATCACAATGTATTTTGTATTTCTCTAATCTTCCTGTTTTTTGACATATAACCACTTTGTTTTATTTTGGCTCATGGATTTTTTTTTAATGGAGTGCAATACTGACATTGTATTTAACACATCTTCTAGCCATTTAGAGTAAAAATGTACTGAGATAAAACATTATATTTTAAATATGCACACTACCTTTGGCTCATAATCCAACACACATCTGGTTCTCTTCTATGCAACACAATTTGCTTCATATAGTGGAAAGTTCACAAGTATAGGAAGAAAGGAGTTCAATGGTATGTTATAAATGGCTCTGGTGCTATAAAATGGACATGTTCCATCTTGCTTAATGGAACATTGCTGAAGTCCAGCAAAACTACTTATTATATAAACAGATCTGAATATAAGACTCTGTGACTCAAACCTCTGTTTGATGAAGACTTTTGAAATGTCAAACTGTCAGTCAATTAAATAGATTGCTGAGATAAGATCACAAAACTGGTCTAGTCAATATTCTGAGGTATTCATAAAACCAAAGAAAACTTTCAGGAAAAAAAAGATAATACTGTATTGCTAAGATACTAAAGCTATTTTGAGTTATTCAGTGGTCAGGAATGGAACTGAAATGATGAAATGCTAGAGGACAGGTTAAACAGAAGACTTCTAAACTGAAGAGGAAAATATATCCTGTAAGGGCAGTTTGATATGAAATAGATTAGGACTCCTTATGTTCAACTGCTGAAGAACTAACGAACTTTCTCAAGTATTCCATTCATGGTGATACTATAAGTTACCCATCTACAAAGAAATGGGAGGAATTGGAAGGTTCCATTGATTGACACTTCTTAGGAACTGAAGAATAGGTGGAAGTTCTACTGTATTGCATGTTGTTGTAAGCATCTCAAAAAACCTGAATGTACATTATTTATAATAAGGTAAATGGACAAGCTAAACTTTTCACCTGACCAAAAATATAGTGATGAAATATTCTTGCTATGAGAAAGAGGGTTCGACATTGTAGCTATTTTAGAACATAATGTGAAAGTGAACACATATTTGCACTAAGCAATTGTCATTTGACATTATTTAGTTCCAGGAGAAAAAAATGTGTTCTGCCAAGTACTATAAAATGAACATTCTTAAGAATTGCAATAGTAATAAAAGTCTTGGAGTACACTGAACAAATGGGAGTAAGATTAAATATAAAGATCAAACTAATTACAACAGGTACAGCAACAATGGAGGCATTAAAAATGTGTGTGTGGGAGGGTAGTTACATCCTTTTAGTATCAACTACCAACAGTAAAGGAACCAGCAATCAAAAATACACCACAAACTATTATTTGGTAAAGTAGACATGAAGGCCTTGGAAATGATACTGAGATGCTGAGATGTATGACCAGAGGTGTCAAACTTGATTTCATTGAGGGCCACATCAGAGTTGTGTTTGAATTCGGGGGGGGGGGGGGGGGTTCATGGGGCAGGCATGGCCAGTTCAACATCACATCAGGGATGCCTTTGGTGGCCTGAGTGAGAAAACAGGCTCCTGAGCTCTGTTTTTGTCTGCCACAGCCCTCTGCAACCCTCTGCCAGTGAAAATGGAGCTCGGGAGGGCTGAGCTCCATTTTCACTGGCAGAGGGACCACAGGCAGTTCCTTCATTGTTTCCAGGGCAGCCCTGTGGGCCAGATTGGCCTCCAGGCCTTGAGTTTGCCACCTCTGGTCTATACCAAGAAATAATAGAGTCCTGTAGGCAATGGTCTATGCTAGCAAAAGTTGGGCTTTGAAGAAGCAGAATAAAAAGAGCATTGACGTTTTTGAAATTTGACTTTGGAGAAGACTCCTGAAAATATCATGGACAGTAAAAGGAAAAAAATCCTGAAACAATTCAACCCAGAGTTCTCACTTCAGGCACAAATAGCCAGTCTGAAAATTCTGTTTTGGATGTATTATGAGAAGACGGGGCCCCTTAGAGAAGACTACAATCCTTTGAAAAGGAAGAAAAATAAGAAGGACAAGCAGCAGCAAGATGGATGACCTCAATTATAGCTGTGACTGGTGCACTATTGGCAGACCTAAAGGATCATGTTGGGAGCAAATCCTCCTGGATAAAATTTACCTTTTTGATCACTAAAAATTGATACTGACTTTGAGTATAATTAATGGGCGAAGCGCAGGTTGAGGGGGTTTTTAGGGAGGCTTTTAATTAGGCTTTTAGGGGGTTCCAGGGAGGAGGGGAAAAATAGTCCAGGGAGGGGACAGCAAATGAGGCCGGCGGGCGGAAGTAGGGAAACGGAGGAAGGGAGGGGGGGTCATTTCCACGGTAGCTCTTTCCATCGATTCGGTCTGGGGGAGGGGCAGGGGCGGAGGGAGACGAAATGGGTACCATCAGTTGGAAGACCGTGGCCGCTGGATCCAGGCGGTCACGTGCTCCAACTCTCCGTTCTCCCATCGCAGACTAGGTGGGCAGGAATCACAGGCCCAGGGCCCGAAGCTGATGTTATGCAACGCCAGGTCCGTGGTTCAAAAATCCCCCCTCATTCGTGACCTTGTGTCAGAGGGGGACCCGGACCTGGTGGGTATAACGGAAACCTGGTTGGGCCACGAGGGGGGTATGCCCCTCGTGGACATGTGCCCACCAGGTTACCGTGCTTTTCATCAGCCTAGGGCCCTAGGGAGGGGTGGGGGGGTGGCGATTATCGTAAAGGAAGGTCTTGAGCCAAAGGAGACCTCTGTCCCCCAGACAACCGGGTGTGAATCTCTCTATGTGAGATGGGGCCTAGGAAGGCAGTTGGGCATGTTAGTTGTATACCTGGCTCCTCGCTATGCAACAACAGCCCTGCCCGAGCTCCTAGAGGTGATAGCCGAGGCGGCAGTTGAGACCCCCAGACTGGTAGTCATGGGGGACTTTAACTTGCCGTCGGCGGGCGAAGCCTCTGGAGCAGCTCGGGAGTTCATGGCTTCCATGACGGCCATGGACCTGACCCAAGTAGTTTTAGGCCCCACTCACGAGGGGGGGAACACACTGGATCTCATCTTTGTCTCGGAACAGTGGAGCCGTGATCTTGGAATAGGGGATCTAGTCATTACTCCCTTGTCATGGACGGATCACGCTCTCCTTCGGCTGGACTTTCCAATCGCTGCACCCCACCGCGGGGAGGCGGAACCGGACACTCCTATATGGTTCCGCCCCAGGCTTCTAATGGACCCGGAAAGGTTCCAGAGGGAGCTTGGGCCAATTCCTGTGACCCTGCCCCGCGACTCGACTGAGGACCTAGTGGCCGCATGGTTAAGTGCGGCCACGGGGGCCTTGGACCGAGTTGCGCCCTTGCGGCCTCTCTTGCGGCGACGAATCACCCGGGCTCCTTGGTTCACTGAGGAGCTCCGGGGGATGAAACGCCACAAGAGATGCCTAGAGAGTAGATGGAGATCCTCTCGCTCCGAAGCCGACCGAACACTAGTGAGAACCCATATTAGGGCTTATTTAGTGGCGATAAGAGTGGCCAAACGGGAGTATTGTGCCACCCTTATTGCATCCGCAGATAACCGCCCTGCCGCCCTGTTTGGGGTGACCCGCTCCCTCCTTCACCAGAGGCCGCGGGAAGCCCCTCTGCAAGGGCGAGCAGAGGAATTTGGGATTTATCTGCAGGAGAAAATCACTCGGATTCGGAATGAGCTACCCTCCATCGACAGTGGTCCTGTGGGACTGTCCGAGGCTAGTCTTGAGGCTCCTTCTTGGGAGGAGTTTGACTTTGTTACCACCGAGGATATGGACAGGTTGTCAAGGAAACTTAGGGCGACCACATGTTTATTGGACCCGTGTCCCTCCTGGCTTGTACTGGCATCCTGGGAGACGACACGAGGCTGGCTCCAGGGCATTGTCAACGCATCTTTGAGTGAGGGGTCCTTACCTGCCGTCTTGAAAGAGGCGGTAGTGAGGCCCCTCCTCAAGAAGCCGTCCCTGGACCCAGCTTTACTAGAGAACTATCGTCCGGTCTCCAACCTTCACTTTTTAGTGAAGGTTGTCGAGAGTGTGGTGGCCCAACAGTTTCCGCGACACCTGGAGGAAGTTGATTATCTAGACCCGCGCCAGTCCGGCTTCCGGCCCGGTCACAGTACTGAGACGGCATTGGTCGCGTTGGTTGATGATCTCTGGAGGGCGCGGGATAGAGGGTATTCCTCTATCCTAGTCCTATTAGACCTCTCGGCGGCTTTTGATACCATCGACCATGGTATCCTATTGCACCGACTGGGGGGGTTGGGGCTGGGAGGCACCGTTCTGCGGTGGTTCTCATCCTACCTCTCTGGTCGGTCGCAATATGTGTTGACGGGAGGGCAGAGGTCGACCTCGAGGCCTCTCCTATGTGGGGTTCCTCAGGGGTCGGTCCTCTCGCCCCTCCTTTTCAACACATATATGAAGCCGCTGGGTGAGATCATCCGTGGTTTTGGGGTGGAATACCATCTGTACGCTGATGACACTCAGTTGTACATATCCACCCCAAACCACCCCAACGATGCCGCCGAAGTGCTGTCCCGGTGTCTGGAAGCCGTACGGATCTGGATGGGTGGTAACAAACTCAAACTCAACCCAGCCAAGACTGAGTGGCTGTGGTTTCCGGCACCCCGGTTCAGCCAGATCACTCCAACTCTGGCCATTGGGGGCGAAACACTGGCCCCCGTGGAGAGGGCGCGCAATTTGGGTGTCCTCCTGGATTCCCGGCTGTCCATGGAGGACCATGTGGCAGCCGTGGCCAGGGGGGCGTTCCATCAGGTTCGCCTGATGCGCCAACTGCGCCCCTTACTGGACCGGGCTGCCCTTCGCACAGTCACTCAAGCACTCGTGACGTCCCGACTCGACTACTGTAATACTCTCTACATGGGGCTTCCCTTGAGGTGCACTCGAAAGCTACAGCTAGTCCAAAACGCAGCCGCGCGGGTGATTATGGGAGCCACTAGATGCTCCCACATAACACCGATCCTGCGCGAGCTGCATTGGCTTCCTGTGGCCTTTCGAGTGCGCTTCAAGGTTTTGACTACCATCTTTAAAGCGCTCCATGGCTCGGGACCTAGTTATATGCGAGACCGCCTCCTGCCCCATACATCCCTCAGACCAATCCGCTCCCACAGAGAGGGCCTCCTCAGGGTACCGTCGGCCGGACAATGCCGACTGGCGACGCCCAGGGGAAGAGCCTTCTCTGTGGCGGGGCCAGCCCTTTGGAATGACCTACCCCCTGAATTACGTACCATCACCGACCTCCGCCTCTTCCGCCAATGTCTTAAGACATATCTGTTTCAACAAGCCGGCCTAGCCTAACCTCCCTTGGGGACTTAAGATAGTTTTAAATTGGGTTTTAAAATTTGGTTTTAGCGCAGGATGGGGTTATTTAATAGTTTTTTTAAAAAATTATATTTATTGTATTTTTGTATGTTTTTTAAATTTCCTGTGCGCCGCCCTGGGTCCTCTGTGGAGAAGGGCGGGGTATAAATTTAAATAAATAAATAAATAAATAAATAAATCACAACCAACCAAACAACTGACCCACCATTGCCTCCAATAACTTACCAATAATTTAACATTGTTTATGGCTAAAATATAAAGTTTTTATTTGTTTTATCCCATGATTTCTTAATTTGTACTGACTTCTGCTAGAGTCATCTAAATATATCTGCTATTAAATCTATATCATTTATATTTTTGTTCCATCTGTATTACAATAAGTGAAGAGAGGTCAGATAAGGCGAACTTATCCTTGCTTTACAAAACACTTTAAAGAGAACTCATTCAAAATGGAATTAATCTAGACAGAGAAGAGTATGGTGGGCAAGGAATGAGAATTAATCTAGACAGAGAAGAAATGTGGGCAAGGAATGAGAAGTTCATTTAAATGAATTAATAAAGGAAACCACCTTTCTAAGCATATACATATATACATACATATACACACATACATACATATCAATAGGCAGCTCCTTGAATCCTTGAAACAGTTGAGGGTATCTGCAGCTATAATTTTAACAATTATATGGGAATACATTTCGTAGTAACAATTCTAATAAATATTTGAAATTGTAGTATTGAAAGCATTAGAAACCTCAACAGATTTCTATGTAAGATAGGAAATAATATTAATTACATGAGGATATTTAAGCATGCCCTCTAGCATTCTTCAAAGATTTGAGAACATCATAGAAAAGTAGTCAAACCCTTGATAATTTTTTTCTCTACAACCAGAATAGAATATATCTTTATTACAGTCATAGACCAGCAATTGACATCACTTTTTACAATATATTTTAAAAAGTATACTACTGACATTAATAGTGGGTAATAACATCCCTGTTAAGAAAATACATGTTCTCAAACTGTTAGGATCACTCCCTAATTTACATGGGTGAAAAGCTGATAAGTATGTGAGTAAATATAATGTTCCAAAAATTGTTAGAGATACGTATGTCAAAAAAATTGGTACAAGTTCATAACTACTTCTGTAACCAATTTTTTTCTTGTGGACATTGCAGCAACACTGGATTTTGCCACTGCAAGCGTAGTAGATGGGTTTGAGTCCTGGAGGAGAAAGCCTACATAAAAATTGTCTGCCCTCCCTGGCAAACTCTCTAGTAAGGGGAGAATATATGCTGACCTATAAACTCTGTATAACTCACAGTACAATAAAGCATGTGATATATCTGCAACTTCTCCTTTACCACATATACATACCTGTTTCTGCTATTGGTGTTCTCTTATACCTGCTCTGGAGGAGTGTTAACATAAGAACATAAGAATAGCCTTGCTGGAACAGGCCACAGCCCATCCAGTCCAGCATTCTGTCTCACACAGTGGCTCACCATTTGCTTCAGGGTATTCCCAAGAAGATGTCTTCACCTGCTTATGATTCCCTGCAAATGGCATTGAGAGATATCCTGCCTATCTCTCCAACCCGTAAAAAGGAGTTAAGGTTTGAAGATGACAACAAATGAAACAACTTTAGCTTTCATTCATCCACTTGAAACGTTTATTTAATTTTGCAGATGAAATCCTCCTGGTATAAATACCCTGATTTATCCTTCCTTCCAAGGAAGACACGGTAAATAAAATCAGGTCAAGAATGACACTATTGTTCTATGGGGTATATCTAAGGCTGATTTTAAAACCATATAAAGATTCTAAATTATACAAAAGTGTTAGGTCTATTTCATTAATTAATGTAGATAGCATGGTTTTAATTACTTTATTGGCTAGGTGGTTGCAGAAAGTAACCAACACTCTGAATCAAAGCTTATAAAAAGTCAACAAGCATTAGATGCAGAGCCCAAGGCAAATAATCAAGGATCATTATACTATTTATTTGGCAGTATGTACTGGAGGAGAGCTACCAAAGAATAATGAAAGACATCCCCGCAAACAAACTGATGCCCTGATATGAAAGGAAAGGAAATGATAGAGGCATACATATGCAGACATATTGGATGATATACCGTGTTTCCCCAAAAATAAGACAGGGACTTATTTTCTTTTGAAACCCCCCCCCCAAATAAGTGCTTGGTCTTATTTTTGGGGAGGTCTTATTATTTTTGAGGTGGAGGAGGGAGGGAGCATGGTCACCTCATGGCTGCTGCTCTGTTGCAATATTTTCAGGGAGGACTTATTTTCGGGGGGGGCTTATTTTAGTACATGCACTCAAAAGCCCTATTGGGTTTGTTATCCACGGAGGTCTCATTTTCAGGGAAACAGGGTAAGCATACATATCAATTAATAACTCTCAAGTTATTTCTCTCCCTTCTACCATAACCATCTATTAAAAATATATTAATAAAAAGAAACACGTCAGTGGGTTGCCATAGGCATATTGTGATAAGACTTGGATACTCCAAGACCTCATTCTTTTACTGTGTGTTTCTATTCTATTGACATAGTACCATTCATCTGAAAGTTTCTTCTCCCAGGGAATTTATGTTTATTAATTGACTAGCCATTCCTGGCCACGCATTGCTGTGGCCCAGTCTGGTTAAATGGCCAACCAATCTGTGTGTAGATCTACATCTGCACACACAAACACGTACACACAACCACCATATAACCCCCAACCTACCTACCTACTGTATTTCTCCCTCTCCCTCTCTATCCCTCTACCTACCTACCTACCTATTGTATTTCTCCCTCTCTCTCTATATCCCTCTACCTACCTACCTACCTACCTACCTACCTACCTACCTACCTACCTACCTACCTACCTACCTACTGCATTTCTCCCTCCCTGTCTCTATCCCTATAGTTGCCTACCTACCTACTGTATTTCTCCTTGAATCTTATGGACAGAGTATTTTATGTCATAAAGGATGGCATAATATCTGTGGCCCACTGCTCTCTCTGGATCCATCTACCTACCTTTTAAACAATTTTTTACATTTCCATTGCGTGTACCTGGCACAGGTGTGACATCTACACAATCTATATATATATCATTGGTGCCGTACTTATTAAGTGTAAATAGTTGTATTAAAATTCCATTTTGACCGAGGGTAACATTAATTATATTAACATATGTATTGTCCCTTATTTGATTTACCATAGAAGTATCCCAGTGTTAATAGCAAATGTTTTTTTCCAGGTTGATAGATTACTTAGGAAGTTTATTTGGGATGGTAGCTCATCAAGGCTTTTGTTAGCTGAAGTAACTATAATTTGAGCAGAGACGGTTTAATTTATCTGATTTGCAAAAATATCATTGCACTTAGATTATAGCAGTCATAAATATGTAAATGAAAATATAATAAATCATAATGCTTTATGGTCTTTGCTGGCAAATTATTATTTATACCTTCAACAGTCCTGGTATAAGTTCTTAGCACTTCTAGTGGATAAGGAGTCTTATTTCCAGGACTACAGGCTGGGAGAAAACTTCGGGCTATATTGTGGTGTAGACTAGGTTCTCATCATGAATCTTTAACTCTTTGGAAGCATTCTACTTTTAAAACAGGTGGTAAACATTTTAGTGGAAAATATGTGTGGAAGCCAGGATAGCAACTTTAATAAATTCTTATATAAGACTATTTTAAAGCTTTTTCCTTACTTTAAAGAGAATTGGATCACCTGAGCTCACAAGAGTGGCAGTATTTTCAACTTAAGCACATTTAATGACTCATTCTGGCTAGGAACTTTGGCTGCTTTAGAGGCACCTGTGATGCTTTCCTATTTGATGGAATTCACAACAGAAGTTAAACCAGCCACATATCTTTATCAAAAGTTCAAGAATGTTTTTGCAGCAGATATTACTGGAATATGTTAAACATGGATTAAATAATTGGAATGCCCAGTATTGCCCCATTAATCGAGTCATCTTCTTAAAAATGTTTAAATGGTGTTGATCAAAAGCTGATTAATAAGAAGTGTATTTAGAATGTGTTGGACTCCCCAAAGGATGTACTGTAAAAGATGAAGATCAGATTTTCTCAGTTGGAGATGTTCAAAAATTCTGGTTTCATTAATTCATATGATATGATCCTGTGAATTTTTGATACTTTGGGAGGCAGACTTGTATTTTAAGTTACATAAGTAGTTTTATGGGGAAACTGATAAACGTTAAAGATATCAATGTGATCATCAATTTACCAAAGCTTTAAAATAATTGTCCATGAGGAAATATGATTGTACCAGGCATTGTGGTGGCTAAAAGGATATTACTGAGAAATTGGAAAAGTGATAACTTATCTATTTCATGCTAATCAAAAGATGAAATGATACACCCTTCTTGGCATAAAGATATTGTACAATATTTTCCATTGGATTATAATATATTATACATTTTTTTTGTAAACTAGTGATTGTAGTTTAATATATAAGGAAGCTTTTTACTGATTTATTTATTTTCTTCCTTTTTTATTTCTTATTATGGATTGTTTAGTTTAACTTTTTTGTTGTATGTATGTATGTATGTATGTATGTATGTATGTATGTATGTATGTATGTATGTATATTGTTGTTTGTACTTTATAAAAAATGAAGAATAATATTTAAGACAAATAAAGAACAATGCTACCTAACTGATACTATTGACATAAACAGAATGACAAAAACACTAAAGTACTTCTATATAAATGACATGCTATTGAAATATTATGAAAGCGGTAATTTTAAGTTACACCACATACCTAAGAAAAAATGGATTTCATAAAGTATAGCTGTTGGTTAAAGTCCCTGCTTCCAGGTGTGACATGTTATCCTGTAACAAATGCCAACAATGTGATGCTTTAAAAAGAAAATGACCTCATCAGATTCTCTCATCAGCAAAATAAGATTCCCAGTTATCTGGAAGTAAGCAGACCCACTAAATTGAATGAGACTCAATTCTGAGAAGTTATATTTAGAATTGTGCTAAATTGATGTTTAGGATGTCCGCATGTGATGTCCAAGAAACAAAACAGCCCATAAGCACATCAGTTTTTTTTAAAGACTAATCTATTAATTAAATTAAATAAACATGTTTTTCCCCAGAAAAGGTCATTGGGATCAAGTTAATGATCTCTCACACACCCATATCACCTACCTCCCAGTGATGAACTGACTTCTGGACGGGGTGCACATGGGTTGGACATAGTAATTCTCCAGCTTAACTCCTTCGGCGGCGAGTTTATCCAGGGTAGGAGTCCGGATCTCTGAGCCGTGATAACCAACGTCCCTGAAGCCCTGGTCGTCCGCCAGAATGAAGATGAGGTGCGGCTGGAAAGGGGGAGGTGGCGTCTCGGAGTCTTCCTCTTCCAACTTGGCTGTCCCGTTGGGTTCCTCGGGGTCTTCCGCCGACGTCCCAGCTAGGTAGCCTTGAGCGAGGACGCTGAGCACGGAGAAAGCGGCGGCCAGCAACCCCCCGGTTCGCATTTTCCCTCGGCCGAGCCGGGTTCAAGCGTTGCTCGTCCCTCCCGCCTCTCTTTTCCGGCGGTGGGAAAGAGAACCCGGGACTCAAGGAGTCTTCTTCTCCAAGAGGCAGTACTGGAGGGAGGAGGAGGAGGGCGAGCCCATGGCAAACGTCCAAGCGCCAAGACTCGGGAGTGTCCAGGGTGGGACGGCAGAGGAGGAGTCGAGGTGGTCCCGGCGATCTCCAACCGCCGACGGCGCGCTCAGCTGCTCTTCAGTCGCCGAGACTGACCGCTCCCTGCCTCATCCTAACCTGGATTCGGCAACCCAGGAGGAAGGCTGCAGCGCAGCTCTCGCCTGCCAGCTGCAGGCAAACGGGCAGCACGCCCTATCTATGCCGCTGTCCCACCGCTGGCGGGACAGGCGCGGGGGAAACTCCCGCGCGCACCCCGCTTGGGCGACCTCCCGGGAAGGATCTCTCCTACCCGAATTGCGCCTCTCTCTCTCTCTCTCTCTCTCTCCCTCAGGAAAGGAGGGAGCCGCCAGGGCTACGCTCTTTTCTCTTGCCGCCACCGGCGAATAACTCCCGCTTCGTTTCCTTTCCACCTCCGCCCGCCCGCCTCCCTTTGCTCCCACCCCTCCCTTGGCGAGAAAAGGCCAAACAAACGCCCGCCTTCAGGCCTGGGTCCAGGAAGGCGCACGCCCTCCGTCGCCGGCTAGAATGGACCGGGAGGAAAAGCGCTGGCTTAGCAAACGCTTTTTGGGAGAACTTGGCAAATTTAGGATTCATGAAACATAATTATTTGAGGTTTTTTTTTAAAGAGAGAGAGAGAGAGAGATTCTACTCAAACGGTTAAAACTAGAATCAAATCAAAAAACTTTCTACAACAAAAAAGTATAAGGGATTGGGGAATTCTTGAAGGAATGTATTACAGGTAGTCCTCGAAGGTGAAGGTAAAGGTAAAGGCTCCCATCGCACATATGTGCTAGTCATTCCCGACTCTAGGGGGCAGTGCTGGTATCAGTTTCAAAGCTGAAGAGACAGTGTTGTCTGAAGACGTCTCCATGGTCATGTGGCCGGCATGACTAAATGCCAAAGGCCCACCTTCCCACCAAAGGTGGTCCCTATTTTTATACTTGCATTTTTACATGCTTTTGAACTGCTAGGTTGGCAGAAGTTGGGACAAGTAACGGGAGCTGACTCCGTTTCGTGGTGCTAGGGATTCAAACTGCTGACCTTTCTGATCGACAAGCTCAGCGTCTTAGCCACTGAGCCACCGCATCTCTTGTCCTCCACTTACAAAGAGTTCATTTAGTGACCATTTAAAGTTACAATGGCACTGAAAGTGACCATTTTTCACGTTTATGACTGTTGCCCAGTGATCAAAATTCAGATGCTTGGCAACTAACTCATAGTTATTACAGTTGTGGTGCTCCAAGGTCATGCGATCTTCTGATGAGCCAATGGTGGAAAAGTCAGATTCACTTAATAAATGTGCTACTAACTTAAAACTATGGCAAGAAAGGTCGTAAAATGGGGCAAAACTCACATAACAAATGTTTCATTTAGCAACATAAATTTTGGGCTCAATTGCAGTCATAAGTCAAGGACCATCTGCATACCTAGCTAAGGGAGGAATTATGTGGGGTTGTTGTTGCCTGTTTTTCTGTTGCTCTGGGTTTTTTCCAAGCATAAGAATCTTCTCTAGCATCCTTATATATTCCAACTAGTCAATCACCTGGTGTTACCAGGGTATTTATTTATAGGGGGGAAATTTCCAGACCAAACGTAATTTTTAATGTTGGATTTTCTCCCTTACCAGAGGGAATCCCATTTGTGGAGTACTGTGAAGCCATTACCAAGGCAACTTCACTGCACTGCACAGTAGAAGCCATTTTACAGCAGTACAGTAGAAGCCATTTTAAGGCACAACAGGCTGTATCTTAATAGAACACACACCCCCAAGGATTTTAGGGGTGTCTTACCCCCACAGTATTTGTTTCCAGAGAGTAAGTCATCTGTGTACCAAGTTTGGTTGAAATTGCTCGAGGTGTTCCAGAGTTATGCTGGAACACACACACACACACACACACACACACACACACTTTTTTAATATATAGATTATTCAAGCTTTAAACAGGCCAGTGAGCAGAATACTGTAATGTTATCAAGCACTGAATCACATTTTCATTTTATGGTCTAAGGATTTGACAAGACTTTCTTCACAAATCCACAGGCAAAACATTCCTTGTCTCTGCCTTTTTTGTGGTCTAGCCTTCCATTGCCTCATCCATATTTCCTGAAAAGGAGAAAGGTCAGTTATGTGTCAGACGCTCCTTGGATATATGTGTCATGTTCTTCCCTACTGTTTTCAAAGGGGTGTTAAAACACTGTATGGCAGAAGTCATATAACATGTCAAAAGCTAAACACAAAGAAAACATTGGTTTATTAATGGGCCAGCTAGAAGCAAAGGAGATAAATGAGAATCCTGTGTGGCCTCTTAATATAATCCCCAAGCCAGAAAAATAATATTCTAATGCTACCTAATGAAGCAACCATTAGATAGGAACAGAATTATTTGTGCAGCTGTCGTCTGGCCAACATTCTAAACTAATTTGGCTAGGAATTATATTTTTGCATCTTGTGTGAACTTTAGATACTGTAATGTGTTTAGTTTGTGGTGCAATCTGCTGTAGAACTCCAGGGAGATGGATAAGCAACGTTAAAAATAACAAAGTTTAAAATGATGTGTGGATGCAGCCAATATCTGTAATTCTCAACTCTGAAGGAAGCTGTTTGGAAGAAGCTTTTTGGCAAGTGTCATTTATAGTGGAAGGGTGAGAACAGTTACATCTGTTGCGATTTTTCCTTTGGCTCAGCAGCTAATTGTGCAAGAGTTCTATCCTTTGTATCTGTCTTTCCTGTCATAGGAATGTTAGAAAACCAAATGTGCATTGAAAAAATTATTTGCAATTAATCATTTGTTCGTTAGATTTATGCTGAATGTTTTATTCAGGAATTGAAGACAGCACCAGCTTTAAAAAAAATTATTGTCCCCTAAAGTTTCTTAGACTGCAGAGTAGTTGATCAGTTGCACGTAGAAGTGCCTGGAGAGAGAAATGAGTGTAAAAGAGAATTAGGATGATGGTGTAGAACAAAACTGAGAAAGAGATGTTAACGAAGAAACGAAAGGAAAGAAGTATAATTATTTTGAAACAGTGACTATAAATCACCATTTTGGGAATGGCATTACTAGTTTTCCTCTTGAACTGGTTGGGATAACCACCAATCCTTCTTTTCCTAGACTTGCAAGAGGTTTTACAATATTTTTCATGGTTGTTACTTTAATTTTTCCAGTGTTATTTGCTTTTAATTCAACATGTATGCATTGCTGGTACTGCACACATGTCTCTAATTTTGAAAGACATGTTCATTATTCCTATTTTCCCATCACTGTTTTCCATTTTCAAACATTCAGGCTATTTTCCTTTTGTACTCAGGTTTTCTTAATCTGCTTTGTACTTGGTAATGGTGTTGTGTGTCTTGAAAAGTCTTTACAGCATCCTTTCATAGATGTTTATTTCACTATAAAAATACTTTTTTCAATGCTTCAGATGAAGAAAATGTGAATACAAAGTATTTATTTTCAACTATATTGTCATCATTGTGGTACCATATAAGAATATGCCTAGAAAATATAACTTTAAAATAATACCAACTGGATTTCATTTTAATATATGCATACAACAATTTTTGCATTTTGTTTGTTGCAATATTACAATTCTCTTAATATAATTAAATTGACTGGACTGAACCTATATGACAGTGATGGCTAACCTTTTTTGGCTCGTGTGCCAAAAGCGGGGGGGGGGAGCGCAGGGGGGTCGTGCACGGGTGTGCCACACCTGAAATGCTATGCATGCCACTCCAGCATGCTTGCGTGTGCCACTCCCTGCTTTGGTGTGCTTTTTCCACCCTCCCCAGGCTCCAGAGGCTTTCTAGGAGCCGAGGGGGGTGGGAAAGAGCTACCCCACCCCCCAGAGGCCTTCTAGAGGCTTCAGGAATTTTGCTAAAGCCTCCAGAGTGCAAAAACCTGGCCCTATAGGTAAACTGGAGGTTCAGGAACTGACTTCCGGTTTGCTCATAGGGCTGTTTTTCACCTCCGGAGCTTTCAGGGAATCCTCCTGAAGGCTCCAGAGGGCGAAAAACGGCCTCAAAAGAAGGCTGAAATCAGCTGGCCAATGTGCACATGCACACTGCAGCTAACAGGATAACGCCTCGCATGTCTTAACAAATGGGTCTGCATGCCACCACCGGTTCGCCATAACGGCTATATGATATTATTAACCTTAACCTGTATGACATTTGCCTGAATTCCTTGAATTGTCAACTATATTAAAGGGTAAACCTGAGTTTTGAATTGTGATATCTGAAATATTTTCAACAGTTAATTTTAGATCTTATTTATTTATTATTTACACTTATATACCGCCCTATCTCCCGAGGGACTCAGGGCAGTGCACAGAGGAATAAAAAGTAGTAAAACACAATGACAAATGAATAAAACTGAAATGTTCAGGTGTACTCAAATCTATACATCTGAGACAGGTATATTAGAGAAAGCATGATACAATGGAAGAGAATATATGTTGCTCAGGATTGAAATGTGGGTCCTTGGTTTTCTCTGAACTTAGTTGTTTTTTTGCAGATGTTCTATTACACATAGATACACATAAAATACACATATTTTCTTCTACATTGGCATCTGCTATCTATTCTCCTCTCTCCCCGACTCCCTTTGTACATTCAACATTATGATCCACACATGCACTTAACAGGTGGAACTTGCATTCCAGTGTTGTGATATGTTTCATCGTTTGATGACATCTCCAGATTCAGGAGATGCATTTGAATGCAGTTTACATCCGCAGCATTCATATATCTTTCCATATATATTTTTTTATCTTAATCCTTGCAAATCTTCCTTGATATACCATTTCTATAAATTGCTTCATACATTGCATTTGGTTCTTTAAATTTCTCATTGCTCCCTTTTTTGTGAATCTTATCCACTCCATATAACCACAGTCACATACAATTTAGCCATTCACTCTTCATATATTTGCTTTGTGACTCTCTCTATATGGCCGATACATTTCCTGCCAAACATAAAGCTGCAATTCAGTTTCTCAAATCTTGCTCATTGTGCTCTGTCACGCTCTTTCAATCAAAATACTTCCAAATACTTTTTCAGGTATACTTAACAGAGTAGTGCTCATGTAATTTTTGCATTTACTATCTTTCTATTTTTAGAGAGGAACAATAACAGGATTCTTTCTATCCTCAAGCACAGAAACCATCTTCGCACAAGTCAAATAGAGTCACACATCCATACTTTTTCCTCAGATAGCTTTATTATTTTCCCAGCATTTAAAATTTCCATTTCATCAATATGTTTTGTACTAATGTTTACATAATGTATTTCAGTTACGTGCCTAAATGTACCATTATATTCCTGCATAAATGTTTACAATATTCCTCCCAGCATTTTTTGGGGTTCATTTTATTTTAACTTTGGTAGAAGCTCATCATTTCTATATTTAACAGAACTCCATTGTTGAAATTTTGTTGTTTAAATCTATTCATCCACTTTCAAAGCAAATGTTTACTTTCTTCAAAATGACTCTGCCTTTTCTCTGCCTCTTTTAATTTTAACAGCCCTTAGCTGTTAAATAACAACATTATTTCCAATCACCTTTCTTTACTCACATTCTGCAAAACCTTTTTTTAATTGTCATTTTTGCAGCAATCATTCTCTTCTATACATTTTGTCAGATCTGTTCACAATTACATCCAACCTCCCTTTGTATAGTTCCCATTATCATAATTCAAGACTTTTCTGTGCAGAGGTGGGTTTCTGCCGGTTCGCTGCAGTGGCGGGAAGATGTTTTTGTGCATGCACAGAAGCAGTGCAAGAGCGCATGTGCACACACGAGCAAACTAATAGTAAAATAAATTGAAACCCATTGCTGCTTCGGTGGCTCTCTTTAGTACTCTCTTCTCAGCAGCTTTCAAAAAAAAAATTGGATGTCGAATATCCATTCTTTATTTTATATAATTTTTTTCACAGCAGATGTATTTTTTCTTCCTAAAAGGTAAAGGTAAAAGTTCCCCTTGCTCATATGTGCTAGTCGTTCCCAACTCTAGGGGGCAGTGCTCATCTCTGTTACAAAGCCAAAGAGTCAATGCTGTCCAAAGACACCTCCATAGTCACGTGGCCAGCATGACAAAATGCCAAAGGCGCATGGAACGCTGTTACCTTCCCACCAAAGGTGGTTCCAATTTTTTCTACTTGCATTTTTACATGCTTTCGAACTGGCAGAAGCTGGGATAAGTCACAGGAGCTCACTCCATTATGCAGTGCTAGGGATTTGAACCGCTGAACTGCTGACCTTTCTAATCGACAAGCTCAACATTTTAGCCACTGAGCCACAGCATCCCTTCCTACAGATATTCTATTTTCACTTTTTTGTGGAATTACAGAGGTATATTAAAAACTACAGCATAAAAATTATATTAAAAACTAGAGCATAAAGCATTGACTAAGTTTTAGTTCTTGCAATATCGAATACTAGGAGTAGTAAATATGCTACAGCTACAGCTTCTCCCATTATGCCCATAACTTTTTTGCCTTTAAATTTTTTGTCTCTCATTCATTTTCATCTGTGTCTGGTTTTCCTCTTAGATCCACTCTTTGAAACTACCAAGAAACAGTTTTTCTGTATTCTGAAACTTTCGCCACCTTTATAGGTTTCCTGACTCTTTATAGGTTTCCTACTTTTAGTATTATATCAAGGTGCTCATGATGGGATTCTGAGACACTACTTTAAAAAATGTTGGTAGATGCTCTCGAGCCACCTTGCACCCCCACCCCCATGAAGGCAGGAAGCCTTAGTGAAGGAGTACAACAAAATTATGAGAAATCCACATCTTCCTGTGCATGCTGATCTTCCTCATTTGTCAATTGGCAGGCTTAAATTCAGGAAGCCCTCTCTGACACTCGCTCAACAGCTGTCTAGCAACTTTGACTTCAACACACAGTGGAAAGCCAAATGGGCTGCTGAGTGCCCAGAAACAGGCAGTTACATAGATGACCCTACTCAAAAGGTGCCAGGTTTTGACCTTCTCACCTTGGTGAACTTTGAACAGGATCCGTACCAAACATGGTGTCTGCCAGGACTCATTGTTTAAGTGGGGTCTTGTCCCTACCCCTCAGTGTGACTGTGGTGCTCCTCGACAAAATATGCACCACATTGTGTCAGAATGTCCATCAAGAGCTTACACTGGCCCAATATCTGATTTTTTCAACATAGACCACCCCTGTCCTTGAATGGCTGGGTGGACTGGACATTAACATTTGAACTATTATAAGTCCATGTATTCGCCATATGGTAAATAAACAAAATAAAAAAATTAAGTGGCTTTTACTTTCCTGTATTCCCACTCCAGGGGAGGGTTACTGCAAAATACTCATTTCTTCCCAATCAGCTGAGACTCAGGAGGCAGAGAGCAGATGGGTGTGGGCCAGTCAGAGGTGGTATTTACCAGTTCTCCGAACTACTCAAAATTTCCACTTCTGGTTCTCCAGAACTGGTCAGAACCTGCTGAATATCACCTCTGGAATAAGTACAAACCTAGGTTGTGTACCTTTATGCTTTCCAACCTCAGAAGCATTTTATAAATGATGAACAATAGATAAATATAAATAGCTAACTTATTTTGAAATAGTAGAATTTTGTGAAGGGATATGTGAAATAAGATAAGATAGATAAGATCACATTTATTGTCTTTTTTTTTTTTACTGTGAGCATACTGGCACACATTAAAAATGAAATTATGTTGCTCACTTTCAAAAGAAAGTATATAAAATGAAAAGACGCACTGGTGGCAGAGGAATATAGTTGTCAGTGTTTCCCTTTATTTACAGTTATTACATATAATGCATTTCTTCATAATTTTACAAGGAAGTGTTTTGTTTAGTGTGGCCTTTTCTACATATGATCTTTTTTAACATCTTCCCTTATAAGTGTGTGAATTTAAAGGGCTCATTGGTTGAACATGTCTTGCATGCATCTTATAATTAAACTGTTTAAGACTCACAAAAACGACTTCCGGGTTGAGCTTCGGCTGTCGCAGACAGGCTTTTACGAGCTTGTCAATCCAGCGGCCTGTTAGAGGCGTTTTTATAAGATCGTAAATGTCTCGGATACTCATAAATCCTTAGGAATTTATGGGTGAACTCACGCTGTCGGGTTGAGCCTCTTGTGTAACTCTCCAGAAGGTATTACAGCCTCTGGGGAGCTGGCAAGAAGAGCCCCCCCTTTTCAGCGCTTTAGTTCCAGGCTGCTGAATTCCTTCGCTAAGAAATTAGTGAAGCTAGACGACCGTTATCAACTCTTTAAAATATGTTCCAGGCAATCCATCAAGAAAGACTATATTTCAAGCCTTCGTACTTCAAAGGAAACTAAAACGCAAGTAATTAAAGTTTGTGGTATATCTCTTAGAACAAAGGATTCAAGATGGCGTTAACTACCAGATGAATGAAACGAAACTTAGTTGCCTTGTCTAATTGATTTGTGGATTTTGGTCTCTGCTTAACCCCTGGCTGATAGCGGACAGCTGTAGGCGGAAAGGGGGAGCAAGCTATAAAGCCAAATGCACTATCTGATTTATTGAGCGTTAAGCTAAACGTATTACTTATTACTGACTTATTTTGATATTTTGAAGAGGTTTTTTTTTTTTTCCTCTTCCTGAAAACTTGGAAAGCTTAAAAGCAAGGCAATGGAACAAACTCGTGTAGTAACTCCCCAGGACTTTAAAGATTTGATGAACTTTATAGTTAATGAAAGCAGAGACCTCAAAAGAATGATCCAGGAGAAATATGAACAATTGGGGAAAAAAAATGCTTGCAATGGCCAAGAGTCTGTCTGAAGTTATTATTAAAATTGATGGGAAAATCGAAAAGCTGTCTTCAGAGGTGGAAGTCAAAGCAAAGGAAACGGATTTGAAATTGGTGGAAATGGAGGGGAATATGCACAAATTGGACAAAGAGGTTATTATGTTACAATTTTTGTTAATGGAAAACGCCATTAGACTGAGGGGATTATCAGAAAATCCTAGAGAAGACTTAAGAAAAGTTTCTGCCGATGCTTTGGCTATATTAGTAAAAATGGATCCTGGTGAAATTTATGCTAAGATTGATAAAATTTACAGAGCAAACTCACGTATAGCATTACAAAGGCAACTCCCGAGAGATGTTGTGATATATTTTACTGAGAGAAACCTCAGAAATGATATTCTGCAGAAGTCTTTTCACTCCTCTCTCCACATAGCTGGAAAACGGATTGGTGTCTTTAAGGAACTTCCATATTTGGGATGCTTGGAATTATTAGAGTGGTGTATAGCGGAAGTCAGGGGGGTGGGTTTGAATGGGAGGTGGGGGAGGGTTAGGGTGGAGGGCGGGGTAATATATATGTATGATTAATCTAGAGAGGGGAATAATGGGATACGCTTTTTTTTTTTAAAGAGAAATTTATATTATGTTTTTTATATCTTTAATTAACTTAGAAGATGGTGTTATTGGGATATTAATATACTAAGAGAAACTTATATTGTGTCGGCTGGGAGGCGAGGGGGTATAATATCTGAATGAGAAACTTATTTTAAGACGGGGTGAGGGGGGGTATAGTATTTGTATGTGATTTATATTACATGTCGGGGGGGGTAAAAAGGGGGAAAATCTGTGTGAATAAAACTTTTTCAATTAAAAAAAAAAAGACTCACAAAAACAATGAAAAACGGATTTAAATTCCTACCTCTCAGGGATTTTTCCAGAATTTCTGCAAACTGAAATTTGAAAAATAGGAAAGGCCACACATGACAGTTATAAACAAATAATGTAATTATTGATGGATGGATTGATTATGTGCCATTACTGTTCATTCTTAGTGACCACATAAATATTTTCTTCATGATCCTAGCCTGGTCCTTCAAGTCAACTAATGGTGTGTTCACCAGCTTTGTAACTGAATCCATCCACCTTGTTACTGGTCATCCTAATGCTCTTTCTTTCTTTCTACATATCCCAGCATTAGTCTTCTCCCAATATAATGTATCCAAAGTTGGATAAATTCAGCCTTGTTTGTGGCTTGAGTAAAAACTCTTGGTTAATTTGCTTGTTTTCCTGGCTGTCCATGGGGTTCTCAGGAGTCTTCTCCAACATCAAAGTTCAAAGCAGTAGTATTCTATTGCTACTATAGAATAGTATTCTATTCTCTTCTTCAGAGGCCAATTTTCTCTTCCACAGAATGTCACAAGGAATACCACAATCCTACCAAATGCTAGTCCAGGTGTATTTTGTGATTACTTGTTCCTTTACTATTAATGATTGAAAATAAAAGACAATGCAACACAACTTTGATATCTTCATTGTTAATGTTAAGACTGGTTGTTTTACCTATTGTCATTAGTTTTATCTTCATTTTATTTATTATAGTCTAATTTCTCACTTTGCTTCTTGGCTTTTATTGCTAGAGTTTGCAGATCCTTTGCATTTTTGACTGTTAGGATAGTATCATAAGAGAGATATTTGTGTTTGTTCCTCCAATTTTAAAACCATGCTAATTATTGATTATTCCATAATTATAGTAAAATAAACTTCTTATCTCTTGCTTTTTAAGCGGAATTGGAAATATAAGTAAAAGAATCAACTATAGGAATGGGAAAAATATTTTAAAGAATGTATTTGAATCCTCAATCTATGATGAATAGAAGGCAGCCAAGTCTGTAAAAAAACAACAGTGTAATAAACGTTCTTCATGATAAAGAAATTCTACTATCCTTGGTTCTGAACATGAATATATCTCTACTCAATCTACCACTTATAAAATAATTAAGCATTTTTAAAATAAATTAGAGGGTTGGAAAGAGGCAGGGAAAGAGCCATTTAGTGAACCATTAGAACAAAAATAAAAGCAATTAGCTCCTGATTATTGGTTTGTAAGAACTAATTATACAGAAGCAGGCTTGGTTGCTTTATCTGTATGCACATGTTGTTCTGTTTGCTAGGGGAACATTAATTATAGTAGCACATTTTCTCTCATTAAGAGAGTCTAAACCTCCCTTTAACTGGAAGTAGTGATCAGAAAAAGAAACTAATGCAATTTGCAGATGATAATCTTGGGAAAATAGTGATCATTGTTGTCTTTTAGTACCCCCGGGCCGTGGACCGGAGCTGGTCCATGGCTTGATAGCAACCAGGCCGGCGTGAGCCTCAGGTTCCACGTGACCGCAGAACGCGTGTGCGGCCCATGTGACTCGACTCACCCGCTGGATGCTCCCACCGGCCCGCGGAATTTTTTTTTATATGAAACCAGTCCCTGGTGCCAAAAAGGTTGGGGACCCCTGTTTAAGTACTTTCATTGCTGAAATCCTACCAGCAGAATACAAAATTGCTTAAACACAGCAGACAGGCAGGGGTGGGATTCACCTGGTTTGGACAGGTTCGGGTGAACTGGTTTCGGTTTGCACGAACTGGTCCGAATACAGATAAAGCAACCAACCACTGTTCCAGTGAGCAGTTAGCCCCACCCACCTGCCCCTGCTCTTTCCTGCCCTATATTTCCCTGTTTTTTAGCTCAGCGGATTGCCGCACGTCAGCTCTTTTACTCACCGACGCTGACATAGGAGGTACGTTTTTAAGCTTAAAATGGGCGGTTTTTGAATGCTGCAAAGCATGCATGTGCGCGCCCACCAAACCAGTTGTTAAACTGGTTGCATCCCCCCACTGCAGACAGGCATAAAAAAAACCTGCCCAAGAGAAAATTTATTTCATCTCTTCCTTCTCTGTTGTAGTCCATGTGTCCTAGTAACAATTATTGAAGTAACCATTCACTGCTGTATTGAGATGAAATATAGCAGCTATGAATCTTCGGCTTAAAATTTGGAAAGATAGTCCAAATCATAGTCACTGCATGAAAAAAAGCAAGTGGTTTGTTATTGATAATGAGACAATGCGGGGGGCCCACCGCAACAGCTCTGTCAGCTGCTGCAATTTTTTGTGTCTTTGGCTGGATGTCACAGTGGCATAGGGCTTTTTTCACAGCACCTGTAGTGCTTGCATGGTCAGCTTCAGTGTTCTTTCCCAGACTTTAGTACACTTTAGAGCAGGGATGTAAAACTCGATTTCATTGAGAGCCACATCAGTGTTGTGTTTGACCTTGTGGGGGGGGTGTGGCCAGGGGGCCTGGACAGCTTGACATCACTCATGTCAGGGGTGCCTATGGTGGCCCGAGTGCTGTGCCAGTGAAAACAGGCTCCCAATTCCGTTTTAGCTGGGATGGCCTCCTGCCACCCTCTATCAGCGAAAATGGAGCTCCGTTTTCACTGCAGAGTGTTTTAGGAAGTCATCCCAGCCAAAAATGGAGATTGGGAACCTGTTTTTGCTGGCAGAGGCACCGCAGGCCGGTCCTTCACTGTTTCCAGGGCAGCCCTGTGGGCCACATCTAAGCACTCTGCAAGCCAGATCCAGCCCAGAGGCCTTGAGGTTGACACCCCTGCTTTAGAGCAACTGGCAAGGCATATAGCAGTCATCCATTATTATAATACGTCCCACCCAACTCATCTGGGCCTTGATAATCAGGGAAACAATGCTGGATCCAAGATCTCCAGTTTGCAGATATGGTTTTGCAAAAATAATAATAATAATAATAATAATAATAATAACAACAACAACAACAACCACATAACAATGGAGTGGAAAGTGCAAATGTGAAACTTAATTGTTTGATATACAGTGGGGGATAGAGACGGTAAAAATAAAAAAAGAAGGAGAGGAGGAAAAAAGAAGAAGGGAGATTGAGAAGACAGAAAGAGTAGGGTTGTTGCAAAATAAGATGGAGGTACGGGTTAGCAAGAAAGTGACCCCAACTGTTTTTTCTATATTTGTAAGAAGATAGTTATAAATGTTAATAGTACTTACAAGAATGTATATTTGTGAATGTATTTGAAAGGAAAAAATAAAAAACCGCATGCAAATTTTTTTTTGTTTCATATACTTTTGGTACAGAATCCAGGACTCAAATCCATATAGGAGGGAAGAGGTAACCACAGCTATAAACTTTTAGCATTGTGGAAATACAGATGTATTGATTGAGCACACTAACATGCAACTGCCTAGTATGCAGCTGCTGACCTTCTGATCCTGGAGTCAATTTCTGTGTCCAAAGACATCACTTGAGACAACAGTTCCCAGATATTTGACACTGTTTACATCTGTCATATGGTTATTCTCACCAGGGATTTTTGGTTCTATAGGCTGGGTGTTTGGCAAAAGCTGAGAAAGTACTTCAGTCTTGTTCAAGCGTATAGTCAGGCCAAAGAGCCTTTTAATTAGATATAAAACCATTTTAAAATGGCACATAAAATTTGATACATACGTTTTTAAAAACTACATTACACATAGTAGCTACATCAAATTCTAAAAGCTACACCTCCCCCCCCCCCCCAAATCGGAAATTTTGTGAGGCTCTCTAAGTTGTAATTTGTTTAGCTTTGTGCCTAAATCCAGCACTGCCATCTGCAAAAATATCTAGGCTATTATTTCTCAATCTTGGCAGCTTTAAGATGGGTGGACTTCAACTCCCAGAATTCCACATCAAGCCTTGGTTCACTGGATGTTGAAGTCCAACTATCTTAAATCTGCCAAGATTGAGTTCCCCTTCATGATTTTTCCTAAATGTCCAAATAATCAGACATAATAATAGTTTGGGTTTTTTTTAAAAAGCCATAACATGGCAAACAATCCAAAGTTCTTTTACACTATTACTTTTGGTAGGTTTCTCACAGTCCAAAAACTGTTTTATTTGAAGTACATCCATTCAGACTTGCTTGTTGTTAAAGGTGTTTCTGCATGATAACAGCACAGTACTAAACAGCCAAGGGCTTGAATGAAGCCTTTCTGTTTTTCTCTACTCATGTATTTGATGTGTTAAGAAAAAAGGTTTCCTTGAATAAAAGTGTTCCTCTCTCCATTCATCTGGAATAATTTGAAGTTTCCCGTATTTTTGTATAATCATGCTGGAAAAAGCAGGGACATTCTGTTAAATTGCTGTATATTTCTCTACCCCCCCCCCCCAATTAAATTACCTTGGAACATATCAGTGAATAACTGTTATTAACTTGTCCATACCAGGAAATTTTGTGACCTTTATTATAGATTAGCTGACACCTCGACGTTGCTTGGGTATTTATTTATAGGGGGGAAATGTGCGGATCAAACATAATTTCTAATGTTGGATATTCCCTCTTACCAGAGGGAGCCCCCTTGTGGAGTACTGTGAAGCCATTACCATGGTAACTCTACTTCATTGTACAGTAGAAGCAATTATACGGCGGTTCAGTAGACGCAATTTTACGGCGGTACAGTAGAAGCCATTTTAAGGCACAATAGGCTGTATATTAACAGAACACATACTCTGAGGGGAGTTAGGGGTGTCTTACCCCCACAGTATTTCTTTCCAGCGAGTAAGTCATCTGTGTATCAAGTTTGGTTGGAATTGCTTGAGGCATTCAAGAGTTATGCTGGAACATACACTCACACTCAATTTTATATATATACATTTCTCTCCACCTTTCAACACTACGGACTAGTTACTTATGTATAAGTTGAATCCTGTTGAAGATGTTAGACAGACATTAAAACACAATAAAAGCGTAGGATAGCTTTTTTGGGATAGTATTTCCTTAGTAAGGATAGGAAGTAATGGAAATGGAAAACTCCCATGTTACCCTGTTATATGTCTTAAAATTATTATCACGTAGATACTTCACTACCAACTTTATGTTTCTGATGAAAGTATTAAGTTTGGTCCACTAGAGATTAATCTCTTTACACTTTGAATAATGGTGCTTTAAATCAACAAAGGTATTCAAAGCATGAAAATAAACAAAACTTCAAAGCTTCTGTTATTAGAAAGTGCAAATATCTGCATAAGGCAATTATTTTCTTTCTGCTTTCTAGGACTCGTAATCTAGAGGAAACACCTCTCACTGCTTTTCTTGCTCCTTTACCTAAAATGTATAATAACATCCACCAAGAAGATTCTGAGAGTTGAAAACCATGAGTGAAAACCACTGATTTATATATCCGGATTCTGACCATAACTTAAGGGTGAATCAAAAGTTTACTTGTATCTATGTTTATGCTGAGATTGTGCCATCTCAAAGTAGCTGTTCCTAGGAAATTTCAAGAAAGAAACAAGTGCTGGTTTCTACAAGTCTTTTAATCCAAAGATGATGCCACTATTATCTTTCACACAATATATTGTGTGAAAGAATGGGATGAGGAATACAAGGGGATCATGAAACTGTGTAAATTGGCTGTTCTTGCAATAAATTATGCAGTAGCCATGCTTCTCTATAGTCTCTGTGAATTGGGTTGCTTGAAAAGGTACTCTACACATCTATAATACTGTTGTAAGACTGTAGAACTGTTTCATTTGAGGGCAGTCCTGGCCCATTATGAATTCACCTTCATGAGTCTGTCTACTGCCCAGTACACATATAAAACCCTTTCTATGAAGAAAACTGGTTCATATGTGACTGCTATGCTCCATAGTAATAAAAGGGGTTGCTGCCTCATATTGCCTTCTTGTATATTATGTTGACTCTAGAAATGTCTTGCCTCATCTTAAGTATTGCACAGCTCTTGTATAAGTAGGCTACTAGGATTAATAAAGTATTGATATACCTTAAATTTTTTTTGAAAATGAATCAAGCTACATATCTATGATCTATCTATCTATCTATCTATCTATCTATCTATCTATATATATATATATATATATATATATATATAATGTTAGTTTTATGAGCTGATCAATAAATAAATCAGAGAGACTAGTATAGATCTATTTTGAGCTTTTTAGCTCTCATCAGCTAGCCATACCCTTGTTGGGATTTGAACCGGGGCTGTATTGCATATCAGGCAAGAGCCTTTAACCATTCAGCCAGCCAGGCTTTCCCAATTGCATCAGCTGAGACAGGAGGATTAGTATCTATAATTGTTCCACAACACCGTTCACACAACGGAACTCATGGCTTTCTGTCTAGATGGTCTCTGGTGATGAGCCAAAAGGCAGAAAAGGAAACAGTATGTCTCCTCCATTAATTGGGGCCCTAAGAGGGTGTTGTGGAACAAATATATATATATATACATACCTAGAGAGAGAGAAAGAGAGAGAGACTATGATAGATCTATTTCGAGCTGTTTATGCACACAAAATGGTTTTCTGCCTGAAAGGCTCCTAGATTGGAGCTGCAAGGCAAAATGGGTAGCAGAAAGCTCCCTTCCTCCCATATTTGGGCATACCAGGTGTTCTGACATAAACAATATATATATATTGTGTAATTGTGTGTGTAATTTCAAAAACGTAACACGTGTATATATATATATATACTGGTCCCATATATATATACTGGTCTTGTTGTATTCAGGTGTTTTCCCGTGTAAGAATGAGATTGTCTTTGCAACGTTTCAGCAAGATCTCAATTGCCATCTTCAGATTTTGGTCTGTGAGATATGTATGTATGTATGTATGTATGTATGTATGTATGTATGTATGTATGTATGTATGTATGTATGTATGTATGTAACAAGGAATCCAGTTCTACCGTTTGGGGGCCAGGTAGCATTTTATTTATAATAGCATAAGTAAAGTATAGTCACCACACTATAAAAAAGATATTCAGACTCTAGAAAAAGTGCAGAGAAAAGCTACTGAAGACTAAAAAATGTGAAGAATGGTTACAGGAACTGGGCATGGATAGTCAAGTGAAGAGAAGGACAAGGGGAGACATGATAGCAGTGTTCCAATATTTGAGGGGCTGCCATGGAGAGGAGGGGGTCAAATCTTGTTGGATTCAATCATTCAATGATGGGTAGGATGAAACGATAATCTTCTGAGATTGTCTTTATCATACATGCTTTCTAGCAAATTTACCAATACATGCTTTGTGGTGAAATTCCTTGTGTATGTAAATACTGGTACAATTTGGCCGCTAAAAACACACACAAAGCAATGGCTGCAACTTTCTTTTAAATCCTCCTGTTAGAATTGGCAGCTTTAGAAATTACTATTTGTTTTAACTGCAAGCTGAACATTAGGCAGCATTTCAAAAATTTGACTTAAGAGGTTTTTTAGAGCATATTTAGCAGAGGCTTTTTTTAGAATGAATCATTGTTGGGGCCCGAGTGGAAAGATGGAGAAAAAGTCAAATAAGAACCTTATGAATCTTGACGAATGTATCTTGTCTTTTAACTGTACACTGAGAGCATATGCACCAAAGACAAATTCCATGTGTGTCCTGTCACACTTGGCCAATAAAGAATTCTATTCTACTCTACTCTACTCTACTCTACTCTACTCTACTCTACTCTACTCTACTCTACTCTACTCTACTCTACTCTATTCTATTCGCCACCCTCCTGTGCTGTATTGAGATTCAATTGTGCTTATTATTAATTTATCCATTCATTAACTGTATCTGTCACCTGACTCCAGAAATTTTAATGACATGCTAACTAAAAACAAAACTGCACATAAAAATTACATTAAAAACTACAGCATAAACATTGACTATAACCTTCAATTCTTAAATTATGTAACCCTAGGAATAGTAAGAATCATGTAGCAGCTACAGCTTTTCGCATTATGCCCATTACTTCCTAACATATCTGTCTGTTTCTCCTAGAAAATATCAACCTCATTTGCCATCGTTTTGACTACCAGAAGCAAACAAGTAGAGATGTACTATGAAATCTCCATTTGGTTGGCTATTGTAAGAAACAGGATATTAAAATAGCTGTACTTTGGGCCCATCCCATTATGGCAGGCAGGGTGGCAGGCAGGGAGGTGGGCAGGCAGGATGGGTGGGTGGGTGGAAAAAATGAATATGCATCCCCTTCAACTGCTGCAGGTCAATTGAAGAGAGGCATAATCTAAGTTACAATCTCTTTGCCTGCCATTTTTTTTCTATCTAGTTTCTTTATGATTGTTTGAAAACCAGGCCCAAAGCCAACAGCTACTAGGCAGGTAGTTATCCTCTCTCGGTTTTTGCCAGCCAGGAAATGGTGTACCACACCCTACTTTCATGAATTGTTCTCACTTAGAAAAGGGGAGAAGTAATTTGAATTCAAAGACAGAAAGCCCTAGGCAAATTTTGCTAATGAAAAGTTCAGAACAAATGGCAATCCTTGCCAATCTTGAAACTGAACAGAAGACACACAGAAAAGTACACTTTTATCTAAATGGCTAACAATTCAACAGAACTAAAATGATTCGAAACAATACCATACAGTACGGTAGTAATCAGAAATTTTGCTCACATTGCTGTAAGGCTGGCAGTCAACTATTTCTTCCTTAAGGACATTTTGAAATAGCATGCATAAAATGGTGGGGCAGACAGAATGAGAAGGGTATTGTCGAACCCATCTTTGATATTTTGATTAGTGGTGGAACAAAGAGGAAACAGGAAATTTAAAAAAATAAATGTTTGTGAATCTTTAAATGAAGTAGCTAAATCATCTGATCAGAAGAACATAACTATTAATACTTTATTTATTTATTTAGTTTGTCAAACATGTATGAGATAACAGGTATAAGTATAAACATAGACATGAACACAAGAAATGGGGATAAATAAATAGGTACAATAGGAAAGAGATGGTAGGCACACTGGTGTGCTTATGCACACCCGCTTACAGACCTCTTAGGAAAGGGGTGAGATCCACGCTAGACAGCTTAATGTTGAAGCTGTGGGGGCTTGAGGATGTAACAACAGAGTCAGGTAGTGCATTCCAGGCATTGTTTTCTCGTGTATTATTGCAGTTGAAGCCAGGGGTGGGTTCGCAACCTGCACGCAACATCCATGCATGTACGCTTTGCACATGTGTGCCAGATGTGTGCTGTGCACGCATGCACAGTTTAATATAAATTGTTCTGTGTGTGCAGTCACTAAAATCCAAAATGTTGGAGCCAAACAGCAGCAAGGAAACTGATTCCAAGGTGTGGCAGGCCTGAGTCGCTGCCGGTTCTGTGACCCAGGCCTGCACATGAGGCTGCTGGATAAGTGTCAGGTTTTGAAGTTACAGGAACATCTTTCCACAAACCGTTTTCTTGTAGTGCTAAACATGAATTGATGTATATGTAAACAAGTGTCAGCCTTGTGAAGTAGACCAGATAGGAAACCCAATCAGATGAACTAACTCTACTTTATTGTGAGGTTACATTAACAGAATCTTGCAAATCCCTCTGTCCCCTTTACAGTCCAAGAAACTAGGTAGGATTCCTTCTGAGCTGTTTGCCTCACCCACATTCCTGCTAAAGGCTAAGCTTCCTTTTATCTGTCCATTCCCTTGGCTGCATCTCTTCTCCCAAGGTCATTCTCACATACCCTTACAAGAAGTATTTAAAAAGCAAGCATTGTGTAGGGTTTTTTGGGGGGGAGGGGGTGTTAGAGAACATGGTTGATGAATCATGTCTGCTCTGTAGACTTTAGGTCAGCTTTCTCCAAAGTGGTATATTATTTCAGCATGTTTGCAGACACTAATTTGGGGAAACGTATTTGAAAATATATTTCCCTATGTTGACCCTCCTAATAACAATCATTTTTGAATCATCTCCTGATATGTGTTAAGGAGCAATAAAGTATATTTATCATTATACTTTAAAACAGGCTTCATATCTTATATTCTTTTTCTGGTCTCAGATTTTAAGCACACAATATGTAATGAGGTTTTTTTTTAATGTAGCAAACAGTAAGGATTAGTTTGAAGTGCGTGTGTGTCTATGTGAGTTTCTTGGTGTGTGAGACAATGGATCCTCCATATTGTGTTTCCCCCTCTCCCATTTTAACTCAAAAAACAGAAAGTTATATAATTACACTTTCTCTCTGCAGGGACATTATATCTTGCTCCCAGCATATGTTTGATGTGAATAAAAAACTAAAATAAGCTATAGGAAGAGGCATTCTTGCAATCATATGCTCAGAGTCAGTTGTTCCAAGGGATATCAGCATTCTAAAAGCATTCACTGAAATAAAAACTGGGCCAAGAGAACATATGGCCCTTAGATTTTTCTTAGATGAGGTCATTGTAAACTATGATCTCTGCAAGAATTTTTCCTCTACAGACATTTACACACCATTCCCAGATTTTAGACATGATGCACAGAAATTATTACACTTCCAACTCTTTGGATAGTCTCAGTCATATTCTCTCATTATATTCTAGGAAAATATCCACAGCTTTCCAGAATGACTAACAGATTGTAGCCTGTATTGAAGCCAACATCAACTTTTATGATTGTTTTTATACACAGGTTGGAGGTTTTTTGCCTCACACAGACATTCCTGTAACAACAACCTCCTCCTCCTCCTCCTCGTGTTTGTTGCGAGTCAGCCAGATGTTTGGATCTGTCATTTTTATCCACCTATCAAGTCCTTTCCCAAGACCTAGGACAGGAAGATGTTGATGTCTGATGATGTTAAAGATATCCTCACAGGATGTAAGCTGTTTGAAATAAATCTGCCTTTGCCTTTAACTGAAGGTGATGTCCTTCAGATATTCTTTCAGTGCTTTTCTTCTTCTTCAACTGTTTGGTGTACCTGTAACATTCCATGTCCATTTATGCTCCTTGGTAAATAGAGTCTGTTAGTAAGACTGCATGAATGAAGGACAAGATTGATTATTATTTGTTTGGTCTTCCTATCCAAGGCTTTTACTTCTGCTTGAGTCCAGCTGTGTGTCTAATGACTGAAATTGCCCACGTGTTGATTGCCTGGATGATATTTCCTCCCCTGAGTTTGGACTTAAAGATCACCTTCAATCTCTTGGTATATTCACTTTTAAGCTTTTTCTTCCCTTCAGTGAAGAACTTCAGTGTGCTTGATGTCGTCAGCTTGAAGAATTCTCAGGTATTTGTAGTGATCATCTTGATATAGACCAGTGGTAGTTAACCTGGTCCCTACCACCCACTAGTTCCAGCTTTCATGGTGGGCGGTAGGGGTTTTGTCTGATACTGAGGCACTTTCCTTTTTTAAATTTAATTGACTTCCCTACTTTATAAATCACCATTACTGTGGAACTGCTGGGTGATTTAATTTTTTTACTACTAACAGAGATACAAAAGTGGGTGGTAGGTATAAAAAGGTTGACTACCCCTGATATAGACTGTTGATGTTATTTCCATAGGGCATCTTGATTCCTTCAGTTTTCACTGCTTTTCCCCTGTTGATGCCCAGGGTTAAACATTTGACCACTTCAAATTCTATTGTGATATCTTGACTGCATACACAAAGGTGGATTTCACATAATTTTACCACCAGTTCACCACACACCAAAACTGTGAGCGTGTGCGCCAGTGGTGGGTTTCAAATTTTTTAGAACCTACTCTGTAGGTGTGGCCTATTTTGTGGGCGTGGCTTGGCAGTCATGTGACATGGTGGGAGTGGCCACCTTTTAAAATGTGGTGAACCTCATTTAACAATGCTCTTGCTTAGCAACCAAAATTTTGGACTCAATTGTGCTGATAAATTCTTTCTTTCTTTCTTTCTTTCTTTCTTTCTTTCTTTCTTTCTTTCTTTCTTTCTTTCCTTCCTTCCTTCCTTCCTTCCTTCCTTCCTTCCTTCCTTCCTTCCTTTCCTTTCCTTTCCTTTCCTTCCCGTTGGGTCACTGGCAGCGGCGGGCCAGATTTACTTCCAGGTATGCCAGTGAAACCACCTCTCACCGGTTCTCTAAATTTCACCAACCGGCTCTCGCGAGTATGTGCGAGCCTGCAGAAACCCACCACTGGTGTGCGCCTTCCATGCATGTGCTTTGCTCACACGTGCATCTTGCACGAATGCATGCAGCTTAGAAAACGTGGCTAAAGAGGATGGCATAGAGTCAGGGCAGGTGGGTGGCCCATCCTGACCCTCATCCCCATCCCCACCCCACCCACAGGTTGCCACTACTGGTTTTGCCTGAACCAGTCCGAACCAGCTGAATACCACCACTGGAGCAGCCATTCTATTTCTGATAGTGTTTTTCCATATAACTTCAAATTGCCTTTGTAAAGGAGATGAGGTAGCGGTGACATCAATAGTGCTGATTTTTATATTGAAAAAGTTTTATTGGTTTTACAGTTTTTCAATAGGGTGGGGTAAGGGATACAGAAAATTTTTTGAGAGCATTCACGTCAAAGTCGTCGGCCCTTCTGGAACTTCAATATAAATCAATAACAAAACATTGTTCATAACACTATAAAGTGAAAACAAGTACATGTTTCTAAGTTCTCAATTCTATGCTGTCAGTCATTTACAAAAATCCAGATACATGTAGTGCTGATTTTTCTCTTGATATTAATCTCTCTCAGTCCTTCACCATCGACTAGCAACTGTATCTTTCAATATGCCATCAATCTTTGCATAAAGTTTCTGATGTTTCTACTGATTCCTATTATTTCTAGGCACTTGATTATCCAATCATGTGGTAGGGAGTCAAATGCCTTCTTGTAATCAATCCATGTCACTTTCAAGTTGATCTTTTTTCTCTTGCAGTTTTCCAAAATCATCTTCTCATCTAGGAGATGATGTTTTTCCCCCTGCTGTTGGGCAGGTTCCATTCTGCTCAGGTAGAAGATTTTTTTAATTTTTTAGATACTATTGGATTGCTGTGTGTGTGTGTGTGTGTGTGTGTGTGTGTGTGTGTACACACCAGCCTGAAGAGGATGAGTGGGACCTCGTTGAAAACGTCACCAAGATACTCTCAACCTTACATGGGAAAAGACCCGAATACGCCAAGACTTGTGGGATAGTGGGCAATTGGTCTAAAGTTGCCTAGTACTGGATCTTTCATTATCAGGTAGGTTTAGCCAGAAGTTAAGTTATTTTCAATTTCACCTTTTGCAGTATGGTGTTAAATTGTTTGGCAACGAGTAGGTGTATATCAGTCCGATGTTTTGACCCAAAACCATGCAGTTCATGGTGCTCATCGATTCTTGATCTTCCTTGCCCTTTTCTCCACCATGTCTAGTGTTCTTACAAGTTATTTCATTTCAGCATTTTTCCTTTCTCCACATACTTCATCCAAAGTGCATTCTTATATTGGGGGGGGGGGGGGTGTTGTCCCACAACTGCACTGTTTCTTCTTTGTCAGTTGCTGACTTCTTCATTGCATTCTATCCATTAATGGATTGGTGGAAGCATTTCTGATTCAAATGAAATTGGAGATTCTGCCTATAGTGTGCAATTCAAACTTCGTATCTGCTGATCTTCTTGGCTAGAGATTTTGTTTGCTGCTTGATTATTTCTAATGCTTCCTTATCTTCCTTATTTGTAAGTGATAATTCTTGATCAAGTATTCTTTAGTTCTTCTGTTTATTTTCTATTATCTCTTCTAGCTTGCTTGCATCTGATCTTAGCTTGCTGCTCTTGTTTTTATCTTGATCTTCTGTTTTGGTGATGCACTGTTTGTTGATTTTGCATTAAGTTATGACTGTACCTGTGCTGTACTTTAGCTGGTTTATTGCTGTGAGCTGGTGCTTATCTATATAAATAAAAATTTAAAATAGTTTGTGCAAAGCCGCTAATCTCAGAAAGTAGTGCACCGATCGGCACCAAATTTTCACACAATGTTCCCAAGGACTTCCGATGCAATCATACATACATTTTGTGTCTAAATTAAATTCTTATAGCTCAGCACAATGAATAAATCCAGTATAAATATAACTAACATTAAAAGTTAAAATGAGGAATAAAGTTATAAATTGTAGTATTGCATTGATAACAGCTATCATGTCACATTTTGTAAAAAATATGTCATAATAAAAAATATGTTACTTCGAAATCTGCAGGCACCTAATTTGAGGGTGCAGGAAGACACGGAAGAAAGCAAATGATAACCAAAGAATGTAATAAATGCTTAACTAGATGTCCAGACTGACAATAGACTTGATTTCAGTCACAACAGTTATAAATCAAGCATTGACAACTATTATTTAAATAGAGAGGTATGGAAGGAAGCACCATTCAGAATGCATGTATTATTACATAGTTGCATATTAAATTTAATATGTGTCTCCATCTAATATAATTAGGATGTCATGACAACTTTTAAAAAGAAAAAAAAAGGAGGAAAATAGGAATAATTGTAAACTCTCAGGCACAAGGAACCACAATGATATGATATGCTAATCAATTACTTTTTTATCGCAGCATGCCTATCTACAAGAATCTCACTAGGCTGACTGCCTTCTCTTGGGAACAGTCGATTAACCTTCGGGGGTTCTCAGGGAGATAAGATTTGTGCCACTTTCTGTTGTGCAAAGACTCTTAAGCTCACACCCCCTATTCATACCTCTTCCCTCTCTAGCTAGAGATTCCACCCCATAAGCAGGTAATAAAAAAAGTACAAATTGTTTCATTTAAAAAAGGTTGTAATTCTTTTTTTCTATCTGTTTTTCAAGAAGTAATTTCCACTGTACTCAAAACTCTGCTCTGAATAGCCTTCTGAGGATGAATATGTGTGAATATATTCAAGCATCATGCTCTCATACTCAGTCTGCATTAACACGACTTTTACATTTGTAGGGTAATAAGTCAACAATTTGGTGATTAAAGAAGAGGTCAGAGAGGCAAACCACTGTGAGTTGATTCCCCATTCAGCCACAGACTTCCTCTGTATTTAATACTTCCCATCTGTAAAATCCTAGCCTTGTGCTCGTGGGTGACGTGAGACTAAATGAATTCGTATTTGTACAGAACATATAGATTTGTTTGGATTCTCCAAGCGAAGACAAGCAATGGATATTATTTTTTTCCATGGCAATAGGCAGTTCTGTCAAAAACACAATTTTATGGTTTAATTTTGAGATATCACCAACCGACTGAAAGGCTTAATCAGAAAGAACAATTCTTAAATTAAAAACTTACCTGTGAGGCCGAAATGTTTTTTAGAGTAAATGTTTTATTTCTAGTTTCAGCTGGTAATATAAATCCATAACTTCATGCTGTGGGTCAGGGGCTTCTTGTAACCCAGAGCCATAGCATGCCAAAACTCCTGAGCCACAGAACCAGAGGTGATATTCAGCCAGTTGTCTCGAGTTCAGGCGAACCGGTAGTGGCAGCTGCAGGGCGCTCCTCCTGCCCAGCCTGACGTATTGCGTGAGCATTGTGCATGCACAGGAGGCAGCGCACATGTGCAGACGAGGTGCGTGCAAGTGAAGCAGGCAAGCGTGCTCACATTTGCGAACCGGGAGGGAAGGTAAGTGACTCCCACCTCTGCACAGAACCTTCTTTTCCCAGCCTCCCTGTGTTCATGCTTACATGTAACCTCCTTAAATAGAGAACTATCTGTACAAGTGTCCTTCTTTTACATGCCAGGCTGCTTTCACAAATTAAGGCCCTGGGCAGGGTATGGATGAAGGCCTCTCTGGCATGCAAATGGAGTCTTTAGGCAAGGCATGAAAGAAATTGGCGCAAAAGATGGTGATGTGAAAGCCAGTACAATAGGATTGTGTACTGTGCAGTGACATCAGCAGGCAGGTCCAAGCCAGGCTGGGAGGAAGGGAAGGTGTCAGGTGGTACAGTGGGGGAGTTAGGAGCTGAAAAATGATCCTAAATATGAGCGGGCCAGAGTGGGCCTGAATTTTGTTCATGTGACCACAAGCAGCTGCAACAGTCACAATCTCAAGGTCTGGTAGCAAGTCTTTTCATCCAGCACTGCCATAACTTTGAATGATCACTGAAGAAGTAGACATTACGTGAGAGCTATATGCAGAGGTGGGTTCCTACTAGTTCGGACTGGTTTAGCTGAGTAGGTAGTAACTCAGCCTGCCATGCCCCCAAACTGGTTGTCTCAGCCGTGCTATAGGCGCCGCCATCTTGTTTTTTGCCTCTTTGCATGTGCAGAAGCTTTTTTTAGTACTGCGCATACGTGTGTAGCGTGTCCCTGAGCAAACTGACAGCAGCAGCAGCAGGGGTGGGTTGCAGGTGGTACACTCCGGTACGGGTGTACCGGAGCCTGCCCGGAGCATTGGGTACCATTCTGGTATGGTGCTCTGGAGGACCCACCTGCCCTCCCAAGCTCCTTACTGGTCTTTTAAGTCTGCGCTTCTGCGCATGGTGCGTACAGTGCCTGTGTGACGTTCCACTGAGCAAGTGGAACATCGCAGAGGCTCGTGGAGGCGCTAAGAAGCATGCACGCGCTGCACACATCCATGTGGACGCCACTGGGCCCACTCCAACTGTACTGGTTGCAATGGGATCCGGAACCCACCCCTGGCCAGAACCCACCCCTGGCTATATGCAATGGTATAGTCTGTATAACTTTTCAGCAGAGAAAACTTTTGTGAAACGAATTCTACATACATAGCATGTAGAATCAATCCATAACAAATTATGCCTGGCTTTTCACATTCTTCATGACATGCTAAATTAGACATCACCACTCAACTAATAGGACACTTACTGCAGCCAAGATTGGGAGAAATGGGGGAGAAAAATATATTTGAAATGTTGCTGCTTTACTGGTGGTAACAGGGTGTCAGCAGCCACATTTGTGTGTTTTCTTTTTAACTATGCCATTTTCTAAAGTCACATACCAAATCACCATGCCTCATTAACCTGGAATGCATGCAAGCTGCATGAACTTGTTTTTTTTAAAAACAAGTAATTATTCCATGAAGGATAGGAAGTTCTGTGTTTTATATGAGTTGTTATATGTAAGCACATTCCTTAGTTGAAGCTCGTATACGGACAAATGTTTATAGATTTCTTTTAAAGACAAACATGCTGAAGCAGATGACAATGAAAAGAATACTTGTTTGAGTGTAACAGTTTCGCCTGGAATTTGTGTCCGCAGAATGTTCTGAGGCCTGCAGAATTGTTGGTCCTGTCCCTGCACCTTCCCTCTGAAATGAGATCCTCCCTGAAATCCACATGGCCTCCACCCTCCCGGTGTTTCAATGGCCCTTGAAGACATGAGTCTTTGCCCAGGCCTTTGGCAAGGATGATTGAAGTTATTTGTGGCTCTTGTCCATCTTGCCATCTTTCATATTCTTATTCTACATTGTACTGTTTTATTTTACGTTGAAAATGTGTTTTACTTGCAAACTGCCCAGAGTTGTTGGGAGTTGGGCAGTATACAACTGCAACTGATATGCGGAGTTCTTGGTTTCTCTGAACTTGATTGTTAGCTTGCAAACATTTCATTAGATAACAGCATCTTTGCAGGTGAGTGTTTGCATTATCTGCTTGGTTATATTTATTTATTTATTAAATGTATTTGCTTGCCAGGGGTTGACTCTGGGCAGCTTTGCAACACTGAAAGCAATAAAATCATTATATATATATATATATATATATATATTGGCATAGCTGGCTTCGGGGATTTTCCCGTGTATAAATCCCCGAAGCCAGCTATGCCAGCATACCTACACCCGTGAAAATCTACGAAAACATATATATATATATATATATATATATATATATATATATATATATATATATATATATATATATATATATATATATATATATATATATATATATATATATGAAGTGGATATATTGTTACAGCTTCCTGTTAGGCCTATTTAAGGGAGGAGACAAACTTGTCATCACAAAATTGTCATTATATATATAATCTCAATAAAAGTACAGATTATGATTAAAGGAGAAAAGGGAGTAGAACGTACGAGTGGAGAGGTGGATCGGCCACTGATACATCAGCCACCTCCACCATAATACTTCCCCATTGGGGCTCCAAGCCAACTGAAAGAGCCAGGTCTTCAGGCCCCTACGGAAGGTTGGTGGTTGAGAGTCAATCTCACCTCAGGGGACAAGATGGTCCAAATGGCAGGAGCCACAATAGAGAAGGCTCTTCTCCTGGATCCTGCCAGCTGGAATTCCCTGACTGGGGGCGTCCACAGCATGCTTTCTCTGTCAGCATGGATTAGATGGGTCAGTTCAGGGGTGGGTTCTGACTGCTGCCACTGCCAGTTCGCTCAAGGCCACTCTGCGTGTGCTTGATGCCTGCTACATGTGCATGCACAGTACTGAAAAAAATGTTTCTGTGCATGACATGGATTCTTTTAGAATTGATCTTTCCAGTTGCAATCTGCAAGGCACCGTAGGCACTCAGATTATAGTATGTACTCTCAAAATCATATCGCCTTTCCAACCATTTTACTCTAGTTTTCTCCTACAGTTTTATTCTGGTACAACCTTCTGGTGTTAGAATTTTGCTTAATGAATAGGCTTTCTTTTATGGTTTTTGCCAACAGCTGTAATTCTTCATTGTATAATTAGCCCCTTTTGTAGTATATCTTGTCATTTTCAAAATATACATCAGCTTATCATTAATCAATCAAGTTGTCATGCTCTCCATATTTCTATATTTTAATACCAGATGCCGTGCTTTAGCTGCTAAATGAGATTTGCCAATGTATCATCTTTAACTTTGTTCATGAAAATAACAGCATCAAGTACATCCAGGCAGAATTGGGAGCCTGGTATTTTGTCCCTGAGATTAAATGAGAAGAAAAGTTTGAGATTGAGTGGAGAATGAAGGGTAAACTATGAAAATAGCTGTAGGTTTTGTGAAAGCAGCAAGGGCAAATTTTCTGAAAGAATAGTTCAGTAGGCATGTGGCTGCTTGAATATTATACTACTGAAGTTTTATTCTGGAGTTTACACTTCCTCTAAGCATTCCTCTTAAGAAACAGAATAGAAGGAAGTGCAACTTTAAGAGAAGGGAACCAATTGGTGGTTATTGTGGCAATACCTCATATTTTAATTGTATACTTTCTATTTAAACTCCTCATTAGGAAATGGAATTAGCTCTCAAAGCTGTCTGATTCATGTTATAGTAAACCTCTCAAAATATTTGCCCTTAAGAGTGGATGTTCTGTTAAATTGTGCTACACAATTGTGCTACAACTGTGTTTCCAAAGTTTCAAAAGTTTGATAAGAAACTGAAATACTACTTGTATATCTCAATTTTGCACAACGGCGTGGATTAATTTTTTAAAAACAATTTTTTAAATGCCTTCCTGCCTTTTCTGCTTCAAGCAAGCAAATAGCTAGGCATATACATGACATCTGAAATAAAGATCGCATGAAATATAAGAGGCAGCTAATAAAAAAAAGGTTAGTTGCAAAATAGAGGAAAGATATAAATTTATAACTTGTTCTGCCACTATAAATATTATATTTGAATGGTTGGATATATTTTAATTTGGAAGCATAGCACAACTACTCCATATCCTGATTTTGATATGCTGGAAGGTTGATTAGATATGAATAAATGGTAAAAGTCTGTCTGCCTGCCTGCCTATCCATCTATCATTTCGCTATTCTCTAACTCTATTGATATATTATCTCCCACATTTTAAAAAGTAATAGTCATATACTATTGACTACTAACATAAAAAAGACATCTCTCCTACCCTCTTTAAATATCAATCCTGCTACTCCTCAAGAAAGAATCACAATGCAAGCTTTCCATCTTAGGCAAACGTAAGTTAATGTGTTCGTTTTAATTTTACTCTTTAAAAACATGATCTTCAAATAGTTTCCTATGCCTGGTTAGTGGCATTTATCCTTTGTCAGAACGGCTTATCTTAGAACTTGGCTACAGCACCATCATAAAAAATGAGTTTCTGCCAGTCTTGAATAAAGCAAACAGTCATACAAATTTTCTGATGATAGAAACAATTTAAATAAATCTGATGTTGAATGATGGGGAAGAATTTCTCCCTGCCCATTGATATAATGCTTCCTTGGCAGGGGTCTCCAACCTTTGCAACTTTAAGTCTGAAGGACTTCAGCTCCCAGCAAAGCTGGCTGGAGAAGTCTGGGAGCTGAAGTCCTTCAGACTTAAAGTTGCAAAGGTTGGAGACCCCTGGTCTACAGGAAATGAGAAGTATCTTTGAAAATATTTCAAATATTTTCTGAAAGGCGTAAATGTAGCCCAAATATTTCTCATCCATTCACAGCCATTGTTTTCTATAGTATATGATTACTGGTAACTCTTGGTTTCTTAGATTTCTAACTAGGAATGTTAAAAATTTTAGTCCATGCTTTATTAAAAGCATCACAGTAGAAAGAATAGCTGATAATTCATGTCCAAAGATGTTTCTTTTAAAACACAGAGATCAAGTCACTGAAGCTATAATAAATCTGTTTTTCTCATTACATTCCCATTTCTGTTCCTTTATTTTTAATTCAAAGATTATGATCACAACATGAAGCATTGCTTAAGCATGAAAAGGAAGACTTCTAGGCTCCATACCAATATTTACTAATTTCTGTTTAAAATTATCTCCTCTTGCATGGATATAGAATATTCGTAGAATACTCTCAAGTTCATTTTTTTGTGTGTGACAGCTATACAGTTGTGGAATGCATGCTTGCATAACCAGAATACTTTACAGATGAAATATCTTTTAAAGAAAAATTATATAAAAAGAAGGTTGGGTTCATGTTGGCAGCTTGCTGCTGAAATTTGCCTCTACTGTTACAAGTTAGGATCTAAAGTACGGTAAAGTTAATGATGGAAATTTTAGCTTGCCTTTCTCAAACTCCTGGTTTCATAAGCGCACACATGCACAAATAGTTTTAAAGCACTTTGTGCTTTAAACAGCATGAGTGTTAGATCAAAACAGAAAGTGGGGCGTGAGAGAAAGAATGATTCCAATGGACACAAGTTTGGACAAATAACTTTGAGGTAAGGCAGTGGTGGTATTCAAATAATTTAATAACCAGTTCTCTGGCCTAATGACCAGCTGGGTAGGCGGGGATCGGTGGTCATGTGACTGGGTAGGCATGGCCAACTCAATGTCACTAATGTCAACGGGTAATTCGCCTTAGCTATTGCAATGGGATTAACTGGAGAGGCACTTTCTGTAAGCAGGGCAATAAAGATTAGGCTAGAAACAACACCAGAAACTTTCCTTGCTGCCTTCCTGCCCTGAAAAGTAGAAAAAAACAAAATGAGATTTCTTCCGACAACGGGTTCTCTGAACTGCTTAGAAAATTAACAACCAGTTCTCCCGAATAGGTGTGAACTGACCTAATCCCACCAATGAGGTAAGGTCATTATAATTTTTTGTCTTTATATCCCTCCTAGAAGTTTCAGAATATTAACCCATTGGAACACTATGAAGACAGTTCTAGAACAGAGTGAAGGATTCTATATTCTTGAGTACCGTAGCACAGGGGTCTCCAACCTTTACAACTTTAAGTCTGAAGGACTTCAGCTCCCAGAATTCTCCAGCCAGCTTTGCTGGCTGGAGAATTCTGGGAGCTGAAGTCCTTCAGACTTAAAGTTGCAAAGGTTGGAGACCCATGCCATAGCATAAATATAGTTTCAATTACAGGTAGCCCCCGACTAACAACCATTCGTTTAGCAACCATTCAAAGTTATAAGGGCACTGGAAAAGACATTGGTCCTCTCATTTGCAACCATTGCAGCATCCCCACTGTCTCATGACCAACATTTATTTTGATGTATTTATGATGGTTTCAGCATCCTGGAATCATGTAATCACCATTTGCAACCTTCCCAGCTGACTTATGACAAGCAAAATTAATAGAGGAAGTCAGATTTGCTTAACAACTCTGTACTTTGCTTACCAACTGCCATGATTTGCTAAACCAACATGCCAAAAAGGTCATAAAAATTGGCATGACTTATTTTAACAACCGCCTCATTTAACCACAGAAATTTAGATCACAGTTGTGGTCAAGGACTACCTGTATCATCTCTAATAAATAAGACATTTATTTCCCTGCTCGTCCATAAACAGGGCTGTTGTAAAATGAACTGATTTCTAGCAGATTAAATGCGAATAGTTAAAAGATTGATCTACTATGGCACAGATAATAATGTAACACACTAGTCCATATTGTTCTCTAAAATAATATTTTCCCAGCTCCTAAACCCTAGAACAGTGATGGCGAACTTATGGCATGGGTGCCACAGGTGGCACGCGAAGCCATTTCTTAGGGCACACGAGGCATTGCCCTGTCAGCTCCAGCGCGTATGTGTGCTCTGGCCAGCTGATTTAGGCCTTCTTTTGAGGCCGTTTTTCGCCTTCTGGAGGCTTTAGGGAAGCTCCTGAAACCTCTGGAGGTGGCGGGGGAGGCTGTTTTCACCCTCCCCAGGCTCCTGGAAAGCCTCTGGAGCCAGGGAAGGGTGAAAAAAGCGTGCCAAAAGCAGGGGGTCACACACATAGCATTATGGGTGTGGCACGCCCATGCACAACCCCCCTGTGCTCCCCCGCTTTTGGCACATGAGCCAAAAAAGGTTAGCCATCACTGCCCTAGAATAATAGCTAACCAGTGGTCTCCTGAATTTTTTTCTCAGAAAACCTTTTTTTTTAAAGCAAAAGCTCTCAAACTGTGAAAAAAGGTGAAATGTTCCACTTCTGCTTCTTTGATAATATTGTGTCACTGCCACATTTATTTCATTTTCATTTCATTTTATTAAATTTGTATACCGCCCCATTCTCCCAAAAAGGGACTCGGGGCGGTGCACAGGAAAATAAAACCACGCATATACATAAAAACCGGTAATAAATATATCATAAATATTAAAAACTTATTAAATTAACCCAACCTGTGCTAAAGCCAATTAAAACCCCAATAAAATCTAATTCAATTTAAGTCAATGTTCTCAGAAGATTAGGCCAGGCCAGCTAAGCGAAAAAAGTGCGTTTTTAATTGTTGACGGAAGAGGCGGAGGTCTGTGATATTCCTAAGATCGGGGGGGGTAGATTGTTCCAGAGGGCAGAGCCAGCCACAGAGAAGGCCCTTCCTCTGGGTGTCGCGAGCCGGCATTGCCCGGCCGTTGGCACCCGGAGCAGACCGTCTCTGTGGGAGCGGATCGGCCGGAGGGATGTATGGGGTAGGAGGTGGTCTCGCAAATAACTAGAACCCGTGCCATGGAGCGCTTTGAAGATGATGATCAACACCTTGAAGCGCACCCGAGAGACCATAGGCAGCCAGTGCAGCTCGCGCAGGAGAGGTGTTACATGGAAATGCCGTGAGGCTCCCAAGATCCCCCTCCCAAGATCATTCTTGCCTTTGAAAATATTATTGTGTTAGCTACAAAACATTGCTGGCTAATAATGCAGTCAAACAAACTGCTGATTGCTGAAGAATAGGGAGGCATTATAATGTTGATATTGCCAATGTATTTCTATGTATGCATGGAGGTACTTTTTAATATATTCTGCTGTCCAGTATGGTCCCTTCACATCAAATATTTGTGCCTTTGATTTTTCTTGTCCTGCCCATATTTAGAACTTGGTATTTCTCCTTGTTGAAATTGTTCTCTGATTTCAGTCAAACTAAAGTTCTGGATTATGGATTGAAAAATGTAAGTAAGTACAATATCGTTACATGTATGTTACTATTAGAAGTTGAGTTTCATAGAAGCAGATGGAGGGCTACAAACTTCCTTTGGTAAATAGAAAAAACGTCTTATGTCAGAATTGTGAATCCAGTTTTAATATTAACTCAGAAAAGTGTAAATATAGGTAGATATATACAGTGACAGCATTAATTAAAAACCTACTTCACTAAAGGAATTTCTCATTAAAAACACACAAGTCCTAATAGCAAAGCTTAGATTGAATGAGTGGGCAATAGGAATAACATTTTCTAGCCACTCTCATGATGTGCATTTGACAATATAAAGCAAATGAAAGGGAAGAAATACGATTATGTATTGCCTAAGGATTTCTTAAAAGAGAAATCCATAGAGATTAAAGAGCTTTCTTGAATTACTGAGGAATGCATATCCATACATTCACTTCTAAATGTATATATTCTGCAAAAGGTTCCCCTTTGTACAGCATGAAAAACCATGTCCCCAAAGCAGAAAAACAGCTACATTTCAGTAGCTTTTGTTATAGCAGGAAATGGAGGATTGATTTCATATTTTATTTTATTTTCTAAACCATTTGGATGTCCCTCACTCAACACTTCATATATCACTAAGCAAAATTAATGGTTTCTCCAGAGAGCTTTAAAAATCCTTTGTGGATATACCATAGCAATTAATTATCCACTGCCGCCATTTAAAAGAGATTAACAAATTACTAACTTACTACATGATATCAATTAATAAATCTAAAGTAGCTGTTTTATTAACCATTTACTAACTTGTTCGTTTAGAGATGAACATTGCAAATTGCTGCTACAGATATTCCAGGCTTAAATTGAAGTGAGGAACCTATGAACATATTTGGCAAATTTTCAGCTTCCTGGTAACACTATTGTCCTGTTCCAAGGAAATGAATATATCTCTACCGTACTGTCTGATCCCTTAGTCAACTCTTAATTAGATAAACCAGCCTTATAAGGGCTTGAATATGTAAGGGAGCATTACATCCATTGCTAAAATTATGGTCATTTCTATTGTCTCCAACACTGATAAATTTAAGGGAAGTGATAGACTTTGGTATTTGTGTTTTCAGCACTCAAATTAAGGTATAGACTCTTCATCTATAAATATATATGAAGAATATACGATAAACCAGGAATTAATTTAATTTAATTTAATATTTAAATTTCTATGCTGCCCTTCTCCCTTCCAGTACTCAACAAAACACCAACAAAAATCAAATCCTACATAAAACAATCACCATCTGCTATTTCAGTTAAAACATATCCTTTCCACATTTTGTAAATTGGACAATATAGAACTCAATCGATTCAATGTTGTTCAGCAAAGGACAAGCACAAAATCAGATATTTGGGGTAAAAATTTTGTTCTATTGTAAGAGATAGTTTACAGTTTGAAAACAGAAGATGAAAGATGTTGAGCTATTTCTCACATTTAAAAAGTAAGTTCATCAATCCAATCTTTCTCATAAATCACCATAGGAACCGGTCTTTGTTTCTATCAGCATTCACCTTATCATGGATCCACTGTAAATAAAATGCCTGAGATTTCTCCCAATAAGCATCCATGGAAGAATTTTTTAAAATAACTAGTGGTGATTAATCTGTTAGATTAATCTCATTTGCAGGTAAAACTTATGAATATTACCTGCAAATGAGATTAATCTAACAGATTAATCTCATTTGCAGGTAATATTTGCAAGTTTTATGTAAGTAAACCTGCACTGTCCACCAAATAGCGGTAGCGCAATAGTGCTTAGACTTGCCGTATTTTTGGGAGTATAAGACGCACCAAGATTTTGAAGAGGTAATTTTTTTTAAAAAGTTTTTGCCTTCCCTGGCTCCCAGGAGCACATAGCAAGCCTCCCAAACCCCTCTGCACACTTCAGTTTTTGTGAAAAATAGGGCATGCAAAGAGTTTGGGAGGCCTGCAGAGTGCTCCTGGGAGCTGGGAAGGGCAAAAACGAGCAAAAAATGCCCCTTTTTGTGAAAATGGGCAAGGTTGTTTTTTTAAAAAAAATGGGGCATGCAGAGAATTTGGAAGGCCTTCAGAGTGCTCCTGGGGACTTGTGAGGGCAAAAATGCCCCCATTTTTGTGAAAAATGGGCCCGTTTTCACTCATTTTTGCCCTCCCCAGTCCCCAGGAGCACTCCCCAGGCCTCACAAACCCTCTGTATGTCCATTTTTGTGAAAAATGGGATGTGTGGGGCAGGATTTTGGGAGGCCAAAAATACTGTATTCAGTGTATAAGATGCCCTCCGATTTTCACCCTCTTTTTTGGGGGGGGAAGATGCGTCTTATACTCCGAAAAATACATATATACCACTTCACAGTGCTTTACAGCCCCCTCTAAGTCATTTACAGAGTCAGCATGTTGCACCCAACAACTGACCTTGGAAGGATGGGAGGCTGAGTCAACTTTGAGCAGGTCAGGATCGAACTCTTGGCAGTGGGCAGAGTCACCCTGCAATACTGCTTTCTAACCACTGTGCCACCATGGCTCTTGTTAAATGTTAAGGTAATTTGTTAAACCACAAAATCTATAATTTTATTCAGCAGAAAAAAATATGAGATGCTGGATCGTGTTACTTCACTTCTATCTTGTGCGTGCATTTCTGTTCTCTTCTTTACTCCTGCTGATCTTCACAGGCAACATTTATTTGGCTGGGCTTCCTTCCACTCCAGACTATGTTTGCGCCAGCTGGAAGTGTATTCAGAAAGCAAAAATGCGAGGCAAGAAGCAGAATCTGAACAGCTGTCTAAATACCATGTACTCCCTCCCCCTGTTTGCACTGTTACAGAAGAGCATTCGGATATCAATGCAAGGAGTAATCAATCAATATGTGAGATATTTTCTTGTAAATAATAGAGACATTTTTGCAATAATATCGTGATATACTTCATAAGCAGGAATGTAGCATGGCTCAGAATGTGAAATAAGGTAGTTGAATCACAAAACTGGACACAGACATCAGGAAAGCAAAGCAAAGAGTAGTTCTGCTACTTGTTTGCATGATACAGCTAAAAATTGAGCATATTCTATTGATTACAACTACAGGTGGTCCTCAACTTATGACCACAATTGAGCTCAACATTGCTAAGCAAGACATTTGTTAAGTGAATTTTCTCCCATTTTATGACCTTTCCATCCACAGTTGTTAAGTGCAGTTTATCACTGCAGTTGTTAGGTTAGTAATATGGTTGTTAATTGAACCTGGCTTTCGCGATGACTTTCCACGTTAGAAATATGAATCAGTTGCCAAACATCTGAAATTTGATGTGACCATCGAAATGCTGCAATGGTCATATGTGTGAAAAATGATCATAAATCACTTTTTTCAGTGCCATTGTAACTTCAAACAGTCACTAAATGAACTATTGTAAATTGAGGACTACCTGTATTTCAAAGTATTTAATCCTACACTGCATTTTTACCTTGCCAATACAATTAGATTATCATTCTCCTAGAAATTCATGCTCTATAGAATGTCTAAAATACTTTAGATAAACGTAAAGGTTCTCTCGCACATGTGTGCTAGTTGTTCCCAACTCTAGGGGATGGTGCTCATCTCCGTTTCAAAGCTGAAGAGCCAGCACTTTCTGAAGACATCTCCATGGTCATGTGGCCAGCATGACTAAATGCTGAAGGTGCACGGAACTTTATTACCTTCCCACCAATAGTTGTCCCTATTTTTCTACTTGCATTTTTACATGCTTTTGAACTGCTAGTTGGCAGAAGCTGAGACAAGTAAGGGGAGCTCACTCCATTATGCAGCATTAGGGATTCGAACCATTGAACTGCCGACCTTTCTGATTGACAAGCTCAGCATCTTGGCCACTCCGCTACCATTTTCCCTTCAAATATTTTATATACCTTATTTTCTCATTAGATTTTGCTCACAGGAATTTTATTTTCAACAATTTTTTGTGAAGTCTGCACTGAAAGAGACTTCTTGGTTTTAAATATCCATTGCCTCTCCTTTAAAGGCAAGTAACTAGTATTTCCATTCTCTCTTAAAACTCAGCGATATGAAACAGATTTTTAATTTCAAGTACCTTGTATACATTTTCATTTCACTGCATCCTTGTGAATTTGTTGTTCTTCAGTTAAATCAATAACTTGGTAAACCAGACTCGTGGGGAAATCCAAATATTGAAATAACTGTTGGGATTATATTCAACTAAATAGATTAATGGATGGATTGCTTGATGTGGTATTTCAAAAAACTGAACCCAACTTTCTGAGGGACACCATTTATAAATGAGTAATTTCCCTCTAAATATAGCCATGTTCATTTTTTTCATAGTTGGAAAGCTTTTGTCATTTTAGAAAGCTTCTTTGGATTTAATTTATGGTTTATTTTATAACTGATAATTATGTAATTTTTTGTGCTTTTGAGTCAGTGCTGACTCTCAGCGACTGCTGGGACAGGTCCCTGCAGTTTTCTTGGCAAAGTTTTGAGAAGTGGTTTGCCATTATCTGCTTCCTATGGCTAAGACAGACTGGCCCAAGGCCATCCAGTTAGCTTCATCTTTAAGGTGGGACAAGAACTCACAGTCTGCTGGTGCCGTAACTACGTCAACAAACTAGCTCTTCTAATTAGGCCAATTAGCCAATGATATACTGTATTTTTCAGAGTATAAGATGCACCTTTTTTCCTCTAAAAAGAGGCTGAAAATCTGGGTGTGTCTTATACACCGAATACAGCATTTTTATGCCTCCTGAAACCAAAATGGCCACGCACATACCCTTATGGAGGCTTCCAGACAGTTGTGGACAGTTGGGGCTGTGGAGGGCAGAAATCAGTCCAAAACAGGGCATTTCTGGCTCCCCAGCCCCCCAGTAGCGCTCTATAAGCCTCCATAGGGCTATGCATGCAATTTTTTAAACCAAAAGACAACCCGTTTTTGTGATAAATGTGCCAGTTTTTTGCTCATTTTTGAACCTCCCAGAAGCAGTCTGCAACCCTCCCCAAGGCTATTCGTGTCTTTTATTTGAAAAAAACGGGCCCATTTTCACAAAAAACAGGCCATTTGGGGGAGGTTTGCAAAGTGCAAAAAGTTTTTTTTCCCCTTTTGGAAAGCTGTTTAGTTAGAGTGATTGATGAGAATTACGTTGGTCAAGTACTGTGCCAGCAGAAACAAAGATTTGTTCCAAAGGTGGTCAGTGATTTCCTTCTCCAGCACATGGGTAAATACACCTGGAAACATCTACCTACCTACCTACACACACACACTCTCTCTCTACCTACCTATCTAGTGTATTTCTCTCTCTCTCTCTCTCTCCATCCATCCATCCCTCCCTCTACCTACCTACCTTCTCTCTCTCTCTCTACCTACCTACTGTATTTCTCTCTCTCCCTCTCCCTCTCTCTCCCTCTATCTACCTACCTACTTTTTAAAAAAAATTGTCTCTTCAAAACCTGGCTGCGTCTTATACTCCGAAAAATACGGTATACAAAACTTTCATTTCAAATATAAGTAGGGGTGGGTTGCTGGAGGTTCGCATGGGTTTGAGCGATC